>OY796665.1:33433487-34710987 GCA_963680705.1 Rhagium mordax
ATATGTCAAGATAAAAGTGTAGAATCAAAGGCAAACCTCAACAGTTTGCCCCACAAAACCACTGTATATAGTTCTTAATGAATATAAATACAATATTGTTATCTAAAATTTGTATCAGTGGTTTTCTAGTATTTTACACTAGAAAATGTAACAAAATGTATATTATATAATATATAGATATATATATTTATATGATATGTAAAAAACAATTATAAAACAATAACTTATCTTAACAGAACGTTTCGAACCAAAGTCTAGGTCCTTTTTCAACTGTGATTACAAAAAATGATTTTGTCAATAAAGAGCACTTTGACACTTGACACTGATTAGTAATTAATGCATAGATCACTAGATAAAGAATTCTAATTTATTTTGATATTTCCGTCACGTACTTCTTTTTGGAGAATCGGTAGCCAGACTTCGTCTAGTAACACTGAACTACTAGAGACGCAGTCGGTACTGTTTAGTTGAATACAGACCCTCTCTTTAAGCTTTCGTTTATTACAATGTGTCTCCGTTTGAATTATTTTTGCCTGTGTCCAACTAAATCTGTGGCCATTACTCCAAGCATGTTGTGCCAGTGTAGATTTATCAACTTGGTAATTTTTAACGTTATCTTTGTGTTCAGATATTCTAACTTCTAATGGTCTAGACGTCTCACCTATATATAGCTTTCCACACTCGCACGGAATGCTATAAATACAATTTTTAGATTTTTGAACACTGTTAAAAGGTTTGGTTTTTGTTAAGAATGATCTGATGGTATTGCAAGTTTTAAAGGTGGTTCTTATATTGAACTTATTACCAAGTCGTCTAAGTCATCAGAAAAACCAAAAATATATGGAATGGTCATTGTGATTACCGGTTGTTCTCTCAAAATTCTCTGTTGTTGCTGATTTTGTCTATTCTCAATTTCAAGAAATGATTTCTCAACAAAATCCTGTGGATAATTATTTTCTTTTAAGACAGTTTTTATAAAAAGTTTTTCGTTATCAAAAATTTCATTTGTTGAAGAGATTATTTTAGCTCTTTCATACAAACATTTAATTACACCTTTTTTAACATTTAGGTGGTGGTTGGAGTTAAAATTCAAATATCTATTTGTATGAGTCTTTCTCCTATATACATTAGTTTTCAAAATATCTGTCTTATTAATGAATACATCTAAAAAAGGCAATTTATTATCATTCTCAATCTCTAAGGTGAATTTAATAGTTGTTTCTTTATTATTGATAAAATTTAGAAAATCGTTTAATTCCTCTTGGCCATGGGGCCATATTGAAAATATATCATCCACATATCTCCACCATATTTTTGGTTTGTTAATAAAATTTTTTACATAATTATCTTCAAAATATTTCATAAAAATATTGCTCATGATGGGAGATAGAGGAGATCCTATTGCCATTCCAAAATAATTCAAACGGAGACACATTGTAATAAACGAAAACTTAAAGAGAGTGTCTGTATTCAACTAAAGAGTACCGACTGCGTCTCTACTAGTTCAGTGTTACTAGACGAAGTCTAGCTACCGATTCTCCAAAAAGGAGTACGTGACGGAAATATCAAAATAAATTAGTATTCTTTATCTAGTGATCTATGCATTAATTACTAATCAGTGTCAAGTGTCAAAGTGACCTTTTTTGACAAATCATTTTTTGTAATCACAGTTGAAAAAGGACCTAGACTTTGGTTCGAAACGTTCTGTTAAGATAAGTTATTGTTTTATAATTGTTTTTTACATATCATATAAATATATATATCTATATATTATATAATATACATTTTGTTATATTTTCTAGTGTAAAATACTAGAAAACCACTGATACAAATTTTAGATAACAATATTGTATTTATATTCATTAAGAACTATATACAGTGGTTTTCTGGGGCAAACTGTTGAGGTTTGCCTTTGATACTACACTTTTATCTTGACATATTTTGGCAATTTTCTTATTTCTATTTATTTTTTAGAATTTGGCGTGATTCCCAGAATTAAGTTCAATGAATATTAACTATCCGCCACAAATAAACTACAAACAATATAATTATAATGTGCAAAATTTAATTAGTTCTATGCCTAAAAGATTGCAAAGCGTTTTAGAAAAGAATGACGGTTCAACCAAATATTGATCTTTTTTATACTCTGTGTTAATTTTTTATTAAAAACTTAAATATGACCCCACCAATGAATTGTTGTCAAAATAATTTAATTGACAAAACGGATGTAAAATCCCCATTTTTGAAAAACAATACATGATACATGATAAAAAATCGATAACTTTTTTTCGGCCGCAATAGTACTTACATGTTTAGAGATGAAATATCAATAAAGTACATCAAATTGGATACGTTTGTTATTATTATGCTTGTATAAAGCCTTAATAAAGTCATTTATAAACAATGCTTATCAAACAAAGAAACAGAATAATTGTAAAAAAGTACTTACAATTCCAAAACTGTAATAATTTTTTTATAAGTCTAGTATTTTTTGCCATTGTGTTTTAAAATACTGTGCTGAATTGTCTACAAAGAAATAAAATGTGATTTATTTTTAACAGCGTATGTCTCCTAAACTAGTCTGTTAAATTTAAAAAATAAAATATGAGAATGTAGAGAATTAAAAGACCATTTAAATGATGTGTCACCTAACTCTTTTCCCCTATCTGATTGTTGAGGGTCGTCCGCCCCCTTGGAAGTTAGTCTGTAACAAGAAGTTTATGTAAAAGGATGTCCCTTTGTATATAATATATATATATATTATATTAATTTTAAATAATTCGTTTCATCCCAATTTTAAAGAGCTAAAAGTCCATCGTTGCCTTTCACGCCAGCTTAAGAATGCAGATATTAATAATAATGTCTCAGATCGTAATCTAATATCGGGATACACAATACACATACAATTGCAGCAGGCCCGGGAAGAACCTTACTTTAGGAATGTTAATACTGTAAACAAAAAAACCGATCTTTACGGGAAACTAGTCACTATGCAGCCGTAGTCTCAGATCCTAATCTAATGCCGGGATACATACATTCTTTGTTGGTTACATGTGAAATAGGTAATACGTCATAAGGAAAAACCATAAAAACGAAATCCAAAACCCCTATCGAGGAGACGGACTTAAGACTCCAGTGCGATGCGACGCTACAATACCAACCTCTGCCCCGCTAACATAAGATTTCATTGGAATTCGACGATGTCGGACCTCGCTGGCTAGGACACTGACGCCTGCCACGCCACGTTTCTGCACGAGAGTACCCAATGTCTGCTTTATTACGTAAAATCAAATTTTCCACACCGTTTGCGGCCGACGCTTTCATACTCGCATAATAGGGTATGCGCATATGCGAGATTTTTAAGCAAAATTGGTTATAAAAGATAGTTAATGCTATAAAAAAATTAATAACAATAAAATTTTATCAACAATGTACCCTATATTTATGTATTTGTTAATTAAAATTCATATTATTTTTAAGTTTACGACCACTGGCCGAGAACAAACGATGGAACTCGAATATCACCGTGACGTCAATAACTCGTTTTTTGACAGTACTTTAGAGAATCTTTTATGTTCGCCGTTGTGCAATATGTCATACTGTTTACGTGTAGATTCAATGTGCGATTTCGTTGTTAAATATTAACATTTTTCACGGAAAAGTGAGTGGAACAGATTTTGTAAAAGCCAAGAGAGATAATTTGGCCAATGTTGCTCTCTTTGTTGCTGTACTACTTTTAAGTGGAAAGCGCCTTTTTCTACCAGTTTGACATTCAAAATATATGATCTATTAAGTGTATGTAACTACCCATTAATTTAAACATCTTATAGTTTTCTAAATCTTCCTCTAATTGAAAAAAAATTGTATGATTTTAAAAAGGTACAAAATCGCACTTACGTTGAAAAGATCCTCACATCCAACCCCTTTAGTGTTTTCTGATATATCAGATTCACTCCTTCTCATGGTACGCAACCATAATTTTCGTTTTTCCTTTAATTTATCGCTTGATCGTATATTGGTAATGAGACACATCTTTTTTCTGGTGTTTTTTTTATTTACGACTGGCACTGCGGTATTTAACAGTACCTTGGATGCATAATATCAATAATATCCTTGTTATCCATTGTAAAATGCTGCATTAAACGCTATTTTAACAAACATTAAATGGAAATGCGAGTTTCTGACGTCACAACACCACAGCAGCCATTTGCATGACGTCACAGTCATTTTAGGAATAACCAATTTTTTTTTATTTTTTTTGGATAATGGGTTACATTTTAGCCGTTTTTTATTATTGCGATAGCCATTTAGTAAGTTAATTTACAAAATTACATTTAATTCAAAAATCATGCGCATACCTTATTGTATACATGTACGAAGCGGGACTTGCGGGACGTTATAACGTTGTTATCAAATATGAGCACCAGCGACGAACTGGTTGGGGAATCTGGGGCAGAGAGAATCTTTAACTTCACCGAAGGTTCCGAGACTAGGTGAGACACCATATTACGTTTATTCAGCATTTAACTTCCCGAAGCAAAATGACAAATTAGGACTATCAATTTCTCGTCGCTGTGCTACTATATTATATTCAGTTCCGTTCATATAACCCCTATTTAAAAGTGAATTTATTATTTCTCATAAACATCTGGGCCAATATACAATACTTAACGCCTTTAACACAATTTGTACTTCTTTCCGTCAATGTATCGCCGTCGATGGACGATTTAACCCGATTTACACGCCTCAAGCACGCTTTTGAAATATCATCGGTTATTACTAACTGACTCTTTGGGTTAACTACGAGCGTCCTTTAGTGGTAATTTCATTGGCACCTCGTTTAATGTATATATGGCCACAGTATCGGTACATTTTTGCTATGCTGCTTCATGTCTACATACATCTAGGACATATATTACCGACGGCCGAGAGGTGGCGTACCTGCCTGTCACCCAGAAGTTCCGAGTTCGATTTCCGATCGTGTCAATGGAAAATGCTGTGAGAGGGACTTCTCCATTATACACGGGCGTGTGTCCCTTGTCTTTAAATGTGTAGCCCCTTCCCACACAAGGCTCTTCTCTCTAATAGTTTCTTTTTTGAAAAATCGACCCCAATTTCCTCCACACGCCAATGGGTTTATCAAAGTTTATTGCGCCAAAACAATCACATTTTGAGTATATATTTTTTTCACCTGTAACGATTTAAGTTGTAATTCGTTACAACAGATTATAATTTCTATTTTGCGTATTAAAATACGATTCCTCAATACTGAATAACCCTGTATGCGAATATGATCGGTATGTGGTAGGAAAAAATGCAACAAAAACCGCGACAGCGGGCGAACTCTGTGGACAAGCCTTGCTTTGGCCGGGATAGATTATCTATCGCCATTCGAATCTCATTGGGGTAAGTTGTGTTCTTGTAATTGCTTAAATATTGCTATTATAATATTTGCTTTTGATTTTTTGCTTTAGTTAATAATAATTTGTCAGAATAAATACAATATTTACTAGTATTTCCATATTTTGGATTAATTTCAAATAATTACCTAATAACACGGATTTTAAAAACGTGGGTGGGTATTCCCATTTCCGTTATATCGTATCGTGTCTAAATTAGATTTTTGTGGTGCAATTATTATTAATTGGCACGTTATACAATATTTAAATTGTATAAATTATCGCTGTAAGTGAAACTTACAGATTATCGTATTTCGTGCATAGAACCATTTCTGTGTGGAATTTTTATTGTTATTAGGTTCTACAACTGTGATTCATATGAGCTGGAAAAAAGGAAATTAAACTGGTTTTGGTATAGTAAAGAAGTCCACCTTTGAGACTTGGGTTTTGCCAAATTTATTACTGTCCAGAGCTAAAGATTTCTGTCCAGGAGCTGCCAAAGCAAACGAGGTAAGTGATCTATAGTATTTTCTATTCTCTTTGAATTAATTAATTTGAAGTACATTGATCACTTGCTTCGGATGTGAAAGAAGTCCGATTTTCTGGTTTCCTTTTTTTTTCATCATATTCACACAAGATCGATTTTATTGTTGACAAATTATTATTGTTAGTTAATTCTTTAATTGTCGTGGAAATTACAAGAGTGCATAATTACCTTGATTTTAAGCATTGTCCGCCATTTTAAATTAGGCATAAATTCAATCAATTTTTTCTTTTTTCGTCGAAAAGCGAAAGACCTTGCTATCTTAATTATCGATTATTTCATATATTAGTTTTTGCTATTTTTTTATCGTTCAAATATTAATAAAAGATTAATTTGAAATCTTTATTTTTGTTTTAACATTCCGAATTTAGTTCAATATTATTATTGTTACTAATTATTTTTAATAAATAGGATTATAGGAAACAACTACTGGACGGGCAAAGGCCCCGACTCCCATTGAATTATACCTATAAATCCAAAATTGGTAGCCAAATTTGTTATTTGTCTTTTCTCCACCAGACACAGACCGGTTTCGAACTCTTTATGTTCTCATCAGTGTGCCACAGGTAGCTGAAAAGACAAATAACAAAGGCAAACCAAACTGGTCTATGGCAGACCCAGCACATAGTAACTGTGAGAGATAAGTACATCCCTAAGTTGTTTCCTATAATCCTATTTATTAAGCATGTTTTAGTCCATCAGGGCTAGAGGTCGCCGCTCTTGGTGCTTGCTTGGCAAGCCGCTATCGGTCACTAGACATCTTCGATGTCTTGACTGGTAGTAGCAACTGACCACCAGAGGGATGTACTTATCTCTCACAGTTACTAATTATTTTGTTATTAATATTATATATCTAAATTTTTACAATTATTACTTCATTAACGTTCCTAAATTTTTATTGTTCGATAATCTTACCTTAAATTATAGTCCTTGAAAAAAAATTACAGTCTCCTCATGGTTTTTAACTTATAGGATGAATTAAATCAAGTTAGATTATTTGTTAATGAACTGATAGTGAAATTTTGCCACCTTACTAAATTTTTGCATTCAAATTCTAGTATTATTTTGTTAATAATTCATTTTTTTTGTAATTGGTGTCAGATACCATATCTTTACGTAATTTTAGTCCTTTTACAAATTCAAATATTTTGTTGTGTCATTTTGACAATTTTTTTATAGTAATATTAAGAACTATTATTTTTGTGAATTGGAGTAATTTAACTATATTGCCTAAACTTTGTAATTTTTCATCTACCCCTAGTTGAAAGAATTTTCAACCTAGTGTTAATTTCTCTGTTTCTTTTCTCAACTGTTCTGTATTTATTTCATGACATCTGGCTTTCTGGAAATTTAACTCACTGGAAATCTGTACCGAGTTAACAACAACTGAAGTAAGGAGATATTGGGTGTTCCCGAAAAGTCACAAATTGGTTGGAACCTGGACACTCTGGATTGAGCAGGAGTGTGGTGACAGGATCTCCCAACCTTTTCATCACCTCGAGTACTCGTAGGATTCTTCGATCTCAGGAGAACCCCTTCCGTCTCACTTCATTCCGTCGAGTAAGCCTTTACAACAGACCAGACAGACAGAGAAATTTGTTAAGTCATAAATGTTATTCCATTTTTTTTTTGTTCACATTGTCAATATTTGTTCAATATTTATTTGTACAGAATTTGTAAAATTAAACTTGTTAAATCTAAGCTTTCTTTCTTTCTAATTTATGTGTAGTAAATACCTAATTGTGCTTAATTAAACTTTTGTGTATTTAGTTAAAAATACTCTGGCGCCCATATATTGCTTTTAATAGAATCTCAATACTTAAAACAAGGCTTCACCGAATTCACTACCCCGCTGTAGCTAATTGTTAAGTTGCACTTTGAATTGGGCCAATACAATTGGAAGTGTCGCTGCACACCTGAATTTGAAATGAATCAGTTTTTTAATTCCTGAGATAAGAGGGTGTACTCATGAAAAGTGAAACACCCTGTATATTCAGTTACCTATTTGAAAATGTCCTAATAGGCTGAAACTAGTCGTAGAATAATAAAATAAATTGGAAATTGGAAAGTAAAAAACAGTTACGCAAATTCTTATTGCAAGTGGCTTACTTATTATTCAAGATAAACCAGTGTAATTTTTTATCGCCGTAATCAACAAAACAAGTACGCTACGTCTAAATTATGTCCAATCTATACTATTTATATATATATTTTTTTCTTGATAACCATTCAGTTATATTGGCTTTCCGTCAGGCAATCGTAGGGGTTCGCTCAAGCTGTCTGGAGTGGTAACTTGCATTATCCAATACAATTACAAATCCTGGAGGAATAAGATCCAGCATTTGAAAAAAATACTTCTCGAATATATCTGCGTTCATATCTTCGTGATACCTGTATTTTTCGATTCAAATACCAGTAAACCGCCATCTACAAAACCATTAGCACTGCCAATATGCGTGATTATTAATATCGTCTCCCTTTTCCTGAAGGTGCTTTGTTGAAAGTCTAACCAAAAATGCTTGCCGATAACTTTTTACATTTTTATCTTGCCACACTTTTGTTACAGCATATTTCGCGTTTTTCCAAGTTTCGTCCAGATAATAAATATTCTTTTCTTGTTCGCGGATGTTTCGAATTGTTCGTAGGTAGTCAATAAGAACAGATTTTCTGTTCTGCTTTTCCCAACAAAAATGCAGGTCATGTAGAACTTGCCACAGTTTGTTTCTGCTGATTTTTGGTCAATCGTTGTATTCTGAAAGTCCACGTATAATCTTGTCCAACGTTGGAATTTTTTTCTAAAAATAGAATGAGTGCGAATAACATTTTTGAAGTATTCCCCTATGGCAATTTTTGGCCTCCCTGAACTTGTTTTTGGAGGATTCGCAGTGTCTTGTTCATATTTTGTTTCTTTTAAAAGTTTGTATACAGGGTGTCCCGATTTTAAACCGACAAACTTCGGGTACAGAAAGTTCACATGAAATTATGACATATCCCTTCTAACTTTTCTCTATCGAGCCTCCTAACGGAGATACAGGGTGTTGAAAATTCAATTTATTTTTTGTTTTTCTTTAATAACTTCCACCATATTAAAGATAGGGAAATCAAACTTGGTGCACATAGTTAGGTTGTGAGGGTCCATCTTTGCTATGGTTCAGAGTTAAACTGAGGCGCGCCAGTGGCGTGCGGCGTGGTCACGTCGACATAATTTTAAGGAAAAAAGTATGTGCACTAATTTTTTTCGCAATTCTGATCAGATTTTCATAATTTACGGTTAATTTTCTGAAAAAACTTGCCCATGTAAAATTTTGACTGAGGCGTTAGTTTTCGAGATATTTGCGTCTGAACAAAACGATGCACCAAAAACACAATTATCATGTCGGGAATAGTTCTGATGAAATCACGATATATCCCTTCTAAAATTTCTCTATAGCCATTCCTAACGGAAATACGGGGTGTGGTTTTTTTGATATTTGGATGTTGATAATTTTTTTATGCAATTTCGTAACAAACAAATTTTTCTTTTGACAGAAATAATATTGACTTGCAAAAGGCCTTAAAAACGGCTCATTGCAAAAGAAGAAAAACATTAAAAACATTAAATTGACAGTTCAGTTCAGTATATCCCTTCGAAAATCAGATTGAAAATAATTTTGAAAGGGCTATCTTAATTAATTAATTGTGTTTTTGGTGCAACGTTTTGTTCAGACGCAAATATCTCGAAAACTAACGCCTCAGTCAAAATTTTACATGAGCAAGTTTTTTTAGAAAATTAACCGTAAATTATGAAAATCTGATCAGAATTGCAAAAAAAATTAGTGCACATACTTTTTTCCTTAAAATTATGTCGACGTGACCACACCGCACGCCACTGGCGCGCCTCAGTTCAACTCTGAACCATAGCAAAGATGGATCCTCACAACCTAACTATGTGTACCAAGTTTGGTTTCAGTATCTTTAATATTGTGGAAGTTATTAAAGGAAAACAAAAAATAAATTGAATTTTCACCCTGTATCTCCGTTAGGAGGCTCGATAGAGAAGAAATGTTAGAAGGGGTATGTCATAATTTCATGTGAAGTTTCTGTACCCGCAGTTTGTCGGTTTAAAATCGGGACACCCTGTATAGTCGAATTTCCAATCTTGGCACACATTTCAACGATGTCATCAAGACTGGCAGCATTTTGGTGTTAGCGCATTATAAGTATACGTCGAAAACGATTATCCTCTTATTTTGAGATAGCGAACATCTTTTAACACGTTTAAAGGGAACATAATATACTCCAGTAAAATTAGCATTCAATTCGGAACAAATTTGTAACAAGCTAATTTTAGGGGGAACATGTAGAGGAAGATGTCCTATTTAACAGGAAAAAAATCCCAAAAAATCCAAATGGCAGAACCCAGCAAAAATTAGGCCGCCATCTTGAAATTAGGCACTTTTTAGCTTTTAACTTGAATAATTAATCTCACATTGATTTTATCAAAAAAATGAATCACACGAAAATGTTAGAACATTAAACAAGCTACAAAACAGTCTTTTAAATCGGTCAATAAATAACTGAGGTAATGGCGACTAAAGTTTGGGTACTATGCATTAAATTAGATAATTTAAACTCTAGCACTAGAAAACAATGTTTCTTTATTATAATTAGCTCTACTAAGTTTTATTATTTAATTTATACTTCAGTCCATATTAGGTGAAACAGTGGTCAAAAATATTTTAGTGAAACTTGGCTTAAATTCTGAATTCATGAGTACCGATTATAATGTATTAAGGGACGATAGAAATATTTTAAATAATCAGGTGAAAAGAGGCGGTGGTGTTTTGTTGGTGGCAAATAAAGACATTAAATTGACTGAAATTGATTTAGGTTGTATACATAATGCCGTTCCTTCCATAGATATATAGTAGGAGCTAATATAACATCTAACTTTTATACATTTTTTATTTTTCTAATATACAGGGTCATTGGTAAGTGTACATACTTTACCTGCTTATGTAGGTTACTTGGGCGGTTCCATATCACTTATGGTTAGTGTGTCAGTAATCCTTAATTACCAAGATACAGGGTGTTTTATTGATTTTGCGTATTTTTGTCTTGGACCATAACTTTAGGACCACTAGGTATAATAAAGTAAAATTTGGTATATGTGTTTTACTCAATCAGCCATATCTATTTCTCAATTTAGCAAAATCAAAATACAGGACCGGACAGGAAAAAATATCCGAATTGTTAAATCTCAAAAACAGCACCCTGTATCGAAAGTTTTAAAAATATGTTTTAAGATTCGGAAAGAGCATAGAAAAATAAGGCAAATAAAGTACATTTTTAAATTGCCCGCCTCTTCTTTCTATTTATTTTCTTTGATAAAAGAAAATTTTACAAAACTAAAAACCGACTATCTCATACAAAATGCGTTTTTTCTCTATAATAGACTACGAATTAATAAAAATTTTCATATTCAATAAGAAACCATTCATACAACGTAAGTTCTGAAAAGTATTCAACCACTCAATTAAAACCAACAAATTTACACATTATTTTAAAAATTTTAAATTTTGATAAGTAGGCTTTGAATACAACATTTAAAATTTCAAACAATCAAGTGCGTTTCTGACAGATAGTTTCTAGAAGGTTTGTTTAAATGTTCCTCACCTAAATAATAATAAACTTTACTTAATAATATTTTGAAGCATTTTACTTTAAAGTAAATGTATGCACAAACTATTTCTCCATCAAACAATATACGATGTTACAGCATTGTCACCATTATGTAATCTTTATAAATTTATATTTAATACATTAGCACATTATAAGTTGCATAAGCCCAAAAAAAAAAAATTAAAAAAAAAAAAATTGTTTATAACAATTATATGTTTATTATTTGGATATTGCAAATGTGCCCATTGTTATTATTTTCGTAAGCTACCCCAAATTGAAAAAAAAACGTCGAAATTGGCGGAAAATAACGGGGATATGACGAATTTTTCTCGCTACCCCAATTTGAAACTCGTTTGATAAAAAATTCACCTGTCCCTTGAGCCAAACAAATTGAAGACGCTCTAAAATCACTAATTATTAAAAATTATATTTTGACCTCAAAAAGGGCCCGTTTTCAATAGGACTTGATGAATTAACAAAATTCAAGATCTTATTAACAACCAGTTTCGATTTTGGCCATAAATATTAATAAATAAACGTTTGGCGCATTAAACAATTTAAAAAATTATCTCGGCTCCTACATGTCCCAGAGCAACAATTTTTTTTTATAAATTTGTAGAAAAATACCAGCAACTCAAATATGAAAGATTTGTGCAGATACGTTCATTTGTTGTAAAGTTATTTGCAAAAAACGCTGCTCCCAAAAGTAGCAATGTTGTTAACGCCATTTTTCAAAATTATTGAAAATCGATACGCCCATAACAGATTCGTAAAATTGACGTCTTGACGAAAAAAATGAGCTGTGGTTGAATTATTTTTGATAACGTTAATAGGTCAATTTTTCATTAAACATTTGGGACGTTTTTAATAAACAAATAGAATTTCTCGAAAACTAATAAACATTTTAAAACGAAATTTTTTTTGTAAGTTGAGGGTAATGAGACACATCTTCCACCAAAGTTTCAAGAGTCTAGCATTTTTCCTTTCAGAGTAAAAAATGCTTGAAATTTTCGAAAATTTCGATGGTTTTTGGCAATTATTTAAATAAATAATCAATGAAATGAAACCAACCGGGGCTTAAATTAACCGGTTTGGAATTACCTAGTAAACAGAAACATTCAAAAAAATTAATCTACTGCAGTCTTACTGCAATTTTTAAAAAACTCCAAATTTCATGATTTTTTCACATAAAAGTGACTTATAAACAATGTTCCGAGGGGTAAACCGCCGGCAAAAATCGTGTACACCTACTTCCACTTTTAAAAAAACTTCCACCTACTTCCACCAAACTTCCACGTACTTCCACTAAACTTCCACGTACTTCCACCAAACTTCCACGTACTTCCACCAAACTTCCATATACTTCCACATACTTCCACCAAACTTCCACATACTTCCACCAAATTTCCCTCAACTTTCTATTGAACTACCCTCGGAACTACCTAATAATAATAATTTTAATAATAATAATTAAAAAATTATTATTATTAGGTAGTTATTATTAGGACTAGTCCTAGTTTTCGCGCTCGGCTCATAACGTTTATTTCAAAAACAAATAAACTTAGCGACCCAAAACAAAAAACATTTGAAAACCAGCCTTGTTTCCTAGAGCAGTCGTGTAATAGTTTTTCGAACTTAATTTGTAATAATTAATTAGTAAAATATGCAGTAAAATCGCATGTTTACAATTTTTTTCCGATATTTAAAATAGGCTTTATTAAAAAATCGGTTACACGAGGGAAATGTGCCTTTAGTTTTGCAATGATACCAAAATATTATCGATTTGATAAAAATACTCAAAATTCTTTGCTATATCCCGAACGTCTGCAGCACTCGAAAAAACGAAATAATAAAGTACAGCGGTCAATTAATTTCGAGAAACTATTACACGGCAACCCTAGGAAAAAAGAGCTTTTGATTATTTTTTGTTTTGAGTCGCTAAGTTTATTCGTTTCTAATATGCGTTACGAGCCGATCGTGAAAACGGGGCGAATGAAGGACTCTTTATATTATTTATTTTGGTGGTAGGGATAATCTAGGGGATAGGTAATAGACATCAAATTAAATAAAATGCTTTATTAACATGCATTAAACAGTTTTATTATTATAAATACAAAACAAGGAAATAAAAATACTAGCTCTATTATAATTTAAAAAAAAAAATAACAAGTCTTCCTTTTCTTTGGTTATAAAATGAGGTGCTAAAGTAAAAGAATTGTAATTCAGCCTGCTATTTCATTTAGTTTTCTCTTAATATCTTTGAAACCATTTATGGTTCTGGCTCTCACCGATTCTGTTAAAGAGAATGGCCCAACTCCCTGTAATATTATCGGACCATAATATATATATTTATTTTGTACTTGCTGAATATCGTCACGTTTCGGCCAAATAAAATGATGTAGATCTTCCTTTAAAAACTTTATTTTTCTCATGGATTCATCGATTATCTCAATAACTCTGCCGATATACCACGAATCATCGTAGTACACAGCGTAGTAATGTTCAACTTTGATGTCTATATTTTTGTCATTTAAAGAATGTGCTCGAAAGGCGGCTAGCTCAGCTAATGGGAGGTCATCAGAAGAATCCAAGGAAGAAGCGTAATCCTCGCTGCAATGTTCCTCAGAGTCATCATCGGCTTCCCAGGCGTCCACACCGTCGTCTGTATCACTCGAGGTATCACCATTGTCCGTGAAAGCCGTGTTACGATCGATTGAGAAATTTTCACATTCAGAAATCGCCGAGGAAATAGCTACGGAACTTCCATCTTCAAAATAGCCATTAATTTCTCTCTGCAGGTCACTTAAGGTTTGTTCTTGCAGCATCAAATTTATACTATCAGTCTTTTCATCCAGTATCACAGACGGATTTGGCATTGAAAATCTGTAATGTTTGATGCCATAAAATTCATGTCGAGACGACGAAGACTGAGTTAATTTTCCGTCGTTTTGAATGGTATACCAAGTACACAAGCATCCTATTCCCTTTGCTTCCGATTCTACCGAAGTAGTCTTTTTTTTACCAGAGCCTTTAAAATAGAGAATTCGACCACAAATGTAATGATGAAGTTTGGATTTGTCGCAATTTGTTTTTTGATTAAGCATTTTACTCCTGGTATTTTTGGAAATGTTGTAGAATATGCACCAGTCACCAATTCTTAAATCATCCCTTTTTTCTAATTTTACAACGGGATCAACCATACGATTCTTCGACATTTCGATCGCAGACTTACTATCATCACATATAAATCTTCTTAATCGATCGGAACTTACTCTTTGGTTTTCTGTGCTTAACAACCAACACAATGAACTTTTTTTGACAACGGATATTTTGTCCTTAATAAAAACGCGTACAAATGGCCCCTTAACATAAAAGTTACCTCCTTTGCCACTGTCTGTATAGTCTTTCAATAACAAAGATTCCCCTGCATTTTTTAAAAGCGAAATTTCAAATACATCATCAGATGTATCACTACCTACGATTTCGTCATCGATTCTGTCAAGAGCCAAGCCATGGTCATTATCTTCATTTATAACTGCCTGTTCATTGTCGATACATTCTTCGTCTTCCTCGTTCGCTTCTTCGTCAGATCCTTGACCTAAACTTGCATCTGTTGTGCTTCTCTCGGTTGTGCTACGTTTCTTATGTGCTAGAGTTTCTTGAGTTAAGTTTTTGCCTTTTTGCTTTTTCTTTCCTTTCGTTTTTTTCTGCTTCTTTGAAACACTAACTTTATTCCAAGATCCATTCTTAACCCTCATTCCAAGTTCCGTAGTATGGCAAATTGCGTCTTCCAAAGCAGAATTCACAATCTGTTCTATTTTGTTTTTGAAATCTTCGGAATTGGCTGTTACAAATGTATTCTTATCTTGATTTACAAGTTTCATTTTTTTTTCTCTGGGGAACGTAATCGTGTCACTCAAGTCGTGGGTTAGGTTATTAATAATTTCTATTCGATTTAAACGATGTAGTATATCAAGCATGCTGAAGTTGACAACAGTGCTAAATGTCGAGGTGAGGGACCTAGTGGCTCTAAATATTTTTTCGCACATCTGGCTGCTGAAGAGCCAAGGTTTAAACATGCCATTATTCAAATCTTTGTCTGTCATAAATAGTTCTATTAACTTTAGTAAAGCATGTGCATTCAATTCCACGCACATATAGCAGTTTGAGGATAGAAAGTTGTCTTTTTCTTTGTAGAGCAACTTGTTCCTTCTAAGCCATGATTTCCAAATTCGAAGAAAAAATACGGCGTACCAAATGCAGTAAATGCGGCGCTCTACGTCTGTGTTTTTGGACAAGAATGACTCAATAATAAAACTCATAACCTTTAAAAAAGCAGCAGTTCCGTTGCTACCTGGAATATTTGTTATAAGATTCAATACTTCTGAAGAACACATTCTTTCAGCAGAGGCAAAATTCATCTTGTCCTCCGGCTTTAGGTCGGACATTGTCAATTTATGTTTATCTTTTGAGTAATCCTGGACCAAAAGTTTGAGATGCGTGGCTGAAGCAACATACTGCCCCAGTGGTAGTACAATTGACGGTTTCAATAGGCGTGTTCTCATTTTTGTCAATATATGAACTGTATCTTGTACAAAGCATTCCTTTTTGAATTTTGAATTCATCTGAAACCAGTTCCAAAGTTTTTTCGCTTGACCGTCCTTTGATTTTGTCTCGGATTTTGTACACGGGTTTTCATCAGAATTGTCATCCGAATTCCAATCTGAGTCTTCATCAGAGACGCCATTCTCATCTTTATTTATTATGGGAAGTTGGGTATTAATCTTCATGGCTTTCAATAGACGGCTATCACCGTCGGCGGAAAATCCCACAACGGTTATACCAAATGTACTCGCCTTTTTTGTAATTTCATCCCATCGTTTTAAAACATCGTCAGCTGTAAACTTATTATCAGTTCCGAAAATACTTAAGCAAAATGAAGGTGCATTTTCCGCCAGTGGTTGGGCCATTATAACATAAGCGTAATTGGCCTTTTGTTCACTTGTAAAAAAGTCGAATATTTTTTTGGCAGAGGTCGCTTCGAATGAATCAACGAGAGGAACCCCGTTATATAGCGGTAATGTGAATCCAATTAGGTTGTTTGTTTTTGGGTCGTACTGAATCTTTCCATTTATTCTTGTTGCATCTTCCCCGATCCATATATACTTCGGCAAATTTCGCTCTTCTAAAAACATGTTCAATTCGTTAAAACGGAAAGATCCTTCTTGTGGTCTACTGCTGCTTTTGTTGATAAATCTAAATAAACTCGTTATTGATGGAAGACTGTTTTGTAAATTAGCATGCAACGTTTCGTATAACAACCTTCCTCCAATAAAAAAGATATACAATGCAAATTGTTTGATCGTTGCATCGTAGCTGTTTTGGTTTTTGGGACGTTGGGAATTTTGCATGGAAGTGTCCATTAAAATTGTTAGTAATTTTTCCGCATTTTTAAGCAGGACGGGCGACTTCAAACGAGACTTCAAAGAATTATTATCATTATTATATTGAATTGACCAATTTTCAAATAACGTATTTTTTAATGTTTCATTCTCTTGCATGAGTTTCGCAATATCATTCACGATAGCATAATAATTTGTAATCAACGGCTGGCGGGCTATAAGTCTTTCACGAGACCTTCTTTTGCGTTCATTCCTTTGGTATTTAGGCGAGGTCCATTTGGTAGCTTTATTCTGAGGTTCGTCGAAATTTTGGATGTCTACCCTCCCATCTTCAGAATTCTTGATAAGATATTCGCTCGAGGTCTCGCTTGATGCTGTATTCCCATTTGTTTCAATAGGCCCCACACGGACTATTTTTGTTTCATTCTGGCTTTGCTCTCTGTCTATTTTGTCCGAGGTTTTTTCTTTGATGTTTCCTTTATCTGTATTTAGGACGGAAAGGGAAATATCTTGCAGTATTTTAATTTTGTTCTGTTGTATTTGCAGCTTTGGAGGTGTTGATAGGAAACATGCTGAACTGGAGGCCACGCTGGTGTCCGCTGTTGACTTTTGTAACGGTTGAAAATACGTTGTCAATTTTGTTGTTTTCATTTTTTCCGAGATTTTTTCAAATGATGGAATCGAATTTAGCTCGTTTGAGTTAGTTATAGTCGAGGTTATAGTTTTGCCATGTAGTTCTTCTGCACTAGGTTTTTGTCGAGGTTTTTGATGACTTAGAATATGTTTATGGAAATTTCCAAGCAGCCATCTTGATTTTTGGTTCTGATTTCGTGCAATTTTCTGCACTTTTATAGGTTTTCTGCAAATAAAACAGGTTATGCATGCCGTTAACTTGCTGCCAGTATCTAGTTTTGAGACAACCGTTAGCTCATTTATTTTTGATCCATGTATAGTAAGCTGAGATTCATGCAGATTGCTTTTCAGCCAGGCTTTCAAAGTTTTTGAAATATGTTTATTTTCTTGCGTGAGACTAGTATCTACACAAGCTATTTCTTTAACCCCTGCTTGAATAATAGCAGGCGTGGACGAGTCTTGAATTGGTTTGGCGGTGTTATGGTTCTGAGTAGAAACCATGTTAGAAACTATTTGATGCTGGCCCTTGCAGTATTCCTTCAGCTTAAAAATAATTTCACGGTGAGAGGTTAAAAACTGGAATTTGTTTACTTTATCTTTGAAAATTCCGTAATATTCTTCATATTCGGATTTATCTATAATTTCGTGCAATGTATCACGAGCAAACATCTCCATATCAGATAAGTTGTTATCTTTTATTTCAGCCAATAAGCCCTTATCATTGTAATCATTGATAGTCAGCATCTTTCTTAGGTAGTGAGGTATTTTTATATTCAGCGCCGATGCGGCTTCAGCGAAAATGTCCTGGTCTTCCTTGTCCGTTGAGTCCTTGTCCATTTTCCCGGCTTTACTATAACAAAACAAGGGACGTCAGGTCAGGTCAAATGTTGGTATAGTTTTTTTTATAGTTTTCAAAAAGTTGGAGAAAATAATCGACCCCTGATTTGATAGGTGGTTAATCTAGTAGATCTAAACTCGATTTAAAATTGCTACTAAAAACAAATAGTCATTCATTACCAAATTGTTGTCCGGAACATTATTAAAAATTTTACCCTAGATTTTACCATTGCAGGCCAATTATCAAGAAAAACCTCGAGAATAACGAGACATCCGGTATACTAATTATGGATGGCCCGTTTCGAGCTTTAAAAAGATCCGGCAATAAGTTAAACCTTGAATCAAACTTAGAGCCAAGCTTGGACCATTTCGAACAGTGGCCTAGAAGTTTTTTTTTGAGGCATTGAAGAAATCTCGGGAGAAATCTGGTCCTCAAAAAGAAACGCTGTGTATTGTTTTATATTTTTTATCTATACCCTCGTATATCCCTATATACCCTCGTATATACCCACGATACAGAAAAATAAGATAGGATATTGCGCATGATGGGCGGTCCTATTTGGCTCTGTGAGTGACGTCATGCACGAGCGTACATAAACGCGCCCAAGAGAGCATCCAGTCTGATTGGCTATTTCACTCAGTGAGTGACGTTATGCGCGAAACGGACGGAAACGCGTTACGGGAATATCCAGCCCTGGTATATACCTAATCACCGGCGCGTCTCGAGTTGCCAATGTAAAAAAAACGGGACAAAGTTCACCGAAAAAATAATATCTCTGTATTTTTTTTGGAAAAAGCACATTTTTTTAAGAAAAGCCCGGTATAAAGGCCGGTTTTCTATCTTTTAGAAAAATTGGGCGAGCCACTGCCACATTAAAATCATCGAAAAGCGGGTAAAAATCGTATGAAGTAAAATTTCACATATTTTGTTACTGCAAATTGGTATCCATTTTAATTTTTATTAAATTGGATTTTAATTAATTTTAATTATTACTAAATATTTCTTACCTACCTGACATTCTCAGTCGCCATTCAGGATCCAAAAGAAAGCCTCAGAGGAAGCCAACCAATTCGATCTTAATATTGCACTGGCAAAAACTTTTATTTAGTTCACCTTTGAGCACATACCGAGGCACATACATGGAAAAGACCTCAATACTGAGCTATACGCTCGGTTACACAGACGTAGGTTGAAATTGGGCAATAAGATTTGATAGCGAACGTCTACCGCATCGAAGAGGAAATTAGGTTTGAGCGAGTTTGAGCTACTGTAATAATTTTAATCGTAAATTTCAATATTGCCGCACTTCCAACATCAACCAACCTATCAGATACTTCCACCATACTTCCACTTACTTCCACCAAACTTCCACCAAACTTCCACACACTTCCACATACTTCCACATATTTCCACATATTTCCACATATTTCCACATATTTCCACCTACTTCCACATACTTCCATCGAACTTCCAGTGGGTTGTACACCTACTTCCACTGGCGGTTTACCCCTCGCAATGTTCTGTTTATTTGATTTGGGAGGTATCGCAGAGGTATATTCCTTATAACTAAATACACCTGTTTTTACCCACGGCTATCTGAAACGAATTAGTTACACCGTTTTTTCTATTTCTGCAGGCCTATGACGTTTCCAAAGCCCTCGACAGACTTGATCAAGGTATTCTTCTCAATAAGTTAAAATTATTTGTTTTTTTTGGATTTATTGATTTCTCTATTATTCTCTTATCTAACAGACAGAATTCAATTTGTTGAATACCATGGTTTCAAGTCTGATCGATTTTTGGTTACATCGGGAGTACCACAGGGATCGATACTGGGGCCTCTTTTATTTAATTTATTTATTAATGATAACTACTATTCCCTTTTAAGCATGCTTGTCACACCTCAGATTTAAGCATGACCAAATGATTTTATATTTACCAAATCCAAAACCCTAATTATCACAAACTTTGAACAACCACAACCACAATATTTACAAGTTTGTCACAACTAATACCGCCATAAAACACGACATAATTACCAAAACTGAGTTTCTGAAAACAAAATAGGTACTTAAAGTTTGCAACTCAACACAAGCTCTTTATTTAAGCAACTTAAGAATAAGGAAGGAAGAAGATACAGAGCGCGCGCAAAGAAAACTTGTAATACGCAATACCGCCAAAAAGAAAGGAAGAGAGAAGCAATAAAGCGAGAAAAAGTTTATTCGCGAGTACTATTTTCATTTATATTCACGTCATGTCGGGAATTTTTTAACTTAATTATTGTAACTTAATTACTTAAATCATCTTTATTCGTACATGATAAATAGAACTTTTTACTTTATTACCGAGTTCTACTTGAGACGTTTGCATGTAGAGACCTGACAGCCATTTTGGATGTGGACAGAGGGCTTAGAAATTTAAAGTTTTGGTTCCCATATGATTGGTTTACTTACCCAAAAACATATAAAACCATACCAATCTATTCAAAATCAACAGGGTATAAAAAATTTTAAATGAGTCCGCCATCTTGGATTTGAATATTAAAACCTAAAAATTTTGATTGTTAACAACCACACACGTATTTAGCTTACTCGGAAACATATTAAAACAAACATCTTTTAAAGCAAAAGAGTGACGTTTAATAGGGTTAAATAATACAAGAGATAAGATTAATGCCGCAGACCCCAAAAAAGCATTTCTGGACCCATGTTGACAGGAACTTTTTGTCTTATTTTTATCCGAGGATTACGCCCCCAGAAGGTTCACGCTTACTTTTGAAACACCCTGTATAGTATATCATTTATTATTATTATATTTATTTATTATTATTATTATTACATTTCGATGAATTTTAAAAAATTTAGTAGCACGTCCATGGCGGCTCCTGATTATAGGGTTTTATTACTCTACTTCATTTCCAAATGGACTTTGACATTATATAGCCAATTGAGGAAATTTTATTGTAATGTTTATAAAATAAAAAATATAAATATTTAATTGTGTTATATTTATATAGGTACTTATTATAAATATTCCAGTGAATAAAAGATTTGCATCGTAAGCATCTTGGTTAAAATGGGTTTTCTGAAAATAATTTTACTTGCAAATTTCAATTCACAAAGACCGATAATCCATCTTTTGTGGACTATTTATAAAGAAATTTTGTGGCATCGTAAAAGACTTTAAAAGGTAAGTAAAGTGGATTCTCCCTTTTCAAAGGACGTGGTCAGGATTTTATACTACCATATTTTCCACCAAAGTTAACTGGACTGGCCTTTACAAAACAGACTTGTAATCAGCATTATTAAACAAAAAAATTTTATTTGAGGATATTTCACATTTATTAAAAATCCTAATTTACTACGCACTCCTGAATATTGCGTTGCATGAATAGCTGTTGCAAAATATTTTTTCAAAATAACAAATACGATACTGTTACGTGTTTACTCCTCTTAGTAAACAACTCCAAATTTGAATTCAATAATTGCAATAAATTTTACACAAAACCACTACATTATTAACTTACTAATTAATTCTAATAATTAATCACTTAAACTATTTAGAACACTAATTACTACTTTCACTATTATTCACAACTTGTTACTAGTTAGTATTCTGTTCAGTCTGTTTACTTAAGTATGCAATATTCAACTGACTGTGGTGAACCATCCTGGCCTGTATATCCTTAAAAATATGCTTTCTAATCCAGGTTTCCTCTAGAAGATTCCACAAGAATTCACTTGTTTCCAGTTCTTTTGTCTAGTTTGTCGTACACGGCCTCCTCCCTAAGCCTGAACGTTTCGGTCAGGCAATTCAACATCTCCAGCAAAGTTCGCCAGCCTATCCAGGTGTACCATTTTCATATTTGCCTTTTTATTTCTTTGAGCTCGATAGATAACATCATTAATCCGGGGAATGGCAGAATACGGGCCTTCCCAAGGCTGATGAAGTTTCGGGATGTTCCTCCTGAACTGCCCTTACGGTTATAACGAGCCTTCATTCGGTCGCTACCTGTGGTAACATCGTACGAACCAACTCATAGACATTCCTTTGACATTCACTAATTCCGTCCCCATAATTATTCACGGAAAGTAACTCCTTATTCCTCACCTGTGGTCCCTTGGTGGCAATGCAACCTTGCATTTACGACACCAAGCCTCCACATCTTGACGGCTGTTTATCCAATAGAACCGTTTCCGTGCTCTACTCAGGGTCTTATTCACTCCAATATGTCTTCCGAATGTCCTCCGGACATCCCATCATGAACCTGGTGAAGTGCTTTTGGTACCAGGCACCTGGGAATCACCAAACGCATAGTAACTTCCTTTCTGTCCTAACTATCACATGCTCTCCTCAGTAGTCCATCCACCTTGAAGGAGTTCCATTGCGCCCATAAAACCTTCAGTTCGAGACTCTTATCTGAAACGTCCTTCCATTCTGGTCTTGTTCCTTTTTCTTTCGTTCTATATATAGGCCCCAATCTCATTGTCATTCAATTGTTCTTCCCTCAAAATCTCCTTTGTCCAAATCCTGAAGCTTAACCAAGTTTACCGTTTTTTTTTTTTCAGCTAGGGCTCGTCTGTTTAAACACCGAGGGCACTGCAGCCTCCTGGGCTTATTGTGCTCCCCCTTTGTTAATCTACTCCACACACTTCAGTAACTCTGTATTGTAATGGTGCCTACTTATAACGGTGCTCTTTTTCTATATACTTACGTAAACTCTTTATACGGAAAACTCGGGCGCCAGTTCTTTAATTTTTAAGTGCAAAGAACTACACTTTTTGGCTGTCCTATTGGGAGAACAACCCTGAATAGCGAAACAGTTTGGAGATACGGAATGTCCGGGGGTCGGAAGCTGGAGGTCTATCTAATGGACTTCGACCATACTGCTCAAACGGGTTAATCAGAAATAAATGACAGAAATAATAACACGTGAATTTTACCTCTTTAAAACAACGTATTTATTCAGCAACATTAATGAACAAATTAATTAACTCTAATACCTCCACGACTGTACAGCCGAGTATGTATAAAACTGTTTAAAACGATTAATAACAAGTCAAGCTGGCAATCAAGAATCTTTACGCGATTTTATTACGGAATTGTGGATAAGTTTGATTAATAAAGCAAACGGATCTTTCCAATAGGATGTATTATGCATGGCGGGCAATCGGTTAGCTATAGATATTGCAGTCTATACGGATTGTTTAAATATACGGCGAACTACTGCCACACACCTAGTGCTATTTGTTAATGATTATGCTGATAAACGTAAGTTTTCCGAGTCAACTCTATGCATGTCAACTTTATGGATGGCCCAAGTGAACAGATCTAACTAGTTGATGCATATAATGACTATTTGGCTTAATGTAGGTTTTCCGGTAACCTATTATGCATTTGAGGCTTTAAAGATGGCCCAAGTGAACATATCTCACCAGCCGATGCATATATTAGAAAACAAAAGACCAACGGAGGTATTACTAATTAGCTCTAGTTTGATTTAGTAGTATAATACAGGGATACTCACGGACAATAAGATCTCCGAATTAGATTTAACTGAAGGCAGTACCTACAAATTGCAGCGGACTACGGTGTATTCTTACGTATATTATATTCAAATAAATTTACTATTAAATTCGGAGCAGCGGTACGGACGGAAATGTTGACGGCTTCAGATTGATCTGGAACTGCTGGCGGTAGATCGGATCTGATGCGGCGGACTATCTCGGAATGAACCTAGACTGCTGCCGACTTTCTGGGAATGACCCCGAAGTGAGCGCTCCTCTTCCTTTTGTTACCTTTATGACGTATCTAGGTGGCGTGACAGAGGGGCGGTCACCGACTTGAAACGAAGGATTCGGATGCACAACCCGGCGTTACTTGCAGAGGTCAAGCGGATTATGCAATTAGGAGCATCAATTCGGAACGTCAATAACCGGAAATGAGTTACTTGCAATTTCTAGACCATGTTGCAAAAAGAAACGGATTAAAACGGGCAAGGATTAACATTTTTAGTAACGAATGATTTTTATTTCCGACTCGGCCATTATTTATAATAATTCACGGATTTTATTTATACGAAAATTAATCAATTAATTACTTGACTGCTTGTTTACCAGCGGACTTTTTAACAACCCATTACTAACTTAACTAAAACAGGACTTACTTACTAAAAACAGCGGCAGGGTGTACCTATCAACGTTTAATAACTAAACTAATTTGCTAAGGCTGTGTCAACGTTAGTTAACCATTCGTTATAACCAGTGATAGTGGGAGGGAACGACCGATATTCGTATTAAGTCAATTAATCGCTATCACCACATCTGATTTAACTCTTGGCCGTTGAATTCAACGCAGGTCGTGGCAAACCCTTAATATATCGAAGTCTCGAAATCGATAGATTAACGGAAACTGTCGACAATGAATGCTTCCTCGTATACAGGCTTCGCAACGTCCTGAACTAAAGATACAACACTAGCTAAACACTTTGCACAATACACAATTCACTTCGGACACCTGCCCAGACAGGTCTTGCTCGTTCACTCTTCTTTGGCTCAGCCGAATGGTCAAACCGACGCAATTGCGAGGGTCGTTAGCTATGGGGTCAACACAGATACTAGGCTAATACTAGAACGCAATAAGAAGACATGGATAATAAATAAGGGTATATATTAAACAATCATCATAGTACATATAGAGCCTCACCTAGCAAGGTCTGCCACCATAACCACGATACCCCCACAAGGGGTCAGCGACCGCGACGGCCGCGCTTAAAGACGAGTGATCGATTGCCGAAAGAGAATTATTACATGGACGTGACTGGCAATTTAGTGAGTGGGTTTTATAGATTTACTGTTAGAATTATAGACTAAAAATTTAAGGTAATATTCTCCAAAAGGGGTATATGCCGTTAGACGTCTGTGGATATTTCAGAAAGGGGAAATCTCTTCGAATGCTATCTCACAAGGCGGTCACCTGGTAATAATGGGGAAGTGCCCCGGTACCCGTGCGTACCGCCCTGAGGCTTATCCCGGCTTAATTTGATCAAAAATACCGGACTCCCATTTTGCGAGATCATTGGGAGGTCTCCCACTATAGATATGGAAATGACCCGAGACCACTTCATGTCGCCACGTGGCGTCGCAAAATTCCGCTATTTCCAAATTTTATTCAGTTCCTAAAATTTCAAAATGGTGCTATCAGACACGATCCCGGTAGAGACGATGACCAATGGGTAGGCGAGGCCAGCTCAACCATCCTTGGAAGCCGTAGGTCACGGACTCACTAGGAATTCCAGAACGCGAGGGTAGAGTGAACCTATGGGTCCGTAGATCAGTGCGACCACGAAGGTGGATCAGTCTATGGTAGATCAGATCAAGAGCTACCGATCTACGGTAGATTCACTCTCGCGCCTTTGTGGAGTATTCCTGTGATCCGTTAGACCGGCTTATGACAATGATCATCTGCGCTATGATCATTGTCGTGGCGCAGTCCGTCCTTCGAGGAATCGGTACTGGCTGAGGACAATGCATGTCCTTGGTCGTCTCTACATGCTGCATCGTGCCTGGATGCGTTCGTTCAAACATGAGATATGGGCCGAAAAAGATAAAGGGAATTTTGGAAACTGTACTGAAAATCGTCTTATAAATTTTATAAAAAATCCTGATATGCATGGATTCATGCATATCAGGCAAAAAGAAGGAATTTTGGGTTTAGGAACTGACTTGAAATTCGACATATTTTTGATAAAAAAATGGTGTACATGGAACAGATGTTCCACATACACCATTCAAGCCTTAGCTTGTGTGCTTATGTCTAATTGGGATCTTTTGCTTAAAACTACTTTCACAGCATCTCCTGGGTTCGATAACATACCCAAGTGACGGTAATATTTAAAGCAAAAATAAACATTCCTTGATTGGAAAAATCATTTCGTTACAGTATCACTAATCAAGTGATACAGATCCGTAATTGAACGAATTTGGATAGTTTCCGGTTCTGTTTGAGACTGCCCGTAAATATTATATCTCCTGCGAGCTAGTGCTTCGCACTTGAAAATAATATGATCCACTGTTTCAGGTTCCTTTCTGCATAGTCTACAGTTTAGGTCGCCATCATATTTCCCCATTGTATGTAAGTGCTTCTTAACAGAGAAATGCGCTGTTAGAAGTCCTTTAATGATTCTTAACTGAATCCTGTTCTTTGTGAGCAGTTCTTCAGTTCTTTTAGGACATGGGCTTTTAATTAGTGTTTTCCCATGTCGATTTCCTGGAATATTCCTCCAGTGATTGTTATGTTTGTCCTTGACCCAATCAATAATAGAGGCTATTGCCTTTAATGCCGCCTGACTGTCCGACGCGATGGTAATCTGTAGTCCAGCATACCCTCTTCTTATATTTTCGCGTATACTCAAGTATAGCAAAAATGTCTGTTTGGAATACGGTGGAGTAGCATCCCCAGAGAGTGACTTATACCCTTCCTTGGTCTTTCTCCATGTATCCTTGCTCCAGTTCTTGTTTCCGTCCTAGAACCGTCTGTATACCAGCAGAGTCCTTTCCGCAATATGTCAGGAGTTCTTGCTAACCATTCCTCTCTTTGTCCAATAATAATGTTGAAAGGCTTGTGAATGTGATAGTTGGTGTCATGTAGTCTGACCTCATGTTTAATACAGGATCTTCTATAGTGTTCACTATCTTCATGTGTCCCGATCCTGTTCCGCGTAAACTCAGGTCAATTGAGTTCTGCAGTCTATATGCCCCCATCCTGGCTTCCCCCTGAATCATTATACTAAGTGGAGGAAGGTTTAATAGGGTCTCAATAGCTGCTGTAGGCGTGCTTTTCATGGCACCTGTAATCCCCAGGTAAACCAGTCTCTGTACCCGGCTTAGATTGCTATTTGCCGTTGTTTGTTTTGTTTTCGTCCACCAAACTAACGCAGCATATGTGATGGTAGGTCTGACTATCCTGCAGTAAAGCCAATGCATCATATCAGGTCTTAGTCCCCATGTCTTGCCATATAATCATCTGCAAGTTGCTAATATTTCTACCGATTTTTGTATAGTCCTGTCCAGATGTTGGTTCCAGGTTAGTTTGGAGTCTAGGAGAACTCCACGATACTTAACCTCTCCCGACATCTGCAGCTCCGTGTTTTGTATTGAACGGGACGATAGTGGTTTTATGTGGGCTCACCTTTAACCCTTCTCCGCCAGTCCATTTTTCTACCACATTCAGGGCTTTTTGTAAACGATCCCTGACTGCGTTGTTGAATTTTCCCCTTACAATGATGACAATGCCATCAGCAAAGCCTTCATTTGTGAGTTTCCTTAAGAGTCCGTCAACTACAAGATTTCACAACAGAGGGGACAGGACCCCTCCCTGTGGACATCCGCCTGCAACTGATGCTCCTAAGCTTTCTCCCATCATGGTGGTGAATTCCACCCTGCCTTTAAGCATGCTCTCGATCCATCTTCCGAGTTAGATGGTGAAGCGCTGTTTCTGTAGAAATTCCTGCTCTGTATGCAAATTATTGGGCCTGATGTAGAGGACTTCTCACCATGACATCATCCTTAATATATCTATCAAGCAGTTTTTCAATTGTCTTAAGTTGAAACGACATAAAACTTATAGGTTTTAGGGACTTTGCCTGGGTTATGAGTGACGCCCTGGCTTTGGTATGAATACCACCCTAACTGTTTTCCAAATCCAAAGTTCACCGTTACTATGGCCTGCTCTTGCTCAACACGATGACAGTGCTTGACATCGTCTATGAACAGGCTGGATAGGATATCTGCATTTTTATGGTGTAACGAAGTGAATTTTAGCTCCGAAATATTGTTAGTTTTAATTAAATATAATTATAAATGTATAAAACAGGCAGGTAAATTTAACTAATATTAATTTACTTCAAATTAAGCCTTCTGAACCGCGTCTTTTCCGTTTATACATTTTTAAATTATGCCGCGACCAAAGCAATAATCCCGGTGTTGATCCGATCACTCCTTATGCAAGAAAATGCATGGACTGCAGCGAACCTGCAGTGCCAGCCTGCAGCGCGCCTACATTAATGTATAAGGCGCTTGGAGTCAGCTTTGCGTTCAGAGCGTTCAGAGTATTAAGTAGGCTATTTAGGGCTCTTAATACTATTTTACTAGTACGACTGGTTTTACTAGTATTATTTTACCTTTTTCTTTCTCGTCTCTGGTTCTGGTAGTGGAGAATTTTGTTTTTGTTGAAGACTACTGCCTAGCTACTGGTTATGAGATGAAATCTTGCAGTATGATGGGTGGCATGTACAGTATGAAGGTCTATCTAACTTCATAAAGTGCACCCAGTGAAGCACAATGTGGTCGATTAGTTGTTGCCTATTTGCATGGGTCGTAAATAGGGTCCATGTGCTTAATTGAGGAGCCCATTAGCAATATTTGATACAACATCCCATGAACTCTATTGTTATACTTGCTCAGATGTCTTACGGTACCAGCATCACTAGTAAGATGCATTGAATAACTGTTGAGACTCTGAAGAACGCCTTCGCCATAACGTCCGGTGCTGAGCGTTAGAGAGTTGGTGAGATTTAGAAGAGGAGTGTTCCAGGGTGACTCTTTTAGTCCTCTCCCCTTCTGCATCTTATCGCTGTCGCTATGTTTTGGACTCACCAAACATGCGGGTTTTGAAAAATCTAAAATTTGTGAACATGCTTGGGAAAACGATCACAGGATAAAATGGGATTCAGCAAAAATTTTGACCAAAGAAGCAGACAGCAAAAAGAGAAAAGTCAAAGAATCTGCAATAATTTTTTTATATACAGCAGTTTTAGTAGCATTAAAATTTCGTAATGTAACAGCTATGATTGCACATACTCTCAATACTTTCATTAACGTCTAATATTTCAAATTGAAATTTATTTTTTTTGTAAAATGACACCACCACCTCTTACAGCACCTTCCTATCTTTTCTCACCAGCGTATACCCATCCATTTGAACTAAATTAATTATCTGCAATGTTTTATCTAATATCGAATTGGAGATGTTGGTAAGAAGTAACGGTTATTATACTCGAGTAAACTTTAACTTGGCGTGTGGATGAGTTGATATTGTGCGTATTAATGTATTTTCTCTTGCAGACAAAATTGAAGCAATGGCCCAAAACCATTGTTTACGTATAAACATACGTGAACAATGTTTTTGGGTTATTGCTTTAACTTTGTGTGCAAGAGAAAATGAAATAGTATGCACAATAACAACTCATCCACACGCCAAGTTAAAGTTTACTCGACTATATCTTAAGTTGTGAAGTCAAAATACTGAGACGGTTCCTAAGCTTCATTTAGTCATGTTAAACTTTGTCCTTAACCATACAGCTTTGGAATGTATTTATAAACGTAATAGGATTAAACGAACAGCATGCTTAAGAGATTCTATCAACAATGGGCAGTTTTAACAATTTCCACGGGTCCCTTGTCTATATATCTAACAAAAGACTTAGAGAGGGGCTTAGGACTAATTAGATATTCTCCTTCTATCAATCCACATCTAAGCTTATGATCAAGAAGTTACGTAGCTCTGAATTCAATAATTAATTTAAATATTTGTTAAATTATACATACATGCATACTATTCTATTTATACTATACTATTTATACTAATAAAGAGTTTGTACATAAACAATAATATTCTTTTTTAAATCCAGAATGTAGCACTTTCTGGTTTATTTTTAGGCCAGAAAATCGCATTTTATCAAAATGCGACCGGTAAAGAGATGGTTGCTATGGTAATGTTAACGTTACACGTATCAAGTAGCTAACGAAGGTTTTACTAAATTAAGTAACTACGTTTAGTTACTTGTAGGGTGTATACAACTAGAGCAAGTGGTCAGGTGAACAGAAATCATTTCCAAAAGATTTAGTAACCTGCTTTAGCTACTTGTTACGTGTAAATTAATCTACTCATTCACTATCTATCAATTTAATCAAAATATTGTATACTAAGATTATTTTTATACACTAATTGTGAATAAACTAGTTTATGCAAGATGACATTATAGTATGACAATTAACCAAATTTCTTTGACGATTTAACATCATTTCAAATTTCCAAATTATATTAATATTATAATAATTCATATTTTTTATATTTGTTCTACATTTTAATTGTTTATTGTTATACAATTTCGTTACCATTTCGAATATCGTTGCAGGGTCAGCGAAATGCAAATAATTGCATATTTTAGTAGATCAACTTCACCTTTATTAATATAAGAAATGAAATCCAAAGAATTCAGAAATCCATAGAGGTAAATATATTAATAGAATAAAATAGTAAAAGTAAATTTTACTATTTACGTCAAAGTGTACACCTTATCCTCTAATGCCTTAAGAAGACATAAAACCTTTTTCAGAGCTTATTTGCAATTCCACATTTAACTGATGATTCAGTACTACGAATGTAGAAAGCAAATAATATGTATTGCAATAAGCCCCATCAGACGGATTAATCAAAAAAAGGACTCCTCTGTTATCAGGCAACGCACGTCACCATCCCATGGACCGTTTTCTGGCTTATTAGCCTTCATGCATGGTACAGATCATGATACAATAAATTACAAGATATGATCGATAGCCGTCCGAAATTCGTCTGCTTTGCGCATGACGTCACCTGGAGCCACAAAAATAAATTAATGGCATTGTAGTTCATGATAGAATGTTTATTGTATCATGATTATAAGCGTAGGATCTTCACTTTCCGATAGGTAATAATGTAAATATGATTAGGTTCAATTTGTGCATCTCAAATTTGCGGCATTTTCGAATTATTGTTAAATAAAATTGCAAAAAGTATGTTTTCCGGTCTTTAACGTGAAACGCTGGCAAAATGAAGCTAGATAGAGGAAAATTGCTTAGGACCTTTTTTGTAGAGCATCAAATTTCCTACAAAAAAGTCCCGAAGCCATACCTGTACAGTCCACCTTTCACCGGTCACCGATCAAAATCTCGCGTTGATTAGCTGTTACCTGTTACCGCACCTTTGTAATGGCCGCGTGATAGACGAGTTTAAAATAATCCGATTCGAGGTGCAACGCAATTTGATTTTACCTTCGAAAACGAGCATTTTCCCCTTAAATCATTTAGTACTTTACAATTTTATTAGGTTCATGATAAAAAAAAAATGTATTTAGTTTATTTATTTATGATTTTAATTAATTATAATATATAAACGGTGTACTATGCAGGTGCGCCGTCAACAAGATTACTTTTAGAAATCTTGTGCCATCAAGGCTTCTTTTGTAGGGAATTTAATGCTCTACAAAAAAGGTCCAAAGCAGTTTTTCTCTATCTAGCTTCATTTTGGTAGCGATTCAAGTTAAAGACCGGGAAACATACTTTTTGCAACTTCAATTAATAATAATTCGAAAACTCCACAAATTGAACTTAATCATAAGTTCATTATTACCTACCTACTGGAAAATGAAGATCCTATGCTTCCTAAACATACCCGGAAATTTTGGTTTGATTTTGTGTCTAATCCTGCACTTGTACCTTATTTAGATAAATAACCTTATTGAATATTTCTGTATTTTTTGTTTGTTTTTATGTGTCTATTTTAAGTATTTACCACAATAAAAAAAGAATTTTGTGTATTTATTTATTATTTAAATTAATTACATGACAATATTTAACATAATGGCATATTAAAACAAACAAAAAAATAAAAATATTAAATTGTGGCAGAACTGCAGAACTTTATTAATGTACTGCAACAAATCGCCAGTTAGATTTTGTTTTTAACTTTGGTTGGCTTTGGGCATTGCCCATTCAGCCACGAATATGTATAATAATGTATGTGTATCATAACAATTAAACTAAAATAACCTAACCTAAATCACGACCAAATAACCAGACAACGATGGGAAATAGACAAGGACACACGCTTCACGCCAAGGCACGTTCAAGGCGACTTTTATATATTATACATCACAATAAGGTAGGCAGCCGTTAGGGGTTTAACCCACAAAGGATAGCTGCAAGCTAAAATAAAGTTAGTTAGATTTAGAAATTTAGTTTCTAAATATCTTAAAGATTCTGTTAGTGTTAAATGCTCTTTAGGCCTGTTTGGGGGAGTTTATCATAATACTATAGGCATCTCCAATCCTTGGCATTCCTTGGGATAGTACTAGTAACATTAATATATACTCGCAAGACTTCGTTTGAAAAAAATTGGTTGCCTTTCTTGCTTATAAGGACTTCCTTGGGTGGAAGCATTTCTTTCGACAATTTATTGAATTGGACTTTCGTATAAATAATGGTTTTTCTTCTTCTCATTTGGATTTTTCCCAGCGGGAAAACTTTACTGGACGTAAATGTTTATTATAAGTTGGGGCTGAATAGATTTGTATTCGCCTATTAGAACCTTAAGATATGCCTGGCTGATGGAACTTTAAAATAATCTTCTTTGTCGAGTGTAAGTGTTTAACTTTAGTACAATTAATTCAATTTTCTAAATTTTGTCTATCTTAAAAGTTTTAAATTTAATAATTAATACGGTTTAGATAAACATAAACATAAAACACACCACAGAAATTAGACAACCCCCTAATCCAAAGCCAAAGACTGACCGGAGGGGGTTACATATTAGAAAAAACGCAGACAAACATCCATACCCACCGACATTACTATCTGCCGGTGCCGGGTCTCGAATCAGGACACGGTGTGTCCAGAGCCATGATTGTTACTCATGCTCTAGCCCACTACGCCACCAACTCGATTCTTACATAGTTCACTTTAACCATTTATTTTCTTTCAGTTTTGTGTCCACTTATAATTTTATAATACGGTATTTGTGGGTGATTTTTTGGACAGTAAATTAAAAACACTTTAATGACATTAAAGTTAATTTAGTAGTAAGTTTAATTTACTGTTCAAAAAATAACCCACAAATACCGTATTATTTAACCATTTAATTATATATTAATACTTCATCATGTTTTAACTAACTATATTTATATATAATCTTTAGTAAGCTTTACAACTTTTCATGACATATTTTGGGTAACCACTTGCCTTGTAATATGCGACGAATATTATAGCAATTTTTTTTAAATACTTTAAATATTAGATCTAAGTATTTGGCTTGTAATTTCTATTCGTACTTCCTAACTAAAGTTTTATATCACTCACATTTAACATCATGCCTTTTAGGAAGGATTAATTGCATACTCTTGAGATAAACGTTGTTCATACTGTACAATTAATTTCTATATAATATAGCACTTTCATGGTTTCTAACAAAACCATATCCAGTTTAATGGTTTCTAACAAAACCATATACAGTAAAGACCGAGGAGGTTCGAACATGGGTATTAACTTGCGCTATTTACTTGTGCCAGTTGTAGGCAAGCGGACACAGTAATCGTGGATCTCCGCGCTGTAGTCGATGGCTCTCGCGTCTACTATTCCTTGTTTGGATTCCTTTGTAATAATTTTTATTACACCTGCCTGCAACACTGGAGGTGCAGCGACAACTAATTTTAATTTTATGTTGTAGAATCACATTTTTGTTGCGAAAAAACAAACAATGGAAATATATAAATGTGTTTTGAGATTTTTTTTAAATTACAATAATTAATCCTATAGAATGAATTATTGAAGTTAGAAAAATTCCGAAACGTAAATCAAATTTCTTTCAGACATGAGTTCAACATGCGAACACGGTCAAGGCTTAAACACAATGAAAAAAATAAGAGATAATAAATAAGAAATAAAGAACGTGGAATAGAATTAACAAATAATGATATCCGAAAAGCAAGGAACAAATTGAACAGTTTAATTTTAAATCGAATAAGAACTAATATATTATCGCCCAGAGTATTGTGTATTTAAATCTTGGAATAATTATTTATCTTATTTCTTTTTCCATTTTCTTATCTCTTATTTTCTTCATTGTGTTTAAGTCTTTAATGAGATACTAACAACAGTGCTGACTGCTGAGCGAGCAGTAAGGGGCCACAGCGCACTGCCCTTCTCCTAATGTATAAATTTCGAACTGAGGCGAGTTGTCGGCCACTCGTATATTCGTCCCAATCCCTGGACTTATCTGTATAGTTTAATTATTGGTTTCTAATAAAACCAGTTGTTAAATTTTATTCGTATGTGTTTTAATAATCCTCAGTCAACAAGTCACCTGCTGTTTGTTATAATACTGTTTATAAGACCGTAAATTAATGAGATAATTTAACAATTGTAGTCTCAAGGTAAACTTCACAAAAAAATGTTTGGCGCCCATTTATTTCGGTAAATCAAGTAAATGTCACAACCCTATAATAGCACAGAAAATATAGATCTTACCCTGCCAAACTGTACCGAGTGAATGAGCTATCAGCAGCGACGTATCAAACCTTTTCAAAAAAATTTCTTCTTTCTTTTTATAATATTAATCAATAATAAAGAAGAACGAAACACGTTACAAATTCACTGACTCCGCCGTTCCAACAGAAGATAGTCCAGTCGATAAGTCGTAAACCCAGACGTTTCCAAACCACAGCAAGATGTTTTCCATCGCCAAAACCCTGAACTTACCTAGCATACGGGGTGAGTTCGCATACAAGTTAATATAGTTTCACGATGTTATAACCGAATGTCTAAAGGCAGAGAACGTAGGCATTGATACGATGACTTGGGGGGCACTAATATCTTTAATCATCATCCGAAGTTAGAACGAAGAGACCGACCGGTTGTATGAACAAACCCTCAAGGCTCCACGTGAAATTCAGGATTGGAGAGAGATAATGGAGTTCCTAGATAAACGATGCCACTCTCTGAAATTCATTGGTATAACACAAGAAGAACAACCGACCGAACTAAGTTTACTAACTTTGGTGTAGACTCTGTAACCTTGACAATACTTAAATACTGTCTGCCTTATAGTCTAGTCACCAAGTTCAAATCGGTGAAAAATAGTGATAAAGCTCCTAAAAATATGAGCGATAGCTCATTGGATTCGGAATGACGTCTAGAAAAATGTATTCGAAGGAATAATTAGCACGCAAAAAATTACAAAAGTTATTAACAAATTAACTTTCAAAAAAAAGGCATTTCGTTTTTTGTTAATAACTCCGAAACTATTCATATTTAAGAAATTTAAAAAAAAGCTCCTTAAAGAGGAGGAAATTTCCAATGAAAAAGTCCCAACTCCCGGAGTTCTATCTCCATTATTTATAATTTTAATTTAACGCTGAAAATAGGGCTCCGCGCGGCCGCTACGGCATGCGCCCACCGCCTCAAAAGTGAGTACGCCACAGAAAATAATTTTTTTATAGTATTAAATATTAATTAAAAAATTTGAATTAATTATGGTGTATTTTCAACGCTTAAAAGAAAAAATTCCCGTTGGAAAAAAGTTTTAAAATTCATTTTTCAACAAGTTAGGCTATTGTTAATTAACAAAATTTTTTCGGATCTTCGTCTTCATTGTAAGTAATAAAAAATGTTTAAATAATTGCTCTATAAATTTTTCGTTTCTTTTTACAGCCTAAAGGCCCTTTAGGCTGTAAAAAATTTAAAAAAAATTTTTCCGACAATTTGTTATATATGGCTGTTTTTGTAATTTTTTGAAGTTTCAGAAAAAAAATATAATGATAGTCAACATTTGTTTATAACAAATTGTTAACTTAATAAACAATGAATTTGTTGATGAAAAAAAATTTTTTTTTGTTTACCTGTTGAGAAATGCTAATAATAATTTTTAAAGATAAAATAATTTCTTAACTAATTATTTAAATAATGGAAATATAAAAAAACGATTAATAAACAATAAAAAAATGGATTTAAGGAAAAAATTTTTTTTTTTAAATCATAATTTCCTCAAGAAAACAATATGGTAAAAAAAAATTTTTTTTAAATATTAAACTAATCCATTTGTTTATAAAAAATTTATATATAAAAGATGTAAAAAATTTTTTCACAACATTGCTTCATGTCATTAGCAGATGCAAAAACAACCATAATAAAACATATGCTTAAAAAAATTCTTTTAACAACAATTTTTACAAATTTCATTTTTTGTTCACTTAAACAAATTATAATTAACAAAATAAACAATTTTTAAAAACTTTAATAACTTGATCCTATTGTTGTAATAAGGGCTCCAAGAAACGAAAAATTTATAGAGCAATTATTTAAACATTTTTTATTACTTACAATGAAGACGAAGATCCGAAAAAATTTTGTTAATTAACAATAGCCTAACTTGTTGAAAAATGAATTTTAAAACTTTTTTCCAACGGGAATTTTTTCTTTTAAGCGTTCAAAATACACCATAATTAATTCAAATTTTTTAATTAATATTTAATACTATAAAAAAATTATTTTCTGTGGCGTACTCACTTTTGAGGCGGCGCGCGCATGCCGTAGCGGCCGCGCGGAGCCCTATTTTCAGCGTTAAATTAAAATTATAAATAATGGAGATAGAACTCCGGGAGTTGGGACTTTTTCATTGGAAATTTCCTCCTCTTTAAGGAGCTTTTTTTTAAATTTCTTAAATATGAATAGTTTCGGAGTTATTAACAAAAAACGAAATGCCTTTTTTTTGCAACTTAATTTGTTAATAACTTTTGTAATTTTTTGCGTGCTAATTATTCCTTCGAATACATTTTTCTAGACGTCATTCCGAATCCAATGAGCTATCGCTCATATTTTTAGGAGCTTTATCACTATTTTTCACCGATTTGAACTTGGTGACTAGACTATTATATTTATAAGTCCATATATTACTCATGTTTTAAACTGTTGCTAGAGCAAGGTTAATTTCCTGTATCATGCAGAGAGGCTGTGGTGCATTCAATACCTAAAGTTAAAAATCCTACTTCATTTTCTGATCTAAGACCAATAAGCATCTTGTATTATCTACAATATTAGAAAAAATTATAAATCATCAATAAAACCAATTTTTAACAGAAAAAATATTGTACCTGATACCGGGTGTCAGGTTTTAGAAAAGCCCACAGCACTTTATCAGACAATTAAAAAAATTACGGCGCTAGTGCTGTTGGACTTTTCTAAAGCCTTTGACACTGTAAATCATACGCTATGCTGAAAACTAAAATATATAGGTCTTGATGAGATATCTTTAAAACTTTTGTCTTCATATCTGAGTAATAGAAGTTAGAAAGCTATTATCTGTGTATCTGAAAGCATTAATATGTCTTCTGGAGTACCACAAAGGTCCATTATTGGTCCATTACTCTTCCTTATTTATACTGCAGACTTATTTAATATGATGAAGACCTGTAAATTACAAGGATATGCTGATAATACCCAAGTTTATTATAGTTTCGCTCTTGATTTCTTCTTTCAATGTTACAAGCTGTAAAATGCTATTATTTATAAGGTTATTTAATAACTTGACCATAAAATTAGTTGCCTAAATAAGAAGTTCCTAGTTATCTCCCAAATCAGTGGTTCAAATCCTCAGGGTGGTAGAAGGACCCTCTATGGAGCGCTGCGGACGACGTACGTAAAAGGCAAGAAAAGGGCGGGGGTGTGGTTGTCCTTCCAAAGTTGAGGAAATGGCATCAAATCCTCTATCAGAGAAAGATTGATTGATAAACGAATGTTTAACAGGTGGAATAATGTTTGTATTTTTGGGTGCCTAATTTGAGGTGAATTGAACTTGATTAAATTGAAACGTGACAAAGTTTTACAGAGAACCTAGAATAAAAAATAAAATTAAAGTAACATGCTTGAAATCGATTGCGATAAAATAACGTACCTTATTTTCGCAGTAGTTTATTCCTACATTTAGTTTAGTTTAAGAGGTGTTTCTCTTGAATGTTGTTATGGATTACCTAGAAATTTGAAAGAAACATTAAAAATCGCCTCAGAAGCTTTGCATGAATTAAGTAGCTGTAGAAGTGATTTCACTGCTTGAGAATTGCATTAGCTTACCTTAGCTGGTGTATTGTGGCTGTTAATAGTTCTCAATTGTTTACTCTGGTCTGCATTAATATTATTTTTCTGTCTGTCAGATTTCTTAAAGAAGGCGTATGTCAAATTGTCACAGAACACGTCGTGATGTAAAGGTAGGAGGCGTTCAATTCGATTGGGGCAAGTTGGCAACCGAGTTATAACTTTGGCCGATAGGAGGTGTAATTTATGTCTCGAATTCGAACTTTCCAGTCGTTTTCACATCTGTTCCTCATCCATAACATTTTAAATAGTATTTTCTTTTCTTATTATGCCTTAGTGCGTAATGGTTAAAGATGAGGCCATTATTAGTGAAAATTTTGGGGGCGTTAGTGGGAGTTCTGGAGACATTATTGGTAATTTTGAGGGGAACATTTACGGGACATTACTGGGCTAATGAGACATTAGTGTATGTACATACATTTGGATGGCGATTTACCCCTCAGGTGGCGTTTTTGAACTATTTCGGACCACGTAATTGTTATCGCTTTCATTTCTTTAACTGTATCGCACAGATTTTGTTAAGTGGAAATTAATCGCACGAATACAAATTTTTATAAGTCAAGTAGAATATTGTCTAAAACACACCAAATAATAATAACTCTATTTGTCTCCAATTAAATCGCAGTTCATAAAAACCGCTACGGAACTAATCTGGCAATTTCGTTGTCCTTTGTATATTCTGCCCGCCATATCCTTAAGGAAACCTCGGAATCTCATCCAGAAGCGAGTATATGTTGCGGTATTGCCGCTATTTAGACAAGTCCCGCAAGAATCCAGACCGGAATCAACTTGGCTTAGCCACGCTACAGGATCATCCCAAAAGAACTCTGTTGAGACTATAGAAATAGGGACACATTAAGTAGTAGTATACATCATTTCTCTAGGGAATTATTGCTCTGCTACACGTGAAATATGCAAATAGTATTAACCTAATATGGATTTTCCCATTAGCCTATAAGCTTTAACGGAGCACAAATTATGAACTATATAATTTATAATATCTACAACATAATTTAGAAACAAGGCATGCTGGAATCAAATCTATTTACTGCGAAGAAGGAACTAAGTAGGTGCTACTTGTACAATTTCAAAGCTCAAAAAATTGTATATTTTGATTCATGGGTAAAGATATTCGGGACTCTACTGGCATACAGTTAGTACAATGTGCCAAAATATATACATAATTATAAATATATTACCAATGGCTAATAATATTAGGTCCGTCAAGTTAGCGACTCGCAATTGAAAAAAAAATGTTTTTATTAAACTATAATTTTGTGCTAATTTGTGCTGTATTTATTAAATTTTGTGCTATTTTCGTTTTTGTGTAATTCGCCGCATTAGAATGAGACTCTAACTTGACGCTGCGACTCGCAAGTCGATATTTTGATTTTTTCTTGTCAAAATTTTGTGCCAATTTGTGCTGTATTTGCGAAATTTTGTGCTCTTTTTGTTTTTGTGTAATTCGCCGCACTAGAATGAGTCGCTAACTTGAAGCTGCGACTCACAAGTCAATATTTTGATTTTATATTACGTCAAAATTTTATGCTCATTTTGTGCCAATTTGTGATGGATTTATGAAATTTTGTGCTCTTTTCCATTTCTAGAAAATAGTGGGAGTCGCTTACTCGAGGGCACAGGACGTGTTAATCTTATGCTTATTGTAACCAACTAATCTTTTGCTTAATTCATTTTTGTGTAATTAGCCGTAATACAGCAAGTTTTTACCCACACGCTTATATTACATTTTTTATTGCGAAATGCGGACCGGCAACCTCCTCGCGGTGCACCCTGAACAGGGAGGGGCAACCCTCTCTGACAAATGTCGGACGTGGGATCTCAGGGCTAACCACCCTGTGATCCCAAACCCTCTGGTTCAAGACCATGACAGAGGACAGGCCCCTCACAATCGACCCCAGTCGGATGGGGGTCAGAGACAGGTGGGAGAGGCCTTACCGGGCGGTCTCATTAATGACGAACTTGCTATTGTACATGGACGCTTTAGGAGGACGGAGAGATTAAGGGATGACCTGCTTAACTGCTATGAGAGCAGCAAACCTGGGCGCAGGGGATACATGGCGCGATTACACCGGTTGTGGTGCGATATGCACCCGAAGTATCGCGCCTTCTCTCAGCAACATCTGAGAGACCAAGTATCCTTTTTGCGCCGAACAGGTTACGTAAGGGCACCTCGTCGGCGTGAGGAAGTACCAGCCGCACTTCCACCGCGGCAAATTCCAGCAGACGAGGAACTTCCGCTTGAGTACACCGACGTCGCTTTAAGGACGAGGGTTAACCTTAACACCAGGGTTAACCCAAAGCCACAAAACCTGGCACGAATGGATTCGTTGATCAGTGAGGAGCTTCCAGAAGATGCCAACATCTGGCAGATTAACAGCGCGGTGTACGCTGCCGCCAAGCAACTCGTCCCACAACAGCGCCTGGCAAGCGCAGTTGATAGGGTCGAGAAAGCTAAGCGGCGCGTACAGAAGATCGAAGTTAAAATTCGATCAGCAAGGCAACACGCTTCTCGAATCCAGAGTGTGGTGGATTATATAGTCGCAGGTAAACCATTTACACCGAAGGTCCGGCGAGTGGCAGCCGGACTGAGACGCTTATGGCTATTAAGAAAACTTTGGTCAGGCGAATGCGGAGTTTGGACAAAACAAATTGTTTCAAACAAACCCGTCTCGCCTGTTCCAAGAGCCACAGCGTGTTGTCGAAAATCCGCCAACTGTTGATAATGTCGAAGCCTTCTGGAAAGGAATCTACGAAGTTGCGAGTCCATTCGATAATGACACTCCAGCTATAGCACCATTGAGTAAAATTAATAAAGAGACGCAACTGTCAAGTTTTCGAGATTTTAGTATTGTATTTTATTGCCAGTACCTTCATGATTGTCATCAATTTTTAGTGCTACGGGAAGGTATTTGTAATGTGGCTGAATAGCCTTTAAAATTGCAGACAATCATAAAGCTATTGGTAAAAAAATACAACACTGAAATCTCGAAACCTTGACAGTTGCACCTCTTTATTATTTTTTACTCAATGTATAGCACACTTCGAGGCTCTCTGTCGTAGAGTCTTAGAAGAGCCAGACGAAGTGTGCCCGGCAATCAGTACGGAAGAGGTTCAACAAGCACTTGTTGGAACCAAGAACTTCGCTGCCCCGGGTCCAGATGGTATAAACAACTGGTGGTGGAAGAAGTTTCCTTCCACCCACCGCCATCTGGCCCGAGTTTTCAACTCATGGTTGAACGAGGGGCAGCAAATTCCGGACTGGTTTGTCGAGGGGCGAACTGTGCTAATCCCCAAAAAGGGGGATCTGTCTGACCCAAAAAATTATAGGCCGATTACCTGCCTCAACTCCTGCTACAAGTTATTTACTCGTATCTTGTATACCAGGATGTTGAGGTCTGTTGATCCGGTCTACCAACAGATAAACGAACAGCGTGGTGCCAAGAAGGGCCTGGCAGGTTGCAAGGAAAACCTGCTGATAGACCGCTGTATTACACAGGATTCTGTGCAGTACAAGCGGAATCTGTCAATGGCCTGGATTGATTATCGCAAGGCATTTGATACAACATCCTACGAGCTTTTGTTACACTTGCTCGAATGTCTTGCGGTACCAGCACCACTAGTGAGATGCATCGAACAACTGTTGCCGCTTTGGAGAACTCGCTTCACCATAACATCCGGTGCCGAGCGAGTTTCGACAGAGTTGGTGATATTTAAGAGAGGAGTGTTTCAGGGTGACTCTTTGAGTCCGCTCCTCTTCTGCATCTCACTGCTGCCGCTATCTGTTGGACTCCGCCAAACCCGCGGGTATCACTGTGGGTCACCCAGCAACCGGAGGCATAAGGTCACCCATCTATTTTATATGGATGACCTTAAACTCTATACCTCCGGAGAGCGAGAACTCCTAAATGCTCTCAGGGTGGTCGAGGAATACACGCGGGCAATTGGAATGGAGTTTGGGTTGGACAAATGCGCAGTCATCCACCTCAAGAGAGGACGATGCGGGGAATTCCACGAAGATGCGCAGCTCGCAGACGGAAGCATCCTACGACATTTGGATGCCGGAGAGACCTATACATACCTGGGCGTGGAACAACGCCACATCCAGGATGTGAGCCAAATAAAGGATTCTCTCCGTGGCAAGTACAGACACCGACTCCGAAAGATCTGGTCATCAGAACTTTCGGGGAAGAACAAGGTGTCTGCCACTAATATTCTTGCCGTTCCGATTCTGCTCTACTCCTTTGGCGTAGTCAAATGGGGAGTAGATGAGCTGCGTCAATTGGACAGGAATACCCGCAAGATGATGAATATTCATAGGAGTATTCATCCTAGATCGTCCGTTCCTCGTGTGTACCTCCCACGTCAACGGGGGGGCCGAGGACTCTTGAGTCTGGAGTGCATGCATGGCAGAGTGGCACTGAGTATGGCATGTAATGTCATCAGGAGCTCGGACCCACTCCTACAGTTAGTGAGAGATCATGAAACTGTGGGAGTTGGCGCTTTATTGTTTAGGGCAGCACAGAGGGCCGCAGATGAACTCGGTCTCGTGTTCGACTACAGGCGAGAAGGCCGGCGAGGTGACTCAGTCACTGAGCTTCCGCCTAATCGTCTGATAGCCCACATCAAAGCTGCCGAACAGAGAAATCTGTTCAGGCAGCACGTCGATAAACCCCTGCACGGTGTTTTCTATAACAATATAGAAGCACTGGGTTTATCGACAGAGCTGACCTTCGCATTTTTAAGGTCAGCGAGGCTGAAGTCGGAGACCGAAGGATACATTGTGGCCTGCCAAGATGGTGTTATTAACACATTGGTCTATCGCAGTCGCGTGATGGGTGTAGAGGTACCTGATATCAACTGCAGGACCTGCCGTCAGGCGCCGGAGTCGCTCATGCATTTATTATCTGCATGCCCGATTTATGCGACTTCGGTCTACATCCAACGACATAACGCGGCTTTACGAGTGCTATACTACCATCTACGGCACTCGTACCAGATAGACCAAACACCAGTGCTGCCTTACGTCCCCGGAGATATCGAGTCCGTTGTCGAGAACGAGAAATGCCGGATTTACTGGAACTACTCGTTCCCGACCGTCAGGCGTATTCACGCCAATAAGCCTGACATAGTCCTCCTCGACCATCAGACCAAGGTGATGTATGTCATCGAGTTCTCAGCACCTGCTGAGACAAACATCGTCTTGAAGGAGGAGGAGAAACGGACTAAATACAGAGATCTCCGGTACGAGCTCCAAGTGCTATACCCAGGCTACTCTGTGTCAAGATGGTCGTCCTGATAATCGGTGTACTCGGAGGTATGAAGCCCACGCTGCTCTCCGCATTAAGGACCATACCTGCCTGCCAAACATCGGCAGAATGGATGGCTGATCAAATGCAGAAAGCGGTCATCCTGAGATCCCTTCGTCTACTTAGGGCAGACGAGTCTGGAATCTACAGTGATTAACCCTGCGGGATGTGGGTAGTGGCTGTAGATTATTCGCTGTCTGTGTGGTGTCGGAGGCCACAGGGAGACTGTTCAGCATTGGCTTCGGGAAACCGGAAAATAAAAATTTACTACGTGAAAATGTAAAAAAAATATTAATTCAAAAACCGACTAATGGAGCGGACCAAAATTTTCAGCTATAATATCCCTAAGACATTGATAATGTACGAGATAATTTTATGAAAATCGAAAGCACGTTGCTCGGTAATAGCCCGACGCCGAAGGCGGAGGGCTATTACCAAGCAACTTGCTTGAGGTTGTCATAAAATTATGAGGCATTTGTCAATGTCTGAGGGATATTCGGTCAGAAAATAAAAAAAAAAATAAAATCAAAATGTCGCAACACAACAAAACAATTATTTATTTATTAAAAGTTCATAGATTGAGAATTGGCATTGCCAAAACGTGACATTTTGATATTTATTTGGCAGTTATTATGAAGTTGTCAATTTTGTTGTCATAGTGATTGAAAATGTCCCTCAATGGTATTATCAGTGCAATCTTAACATGATTGGGTGATTTCTGTCACATGACAAGAAATAACGAAATTTAATTGGTTGTTAGAACTGTCAAAAAATTTTCAAATCAATTTAACACGAAAACCATGCAGTCTATCGAAGCTAGACAAGAGTTCCATTTTTAGGTAGAAAACTTAAGTTTCATTATCTGCAGTTAAATTGTGAAAAATTCCACAGGCAAAAAATTTGGGGCTAGCTCCCTCTGATTACTACGTCTCTGAATAAAATTTTAGAATAATTTTTACATGTTTGAATCGAGAACAAAAGAATTAGCAAACGCTGAAAATTTCATTGCTTTCTCCAGCATCATAGGCTCTTCTTTAGAAGGCTCTAGCCCCTTAGGAGCCATTTCTGGACCCATGTTTATATGAACTTTTTTTTTACTATTTTTGGACGTACAAATTGATGGAAAAATCTTTCTAGCTAATTTCGGGACACTCTGCATTTGCAAATATTCTAATTACCTACACATATATTTTTAATAATGTTAAATCATTGGTCTGAATAGAGCAAATCATACAGAGGTATTTTATAATTTTTTAGTATGCTAAAAATTTCTCATACACTGTCACCGATATTAATGACGCAAACTCGGACGCAAAGTATTATACGATAAATATTTAATTATTGCATGAAAATTCCTATAATTTAGTTACTTTAGTTGACTCTGTTTGATTCGTTTTTCATACATAACATTATCTTTGTTGGCCGTCTTTATATTAATTACCTCTAATTTGTTTGACTCAGTCTCGGACTCAGTTATACACCCATTTTTGATAATTTTTGATATTTTTAATTCTCCAAGATAAGTACTCAGATTCAGATTTCCACATACTATAAATCTGAATTAAAGAGTTAAGTGATGATGAACTATAAATATGCAATATTTGTATGATTTTCTATTATGGAACAGAGATGTAATAAGTAAATTTCATTTTGCATAGAAAACATTAGAGATATTCCTAAATTATGTGCAAATAGCTATTATCCTTTAGCTTAACTGGAATATACATTATACGATAATTTAGGACTAAAATACTTTATCTTTGTTAATTACGACTCGTATACAAAGCTCACCCCTATTTTAATTACTAACGGGATTGGGAAAATTAAATATTTTAACATTATTTACTTACTAAAGGAATAGGCAGGATTTTAGAGGAAAGGGGAGAGAGGAAAGGATTGAAATATTAGAATTATGCTTTAAAAGTTTCGATCATAAAACGTTGTTTTAAGCTTCAATCACATAAAATATTTGACGTGGTCTTTACTACTTAAAGCATATGAAATGAGGAAATATAAAGTAGAAAATTGCAATGGTGCCTACTTATAACAGTGCTTTCTCTCTATATACTTACGTAGATTCTTTATACGGAAAACTCGGGCGCCAGTCCTTTAATTTTTAAGTGCAAAGAACTACACTTTTTGGCTCTCCTAATTGGGAGAACAACCCTGAATAGCGAAACAGCGGAGATACGGAATAGCCAGAGGTCGGAAGCTGGAGGTCTATCTAATGGACTTCGACCATACTGCTCAAAACGGGTTAATCAGAAATAAATGACAGAAATAATAATTCGTAAATTCTACCTCTTTAAAATAACGTATTTATTCAGCAATATTTAGAAACAGATTAATTAACTCTACTACCTCCACGACTGTACAGTCGAGTATGTATAAAACTGTTTAAAACGATTAAAAACACGTCAAGCTGGCAATCAAGAGTCTTTACGCGATTTTACGACGGAATTTTCGGATGCGTTGGGTTAATAAATTACTGCGTACGACAAGCAAACGGACCTTTCCACTAGGATGTATTATGCACGGCGGAAAATCGGTTAGCTATAGATATTGTAGTCTATACGGAATATTTAAACACACGGCAAACTACTGCCACAAACGTAGAGCTATTTGTTAATGATTAGGTTGATTAAAGTAAGTTTTCCGAGTCAACTCTATGCAGATCAACTTTATGGATGGCCCTAGCGAACAGATCTAACCAGTTGATGCATATAATGACTATTTGGCTTAACGTAGGTTTTCCGGTAACCTATTATGCATGGACTCTTTTAAGATGGCCCTAACGAACAGATCTCAGCAGTCGATGCATATATTAGCAAACAAAAGACCAACGGAGGTATTACTAATTAGCTCTGGTTTGATTGGGTAGTATAATACAACGATACAAAAAGACCTTTGAATATCTATACTTAACTGAAGGCAGTACCTACAAATTGCAGCGGACTACGGTGTGTTCTTACCAATATAATATTCAAATAAATTTACTATTAAAACTCGGCGGTATGGAAATGTTGTCGGTATCGGATTGATCTGCAACTGCTGGCGATAGATCGGATCTGATCATGCGGAATATCTCGGAATGAACCTGAACGGCGGCCGACTTTCTCGGAAAGAGGACGAAGTGAACGCTCCTCTCCCTTTTGTAACCTTTATGACGTATCTAGGCGGCGTGATAGAGGGGTGGTCACCGACTTGAAACGAAGGATTCGGATGCACAACCCGGCGTTATTTGCAGAGGTCCAGCGGATTATGCAATTAGGCGCATCAATTCAGAACGTCAATAACCGGAGATGAGGTACTTGCAATTTCTATACCATATTGCAAAAAGAAACGGGTTAAAACGGATACGGATTAACATTTTTAGTAACGAATGATTTTTATTTCCGACTCGGCCATTATTTATAGCAATTCTCGGATTTTAGTTACACGGGGGATTGTCGAAAATTAATCAATTAATTACTTGACTGCTTGTTTACCAGCGGACTTTTTAACAACTCATTAATAACTTAACTAGAACAGGACTTACTTACTAAAAACAGCGGCATGGTGTACCCAAGTGACGGTAATATTTAAAGCAAACATGAACATTCCTTGATTGGAAAAATCACTTCGTTACAAAATAAATATGTAAACCTAGACAAATCTTAAATGAAATATGATTAATTACTTAATTATATGATTTTTTTCACAAACATTCTACAATTTTTTTTATCTAAATCGAATGACGGCAACGAAATTATGGCAGTAAAAATTTTACATTTTAGGTGACTTTTCAGGAATGTCCACTGAGATTAAAAGTCAACAATCAGCGTTTTCTGGATACTGGTGTAAAAATTATGTTAACTTTTGATTAAAAAATTCATAATGTCCAGTGGAGTACAGAAACAATAGCAAAATACAATTTCAAGCGAGTGACGTAAATCACCCGAGTGAACAATAGCCATCATATGCCAGTAGAATACCCCATTTTATTCACGACTATTAAATATTCACCATAATAATTCACCATTCCTATGAAACGTTGAAATTAAGTGTTGACGGTTTTGGTAAATTACTAATAACTTCAATCCTATCAGTGGCTGGTGATATTCCATCGGAAGAAACTTTATGGTCTAAAAAATCTAGAGATAGTGCACCAAAAATGCATTTCGAAAACTTGATATTGATACCAAAATGTTCGAGGCGCTCAAAAACAGTTCGCAAATGAATTAAGTGTTGGTGATGGTCTTTACTGTCTCACCAACAAACCTAAATAGACTCCTCCCCATTAATTTTATGGTTGCGCAGAACAATGCGCGCAATAGTCAGTTTTACTTAATAAAATTAATGAAAATTGTGATAGCCATCAGATTTCGATGAAAATGAAAATATTAATCGTTTACATTACATACCTTAATACTTAATACGCAAAACATATAAGGTTAATTCTTAGACGTACCTTAATTTATAAAGAAAGATTTCTTTATATAAGATAAATCTCAACGAATTCATTATCATAAACGGCTGACATAAATTAAGAAATAATTATCACAAAAACGAATATGACAGATGAGAGTTAGGCGGGCTCCCTATTTATTCACGTTATTACTACGTTTAGCGATTATGCGACAATCATAACATAAGCTGATTGGTTGGTGTAAAAGATTTTCGCGAGTACTGTGTAGAGTCGACCTTTGCATTTATTATATATGTTATATGCTAAAATAATTGGACTTATTAAATATCAAAGTAACTAAAATTCATTTAACTATAAGTACATATCAGGTAACCCGATATCCACCGTCCGGTTACGTGCCCTATCTAAAAGCGATAACAGCTTCCTGGAGAAAACCATTGTCATGTGAGACGCTGGCATAGCATTAATTTCTAAGAATGCTGATGCCCGCGTCAACGATACCACGACGTTATAAATATGACCGACAGGCACACAAGCAGTTAGTCTATATTTATTCATCGTAGTACTCAAACCAACTATTGTATTCTTAACATATTTTATACTTATAACCAATCACACATAAATTTGTACAAGTGAATATAAATGTTTTTAAAAAGTGTATTTAATATTGAGTGATATAAAATATATATACATGGCCTTTGTCAGTCAAATCTAGCGGTTGCTTTGTAATTCGGGTTCTATAAATACGACCAACAGAGAAATTCCATTCAAATTTAGCGGGCATTTTTGGGGAGGAGTCTATGTTATATCTGTTGGTGAGACTGATTTTTATAGCTATTAAAATATCATCTAAATACATGAAAAGTTCATTCATGAATCTTTGAAAAGTTTGCCCAGCGTTTCGCAAACCAAAAGGCATCCTAAGATATTCGAAAAGGCCAAACGGTGTAATGATTGCTGTTTTATAAACGTCATCTTTCGCAACTGGTATCTGGTGGTAAGGTAGGTAAGCACGAATTAGATCTATTTTTGAAAAAATGGTACATCCATGCAAATTTGAATTGATGTCATGTATATGAGGAAGGGGATATCGATCTGAAATCGTAACCGTATTTAACTGTCGATAGTCACCGCACGGTCTCCAATCATTAGATTCTTTTTTCGCATCTAAAGTGCTCCACATACTAACCGCACCGACCTTATTTTTGGTCATTTTTAAATCGCCGTACCTGTGACCTGGGCCATCCGATTTAAACGACTGGCAAATCACTCGAAAGCTTGTCTCTTGTAGAATCGGCGATTGGGTTGCTTTTTTATAACAGTTAATTTCTTGGGTGTTATACAGGGGGACAAAAAGAGTGTTACAAAAATGTTAAAGTTTACCTCTTTGCAACGTTGATAGGAGCAAGTTTTTAAAATTCGTTTTTATGTCATACTGTACCTTTGGAAAGCACCTCTAGACGTTTTTGGCAGATTTTTTATTAAGGCTCTAGAACGAAAATTACGGGTACCAAAAGTTCCGTCATTCTCACTGAACTCATGAACAGCAAGGATATTATTATTGTCCAAAATTTTGCCTGGTATATAATTCGTAGAATTGATAAAAGCACTGGAAAAGAAGTCTGCAAAATAACTGACAATATCCCGAGGACTTTCGAGACTGGCATTTTTCAATTTCAAGTTCAATTAAATTTTGATCAACCCTGTATATTTGTGTTAATCAGAATGGGCCTCTGGCTCATTCTTATTGCATGTCATAAAATATTAACACAAATATACAGGGTTGTCAAAATTTAATTGAAGTTAGATATAAATCATAAATTTCTTAAGAAAAATTGTCATCCCTGCCGGATCTTCTTTATTATTTTTTACTCAATGATATAACCCAATATATATCTGCCGCTATGGATGCTAATTCTCAAGTAGACGTGGATTACACAGACTGTGTTAAGGCATTTGACAGTCTTGATCACAGTATTTTATTATCACACCTCCACACATCACAATTCATTTTGAAGCAATTCACAAAATGTCGAAGAATTATTTGATATAATTTTTTAATAAAACAGGATAATGACACTAGCGGTATTTATTGCACTACGTTAATATATTAATGTAGAATGGAAGTATCGAGTAATTATGATTTAATTTTTACATAATTCGAAAAACGTTAAAGCTTTCTTCCCATATTATTTCTTAAGCTGATGTATCTTTTGTAAAATCGTAATTTTTAATATTCCCAGTTAACTTGGTTAGGTTATTAGTTGTGGAAAACTAATTATTATAATACATACTTACGGTATGACGTTATAGCTGCTAAATATACCATGTAGGTACTTCATGCGGGAACTTACCTGAAAAATAAAATAAAATTATTAACCGGTGTGAAAACAGCAACCAAAGACAGCAGCTAATACTCGCGGAAGCATCTAAAGTCCCATAGACGTCTGTCAGAATAAAAACAGGGGTCATTCGAGAAGAAATAATAGGTATATTTTCGAGTATTTAACTAAAATGTAGGTAAACTCGTTCTAATGTTGAAAGATTTGCAAACGGTTATAGGGATTAAACTTGAATTTTAGACAATTCAAATAGTTACAACTACACAATTAATTTAGTGTCCATAATTTCGCTTCGGCAGTAAATTAATAAAAATGTAACTACATAATATGTACGTAAATATTGATTGACGAAAAGTTGGAATCATCCTTGGAGCAAACGAGGCTCGATCGAGGTGCGTTTGCCCATTCATTTTCACCAACCTGTATGTATTGGCGCTAGGTAATTTTGAATATTTATATTTGAAAAATTCGGTAAATGTCTGATAAGGCTACATTTTAAAATTTTAAAATATCTTCACAAATAAGGAAATAGAAGGGGGGGCAAAATTAGAGTTGACACCCTGTACGTATGGTCTAACATAAAAATATATTTGATTTATGTATTTTTGGTAAGCCGTAGAGGATATTTATAATATATTATCATTATCAATAAGCTAGTTTTAGATTATCTGGATTTTCAACTACCTAAATATTGAGGAATATAACTTGGTAATAATTTCTAAATAAAGAAATATAATACATAAATTACTATTATTTATTCAGCCACTTTGATGGGAATAATTTCATACAAATTTGTTGAAAGTCAATGGTTATCAAAGAGGCATTCAAAAGTTGAAATAACCTGGTTTGACCAATATTTAATAAAAAGTTTTTAGCTAAAGTCTCAAATTTCAAATGGCTTTCGTCAGTTTGTATTTAGCATACTTTGAATAATGGTGAATGAAACTAATTTTACATTATAACTTGTCCTAGCTTTTTCTTTAATGAAAAGGGTGAATACGTAATACTTAAAAAGTTTCACTGTTATGAGAGTTGGTACGACTTGAACAGTTTCGACATAATTGCATTTTAGACCCAAAAGTGTAATCGGTTTCAGTATTGTAGCTGCCGAAAGTTAACTTTTACTTATCTCTTGTTACTGGGTCAATCTACAAAGTGTACGTAAAAAATTGTAATTCTATTTCAACAACATAACGTAATGTCTCGTAGATTGTGATATAAATTTTTAACATTGGAAATGTTTTTGGTTTCCTAGTATGGGGTTAACAATCAGTTTCATGTTGCATATTATGAAGCATGACTTATAGAAGCAGTGGCGACAACAGAGTTTGATTGGTTGTCTAAATCACGTGGTACCGGCAGTCATGTTATTATTTTTTTATAGGCGTCTTCGTGTCGGGAAAATCCCAACGGCTATATTTCGTTGCGATCCTGTGAGTATTTAAAAAGTTATTAGCGTTTCAATCCCCCCATGTCGAAGAGTTTTGTAAAATTTGCGAAATTAAAAAGACCGAATGCGAGCGCAGAACCCTCCAAATTTCATGCGCGTGCAGGACTTACCAAAACTTTAAAATGTTTCGTTAATGTCACAAATGTCAATGTCAAATAGTTCCAGTTTTTAGTGAAATTTAAAGTGTAAGTTTTGTATTTATGTATAGTGATAATAAAAATTGAATGAGACGTACCTATTATGTGCTCGATTCTGTGTGTGTGTAAAGATTTATTTTAGTGGAGTTTTAGTAGCATTCAAGTTAAGGTAGGTGATAGAGAAAACGACGTACACCAAGATAAAATTGATATGCCTAGAGCCTATTAGGTACTTGTCGGGGAAAGGTGAACGACTGCAGAAAGGCTTTACGAAAAATATCCTACAGACCAATCCTGGCGATAACTCACTTAAAAAAAGTAACGCGCCAAAAAACAGTACCTTGTGTGTGGTGTGGCAATTTGTTTTACTATTAAAATTCCCGTATTTTATTTGAATCGTGAAGTTTGGCAGCAATACACTGTTCAAGACATGAACGGTCGCCTCAGTTATTAGTCATTACTCTCATTAGCGGCATTCCACTGGGGGTACCCAAATTAATAAAAACAATTTAAATAATATTCCATTTCACAGCAGTTTAAAAAAATGTATGTAGTTTCGTGTTCCCATAGTTGAAAGGTGTCACCCCCTATGAATATGATTCCCACTTAAAGATTCACCCTGCATACATATAGACTAGAGGGTGAATCATTAGTCTGGGAAAACTCGAATGCACCTACGCCGTTAATGATACCGAAATGAACCAAATAGCATTGCAAACGGGAGGCCAAAGTGCAAAAATTAAATAACTTCTGAATGCATAAAGCGAATTGCAAAAACTTAGCGGATTTATAAAACCTAAAAAAGGCAATCCAAATACAGGGTGTCCCAGCCTCGCGTCGGCTAAATGCCCTGGCTCTCCTATAAGAGATATCGAAAAATTTCAAAAACGAGATGATAGAGGACACAATGGTGCATAGTATAAAAATATATTGAAATATACAGGGTGATCGATTTAGGCGTGATGTCATAAACTTATGTTTTTTTTAATTCTCCTTTTAAAGACGACTCAATCGATATGCCACTTGATGGGTCTGCGATGGGTCGGTACCACGATATGGGTGAGTTTGTACCAAAAACGTGCCAACTTTGTGAGCTCACTGTGGCGTAGCGGAAAGCATTTTGAGATCTAGTTTGTGCCAAAAATTGTCAAGAACCCTGTAGTTTACGCTGCTGTTATCAGATCTAAGGAAATCGGTCATTTTATACCGGGTGAGTCAGGAAGCGCCAAATCTACTTTTTCCCATTTTTTTCAAATGGAACACCCTGTATATTATGACACCAAAGGAGAGCCCTTTGAAAGAGCTTTCCACTGATATAAAGGTTCATGGGTCTATTTGTCATGGGTGCCAAGATATTTGATGGCAAAGTGGCACAATTCGAGGTTTATTAAAAAATTACACACAATTTTCAATTGTTTTGTGAATTTTCGCTGAAATCCGCTCTTTTCAGTGAGAAAATTTTGAAAATAATTCTTATACTCGGAGAAAGAAACCGTACTTCAGTACAGAAAAGTACTTAAGTATAAACTAGTCAACGCCTGATAAATTTAATTTTTTTCCTGAAATGTGTGTATAAATTCATGTCACGGCAAGTATTTTCTAGCCCGAAGTAATTTTGTCGCGAAACGATTTACTATTTTAGAAAGGTGCTTAATAAAACGTACCTTTTCGTAGTATTTTTTTTTCAGCTTTTAGATAGTGTTCTTCATTTTTCTAAAATAAGACTAAAAAATACTTTCATTTTTAATTCAATGAAAGATAATAAAATTGTTGTTAAGGTTTGGGAAGCTGTTGTTCCACGTACTATCATCGAAAGAATAAATAAAAAATTGTAGAGAAATTCATATTGCTTCCAACTTTCAATTTATTGAAATAAATTTAAAAAATCAAGTAGGTACCTGTCATAAAAATACCAGTCTTGTCAATAGTTCACTTTATTGTTGTAAAATTTTCTTACTGAAAAGAGCCGATTTCAGCGAAAATTCACAAAACAATTGAAAATTGAGGGTAATTTTTTAATAAACCTCGAATTGTGCCACTTTGTCATCAAATATCTTGGCACCCATGACAGATAGACCCTTGAACCTTTATATCAGTGGAAAGCTCTTTAAAAGGGCTCTCCTTTGGTGTCATAATATACAGGGTGCTCCATTTGAAAAAAATGGGAAAAAGTAGATTTGGCGTTTATTGACTCACCCGGTATAAAATGACCGATTTCGTTAGATCTGATAACAGCAGCGTAAACTACAGGGAGTTTGACAATTTTTGGCACAAACTAGATCTCAAAATGCTTTTCCGCTACGCCACATCAGTGAGCTCACAAAGTTGGCACGTTTTTGGTACAAACTCACCCATATCATGGTACCGACCCATCGCAGACCCATCAAGTGCCATATCGATTGAGTCGTCTTTAAAAGGAGAATTCAAATATGTAATAATATACCTAGTGTTCCATTTAAAAAAACATAAGTTTATGACATCACGCCTAAATCGATCACCCTGTATATTTCAAAATATTTTTATACTATGCACCATTGTGTCCTCTATCATCTCGTTTTTGAAATTTTTCGATATCTCTTATAGGAGAGCCAGGACATTTGGCCGACGCGAGGCTGGGACACCCTGTATGTAAAGATATACAGGGGGTACCATTAAAAAAAAATAGTTAAAGGCGACTCTGCAAAAATGGTGCACCCTGTATAAGTCAAAATAATTGTACAAACTGCCCCTCGGTCATTTGGTTAATTTTGGCCTCACTATATTTTTTATGAAACATTATACAGGGTGACCCCCAACGTATTTAATTCCGTTTAAGGGGGAATCTCTATTGGTATTTGTAACATGAATTACGAGTAAAAAAATATAGAATGAAAGTTGAAAAACTGATCTACCTTACGTAGAAATCTATTGAACTTTTGAGGACCACTGCATGTCTCTGCCAATTCACACATGAGGTGAACAACATGCTTTGTTTATCTAAGTTCATTACAAATTCCAAAGATACAAAAAAACACCATAAAACCACCGACAAAGTTGTCTTGGCGTTACATGTACTTCAAACGATAAATTATCCAAAAATCTTCACAAAAAAGTCGCTAATAAAGTCAGCAGCTGTTCGATGGAATGCGAATTTGATGTACTTGTGTAAACAAATGGTATTTTTTAAAAAATATGCGTTCCACAGACTTCCGAGCAATGTTAATTGATAGTGGTGCGGTAAAAGCTAGAGAAACAACGTAAAAACAAGGTGACCCGACCTGTTTTATTTTATTTTTGATTGACATATAGGTCAGTTGTTAAGTTTTCAAAATGTTGACGTATTGTAATTTTTTAAAATTAAATAAGTTGGAGTTTACCCTGTATTTTATGCAGCAACAATAAAATTTAAATAATGTTATAGTTTTTATGTAGGTGAAGATAAAATAAATACTTTTAATGCGGTTATTTTTACGAGGTTCATTGTTCTCATATTATATAGATAGGATATAAGGTTCGATCTAATGAGTTTTCGATAACGTACCAGGCAAGCTGCCAATTGTGTCTATATGTACAGGGAGCGGCTGAATAGACTTTACAATTTAAAATTGCTCTAAAATCAATATGCATTTTTTAAGCGTGTAATGTTTCTATCCATTAAATAAAGCAACAATTAATTTATTAACGAGTCAAGAAAACAAATAATACTATTTTTATTTTATAAATTGTTTGTAATATTTAATAGGAGCTTAATTTACCTGGCATGTTTCTGTAATTTTTTACGAGTGTACAATTTAATAATAGCTTCTGGATTACAATGTTGCTTGCAATTATTTTTCCAAAGCATACTGGATTTTATAAATTATTTTTACATTAATTCGAATATCAACATGTTTTTAAAAAATCAGTCTATTTTGGTGACATAGGTGAAAAGAGAATTATTCTCTCTAACTAATGGTGTAAAAATCCAATATGGGGGCCAAAAGAAAAAAAAAAGTTGACTATCGTTGCTCAAAATCAAGAAGGCTTAGAAAATTTCTGTCAACGCCATTCAATTGGTGGTAGTCTAAAATATATCCTTGCCAACTTTCATTAAATTCGCATGAATGGTATAGAAGATATTATTATTTTTTTGAAATCGCGATTTTCAATTTTTTCAGGATAAACCGCGAACGAATCAAGATATCCAGCATTTCTTGGCAGGAAATTGTAAAGTATAAAGTAGCGCAACTTTTGTCTAATTTAACCGATCCTCTATATCTTATAGTTTCCCAGATACCAATGGTGGGCATCGAAAAATTCACCACCGTGTATACGATTATTTCTTTTTTGTTTTTGTTATCTTATATCTTTTAAATGTGTTTAGATTTTTTACTGACTTAGGTTATCAATAACTATTTTCTGATAACTTCTAACATATTTTGACGTTTTTCTATACATGTAATGCATGTCTACTGAAAAATAAAGAGATTATTATTATTATTATTATTATTATTATTATTATTTGGTCAACAAAACGTGTATCGAGGAATTCATTCAATTTATTTCAGCCCATGCCTATTGAAAGACGTTTTGGGCACCAGTTTATTGTCCGTCAGTGCCCTCAGCGTAACTCTATTTTGTGTTGGATGGAGAGAAGTAGGATCAGTGTCAGACAAAAATTGGAGGGGAAAATCACGGTTTGCTTGAAATAATTGAAACGAAGAAACGTAGTTTCTGCTAGCTTAGATTTTTCCCTTTAGCATTGTTTATAAAGTATATAATTATTCAACCTCTTGTTAGTACGAGAGGAGCCTTGGTAGATGGCATGTTGGATGATGTGTGACCATTATTACGACGCATGCGCGAATTTCGTACATCCGGTGCATCTACGTCACATTCGAGTAACTAGAGTCACAGTTCGAAATTCGACTGTAATTATTTACAACCTTTGACAGTTTGTCAGTTCTCTATTTTTAAACTATTGGATTTTTGGTTCTAAAATGAATCATTTTGTGCATCATATGACTAATATAACCTAAAGTTTTAGGTTTTTGTAAATCTATTTTCAACTTTAATTATAATTTTGTAGTTTCAGCTTGAATCCATAATAACATTTAAAAACTCTCTCAGACAGTAGATATATAAAGTTTCAATATTGTACGTAGATTATTAAAAATTAATTGCTATTTATAGGTTGGATTTCCAGTCAACAAAAAGCATCTTATTTCATTAGATTAGGACATATAAAACTTCATTAGTAATGCACTGAACAAGATTTTAGATCATAGGACAGGAACCAAGTAGAAATTTTGATGAAAATGACATAATATTCAGAAATTTAAAAAAATATATATATTTGAGGTTAGTTGTAAATAGATGAAAATGACAAGGGAAAGGTCCCATAATCGAATTATGTTTTTAAAATCTTTTTCATGTTCTTTTGCATTACAATTTTCATTATGGAAGTTAAAACTGTATTTCAATAAACCTGTTTATGCAATTAAATTAATTTTTCATTTCCCTACCCTTATCTCTCTCTTGATTGGGTATATGGATTGTTAATGCAAAGTAAAAATGTAAATGTAATTGATTGGTTTTATATCATCTAAGTTTTAATTAAAATGGCAACACTGTCGACCGGTCACACCTAAGTGAGCTTATCCAGTCAGCGCGCGGCGCCGGAATAACAGGAACTACATTTGAACCTCGAATGTTTTTAATAAACTCATAACTCGACCATTTTGCAACTTACAAAAAAATCGGATCCATATTCCTGACGACAAGTTACTATTAACCCATGAACATATGACCCCCACTTAACGATTCACCCTGTATAGTGTATATTGGTTTATATTATATTAAAAGCTGTGTTGTTTGCGTCTGCGGTAAATTAACTGTGTAGCATTACTTATACACTCTACGTATACTTATACGTCTCTTCTCTCAAAAATGCTCTTAAAAATGTTTAGCAGCCACTAACTCAGTTATTAAAATAAAAGAAATTATACAAATATATTGTATTCTTTATTGTAAGTAATTAGGCCTGCAGAAATAGAAAAAACGGTGTAACTAATTCGTTTCAGATAGCCGTAGGTAAAAACAGGTGTATTTAGTTATAAGGAATATACCTCTGCGATTCCTCCCAAATCAAATAAACAGAACATTGTTTAAAAGTCACTTTTATGTGAAAAAATCGTGAAATTTGGAGTTTTTTAAAAATTACAGTAAGACTGCAGTAGATAAATTTTTTTGAATGTTTCTGTTTACTAGGTAATTCCAAACCGGTTAATTTAAGCCCCGGTTGATTTCATTTCATTGATTATTTATTTAAATAATTGCCGAAAACCATCGAAATTTTCGAAAATTTCAAGCATTTTTTACTCTGAAAGGAAAAATGCTAGACTCTTGAAACTTTGGTGGAATATGTATCTCATTACCCTCAACTTACAAAAAAAATTTCGTTTCAAAATGTTTATTAGTGTTCGAGAAATTCTATTTGTTTATTAAAAAGTTCCCAAATGTTTAATGAAAAATTGACCTATTAACGTTATCAAAAATAATTCAACCACAGCTCATTTTTTTCGTCAAGACGTCAATTTTACGAATCTGTTAGGGGCGTATCGATTTTCAATAATTTTGACCGTCAAAATGGCGTTAACAACATTGCTACTTTTCGGAGCATCGTTTTTTGCAAATAACTTTACAACAAATGAACGTATCTGCACAAATCTTTCATATTTGAGTTGCTGGTATTTTTCTACAAATTTATAAAAAAAAATGTTGCTCTGGGACATGTAGGAGCCGAGATAATTTTTTAAATTGTTTAATGCGCCAAACGTTTATTTATTAATATTTATGGCCAAAATTGAAACTGGTTGTTAATAAGATCTTGAATTTTGTGAATTCATCAAGTCCTATTGAAAACAGGCCCTTTTTGAGGTCAAAATATAATTTTTAATAATTAGTGATTTTAGAGCGTCTTCAATTTGTTTGGCTCAAGGGACAGGCGAATTTTTGATTAAACGAGTTTCAAATTGGGGTAGCGAGAAAAATTCGTCATATCTCCGTTATTTTCCGGCCAATTTCGACGTTTTTTTTTTAATTTGGGGTAGCTCACGAAAATAATAACAATGGGCACATTTGCAATATCTAAATATTAAACAAATAATTGTTATAAACAATTTTTTTTTTTTTCCTTTTTTGGGCTTATGCAACTTATAATGTGCTAATGTATTAAATATAAATTTATAAAGATTATATAATGGTAAAAATGCTGTAACATCGTATATTGTTTGATGGAGAAATAGTTTGTGCATCCATTGTTACCATTATATAATCTATATAAATTTATATTTAATACATTAGCACATTATAAGTTGCATAAGCCCAAAAAAGAAAAAATAAAAAAAAATATATAACAATTATTTGTTTATTATTTGGATATTGCAAATGTGCCCATTGTTATTATTTTCGTGAGCTACCCCAAATTAAAAAAAAAAAACGTCGAAATTGGCCGGAAAATAACGGAGATATGACGAATTTTTCTCGCTACCCCAATTTGAAACTCGTTTGATCAAAAATTCACCTGTCCCTTGAGCCAAACAAATTGAAGACGCTCTAAAATCACTAATTATTAAAAATTATATTTTGACCTCAAAAAGGGCCCGTTTTCAATAGGACTTGATGAATTCACAAAATTCAAGATCTTATTAACAACCAGTTTCAATTTAGGCCATAAATATTAATAAATAAACGTTTGGCGCATTAAACAATTTAAAAAATTATCTCGGCTCCTACATGTCCCAGAGCAACAATTTTTTATAAATTTGTAGAAAAATACCAGCAACTCAAATATGAAAGATTTGTGCAGATACGTTCATTTGTTGTAAAGTTATTTGCAAAAAAACGCTGCTCCGAAAAGTAGCAATGTTGTTAACGCCATTTTGACGGTCAAAATTATTGAAAATCGATACGCCCATAACAGATTCGTAAAATTGACGTCTTGACGAAAAAAATGAGCTGTGGTTGAATTATTTTTGATAACGTTAATAGGTCAATTTTTCATTAAACATTTGGGACGTTTTTAATAAACAAATAGAATTTCTCGAAAAGTAATAAACATTTTGAAACGAATTTTTTTTTGTAAGTTGAGGGTAATGAGACACGTATTCCACCAAAGTTTCAAGAGTCTAGCATTTTTCCTTTCAGAGTAAAAAATGATTGAAATTTTCGAAAACTTCGATGGTTTTCGGCAATTATTTAAATAAATAATCAATGAAATGAAATCAACCGGGGCTTAAATTAACCGGTTTGGAATTACCTAGTAAACAGAAACATTCAAAAAAATTAATCTACTGCAGTCTTACTGCAATTTTTAAAAAACTCCAAATTTCATGATTTTTTCACATAAAAGTGACTTATAAACAATGTTCTGTTTATTTGATTTGGGAGGTGTCGCAGAGGAATATTCCTTATAATTAAATACACCTGTTTTTACCTACGGCTATCTGAAACGAATTAGTTACAGATTCCCGTTCACATCGTCTAATTCTACAGGCCTAAATATGAATAATTTGAATTGAGATATTTATCAATTTCATATGAATTATTATAAACAGAACTGGATGTCCTAAATTTTGAAATACTTAATAGGGTATGCGCATATGCGACATTTTTAAGCAAAATTGGTGATAGTTAATGCTATAAAAAAATAAATAACAATAAAATTTTATCAAAACTGTAACCGATATTTATGTATTTGTTAATTAAAATTTATATTATTTTTAAGTTTACGACCACTGGCCGAGAACAAACGATGGAATTGAATCTTACCATGCTGGGCGTGACGTCATCACTGGCATTTTTTTTATAGAACTTATATAGAGTCTTTTATGATCGCCGTTGTGCATATATCATACTGTTTACGTGTAGATTTCAATTTGCGATTTTGGTGTTAAATATTAACATTTTTCACAGATAAGTCAGTGGAACAGATTTTGTAAAAGCCCAGACAGATAATTTGGCCTCTTTGTTGCTGTACTACGTTTAGGTGGAAGGTGGTCTTTTTCTACCAGCTTGACAATCAAAATACATAATCTTTTAAATATCTGTAACTATCCACTAATTTAAACATCATATAGTTTTCTAAATCTTCCTCTAATTGAAAAAAAAGTATAATACATAATCTAAAATTGTATGACTTTAAAAGGAACAAAATCGCACTTACGTTGAAATGATCCTCACATACAACCCCTTTAGTGCTTTCTGATGTATCAATTTCACCCCTTCTCATGGTACGTAACCATAATTTTCGTTTTTTCTTTAATTTAGCGCGTGATCCTATATTGGTAATGAGACAAATCTTTTTTCTGGTGTTTTTCTTATGGACGACTGGCACTGAGGTTCTTAACAGTACCTTAGATACCTAATATCAATAATATACTTCTTTTCCATTGCATATAATGCTGCATTAAACGCTATTTTAACAAGTTTTACACATCAAACATGAAATGTAAATGACAGTGTCTGACGTCACAACACCCATTTGCATGACGTCACCGTCATTTTTGCGACTCTTTAAAACAATCATTTTTTGTTAATTATTTTTAATAATGGATTACCACATTTTAGCCGTTTTTTTATTATTGCGATAGTCATTTAGTGAGTTAATTTACAAAATTACATTTAATTCAAAAATCAAGCGCATGCCTTATTGAAGCTCGAAAAAATTTAACAAGTAGACATAATAAATAGTTCTTACGCAGAATACTATTCGTTCTGACAACATATTCCTGCTGACCTCGTACGGACTCGTGTATTTGTTTCACATGATATTTTCCCAACCCCGACATCTATATTGATCGGATAGGATCGCAACGTACAGCTGAGCGTCGGTTTAGGGTCTATTCTGTGGCGCACGCTTTGCCATTTTCCACTAAGACATGTTATTGTATTTGTGCAGGCATGTAAACCTCTTCAATTTCTGCATTGGTTTTAAGGAGACTTCCATTGCGAAGACTGCTCGAAGATATTTTTCATTGCTTTAAATAGCTATGTGACATAGCCTATGTCAAACAAAATTGTGACGGAAATGAGTTATGTAGGTAAGTAGTTATCTTGGAGATTTGCAGTAAATACGTCGATATAAAGTTAAACTTTGGTACAGCAGTCGCACAACAGAAAATAATAAAATATATTTTCCTTGAAGAAGAAAAACAACAAAGCTCTTATTCCCACACAATTCTTTTTTATTGCAAGTTAAGAATTTCATAAAATGTAGATAGTTAAATTTAATTAAACAAGTAAAACTATTACGATAATATCAAATATTGTTTTACATATAAAAAATATATGTTTGTATAAATAAGATAAAAAGTTATTAACAAAAGATACTAAAGAGATTAAAAAAACCAATGAAATTGTGAATATAAAATAAGTTAAAATAGAAAAATATACTTACACTTCTATAATTACCAAAGGTTTGTCAATATTAGCATTAATGAAAAATGTGTCCAATTATTTAGAAAACTAATAAATATTATGTAAAAATACATGTACTTGAATTTATTTAATGTCATTAATTAATTTTAAATTAATCAAAATTAAAAACACAAAAGACAATGTCCGAGGACAAACAGATTAAAATTTAAAATAAAATAATGTCCTTAACACCGTACAAAAAGGAACTAAATGAAACAAATGTTCTAGAATATCGAAAATTTATAAAAATCCTTATATCGACCTCTATAGGTCCATATAGGAACGTAAGCATATATAGCAGATTAATAAAACGAAAACAACGTACAATCTTAATCGAAGTAAGGATACTTATCAATAGATGGCGCAAGTTATGCACAACAGAAAACTGCAAATATCGAATAAATAATTGACGTCATATGATACCTACAGGGTGTTCCACTTAAGTCGGATTCTTCCATAGCTCTCTTATTATAAATTTAAGAGAAAAATGTTTCAAATAAAAGTTACGCTGAATTATGCGGTGTATATACAGAAAATATTTTTGAATACACAGGATGTTCCATTTCACCTGGACGCTATACAACTTCGTTATTTTAAATGGAACACCCTGTATATCTGTGTATTTTTGGATTCCTGACTTAATTTTAAGTTGATTTTATGTATCATACATTGTGCCCAAAACATACCGTTTCCGAGATATTCAAGTTTTTTTGAGAAATTTCACGATTACAGCGCTCTGAATATTGCTAGATAGCTTCTAAGCCATAAGAGCTAGAAACTTGCGGTTTGCATAGTTCGATTTACCACGAATTACGCTATCATTTCCACTATTAGAAAAATATGGTAAGTAGTATAAAGTGGTAAATATCGGTACCTGCATTTGACAATCTTTCAACAGGAATAACTTCTCTTTTTCAAATGGAATGACCCATATTTTTTTCCACCGTTGGATTCAAAATTAAATTCTCTTTCGATTGATATAAGGTTGTCCATATTTATCTTTAACAGTTTTCGAGAAAGATGCAATTCTTCCTAAAGTTTGAAAAACGAGCTGCCTACAGCATAAAGTAGGCTTTGCAAATTTTGTTTAAAACATCGCATTGACTTAAATACGAAGTTTATAAATAGTGGTAACATCGAATGCAAAAAACGGAATCGCACTAGCACAGTAGTTACAGATGAAAACGAATATCTAGTATTGGGATGCATACAGGAAAACTCTCAACTTAGTGTGCGACAAATTAGTCAAACGACGGATATTAGTACATCAGTACATAGGATTTTAAAGAAACACAAATATCATCCTTACCACATCCAATTACACCAGGAGTTACTCGAAGGAGACTTTCAACGGAGGCAGGCATTTTGTCAGTGGGCACTTGAGAGAGGAAGAAATTTTTTTTAAACAGGTCATGTTTTCGGATGAGTCAACTTTCCACAAAAATGGCTTTGTTAACCGCCATAATTGTCATTATTATGACACGGTAAGTCCGCACCAATTCCAGACAACCGGTAGCCAATACAGGTGGTCCTTGAACGTGTGGACGGGAATTTTAGGAGGCCACATCATTGGACCATTCTTTTTTAATCGACACTTGACAGGAAGAATTTATTTGGGCTTTCTGCGAAACACTTTGGATGATTTGTTGGGCGACATTCCTTTCCTTCGAAGGATGTGGTTACAACAGGATTGTGCTCTTCCTCATTAAAAGACTGAGGACATTTCGAACACTTAATGTAAAATTGCAGTTTAAGTTCACGTACCCTTTTTTATTGCGTTTAGAATTTTCTATCATGTTGCGTTTTGTTTTCGTTGTTGGTGGTGGTTTAGTTTTGTTTGTTTGATCACTTTTTAAACATGCCAGTAATATTGTTACTGGCATGTTTTATAAATTTTAAATTCACGCGATGTCATTGTTGGTGACCGGATTTTTACCGGGAAAAACGAAAACAATTCACAATACAATTTGTTTATCGAGATGAACGTACATAACATTGAAACGATGCTTTAAGCGATATTGGCAAAGCCTACTTTACGCTGTAGGCAGCTCGTTTTTCAAACTTTAGAAAGAATTGCATTTTTCTCGAAAACTGTTAAAGATAAATATGGACAACCAATCAATCGAAAGAGAATTTAATTTTGAATCCAACGGCGGAAAAAAATATGGGTCATTCCATTTGAAAAAAAGAAGTTATTCCTGTTGAAAGATTGTCAAATGCAGGTACCGATATTTACCACTTTATACTACTTACCATATTTTTCATAGTGGAAATGATAGCGTAGTTCGTGGTAAATCGAACTATGCAAACCGCAAGTTTCTAGCTCTTATGGCTTAGAAGCTATCTAGCAATATTCAGAGCGCTGTAATCGTGAAATTTCTCTTCTATTTTAACTTATTTTATATTCACAATTTCATTGGTTTTTTTAATCTCTTTAGTATCTTTTGTTAATAACTTTTTTATCTTATTTACAAACATATTTTTTTTATATATAAAACAATATGTATTTGATATTATCGTAATAGTTTTACTTGTTTAATTAAATTTAACTATCTACATTTTATGAAATTCTTAACTTATTATATTAATGTAATATTTGGATTGTTATAGTTTTATATATAAATTTTTTTTTCCTATTTGTAGTCTTGTAGCCTGATGATGTGATGTAATGCATTGATCACGAAACCGGTTGCAATAAAAAAGAATTTTGTGGCAACAAGACCTTTGTTGTTTTTCTTCTTCAATATGAACAACCCACATGGGATTAATTCTACGTTATAATAATATATTTTCCTGTTCATTGTATGTTGAATAAGTAATTATTGTTAAACTGTTCATTAGTGCATTATTTTCTGTTATTATACACCCTTGGAATTTTGTTTTTACTTACAACTTATTTATTCATTTATTTATAGCCATTAAATAAATTAGTACATTGTATGCGGCATAAAAATGTGTTATACAAGAAGATATCAATAAACAAGCATATAGTCAAAATTGAATGCGGAAGTTAATACCTAATTTCTATGAGGCGGCACTGTAAATTGAATAAAATTGTTATTTATACAAGTGCGTAAAATGAGCTTTTTCCTTGAAAAGAAATTTGCAGCAGCTGTCTTATTGTTTGCCAAATGCTGCAATCGTTTTCCAATGCAACCCTTGATTATTTCCTACGTTTCCCTACGCAATTAATTGAATTTAATTTTCTGTCTTGAAAACTAAGCAAGATCCGAAAAAAATGCGAGACACAAACGTTGTATTTTCAGTTGCTTAACCCAAAAAAAAATATAAAAATCACAAAATAGTCAGTGGCGTACATTTTTTTGTCAAAAATATTCGTTAAGGTGCCGCTCGGGACACCACTGGACTTAAATTTTATCAAGTTAGTGCGTAATTAGCCCCTTAACACTACAAATAACATTGCCAAATTACAACAAATTTGAGTAACGGATACTTATTTACGAAAAACCAAATTTTTTTAAAAAGTTTAACACCCTGTATCTTGAAAACGAAGCATTTTCGGACCCATGTTTATATAAACTTTCTGTCTTAAAATCACTCAAATAATATTCTGTTAAATGTATTGTACATACTTAATGAACACCCTGTACAGTAAGGTCCAAAAGTCAGTTACCCCCCTACTAACTTTTGAATGGTTTCAAATATTTTTTGGAATTTTAGGGGTTATAATCCCAGATAGATTTGCGATTGTTTGACGCTAAATAAAAAATTTGATATTCCAAAATGGCGTCTGGCCGCCATATTGGATATTTCTCTATTGTCGGGCCAAGGTGTGTGACACCTTAAATTAAAGGTCTATTCGTCCATAGTAACTTGCCCAAAATTCGAGGTAATCCGATGACGTATTACAAAATGGCAGCATTAAAACAAATTCGATGTTCATACAGCGTGCTCATTTATTTACCTGGTTTTTGACATAATGATGCTCAACTATTAATCCCATGTAAGCTTTTGAATTGAACATAATAAAAATTCTGTCAATAAAACAAGTAAAATCATGTTTGAAATAAAATTTTATATTATTAGGATTTTTCAAAATTAACTAACAGTGGGGTAAACAATTTTTAATCTTAAATTATAATAAATAGGACATTTATTTGTTTACTATAATAAATGCTCGAAGTGACTTCCATTTTGTTCACGACAACATCGAACCCTTTAATGAATTCTTCGCGAACTCTTCCGAGCGTTATGCCATTAACACTTCTAGATATTATGTCAAAGATTTTTTGAGTAAGTTCTTCTAAATTTCTGACTTGGGTACGGTAAATCTGCGACTTTATGAAGCCCCAGAGAAAAAATCTAAGGGTGACAAGTCGGGAGATCGCGCTGGCCACCCTATCGGACCTCCCTGACCTATCCATCGTTTCGGGAAACAATCGTCAAGATAATTTCTGACAGGTCCAAAGAAATTTAAAAATTCCTAATAAATAATAAAAAATTGCATTCCAAACATGATTTTACTTGTTTTATCGACAGATTTTTCTTTATGTTCCATTCAAATGCTTACTGGGACACATCTAGAAGTGTTAACGATATAACGCTTAGCAGTTTGCGAAGAATTTATGAAAAGGGTTCGCTGTTGTCGTGGACAATACGGAAATGAACCATTTGTAAAAGTAAATAAATGTAATATTTATTACACCTAATTATTAAGATAAAAATGTTCATTCAAAGTTAAAAATTATTTACCCTACTGTTAGTTAATTTTGAAAAATCCTAATGAGTAATAAAAAAAATTATTTCAAACATGATTTTACATGTTTCATTATTTTTATTATGTTCAATTCAAATGCTTACTGGGATTAATAGTCGGGCATCATTATGTCAAAAAACTAGGCAAAGAAATGAGCACGCTGTGTGAACATCGAATTTGTTTTAATGCTGCCATATTGTTATACGTCATCGGATTACCTCGAAATGGCGACCAGGCGCCATTTTGGAATATCAAATTTTTTACTTATCGTCAAACAATCGCAAATCTGTCTGGGAGTATAACCCCTAAGACTCCGAAAAATATTTGAAACCATTCAAAAGTTAGTAGGGGGGTACCTAACTAACTTTTGGACCTTACTGTATAAGAAAGGTGACAAAAACTCTTATAATAACTATCGTGCGATTAGCTTAATTTCCAGCATATCAAAAGTTATAGAGCTTGCATTTTTGCATCAGTTAAGCGCTTTCGTTCTAAAAAATAACCTATTACTTCAGGTCAACATGGTTTTTTAAAAGATAGAAGTGTTGACACGGCGCTAGTGAACTTTCACAGTTCGGTAGTGCATGCCTTAGATAAATAGGCCAGTAGAATTAGACGCGAATCTGTAACTAATTCGTTTCAGATAGCCGTGGGTAAAAACAGGTGTATTTAGTTATAAGGAATATACCTCTGCGATTCCTCCCAAATCAAATAAACCGAACATTGTTTATAAGTCACTTTTATGTGAAAACATCATGAAATTTGGAGTTTTTTAAAAATTGCAGTAAGACTGCAGTAGATTAATTTTTTTGAATGCTTCTGTTTACTAGGTAATTCCAAACCGGTTAATTTAATGATTTGATTTTTGATTTCATTTCATTGATTATTTATTTAAATAATTGCCGAAAACCATTGAAATTTTTGAAAATTTCAAGCATTTTTTACTCTGAAAGGATAAATGCTAGACTCTTGAAACTTTGGTGGAATATGTGTCTCATTACCCTCAACTTACAAAAAAAATTTCTTTTTAAAATGTATATTAGTTTTCGAGAAATTCTATTTGTTTATTAAAAACGTCCCAAATGTTAAATGAAAAATTGACCTATTAACGTTATCAAAAATAATTCAACCACAGCTCATTTTTTTCGTCAAGACGTCAATTTTACGAATCTGTTATGGGCGTATCGATTTACAATAATTTTGACCGTTAAAATGGCGTTAACAACATTGCTACTTTTCGGAGCAGCGTTTTTTGCAAATAACTTTACAACAAATCAACGTATCTGCACAAATCTTTCATATTTGAGTTGCTGGTATTTTTCTACAAATTTATAAAAAAAAATTGTTGCTCTGGGACATGTAGGAGCCGAGATAATTTTTTAAATTGTTTAATGCGCCAAACGTTTATTTATTAATATTTATGGCCAAAATTGAAACTGGTTGTTAATAAGTTCTTGAATTTTGTGAATTCATCAAGTCCTATTGAAAACGGGCCCTTTTTGAGGTCAAAATATAATTTTTTATAATTAGTGATTTTAGAGCGTCTTCAATTTGTTTGGCTTAAGGGACAGGTGAATTTTTGATCAAACGAGTTTCAAATTGGGGTAGCGAGAAAAATTCGTCATATCTCCGTTATTTTCCGGCCAATTTCGACGTTTTTTTTTTAATTTGGGGTAGCTCTCGAAAATAATAACAATGGGCACATTTGCAATATCCAAATAATAAACAAATAATTGTTATAAACAATTTATTATATTTTTTTTTTTCTTTTTTGGGCTTATGCAACTTATAATGTGCTAATGTATTAAATATAAATTTATAAAGATTATATAATAGTAACAATGTATGCACAAACTATTACTCCATCAAACAATATACGATGTTACAGCATTGTTACCATTATATAATCTTTATAAATTTATATTTAATACATTAGCACATTATAAGTTGCATAAGCCCAAAAAAGAAAAAATTAAAAAAAAAAATAAATTGTTTATAACAATTATTTGTTTATTATTTGGATATTGCAAATGTGCCCATTGTTATTATTTTCGTGAGCTACCCCAAATTAAAAAAAAAAAGTGGAAATTGACCGGAAAATAACGGAGATATGACGAATTTTTCTCGCTACCCCAATTTGAAACTCGTTTGATCAAAATTTCGCCTGTCCCTTGAGCCAAACAAATTGAAGACGCTCTAAAATCACTAATTATTAAAAATTATATTTTGACCTCAAAAAGGGCCCGTTTTCAATAGGACTTGATGAATTCACAAAATTCAAGATCTTATTAACAACCAGTTTCAATTTTGGCCATAAATATTAATAAATAAACGTTTGGCGCATTAAACAATTTAAAAAATTATCTCGGCTCCTACATGTCCCAGAGTAACAATTTTTTTTTATAAATTTGTAGAAATATACCAGCAACTCAAATATGAAAGATTTGTGCAGATACGTTCATTTGTTGTAAAGTTATTTGCAAAAAACGCTGCTCCGAAAAGTAGCAATATTGTTAACGCCATTTTGACGGTCAAAATTATTGAAAATCGATACGCCCATAACAGATTCGTAAAAATGACGTCTTGACGAAAAAAATGAGCTGTGGTTGAATTATTTTTGATAACGTTAATAGGTCAATTTTTCATTTAACATTTGGGACGTTTTTAATAAACTAATAGAATTTCTCGAAAACTAATAAACATTTTAAAACGAATTTTTTTTTGTAAGTTGAGGGTAATGAGACACATATTCCACCAAAGTTTCAAGAGTCTAGCATTTTTCCTTTCAGAGTAAAAAATGCTTGAAATTTTCTAAAATTTCGATGGTTTTCGGAAATTATTTAAATAAATAATCAATGAAATTAAATCAACCGGGGCTTAAATTAACCGGTTTGGAATTACCTAGTAAACAGAAACATTCAAAAAAATTTATCTACTGCAGTCTTACTGCAATTTTAAAAAAACTCCAAATTTCATGATTTTTTCACATAAAAGTGACTTATAAACAATGTTCTGTTTATTTGATTTGGGAGGTATCGCAGAGGTATATTCCTTATAACTAAATACACCTGTTTTTACCTACGGCTATCTGAAACGAATTAGTTACAGATTCCCGTTCACATCGTCTAATTCTACTGGCCTAAAAGGCTTATGCGCTTTTGGTCTATTCATAGATTATTCGCGGGCCTTTGATTGTGTGGACTATGATTTACTAATCATGAAACTGTCTAGATATGGCATCAGGGGTCCTACTTTAAACTTTCTTTCAAGTAACATCTTACACCACTCGCAATTAGTCTATGTAAATAGCCAGGAATGCAAGAAATGTCCCATAAATGCGGGTGTAGCGCAGGAGTCCATCTTAGGACCATTTGTCTACCTTATCTTCGCCAATGATCTTGCCACATACCTATATACAAAATAAATATGACATACATATTACGTGTTACGCTGATGATAAAAATTTTTTAGTTGTTCACAAAAATCCCGATGCTATAAAAAATATATCAAAAGATCTATAAGGTAGTGGCGGTAGATATGGCCCGGACGGTCATATGGCCCAATGCCCTTAAATTTTAAACTAACCGCCTCAAACCCAACTTCTTGACGTTCACAGTTTCTTTCAATACGTTTAAGCGTCCTCTGTAAATAACAAGCCGAACTTCCGGCAATATCGGCAATACCGGCTAGTTTAGATTATGGCGTCACAACAGGTGTTCGAATAATAAACTTTAATGAAAGTGTTTTGGTGAAATCATCGGGAAACATTGAAAAACAAACCTAAATTTTGGAGGATCGACACTCTAAGTTACGTGTTACATAGTGACATATTTATTTTACTTAAAAATTTTGTGAAAGAGTTTTTTCTTGTTGCTCATAATGTGCACTACTCAACTGGTCATATGGCCCATGTATTTATTTCGTCACATTGTTTATGTATTTTATCTTGATAGAAAATACTTACTTTACATTAGTGGAAAAAATTATTTTGCATTTTTTTAAAGGGCTCAGATTTATGTTAATTCTGTAAGTGCCATATTTTCAGATGGGTTTGATGATATGGCCCATTGACTTTTTCTACAATTTTATTTTTTATTTTTAAATTTGCAATCTTTTTTATTTTTTTTTGTTGTCAGTCTATTTGTCTATTATGTCTAAGCTCAATTTTCTTAATGAATTGTTCAATTAAAATAAATTTTTCTAGGGCCATAACTCCAACCCTGGTTGGGAATATAGCCCATTGACTGCATTTAAAAAAAAATTTTTTTTGTTTGTTTTACGTTTGATTTTTATAAAGTTTAATTTTTTTCCTGAAAGCGAAGGTGTTTACGCTTAAGTTCCTGTAAGCATTGTTATTTTTTTTAATAAAGTTTTCGAGAAAAAAAATATTTTTTTTAAGTGGGCCATATATGCCGCCACTACCTTACAAAGATATTATAATATGATCAGAGAAAAACAGACTCAAACTGAACAAAGACAAAACTGTTACTGTCTCATTTAGGCACGGCATTGAGCTGAATCCTAATGATGATTTTTTAATGGCAGGCTCAGTTAAAATATTGGGAGTCACGTTCGACCATAATTTAACGTGGTCTGCAACCTAACACAAGATTCTAGGATTTTATGGGGGTTATTCGCTGACTTTAGAGGCGGTTAAGAAAACATTTAAATACAAAATAAAAAAGCTGAAGTTGGTAATAAATTAATAATCATATAGATGTATCTTGTAGACGTAAAATAAAATAGTATGTTGCTTATTTGCTAGTACTTGATCTGAATTTTGCACCCGACAGTTTTCGTTGCAAATCGGAAATTGAAAGTTAAAAACCTTTAGAAGAACATAGATTTCGGAAGGGTATTTCTAAAGTAGAAGGTTATCGCACGTGATTCCATGAAATATTCAGTATTACGTTGTGTGTGGTATTTCAAAAATGACCATTTTCCGCTCCGTGCCATTTAAGTTTCCGGGTCATAACTATGCTGGTGTTTTATACGATAAGACTTTCGATCCGACGTTCTTTGGCCAAGAAATATTGTATTATTTATTTTATGTGATTTTTTAAAATTCATTGCGGTGATTAAAGCCAGAGTGAAATTAATCTGGCCTTTTTTATTACCGACAGAGAGTTTTATAAAATGCCAAATAATTCTCGTTTAAATTCTATCTTGGTAATTTTGGATATTAAGTTTATTTGTGCTTTTTAATAACACGTAAATTATTTTTTCCCATTTGCAGAATATGTTTCCCTTTTGCCACAAATTAAACTCATATAACCTCATATGTATAATTTTAAAGCACTTTATTTATTATATACCGTGTGACCCACTTAAGATGGCCACATCCCTGTATACCAGTTAATTGATGCTTGATTAACTTCAAAATTTGGTGGTAACTTTGAACTTAGTAACATGTGAAACATGTCAGTAGCGTGCGATTTTAAAGGGGTTAAAAAAGTCGATTTTTCAAAAAAAAGTATTAGTGAATTTTTATTCAAATCTCTGTTTCACCGTCGTAAAAAGCGACATTTAAAACACCTAAGTATAAATTTGTGAGATCACTTATTCACAAAAATTCAGTTTGTTTCATAAGTGATCAAGTTGTTTGAGTTAAATTTTGCCAAAATTGATTGTGCATTTTCTGAGAATTCACGGTATTTCTTTTTTTGTGCATTACATAATCAGTTTTGACAAAATTTAGCAAAAAACTTGATCACTTATGAAAAAACTGAATTTTTGTGGTTAAGTGATATCACTTAAAATTGATATCTAGGGGTTTTAAATGGCGCTCTATACGATAATGAAACCGAATTTAAAGAAAAAAAAAAACTTTTTGTTGCGATCTAAAGGTCCTAGAAATTTCGCTGCACACTGAAATTTACTCACAAGTTCAGCCATTAATTTCAGCCATTAATTTCAGCTCAACAATGCGGCTTTCTAGCTAAACGTTCAAGAACTGCAAATCTTGTAACAATGAATAAGTTTATTTTAGATTCTTTGGATAATTCAGGTCTATACTCTGTACCACCAACAAAAAGCAGTAGACTCCTCCCCAAAAATGCCCACTAAATTTGAATGGAATTTCTCTATTGGTCGAATTTATAGAACCCGAGTTACAAAGCAACCACTAAATTTGACAAAGGCCGACTCTACACAATACTGGCGTCACACATTAAAACTTTTATGTATTTTGGCAATAGACCAATCAGCTATGTTATCATTGTCGCGAAACGTATAAACGCTAAACATATTAAAAATCGCGCATAAATGGGGAGCCGGCCTCACTGTAAACCTGTGCTGTCAACTGTCATATTCATTCGGCTATGTGAAATTATTTCAAATTTATATATTTGTTTTTGTGAAGGTACGTATAAGGATTAACCTTATTTGTGTATTAAGTATTAAGCTAAGTAGGCAATGCAAACGATTAATATTGATTAAATGTTAAAACATCGTTTTTTTTTAAGGTCAAATCGAAAACTCAATAGAAGGGGGCCCAATTTCTCCACCGGAAAAAGGAATCTCCAGGCATTTTTTGAGAATAAGGAAAACGTGTTGAACATCTTTAAGGCGAAAATGTATGAAAAACCCGAATAAATGGGGCGCCGGCGTGACTGTCAACTGTGTTATTCGTTTATGTGACATTTCACATTTCATCTGCGAGTTAAAGTAATAAGGTACGTAAATGCAAACGATTAATATTAATTAAATGTTAAAACGGGTTTTCTTAAGGTTTATGATGGCTGAAGGAGGTATAATTTCTCCACCCAAAAAACGATTATCCAGACATTTTTCGGTGGAAGATAAGGAAAAGGTTCTGAACATTTTTAAGGCCTACGACGGGGAGAATCCGGAGAAACCAAATATGGAATGCATGGAGTTCACTGCAAAGGCAGCAGGTGTGAGTGTTCCAAGTGTTTCTAATATTCTTCATGAATACAAACAAACACACCAACATCAGCCACCAAAAGTGTACCACCGACAACGGGCAGTTTTGGACAATATTGATGAAGGAACTAAAAGTGCTCTCAAGCGTATAATCCATTCCTTTTTTGAAAGAAATGAACCACCAACTGCAAACAAAATTTTAGCAGCGGTGCATGAAGATGATTATTTGCCTCATCTTAAACGGAGTACTTTGTGACGATTAATTTCGGACTTTTTATTTCTTTGTGTTGTAATGTAATTGTGTTTGGCATTATAGGTTCTCAAAAAGGTCACGTAATAGTGCCCTAAGGGAAGAACATAGAAGTTGTAGTTTTTAGATGAGACTTGGGTGAACGCTGGCCTTACTGTAAGTAAAGTATGGTCTTTTTTCGAAGGAGAAATAGGAACTGCTCGCCGGTTCTGACTGTTCAGTGCAAAAAATAAAAGTGACATCATATTATTATATTATTTTTCCAATTATATTATATACGTTTATCTTATTATCGTTGATTTAATATTATTTACAAAAGTATGTATACCTATGTAGGGCTTTTAAAGTCTATTTTTTTTCTACTGATTTAAGTACCAAATCTATTGTAATGATGAATAAAGCCATTCTATTATTATATTATATTGATATCATTCATAACTTTCTTATACCAAAGTTTACTGAATACTATTAGTAAATTTTGCTTATACATAGGAGCTGTAATAGATAGAAAACCTTGTGAAAATTAAGAAGAAGTAGGTAGGTATGTGTTTATTTATTTGGACATGTTAAAACTTATAGGTAGTTAAGTTCTTGCCTTCTAGCAAATGATAGGCTTTTTAAAGATTAAGAATAAAAATAAAACAAGATGTAGATACCTATATTATATAATATAAAGTTCGTATAGTTTTTATTGCTTGAACATTCCACGACTATTCGTAAAAAGAACCAAAAGTAATCTTACGATAGATATTAATAAATAAATATGTACAGTGGTGGAAACCAAGAGTAAACGACTCGGCAGATTTGGCTATTGAGTAGTGCATGGGGGTCATTGGGGTTTATCCAGTGGAGTAATCTATGTGAAATTGGTACAGTAAATCACAAACTAATCTTTTTTGCCTGAAATAACCTCATACTTTCTTTTAAATATGTGGAAATAACTCGCGAAAGCACCTAACCTAAAAATTACAAATGTCAACAACAAACCATCTATCAGATCAGCTGGTCTAGACGACCAGAAATAAATGTCTCTGATAAAGTAACTTGAGTTTGCGCAATGCGGACTAACTTCGTTTAAATTTTCGCGGGAATAAGTATTATTTTTAAAAATCCAAAATTGAAAATGTATAATAGAAAATTTAATGGGAATAAACATTATAAAAATACAGTATAGCTGTAGTATAAAATATAACACGTATAATAAACAAATTTTGTTGAAGCTATCTCAACTTTCTTTAATTTCATCGTGTAAAACTGACTATTGCGCACACCGTTCTGCGCAACCATAAAATTAATGGGGCGGAGTCTATTGCTTTTTGATGATGGTATAGGGTATAGTAGACGTAATTTATACAGATTTTTCAAAAGCGTTTGACCGAATTGATCATTACATTCTTCTAAATAAACAGTTATGGATTTAGTAATTCATTGGTTCTTCTAGATCACAATATGTTTTCTACAATGGGTTTAAGTCTGACTTGTACATCGCAACATCAGGGGTTCCACAGAGGTCAAACTTAGTGCCATTATTTTTTATCTTATTTATCAATAAACTTTCACAAATTCTGAATTGAGATAATCTTCACTTCACTTTGCTGATGACTTGAAGTTATATGCCACTGTTGTAACTCCTGATGATTGTGTGGTACTTCAATTACAAATCGAGGTCGTTATTATGGTGCCGTGAAAATAACCTGTTTATGAACATATTTAAATGCAAAGTATGATCTTACTCACGCAAAACGGAGCAGATAATATTCAATTATATATACAGGGTGTCCCGAAACTCCCGCCTTCCCCTCTAGGTGCTAATTCTCCATGCAAAAATAGTAAGAAAAGTTCCTATAAACATGTGTCCGGAAATGCTTCCTAAGGGAGCTACGACAATGATTTGAAAATTATTCGATAAAATAAAGTTCTAAGTCCAAAAAATTGGTTCTTAAGAGAGCGAATATTAGGGTGACAGATTGATACGTTATTTTTATGTTGAGTGATTTTAGTCACGAAAAAAATTCATTTCAGTTTCATTTAAAGTTTTCATTTTTTTATCTTGGATGATTTTGATATGACAAGGACAGCTCTTACAGGTAGCTTCATGATTATAAATAACGTTTTGATTTTTTAGTTTATTTAGACGAATACAATTTGCACATTTTTTTTCACTGGAGGTACCTACATATTTTACTATCATGTCCTTCAGCACAAATAGAACATACAGGAATTCCGCTTTTACAGTCACTGGCCAAATGTCCATAAGCTGCACATTTGTAAAACCTTTTTTATATGAAAAGGGTCTTTAACCGCGCACTTTTTCCAACCAACGTAGAAATAATTTTTCGAAATTATATTGCTCCTTGTGAAAGGATCCACAGCTACTACAATTAGACTAATCAAATTAACATTTTTTTTTTCGAAAAATGAAAAAATTGTTAACAGGGCTTTGGCAGTTGTAAATGGTAAAGTGGGGTATAATAATCAAAAAAAAAATCCATGTGCACTAGCAGGAATGTTCCGGGGGGGATTTGGGGGGGGGGGGGGGTCAAAGGGGTCAATTGTGTATTATTGCGGATTTTCGGATAAAATTGAAGTCGGAGAGAAAAATATTTATTAGAAAAGTTGTAGATCGTCAAAAAATCTACAACTTTTCTAGAAATTAATTTTTCACATAACCTCAAAATATCCGAGAAAAATGCGAAAAACTGGTTTTTCTGTTTTTTATTTTTTATTTTCATCAAAAAAATTTAATTTTGACGAAACTTGGTGGAAATATACCTTTTGGTCTTCTAAATATCCACAAATTTTTTCAGACCAAAAAATTCATAGGTTTCCGAGATATTCCCTTTTTTGGAGAAAAACATTTTTTTTAAATGAAATTTGTCCTTCAGGGAATCATCGCACCGACTTGATTTAGGTCTTAATTTCTTCGTTTTTACTTATACTTTTTTAGTAAATGATAAAAATAGTAGTCTCCATTTAAAAACACGCTCAAAAATCGAAAAAAAAACAAAAAATGACTTTCGCAAAAATCAATTTTTTTTGTATATGTTTATAATTTATTGAAATTTTTATATAATCTTATAAAACTGATTACACCATTGAATTTTACGTAGAAAAATACAAGATATCCTTAGTTTAATTATTTTGTAAAAACCTTAATTTTGTAATACTATCGCTATTAATATTGAAGGCGAATAATTATATGTAGTTTCAATTTCCCGCTACCTGTCTTTAGTTCGCTAGATTACAGGTAGAGGCAGCTTAGTTGCCGTACCAGTCTGTTTTCCAGTTTCTGCTCTTCAAAGTTCGAAACAGCTAGTCCCCGCATACCGGTTAGGTTCCAGTGTATTGAAAGACGCTCACATACTCGTTTCGGAGTAGAACGTCATTTTTTGTTTTTTTCGATTTTTGAGCGTGTTTTTAAATGGAGACTACTATTTTTTATCATTTACTAAAAAAGTATAAGTAAAAACGAAGAAATTAAGACCTAAATCAAGTCGGTGCGATGATTCCCTAAAGGACAAATTTCATTTAAAAAAAAATGTTTTTTCCAAAAAAAAAAAAATCTCGGAAACCTATGAATTCTTTGGTCTGAAAAAATTTGTGGATATTTAGAAGACCAAAAGGTATATTTCCACCAAGTTTCGTCAAAATTAAATTTTTTTGATAGAAATAAAAAATAAAAAACAGAAAAACCAGTTTTTCGCATTTTTCTCGGATATTTTGAGGTTATGTGAAAAATGGATTTCTAGAAAAGTTGTAGATTTTTTGACGATCTACAACTTTTCTATTAAATATTTCTCTCCGACTTCAATTTTATCCGAAAACCGCAATAATACACAATTGACCCCTTCGACCCCCCCCCCCCCCCCAAATCCCCCCCGGAACATTCCTGCTAGTGCATGGATTTTTTTTTTGATTATTATACCCCACTTTACCATTTCCAACTGCCAAAGCCCTGTTAACAATTTTTTCCTTGTCAAAGTGTAATTTGACTGGACTAAATGTTAATATTTTTCCTGTTATTTATTTTACGAACAGCTTTAAACTCAAAATCTTTTTTTGTGCTATCGATATTGTTATTACTTATTAAATTATTTGCAAGTTCAATATTGTCACCCGAATCAGTTTGTCTTGTTTGGGTTTTTCTTCACTTTTTTCATGGCAGGAGGTTGGGTTTATTTGATATAAAATTATTTAGCATACCTAAGAGTTTTTCCTCAACTTTTAAACATTGTACTTATCTTTTCCTCTATGAGCTGATAACACTTGGACTCTATGTTTTTTCCAAAATATATGACTTCTATTTGAATACAGCGTTCGCAATGGACCGCATTAGTGTGACGTCACATAATTATGCAACCGTACGTACTACTATCACGACAGACAACTGCTGCTAACTTTATTACACTTCTGAGTTATTACAGCTGTCGTTAGTGTCACTGTCGCTGACGCAAACTTTATAACCTCTTATCTTGGTGTCAATAATACAATAAAAATCAATTAAACCTATTTAAAAAATATAGGATATTAAAGAAAGCACAGGTAGGTATTTAAGCATTATTTTGTCTTTACAATTTACATATTCCCATATTTAAGAAACGATAATCAAACTAACATACACATTATAGCTTTACCTCTTTTATTTTAATTTGGAATCCTTTGGGAAACTAACATTTTACATCCAGTTTTATTTATATGATCACACTCAGGTGCAAAGCACAAACCCACATTTGAAATTAAGCACAAAAACGAGTTTATTAGAAAAAATAGCAGAATAGATTTGAAACTGAGAGAAAACTTAAGTTAAACGTCAGTTCATTGTCAAAATGAACGAACACGAATTAATTTTGAAGTTAGCGCTGCAAACGCATAATTTGAATTTTTGCATTCTTTATTCCTATTGGAGGAAGCTTCCGCCGCTTTACATATTAATTTATAAAACTAAAATGAAGTTTTTATAAATCATACGTGGATACATATAGTTTAACATATTTCTTAAATGTGAAATAGGTATTGGAAGTCCTTAAATAGTCTTTCAACATACAGAAATACTATAAAATTCCCGACCATGTTTTAGTACTATATATTATAGTCCTTATGGACAACGCAATACGGGTCAGATTCCCATATTACAGTTTCGGCCGTAAACTTTTATACCAGTAGAAGTGGGGGTCGTGACGTCACAACTAATGGAGTCTATACCACTTTATGCATTTCGACGAACATAATGCATTTATTGCAGATTTCTTTAACGGCACAGATTCACTATGATAAACTGAACCACATATAACATTGCATTCGAATAAATTCGACTTTTTTACAGTTTTTGAACATATTAGGCAGAGCGGTTCGGAAAGTACGTCTTCACACTCTGATATACTCATACTGAATCTGTTGGTAGACCGGATCAACAGACCTCAACATCCTGGTATACAAGATACGAGTAACTAACTTGTAGCAGAAGTTGAGGCAGGTAATCGGTCTGTAATTTTTTGGGACAGAGAGATCCCCCTTTTTGGGGATTAGCACAGTTCGCTCTTCGACAAACCAGTCCGGAATTTGCTGAACCTAGTTCAACCATGAGTTGAAAACTCGGGCCAGATGGCGGTGGGTGGAAGGAAACTTCTTCCACCACCAGTTGTTTATACCATCTGGCCCGGGGCAGCGAAGTTCTTGGTTCCAACAAGTGCTTGTTGAACCTCTTCCGTACTGATTGCCGGGCACCCTTCGTCTGGCTCTTCTAAGACTTTACGACAGAGAGCCTCGAAGCGCTTCGTAGAAGTAGGTTGTTAATATCGATGGTGAATAGAATTGGTCCTAAAACTGTGCCCTGTGGTACTCCACATTGTACTAATCCCCCTTTACTAATTTCTAACGAATTGATTACGATTTTCCAAATAACTAGCCATTAAATTATATGTTGCACCTCTAAAGCCTATATCCTGCAAAGCTTCCAACAACTGCGGGTGATCCACAGTATCGAAAGCCTTTGCAAGATCCAGGAACAGACATAGTGCTGTAGATCCTTCGTCTAAAGTTTTATACATTTTGAAAGTGAGATGAGAAATCGCATCCTGAGTTGATTTACCACATTGAAAACCATACTGTCTGTCCGATATTAGTTTTGGTAGATATTTTTGAATTCTAATTTTTAATAGCTTTTTTAATATTTTGGCTAAATTTGTTATTAGTGATATTGGCCGATAGTTGGTGGGATTGTTCTTATCGCCACTTTTATGTAGAGGTTTTATAACTGCCGTTTTAAAATCATCAGGGAAGGTTCCAGATTCAATTATATTATTAATAAGAAACGTAAGTGGTAAAGCAATTTCATGAGCGATTTCTTTTAAAGATTCAGATTTTATTGTGTCAATTCCTGGAGCTTTATTTACTTTAAGTGAATTTATTATGCTAATAATTTCATTTGCATCCGTTGGTCGAAAATAGATGTAGTGTGGAACTGAAATTCTACGAGGGGGGTAATAATGTAGGAGGTTTATTAATGTTATTTGCAAGATTGGGTCCCAAATCAGAAAAAAATCCACAAATGTGTCTGCGATTTTTTTTTCGTTTTCAGTGATGCCATTTAGTAGTCTGTAAGTATTTGTGTAATATTATGATGTTCTTTTTTAGGATTGCTTAAATCTTTTATTGTATTCCATAAATTTTTTGTATTGTTTTTATTATTGTTAATCCTTGTTTGGTAAAAATTTATTTTTGTGAATTTAATTAAATTGTTTAAGTAATTTCTGTATTTCTTTAAATCTTCCAATATTTTTTTATCATTTATATTCTTTTGGTATTCCTTATACATATTATCTCTTTTATTGACTCTAACACATTGTTGTGTATTTGCTAGATAACGTTTTAAGAGTTCATATGGAGTACATCTTAGGCCAACACTTTCCAATATTCGTAAAAGATCGATGTGGCTAACGGTATCAAACGCTTTAGCGAGATCGACGAATATGCACAACGTTGGACACTTTTCATCCATTATTAGCAATTTTTGTAGTTAAATAAGCTATAGCATCTTCTGTCGATCTGCCGTCCCGGAAACCAAATTGTTTATTTGATAATATGTTGTATTTGTCAAGTTATGTAAGTGTTTTTTAACAACATTTCAAAACACCTTCGCAAAGTTTGATATCAGAGAAATGGGCCTGTAGTTAGCCACATCCGCCTAATCTCCATTTTTGTAAACTGGTTGTATTACAGCAATCTTAAATGCCGCTCGCTGGGCATATGCCCTTTTCAAATGCCAAGTTTATTATGTAAGTCAGGGGTTTAGCAATTAAACGTGATACTTTAAAATTTCTGTTTAAACACTATCGATCCCAGGGGCTTTTTTGTTTTTTAAATTATGAATTGTCTAAAATACTTCATATTATAGAGATAAATAAAACGTTAAAAGATAAAAATAATAAAAACTTTATTGCCATATTAAAATATTGCTAAATTTAGTTATGCCTTACACAATTTGTAAATTTTATGAACCTGCACTTTCGAAGTCATAAAAATTGAATGCTCAAAGACGTAATAATAATTTGAATATTGTCGTAAAATGTAACGATTTGCAGTAAATTTATGGATTTTAACTTTTCTCAGAATACTGAAATTGTTTTGCTGAAAATTATGTGTGCGTTTTAATTCTTCTCTGATTTGTTATCTGAAATTATTGACTTTAATTTTTGAACCACAAATTCATCCAATAAAAAATTAAATGCATTTAATGTTCCCCTTGGGTGTTGTGATGCTAAATAATAAAATCTAAACAAATTAAAATTGTATTTTTTAATATCTCAACAAAATTGCAATTGATGTGCTGGTTTTTACTTTATTTTTGCGACCAGTTTTCATTTGTATTTCTCATTAATATATTAATTTATAGTATTAAATCTTAAAAATGTAAATATATACATACATGTAATGGTAAAGAATCAGCGACCAAAATATTACTAATGAGTCAAATGGAACACACTCGTCTCTTTTTTTGAAGTATTAAATTATGAATAGATACAGTGTGTCTCCAAACCTCGTAACCCAACATAAAGCGGCGTCTACGTTGAAAAATAATATGACGATGTTCAGTAACGAAATGGATCTCCTTTTTGAGAAATATGAAGTTAAATGACGATGAACCAGTCTGCATAGTGCCGATATTCAATATAAAAAGTCATTGACGTAGATTTAGAAGTTTGGGTAGATACATTTTTTTTTGGCATTGCAGCCAGGTACCATGTTATTATTGATTATTTACTATTGTTACTTCCCAGGTAGAACATAATATTGGCTGAACCTCGATTTTATATTGGGCCAATATACAGCGTCTCCCACTTTTAATGGCCCCCCCTTCACAACTCAGTTATTGGTTATCCGATTTCAACCAAATTTGGGTTACTATTAACGGTATTTGGTGTGATCTTTTTGAATTAAACAAAACTTATTTTTGTCAGTGGCGTGCATTTTTATTAAGAAATACGGGGTAAATTTTTCGAGAAGTCATATTAGGCATTTTTTACAGAAAATCTAATGCAATATTATTAATCAGCATGCTTTGGAACCCCCATGTTCAAAATTTTACTACTTTTTGATTAGGGGTTTCCGAATAACGGGCCCAGTGAAAGTACATTTTTTCAGTAGTAAATAACTGATAACTTGAAAACGGTTTGTGTTTCGAAAAAAAGTCATACGTCATTTTCAATTTAAACTGATTTACTCTATCACATCTTGTACTCAAAAATTTGAAATGCCGCAGTCGTAAATAATTAACTTGACAACGGTTTATTTTTCGAAAAAATAGTTTAATTTAATATCAGAGAAACCTTTTTTCTTTTGGTATAAAATTGATCTATTATCACATAAGATCATTTTTTATCACTTAAAGCCCAAATAATACAGGACCGGTTAAAATAATTTTTTATCGTCCAATGAAAAATTTTCGCTTGCAGCTTTTGGAACTTTTGAAGGCATGGGGAGATAGAGTAAATCAATTTAAATTGAAAATGAAGAAAGACATTTTTTCAAAACGCAAACCGTTTTCAAGCTGTTAATTATTTACGATTCAAAAAATGTATTTTTGCTGGGCCCGTTATTCGGAAACCCTTAATCAAAATGTTGTGAAATTTTCGGCATGGGGGTTCTAAAGCATGCTGATTAATAATTTTGTATTAGTTTTTCTGTAAAAAAATGCCTAATATGACTTCTCAAAAAAGCGACCCCTTTTTTCTTAATAAAAATGCACGCCACTGACAAAAATAAATTTTGTTTAATTCAAAAAGATCACACCAAACGTCATTGACACCGATCCAAATTTGGTTAAAATTGGATAACTAATAACTGAGTTCTGAAGGGGGGGGGGCATTAAAAGTGGGACACGCTGTAGATACATTGAAATCGAAAAAAATATATTGTATCGATATTAACAAATATCGATTTTAAAATATTTGTAATTCAATATTGGCACTACATTATTTTAACTATTTTCAATCCAGATATATCAAAACAATATTGATGAACGTCGATAAATATTAGTTTTACAATATTGCAAAAACAATATTTACCCTATATTGGTAATGTTCTTTGCAGGCTATATTGTTCGACCAACATACATCCATACAAATAAATATTAGATTTACAATCTTGAAAAAAACCATATTTACCCTACATCGGTAATGTTCTTTGTAGGCTATATTGCTCAACCAATATACATCCATACAAATAAATATTAGATTTACAATATTGAAAAATTCATATTTAACCTACATTGGTAATGTTTTTTGAAAGCTATATTGCTTAACCAATATATATCCATAAAAATAAATATTAGATTTACAATATTGGAAAAACAATATTTAGCTACATTATACATTTATACAACCAACATTGATTTTCGCCTATAAATATTGGTTTCAAAATATAGTAGAATTTAAATTGACACTATATTGACGAAATTACTTCCAACCAATATGGTGTAAACAATATTTTTTCATATTAAAATTCGATTTTTCCCATATTGATATATTTTATGTAATTTCAGTCTTTTTTTATCAATGTACACTACCGTTGTAATGTCGCTTTTCTCAAATATCTGTCACCTAATTACTATTTTTTTAAATAACACATTGTTATTATCTATAACTGTATAACGTATTAAATGTTATTAACTCATCTTCGGTCCAATTTTTGAAAACCAATACAACTCGTGCTTAGCACTCGTATTTTTATTATTGTCGTAATTCGTACAATTTCAAAAGAGTTGTCGAAAATAAGTGTACCAGTTACTATATAACCTTCGAGAATAAGAAATTTCAAATTAATATCTCGTTTATTTATATATACAATAATCCATTATTGCCTTTCGCCGCCGGAGCTAAATGCAACTAATTTTATTGCAGTAGTCATCGGTAGATGGCGATCTTTGCATTTTGCTGTCTAAATAAGACCTAGAAATACCTTGGGACATCAGGATCCTTATTGGAATTAATTCTTTCAGCTGGTGTTTCCTGCAATCAGTCAGTCCCAGTCTTAGCATTTTGTGGTAAAATGTGATTATTATACAAAATGCGGCCAAGCTTAGAGTGACTTGTAACTCAGCGTTCGGCTGGACATACCTATTGTCCAGTATGTCACAGTTTGTTTTGAATTCTTATTTATTAAGAATTTGAAGGATTTTTGACGGAAACATTTGCATTTTCTGTATTCTGTTAGGTCCAATATTTAATTTTATAGATTGGTTTATATTTGAATTAAATATTATATAATATAGAATTTAAATATCTCCCAATAAAGTTTAACCATTATTGATCGATATTGCGAAATGTTCACATTTTTTATTGGCTCAATATTGTCTATTTTGGATTTAGCAATATTTAAATTTAATATGTTGCCAATATAGTTTTACTACTTTGGGCTGATTAGCCCAAGTTGTTTATCAAATATTGGGTCAATATTTAATTTTAAAGATTGGTTTATATTTGTATTACATATTATACAATATAGTTTTTAAATATCTCCCAATAAAGTTTAACCATTATTGGATCAATATAGCGAAATGTTCACATTTTTTATTGGTCCAATATTGTCTCTTTTACATTGCGCCAATATTTTAACAATATTAAACCAATATCGGCCCAATATTAGTGTTCTACCTGGGTTGTCATTAACTAATATTCTTTATACATTTTAACTGGTCACACATATTTCATTAATTTCCTACGCCACCTAAACAAAGCTCCAAATAACAATATTTAAATTTCAAAAACTTTGCCATCTTGATAACGAGAAAAAATTAAAACTATTACAGACATTTCAAAAAATTATACAGGCCTACAAAAAATGTATCATGTTGCGAAAATTAAACCACTATATCCTCATGTATCATTATGAGCTGAATTCGAGTCTGATTTATTCTATCGGACACATGTTTTTTTCTAATCTTAAGAAGTTGCACCAAATTCCACTTCTTTTAGATATTATAGAAATTGTTCCCTGGTGATATAATAAGAGGTGACTGGAGATCAGGAATAACATTTGTTAATTTAAAACCACGACACGGACGTAATCCACCACGTAAAGTCAAAGAAAATAGGGAAAATTATAAAAACTACTTCAATACAAGCGAAAGAGTTTCATGGCAAGAAAATTGTATTTAATCCAGATTATCTATACGTTTAAGCAAAGGGACAAAAAAACTAAGTAATATAGAAAAGGAATACGACAAAGGAACAGACCAAGCGATGGAAATGGAAAAGAGCATGGAAAATGGAAAAAAGACTGGTAGCTAGGCTGCAAAAAACGAAAGTGATAAGTAAAAACATAGTAAAGGAGCAAGAAAACAAAAAAAATTAGACAGAATTATAAATGTAGGAATGTGAGAGGGGGGTATACGATACGGGAGCACTAATAAACCTAGTAAAAGAAGTTGACAAGTACAATAATAATATACACCTCGTGGCACTACAAGAAACACACCTAGAAGGAAACGGTGCCAAAAAGATCCGAAATACCCTATACCTTATTTAAAAGTGGGAGCAATAGTAGATTTGGAGTGGGATTTCTGGTAAGAGATGATGAAGTAACGACAATGGGCCCTGGCTGATACCTTTTGCGAAAGAGAAGTCAGTCGATGAAAATAATGAGCACACACTTTAAAAGGACATTCATAAGGAGACATGGATGATACCGTGAGAGAACGAAACAAACCAGATTGATCATGTGCTAATTCAAGAAAAGTACACGAGGCTGATATCTAACGTTAGAACTTTTAGGGGTGCAGAAGCTGATTCCTGACACTTTTTAATTAAGGCAAAAATAAAATATGGGGGAGAAAACATGCGAAAAAAGAGAAATACAACTGATAAAAAATATAATATGGAAGATTGGCAAAAGAAAGTAGTGGTATCGAACTACAGGAAAAATATTCAAAAAGAATATAATAATATTCATTGAACTTAATTCTGGGAATCACGTCAAATTTTAAATAATAAATAGAAATAAGAAAATTGCCAAAATATGTCAAGATAAAAGTGTAGTATCAAAGGCAAACCTCAACAGTTTGCTCCAGAAAACCACTGTATAGTGTACACCGGGTGACCACGAGATGAGGTTACACTCTGTAACTTATTTGTTATTAAACCGATTAATTTTAAATTTATAGGTGAGGCATAACATCTGAATGCGCAACTTTTGATACTTGGTAGCTTTATTTTTTACTTCCGATTTAGCCGGAAGTGATGTCAACTTTCTTATTTTAATAACAACTCTACCTGTTTTTGTAATGTATCTTATTCGTTATAAAATTTACAATACAATGATATGTCACACAATGACATTTCATTTCAAAATTAATTTTTTTCAAAAATATTAAAATGTCAATTAAAAGATATTGAAAATTAATTTTTTTCCAAAGTTGGCTGTGAAATCAAAAGAGTAATGAATTTGACATGTTTAATTTTTAATTTGCATCAAAATTTCGTTTTGGCGGCAAGATATTGGAAAAATAAAATAATTAGGAGAAATTTTTATTTAATTTTTATATTTTGTGAATAATTCGGTACGTTAATGGCATTAAATCAAAGAGAAGAAACAAGCAATTGCACAATTTAAAAAAAAATCAGGTAGGTGTATTTAAAAAAAAATAGTTTTGAGTATTTAAAAATTGCAGAAAAATATTTATCTTATTTTCCTAATATCTTTCTGCCAAAACGAAATTTTTGTACAAATTAAAAATTAAACATGTCAAATTCATTACTCCTTTGATTTCACGGCCAACTTTGGAAAAAAATTATTTTTCAATATCTTTTAATTGACATTTTAATATTTTTGAAAAAATTTAATTTTTCGGCCATTTTGAAATGAAATGTCATTGTGTGACATATCATTGTATTGTAAATTTTATAACGAATAAGATACATTACAAAAACAGGTAGAGTTGTATTTAAAATAAGAAAGTTAATATCACTTCCGGCTAAATCGGAAGTAAGAAATAAAGCCACTAAGTGTCAAAAGTTGCGCATTTAGATGTTATGCCACACCTGTAAATTTCAAATTAATCGGTTTGATAACAAAGAAGTTATAGAGTGTAACCTCATCTCGTGGTCACTCGGTATAGTTCTAAATGAATATAAATACAATATTTTTATCTAAAATTCGTGTCAGTGGTTTTCTAGTATTTTACACTAGAAAATATAATAACAAAATGTATATTATATAATATTATAGATATATACAGGGTGAGTCACCAAGAGCGCCTCGGTCGATATCTCCTTTAATATTTACTATAAGTACAGAAAAAAGTTTCAAATAAAAGTTGTAGGAGACCAAGAGTACCATATTTTAAAATTATTTCTAATCATACATGGTGTTTGATATTAACGTGGCATATCAAAGTATGTTTTTTTAAATGGGACACCCTATATATTTTTACAAATTTTTATTCTTTCTTTAATTGCCTTTTCGAATATATCTGGTTTTTGAAATTCCGTTGCGGCGTTGTCGAATTAATCAACTTTTTGCAAAAAAATTGTCACTTGCAGACCTAACTAATAAATTCTGCATGAGCGGTATTTTCACAGATTAGGCAAACTTTTTTTGTTAAATGTTAGGCAATGCCATGCCCTAGCTTCCAGATATTTTAAAGTTGAAATTATTTGTACAGGGTGTTTATTACGATGATACAAAAATGGCTAACTTTAATCTATCATAACTTCATTTTTTTAAATGGAACACCCCGTATATTTTTACATATTTGGATAGAGTTTTTGTCGCTCTACAATTTTTATTAACCTATAGTTATGCCTAAAACCAACGGTTTCCAGTGAAACTGCATTCTAATAAAAACATCAGGTAATTTCTAGAAATTCGAATATCATAGGAGTCATTGGTAGTGTTTTTTTTTGTTTTTGCAAGAAGAAACTATGAGCATTAGTTTCCATTAATGAAAGTTTCATCTCTTATAAATGAAAAGAAAGTTGTCTTTATTATTCTACATTTAAATACTTGAACTGTGTGAATTTTCCAAATATCTAGATGCCCTAGATGGCATTTATCACTGACATTTGTTTGAAACAAATTTGAAACGCTTTTAATTTGCAGACTTTATTGTTACGTTAATTTCTACTTAAATTAGTATTTAAAATGAATTTTTCTAAGCAAATTAATATGATTTACTGTATCGGGGAGAGCTATGGAATTTTGTTGGCCTCTAGTTTGTATGGTCAAAAATATCCAGACCAAAGACATCTGAATTTCCGCGCTTTTACTAAATTAAAAACTAAATTTGATTTCACAAAATTCTGAAGAGCTGAAATAGGCGGAAGAACATGTACATTTTCTTGGGGACATCGTGTTTGGTTGGTGACCATAATGAATGAATCTTGTGGCGAGTTAAAAAAAATTTTTTTTCAATAATTTATTTTTAGACGTTTTGAATTTTTTAATATTTAATCCAATTTTTATCATGCATTAAAGAAGATTCAATAAACTTAATAATAATTGTATGTTTAGAGATGAAACATCAATGTGAGTATATCAAAATGGATATGTTTTTTGTTATTATGCTTGATAAAGCCTAAATAAAGTCATTTATAAATCTTATGAACTAGATACAACTAAAAAAAATTGTATTTACCGTTTTGTTATAAATGAATTGTTTCATGTTCGTAGTTCCTTCTTGCAAAAACAAAAGAAACACATACCAATGCCTCCTATGATATTCGAATTTCTAGAAATTACCTGATGTTTTTATTAGAATGCAGTTTCTCTGAAAACCGTTGGTTTTAGCCATTACTATAGGTTAATAAAAATTGTAGAGCGACAAAAACTCTATCCAAATATGTAAAAATATACGGGGTGTTCGATTTAAAAAAATGAAGTTATTATAGATTAAAGTGAGCCATTTTTGTATCACCGTAATAAACACCCTGTACAAATAATTTCAACTTTAAAATATCTTGGGGCTAGGACATGGCATTGCCTAACATTCAACAAAAAAAGTTTGCTTAATCTGTGAAAATACCGCTCATGCAAAATTTATTAGCGAGGTTTGCAAGTGACAATTTTTTTGAAAAAAATTAAATAATTCGACAACGCCGTATCGGAATTTCAAAAACCAGATATGTTTGAAAAGGCACTTAAAGAAAGAATAAAAATTTGCAAAAATATATAGGGTGTCCCATTTAAAAAAACATACTTTTGATATGCCACTCTAATATCAAACACCATGTATGATTAGAAATAATTTTAAAATATGGTACTTTTGATCTCCTACAACTTTTATATGAAACTTTTTTCTGTATAATAAATATTAAAGGAGACATCGACCGAGGCGCCCTTGGTGACTCACCCTGTATATATTTATATGATATGTAAAAAACAATTATAAAACAATAACTTATCTTAACAGAACGTTTCGAACCAAAGTCTAGGTCCTTTTTCAACTGTGATTACAAAAAATGATTTGTCAAAAAAAAGATCACTTTGACACTTGACACTGATTAGTAATTAATGCATAGATCACTAGATAAAGAATTCTAATTTATTTTGATATTAAAGAGAGTGCCTGTATTCAATTAAACAGTACCGACTGCGTCTCTACTAGTTCAGTGTTGCTAGACGAAGTCTGGCTACCGATTCTCCAAAAAGAAGTACGTGACAGAAATATCAAAATAAATTAGAATTATTTATCTAGTGATCTATGATGCATTAATTACTAATCAGTGTCAAGTGTCAAAGTGATCTATTTTGACAAATCATCGACTACAGTGGCTAGGTCATCTCGAAAGAATGGAGGACGATAGAAGTGGAAAATATGTAAGCTGGAAAATACCCGAAGGAAAAAGAAAGATAGGCAGACCGAGGAGGATATGGAGCGAGGCTGCTTTGGAGGATATAAAGGAAAAACAATGCATTAACTGGAGGACGCCTAAAAGGCCTGTGAACGCTTTATACATAATAAAATAAAAAAGTGGTCTGTTAGAAACCTAAATTGTATAGTACACACCTATGTAATCATTTTACTTCATCAACTAGAATATACGGCATATTAAATAGTAAAAATTAAACAAAATATCAATTTTTATATACTTACATTGCTTAGGTAATTTTTATTTTTAATAATAACATGTACGCCTGTGACTTACGTCAAAGGAACAGTTGGAGGTTGTTTTGTTTGTTCTACTAAAAACAGTTATCATATTTTCTTCGTTTACTTTAATTGTTCCCTATTTGAAATATTTCACAATGAATCGTTATGTTAAAAATAAATTTCGACTTTAAACACCCTACATATAGGCTTAAAATATCCCACCGTGAGTACGCCGCTTTTATCTTTCATGAACAACTGTGAAATATTCATCACAAAATAAGGTATCCCTTTTGTAAATAGCTGTGAAAATAGCGTAAACTTTGGCAACAAAATATTCAAAAGAAAATATAAACTTCAACCTGGATTAAAACACAGCAATCCCTGCAAAGATTGATAACACTGATAAGTGTAGTAAAGAAGATTTTAGGAGAGATTTTGCCTGCGGAAGTCCGGTAAACATTCTCCTCAGAAACTATTCAAAAACCATTTTCATTTAAGCCAAAGGTCACAAAACAATGAATCGCCGCACGCGTCAGTATCGGTTAGATACATATAAAGTTCATTCAAAGACAGAGTTTTTCGTAGTTTTTAGCAATCATAAATTCACTAGATTTTGCTGCCACTGTCAATTAACTTGTCCCCGACCGCAAATTTATAACATTATAACAGTGTCGCCTGTCGGCGTTTATGATTTTTTTTCCCTGTGTAATGTTGCAGGTGGTCGAATATGAAAGACCATCGAACGGCGGCTTAACTTTATTAGACGTTTTTTTGTCACGTTTTTTGCGTTAGAACTTGGAGTCTGTGACTTGGATACAAGGCATGTTGCTCACCCCATAAGTGGGCCAGTAAAGCGACGAAGCGGTACTCAAAAGTTTACCAGAATTTTACGTAGGGTAGGTCAGTTTTTCAACTTTCTTTTTTATATTTTTTTATTGGTAATTTGTGTTATAAATATCAACAGAAATTAAATGAGTTATTTGTATTCACCCTGTATGGCAGATTTATCCAATAAGATCCACTCTTGCGCTGGTGTAATTCATAGGCGCATCTTATTAAGGACATGTAACGAGGAGTTGTTACATCGCTTTGATATGGGTATTCGAGCAAATAGAAGTCATTACGAGCATATACATATTTTTGTCAAGAGGTACTGTTCAAAAATAAAAGTAGGTACCTATTTTTGTTGTTTTTCCATTTAAATTTTTCAATTTTAAATCATTTCCGGTAAAATCGGAAGTATTATTATAAAAATTTAGCACTAGTAAATAATTCCCTTATAGCAGGTAAAAAAATTACCAAGAACCTACATCTGAAATCCAATATTAAAAAAGTTACAGCAATTTAAAAAAAAATACAATTAAAAAATTAAACAAAAAATTTAAAATATCTCAAAAGCTACTGCATATCTGACTGTTTCGAATAAGAATAATTCTGCATTAAATTTAGTTCTTAATCGAATGGCCTCCTCGATCGAAAAATATGTTTAAACTGCAGCATCATCTCCGATGATAACGTTATAGTAGTAAATTGTACTTCCTGAGGAAGGTATTAACAATAGAAATCTATTGCCGTTTACAGAATAAAAATATGTTTTTTAGTTTCCAACATATTAGCTGTGGGAATGTTAACTGAAATACCCTGTATATGTATTTGCTTTAGATTAATTAATTTAGAATTTACGGCTTGCGAAGAGTTTTAATGTTACTTAGGCCTGCAGAAATAGAAAAAACGGTGTAACTAATTCGTTTCAGATAGCCGTAGGTAAAAACAGGTGTATTTAGTTATAAGGAATATACCTCTGCGATTCCTCCCAAATCAAATAAACAGAACATTGTTTAAAAGTCACTTTTATGTGAAAAAATCATGAAATTTGGAGTTTTTTAAAAATTGCAGTAAGACTGCAGTAGATGAATTTTTTTGAATGTTTCTGTTTACTAGGTAATTCCAAACCGGTTAATTTAAGCCCCGGTTGATTTCATTTCATTGATTATTTATTTAAATAATTGCCGAAAACCATCGAAATTTTCGAAAATTTCTGATCCTGAAAGGAAAAATGCTAGACTCTTGAAACTTTGGTGGAATATGTGTCTCATTACCCTCAACTTACAAAAAAAATTTCGTTTCAAAATGTTTATTAGTTTTTGAGAAATTCTATTATTTGTTTATTAAAAACGTCCCAAATGTTTAATGAAAAATTGACCTATTAACGTTATCAAAAATAATTCAACCACAGCTCATTTTTTTCGTCAAGACGTCAATTTTACGAATCTGTTATGGGCGTATCGATTTTCAATAATTTTGACCATCAAAATGGCGTTAACAACATTGCTACTTTTCGGAGCAGCGTTTTTTGCAAATAACTTCACAACAAATGAACGTATCTGCACAAATCTTTGATATTTGAGTTGCTGGTATTTTTCTACAAATTTATAAAATAAAAATTTTTGCTCTAGGACATGTAGGAGCCGAGATAATTTTTTAAATTGTTTAATGCGCCAAACGTTTATTTATTAATATTTATGGCCAAAATTGAAACTGGTTGTTAATAAGATCTTGATTTGGTGAATTCATCAAGTCCTATTGAAAACGGGCCCTTTTTGAGGTCAAAATATAATTTTTAATAATTAGTGATTTTAGAGCTTCTTCAATTTGTTTGGCTCAAGGGACAGGTGAATTTTTGATCAAACTAGTTTCAAATTGGGGTAGCGAGAAAAATTCGTCATATCTCCGTTATTTTCCGGCCAATTTCGACGTTTTTTTTTTTAATTTGGGGTAGCTCACGAAAATAATAACAATGGGCACATTTGCAATATCCAAATAATAAACATATAATTGTTATAAACAATATTTTTTTTTTTTATTTTTTCTTTTTTGGACTTATGCAACTTATAATGTGCTAATGTATTAAATGTATTAAATATAAATTTATAAAGATTATATAATGGTAACAATGTATGTACAAACTATTTCTCCATCAAACAATATACGATGTTACAGCATTGTTATCATTATATAATCTTTATAAATTTATATTTAATACATTAGCACATTATAAGTTGCATAAGCCCAAAAAAGAAAAAAAAAATTGTTTATAACAATTATTTGTTTATTATTTGGATATTGCAAATGTGCCCATTGTTATTATTTTCGTGAGCTACCCCAAATTAAAAAAAAAAACGTCGAAATTGGCCGGAAAATAACGGAGATATGACGAATTTTTCTCGCTACCCCAATTTGAAACTCGTTTGATCAAAAATTCACCTGTCCCTTGAGCCAAACAAATTGAAGACGCTCTAAAATCACTAATTATTAAAAATTATATTTTGACCTCAAAAAGGGCCCGTTTTCAATAGGACTTGATGAATTCACAAAATTCAAGATCTTATTAACAACCAGTTTCAATTTTGGCCATAAATATTAATAAATAAACGTTTGGCGCATTAAACAATTTAAAAAATTATCTCGGCTCCTACATGTCCCAGAGCAACAATTTTTTTTTATAAATTTGTAGAAAAATACCAGCAACTCAAATATGAAAGATTTGTGCAGATACGTTCATTTGTTGTAAAGTTATTTGCAAAAAACGCTGCTCCGAAAAGTAGCAATGTTGTTAACGCCATTTTGACGGTCAAAATTATTGAAAATCGATACGCCCATAACAGATTCGTAAAATTGACGTCTTGACGAAAAAAATGAGCTGTGGTTGAATTATTTTTGATAACGGTAATAGGTCAATTTTTCATTAAACATTTGGGACGTTTTTAATAAACAAATAGAATTTCTCGAAAACTAATAAACATTTTGAAACGAAATTTTTTCTGTAAGTTGAGGGTAATGAGACACATATTCCACCAAAGTTTCAAGAGTCTAGCATTTTTCCTTTCAGAGTAAAAAATGCTTGAAATTTTCGAAAATTTCGATGGTTTTCGGCAATTATTTAAATAAATAATCAATTAAATGAAATCAACCGGGGCTTAAATTAACCGATTTGGAATTACCTAGTAAACAGAAACATTCAAAAAAATTAATCTACTGCAGTCTTACTGCAATTTTTAAAAAACTCCAAATTTCATGATTTTTTCACATAAAAGTGACTTATAAACAATGTTCTGTATATTTGATTTGGGAGGAATCGCAGAGGTATATTCCTTATAACTAAATACACCTGTTTTTACCTACGGCTATCTGAAACGAATTAGTTACAGATTCCCGTTCACATCGTCTAATTCTACACGCCTAACTGTTTATGTTTAAAATTTTTGGTAAATCGTAAATCATGCGAAAAAAACAATAACGAATTAAGAATATATTTCTTGATCAACATCAAACCATGAATATATCGATTTATACTTACAGGGTTTCCCACTTTGTAAAAATTGTTAAATTACTGATAATTTCAAAATAGTAGGTACCGCCTTTGTTTACAAAAAAAAGTTTGCCGTTGTTAAAAATTCCTCTCCATTTTCTTTAACACCCTGTATCCTAATGTCACAAAATTCACACCACTTAGGTTTTAAAAGGCCCTGAATCTAATTCTGGTGTTAGTTTTTCTCTAAAAAAAATCGCTAATAGTTTTTCTCGAAATTTCGCTAAAAAAATACATCTCAGTAGGTCATGATGTACCTTTTTAAGAAATATAAGGTATAGCTTAAATGCAGTTTTCCAAGCCCTATTCGGCAAAAAAAAGATTTCGAAAATCGGTTCAGAAATAACGATTTTAGGAGGGTGCATACATCTTAAGTGGGACACCCTGTATATTAACTACTTTAAATTTTTCTAATATAAATAGTTTACTTAAATTATTAAAAATGAACCAGCGAAATGTTCTAAAATACGTATAATTTTGTTTCCAATTTTTTTCTTTTTACGACATAGAAGTTCAATATTATTCCAAATATTATTCAAGCCGCTCTAGTCTAGTTAAATACCCGAACAATCGAGTACAAAAACGGCAATACTTAATAAGATACTCTACAAAACGGTATCAATCCGATTCCGAGACCACATAGTGCACCGAAAGGTTGTATTTTGCATATCACTTACATGCTGAATAGCGAGCGGTGATATGTATCGATATGTTCCTAAGATCGTAAAATGAATAAAACATGCCATTCCGGACTGACTATAACAATTTTAAAGTGGTGTACATTGTAAGGAATTGGATGTACTAACTTTTAATGCTTTTTAAAGTTGCCTTTTTTTTTGTTATTTATTAGGGAGTATTGTTCAAATTGTTTATGTAATGTGTATGTTCTTGCTGAGATGATATACATATAGAGTAAATAAATATTGTAAAACTGGATTCTCGGATGTTGAACCGCGTTACGTTGGGGTCATGATAATGACCATTATAACGATTCGGTAAATTCCCATTTGCTATCCTCAGGTGATGTCCTCTCGATCCAGGTTGATGAAGATTTCTGTATCAGTATACTAGGCCTGTAGAATTAGACGATGTGAACGGGAATCTGTAACTAATTCGTTTCAGATAGCCGTGGGTAAAAACAGGTGTATTTAGTTATAAGGAATATACCTCTGCGATACCTCCCAAATCAAATAAACAGAACATTGTTTATAAGTCACTTTTATGTGAAAAAATCATGAAATTTGGAGTTTTTTTAAAATTGCAGTAAGACTGCAGTAGATTAATTTTTTTGAATGTTTCTGTTTACTAGGTAATTACAAACCGGTTAATTTAAGCCCCGGTTGATTTCATTTCATTGATTATTTATTTAAATAATTGCCGAAAACCATCGAAATTTTCGATAATTTCAAGCATTTTTTACTCTGAAAGGAAAATGCTAGACTCTTGAAACTTTGGTGGAATATGTGTCTCATTACCCTCCAGTTACAAAAAAAATTTCGTTTTAAAATGTTTATTAGTTTTCGAGAAATTCTATTTGTTTATTAAAAACGTCCCAAATGTTTAATGAAAAATTGACCTATTAACGTGATCAAAAATAATTCAACCACAGCTCATTTTTTTCGTCAAGACGTCATTTTTACGAATCTGTTATGGGCGTATCGATTTTCAATAATTTTGACCGTCAAAATGGCGTTAACAACATTGCTACTTTTCGGAGCAGCGTTTTTTGCAAATAACTTTACAACAAATGAACGTATCTGCACAAATCTTTCATATTTGAGTTGCTGGTATTTTTCTACAAATTTATAAAAAAAAATTGTTGCTCTGGGACATGTAGGAGCCGAGATAATTTTTTAAATTGTTTAATGCGCCAAACGTTTATTTATTATTATTTATGGCCAAAATTGAAACTGGTTGTTAATAAGATCTTGAATTTTGTGAATTCATCAAGTCCTATTGAAAACGGGCCCTTTTTGAGGTCAAAATATAATTTTTAATAATTAGTGATTTTAGAGCGTCTTCAATTTATTTGGCTCAAAGGACAGGTGAATTTTTTATCAAACGATTTTCAAATTGGGGTATCGAGAAAAATTCGTCATATCTCCGTTATTTTCCGGCCAATTTCGACGTTTTTTTTTTAATTTGGGGTAGCTCACGAAAATAATAACAATGGGCACATTTGCAATATCCAAATAATAAACAAATAATTGTTATAAACAATTTTTTTTTTTTTAATTTTTCCTTTTTGGGGCTTATGCAACTTATAATGTGCTAATGTATTAAATATAAATTTATAAAGATTATATAATGGTAACAATGCTGTAACATCGTATATTGTTTGATGGAGAAATAGTTTGTGCATACATTTGTTACCATTATATAATCTTTATAAATTTATAATTAATACATTAGCACATTATAAGTTGCATAAGCCCAAAAAAGAAAAAAGAAAAAAAAAATTGTTTATAACAATTATTTGTTTATTATTTGGATATTGCAAATGTTCCCATTGTTATTATTTTCGTGAGCTACCCCAAATTAAAAAAAAAACGTCGAAATTGGCCGGAAAATAACGGAGATATGACGAATTTTTCTCGCTACCCCAATTTGAAAATCGTTTGATAAAAAATTCACCTGTCCTTTGAGCCAAACAAATTGAAGACGCTCTAAAATCACTAATTATTAAAAATTATATTTTGACCTCAAAAAGGGCCCGTTTTCAATAGGACTGGATGAATTCACAAAATTAAAGATCTTATAACAACCAGTTTCAATTTTGGCCATAAATTAAAATTAAAAATTAAAAAATTATCTCGGCTCCTACATGTCCCAGAGCAACAATTTTTTTTTATAAATTTGTAGAAATATACCAGGAACTCAAATATGGAAGATTTGTGCAGATACGTTCATTTGTTGTAAAGTTATTTGCAAAAAACGCTGCTCCGAAAAGTAGCAATGTTGTTAACGCCATTTTGACGGTCAAAATTATTGAAAATCGATACGCCCATAACAGATTCGTAAAATTGACGTCTTGACGAAAAAAATGAGCTGTGGTTGAAGTTGAGGGTAATGAGACACATATTCCACCAAAGTTTCAAGAGTCTAGCATTTTTCATTTCAGAGTAAAAAATGCTTGAAATTTTCGAAAATTTCGATGGTTTTCGGCAATTATTTAAATAAATAATCAATGAAATAAAATCAACCGGGGCTTAAATTAACCGGTTTGGAATTACCTAGTAAACAGAAACATTCAAAAAAATTAATCTACTGCAGTCTTACTGCAATTTTTAAAAAACTCCAAATTTCATGATTTTTTCACATAAAAGTAACTAATAAACAATGTTCTGTTTATTTGATTTGGGAGGAATCGCAGAGGTATATTCCTTATAACTAAATACACCTGTTTTTAGTTACACCGTTTTTTTCTATTTCTGCAGGCCTATACGGTCATTAGTTAAAATGTTCGTAACGTATGCATAGGACGTCACTGGGAATTTGGATAATATTAATATTCAAACAAGCCATTTTGTTTCTGCAAAACAAATTTACTCGGCATTTTTTTGACAAAACTACCCTGTAATTTAGTTAAATATTTATTGCTCGTAACCTATGATTTAGAATGTCACTTAAAATCCGGTTATCAAACATGGGTTTTGTGCTGCAAACTTTTACTTGCATTTTTTTTTTTTTGACAAATACTGCCCTGTGTTTTCTTTAAATATTTATTTCGTGTGACTTATGCGTCGGACGTAACCTAAAAATTTGATTAACACTTGTTTTAAACATGTCTTTTATTTTTGTAAACCAAATTTACTCGTAATTTTTTTTTTTTTAATTAAAACTACCCTACAGCTTATATAAATATTTATTACTCGTAACCTTTGTTAACACAATTAGAGTTGCAATGAAATATCGCGGCTCGCAGTTCAAGATGAGCTGACAGCACCGAAAGACGGAAATGTTTCTACGCAGCGGCACTTCACATCGTATAGGTATATTTTGAGGTTACCTATGTAAAGCAGTGCACAATTTTATTGTTATCTGCACACAGGATGCCCGGGAAAAGGAGGTCCGGTACCCACATTATTATTCCTTAAGCAAAAACAATAGCATTTTCATGTCATTTTTTATTTTAGGCCCCATGTTGGATATACAGGGTCTCAACATTTAAAATTTATAAATATATTTTTTTTAACTTGAATTAGATATTATGTAAGATAAGATATTTACTTGGATATTTATTTAAAATTTGGTACAGTACTTTAACTCAAATTCTCTTTTGAAAAAAAACAAGTACAAAAAACAAATGTCAAATATTTAAAATATAGGTGACCCACTGATCCCCCAGGTTTTTAATACCTGCGCCAACGAGTTCCAAACTGTCTTTTTTGAGGTAATAGTTCATTTTGGATTATTTATTTTTTCCGAGATTTTTTCTTAATGTATTTCGATAAAATGTCTTTTTTGAGGTAAGTTCATTTTGGATTATTTATTGTTTCTTAATATATTTGGATAAAATATTTCGTTTTAGAAACAAATTGAAAAATATTGGTCCTATTGGTACCTACGTGGCTTACGGTAATCCCATAATTTCCAAATATTACTAAATCAAATCAGCCCGTTTTTTAAACACATAGTAATACCTAATAAAGGACTAGCAAAAATAACTATTTCTAAATTCATTGACACACAGACAAAAAATTGGTAGTCACAATGGATAATTTTGAAGTCATTATCACAAGTACTAAAATACTGGGGGGGGGGGTTAGTGGACTTCACATGGACATGTTAATAAAATTTAAGCTAAATGTAGCAGATTTCCTTGCTATATAACTTGCTAGATGTTATCCGTCTTGAGTCGGTAAAGCCCGAATAGATCAAAAGAAGTTATATAGCACTGCTATTTCAAACGCGTCCAGACTTGCTATATTTTATGTCAACAATTGATCAGTGCTGCGCATAATATTTTTATTCATAAAAAGAGTTTAAGAGTTTTGTCTATAATAATAATGGAGTGGAACGTGGAACAAACATGCAAATTACCGAAATCGTCTCGACTCAGATCTTCTAATAAATGAGTCCCACTAAATTGACTTCTTGATCTTAGTGTAGGTCGAACCCAAAACCGCTTTTTTCTCGGTTTTTTCTTACCCTTGGTAAGCAAAGTTACGCACGCCGCTGCTGCAAGGAGTTGGTTTTCTGCATTTGAAAGATCCATCTTGAATCTTGACTAGCTTTTAGTGTGGACGCGACCGGTTACATAGCAGAGTTATATAACAAAGTTATATAGCAATGTTACTCAGTCTGGACCCGGCTTTAGAGTTAACCATTACCTTAAAAGATCAAACATAATTTTAATATTTATAGGAAACCTACTCACACAGGTGTAGTCATTGACAACACCTCCCTGCACCCTTTTTCACATAAAATGGCAGCTTTCAATTATTACATTAATAGATTATTAAAAATATTAAAAATATCTCTAGAAAATTATAACCAAGAACTTTCGGTTATCAAACAGATAGCAATTACTCACAATTACAATACTTCCGTAATAGATACCTTACTAATTAAAAGATTGAATAAATATATACAAACTACAGTTTACATAAATTCATATAGAGATATTCCTACAGAAATCCCATATCGTACACTCACTTTCATAGGACCTGCTTCATACAAAATTTCAAATTGTTTCAAAAACATTTTCATATTGCTTTTAAATCATCCAACTCCATAGCAAATTTATTTATCAATGGTAAAGATAAAATAGACCCTCTTGATAGGTATGGGGTATACAAACTTTCACGTAATTCCTGTAACGCCGTTTACATCGGATGTACATTGTACCTACGTATTGAAATTTTAAAACACGTTTAAAAGAACATGTTCGTTGTATAAACTCATCATCAGGCTTCTCACATTTTGCTAAACACTTAGTAGATAATAATCATAATTTTGATAATAACCTTAAAATATTACATCTCGTGGGTAAGGGCCGTTTGATTAATAACCTTGAAAGTTTGGAAATTCTGAATGAATCAAAGAACCCAAATTCATTATCTCTTAATTCACAAGTACAATTTGAATCTTCGTTTACCTTTTCTGTTGTTATTTAATTTTTATTTGTTCTAATCAATCCGTTATCATTCATAAGACATAACTATACCACAGAACATAAAGGTAATGGAAGATGCAACACACTACACTGGACTAGAGTTCTGTGATACCATAGGATAGTTTATTTTCCATTATTTCAATAATTTCTTTCCTTTCTCTTTTTTGGGATTTATTACCACATTCCTCGAGATTCCTATCCAAAAAAATTCGATTTATCTAAAAAATATTCAAATTAACCAGTTTAAAACTGGGAAATAACCTCTACGCCTTTGACGTAATGTCAGAGGATCAGTTAGAGGGTGTTTTTTGACAACTAATAGGAATTAAATTAATACAAAAATACTGCGCTGCCGTTTCGTAAACTATATCCGATTCCTTTTTCAAAGTTTAGGCTTTAGATTTTTATGTAACGTGTAGTAATAACACGGCATAAAATAAAAATTGTTTATATCATTTCCATAGATACTTACCATAGAAATGTTGAAAAATATACTAAAGAATATTAATTTTATTGAGTTCTTCTCTCAACATTGGTAACCAAGTTGAACGAAATTCTACCGAACAATTTGATACGCATTTATCTTCATTAAGTAAAATTATTGCAGATTCTTTGATTTTTCTTTTTTTGTTGTCTGCTTCTTTGGTCAAAATTTTTGCTGAATCCCATTTTATCCTGTGATCGTTTTTCCAAGCATGTTCACAAATTTTAGATTTTTCAATATCACCTTTTCTATAGTCTACTTTTAAACCAGGAGGACTAAATGTAGAATCCCCATTTACACTATAAAAGTTACCAGAAAATACACTAGAATATGTTAGGGGTTCTAAGCAACCAACCTTACACGACTGCAGTATAGATGTATGCAGTTTAATATACTACAGCTTTACAGACAAGCGACAAACTATACAGTTAAACATATTCAAAAATATTTTATACAACAATCGATACAAAAAATGTTATCGAAAAATAAAACAATTTACTAATAGTGTAATAACGGATGCTGAAAATATATTATAAAATAATAATTGCTGTCTCATCCCTCAAAATATGGAATGTATTTGCGTAAAAATAATTGTATTATATTCTGGATGAATCTTAATGAATTATAACTAAATTGTTTGAGATATTTGAAATTTGATTTGTTATACGAAACTTATTAACCAATATTTAAAAAAAATACAAATATTTCAATTGATTTGTCAATGATATAATTTTCCCTCCACGTCCAATTTTGCCATGTACTGAGGAAGCTTTGAGATATAAAGTGCGTTTTATTTTTAAATTATATGCCTATAAAAAATTAAGTGTGTAAATGAAAGGAAAACAAAATTTCCTTATTAAATACACAACTATTTATTATCACAGGATTCGATTACTGCTTGCAAGAAGAACCAAGAGAAGAGAAGAACTTGCAAGAGATATCAGAAAACATTCCTAAAAAACATAAATGCTAACATAATATCAAAATGACATGCTCACTATAAAAAATAATTACTAAATAAGTAACTTTGTCACTCAAGACACAACAAGCCTTACATGTTATACATAAAATTAATTATTAATAAACTTAAAGTAATGTATAAGTGAAACTTAATAAATCTAATCACTGATAATATCGAACATTATACGGATATTTTAAGAAGTAATAAACCCTACATTTATGAACATACAGAATATATAGGTAGTTAAAGTAACAACAATAATTAATTATATATCAGTCATCTTAAACACCTCTAGAATAAGTCCTTAAATATACTTTAGCACTTAATCACTGAAGTCACTGAAGAGCTAATTCTGTGTGTGTATCCGAACTTTCAGATGAAGTATCGCTTTCAGCACCAATAGAAATAATTAACGGCTCAATTATAGTGTCCATGATTCCATCCAATTTGCACATTTTTTCTTCCTCTTTGATGATATGCTCAACACAAATTTTCCAATTACTGCTTTTAACATCTTTGATAGCTTGCAATAAAAGTTCATTGACCTCTTTTAATTTAATTGTATGATTCTCTGATGCAACTTTATTTTTTATTTGAGCCCATATTAACTCGGCAGGGTTTAATTCATAGTGATATGGTGGTAACCTCAATACAACTTTATTATTTCTTCTTGCCATTTCATCAGTTACATACAAATTATATCGCTCTTTGTGTAGGTTTATTAACTGTAGAACCATATGTACATCAAAATCAATATTCTTTGACGATAACCAATCTTGCATATCTTTCTTTTTCGACAATGTTGTTTTTTCTATCTTGCGACTGTGGTATGATGCATTGTCCATTACAATGACAGCAGTATCAGGTAATAGTTGTAATACCTTTTGAAACCATTCTTCGAATACTTTTGCGTTCATTTCCTCATGGTTTTTTTTTTTTTTTTTTTTTATACACTTATTTAACGTCGGCCTATTTCCGCTACCAGGGCCTATCACCGACGCCAGGAGACGAGCAACCCCCAACCTGGAAATTTTGCCGAACCTCTTATCTTATTAAGAGTAGGGATTTTTTACTTGCCTAACATTTAATAGACAAGGGACCGACTGCTTTACATCCCCTCCGAAGGATGGTATATCCGCAATACACCTCTCGCCTACAGTTGTATTGCTTCTGCGATATAGCTGATATACAAGCCGCTAGAAGTAGGAAAACGAGACCGCGTCTTTCCGTGGATAGTCCCCATCCAAGTACTAAACGCGGTAGCTGTTGCTTAACTTCATATCGCTATGAAGTGAGTCAAGTCAGTCCACCGCTCGCTGCCCGTTTCCTCATGGTAATCTGTAGTTTTTGTACCTTTAAAAACCAACAATCCTCCATCAACAAAACCCAATTCAGCAACATGAACAATTATCAGACGTTTTCCTTTACAGATGGATTTTTTAGGCCTGTAGAGACACCCTCAATAAATGCTTGTCGTCGATTTTTGACGCTCTCATCTACCCATATTTTTTCCTTTGTATGACTCTCGTTTACCCATGTCTCATCAAGGTAATAAATAGATCGATTTTCCTTTCTATATTCTTTAATAGATCTTAAATAATTTCGTCTCCATATAATGATAATACACTTTTGCGGTTACGCCTTACATATCTACAAAAAGAAAATATATATAAGTACAAATGTTGAATAATTTTCATGAGCACAATTTTTTTAAATGCACGATTAGTATCATAACTGCAGTAACGATCAGTTATAATAAACTATTTAAAAATAAAACATCATATGTTAATCATATTGTAAATATTAAACGAATACCAGTTATAACTACATTATACGACAATGTAAATGTAACTTACTTGAAATTAATTTCCTTCATGAATTTATATAATGAGGATCGAGAAAACCTCGGCAAATCTGGGCGACTAATTATTTCATGTAGAATTTTGTTTAGGGTAGGCATTTCATTTTTGTGGAAGAAACTATGTATTATTTGTCGAATAGTTTTTTATTGTTTCATCAAATCTGGTAATAATTCCTGGTCTTCCTCCAAGTTTTTTTGGCATGCGTATATTTCCAGTCTTTCTATATTCCCGTATCGTACGGAATACAGTTGATCTTGCAATTCCTAAAAGTAAAAGTGTTTAAAATAGGTATGTTCTTTACAAATCTTACATTGTTTAATATCTCACCCATTGCAATCATAATTTTTGATACGATTTCACACGTTTTGACCTTTGTCTTTCCACTCAACATCTGTTTATACATATTTATTACACATTGCTTTTCAGATAATGTTAAAGCACCCAAATCTAATCGCTTGCGTTTCTTTAGTGGTGAAACTTGCACTAAACTTGAATTTGCCACAACATCCATATTGAAAAACTTCCAGATATAATAAATATAAATAATATATAATTAGTTCTGTAAAGAACTGTTTCCTTTTGCTTCCAAAATTTCTACAAACGAGAATGAGTGATGATAAATATAAATAATTATTGAAGACACTTCAAAATTTTTTTGAAATATTCAACTGACATAATTGTATGTCAAAATTTACGATTTGGCTTAGTGTAAAACTGGTGAACGCGCAGCCAATCACATGTGTATGATTTAGCGCGGCAAATTCGAAAGAGTCCTCCTGGTTTAAAAATAGACTATAATATAACTTTTGTGCTCGCCCAATCGTACATTAAGTGGTCTAGATGATTCACCCACATAATGTTTATTACACTCGCACGGGATACTGTATATACAATTTTTTTGAATTTTGTTCAGGATTTAATGGTTTCGTTTTTGTCAATATGGATCTTAAAGTATTATTTGTTTGAAAAATTGTTCTAACGCCAAATTTTTTACCGACACGACCTAATTTCTCAGATAAACCTTTTATACAGGGTGAATCTTAGAGTGGGGGCCATATTTATAGGAGGCGACACCGTTCACTATGGGAACACAAATCTACAATTATTTTTTTTTTTTCGCGCCATGAAAAATGAATATTGTTTAAACCCTTTTTATTTGAATTTGGGTACCCCGCCAGTGGAATGCGCTAGCGAGAGTTTTATATCATCTACACTTGGCAACACTGTCGACCGGTCACACGTAATGCAGTAAGTGCTTGCCCAGCGGCGCCGGAATTACAGGAAACTTGAATCGCGAATTTTTTTTTTAAATTCATAACACGGCCATTTTACAACCTACAAAAAAAAATTCGGATTCATGTTCATGACGACTAGTACTATTAACCCCAAAAATATGGCCGCCACTCTAAGATTCACCCTGTATATGGAATTAATGTCGAATAATGATATTCTGGTTTTGGTTGTACCGGATTGTTAACTCTATTTTCAATGTTCATGAAAGTCTTATCAACAAATTCTTTCGGGTATTCATTATTAATTAAAATTTCCCTGACAAATTGCCTTTCATGTTTGAATATTTCATCATTAGAAGAAATTATTTTTGCCCTATCATACAAACATTTTATAACACCTCTTTTAACGTCCAAAGACTGGTTTGAGTTAAAATTTAAATATCTGTTAGTGTGAGTCTTTTTTCGGTAAACGCTAGTTTGAAAATTATTATTATTGACTTTTTTAATTAACACATCTAAAAATGGTAACTCATTATTATTTTCTATTTCTAGAGTGAATTTGATAGAGGGTTCTTTATTATTAATATTTTGCAAGAAATTGTTTAATAAATCTATTCCATGAGGCCAAATTGCAAAAATATCGTCAACATATCTCCACCAAGTTACCGGTTTATGAATATTATTTTCAACATATCTGTTTTCAAAATCCTCCATAAATATATAACTTAGTATTGGTGACAAGGGTGAACCCATTGCCATCCCGAAATCTTGTTGATAAAAATCATTTTTTAATTGGAAATAGGTTGTTTTTATTGATACCGTTAACAGTTCCATTATACTATTTACGCTAAGTTTAGTCCTGTTTGCCAAATTATTGTCGTTTATTAATTTGTCTCTAATTATTTTCAAAGTTTTGTCCACAGGGACATTTGTAAAAAGGCTAACTACGTCAAAACTAACCATCAGATGTGTATCATGAATATTATTTTCATAAAGTTTTTCTAGAAAATGCTTACTATTTTTTATATATGAATTGGTATTTCCAGAAAGCAGATTAATATTTTTTAGTAAGAATTTTGCCAAGTTATGACACGGAGAATTAATAGAGCTAACAATTGGTCTTAAAAAAGGAATGTTTGCCTTATGTATTTTTGGTAAACCATAAAAATGAGGAGGTTTACTATGATGTGGTGTAAGCTTTCTGCGTTCAAAGTCATTAAATTCATTTTTGTATTTAAAAAGAGTTCTGTAAATTTTGTTTTCAATTGATTTGGTTGGATCTTTATTTAATTTTGAATAAGGGCCCTCAGTTATGAGAGTTGTAATTTTCGAATCATATGTATCTGTATCTAAAATGACTGTGGCATTACCTTTATCCGCTGGTAAAATTTTACTAATGTCCTGTTTCAAAGAAGAAATTGATTGTTTTTCTTCAGAACTCAAATTATCTTTAATTTTAACTTGATTCTCTAAAATAATTTTTGAACGTATACGGTATTCATTTCCTTCATCCGCTGGTAAATTTTGAGCAGTTTTCTCTATACTTGCTAATATATCAAATTTTGGAACTGTTTTAGGGTTAATAGCAAAATTTAAACCTTTTGATAAAACTAATTTATCTGAGATGGTTTACCAAAAATACATAAGGCAAACATTCCTTTAAGACCAATTGTTAGCTCTATTAATTCTCCGTGTCATAACTTGGCAAAATTCTTACTAAAAATTATTAATCCGCATTCTGGAAATACCAATTCATATATAAAAAATAGTAAGCATTTTCTAGAAAAACTTTATGAAAATAATATTCATGATACACATCTGATGGTTAGTTTTGACGTAGTTAGCCTTTTTACAAATGTCCCTGTGGACAAAACTTTGAAAATAATTAGAGACAAATTAATAAACGACAATAATTTGGCAAACAGGACTAAACTTAGCGTAAATAGTATAATGGAACTGTTAACGGTATCAATAAAAACAACCTATTTCCAATTAAAAAATGATTTTTATCAACAAGATTTCGGGATGGCAATGGGTTCACCCTTGTCACCAATACTAAGTTATATATTTATGGAGGATTTTGAAAACAGATATGTTGAAAATAATATTCATAAACCGGTAACTTGGTGGAGATACGTTGACGATATTTTTGCAATTTGGCCTCATGGAATAGATTTATTAAACAATTTCTTGGAAAATATTAATAATAAAGAACCCTCTATCAAATTCACTCTAGAAATAGAAAATAATAATGAGTTACCATTTTTAGATGTTTTAATTAAAAAAGTCAATAATAATAATTTTCAAACTAGCGTTTACCGAAAAAAGACTCACACTAACAGATATTTAAATTTTAACTCAAACCAGTCTTTGGACGTTAAAAGAGGTGTTATAAAATGTTTGTATGATAGGGCAAAAATAATTTCTTCTAATGATGAAATATTCAAACATGAAAGGCAATTTGTCAGGGAAATTTTAATTAATAATGAATACCCGAAAGAATTTGTTGATAAGACTTTCATGAACATTGAAAATAGAGTTAACAATCCGGTGCAACCAAAACCAGAATATCATTATTCGACAATAATTCCATATATAAAAGGTTTATCTGAGAAATTACGTCGTGTCGGTAAAAAATTTGACGTTAGAACAATTTTTTAAACAAATAATACTTTAAGATCCATATTAACAAAAACGAAACCATTAAATCCTGAACAAAATTCAAAAAATTGTATATTATACAGTATCCCGTGCGAGTGTAATAAACATTATGTGGGTGAATCATCTAGACCACTTAATGTACGATTAGGCGAGCACAAAAGTTATATTAGAAAAGGTTATTTTGAAAAATCTAAAATTTGTGAACATGCTTGGGAAAACGATCACAGGATAAAATGGGATTCAGCAAAAATTTTGACCAAAGAAGCAGACAACAAAAAAAGAAAAATCAAAGAATCTGCAATAATTTTACTTAATGAAGATAAATGCGTATCAAATTGTTCGGTAGAATTTCGTTCAACTTGGTTACCAATGTTGAGAGAAGAACTCAATAAAATTAATATTATTTAGTATATTTTTCAACATTTCTATGGTAAGTATCTATGGAAATGATATAAACAATTTTTATTTTATGCCGTGTTATTACTACACGTTACATAAAAATCTAAAGCTTAAACTTTGAAAAAGGAAACGGATATAGTTTCCGAAACGGCAGCGCAGTATTTTTGTATTAATTTAATTCCTATTAGTTGTCAAAAAACACCCTCTAACTGATCCTCTGACATTACGTCAAAGGCGTAGAGGTTATTTCCCAGTTTTAAACTGGTTAATTTGAATATTTTTTAGATAAATCGAATTTTTTTGGATAGGAATCTCGAGGAATGTGGTAATAAATCCCAAAAAAGAAAAGGAAAGAAATAATTTATGAAATGCCACAAATAACATTTAAACAATATTTCAATAATTTGTTATTTTTGCCATCTATAATGAAATAGAATAAGCTCCAAATCACCTGATTCTTTATACGTGGTTTCCTTTTTATCGATTTTTAACTTATTGTTATATCTTTTTAAATTTACTGATAGAGGGCGTCATATTTTTAATTGGAATTCTCTAGACTAATGATTCCTCTTATTTGATTTTAATTCGTTGTATTGTTTGTCACGTTGAAATTTAATAAGACAAAAATTTTTAAAAATATTTTTATTATTTAATTAAATAGGTACATATATAGTACATTGCTTTTATTTCCTGACTATGTTGGAAAACAATTCAAAAATTTTGATTACCTTTGTTTTTAATTTATAAAAAGTACATTAAATCTTCTTTTTTCTTTACTTATAATAATTGTTCATTTATTTAATATTATGGTTTAATTAAACTAAATTTTAAAAAGTGTTATCTAAATATTTTAGTAAGTTTTTTAAATAATTCTATGTCTAGTGTTTGTTTTTATTTACATTTCTTGTGTTTTTATAGACAAATATAGTTGCTATATGTGATTTATTTTAAGTTTTAATAACTTATTAACATTAATTATTACATACTGTCACCTTATTCATTATTTATAATTGTAGTCCTGTTAAGTCTGAGGATATGAAGTAAAATTATATTGTTCACGAAACCGATAACATCAAATAAAGGAATTTTATGAGTAATATTCTATTTTTTCCACATTAAGAACTATTTTATTCTTTACAGACAAGCTTACTACCTTGTTAATAATTTCCATAGCCTACTTAGTAATTTTCTTACATCACATTCATCCGACGCGGCCATTTTGTACAAAATAAAAAATCGTTCGTATCTCACTTATTTTCTGGAATTTTTGAAATTGGAAAAAACTGCTGCAATTAGAATTTCATGTTCTATAAGACACCACAAAAAAACACGGTCATTCCATTTAAGAAAAAAAAGTTGATGTCACTTCCGGTTGAACCGGAAGTGTTATTTTTGTTCCTGTTAGTCTAAAAATAGCCCACTTTTGTCTTATTCACGTATACTGTTCAGGCCCGAGTGCCTTGTATTTGTTTTTGTGAATATGTAACATTTAAGTGGTGAGGCGACCACCACAAAATAGACTTTATGAGGTGACAAGTGACACTGTCCAGGTCAGCAGGCCCTACGCAGGCAAAAAAGGACGTTTCAACCAGATACAAATAGTGACTCGACGAGAGTTGATGTATGCTCAATATGTAAAAATTAATAATTGTATGTTAGTAAATAAAATGTATTGAAAATTCAAATATACAGTCCACAAATAATTCGAGACACCCTACGGTCTCAACATATACCAAAAACGAAATTTTTAAATTCAAGAACAACCAAAAAATGGGGGTGTGCATTGACTCGTGACCACCCGGTATGGATATGAATAATTCGTCTTGATCTGCACTATCTCAGGTATTATTAAAGACAAGCATAGAAAATATAACATCACTGAATTCGTAATGAATAGGTTTAACGGAATATGTAAAAATACACAGGGTGTTCCATCAATACAAAAAAAGTTGGTGCAACATTTTGTACTACTCGATATATTCAGACACATTTTTTTACGAAATTTAGATTTGTCATTAAGAAATGTCAGGATATAAACTTTCGCAAAATTCTATACATTCGTTTAGATTCTCATAAAAAAATTAGAAGCCCCATATATGTCTCTTTGTGAAATTCAATTCTTGCCTGCACATCCTCCTCGCTTTTCTCTTTTTCTGTTTTAATCGTTCCTGAAGATTTCTCCGAATTAAAAAGCTAACAACAACAATTTTTGCACACGATATGTTTGACATTTTTGTCCAAGTTTGGAAACACCCAGTTTTTGCAGACACTGAAACCAGAAAACTAGTTTACTAGCTAGGTAGTCAATACGTGAGCGAATAGCGAGCAAAGTAGCCCAGCTCTCAACTTTACTCGTACAAGCTGAACTACCTGCTAGTTAGCTAGTGAATTTGATTACATTGAGCGAGTTTACTAGCACCTAGCGAGTTTACTAGCAGCTAGCGAATTCACTGGCTAGTAGTTAGTAAACTCGTCCAATGCAATAGAGCCTTTAACAATGGAGCAAGCACGTATCACAATGTACACGTATGTATAGCTTTGAAGAGCAACGAATATAAATGTGTAAAAATATGCAGGGGATCTCATTTAAAAAAATTGAGTTGAATACGCCCCTGTCAAAATGGAACACCCGGTATACTTCAAAATAATTTGTTGATAAGCTTATAGCTAAACTGAATTAAAGATTGAATAACAAAAAATTAACAAATCGATTACAAGCATGAATTCGTTCTGGGCATTATCTCATGACATTTATTAATTGTTGGAGATTTATGTTATTAATTGCTTGTCTTACGTTATCTTCAAGATCTCTCACGGGTAGTCAGCTGTCAAGAAATTATAATGCTGTTTAAATATCCTCCAAATAAAAGTCTCATGGATATAACTCCCAGAGATCTTGTCGGTCATATATTTAGACACGGTATGCACAAATCGAGTATTCACGAAAATCACGGAGTGACCGACATCTATATTTTGATAGTGAAATTTCTGACTCAGTGAAAAATAAATCAATTCATCATGGAAGTTGAATGAGCAACAAGAGTTTGCTATTAGGCCTGCAGAAATAGAAAAAACGGTGTAACTAATTCGTTTCAGATAGCCGTGGGTAAAAACAGGTGTATTTAATTATAAGGAATATACCTCTGCGATTCCTCCCAAATCAAATAAACAGAACATTGTTTAAAAGTCACTCTTATGTGAAAAAATCATGAAATTTGGAGTTTTTTAAAAATTGCAGTAAGACTGCAGTTTATTAATTTTTTTGAATGTTTCTGTTTACTAGGTAATTCCAAACCGGTTAATTTAAGCCCCGGTTGATTTCATTTCATTGATTATTTATTTAAATAATTGCCGAAAACCATCGAAATTTTCGAAAATTTCAAGCATTTTTTACTCTGAAAGGAAAAATGCTAGACTCTTGAAACTTTGGTGGAATATGTGTCTCATTACCCCCAACTTACAAAAAAAATTTCGTTTTAAAATGTTTATTAGTTTTCGAGAAATTCTATTTGTTTATTAAAAACGTCCCAAATGTTTAATGAAAAATTGACCTATTAACGTTATCAAAAATAATTCAACCACAGCACATTTTTTTCGTCAAGACGTCAATTTTACGAATCTGTTATGGGCGTATCGATTTTCAATAATTTTGACCGTCAAAATGGCGTTAACAACATTGCTACTTTTCGGAGCAGCGTTTTTTGCAAATAACTTTACAACAAATGAACGTATCTTCACAAATCTTTCATATTTGAGTTGCTGGTATTTTTCGAGGTATTTTTCTACAAATTTATAAAAAAAAATTGTTGCTCTGGGACATGTAGGAGACGAGATAATTTTTTAAATTGTTTAATGCGCCAAACGTTTATTTATTAATATTTATGGACAAAATTGAAACTGGTTGTTAATAAGATCTTGAATTTTGTGAATTCATCAAGTCCTATTGAAAACGGGCCCTTTTTGAGGTCAAAATATAATTTTTAATAATTAGTGATTTTAGAGCGTGTTCAATTTGTTTGGCTCAAGGGACAGGTGAATTTTTGATCAAACGAGTTTCAAATTGGGGTAGCGAGAAAAATTCGTCATATCTCCGTTATTTTCCGGCCAATTTCGACGTTTTTTTTTTTTAATTTGGGGTAGCTCACGAAAATAATAACAATGGGCACATTTGCAATATCCAAATAATAAACATATAATTGTTATAAACAATTTTTTTTTTTTTAATTTTTCTTTTTTGGGCTTATGCAACTTATAATGTGCTAATGTATTAAATATAAATTTATAAAGATTATATAATGGTAACAATGCTGTAACATCATATATTGTTTGATGGAGAAATAGTTTGTGCATTGAAAAATTCAGCTGTCCCTTGAGCCAAACAAATTGAAGACGCTCTAAAATCACTAATTATTAAAAATTATATTTTGACCTCAAAAAGGGCCCGTTTTCAATAGGACTTGATGAATTCACAAAATTCAAGATCTTATTAACAACCAGATTTAATTTTGGCCATAAATATTAATAAATAAACGTTTGGCGCATTAAACAATTTAAAAAATTATCTCGGCTCCTACATGTCCCACAGCAACAATTTTTTTTTATAAATTTGTAGAAAAATACCAGCAACTCAAATATGAAAGATTTGTGCAGATACGTTCATTTGTTGTAAAGTTATTTGCAAAAAACGCCGCTCCGAAAAGTAGCAATGTTGTTAACGCCATTTTGACGGTCAAAATTATTGAAAATCGATACGCCCATAACAGATTCGTAAAAATGACGTCTTGACGAAAAAAATGAGCTGTAGTTGAATTATTTTTGATAACGTTAATAGGTCAATTTTTCATTAAACATTTGGGACGTTTTTAATAAACAAATAGAATTTCTCGAAAAGTAATAAACATTTTGAAACGAAATTTTTTTTGTAAGTTGAGGGTAATGAGACACATATTCCACCAAAGTTTCAAGAGTCTAGCATTTTTCCTTTCAGAGTAAAAAATGCTTGAAATTTTCGAAAATTTCGATGGTTTTCGGCAATTATTTAAATAAATAATCAATGAAATGAAATCAACCGGGGCTTAAATTAACCGGTTTGGAATTACCTAGTAAACAGAAACATTCAAAAAATTAATCTACTGCAGTCTTAATGTAATTTTTAAAAATATCCAAATTTCATGATTTTTTCACATAAAAGTGACTTATAAACAATGTTCTGTTTATTTGATTTGGGAGGAATCGCAGAGGTATATTCCTTATAACTAAATACACCTGTTTTTACCTACGGCTATCTGAAACGAATTAGTTACAGATTCCCGTTCACATCGTCTAATTCTACAGGCCTATATGTAAATAAATCATGTGTTTCTTAATATAAAACTGCATTAAAATGTTATTGAATTAATTTTTAAAGAATAAAACAAAGCAAGTTGTTCACAAAAGCGTTCTCACAAAATCGAGAAGGTTTTATTCCGTTCCTTAAGTATACTACCTATTACACAAAAGATGTTTCCCTTCATAGCTTTCCCAAAGTGGTGCCAAAAATGAAAAAAATACACTGAAAATTGAAAAACCAATTAGTAAATTCATGAACGTCTGTGAAGTCAACATTTTTTGGAGATAGACTTTAAGCCAGGTAAATTAAAATTATAGTACATATCCCTTACTAGCTTGAGTAGCTTGTCTAAAGAAAATTTATATTCGTTTCTATTTACTACTGATGGTCGAGATGGTAGCGTACCTGCCTCTCACCCAAAAGTCCCGGGTTCGATTCCCGGTCGTGGCAATGTAAAATACTGTGAGAGGGATTTTTCCATTACACGGATATTGGATGTGCGTCCCTTGTCTTTAAATGTGTAGCCCCCTCCCGCACAAGGCTCTTCTAGAGTCTTCTCGGATAAAGGGGGTGGTAATTACATGTGGTATATTTATTATTATTATTTATTATACTAAGTATCATTTTTCTTCGCATTATTCTTTTCGGGAAAACATGAAGGAACAAATTTGAGTATTTTTTGACTTTCTAGTCAAGATACTTAGTACAAAAAAGTGTTATTGGAATTAACCTCTAAACGGAGGTTTTTTTACTTCAGATTCTAGTTTCTGCCCATGCCGTAATGAAACAGCCGCAGTCGATAAACAGTCGACATAATTTTGTGTATAATCTAAACAAATTTCTAGAACCTGCAGTCTCAACTTCATACAACTTTGTCAAAATTAAAAATTCGTTTTATAAATTTTATTGAAAAATTGCGTTCAAGCTTAGTAAAAAAAAAATATATGTAATACTAACATTTTATTTATCAATGAAACATGACAGGTGCATTTGCAATTTCAAGTATTTCAACTTTTAAAATGACAGTTTATGACAAGTCATAACTTAGATTTTTAATTCGTTGCCATGGATACATTATTTCATTTTTGTACTAGGAAAAAAATGAGAAATATTTGTACTAGTACAATAATAGGCTCTTTCTACAGAACGTGTTGCATTATGTAATGTAAGTATTATTTGACATTACGTCAAAGGCGTAGAGGTTATTTCCCAGTTTTAAACTGGTTAATTTGAATATTTTTTAGATAAATCGAATATTTTTGGATAGGAATCTCAAGGAATGTGGTAATAAATCCCAAAAAAGAAAAAGAAGAGAAATGTAAGTATTGTTATACGCTTGAAGAAAAAATTTATTTTATCGACGACTACTAAATAATGTATGCATTATATATGTCCTTACCCAAGTATAATGATTTCCATTATTCACTGCAGTTTATAATGAACAAGGTTTCTATGACAACATATCGGACATTTATTAAAAATTTCATTAAAGTGGCCACGACATGCGAGTCAAAGCACGAAATTAATTGTAGACAATGTTGACATTTATTAAATTAAATTTATGACAGGCCGTTCTTTTGAGACGTAACGACCTGCTCAGAAAAAATGTAAATAAATTTTTTCAGTAAGATTTAGTAAAAAATATTCAATAGTCGTGGACAAAATACTACTCACATATAATGGCTATTATTCGCTCGGGTGATTTACGGCACGAACCGAAGACACCCTTGTGAATAATATAGGCCATTATATGCTTGTGGAATAAAATACTCTTGTTGTTAATCTACAAATGCGGATATTAGATAAAAAATATTTTCAAATCAAAGAAAAAAAATACTTTTCTACCGTACATAAAGTTAAACTTACTACTTACTAGTGCGTAAAGTGTTCTTATTTTACGCACTAGTGCGTAAAGTAAAATGGTACACAATTGCATCTTATTTTAGAAAAATTAAATATGCGGCTATTTAATTTTATATTGACCTTTTATTTATGTTCATGCTATATTATTATAAAATATAACTAATTCTCAGCTTATTCTTTAACAATAATGTTTGAATTTTTTATAATTCTGAAGTTTCATTTATATTCTTAAGACCATGATTAGTTTTATTTTAAAGCTATCGAAATGTCATTTCGATGTTTTAATTCACACAAATAAATGTAAGTGTCGCGTAATAAACGAACAGAGAAATTTTAATTGTGTTAGTAAAGTTGTCAATACTGAACTTTAGTATTTATATACAAGTAAATGGTTTAGTTCCACGAAATAAATATTTAAGTCGCCGTATTTAAAGAAATTATTTATTGGTGTGAAATTAATTTTATTAATAAATTTCGTACTGATTTTGTTTATTGCAAAACTGAAATACCTATTGATCTAACCAATAATAATTATGCATAGATATAATAGTAAACGTCTACATATTTCATACTATGCAAACATACGGAGGGTGTTCCATTAAAAAAAAACATAAGGTAGCTTTGTGCCGCTTTTGTGAGGCACCCTATATACTATTGTATATAGTTGCAAAAAAATTCATAGAATGAACTAAATTTTTTTTTATTTTTTTTTTTTTCTCAAAAAATAACGAAGTTAAGAGAGGTTCCATTTATTACCAATAACCCTGTACAATACTGTAGGTACATAAAGAATATGAAGCCTGAATTAAATTAAATGACTTAGATTTCTTTTCCATTATTGATATTTGATGAGCTACTAATATTTCATTGTTATTACTACAATAACGAATTTTACTGTTACGCTAGCAAATACGGTGTGAACATGTTGATTGTGAAAGTCGGGAATATTTTTAAAAAACATTTAACCCTCTAAACAAGAAATATATTTCGTCACCTGATTTATTTTAATCTATATTCTATTATAATAAAATCAGGATCAATTATAATAAAATCAGGAGAGAATGTTTAAAAAAACAAATGATGTACGAAAAATAAAACGTTCTTCTTAGTAGGGATTCGTTTATTACGTAGAAACGAGCTCTAGCCTGAATTGCAGCTAAATCGATAGGGATTTCGAACGGATTTAAACAGTGGCAAAAACAGAGAGACCGTTTATTATTGGAGTTTGCCATGCTAGCGAAAAAACATCACGGAATTACTTCCCATTCGATTCAATAACGTTATTTTGAAATGAATACTTATCCAGATTTGCAATATCAATAGAAAAATCCAATCACTATAATAAGTTCCTTTAGATGAAATGGGATGAAAAACAATTTAGTAACAATAAAAAATTGGTTATATACCAGGCAGAACACTTATAAAATAGAAGTGAAATTCTTATGACAAATCAACAATATTATTTCTCAGGGAAATTCTTTATTAATTATTTTAGTTTTGATAAAAATTAATTATATTAATTGCAATAATTATACTGTACCAACAACCCAAAAAGAAAGTTTGGCTAATTAACTGTACAGTGTAATCAACTTAACGTGTCCATATTTTAAATCGATGTAGAAAAATTATTTGAAAAGATAGAAAAAAATATTGGGAAAAGTTGCAGGGTTTTCCTCAAAGTTTTTGCTCAGACTAAAAAACCAAAGTTTACTAAATACCATTATATAATCTTTATAAATTTATATTTAATACATTAGCACATTATAAGTTGCATAAGCCCAAAAAAGGAAAAATTAAAAAAAAAAAATTGTTTATAACAATTATTTGTTGATTATTTGGATATTGCAAATGTGCCCATTGTTATTATTTTCGTGAGCTACCCCAAATTAAAAAAAAAAACGTCGAAATTGGCCGGAAAATAACGAGATATGACGAATTTTTCTCGCTACCCCAATTTGAAACTCGTTTGATCAAAAATTCGCCTGTCCCTTGAGCCAAACAAATTGAAGACGCTCTAAAATCACTAATTATTAAAAATTATATTTTGACCTCAAAAAGGGCCCGTTTTCAATAGGACTTGATGAATTCACAAAATTCAAGATCTTATTAACAACCAGTTTCAATTTTGTCCATAAATATTAATAAATAAACGCTTGGCGCATTAAACAATTTAAAAAATTATCTCGGCTCCTACATGTCCCAGAGCAACAATTTTTTTTTATAAATTTGTAGAAAAATACCAGCAACTCAAATACGAAAGATTTGTGCAGATACGTTCATTTGTTGTAAAATTATTTGCAAAAAACGCTGCTCCGAAAAGTAGCAATGTTGTTAACGCCATTTTAACGGTCAAAATGATTGAAAATCGATACGCCCATAACAGATTCGTAAAATTGACGTCTTGACGAAAAAAATGAGCTGTGGTTGAATTATTTTTGATAACGTTAATAGGTCAATTTTTCATTTAACATTTGGGACGTTTTTAATAAACAAATAGAATTTCTCGAAAACTAATAAACATTTTAAAACGAAATTTTTTTTGTAAGTTGATGGTAATGAGACACATATTCCACCAAAGTTGCAAGAGTCTAGCATTTTTCCTTCCAGAGTAAAAAATGCTTGGAATTTTTGAAAATTTCGATGGTTTTCGGCAATTATTTAAATAAATAATCAATGAAATGAAATCAACCGGGGCTTAAATTAACCGGTTTGGAATTACCTAGTAAACAGAAACATTCAAAAAAATTAATCTACTGCAGTCTTACTGCAATTTTTAAAAAACTCTGATTTTTCACATAAAAGTGACTTATAAACAATGTTCTGGTTATTTGATTTGGGAGGAATCGCAGAGGTATATTCCTTATAACTAAATACACCTGTTTTTACCTACGGCTTCTGAAACGAATTAGTTACACCGTTTTTTTCTATTTCTGCAGGCCTATTAGTCGTGGTCAGGAGTTGGAAGGGGTACCTTTTTTGCCAGGGCGCCAATCTAGAGACCCTCCCCCGTTTTCGAGGTCGCTGAACAGGGTGGTCCATTTAGAAAAAGACTATCGGGGTCATTTCCGGTGAAACCGGAAGTGACAAATACGGCGGACAAGTCTCAAGAAGTTGGAAATCTTACCTAATTTTACCATACAAAATTTTATCCCGATATCTTTAAAAACGAGGAAGTTACAGGGGTGGACCACTATTCGTTTACACCCGGTATATATTGTTTTAATGTTAATTGTGCCATTTCATAAATTAATTACCTTCCTTTTCTTTTACGGGATTTATTACCACATTTCTTGAGATTCGTATAAAAAAAAAAGTTGAATTATCTAAAAAATAATCAAATTAACCAGTTTAAAACTGGGAAATAACCTCTACGCCTTTGTTGTAATGTCAGAGGATCAGTTAGAGGGTGTTTTTGACAACTAATAGGAATTAAATTAATACAAAGTTACTGTGCTGACGTTTCGGAAACTATATCCGTTTCCTTTTTCAAAGTTTAGGCTTTAGATTTTTATGTAACATGTAGAATAATACGGCATAAAATAAAAATTGTTTATATCATTTCCATAGATGCTTACCATAGAACTGTTGAAAAATATACTAAATAATATTAATTTTATTGAGCTCTTCTCTCAACATTGGTAACCAAGTTGAACAAAATTGTACCGAACAATTTGATACGCATTTATTTTCATTAAGTAAAATTATTGCAGATTCTTTGATTTTTCCTTTTTTGTTGTCTGCTTCTTTGGTCAAAATTTTTGCTGAAACCCATTTTATCCGGTTTACTTAATAATTACTAGTGAAAAGGTTTTTTCCATGAAAAAATACATATTCCACCCCTTCGGAGGGGGTGGAAATCAGGGGGTGAGGGTGGTTTGGTTCATCTGCCTGGAAGACCGATGTACTCGACTAAGTCTTAACCAAGCCAAAAAAAGGGGATTCGAAAATCATTTGATCAATTTGAAGGGGTTGCCGAGGGAAAAAAATTTTGGGACCCCCCACCACCATGGGGGTCTCTAGATAGGCGCTCTGGCAGAAAAAAGCAAAAACCCGAAAAAATCCTGACTCCTGACTTCGACTATTATTTAGACCTAGACTAGAACCACAGCTACAAGTAATTTAATTAAAGCAATTTTACGACAATGTGCTCATGACACGCCATATTAACAAGGTAATTAATAGAAAAAAATAATCAACAGAGCTGGAGTTAAGTATTTCAGCAAACATGAAAGTAATGTTAGAATTTGGGACGACAATGGTTCCTCACACTGAAATTTGTATTACGAATGATCCATCACCTTCAAAAATGTGTTAGAAATACGCCCAATGACAACACGAATAGCTGCTAACTGGGGTCACTACAACAAGCATATCGTGTGTCAGCAAGAAGATTTTCTACTGATGATAACGCAAAATCAATTCATTAATATGGCTATTTAATTGGTTAAAGTAGTTTTTCATGTTGTCTCAATAAGGGTGCGATACGCATAAGTAAGGTCGTTAGCAGCATAAAATATTCCTTTATTTAAATGAAGTATTTAGTTATTGGCAAACAAAACTGAATTATAGTCCGTGCAGCAATTAGTTATATATATTAACAAATACTTTGGTTAATAAATTAATAAGTTGGCAGCATGGCAAATTACGAGATGGTTGTTGACGAGTTAACCTAATAAAATCCGACCTAATAGATATATTATTCTATAAAAAGGTGCCAAAAAGTGTAAAAATCAGTGGACAAGTCAAGAAGACACTATTCAATAGTGAAAAAAATTCACAGTCCTTCGCAAAGATGCAACCGGAGGAGACATTGGAAATGACGAAGTAGAACGCAAATCTTGTGATATTTCGGATGCGATAAAAATAAAAATTGGCAATTGAACCATGAGAAATTTTCAAAAAATAAGAATATTTTCATTTATAGAGAAATATTAATTTTTGACTTTTTTATTAAATTTTTTTACCAATTTTACGTTTGTTTCCTTCATTTTCTGCTTGTTTATCTGTGAGTATATTCTGCAAAATGAAAAAGTACATAATCATTGTACAAGTGAGGATTATCGAGTTGTTTAAAATTTTATATATATATAGAATGAAACACACTTTGTATCTAAAGAAGAGATCGGAATCGATAGCATCTAAATCTTCTGCGTCGTTTAGATCCTCGATAATTGTATCCATGTATGAATTTAGACATCGCACTAACTGACAATTTCCGTAAATTTGTGAGCATCTTCAACCTGCAATTCTGTTGCGGTTGCAGGAGATAAGCTGCAATATTAATTCTGCTGTTGGCACAAAAAGTTTTGTCACAGTTTGTAAGGAGCCGTTAATTTTCTTCTATCCCCACTGTTGTGGATTTTTTCTTTGCCAAGCCATTTCTGAATTTTGTAGAATACTCGTAATGAATATTAAGCGACTGCCCCTGAAGTTGTTGGTAACAATTCCAACTTTGATTTTTGTTTGTGCAGTGATATTTTGAATTGATTAAATCTGTATGAGTTGAGTGAGACATTTGTGATTTTCCTTGCACCGTATACAAGTAGGAAATGAGTTTCACCAGCCTATTTTACTTGTGAGGGGTTGAATTCTTGCCATTGAAAGTTCTTACTACATTAACCAACTCCATTTCTTTCTGAAGAAGTTTGATGACTTTTAATTGTTCTTTCTGAAATATTCTAGACGTGGTATCATAACCATTGAAGGCATGAGTCAGTAAAATTGTATTTTTCTACTACCGTCTATATAAATGAACTTTGTAACCCTAGCAACACGCGCGATGGCGTTGCTATCTACGAAAGTAAAACTTATGCGACCAGGACAGAAAAGTAGAAAAACAAATTTTAAACGAAATTAAATCGTTCTATTTGAACAAATTAATACAACTAAACAATTTTGTATTAATAAAGAAAGTTCTTTCTAGGAAGTACGCCAACATTTTTGTCGGCACGTAGTTCCTACCTACTCCATTTTAAAAACGCTTCATAAGTTTGCATATATACCTTGCTTTGGATTTCTTAGTTTTTTCCAACATAAAATGTGATATTGTTCGTGATCAGGCACCAATGGTAATTGAAGATGCTTATCATCCAGCATTATTAATGTATTTTACGTTCTCTTCATCTTTGAATTATACTAATCTTCCCCCAAGCATGTCCCAGAAAGCATACAATTTCAAAAAAGCCAACTATCCTGAATTGTATAATGCGTTATTAGATGTTGATTGGTCTGATTTGGAGACATTTCATGATGTAAATGAAGCAGTAGAATATTTTTATAGTAAAATATACTCCATTTTAGATATTCATGTGCCTCTTTACAAAAATTACAAAAGAAAATATCCTAAATGGTATACGTCTGATATAATTAATAATATTCGGCAAAAATCCAAACATTTTGAGAAATATAAAAAATATAAATCCACACAACATCTTCAGGAATATAAACGGTTAAGACTATTGATTAAAAGCCGAATTGAAAATGCTTATGAAATTTATTTATTAAATATTCAGGCATCTATTACAACAGATTCCAAAAATTTTTGGGCATTTATTCAAACAAAAAAAAATACATCTAGAATACCGGGAAATATGACGTATGATAATGTTGAATATGACACACCTCAATCTATCGTAGACGTATTTGCAACATTTTTTCAGAGTATATATTTGCCAAGTTCTAATGCTGAAGATATTCAAGAGATCAGTGCCAGTGAGATATTTAACAACCATTCTGTGAACATTTATAACATCACCATTCCTGAAATTCATACAGCCATTAAAAAATTAAAGAACAAAATGACATCTGGTCCTGATTTATTGCCATCATTTTTAGTTAAAGACTGTTGTAACGTTCTAGCTATACCTTTGTGCATTATTTTTAATCTCAGTTTAAAAACATCAGTATTCCCAAATGCTTGGAAATTAGCACGAATTTGCCCTATTTTCAAAAATGGTGATGTCTCAGATGTAACAAATTATCGTGCAATTTCCCTCCTCTGTAATTTTGCTAAGGTTTTTGAGATAGTCTTGTATAATCATATCCACTTGTCAGTTAATGTTCAAATTTCTGCGTCACAACACGGTTTTGTAAACAATCGATCTACTATTACAAATTTAGCTATTTTTACACAGTTTATATCCAACGCTATTGATAAACTGGGCCAGGTGGATGTGATATACACAGATTTTTCAAAAGCTTTTGATCGGATTGACCATAGAATACTTATAAATAAATTAAAATACTTTGGATTTTCCACTCCCTTAATTATACTTTTTCAATCTTACATTTCCAACAGAAAGCAGTTTGTGTCTTACAATGGACATGATTCCAGAGTTATTAATGTAACTTCAGGTGTGCCCCAAGGTTCCAATCTTGGGCCACTTTTGTTCTTGCTATTTATTAATGATCTTAGTTACATTATAAGTTCAGAAAATTTACTTTTTGCTGATGATTTAAAGATATTTATGAATATTAACAATTTGGAGGATTGTGCGCAACTGCAAAACAATTTAAATCAAATTCAAAACTGGTGTAGTTCTAATAAACTTAGCCTTAATATTTCTAAATGCAAAGTGGTAACGTTTACAAGAAGGCAATCTAGTATACAGTTCTTATACAATATTGATGGAGATATGTTAGCGCGTTCTGATTCAGTTAAGGATCTTGGCATTCAGTTTAACTCGAAGTTGAACTTTTCTGAACATATTAATGATATCTCAGTCAAAGCAATTAGAATGCTAGGTTTTATTGTCAAAAACTGCAGAAATTTTACCAATATTCATGCTTTAAAAGTCTTATATTATTCATATGTACGTTCAAAACTCGAATACGGATCTTTGGTGTGGTACCCATTTTATTTATGTCATATATCTGCTTTAGAAAATATACAAAGAAAATTTTTAAAATTGTTGATGTTTAGAGAGGACGGTTTATATCCTGAAAGAGGATATGATCATATATTACTTCTTACCAGATATGATATCAAAAGCCTTGAAACAAGAAGGAAATGCAGTTCAATTTCATTTTTATATAAGTTAATGCACAACGCAATAGATTGTCCAAGTTTATTATCTCAATTGTACTTTCTGATACCAAGGCCAAATTCAAGACACAATTTCACATTTTACTGTTCCTATTCTAGAACTAATGTATTAATCAATAGTCCAATACATGTAATGTGTGACAATTATAATAAGATATCCCACATATGCGATATAAATTGTGATTCGTACAGAAATATATTAAGAGTAGCTAGTAGTAACTTAAATTAATAATTTTTTTTTACTTTGTAGTATTTTATTGTATTATAAACACAATTAATTTTTTGTTTTTTTGTTATTATCATTAATTCATCAATTATTCAAAATGTTATTCTTACAATCTATTTTCTTTAAATATAATTTGTATGTATAGGTGTGTACTTGCGTACATATATACAGTGTTTTTAGTTTTTGTGTAATTGTTGTCCTATAATTGGGTGTAACCTGTTGGGCAAATAAATTGATTATTATTATTATTATTATTATTATTATTAAAACAAGGCACAAGCAATATTCCCATATATATATCGCCAGAAAACATATGTATTTGTTTATTTTAGTTTGAAACCGCCAGAAATTAAAATGTGTAATATTTCGTTGCCATGGAAACAATTTTCACAGGCAGCCTCCTAAACTATAAAATTTATAAAAAACGTCAATTAATTTCCTAAAATAATTAGTTTTAAATTAGTACATTCCATAATTTTTTTCGGTAAAGTAGAAAAAATATAATACATTTCACGATGCGAAAACCCTTTTAAGTATTCGCTGTTTTTTGAAAAATCACCTCACACCTTCAAGTAACCTTTTGCATCTAGTAATGTAAATAACTATTTTTATACGTTCTTGTCATTTCTGGATTCATGACGAAGAAAGAATTTTCCATATAATTTTTTCTGTTCCTAGCCTTATGAAAAGTATATCATTTTCTTCTGGAGTTAAAGCGATTAATAGAACAAGGAGATCAACGTCCTCATCAACTAAGTACAAATTTCAATTGCTATTTTAACAATAGGTGAATCCACATCATCTACAGCTTGTTTTACAAACAATCCTTTGTTTTAAAGAATTTTTGGCAACATTGAAATTAATCGGATTTCGTTTATATCATTTGACAAAAATTTTTCTTGAGGGAGGGCTACGATTACTAAATTTTGCCTAAATTTGGTTTTCACGTAGACAATTTTTGGCACAAACTAGATCTCAAAATGCTTTTCCGCTACGCCACAGTGAGCTCACAAAGTTGGCACGTTTTTGGTACAAACTCACCCATATCATGGTACCGACCCATCGCAGACCCATCAAGTGGCATATCGATTGAGTCGTCTTTAAAAGGAGAATTCAAATATGTAATAATATACCTAGTGTTCCATTTAAAAAAACATAAGTTTATAACATCACGCCTAAATCGATCACCCTGTATATTTCAAAATATTTTTATATTATGCACCATTGTGTCCTCTATCATCTCGTTTTTGAAATTTTTCGATATCTCTTATAGGAGAGCCAGGACATTTGGCCGACGCGAGGCTGGGACACCCTGTAATTTTAAGTTATTCGCTCGCTGCGCTCGCTCGTACTCATAGATTCGTTTAGTAAAACTTTGCTTTTCTAAACTTGTCGTTTAACGCACTATTACCATGAGATATTGTTAAGGGCCCTACTAGATCTATATGTATTTGTTCAAAACGACCTCTGGGAATTTAGAAAGTTCCTGTAGGTGATTTGGTGTGTTTTGTCCATACACTAATTTCCTTATTCATTCTACGCCGAAAAAATCTATTATATACTAATTTTTCAGTTGTTTTATTACCTGGAGGAGCCATATTATGCATTTTTGAAAACACATGATATCATATATGGCATTGGAGTTGATAATGAGGTTTCACACCAAATATTTCAAAGTTGGTTTTCAGAATTTTGTGTTTCAAGTAAATTATATATCAAAGTATCGTCTGTTTGTTGACATTGACTTATCTTTTCTAAATTAAAATCTTTAACCCACAAAACAGAAATATTATTCTCAGCTATTCTTGACAGAAAATCAGCAACTACTACATTTTTACTACCAACATTGTGATGACGCTTACTTACATCTGCTTTTTCTTACGTAATCTTTTTTTAAACGGAAATCTCGGGCGCCAGTCCTTTAATTTTTAAGTGCAAAGAACTACACTTTTTGGCTCTCCTATTGGGAGAACAACCCTGAATAGCAAAACAGCGGAGATACAGAATTGCCAGAGGTCGGAGCTGAAGATCTATCTAATGGATTTCGATCATACTACTCAAACAGGTTAATCAGAAATAAATGACAGAAAGAATAACTCGTGAATTTTACCTCTTTAAAATAACGTATTTATTCAGAAATATTTAGAAACAGAATAATTAATTCTACTACCTCCACGACTGTACAGTCGAGTGTGTATAAAACTATTTCAAAATGATTAAAAACAAGTCAAGCTGGCAATCAAGAATCTTTACGCGATTTTACGTCGGAATTTTCGGATACGTGTGATTAATGAATTTCTATATACGACAAGCAAACGGACCTTTCCACTAGGATGTATTATGCACGGCGGGCAATCGGGTAGCTATAGATATTGTAGGCTATACGGAATATTTAAATACACTGCAAACTACTGCCACAAACGTAGAGCTACTTGTTAATGATTATGTTAATGAACGTAAATTTCCCGAGTCAACTCTAAGCAGATCACCTATATGGATGGCCCCAGCGAACAAATCCAACCAGTTGATGCATATAATGACTATTTGGTTTATCGTAGGGAGGCTTTTGAGATGGCCCTAGCGAACAAATCTCAGCAGCCGATTCATATTTTGGCAAACAAAAGACCAACGGAGGTATTACTAATGAGCTCTAGTTTGATTGGGTAGTGTACTACAACGATACGTACGGACAAAAGACCTTTGAATATCTATACTTAACTGAAAGCAGTACCTGCAAATTGCAGTGGACTACGGCGTATTCTTACCAAAATTATTTTCAAATAATTTCCTAACTGAATTTACTATTTAACTCGGAGCGGCGGCGCGAAACTGTGGACGGCTTTGGTTTGATCTGGCACTTCTGGAGGTGGATCGGATCTGATCTCGCGGACTATTTCGGAATAGAAATTTTCAGCAAATACAATTAGAAAAACAATGTGTTATGCAGCTGTGTATTAACATTGTTAACTTGGAACTAAATAAGAAATCTGTGTTATAAATTATTATGTTACGAATATTTTAACAAATAATAATAATAAATAAAAATAAATTTTATAAGAGATTGACGCTGTTAGCTGTAAAGGCATTGTATTATATCAGCTCCCAACTAAAGGCATATCTGTGATCACGGCACCCTTGAATTTGTGAAGGAAGGGCCAATAATAGCGTTACAATAGATTCAGGCAGCAGAACGTGCCCGAGGCAAGTTTAAATAATATTTTTGATAAGGTTTTTCGACGTAGTAGACCTTTGTTCCGATGTTATAAGAGCTGTTGCAAAACTTCTAAGCTTTTTTTATAGAATTAGGTATCGGCCAATGAAACAAGCCAAATCACAATTAGGGTGGCTGGCGATTTGTTAAATACAGGGTGGAACCGTTTCAAATACAAAAAATTGAGAAATTGATAGAATTCTTAAAAATCAGAGGTTTTTGCGTTATGGATTATTTTTATAAGCCGTTTCAATTTAAGCGTCTTATAACGGTAAGTAAGGCAAAGTTTTATCGGATCACTAAAAATAGTTTAGTAAAATTTTAGATCCGGTTTAGATTTAAGTATCTCCAGAAGATGATAACTTAGTGGAAGAAATTAGAGCCAAATAAAATGTTCAGTGCTGATATTGTCAAAAATTGAAGAAAATTACTATTTGACGCCATATCAAAGATTAATTCTCTTTATCAGAGAATTAAGTTGACATGAAATAATCCTAATCTTATTTCATGTCAACGAATATAAATTATTTTTTTTTTAATGGAACATATTATATACAGGCTGTCTATTTTACGAGGGCCACACTAAATATCTCGCTTAATATCTATTGTTGAGGAATAAAGTTTTAGAAATAGTAATTCCATTTTCTGTGAGCTATATTTCAGTAAAAATAAATTAGAAATCCATAGCCTACTTTGTGAGATATATTACAAAAACCTGAAAAGTAGGAAAACTACAAACGGTTATAGCTTCCTTATTTGAGGAGATACGAAAAAAGTTGAAGGGATGATAGTTGACGGCAAAGACAATAAGAATAATAATATGTATAAAAAAATTCGAAAAACGCAGTTGGCTTTGACATACGCTCTTGTGCAAAAATTAAAAGAACAAATCTCAAAGTAGGCCATGACACCATTAATTCCGTTTATTTTTTCTCTTTCCAACGATATAAAACATGTCACAAAAATTTTAACTGATAGTGCCAATATTTAATATTTTACGAAAACCACAATTCATATCGTTAAATCGTAAAAATCAGCTATGCCGTGATAGTAAAAATTCACTTTATAATAATTATAATTCAGTAACTATTTATTACAATTTAATACAAACTAACAAATGTCTCATAAATAAAAATAAAAGTACAAAATGAATATCCAAAAAAACGAAAAATTATGTACAGGGTTTTCCACCGAACATGATAATCCCGATAAATGGGATTTTTAAGCCCTTAACATGTCCTACAACTTTTACTTGAAACTTATTTTTTGAAAATTACAAATTAAAAAGTTATCGGGGTGATCATTTTCGGTGGAAAACCCTGTACATAATTTTGCGTTTTTTGGATATTGTAATAAATAATTACTGAATTATAATTATTATAAAGTGAATTTTTACTATCACGGCATAGCTGATTTTTACGATTTAACGATATGAATTGTGGTTTTCGTAAAATATTAAATATTGGCACTATCAGTTAAAATTTTTGTGACATGTTTTATATCGTTGGAAAGAGAAAAAATAAACGGAATTAATGGTGTCATGGCCTACTTTGAGATTTGTTCTTTTAATTTTTGCACAAGAGCGTATGTCAAAGCCAACTGCGTTTTTCGAATTTTTTTATACATATTATTATTCTTATTGTCTTTGCCGTCAACTATCATCCCTTCAACTTTTTTCCTGTCTCTTCAAATAAGGAAGCTATAACCCCAGGCAACACATTTCACTTAAAAAAACGTTTTTTTTATGTAGATCATAAAGTATGGATACGGTTTAGTATTAACATATATAATATGGAAGAATGTCAGTCTAAAAAACGTTTACTATTTAACATTTAAAAAACGTGTATGATAAATGTAGGATATATGTATAGCGAAAACATATTTATTATGTAGATTGTAAACATATATTGTACGTATTTATATTAAAATTAAAATACGTGTGGCGGAAACAAATATATTACGTAGATTATAGACGTATGTTATATGTATTTATATTAGAATTAAAATACGTATAGCGAAAGCATATTAAATACGTAGCATATAGACATATATTATACGTATTTATATTAAAATATTAAAAACGTATATCAAAAATACATTTACCTCGTAGGCCACATACAATTGAATAAGATAAGTTCAAAATAAGTTCAGCATAGACGTATTTATTAAGATTAGGTAAATATTTTAAATTAAAGTTAATTCTATACATATCGAAATCCTGTTTATTTTTATTTACTTAGTAGTTAATATGGAAATAAATTTAGGTTTAAAATACAGAAATAAGTAAACTTATAGTCAACCGGATTTAGTATCGAATGTGAAGTAAATACTTGCTTACATAACAATAAAATTAATGCAGCAAAAGTTGTAAAATACTAAACATAAATGTTCAGAATTATTGTAAGAAGTAGGCAATAAAAAATATTTAAAACAAATAATTATCCTTTATTTAAATAAGTAACTATTTCCACCAACACTACACAATAGCAACACACAAGACAGTCATAGAGAAACTAAACACTAAACTAGGAGTAGAACTCACTAGAAGTACACAGGGTTCGTGCGGTCTACACTGCGTCAGTATGTCACGTGTGTACGCGGGAATGAAGAGGGGGGACAGCCTATATTAAACGTATTTTATACTTTATGTATGTACATACGTATATTACAAACTAAGATATAGGTAGGTATTACACCATAATTCAACCAAGTCGATTTCTATCACGTTTATTAAACGTATTTTATACTTTAGTTTATAATATGTTTACATAGAACGTCTATACAAAAATAATTAAAAAACGAATACAATATTACAAACTAAGACACTTATATTACACCATAATACAACCAATTGCTGATTTATGTTATGTTTATTAAACGTATTTTATACTTTAGTGTACAATAGGTTTACGAAAAACGTATATACAAAAGTAATTTAAAAAACGAATACAATATTATAAATTAAGAAACTTATATCACACCATATTTCAACCAAGTCTGATTTCTATCACGTTTATTAAACGTATTTTATACTTTAGTTTATAATATGTTTACGAAAAACGTCTATTCACACATAATTTAAAAAACGAATATAATATTATAAACTAAGAAACTAATATTATACCATAATTCAACCAAGCCTGATTTCTGTCACGTTTATTAAACGTATTTTATACGTTTGTTTTATTTTTTGTTTACGAACAACGTATATTTATTATACTAGACCAACTTTTATACCATTTTATATGTATATAAACGTATTTTAAACCAAACTGTGTTGCCTGGGGTTTGTAGTTTTCCTACTTTTCAGGTTTTTGTAATATATCTCACAAAGTAGGCTATGGATTTCAAATTTCTTTTTACTGAAATATAGCTCACAAAAAATGGGATTACTATTTCTAAAACTTTATTCTTCAACAATAGATATTAAGCGAGATATTTGGTGTGGCCCTCGTAAAATAGACAGCCTGTATATTGTTTTGTTTAAATATCAGACTAGTCGTCTTTGTGATTTCAAAAATATACATGTTTATATATTTTATATTTTAATATCCAGTGGCGCACTACATATTTCTAGAAAGGGGATATGTAACCCCCATGTCTGCGCCAATGCCTTTCTGTTACTATTTTTGACTTGAACAGTAGATGCAGATTTACATAGAAAGGCGGTGTGCCAAATTTGAAAAAGATGGCTTTTGTCTTTCCTTAGATATTAAATAATAAAGTTTTTTTAATGAAACTTCAACACCCTGTAAGTTATGGTGCATTTTTCGAGGTATGTTTATTAAGCAAAGTCCCCTTATTTTACGATTCTCTATCGCCTCTTAAAATTAATGTATTAAAATCTGGACCACCCTGTATAAAGAATAGCTGGTGTGTATATTTAAAGAAAAACAGAACGGCTAGAGCAAAAAGCTTTTTAGTTTATTTTCAAAGTTGATCAGAGAGTAATTTTGAAAATCTACAGGTAAGCTGTTATATATTTTGCATGCATTGTACGTAAAACAGCATTTGAATATAGCAGTTGAGTGCTTAGGAATAACCAATATATTTTTATTGCGAGTGTTATACTTACTAACACCTTCGAAGCGAAATAATTTTTTGTACAAGTAAGTAGGTTTACAAGATTGCAATACTTTGTGTACGAGTGTTAGTGTATGTACAGGGTGTTCAACGTAACTTGCTACCCCCCATAATTTCCTTATTTTACGAGGTAATACAAAAATTGAAAATTTCATCTTATTGCATTTTTCACGTACTTTTTAAATATGTTATCAAATCTTATCCATGTCAGAAAATATACAGTGGGTGCGAAAAAATGTGTTTTTCTTTAATGGAACACCCTATATATTTTTACATATTTGGATTTGCCTATTTTTTTCTGATTTCAAAAATATATAATACTTGTATATTTCAAGTAATATTAAGGAAGTTATTAATAAAAAACCGTTTGCAATAACAGATAAATTATAGTTATTTTATCTTTACAACAATCATTATTTGAAGAAGACGAGATACCATCTGATAACATATTTAAAAAGTATGTGAAAAATGCAATAAGATGAAATTTTTTATTTTTTTATTACATTATAAATAAGGAAATTATGGGGTAGCAAGTTACGTTGAACACCCCACCCCGTACATTTCTAAGCTGGTCTATCATACTTTCTTATTCCAAAAGCATATCTGAAACATGAATTTTGAATTTTTTGTAATCTATTGGAATCATAATTTAAGAGAGCGGGACCGTATATCGTATCCACAGTAAGAGACTTTTGAAATTATTAGAGCTTTACAAATATTTAATTTTGTGTTAGAATTTAACATATGTTTATGTGGATAGAGTTGTCTAAGTATGTTATATGAAGTTTTGCATATGTGATTTATATGTTTGGAAAAGCGCATATCACTGTCAAACCAAAGTCCTAGATTGTTTGCCTCTGTTGCTACGGGCAGATCATTGTCTTTTATATTAATTTTAATGTGTTGTTTTATAGCGTCTCTTTTTTGTTTAGGACCAAATAACATGATAATTGATATGTTCAATTGTCAATGTTATCTAACACAAACAAGAAACCAATTTAGTTACGAAGGAATATCGACGAGTAGGCCTGTAGAATTAGACGATGTGAACGGGAATCTGTAACTAATTCGTTTCAGATGGCAGTGTATGCACAAACTATTTCTCCATCAAACAATATACGATGTTACAGCATTGTTACCATTATATAATCTTTATAAATTTATATTTAATACTTAGCACATTATAAGTTGCATAAGCGCAAAAAAGAAAAAATTAAAAAAAAAAAATTGTTTATAACAATTATTTGTTTATTATTTGGATATTGCAAATGTGCCCATTGTTATTATTTTCGTGAGCTACCCCAAATTAAAAAAAAAAAAACGTCGAAATTGGCCGGAAAATAACGGAGATATCAGGAATTTTTCTCGCTACCCCAATTTGAAACTCGTTTGATCAAAAATTCACCTGTCCCTTGAGCCAAACAAATTGAAGACGCTCTAAAATCACTAATTATTAAAAATTATATTTTGACCTCAAAAAGGGCCCGTTTTCAATAGGACTTGATGAATTCACAAAATTCAAGATCTTATTAACAACCAGTTTCAATTTTGGCCATAAATATTAATAAATAAACGTTTGGCGCATTAAACAATTTAAAAAATTATCTCGGCTCCTACATGTCCCAGAGCAACAATTTTTTTTTTATAAATTTGTAGAAAAATACCAGCAACTCAAATATGAAAGATTTGTGCAGATACGTTCATTTGTTGTAAAGTTATTTGCAAAAAACGCTGCTCCGAAAAGTAGCAATGTTGTTAACGCCATTTTGACGGTCAAAATTATTGAAAATCGATACGCCCATAACAGATTCGTAAAATTGACGTCTTGACGAAAAAAATGAGCTGTGGTTGAATTATTTTTGATAACGTTAATCGGTCAATTTTTCATTAAACATTTGGGACGTTTTTAATAAACAAATAGAATTTCTTCGCCCCATTAATTTTATAGTAGCGCAGAACGGTGTACATTAATAGTCAGTTTAACACGATGGAATGTATGTTTATTTATTAATATCTATCGTAAGATTACTATTTGGTAGAAAAAAATGGACTTTAAAAGCCCGCCTATGTGATGCATATTATATTATAACATAAATTTGTAAATAAGTAGGTAATAAGATAAACGTGTAAAATATAATTAGAAAGAAATGTATGAAATTATTAAGAAATGCCACAAAAACGAATTAGACAGTTGACAGTCAAGCCAGCTCCCCATTTACTCGCGTTTTTCGTACGTTTAGCGTTTATGCGTTCTGACTGATCTGTTGCAAACCAGCATAAAACCAAGTCGGCCTTTGTCAGTCAAACCTAGCGGTTGCTTTGTAATTCGGGTTCTATAAATACGACCAATAATTGAGAAATTCCTTTCAAATTTAGCGGACGTATTTGGGGCGGAGTCTATTTATATCTGTTGGTGAGACAGATTATAGTAGCTTTATTGTATTTAAAAAATTTACTAGTACGCGAATCGATGTCGATATTTTTGAGAGCTTACATTAGTAGGGAGAGCAGCTTTAAATTCGATTAGGTTTTTTAATACATCTTCTGTAGCTCTTGCATGTGTCTGACAATTAAAAAAATGTGATTCAGATCGCCTAACGTGCATATTTATCTTTTTTAGTTTTTAAGATATTGTCCGAATAATTATATTATTTTATTACATAAAATCGTCCGCATAACAATAATTGAACAAAAGTCGGCTTTGAATTAAAGGTTTTGCGCAAGCAACAATTAAATGAATAGGGACCTTGCATATAATTTATTTTAATTCCAAAAGCTAATATACCACATCTTTTAGAAAATTTAATTAGTTTCCAAAAACCATATCTCGAACCATCGTCTCTCTCCTGCTATTTCGTAACTAATCAACAAAATTTCATTTTTTCTTTTCTTATTTCTCCAAAAACTTCATAATTTATACTTCTTGATTTAATTTAATTTGTCATTCTGAAGTATCATGTGGCACTTTCTTACACTTGATTTTATATCTCTTAATTTACTTTTAATGTTTCTAAACTGTATTGATTTCGTTTTTAGTTTACTTAATTCCATATTAAATTTATTTATATTAATGACATTCTTAATTATTTTAAAAAAATTTCTTTTATAAGTACATAATTCCTTTCTATCTTGGTTAAGTATTGATACATTTATCTAGATGCAACAAATATACCCCAGTTGATTATTTTATGTACAGAAAGTATTAATTTTGTTCTAGATTTTGAAATTGATATAAGTTTTCATAATTAAGTTACAGGAAAGTATCATTCTGCCATCAGTTTTATATCTTTTAGATATTTTTTATTTTTCTAAATTTAGATACATATATAAATTTCATGTCAATATTTACTGTTATAGATAACAGTTCTCTAGCTGTATCTAAGAGCTATTACAAATAAGCTATAGAGGTAAAATGCTTATAGAGTAGTTTTGCCGTCTAACGGTAGTTGTACAAATGTTCTTACAGTGATTAAAAAAGCTTTTATAAAATAGTTTTATAATTTGGTTGTAAGAATATCCTTGCAATATTAAATTGCAGCTATTTTGCTTTCACAACCAAAATTAAGTTATGAAATACCTTTATACAAGAAATTTACAAATCTACAGCTTCTATTCAACCTCTCTTTGGGTGGTCCGGTATCCATGGCGGAAACTTCAGGGGACAATAGAGTACCAAAAAACAATATGACTTTGCTTATAAACATAACCTTCTAAACGTACCGTTTTTGAGATACAGGGTGTTAAAGTTTTGATTTTTTTAAATATATTTTTAAATATCTCTCTAACGAACAACAATATTAAAAAACTATTTGGTGATGTGAAATATCTCGCAGAGCACTAGTATTTCACCATTAGAAAAGTTTGCGAACATCACCAGTGGCGTCGATCTGGGGCATTGTGACCCTTTTTCCTATCAGAACTTCTACGCCACTGGTCCTAGACACCAATTCTATCTTGTTTTATATTTTCTGATGTTTTTTGCACAAAAAGTCACTCTTGTGATTTTTTCGTAAGATGCACCATTTTCGAGTTAATAGCATGTAAAGATATTAATGTTTAAAAAATTATTATTATTATTAAAAATTTATTAACATTATTACATTTTATTAACAATTTTTGAGCTCTAGTTAGGAAGAAAAACATCACAAAAATAACAACAGATTTAATAGCATCTTACGAAAAACTCACAAGAGTGACTTTTTGTGCAAAAAAATTAAGATTTTTTTTTCATAAAAAGTCACTCTTGTGAGTTTTTCGTAAGATGCTATTAAATCTGTTGTTATTTTTGTGATGTTTTTCTTCCTAACTAGAGCTCAAAAATTGTTAATAAAATGTAATAATGTTAATAAATTTTTAATAATAATAATTTTTTTTTAAACATTAATATCTTTACATGCTATTAACTCGAAAATGGTGCATCTTACGAAAAAATCACAAGAGTGACTTTTTGTGCAAAAAACATCAGAAAATATAAAACAAGATAGAATTGGTGTCTAGGACCAGTGGCGTAGAAGTTCTGATAGGAAAAAGGGTCACAATGCCCCAGATCGACGCCACTGGTGATGTTCGCAAACTTTTCTAATGGTGAAATACTAGTGCTCTGCGAGATATTTCACATCACCAAATAGTTTTTTAATATTGTTGTTCGTTAGAGAGATATTTAAAAATATATTTAAAAAAATCAAAACTTTAACACCCTGTATCTCAAAAACGGTACGTTTAGAAGGTTATGTTTATAAGCAAAGTCATATTGTTTTTTGGTACTCTATTGTCCCCTGAAGTTTCCGCCATGGATACCGGACCACCCTGTATACCATAATTGCTTCTTAACCAAATTAATAAAAGCGTACTTTGCTAGTTCTGGCAGGAGGAAACTCTGAAGGGATGATTTCCAATACCCTTTAAACCGTATTAAATACGATACATAGCTGGTGTAAGAGAAAACAGATAGATATCTGTGAATCCTCACAAAACAACGATAGGTACACCGTTCTCTAGAAAAAGGAAAAGGGATAATTTAGAACCACCTTCCCTATCAGGTGAAATTATTCCATTTGCGAAGGAAGTGAAATATCTAGGAACTACAATAGACAAATTACTGGAACTCCTACCTGGAGAAGGTGATCAACAAGGCAAAGCCAAGATTTGTCCATTCAAAGGCGTTTATAAAGCATCTTCGAAACCAAGAAGTAAAAAACTATTAGAACTAAGTAGGTTAAACCTAAAGACTCTAATTGGCCTGCACACTGATAGGCACTGCAAGCTAAATCACCACCTGCACAGAATTGGACTGGTGGAAAACGCGGAATGCCGTCTGTGCCTGGAGGATGACGAAAAGGCAACGCACATTTTATGTATATGTCCCGCTGCTGAAAGAATCCGATTCTCATTATTCTGCAAATGACAACTTATGCTGGAGGACCAGGACGGAGAATCTCACCCAATAAGGTCATCAGTTTTATCATATGTCTGAACCTACTGATTATATGCCCATTCACGGATATAGTTCCCAATCTTACCATACCATACCATTGATAAGTATTGTTTACAGCTTTGTTTAATTTTGTTTAAATGTTATTTGTGGCGTTTCATAAATTATTTCTTTCCTTTTCTTTGTTTGCCACAAATAACATTTAAACAATATTTATGCAACAGGTATGGGCCTCATATCAATAAACTTTCTAGATTTTTACACACGTGCTATAAGAAATTAGCAAGAACCTTAAACAACATAACATTTTTGTGTAAATGCAGAGGAAATGGTATAATTCCAAAATTTATAAGATTAAAAATGCCATTCCAAAATCAAAAAATATCAAGAATCTTCGATAACGCAAGTAAGTATATGATTAGAGAAAGGATTAAATTCCATAGATGTCAAAAAAATTTACAAAATAATGATATACAATACACAGAAAATCAGATATATCAAGTCGTAGAGCCAGATTTTTAACACATACATAATAATGTTATGTTTAATTATAACAAATATTTTAATTTAAAAAAAGATACGCAATTAAATAAATTTAGAAACTTAATTAGGGAAAAACAAGTAGAGAATTACAAAATATAAATAATAACCATTTAATTGACAAAACTGTCATCAATATGTCAAACAGAGTTTTGACAATCTCAGATAAACTAGTTTTATCAAAAGGTTTAAATTTTGCTATTAACCCTAAAACAGTCCCAAAATTTGATATAATAGCAAGTATAGAGAAAACTGCTCAAAATTTACCAGCGGATGAAGGAAGTGAATACCGTATACGTTCAAAATTTATTTTAGAGAATCAAGTTAAAATTAAAGATAATTTGAGTTCTGAAGAAAAACAATCAATTTCTTCTTTGAAACAGGACATTAGTATTAAAACTTTACCAGCGGATAAAGGTAATGCCACAGTCATTTTAGATACAGATACATATGATTCAAAAATTACAACTCTCATATCTGAGGGCCCTTATTCAATATTAAATAAAGATCCAACCAAATCAATTGAAAACAAAATTTACATAACTCTTTTTAAATACAAAAATGAATTTAATGACTTTGAACGCAGAAAGCTTACACCACATCATAGTAAACCTCCTCATTTTTATGGTTTACCGAGGGGTATTTCGCTGGGGAATTTTGGTGTACAAACTCCAGGAATTAGTAGGGAATTAGGGGAATTAGTCGGGAATTAGGGGAATTGTTGAGAATTAGGGGAATTAGTGGGGAATTAGTATGAAATTAGTAGAAATTAGGGGAATTAGTTGTGGAATTAGGGGAATTAGCAGGAATTACTAAGGCATTAGTATGATACATTACATACACAATTAGGGGAGAATTAATTCGCAGAGCACGCAACTCTATCTAGAGTGTCTGCCAAAAAGTCTGATATGAAAAATTACGAGGAAAATTATTTTATCATTGGCTTTCAGAAAAATTTTATACCTACTTGATAAAAGTTTGTGCATAGTCTCAAACGAGTAAGCGTCTAGACAAGTTTGTGTTAGTCCGGGCGCTTAGGTCGGAAAATCAAATTATTTAAAATTGACTCAAGAATAAACTACCCTTATTTTTGAAGATGTCGAAAAATGTTATTTGAAGAAGTTGTTCCGAGTTGTTCATAATGCAAAGTAACATCCAAATATCAAATTTAGTTGCTCGATTCGAAAAATAAAATTTGTTACCATTTTTACTTTTTTACGCGTAATTTCTGAACTATATTTTTAAATATTTTTTTGATATCAAAAAATTTTTCTGAAAGTCAATAATAAAATAATTTCCCATATGGTACAGACTTTTTGGCGGGCACTACAACCACACATGCGCGTTTATTCCATAATTCACACGTGTACTAGTATCGCCGTTGTAAACGTGCAAAACCCCTGTGAAGTCAGCACCACTTTTTTGCAAAATTGAGTAAATTTTTAGAGTTCTGAGTAGAAAAAGCATAGTTCCAGAGTTCCTGGCCGAAAAGAACACAATAATTCTGCAAAAATAAGGCAAGAAATCTAACAAAATTAAATAAGGGTGCTAACTTCACGCAGCACCACTTTTTTGTGAAAAATGAGTTCTGATGGCATATTTCGGTAGAGAAAAATGAGTTCTGGAGTTCCTGACCATTTTTAACAATAGTTCTATCGATTTGTTGAAGTTATTAAAAAATTCAAATTTGGCAGAGTTCTGAATAGCACCAGGAGAGTTCTGACGAACGGCGAAAGAAAAAATTGTCTATCGCAAAAAATCCAATTGCAAATTTTTTGTCGAAAAATTGACATTTTATAATAAAAAAAGTACAAACGAGTTCTGATCGGAGTTCTGAATAGCACCAGAAGGGTTCTGACGAATGGCGAAAGAAAAAATTGTCTAAATGGTATGTTCCATTTGAAATAAGCGACATAACAGAGGTTGAAGTTGCCGAAGTTTGACTTCCATTTCTGAGCACCCTGTACATCTTACCATTATTGTAGGTTGCTTAGAGATAAGCTCAAACATTAGAAAAGATATGGTAAAAATTTAGGCTACTAAAATTTACCATAGCGGAAGTTATTAATTTTCAAATATGGCTTCGTCTTTGTAGATGATATCAATAAAGTCGAAATATCTATAAAACTATTAATTTTAGAGATAGGGAATGCTAATGAAAATTATCTCAAAATTATGAGCAGATTTTGAATTTGGCATAAAATTTTCATTCATTCATTCCTTTTAAAATAAGGAAGTTGACGTCGCCTTCCGGTATAAGCGGAAGTATACGTGCCATTATTTTCATTGAATAGAGCACCTCTGAAAACCCCCATGTATAAATTTTCAGGTCCAAATTATTTGCGGTTTTTCAGAAACGTCTAATAGGCCACTCAGCGTGAAGCACCCTGTATATGAGCACTCTCACACCCAAATCAATATAATGTTTATTTTCATGAGTTTTTATTACAAAAATTTAGACAAATTCTTTACCTTGCTCGTTATCTTATAACTTAATGAAGCGTTTAATATTGATATTTTTACCTTGATGTTATTGCTTATGAATACTATTGGTGTTAACTACCAATCAGCATGAAGAATTAAGAGATTTAGGTCTTAAGAATTTGCGGAATTACTAAGAAATTAGTAGGAAATTAGTAGAAATTAGTGGAATTAGTTGAGAATTAGGGGAATTAGTCAGGAATTAGGGGAATTAGTCAGGAATTAGGGGAATTAGTAAAGAATTAGGGGAATTAGTAGGGAATTAGAGGAATTACTAATTTTCTTGGGAATTAGTGTACATAATATTTTCAGCGAAACACCCCTCGTGGTTTACCAAAAATACATAAGGCAAACATTCCTCTAAGACCAATTGTTAGTTCTATTAATTTCCGTGTCATAACTTGGCAAAATTCTTACTAAAAACTATTAATCCGCTTTCTGGAAATACCGATTCATATATAAAAAAATAGTAAGCATTTTCTAGAAAAACTTTATGAAAATAATATTCATGATATACATTTGATGGTTAGTTTTGACGTAGTTAGCCTTTTTACAAATGTCCCTGTGGACAAAACTTTGAAAATAATTAGAGACAAATTAATAAACGACAATATTTGGCAAACAGGACTAAATAGCGTAAATAGTATAATGGAACTGTTAACGGTATCAATAAAAACAACCTATTTCCATTTAAAAAATGATTTTTATCAACAAGATTTCGGGATGGCAATGGGTTCCCCTTTGTCACCAATACTAAGTAATATAATTATGGAGGATTTTGAAAACAGATATTTTGAAAATAATATTCATAAACCGGTAACTTGGTGGAGATATGTTGACGATATTTTTGCAATTTGGCCTCATGGAATAGATTTATTAAACAATTTCTTGGAAAATATTAATAATAAAGAACCCTCTATCAAATTCACTCTAGAAATAGAAAATAATAATGAGTTACCATTTTTAGATGTTTTAATTAAAAAAGTCAATAATAATAATTTTCAAACTAGCGTTTACCGAAAAAAGACTCACATTAACAGATATTTAAATTTTAACTCAAACCAGTCTTTGGACGTTAAAAGAGGTGTTATAAAATGTTTGTATGATAGGGCAAAAATAATTTCTTCTAATGATGAAATATTCAAACATGAAAGGCAATTTGTCAGGGAAATTTTAATTAATAATGAATACCCGAAAGAATTTGTTGATAAGACTTTCATGAACATTGAAAATAGAGTTAACAATCCGGTGCAACCAAAACCAGAATATCATTATTCGACATTAATTCCATATATAAAAGGTTTATCTGAGAAATTACGTCGTGTCGGTAAAAAAATTGGCGTTAGAACAATTTTTCAAACAAATAATACTTTAAGATCCATATTGACAAAAACGAAACCATTAAATCCTGAACAAAATTCAAAAAATTGTATATTATACAGTATCCCGTGCGAGTGTAATAAACATTATGTGGGTGAATCATCTAGACCACTTAATGTACGATTAGGCGAGCACAAAAGTTATATTAGAAAAGGTGATATTGAAAAATCTAAAATTTGTGAACATGCTTGGGTAAACGATCACAGGATAAAATGGGAAAAAAAGAAAAATCAAAGAATCTGCAATAATTAATGAAGATAGATGCGTATCAAATTGTTCGGTAGAATTTTGTTCAACTTGGTTACCAATGTTGAGAGAAGAACTCAATAAAATTAATATTATTTAGTATATTTTTCAACATTTCTATGGTAAGTATCTATGGAAATGATATAAACAATTTTTATTTTATGGCGTGTTATTCTACACGTTACATAAAAATCTAAAGCCTAAACTTTGAAAAAGGAAACGGGTATAGTTTCCGAAACGTCAGCGCAGTATTTTTGTATTAATTTAATTCCTATTGTCAAAAAACACCCTCTAACTGATCCTCTGACATTACGTCAAAGGCGTAGAGGTTATTTCCCAGTTTTAAACTGGTTAATTTGAATATTTTTTAGACAAATCGAATTTTTTGGATAGGAATCAAGGAATGTGGCAATAAATCCCAAACAAAGAAAAGGAAAGAAATTTGTTTAATTTGTACAAGCTAGTTTTTTATTTTTAATGTGTAGCTCAATTATGATAAAGAATCTAATATGAACCAATTTTTCATAAAATATGTAACAATTATGTAAAAAATAAATCGACTGGCTGTGAAGATTATTTTCCTGATTAGATTATGTATGTATAATATTGTCATGACATTATGGTAAATTTAAGTTATTTGTGGCATTGTTCAGTTATCTTATAAATAAAGGTAAAAAAGAAATAACTTGAATAAATCAAAATTTTTTGTATGAACTATAAAGTACCTACGGTACAAATATTTGTTTTAGATGTATTGGAACGAATTTTCTATGAAAGGCACCCTACAAAACGTGAACAAGAGTCCTCTGATCCACACCCCGCCACACAACTACAATACCGTACACGCGTCAACGACAATCAACACCCCTGTAATATCACATCAGCCAAGTATGTGAGGCATCCTGATGCTAGCTGCTTTTGTCACGAAAGAGACGCTAAAAAGATGGATCAGCGAAGACAAATAGAAAAAAAACTAAAATTTCTAACAAGACGAGTTTCCCTGTGACAGACTACGTGCAGTTAAGGAAGTGAACATTTTCTGAGACCGAAATACACTACTGAAACAATAGATATTAATTATTTTTTTAAATTGCATGTTACCTACTAGATGAAATATGATAATAAATTTAACAAATGGGAATTTAAAGACACTATCAATAAGCTTTATATTATTTTCGTGCAAATAACTAGACGGATCACTGTATTGCTATTGTTTAATTCTTGTATATAATATATTTTAATTGACCTAAAATAGTCAGTCAGTAGTTGTATCGACTCATTTTTCCCATTATATGGAATTAATAATAAAAAATTAAATGAAATCTCATTTGTCTCAAATTATATATTTGCTAGTCCTGATCTTAGAATAATAATATAAATAGGCCTGTAGAATTAGACGATGTGAACGGGAATCTGTAACTAATTCGTTTCAGATAGCCGTAGGTAAAAACAGGTGTATATCAGAAATTTCGTATCCACTAATAATATTATATGTAAGGTCCTTAGTCGGCAATTGGATAGTATTAGAAAAAGAAAACCTCAAATTTTCATTAAGTCGACGTTTCGACAATTATTTATTGTCTTCTTCAGGACTACAACATAATACAATCAGCCAAACAATGTAAAATATGTAAAAAGACAAACAACTGTAAATATTAACATTCAAACATACTAAAATAAAAAATAAATAAAAACGTTATAAAATTTGAAAAAGGTAATTTACGCTTACCTAATGAGGCATGTGGTTTTCTGTCAACATAATCATCATCGTCAAAACTATAAAAACGTAACTTATAACATACGGTTCTTGAATTTTTAACAATATTTGGTATGTACTTAAATTATTCATGAAAAATAAATATCTTGCGATTCGATATGCAGGCAAAACAGAAATAACCATAAATATGAACGCAAATAAATAAAATAGTCCTTTATCAAAACCATGAAAAACTTATTAAAAAATACTGTAACAACAAAACAGCGCATAAAAACTCAATTCTTATTTCTATTTGAGAAGTTAATAAAAATATATATATATATATATATTTATACACTACTAGAAACCACAAATTGGACTATAATTTCACATATTTATATATCAAATTGTTATAAATTTTACTCAAATTTTCTGTGTCTGTTTTCTTGTTAACCGTATTATTATGTTTGTTAATTAGTATCATTTCACTTATAATTCTTTTCTTGTAATTTTGTTCAGTGTCCAAAATACTTACATTGTCAAATCTAAATTCATGATTTAAAGTAAAATGATGCGTTGCAAGAGCTGTTTTTTCCTTTTTATTAATATACAATTCACATTGGAAATTGAATGTGAAAATAAGCTACCATTCTTAGATATGTTACTAATAAGAACAAATGAACAAAAGATTCTTACAAATTGGTATGAAAAAGACATTAGTTCTGGGAGACTTATCAACTACCACTCTCAACATCCTTTCGCGCAAAAATTTAATATTATGGTGAGTATGAAAAACAGAATTTTAAAACTAAGCGATATCAGTTTCCATGAACAAAATATGAAAATGTTTAAACAGAAATTACGTAATAATGATTATCCGAATAAATTAACAAATTTAATTATCAATAATAATACTCTAAGCAACACTCATACTTCAAATCTATTAGCTAATAAAAAATATTTTAAGTTACCTTATGTAGAAGGTCTTTCACAACAAATGAAGCGTATTTTAACTAATGAACACTCGAAAATAGTTTTTTATCATATCAAAAAAGTAGGAAATTTATATTCATCTATGAAAGATAAGTTAATGTTGGATGATAAATCACAACTTGTTTATAAAATTCCCTGTAGTTGTGGAGCAGTGTATATTGGGCAAACAAAACAGTTGCTCAAAACTAGAATTAATGAACATAAATGTTCTTGTAATGCAAGACATATTAATAAAAAGGAAAAAACAGCTCTTGCAACGCATCATTTTACTTTAAATCATGAATTTAGATTTGACAATGTAAGTATTTTGGACACTGAACAAAATTACAAGAAAAGAATTATAAGTGAAATGATACTTATTAACAAACATAATAATACGGTTAACAAGAAAACAGACACAGACAATTTGAGTAAAATTTATAACAATTTGATATATAAATATGTGAAATTATAGTCCAATTTGTGGTTTCTAGTAGTGTATAAATATATATATATATATTTTTTTTTATTAACTTCTCAAATAGAAATAAGAATTGAGTTTTTATGCGCTGTTTTGTTGTTACAGTATTTTTTAATAAGTTTTTCATGGTTTTGATAAAAGACTATTTTATTTATTTGCGTTCATATTTATGGTTATTTCTGTTTTGCCTGCATATCGAATCGCAAGATATTTATTTTTCATGAATAATTTAAAAGTACATACCAAATATTGTTAAAAATTCAAGAACCGTATGTTATAAGTTACGTTTTTATAGTTTTGACGATGATGATTATGTTGACAGAAAACCACATGCCTCATTAGGTAAGCGTAAATTACCTTTTTCAAATTTTATAACGTTTTTATTTATTTTTTATTTTAGTATGTTTGAATGTTAATATTTACAGTTGTTTGTCTTTTTACATATTTTACATTGTTTGGCTGATTGTATTATGTTGTAGTCCTGAAGAAGACAATAAATAATTGTCGAAACGTCGACTTAATGAAAATTTGAGGTTTTCTTTTTCTAATACTATCCAATTGCCGACTAAAGACCTTACATATAAAAACAGGTGTATTTAGTTATAAGGAATATACCTCTGCGATTCCTCCCAAATCAAATAAACAGAACATTGTTTAAAAGTCACTTTTATGTGAAAAAATCATGAAATTTGGAGTTTTTTAAAAATTGCAGTAAGACTGCAGTAGATTAATTTTTTTGAATGTTTCTGTTTACTAGGTAATTCCAAACCGGTTAATTTAAGCCCCGGTTGATTTCATTTCATTGATTATTTATTTAAATAATTGCCGAAAACCATCGAAATTTTCGAAAATTTCAAGCATTTTTTACCCTGAAAGAAAAAATGCTAGACTCTTGAAACTTTGGTGGAATATGTGTCTCATTACCCTCAACTTACAAAAAAAATTTCGTTTCAAAATGTTTATTAGTTTTCGAGAAATTCTATTTGTTTATTAAAACCGTCCCAAATGTTTAATGAAAAATTGACCCATTAACGTTATCAAAAATAATTCAACCACAGCTCATTTTTTTCGTCAAGACGTCAATTTTACGAATCTGTTATGGGCGTATCGATTTTCAATAATTTTGACCGTCAAAATGGCGTTAACAACTTTTCGGAGCAGCGCTTTTTGCAAATGACTTTACAACAAATGAACGTATCTGCACAAATCTTTCATATTTGAGTTGCTGGTATTTTTCTACAAATTTATAAGAATAAATTGTTGCTCTGGGACATGTAGGAGCCGAGATAATTTTTTAAATTGTTTAATGCGCCAAACGTTCATTTATTAATATTTATGGCCAAAATTGAAACTGGTTGTTAATAAGATCTTGAATTTTGTGAATTCATCAAGTCCTATTGAAAACGGGACCATTTTGAGGTCAAAATACAATTTTTAATAATTAGTGATTTTAGAGCGTCTTCAATTTGTTTGGCTCAAGGGACAGGCGAATTTTTGATCAAACGAGTTTCAAATTGGGGCGCGAGAAAAATTCGTCATATCTCCGTTATTTTCCGGCCAATTTCGACGTTGTTTTTTTTTATTTGGGGTAGCTCACGAAAATAATAACAATGGGCACATTTGCAATATTCAAATAATAAACATATAATTGTTATAAACTATTTTTTTTTTAATTTTTTCTTTTTTGGGCTTATGCAACTTATAATGTGCTAATGTATTAAATATAAATTTATAAAGATTATATAATGGTAACAATGTATGCACAAACTATTTCTCCATCAAACAATATGGGTGAAAACACGGTAATGGGAATAATTCGATTTTATTTTTGAAATAAAAAAAAAGTGTTCAAATAATGTTCCACTGTTGTTATTTTATTCAGTAATGTTCCTTCTTTACATTTCTGATTTGGGCACGAAAAATATTGAGTGCTTTATGTTTTATGGGGAAAAATGTCACTTAACAGTAATCGATTTGTCCATTCTTTGATGATTTTAAATCTGAGATTATTGAAAGACAAGTGCTTTGGAGTCGCTTATAACGCAGGCATTATGTCAAGCAGGCCCATACTTTGCAGATAATAATTTAAAAATGATATATGAGGTACTCATTTGCATTAAATGTTATTGAATTCTGTCGTGTCTCCCAAAAATATCATTTTTAATAATAATTTTTCAGCTAGGAAGAATAATTCTTTAAAAGTTACCTCTTCAATGATATATTTCCTGTCGATTATTATTTACATAATGTACTTAAACAAAAATATACAGCATTTGCAACACTTATTTAAAATAATCTAACATTTTGCAGTGTCACGGACAGCCAAAAACGTTACGGAATAGACATTACTGTCATGGAATGGACATTTTGTGATGTAATTCAGGTCTTAAACCTTAAACCTTAAACCTGTTTGCTCCTATACTTTAACATCTCTGGACAATTAAAGCATTTAAAAGAGATGGAGGTGCTATTTTCTCCATAATCTCTTCTTCATCGTACCAAAATTTTCCGAAACGTCACGGACTGGACGGTCACGGATCGGACAAATAGAGCCAAATATTTTAATCTGAGACAGCACAACGTCACTGATTTCACGACTTCTAGGTTATGGCTTCTACGCACCTTAATGCTAACTAATACATTTACTTAAGTAAATAGATTTATTGCTAGTAATTATTAGGTATGTCTCAGATAGGACAGGTAATTAATACTACACACACGTTTTCCAAGTTTCATTGATTAATTAAATAAACAATATAATAATAACATTAACTTCCCCTGGTTTTCACTAACCGGCACACTTGAGTGAATCTCAAAACACAAGTAAACACCACAGTAGCGAACTCTAGCGTAAAATATTTCAAATTAACGCGGCTGTCTCGGATCGGACAATACATCGCGAACCTAGTAATTCCGCAGACAAATTTCATTGATGTTATTAATTTTATCGTTTAAGATGTATTTTTTAAGTGACGTTTTAAAATGATTATAAATCAAATGTCAAGAGGTAACGCTAATTATTATTTATCTCTTAAAAAAATACCCCTGAATTATGAAATGCGTCACAGATCGGACATTATGACGCTTCAATTAATCTGTTTTAACAGATTTCTTTTAGATTTACAGATTTTAATGTTAAATTTTGGAGCAAGCGACCTTCTTTTATCAATAACCACCTTTGTTTATTAACATAAGTGTATTATGTGACGAAAATTTCGTGGCGACCTTACTATTCCCATTACCGTGTTTTCACCCATATACGATGTTACAGCATTGTTACCATTATATAATCTTTATAAATTTATATTTAATACACTAGCACATTATAAGTTGCATAAGCCCAAAAAAGAAAAAATTAAAAAAAAAAAAATTGTTTATAACAATTATATCTTTATTTTTTTGGATATTGCAAATGTGCCCATTGTTATTATTTTCGTGAGCTACCCCAAATTAAAAAAAAAAACGTCATAATTGGCCGGAAAATAACGGAGATATGACGAATTTTTCTCGCTACCCCAATTTGAAACTCGTTTGATAAAAAATTCACCTGTCCCTTGAGCCAAACAAATTGAAGACGCTCTAAAATCAATAATTATTAAAAATTATATTTCGACCTCAAAAAGGGCCCGTTTTCAATAGGACTTGATGAATTCACAAAATTCAAGATCTTATTAACAACCAGTTTCAATTTTGGCCATAAATATTAATAAATAAACGTTTGGCGCATTAAACAATTTAAAAAATTATCTGGGCTCCTACATGTCCCAGAGCAACAATTTTTTTTTATAAATTTGTAGAAAAATACCAGCAACTCAAATATGAAAGATTTGTGCAGATACGTTCATTTGTTGTAAAGTTATTTGCAAAAAACGCTGCTCCGAAAAGTAGCAATGTTGTTAACGCCATTTTGACGGTCAAAATTATTGAAAATCGATACGCCCATAACAGATTCGTAAAATTGACGTCTTGACGAAAAAAATGAGCTGTGGTTGAATTATTTTTGATAACGTTAATAGGTAAATTTTTCATTAAACATTTGGGACGTTTTTAATAAACAAATAGAATTTCTCGAAAACTAATAAACATTTTGAAACGAAATTTTTTTGTAAGTTGAGGGTAATGAGACACGTATTCCACCAAAGTTTCAAGAGTCTAGCATTTTTCCTTTCAGAGTAAAAAATGCTTGAAATTTTCGAAAATTTCGATGGTTTTCGGCAATTATTTAAATAAATAATCAATGAAATGAATTCAACCGGTTTGGAATTACCTAGTAAACAGAAACATTCAAAAAACTTAATCTACTGCAGTCTTACTGTAATTTTTTAAAAAATCCAAATTTCATGATTTTTTCACATAAAAGTGACTTATAAACAATGTTCTGTTTATTTGATTTGGGAGGAATCGCAGAGGTATATTCCTTATAACTAAATACACCTGTTTTTACCTACGGCTATCTGAAAGGAATTAGTTACACCGTTTTTTCTATTTCTGCAGGCCTAAAAGAGGTGATGTCTGATTTCATATTGAATGATAAATGTATGAAAAGAATTTGCTTAAAACCTAATAAAAATCGCAATCAAACTCACTGTCTAAAAAATAAGTTTTAACTAATATTGAAAAATAAATTTATAAACGTTTGCATGAATTCTGTATAGCATTAAATAAAGCTCGATCATATGCATTACGAAAGCTTCGTCAACGAGTTTTAGAATAAAACGGAAACCATCTGGTCTAGAAAAAGTCGTAAATGTAAAAATGTATTTTGGTAGAGATGCGTCTGTAATAATATCACCGGGTGATAATATGCTTTGACGAGCTAGTAAATAGGTACACGAAAATACCAATAGAGGCAAAATTAAATGAATTATGTATTGTATATATAGAATATTGTGCGACAAGTGCAAATTTCACACGAGTTTGAAGAATTTCAAACGAGTGAAAAACTGCATTTTTGCACGTGTAGCACACTATACTTTTTCTACAACCACGTTTTTTCTCCAAGAATAAAAAATTGATAGATTTTTTCCATTAATATTTAAAGTTTCTCTTGAAACTGTGCAGATGAAATTTTTGCGGCACCGTTATGTCACTTTACGGCACGCTTATGTCACTTTTTAGGTGCTGTGGGAAATTATCTAGTTTGCGTACAGTAAACATTGCACAAAAGCGTGTTTGGGATGGTGGTAGTAGAAAAATTTATTTAAATGAATATATTACTGGATGGAAATGAAATTGAACGATAGCAAAAAACCTGATCCAACTATTTATAATAATTGTGTTTTTAGTATTACCAATAACAATTACAAGTCTCGTAATGTAGCTTGATACGCGAAATGCGCAAACGAGGAAATGAGACATCCGATGTGCAACAAAGATGAAGCGTACTGAGTTTAGAGAATGTACAATCTGCTGCACAAACTTTTGAACAAGTAATTATTGGATTAGTATTTCTCATGTATTTATAAGTTTTCTAAGTAACGCTGCACTCTACTTTTAAAAACCATTGTATATTGTATTTTGAAATCACGAAACAGAAAACAAAACCACTGGCACACGACGCCGACGCGACGCCAAAATACCTTTTCACAGACTATACCGATGCAAACACCACGGAAGCTCTGTATTAATGGTCTCTCCCCACTACTGGACCGCAAATTTCGTGCGCATCCAAATCTCAAGTATCAATCTACGTTACGAGAGTTGTATAATAAGTAAATAATCAAAAATAGTAATATGGTTATAACTTTAATTATAATTTTGTGTTAATATTAGTAAAAGGTAATGATAATAATTGTTTAAAGTTATTATAAATATAGTTTTGCGTAATAACACAGGTGAAACGTATTTTTTTATATATTTGCAGGTAAAAAATTTCTACCCATTTTAGTTTAATAAAACTAACAAAAATTATTTAAAATAAATCTATTTTACAGTTATAACCTAAGTTATGTTCATTAAAATAGGTGGAACGTTGTTTTTATACATTGTCTCTACAAGTGTTATAATTGTAGGTACCTTCAAAGTATCTAAATAAAATTGTGAAATTGACAATGTTCCACCCATTTTAGTTTAATACAATTATTAAAAATTGTTTAAAACAAATTTATTTTCAAGCTTTAAATTAAGTTATGTTTACTAAAATAGGTGGATCGTTGTTTTTTTTTACATTATTTATTATTTCTTTCCTTTTCTTTGTTTGGGATTTATTACCACATTGCTGAGATTCCTATCCAAAAAATGCGATTTATCTAAAAAATATTCAAATTAACCAGTTTAATACTGGGAAATAACCTCTACGCCTTTGACGTAATGTCAGAGGATCAGTTAGAGGGTGTTTTTTGACAACTAATAGGAATTAAATTAATACAAAAATACTGCGCTGACGTTTCGGAAACTATATCCGTTTCCTTTTTCAAAGTTTAGGCTTTAGATTTTTATGTAACGTGTAGAATAACACGGCATAAAATAAAAATTGTCATTTCCATAGATACTTACCATAGAAATGTTGAAAAATATACTAAATAATATTAATTTTATTGAGTTCTTCCTCAACATTGGTAAACAAGTTGAACAAAATTCTACCGAACAATTTGATACGCATTTATCTTCATTAAGTAAAATGATTGCAGTTTCTTTGATTTTTCTTTTTTTCTTTTTTTGTTGTCTGCTTCTTTGGTCAAAATTTTTGCCGAATCCCATTTTATCCTGTGATCGTTTTCCCAAGCATGTTCACAAATTTTAGATTTTTCAATATCACCTTTTCTAATATAACTTTTGTGCTCGCCCAATCGTACATTAAGTGGTCTAGATGATTCACCCACATAATGTTTATTACACTCGCACGGGATACTGTATATACAATTTTTTGAATTTTGTTCAGGATTTAATGGTTTCGTTTTTGTTAATATGGATCTTAAAGTATTGTTTGTTTGAATAATTGTCCTAACGCCAAATTTTTTTCCGACACGACGTAATTTCTCAGATAAACCTTTTATATATGGAATTAATGTCGAATAATGATATTCTGGTTTTGGTTGCACCGGATTGTTAACTCTATTTTCAATGTTCATGAAAGTCTTATCAATAAATTCTTTCGGGTATTCATTATTAATTTTAAAATTTCCCTGACAAATTGCCTTTTATGTTTGAATATTTTATCATTAGAAGAAATTATTTTTGCCCTATCATACAAACATTTTATAACACCTCTTTTAACGTCCAAAGACTGGTTTGAGTTAAAATTTAAATATCTGTTATGGTGAGTCTTTTTTCGGTAAACGCTAGTTTGAAAATTATTATTATTGACTTTTTTAATTAAAACATCTAAAAATGGTAATTCATTATTATTTTCTATTTCTAGAGTGAATTTGATATATGGTTCTTTATTATTAATATTTTCCAAAAAATTGTTTAATAAATCTATTCCATGAGGCCAAATTGCAAAAATATCGTCAACATATCTCCACCAAGTTACCGGTTTATGAATATTATTTTCAACATATCTGTTTTCAAAATCCTCCATAAACATATTACTTAGTATTGGTGACAAGGGTGAACCCATTGCCATCCCGAAATCTTGTTGATAAAAATCATTTTTTAATTGGAAATAGGTTGTTTTTATTGATACCGTTAACAGTTCCATTATACTATTTGCGCTAAGTTTAGTCCTGTTTGTCAAATTATTGTCGTTTATTAATTTGTCTCTAATTATTTTCAAAGTTTTGTCCACAGGGACATTTGTAAAAAGGCTAACTACGTCAAAACTAACCATCAGATGTGTATCATGAATATTATTTTCATAAAGTTTTTCTAGAAAACGCTTACTATTTTTTATATATGAATTGGTATTTCCAGAAAGCGGATTAATAATTTTTAGTAAGAATTTTGCCAAGTTATGACACGGAGAATTAATAGAACTAACAATTGGTCTTAAAGGAATGTTTGCCTTATGTATTTTTGGTAAACCATAAAAATGAGGAGGTTTACTATGATGTGGTGTAAGATTACACCACATCATAGTAAACCTCCTCAAAGACTGCCGTCTCCTATTCCCTTCGGGAGGAAAGCTGAAAAAACTTGGAGATTCGCGAGGTCGACCGAACGATAACCAGAGGCATGAGGCGTTCTTGAAAGTTTGTGAGTCTGTTGAAAATTCTGATGAGTGCCAGTTTTCCATAAACGACTTAGAGCTGGAAATGGAAAAAGTATTTAAAGACATGGATTGCGAGCCTTACTCTACAGTTTCTAAGGAAGTTGGTCGATTACTTTGGACAACGAATATGTATCACAGAAATTACAGGAAAAAGAACAATTTTGAATTTCAGAAATAATGTAGATTCAATATTGTTTAAATCTTGGTATACTCAGAAACTAGAAAACAGTGAGCAAGATGAAAGGTTGAGGGTAGTTCAGAAAGATGCAGAAATCATAAGAGAAGATATACGTGCTGCCGTATATGATTGCAGCGTTTATCCACCCGCAGAAAAATCCTCAGTTTTATGCAATATTCCCAAAAGTTTAGACACGCTACTGGAGACAATTATGAAATTAAAAAATATAGAAAACGAACGCCAAGATACGAAAGAGGCAGCTATAGGTCAGGCAATAATAAGCGCATGTCGACCAAGGTCATTCATATCTCCAATTTTACTTGGTATTGGTGTACATATCCATAGTGAATTTGGCTCCAGGCAGATCGGGGACTTCCTAAACAATTGGGGATTTTCGATGACCTACAACGAAACATATCGATATAAAAACTGCATAATAAAAGACAATGCCGAGACGGTTGTCAGCGAAAATAGTCTTGTCCAGTACTGCTTTGATAACGCAGATTTTAATATTAAAACTCTTACTGGGGCCATGTAGGCTTGTAGAATTAGACGATGTGAACGGGAATCTGTAACTAATTCGTTTCAGATAGCCGTAGGTAAAAACAGGTGTATTTAGTTATAAGGAATATACCTCTGCGATTCCTCCCAAATCAAATAAACAGAACATTGTTTATAAGTCACTTTTATGTGAAAAAATCATGAAATTTGGAGTTTTTTAAAAATTGCAGTAAGACTGCAGTAGATTAATTTTTTTTAATGTTTCTGTTTACTAGGTAATTCCAAACCGGATCATTTAAGCCCCGGTTGATTTCACTTCATTGATTATTTATTTAAATAATTGCCGAAAACCATCGAAATTTTCGAAAATTTCAAGCATTTTTTACTCTGAAAGGAAAAATGCTAGACTCTTGAAACTTTGGTGGAATATGTGACTCATTACCCTCAACTTACAAAAAAAATTTGGTTCAAAATGTTTATTAGTTTATTAGTATTTGTTTATTAAAAACGTCCCAAATGTTTAATGAAAAATTGACCTATTAACGTTATCAAAAATAATTCAACCACAGCTCATTTTTTTCGCCAAGACGTCAATTTTACGAATCTGTTATGGGCGTATCGATTTTCAATAATTTTGACCGTCAAAATGGCGTTAACAACATTGCTACTTTTCGGAGCAGCGTTTTTTGCAAATAACTTTACAACAAATGAACGTATCTGCACAAATCTTTCATATTTGAGTTGCTGGTATTTTTCTACAAATTTATAAAAAAAAATTGTTGCTCTGGGACATGTAGGAGCCGAGATAATTTTTTAAATCGTTTAATGCGCCAAACGTTTATTTATTAATATTTATGGCCAAAATTGAAACTGGTTGTTAATAAGATCTTGAATTTTGTGAATTCATCAAGTCCTATTGAAAACGGGCCCTTTTTGAGGTCAAAATATAATTTTTAATAATTAGTGATTTTAAAGCGTCTTCAATTTGTTTGGCTCAAGGGACAGGTGAATTTTTTATCAAACGAGTTTCAAATTGGGGTAGCGAGAAAAATTCGTCATATCTTCGTTATTTTCCGGCCAATTTCGACGTTTTTTTTTAAATTTGGGGTAGCTCACGAAAACAATAACAATGGGTACATTTGCAATATCCAAATAATAAACATATAATTGTTATAAACAATTTTTTTTTTTTTATTTTTTCTTTTTTGGGCTCATGCTACTTATAATGTGCTAATGTATTAAATATAAATTTATAAAGATTATATAATGGTAACAATGCTGTAACATCGTATATTGTTTAATGGAGAAATAGTTTGTGCATACATTGTTACCATTATATAATCTTTATACATTTATATTTAATTATTATGTTGCATAAGCCCAAAAAAGAAAAAATTTAAAAAAAAATTGTTTATAACAATTATTTGTTTATTATTTGGATATTGCAAATGTGCCCATTGTTATTATTTTCGTGAGCTACCCCAAATTAAAAAAAAAAAACGTCGAAATTGGCCGGAAAATAACGAAGATATGACGAATTTTTCTCGCTACCCCAATTTGAAACTCGTTTGATAAAAAATTCACCTGTCCTTTGAGCCAAACAAATTGAAGACGCTTTAAAATCACTAATTATTAAAAATTATATTTTGACCTCAAAAAGGGCCCGTTTTCAATAGGACTTGATGAATTCACAAAATTCAAGATCTTATTAACAACCAGTTTCAATTTTGGCCATAAATATTAATAAATAAACGTTTGACGCATTAAACAATTTAAAAAATTATCTCGGCTCCTACATGTCCCAGAGCAACAATTTTTTTTATAAATTTGTAGAAAAATACCAGCAACTCAAATATGAAAGATTTGTGCAGATACGTTCATTTGTTGTAAAGTTATTTGCAAAAAACGCTGCTCCGAAAAGTAGCAATGTTGTTAACGCCATTTTGACGGTCAAAATTATTGAAAATCGATACGCCCATAACAGATTCGTAATATTGACGTCTTGACGAAAAAAATGAGCTGTGGTTGAATTATTTTTGATAACGTTAATAGGTCAATTTTTCATTAAACATTTGGGACGTTTTTAATAAACAAATAGAATTTCTCGAAAACTAATAAACATTTTAAAACGAAATATTTTTTGTAAGTTGAGGCTAATGAGACACATATTCCTCCAAAGTTTCAAGAGTCTAGCATTTTTCCTTTCAGAGTAAAAAATGCTTGAAATTTTCGAAAATTTCGATGGTTTTCGGCAATTATTTAAATAAATAATCAATGAAATGAAATCAACCGGGGCTTAAATTAACCGGTTTGGAATTACCTAGTAAACAGAAACATTCAAAAAAATTAATCTACTGCAGTCTTACTGCAATTTTTGAAAAACTCCAAATTTCATGATTTTTTCACATATAAACAATGTTCTGTTTATTTGATTTGGGAGGAATCGCAGAGGTATATTCCTTATAACTAAATACACCTGTTTTTACCTACGGCTATCTGAAACGAATTAGTTACACCGTTTTTTCTATTTCTGCAGGCCTAATGGCAAATTTCACAGTTTGGGAGGTATTCGATTGACTACTCCTTCGCCGCCTGCAACACGAAAATCGATTGCTCGCCAAATTGACATTGCTTCTTCTACAGCAGCAGCAGAGAAAGATGACATTTCCATCAGTTGGTACAAAGCACCAAAGACACCTGCATTGAAAAATGTTATAGCAAAAGACATTAAAATCGGTAATACAGAAATGAAAAATCTAATGAAACGTGCAAAAACTTTGGATCTATTATGGTTGTCTAGCAACTGGGCAGGTATATGATGATATTTAGTATGAATATCGTTATTTGGTACAATTTTATTTTTGGTTGAAGAAGAGCGTTGGTCGGAGGCTACACATTTAAAGACAAGGGACACACATCCAATATCCGTGTATAATGGAAAAATCCCTCTCACAGTATTTTCCATTGCCACGACCGGGATTCGAACCCGGCTTTTGGGTGAGAGGCAGGTACGCTACCATCTCGACCATCAGTCATATTTTCATATGTTAAAATGAAAAAAATCCGTTGACTCTTTTTTTCAATATTAATCATAGGTGTCCCTTTATTCACGCAATTGGAAAAAAGATAGATTTTAATGTTAAAGTATTTGCATCGAAGTACTTAGTGGACGGACATAACGGAGCACCGACCATCGTCCGACCAATAGCATAGTACCATAAGTCCGTCCACCAAATAACATAAATACATGCTTCTAAATATTTTTCATTTTTAACACTATAAGTTCACTACTAAGAAAAACTACATAAATTAAAATATGTAACAGACGCAAGCTTAATAAGTGAAGAATCAACACACAATTCAATTTTATAGCAGCTATTTCATTACGTTGCAAAGTTTTGTAAATTATATGATAAGAAATTGTCTTTGACACTACTACCTAGAACTCAGGAAATTAAAGGATTCATTTCAAATGTTCAAAGTTTCAGACTAAAGTTAAAGTCTCTAACCCTTTGTTACTTACTCATCCCGCCAAGGTCAATTTCTTCCCATCAAAATTAGCAAGTTGACATATTAATTTTCCCTAAGAAATATAGAGGAACAGATAACAAACCTTTATACTTGGTATTCCCAAGATATTTATATTGTGCCTCGTTTTATTTCATAAACTGAGATAGGTATAATAAATAACAAATTAATTACAGAGGTAATGTTAAAACACGTTCTATAAACGTCGATGAATTTACTTTTCAGAAAGATAGACGTCAAAATTGCACTTTTTCGTTCACTCCTCCAGAGCCCAAAACCAGAGCGGGACCTTGTAATTCACGATGTAGTTCCAAGTTGGACGCTCTATCTTGGATTTCTTACCAGAACGGTCCCACGGCGGCGTTTTTTCCTATGGAAATAGTTTTTAAATTTTTCGTGTTTTTGCAATTTTTTCAATTTTTTGCAATCTGAAAATCATACATTACTTAAACGCAACGTCTCCTGCCAGCCAGACAGTCAGCAACCTATTACACCCCCAATTGTCACTTTCGCCCACTCTTATGTCACTTTCGCCCTCTCTTATATGTCACTTTCACCTTACTGTCAAATTGCCAATTGTCAAAATACGATAAATAAAATTCAGACGAAATTTTTTCATATCATTTAAATTACCTTTATTTACAATTCCTCGGCAATATATGAAACGTAGCAGCATTAGCTTCTTTTAGAATGTCTGCTGGCACAGTAATATCATCATTTCCTTCCATTATTTCATAATTTAATGAAAAATGTTCACCACGCGTCAGGTTTATAATTTCCTTGACAACTACAAATGTTTATATTTACACGAACCATAGCAACGCAACCTGCCATCTACGTTGATTTGCACTCCATACATAACCATAAACTAAAAGCAGCTTCTACAAAACTTAATATTTTTTAAAAATTTCAATGGCAGGATCAAACAACATGCTATACAGCACTCGTGAAGAAACGAATTCTTGATACGATCCACAATCATAAATTAAGTCAAACTGAAAGCCACTGCACAAGAAGAATTTTTCAAAATTTTTTGAGAACTATTACCCCATAGCAATCAAATTGTGCGTTTAGTTGTTATTAATAACTGTGCAAAAATTGAAAACGGTACGTTGTCTTTTTCAGGTTCCTCACTGGGGTCAAAATTTTAGAAAAAAGATTTTTTTTAACCATTTTCTTTAACTTTTTTCTGTTCTTTGGGAAATTATCAATCACCAAGCTCAAAATGTGTCTTAGTGTACCACAAAACACTGTGCATTTTAATTTAAAAACGATATTACCCAAACGTTTGTGCCTCAAAAGCGTCAAAATACATGCTTTTAGCAGTACCTATCTCCCAAAAACATATTTACTGTTCTTCTCTATATTCAACTACAAAAGGATGAACATCAAATAAATCAAAAGCTTTATTAGCACAAAAAAAAAACAGAAATACACAGGAAGAAATAAACAAAAACAGGTCAATTTTTTTTCATATTAGGTTATTAGTTATTATCTATTTTTAAAATAATCTGATTTCGTTTCAAATGGTGTCAATATTGTTCTTGACTTTATACGGGCTTGAATGAATCCATCTCGGTTTTCAGCTAATGATGCCTCAGTTACAAGATGCACGCATCGTTCAACAGCTTGGGTATTGCAAGGAAATTGTGGAAAACCAGGAAAACTTATGTTCGACACCTTAGTTAAGCATATTTCCATATTAGAGGTTATCAGTAATATTTTCTTCATTCCAAAATATTAATTCCGAGTAATGTTTGGCCTCAAAATTTATTTCGCGTATACTAAATTCACGTAATGCCGTTGTTTCGATGGTTCGTGCCTTCAGGACACGTCGCATATCCAGTTCTTTGTATTTTTAGTATTCGTCCGTAAGCAAAGAAAGCAATACCTATATTATCAGGAAGTGCAAAAAAACCATGGCGCTGAATTACCGAATAAACAATTTTTTTTAACTTTTTCTGATAAAAATCTGCGAGCATCTACTAAACTGAATGTCTTGTCCTTTCAACACACGAAGGCATACGTTTTAGTCGAACCAAAATGGGGCGTAAACTTCATTATGTAATTTACCAAAATAAAGAGCTTGTTCGCCCCACTTCCGCCATAGACGCCTGGGCTGTGGTTGTATCGGAAAACTAGGCCTGCAGAAATAGAAAAAACGGTGTAACTAATTCGTTTCAGATAGCCACAGGTAAAAACAGGTGTATTTAGTTATAAGGAATATACCTATGCGATTCCTCCCAAATCAAATAAACAGAACATTGTTTAAAAGTCACTTTTATGTGAAAAAATCATGAAATTTGGAGTTTTTTAAAAATTGCAGTAAGACTGCAGTAGATAAATTTTTTTGAATGTTTCTGTTTACTAGGTAATTCCAAACCGGTTAATTTAAGCCCCGGTTGATTTCATTTCATTGATTATTTATTTAAATAATTGCCGAAAACCATCGAAATTTTCGAAAATTTCAAGCATTTCTTACTCTGAAAGGAAAAATGCTAGACTCTTGAAACTTTGGTGGAATATGTGTCTCATTACCCTCAACTTACAAAAAAAATTTCGTTTTAAAATGTTTATTAGTTTTCGAGAAATTCTATTTGTTTATTAAAAACGTCCCAAATGTTTAATGAAAAATTGACCTATTAACGTTATCAAAAATAATTCAACCACAGCTCATTTTTTTTCGTCAAGACGTCAATTTTACGAATCTGTTATGGGCGTATCGATTTTCAATAATTTTGACCGTCAAAATGGCGTTAACATCATTGCTACTTTTCGGAGCAGCGTTTTTTGCAAATAACTTTACAACAAATGAACGTATCGGCACGAATCTTTCATATTTGAGTTGCTGGTATTTTTCTACAAATTTATTAAAAAAAATTGTTGCTCTGGGACATGTAGGAGCCGAAATAATTTTTTAAATTGTTTAATGCGACAAACGTTGATTTATTAATATTTATGGCCAAAATTGAAACTGGTTGTTAATAAGATCTTGAATTTTGTGAATTCAGCAAGTCCTATTGAAAACGGGCCCTTTTTGAGGTCAAAATATAATTTTTAATAATTAGTGATTTTAGAGCGTCTTCAATTTGTTTGGCTCAAGGGACAGGTGAATTTTTGATCAAACGAGTTTCAAATTGGGGTAGCGAGAAAAATTCGTCATAATCTCCGTTATTTTCCGGCCAATTTCGACGTTTTTTTTTTTAATTTGGGGTAGCTCACGAAAATAATAACAAAGGGCACATTTGCAATATCAAAATAATAAACAAATAATTGTTATAAACAATTTTTTATTTTTTTAAATTTTTTCTTTTTTGGGCTTATGCAACTTATAATGTGCTAATGTATTAAATATAAATTTATAAAGATTATATAATGGTAACAATGCTGTAACATCGTATATTGTTTGATGGAGAAATAGTTTGTGCATACATTGTTACCATTGTATAATCTTTATAAATTTATGTTTAATACATTAGCACATTATACGTTGCATAAGCCCAAAAAAGAAAAAATTAAAAAAAAAATTGTTTATAACAATTATTTGTTTATTATTTGGATATTGCAAACGTGCCCATTGTTATTATTTTCGTGAGCTACCCCAAATTAAAAAAAAAAAAACGTCGAAATTGGCCGGAAAATAACGGAGATATGACGAATTTTTCTCGCTACCCCAATTTGAAACTCGTTTGATCAAAAATTCACCTGTTCCTTGAGCCAAACAAATTGAAGACGCTCTAAAATCACTAATTATTAAAAATTATATTTTGACCTCAAAATGGGCCCGTTTTCAATATAGTCCGGTTTCCATTAGTCAAATATGGGATCCCGTGTGCAGATTAGTGATACAATATTGTGCAATACGTCAAAATTTTCAGAAAACCTTGTAAATTATGGATATTGATGGGCCCTCTCTAACAAATATGGCAGAGGGGTATAATTCACCCCTTTAACATCCCTAAAGGAACAAAAATTAAATAAAATAAAATTATGGAAACAAATTGTTGCATAATAAAAAAAATACTTTTTTTATTTAAGATAACAGAAAATATGGTTTAAAAAGTGACATAGGGGTAAGTCTTGCCCCTTGCGTAGTAAAGGGGTAACTCTTAATCCATGTGTAACTTGAAAATAACTATTCCTTTCAAGTTTCAAATTCTAAATAAATCTAAATGAAAATTTCCTCTGGAGTAACAGAGGGGTGAAACTCACCCCTTATAATATGTCACCCCTAAAAGTAAAAAGTTTTCTTTTTTGTTTTAATAAATAAATATAAATAAAGTAGGTAGGCAGTAGTTTTCTTGCCCCTCAACCTCATGTTTTAAATAAATTGTAAAAACATGCGAATGTAGTTTTGTTACCCCATTTTCTGAATAAATTGATATAAAGTAAAGGATGTCGTTTTTTTTTCATTTCAACCACATAATTTTTATAATGGGCGAGGAGCTCCCAAAATTTAAATTCAATGAATGTTTTAGTTTAGAATACAAAGTAGTTCCACTTGTTACATATTTATGTAAGAAGTCGAACTTCTTATCTTATAGGGTAGAATACAAATTTAGAAAACTCCTAGATTATCCAGTGTTACTGTCTAATTTTCTTTTCAGCGTTTAAAACTTTAGACATATCACTGGAATAAGTGACTAAAAGTTTAGTGTTTTAAATATGAAAACTATAAAGCAACTAAATGTGAAAGTGACAGGTGCTGTTTGTGCTCACTGATGATCACAGGAAAATTGGTGAAAACCCCTTCGGAGTCGACCTACAGGAACCTGGCGGCCGTATTAATCAAGTATAAAGAAAGGACCCTCAACAGGACCAAATAATGCCCATCTTGATGCTTAACGAGAATCAACTACATTTTGAGAAACTAAAAGAAATAAATGCTAAATGGCACCTAGAGTGTTACAAGCGAGTGACAAAAAAATCCAGCTTGGCACAAATTGAGAAGAAATTCAATGAACAGGCTACCAACTTAACTATTTTGGAAGAGAACACAACATCTCGAGCATCGACAACTAAGGATTTTTTTACAAGAAGCAAAAGCAAGGCGTATTCAAAGAATGTGTGTTTTTTTGTGACAAGGAGAAAACTAAGTTTCAAAATTTGAGACGTGTGTCTTATGAATCCTCAGGTTATCTTCTTAGAGAAGCGATAGCAATTTCAAAAAACGATATACTCTCAGTAAGATTAGCTGAATGCATTACTCCAGGAGACGCTTACTCCATAGACATGAAATGTTGGAGTAAGATACTGACGTTTTATTACTTGCTCTAAGACGTGTTCCTTTGTTGCCAGAATATACGAACTTTGTAAGCATCGGATCGAGTAATCAGCAGATACGTTTACGACCAATTTATGACTCTTTGGGGCTGTTAAAAGTAAAAGCTCTTCCAGGACTTCACGAATTATCAGGAGTTGACGTTACAGGTCTATTCAAAGGCAAATCAAAAATTAGCTTTTGGAAGAAGTTTCTATCAGCTTCCCCATCTACACTTCAGGCGTTAGCTACCCTTGGGAAAAATGAAATATTAGATGAATCGGTCTTTGAAGAAATCGAATTGTTTATTTGCAGTGTATATTTACCAACCAAGAAAAGCATTAGTAAGTTATCCGACCTAAGATGGTGGATCTTTAGCCAAAAGCAAAGTTCCAGTGATAATATACCACCCACCCTAGCACCTCTAAAACCAGCAATACTGAGATGTCATTATCAGTGCATGGAATGGTATAGATACTTCCCCATCCATGTTTACCACCAGCAGCGGAATATGGGTGGAAATTGGATAATGGTGAATTTGAAACCATAATATGTGACCTTCCGTGCGCCCCTGACGAAGGTTAAACTTAGTAAGATGCTCATGTTCCAAGAATAATTGCTCCTAACGCTGCAAATGTGCCACTTTAAATGTGGTGTGCACAGAGATGTGCGCATGTGAAGGAAATCTTGATTTTTGTGCAAATGTCGGGGTTTTAGAGGAAACCAACTTGGATTCAGAAGATTCATCGAATGATGCGTCTTAGACTGTTGGATGAAATTCTAACTGTTAAGGCCTGCGCTTCTCTTACCCTCTCCCTCTTACTATCAAAAAAGCATAATTTAAAAAACATTTAAACGCAGTTTCTCTATATCTATTTCATTTGGCATCTAAACATTAATAAACATCTATAAACATTTATCAGTCTTTCTATAAACATCAACACTTATTGTCACAAATGGCCAATTTAATTATCTTTTTAAAATGTTACTTGCTGCAACGCCCAGTATATTACATAATTTTATTTTATTTTTATTTAATCAAAACCAGGTCATAAAAGTAGAGCTATATTATTAAAGTCAGGAAAAGATGCTAAACAAATTAACTGCTGAGTAATAGAAAATATTGCTGATGCCAAAATTCATGACCGTGGCGGAGAGATTGGGACATCGCAGGCAGTTGTCTTTTTGGGGCTGTTAAGGCCAGACGCCTCAAGGGTTACCCCTTCAGGGCCCCTATTGTAAGTAATAGTTTATTTTGTGTTAATTGTGTTAGTGTTTTCTTATTTCTTTATTTATTAAATATTGTTTTGCCTTGCCGCTATGTTTTAATTTATTAAATACCATCCTTATTAAGTAAAACCCTCTCGTGAAGCGAGTCATTTAACTTATTTATGCCAAGCGAGTCAACTATTTAGTAAAATAACTGAAAGTGTTTTAATATTTGTCTCATTAAAATCAACCCCTAACGTAACATGGTGGAGGTGTAAACCCTACCATGACATAGTTAAACCAGGAGGGTTGGTTTTTAAAAATGTTTTTGCTTTTATTACTATTTGGAACAAGATTAAATTTATAATTCTTTATTTCAAATGGCCGTACTTCATATTATTCTTAAAATGACCGCATTTAATATATGGCGCAATTGTATGTTTTCAACCCCTAATGATCTAGGGGTGGAACTAATGGAGTCTTTGCAAGTTCTAAAAATTTTTTTGTATTAATAAATACTACTCGTTAAAATTAAGATATGTTCGAATACGGGTAGCTATAGAGGGTTGTTTCTTCCCTCAGACGCACTTGCGAGAGACGGCCCATCCATTCTTGGATTCTGTGGGGTATTCTGAAAATTTTAAGGTATCGCTCAATATTGTATCACTAATCTGCAAACGGAATACGAATTGAAACCGGACTAATAGGACTTGATGAATTCACAAAATTCAAGATCTTATTAACAATCAGTTTCAATTTTGGCCATAAATATTAATAAATAAACGTTTGGCGCATTAAACAATTTAAAAAATTATCTCGTCTCCTACATGTCTCAGAGCAACAATTTTTTTTTATAAATTTGTAGAAAAATACCAGCAACTCAAATATGAAAGATTTGTGCAGATGCGTTCATTTGTTGTAAAGTTATTTGCAAAAAACGCTGCTCCGAAAAGTAGCAATGTTGTTAACGCCATTTTGACGGTCAAAATTATTGAAAATCGATACGCCCATAACAGATTCGTAAAACTGACGTCTTGACGAAAAAAATGAGCTGAGGTTGAATTATTTTTGATAACGTTAATAGGTCAATTTTTCATTAAACATTTGGGACCTTTTTTATAAACAAATAGAATTTCTCGATAAGTAATAAACATTTTGAAACGAAAGGAATTTTTTTTGTAAGTTGAGGGTAATGAGACACATATTCCACCAAAGTTTCAAGAGTCTAGCATTTTTTCTTTCAGAGTAAAAAATGCTTGAAATTTTCGAAAATTTCGATGGTTTTCGGCAATTATTTAAATAAATAATCAATGAAATGAAATCAACCGGGGCTTAAATTAACCGGTTTGGAATACCTAGTAAACAGAAACATTCAAAAAAATTAATCTACTGCAGTCTTACTGTAATTTTTAAAAAACTCCAAATTTCATGATTTTTTCACATAAAAGTGACTTTTAAACAATGTTCTGTTTATTTGATTTGGGAGGTATCGCAGAGGTATATTCCTTATACCTGTTTTTACCTACGGCTATCTGAAACGAATTAGTTACAGATTCCCGTTCACATCATCTAATTCTTCAGGCCTATACGCTCTTTATCGCCTAATCCCCAGCAGTGCGATTTTCCAAGACAATGAGGAACCTGAAGGTATTAAAATAAGTAATTTGAGTTGGAGGGACTTTTTACCAAACCTATACCTTAATAATTATTTTAATCACTATGTCAAATAGAAAATATATTTTTTTAAGTGAATCAATGCAGGTAATAAAAACTTGCAAAAACAAGAAACTTTCCAAACTTTAAGTCTGTGAGGATCTGAAAATTCTAAGATAGGTCGATCAACTTTTGGGAATTATTTTTACTTATCTAAAGGTACATTTAGAAGCTTATGACAAAGAATTTAAAAAATTATTTTTTTCGTTCCACCCTTCTGTATGTTTCGAATCAGCTTTTTTTCTCAGGTATACTGACATTAATTGTTGAATTGCTCTTATGTTGACTAGTCTTGCCGATCGGCAAATGTTAGCCAAATAGCGACGCAGCTGCATTAAAATTTATTAGACTACTTTAGAAGTGACTAGAATTTAATATTGAAAGCAATTCCATCTACGTATAATTAACTTAAGGCAACAGTGCACTCTAAATCCAATTTGTCAATCTTTTATATACCAAAATATAATATCCAAAATTGACTGAGATCCATCCAGTTATTTATGAATAAAGACTTTTAATGTACCTAAAATTAATATGATGCTTCCATTAATTTCTTATAATATTAAGAACACTTGTCTCATTTCGATAAACGCAAAGCAATAATCTCATTTGAAATTGATCGATTGGTTCGTTTCTCTAAATCTAAATGCGAAGTTTAGTCAATGGGGGAACGGGAATAGCAATCAATAGTAAAAGAGGGAGACATCAGTGCCTTTATATGTGCCGCGATTATTTTGGTCCAGTATGTGATGACTCAAGTTTGCAAAGGAGACAGGCGGTTGTTGAGGGTCGTTTTATCTGTTAAGCTTATTATTGGATCTGTCGAGCAATTAGGAAATACATCGAAATAATATTAATGTTGATAATACGCAAATAACTTGTACTCGGGCTGTTTCCCACCGTCCAAATTTGTTTCTTGACAGAAATGTATTACCTATAGGCCTGCAGAAATAGAAAAAACGGTGTAATTAATTCGTTTCAGATAGCCGTAGGTAAAAACAGGTGTATTTAGTTATAAGGAATATACCTCTGCGATTCCTCCCAAATCAAATAAACAGAACATTGTTTAAAAGTCACTTTTATGTGAAAAAATCATAAAATTTGGAGTTTTTTAAAAATTGCAGTAAGACTGCAGTAGATTAATTTTTTTGAATGTTTCTGTTTACTAGGTAATTCCAAACCGGTTAACTTAAGCCCCGGTTGATTTCATTTCATTGGTTATTTATTTAAATAATTGCCGAAAACCATCGAAATTTTCGAAAATTTCAAGCATTTTTTACTCTGAAAGGAAAAATGCTAGACTCTTGAAACTTTGGTGGAATATGTGTCTCATTACCCTCAACTTACAAAAAATATTTCGTTTCAAAATGTTTATTAGTTTTTGAGAAATTCTATTTGTTTATTAAAAACGTCCCATATGTTTTAATGAAAAATTGACCTATTAACGTTATCAAAAATAATTCAACCACAGCTCATTTTTTTTTCGTCAAGACGTCAATTTTACGAATCTGTTATGGGCGTATCGATTTTCAATAATTTTGACCGTCAAAATGGCGTTAACAACATTGCTACTTTTCGGAGCAGCGTTTTTTGCAAATAACTTTACAACAAATGAACGTATCTGCACAAATCTTTCATATTTCAGTTGCTGGTATTCTCTACAAATTTATTAAAAAAATATTGTTGCTCTGGGACATGTAGGAGCCGAGATAATTTTTTAAATTATTTAATGCGCCAAACGTTTATTTATTAATATTTATGCCCAAAATTGAAACTGGTTGTTAATAAGATCTTGAATTTTGTGAATTCATCAAGTCCTATTGAAAACGGGCCCTTTTTGAGGTCAAAATATAATTTTTAATAATTAGTGATTTTAGAGCGTCTTTAATTTGTTTGGCTCAAGGGACAGGTGAATTTTTTATCAAACGATTTTCAAATTGGGGTAGCGAGAAAAATTCGTCATATCTCCGTTATTTTCCGGCCAATTTCGACGTTTTTTTTTTTTAATTTGGGGTAGCTCACGATAATAATAACAATGGGCACATTTGCAATATCCAAATACTAAACAAATAATTGTTATAAACAATTTATTTTTTTTTTTATTTTTTCTTTTTTGGGCTTATGCAACTTATAATGTGCTAATGTATTAAATATAAATTTATAAAGATTATAATAATGTTAACAATGTATGCACAAACTATTTCTCCATCAAACAATATACGATGTTACAGCATTGTTACCATTATATAATCTTTATAAATTTATATTTAATACATTAGCACATTATAAGTTGCATAAGCCCAAAAAAGAAAAAATTAAAAAAAAAAAATTGTTTATAACAATTATTTGTTTATTATTTGGATATTGCAAATGTGCCCATTGTTATTATTTTCGTGAGCTACCACAAATTAAAAAAAAAAACGTCGAAATTGGCCGGAAAATAACGGAGATATGACGAATTTTTCTCGCTACCCCAATTTGAAAATCGTTTGATAAAAAATTCACCTGTCCCTTGAGCCAAACCTCGAGCCAAACAAATTGAAGACGCTCTAAAATCACTAATTATTAAAAATTATATTTTGACCTCAAAAAGGGCCCGTTTTCAATAGGACTTGATGAATTCACAAAATTCAAGATCTTATTAACAACCAGTTTCAATTTTGGGCATAAATATTAATAAATAAACGTTTGGCGCATTAAATAATTTAAAAAATTATCTCGGCTCCTACATGTCCCAGAGCAACAATTTTTTTTTTATAAATTTGTAGAGAATACCAACAACTGAAATATGAAAGATTTGTGCAGATACGTTCATTTGTTGTAAAGTTATTTGCAAAAAACGCTGCTCCGAAAAGTAGCAATGTTGTTAACGCCATTTTGACGGTCAAAATTATTGAAAATCGATACGCCCATAACAGATTCGTAAAATTGACGTCTTGACGAAAAAAATGAGCTGTGGTTGAATTATTTTTGATAACGTTAATAGGTCAATTTTTCATTAAAACATTTGGGACGTTTTTAATAAACAAATAGAATTTCTCAAAAACTAATAAACATTTTGAAACGAAATTTTTTTTGTAAGTTGAGGGTAATGAGACGCATATTCCACCAAAGTTTCAAGAGTCTAGCATTTTTCCTTTCAGAGTAAAAAATGCTTGAAATTTTCGAAAATTTCGATGGTTTTCGGCAATTATTTAAATAAATAATCAATGAAATGAAATCAACCGGGGCTTAAGTTAACCGGTTTGGAATTACCTAGTAAACAGAAACATTCAAAAAAATTAATCTACTGCAGTCTCACTGTAATTTTTAAAAAACTCCAAATTTCATGATTTTTTCACATAAAAGTGACTTTTAAACAATGTTCTGTATATCTGATTTGGGAGGAATCGCAGAGGTATATTCCTTATAACTAAATACACCTGTTTTTACCTACGGCTATCTGAAACGAATTAGTTACAGATTCCCGTTCACATCGTCTAATTCTACAGGCCTACTATTATAGTTAAGCATATATTGAATACATCAATGTCTGGAATATTACAATAATTACTCCTAATTTTTTTTATTCATAATAGAGTGGTACCTACGTAATCGAATAAATTGAAAACTGACGACAATCTAACATTAATTAGTATAAGAGATAAGAATAATGCCGCAGACCCCAAAAAAGAAACATGATGCAGCTACGGACACGTGTTTCGGAGTTATTGCTCCTCATCAGCGTAGCGTAGCTTAAACAATGGATCTGTGTCTCCGAAACACGTGTCCGTAGCTGCATCATGTTTCTTTTTTGGGGTCTGCGGCATTATTCTTATCTCTTGTATTATTTAACCCTATTAAACGTCACTCTTTTGTTTATATTTGCCTAGGTAAAATTATTTAAGTTGAGAAATTTCAAGGCAGTTTAATTCAAACTCACATATTAGGGGTTTTCGAGGTAGCTGAAACAGATTATGATGTCAAAAAAAGGTTATTCAAAATAGCGGATCCAATATGGCTGACTTTTATATAAAAATTTCATTAAAAATAACGTAACTCGCCTAGTTTTAAACAAATTGCGCTCGGATCAACATATACAATAAGGTATTGGTGAGGTTTCAAAAAAAATAATATAATAATAATAATCATAATAATTTTTATTAATTTCGTAAAAAATACAAATGTACAATTACAGAAATCTAGCTGAGGGAAACAAAATAAAATAAAATAAGATATAATATACATAAACGAAATAATAATATAGTGCATTACGAAATATTAATATAGTGCTTCACGAATTTCTTCTAAAATTTCACCCTGGATATTTAGCTGACGGCGCGGCGGTGCTGCGAATTACGTTGGCTTCTGCCGTCGGGAGATCGTAAATTTCCCACTAATAAAAGTTCCCCTCGCGGAATATGAAAATTTCAGGCTCGTCTCACAAACAATTCCCAAGCTAAAGATAATTACTTATAATACTCACGTAAAGGTTCGTGGTTTTAATATTAGATTTTATGTATCAAATAAAATAAAATAAAACAAACGAAAAGGTAAGAGATACAATAAAAGTCAATAGACCTAATAAAAATTCGACAGTAGTTTTGACATAACTTTAGCTTCCCCCCTCTATATCTATAAAAACAAACGGGAAAGTATTAAATGACCCTTTAGCATCTCCAATCTGTTGACTCCTCTGATAAGCTGAACTTACTAACTTAGGCGATTGCATCTGCCGCTGACGCTTCAATACCGAAAAAACCTCATACTTGTGCGTATAAAACCATATGGTGGGACACTCAGTTTTCCACTAAGTCACATGATAGATGTTCTCAAAGAATATAAGAGGGTCGTCAATTTTGAAAATTACTTATAAATCTTATAATATAAAAAAGTAGACGCGGAATCCAAACGTCTCTTTCATAACAGAGAGTAGTAGCTGGAAAACATTCATATTTCATAAAAGTAAAATAGTAAAAGTAGTATTCATTGAACTTAATTCTGGGAATCACGCCAAATTCTAAAAAATAAATAGAAATAAGAAAATTGCCAAAATATGTCAAGATAAAAGTGCAGTATCAAAGGCAAACCTCAACAGTTTGCCCCAGAAAACCACTGTATATAGTTCTAAATGAATATAAATACAATATTGTTATCTAAAATTCGTATCAGTGGTTTTCTAGTATTTCACACTAGAAAATATAATAACAAAATGGATATTATATAATATATAGATATATATATTTATATGATATGTAAAAAACAATTATAAAACAGTAACTTATCTTAACAGAACGTTTCGAACCAAAGTCTAGGTCCTTTTTCAACTGTGATTACAAAAAATGATTTGTCAAAAAAGATCACTTTGACACTTGACACTGATTAGTAATTAATGCATAGATCACTAGATAAAGAATTCGAATTTATTTTGATATTTCCGTCACGTATTTCTTTTTGGAGAATCGGTAGCCAGACTTCGTCTAGTAACACTGAACTAGTAGAGACGCAGTAGGTACTGTTTAGTTGAATACAGGCACTCTCTCTTTAAGTTTTCGTTTATTACAATGTGTCTCCGTTTGAATTATTTTTGCCTGTGTCCAACCAAATCTGTGGCCATTACGCCAAGCATGTTGTGCCAGTGTAGATTTATCAACTTGGTAATTTTTAACGTTATTTTTGTGTTCAGATATTCTAACTTCTAATGGTCTAGACGTCTCACATATACACTATTGGCAAGTATTAATCTAGGAATGCGAAATCTGTAATGCAACTAAGAGAGAAGGTACATAGAGGCAAAGCCTTCAGTTAACAAGAGACGCCTAACCATTCCTACACTCCTACTAAAGAGGGGATGTGTGCGACGACAGCCATCGGTTCAGCTTACGGCCGTGAGATATTTTTACGATGTTTTCATTCTTTTATCACGTTTATCGCTGTTGCATTTGACAATACAACAGCGGTTTAAGAGTTGATGTTATTTATTAGCCTTAAACCTAAAAACGAAATAAAAACTTGTATTTTAAAAATAACAGTTTGTACTTCGCAGGAGGAAGGCTTATTGATGAATAACTTTGTTGGACGCGACATCGCGGCCGGACGACACATTTGGCCGATTCCGTTGTCCCCTTCGACTGCGTGTTGTAAAGAATGGAAGGTGGGAGGTAGGGGATACCGCGTTGTCTGTTTAACTTGTAAATGCTTTAAGTTATCTCCGTCTGATGCATTTATATCGGCCTCCCAGATTCGTCCTTACCAATAGTGTATATAGCTTTCCACACTCGCATGGAATGCTATAAATACAATTTTTTGATTTTTGAACACTGTTAAAAGGTTTGGTTTTTGTTAAGAATGATCTGATGGTATTGCAAGTTTTAAAAGTGGTTCTTATATTGAATTTATTACCAAGTCGTCTAAGTCTATCAGAAAAACCAAAAATATATGGAATGGTCATTGTGGTTACCGGTTGTTCTCTCAAAATTATCTGTTGTTGCTGATTTCTCAATTTCAAGAAATGATTTCTCAACAAAATCCTGTGGATAATTATTTTCTTTTAAGACAGTTTTTATAAAAAGTTTTTCGTTATCAAAAATTTCATTTGTTGAAGAGATTATTTTAGCTCTTTCATACAAACATTTAATTACACCTTTTTTAACATTTAGGTGGTGGTTGGAGTTAAAATTCAAATACCTATTTGTATGAGTCTCTTTTCTATATATATTAGTTTCCAAAATATCTGTCTTATTAATTAATACATCTAAAAAAGGCAATTTATTATCATTCTCAATCTCTAAAGTGAATTTAATAGTTGTTTCTTTATTATTGATAAAATTTAGAAAACCGTTTAATTCCTCTTGGCCATGGGGCCATATTGAAAATATATCATCCACATAGTAAAAGTAGGTAGGTAAATTTTACTATTTTATAAACTACAAACAATATTTAAGTACTATTTACAAAATGTCTATATCCTCTAAATAACGTCTTAAAAAGACGTTATTTATGCAATATTGCAATAAGCTTCACCAGATGGTTTAAATTCGAGGGGTTAATCGCTGTGAAATATGGTGTACATGGTGCTTGAAGTACCTATGAAATACCTTGAAATACTTGAAGTACTTGTGAAATACCTGAAATACTTTTGAAATACCTGAAATACTTTTGAAATACCTGAAATACCTTTGAAATACCTGAAATACTTGTGAAATACCTACCTGAAATACTTGAAATCTTTATGAAATACCTGAAATAATGGCGAAATACTTATGAAATACCTGAAATATTGCTGAAATACATTTGAAATATTTAAGTATTGGTGAAGTATTTATCAACTATGTACTCAAAATACTAATCCAAAGCATTTGAACACATTATGTCATTGTTGTGTATGTACGGAGCGATCAGAAAAAACTCATATATAGTGTTTCACTTTTCATGAGTACACTCTCGTATCTCAGGAATTAAAAAACTGATTCATTTCAAATTTACGTAGGAACGAGGTGGGAAATATATACTCAAAATGTGATTGTTTGGATGCAATAAACTTTGATATTTCTCATCAGCGGGCGACCCTGTGGAGGAAATTGGGGTAGATTGTTCAATAAAAAATTATTAGTGATTTTTTATAGAAATTTTGATTAGATTCGTATTCAGCATCATTAAGAACCTCCTTATAGGTACCAAGTTTGAACAAAATATTTCACTGGCTTGATTAATAATTTTTCATGTTCTGCTGTTTTATTTGTTACAAATTTCTCGTAATTAGTTATCATTTACTAATATGAAACATTTCAATGGGCTAAAGGAAATAGAGGAACGAGAAAACAGTTTTTGAGTTTTTAAAATAATTTATTTCGAGATTTATTTAAAAAAAAGCGTGCACATCGTATCTCGGAAAGTCGTGAAATAATTTGTTCAAATTTGCCAAACGGGGGTTTTTGATGATGCTGAATACGAATCTAAAATCTAAATTTCTATAAAAAAATCGCTAATAGTATTTTTTTGAAAACTCGACCTCAATTTTCCATACACGGTCGCGCGCCAATAAGTAGTTGATCGCGTCAAAACAATCACATTTTGAGTATACAGGGTGAATACCAATAACTCATTTTAATTTTAAGGGATGGTACCTTAATGGTAAGGTCATATACCAACAATAAAAAATATATACCCTGTAGTTTTCGAAAAGGAAAATAAATTAAAATACGTCAACATTTTCAGAACTTCGTAACTGACCTATCTCAACAGAAAATAAATCAGGATAGGTCTTTGCCTCAGGCATTCGCACCTTGTTTTTTGCAATCATAAATTCACTAGTTTTTGCTGTCACTGTCAATTATCTTGTCTCCGACCGCAAATTTATAACATTAGAACAGTGTCGGCCTGTGTTGCATTTATGATTTTTTTACCTGTGTAATTTGCAGGTGGTCGAATATGAAAGAAGGTCGAGCGGCGGCTTAACTTTATGAGACGTTTTTTGTCACGCTTTTTACGTTAGAACTTGGAGTCTGTGACTTCGATATAGTCGTTCACCCCATCAGTGGGTAGAGCGACGAAGCGGTATAGTTCATTTCATATTTGTAACGCAGGGAAAAAATGCCGCATTTACAAAGCAGAAACGCGGCCTCTTTCACCTTCAAAGAAGCCGCCGCACGTGTTCCTTTGTCGGTAATTTTTTATCTGCGGTACAACTCTGAAGTCGACTTTACTCAAAAGTTTTACGTAGGGTAGGTCAGTTTTTCAACTTTCTTTTTTATATTTATTTCTCGATTTTTTTATTGGTAATTTGTGTCACTAGTTCACATTATATATATGTAAAATCACCGTAGTAATAACCGGATTACATGCTTCTGTTGGATAAAAATGTTTAGCGTCACTTATAATTTTTCCAAGGATTTCGAAAATTAAAAAAAAATACAATTAAAAGTCAAATAAAAGTGAGAAAAACAAAGCAAACGGAACGAACTGTGTTTTTACAATTTAAAAAAAATATTTAAATCTCATTCCAAAAATATATCATATACACACACAAATGGAGTTGGGAAGAGGAAAAACTTTTTTATTTAGCGATTTACGAGTCTGTCATTGTAATGAATTCTTTACTTCCCCTCCTAAAACCGTTAAATACTTAATCAGATTTTATTTTTTCACGAATGAAGTCAAAATATCTGTTTGATGATTTACAAAAAATTTCTATCGGTACAAAAAATCTGCATCTTTTAGAGACCCCACAAATACGTATTCAAATTTTAGTTTATTATACACAGCTTTGTTTTTTTTCTACTTTTATTTGATATTCAATTATTCTTTTGTTGGCATTTTTTAAATCATTGGAAAAAATACTATAAGTTACGTTAAACATTTTTTTTTGCTTCCAAAGATAAACCCACAAACTGAGATGAGAACGTTATAAAAATCACGGGCACCGTGTACCTACAATTAAAACCCTTAAAATTGTTGTTGAAATATTCATGAAATATCTGAAATGTTGATGGAATACTTACTACTGAAAAACCTAACTTGTGAAATTTCTGAAGTAGCTGTGAAGTACTTGAAATATTGGTGAAGTACCTGAAATACGTATGAAGTATCTGAAATACAGTGAAATACCTGAAATACCTTTGAAATACTTGAAGTACTTGTGAAATACCTGAAATACCTTTGAAATACTTGAAGTACTTGTGAAATACCTGAAATACTTTTGAAATACCTGAAATACTTTTGAAATACCTGAAATACCTTTGAAGTACCTGAAATGCTAGTGAAATACTTGAAATATGAAATATGGTGTACACAATTTTTCCCAGCGAGTAACCCCTCGTTTAAATTATTTGCTTTCTACATTCGTAGCACTTGATTTTTATCAGTTAAATGTAGAATTTACGAATAAGTTCTTGTAAAGAGTTTTATATCTTTTTAAGACGTTATTTAGACGATATAGACTCGCAATTTGCTGTAAATATTTTCCACATCTAATTACAGTGATTTACGCCCCATATGCATATTACCCGCACTCTCAAAATTATTTGGAAAAATAATATCCTTTCAAATAAAAGATTATTTAGAGATAAATTGTAACGAAGTGAATTTTAGCTCCGAAATATTGTTAGTTTTATTTAAACTATAATTGTAAATGTATAAAACAGGCAGGTAAAATTTAACTAATATTAATTTACTTCAAATTAAGCCTTCTGAACCGCGTCTTTTCCGTTTATACATTTTTAAATTATGCCGCGACGAATGCAATAATCCCGGTGTTGATCCAATCACTCCTTATGCAAGAAAATGCAGGGACTGCAGCGAAACTGCAGTGCCAGCCGACAGTACGCCAACATCGGTGTAAGTCAGCTTTTCGTTCAGAGCGCGTAAGATAGGTAGGGATACGCGTCATCAACCGGCTATAAAACTAACAATCGGGTCGTTTAAAGTTCAGTTGGGCGATGCGCCCGATCCAGTCCAGACCGCCAGACCGAGAGAAGAAGTCCGCACCGAACCATGAGAAAGCTCCGCTGCTAGAGAGAGTAAGACAATTAATATAGGTTGCCATCCGAGCATTTGCTAGTAACTTTTGTAGACAGAGCTTTTTACCTGCCGCACGCTTTCCGTTTAACCTCTTAACCGTAGATTTGCTTTCTCACTTCCACCGTATTATTTGCTTGCTTTTACTTTTGCCTAGCCTGCCTGCTTTAAGTTTTGCTTGTAAATATTTGTGCTTTATTTTCCGAAATTGATTGTATTGTATTAAATCTTGAATAAAGCTTGTTCTGTTTTTAATCCGAAATTCTGAGTTTTCTTTATAGGTTAATTAGACCCCTGGCTTAACCGTGTCTTCACTGCAGTTACCTGAAGCATCTATTATCCTTCTAATAGAGTAAAGTGGTGTTTCTACACTCGAAAACAGAAACTGGCGCCCGAGACACCGTCCTAAAAAGCACCGCCGCCCCTCAGGCGTTACAGTAACCTTCTCCGAACTTCCGCCATAACGAAGGAAGGTTACAAAATAGTATTTTTTTACTACTAACCTGAGAAATCATCATTATTTACTACATTCCTCTAATGAGAAGTAGTATTTCTCCGAGTATTTCTCTACCTGGATAAAAAATTATAATAAAGAAACCACCTAGGTAAATAATAAAAATGACAGTTAATTATATTTCCTTGGTTTCATTTTGTCAGTTTGAAAACTAAACTCCCAGACTACTTAATATTTCGTAATAAACAGGGTGTCAAAAAAATAAAAATACGTTATTCTGCAAGCAAATAACTAAATTGGTGCACAATTGAAGTGAATATTGGAGAATGAAGAAATTTAACATAAGTGGATAACCACCCTATAGATAAAAGAAACACCAACAATTTAAAAATCAATTATTTTACAAACGGTTTAAAATCGGAAACAAAAACATCAGTGATGTAGAAAAATAGTTTTTAATTATTATTCGGAAACGATTTATTCTATCAGAAAAACTTAAGAAGCCTTTCCGTTTTAGAATTGCCTGCTGATTTAGAAACCAATACCTGTTTTGAAAGAAAACAGTGGCGTACGATTTTTTTGTCAAAATCATTTAATATTTTGATGTCACGAACGTCACTGGTGGAATTGTCAAAACTTGTTGCATCGAAAAGAAGTGTTTCCATGCTAGTATAGTGCAGACCAAAGCTGAATTTATTATGTCAAATCCTCTTCGAGATATTAAAAAAAAAAAAAATTTTATTATCTTTTTTGACTCCGAAAATCTCGAAAAGGAGCATTTTCAGACTCTTATTTATATGAACATTTTTCTTATTTTGTCCCCTAGAATACCTCCTTAAAATAGTCGCCTTTCCTCCCGAAAAATCCTGTATATAAAATTATCCCGATTGCCATATTATGGAGGCATAGGTACTCGAGCTTAGACTTCACAAATGCATTGTAAAGTAGCATTAATACATTAGGCCTGTAGAATTAGACGATGTGAACGGGAATCTGTAACTAATTCGTCTCAGATAGCCGTAGGTAAAAACAGGTGTATTTAGTTATAAGGAATATACCTCTGCGATACCTCCCAAATCAAATAAACAGAACATTGTTTATAAGTCACTTTTATGTGAAAAAATCATGAAATTTGGAGTTTTTTAAAAATTACAGTAAGACTGCAGTAGATTAATTTTTTTGAATGTTTCTGTTTACTAGGTAATTCCAAACCGGTTAATTTACGCCCCGGTTGATTTCATTTCATTGATTATTTATTTAAATAATTGCCGAAAACCATCGAAATTTTCGAAAATTTCAAGCATTTTTTACTCTGAAAGGAAAAATGCTAGACTCTAGAAACTTTGGTGGAATATGTGTCTCATTACCCTCAACTTACAAAAAAAATTTCGTTTCAAAATGTTTATTAGTTTTCGAGAAATTCTATTTGTTTATTAAAAACGGCCCAAATGTTTAATGAAAAATTGACCTATTAACGTTATCAAAAATAATTCAACCACAGCTCATTTTTTTCGTCAAGACGTCAATTTTACGAATCTGTTATGGGCGTATCGATTTTCAATAATTTTGACCGTCAAAATGGCGTTAACAACATTGCTACTTTTCGGAGCAGCGTTTTTTGCAAATAACTTTACAACAAATGAACGTATCTGCACAAATCTTTCATATTTGAGTTGCTGGTATTTTTCTACAAATTTATAAAAAAAATTGTTGCTCTGGGACATGTAGGAGCCGAGATAATTTTTTTAATTGTTTAATGCGCCAAACGTTTATTTATTAATATTTATGGCCAAAATTGAAACTGGTTGTTAATAAGACCTTGAATTTTGTTAATTCAAGTCCTATTGAAAACGGGCCCTTTTTGAGGTCAAAATATAATTTTTAATAATTAGTGATTTTAGAGCGTGTTCAATTTGTTTGGCTCAAGGGACAGGTAAATTTTTGATCGAACGAGTTTCAAATTGGGGTAGCGAGAAAAATTCGTCATATCTCCGTTATTTTCCGGCCAATTTCGACGTTTTTTTTTTTAATTTGGGGTAGCTCACGAAAATAATAACAATGGGCACATTTGCAATATCCAAATAATAAACATATAATTGTTATAAACAATTTTTTTTTTATTATTTTTTTTTTTTTTGGGCTTATGCAACTTATAATGTGCTAATGTATTAAATATAAATTTATAAAGATTATATAATGGTAACAATGTATGCACAAACTATTTCTCTATCAAACAATATACGATGTTACAGCATTGTTACCATTATATAATCTTTAAAAATTTATATTTAATACATTAGCACATTATAAGTTGCATAAGCCCAAAAAAGTAAAAATTATAAAAAAAAAAAATTGTTTATAACAATTATATGTTTATTATTTGGATATTGCAAATGTGTCCATTGTTATTATTTTCGTGAGCTACCCCAAATTAAAAAAAAAAACGTCCAAATTGGCCGGAAAACGGAGATATGACGAATTTTTCTCGCTACCCCAATTTGAAACTCGTTTGATCAAAAATTCACCTGTCCCTTGAGCCAAACAAATTGAAGACGCTCTAAAATCACTAATTATTAAAAATTATATTTTGACCTCAAAAAGGGCCCGTTTTCAATAGGACTTGATGAATTCACAAAATTCAAGATCTTATTAACAACCAGTTTCAATTTTGGCCATAAATATTAATAAATAAACGTTTGGCGCATTAAATAATTTAAAAAATTATCTCGGCTCCTACATGTCCCAGAGCAACAATTTTTTTTAATAGATTTGTAGAAAAATACCAGCAACTCAAATATGAAAGATTCGTGCAGATACGTTCATTTGTTGTAAAGTTATTTGCAAAAAACGCTGCTCCGAAAAGTAGCAATGTTGTTAACGCCATTTTGACGGTCAAAATTATTGAAAATCGATACGCCCATAACAGATTCGTAAAATTGACGTCTTGACGAAAAAAATGAGCTGTGGTTGAATTATTTTTGATAACGTTAATAGGTCAATTTTTCATTAAACATTTGGGACGTTTTTAATAAACAAATAGAATTTCTCGAAAACTAATAAACATTTTAAAACGAAATTTTTTTTGTAAGTTGAGGGTAATGAGACACATATTTCAAGCATTTTTCCTTTCAGAGTAAAAAATGCTTGAAATTTTCGAAAATTTCGATGGTTTTCGGCAATTATTTAAATAAATAATCAATGAAATGAAATCAACCGGGGCTTAAATTAAGTATTCAAAAAAATTAATCTACTGCAGTCTTACTGCAATTTTTAAAAAACTCCAAATTTCATGATTTTTTCACATACAAGTGACTTATAAACAATGTTCTGTTTATTTGATTTGGGAGGTATCGCAGAGGTATATTCCTTATAACTAATTACACCTGTTTTTACCTACGGCTATCTGAAACGAATTAGTTACAGATTCCCGTTCACATCGTCTAATTCTACTGGCCTATAACGGAACAAAAAATTTTTACGTCATCATCGTATAAGTAGTGTACATCAAGATCTGTTATTATGTCATTGATAAATAACACAAAAAGAAGTGGGCCAAGGACAGAGCCTTGGGGCACTCCAGACGATGCACTAATGTCTTTTGAAGTAAATCCACGGCATTCAACATATTGTTTCCTATCAGTTAAGTATGATTTGAATAAACCAAGAAGCGGTAAAGATAAGCCAACTTTACCGAATTTTTGAAGTAAAATGCCGTGGTCTAACCCATAGACTTAATAATACTAACTTATGGACGGAGCCTTGTGCCACTTTCCGTTCGCCAGTGTGAGGACGCCATTGAAGAGAGATAGAGCGATATAAATTGAGTGTGCCGAACAAGGATAGTAAGATTTAAGACCACGTGACTGTTATTTCCACAGTCCACAGTCACGTGGCCAAGTTACTTTTTTACACACGGGATGGGAACATTTTGACGAGATTCTTTATAAATATATTTTAGCACGTTGCAGTGATTTGTAAACTATAAAAATAGGTGCATCTCAGATATTTATGCATTCATAGGTAGGTACCTAAAGAAGGTTAAGGAACAAAATACATAACCTTAAACTCGCATCTATCGGCGTCTCTCTCGAGGTCTCGTCCTCATCACCTCTCTCTCTAGGTTCAGTCCATAGTATTATTAAGTCTATGGTCTAACCCAGGGGTGGGCAACCTTTTTAGGTGATGGGCCACAGTCAGAGTTCGTACTAGCTGACGCGGGCCAGAAATTTTTTTTTCGCTCGCGTAAAAAAATTCTAGGCTTTTTTTAGGACGAGGAACGAATTTCGCGGAACAACAGTGAAGGATATTTTTAAGAATTTGCCAATTTGTCTCAAGAATCGATAGCAAAATTAAAAGTTATATTGAGTTCTGCGATCTGCGGGCCAATTCTTATGTATTTAAAACAGATTTTCGCGGGCCGCATTAAGCACTTTCTAGGGCCGCAGTTGACCCGCGGGCCGTAGGTTGCCCACCCCTGGTCTAACCTATCAAAGGCTTTAGAGAAATCCTTATAAATTACGTCAACTTTGATATTTATGTCAAGATGTTGAGCAATAAATTGAGTTATACAAAAAAGATTTGTTGTCGTTGATCGATTTCTCATCAAACCACAGAATTGTGTTGTAATAAAAAGTAAATATACTTATACAGTTTCTTAAATTCAGAATTGTATTATCACTATTATAACTGCCAAAAATAATGGTTTTCTTACAAAAAATTATTCCGATCTGACAATTAAAAATAGTGACATTTCCTAATGCCACTTAAAATTTTATATAATTATGACATTTCTTAATGTCATTGGAAATTATTTAAAAAATAGAGTTAATTAATCTTAATTTCACAGTTTCTGGATTTAAAAAAATGTAATATGCACCTCGGCATTAAAGTTCCTTTTTATCACTCTTCTGGTTTATCCACATTCATAATAAAAAGTTGATCTTTAATGCCTTGATACATAAATAACTGTTTTATACAGGGGTGGCCGGTGAATTTTCAATGTTCGATATTTCAATTTAGAGACATGAAACCTATACCAAATTATAAGAGGTTTCATTAAGGATCAAAATGAGAATTTTGACGAAAAAAAAAATTGAAAAACAATTTGCAAAAAAATTTCCGAAAATCCAATCACCCTCCCTGGAAAGTCCTGAAATTATATGATTAATTTTTTTTTTAATATCAGAATACCTAATCTTCGATACAATCTAAGACAAGGTTTTTTGCTTTTGAAAAAATATTTTTGGAAAAACATTTGAAATGTTTTGAAATTAGGATTCGAGCCATTAAAAATTTTAAATGCTGGTAACTTTTCCAAAAATTAATATTTTTTCAAAAGCAAAAAACCTTGTCTTAGATTGTATCGAAGATTATTCTGATATTTAAAAAAAAAATCAAATATAGTTAATATTATGACTTTCGATGGGCGATGGGATTTTCGGAATTTTTTGCAAATTGTTTTTCAATTTTTCTTCCCCAACATTCTCATTTTTTTCCCACCTGAAACCTCTTATAAATGTCTCAAATTGAAATATCGAACATCGAAAATTCACCAGCCGCCACTTTTAGTTTGACACATGGCTACTGCGAAAAAATAACAGACATATTTTTCGATTTTTATCAGTGATCGACAGCCGTTTGTATCACTTTAAAAAAATCCTATTGGTCGTTTTTTTTTTTTAAATGTTTTGATTGGTTACTAAAGTAGGAATATATTAATCCCTAATCAAACTCTCTCTCTTATGTTCTTGCACTTTGTTAATTTATATGGAATATAAACTTAATAGTGAGTTTTGAGTTATTAACAGTAAATTAAATAGATTCTCTGTCAATAATATAAAATGTTTAAAAATAGAAATCATGTATATTCACAGCGATATTTTATTCATTATGATTTTACATTTATGAATGCATTAATTAATTATGTGAATGGTGAATGGTGAATAATAATGAATTGAAACTATCAATATCAGTGAATTCATAATAAGTGTATAATAATTTATGGTTTTTAATCAATAAATTAATTGAAATAATACTTACAAATATTTATACATGTAGTATGTAAGCCTCTGGTTATATGTACAAGAAACTTACCTGAAAAAGAAAATAAGAAATTATTGATAGATGCACATAATCTAACGTATACTTTTGAATAAAGTGTACAGCTGCATAGCGGTGATTTGTAATCTTTGTATAAATATTCATGTATGTATATCAGAAGGCAATTACTGTTTTAATAAATTTTAAAGTGTTTAAAATAGAGCGAATGTATAAAAATTTAATTCTGTTCCAAAATTTTATGAATATCTGTCATTGGTTGTTTATAAGATACGTTAACAACTGCAAACATACAAAGCCATGTTTATTCAAGTACTCAAACAGCTCTATTCCGGGTGTCAACGAATTTATTAGACAAGTCATAGCACCCAGAGCTTTCTAGATATCTATAAAATTGAGATTTGGTGGACATAATAATATACTGCTCCCAATTTGAAGTGGGACACTCGAAAAATGATCACAATTCAAAATGCCGTAAAATCCTTAATACTTTACAGATTTCGACGGAACAGGCACTATTTTAAAAAACAATTCTTTGACATTCATTATAAGCAAACCAACAGGCCAAAATATTCAATGCAAATACTCTACAGAGTGTTCAATACATCCATGTCATTTTGTAAAAGTTTGACATTGTGTACGGACTTAATAGGACATACCGTATATTCTGTTTTAATGATATCTTGTTGTGTCCTTGTTTGAGAAATGTTTTAGCCGAGGGGTAAACCGTTGAAAAAAATTTGTACACCACAATTCCTTTTAGTCCAAAACTTCCCGCAATTCCTTGGAAATTCCTACAATTCCTCGGAAATTCCTCGGCAATTCCCGCAATTCCTTGGAAATTCCCGCAATTCCCTTTAAATTCCCGCAATTCCTTGGAAATTCCCACAATTCCTCGCCAATTCCCGCAATTCCCTGTAAATTCCTGCAATTCCTCATATGAATTGAACAAGGTTATTGGCGAGGTTATTGGTTAAATTTTGACACTTTTTATGTCGTTTATTTTATAAAATACTAACATTTTTGTAGTTAAAAAGTTGTACCTAGCATTTTGCGAGGTATTTTGGATACGCCGTGAAAATTTGAATTTGATAAAACAATTAAGCGTCGAAGTATATCGAAGTTACACATGTGTTTTCTAAACAGAGCACCCTCGGTAACATCCTTCGGAACACCCTGTATATTATTATATACCTAGGGAGAGATTTTTCTGATTTCAGTAATATAAAGTGACTAATTTAATTTTAATACTTTCTGAGATATTTCAGTCATAAAAATGAGTATACGAGGCGAAGAACATTCGCAAAATTAATAAAAATAAATTAATTAATTAATTAAGCCGTTACGATTATAAAATAGCCAAACTATACAGGGTGTGTCACGAAGACCTTCTATTAGCCGTTTCCTAGAGAACTATGCATACTGGAATTCTGAATATTTGTATACGAGGGTTATACGTACAATGTTCTATGGATTAGAAAAGTTGCATCAAATAACATTATTAAACATACATATTTAAAATATGCGAGTTATTGGGCTATGAGTTGGTCAGTCTTTTTTCGACGCCCTGTAAAATTTTTAACAAAATTCATGTATTAGAGATATTTAAATACATTTTAGTATTATCCATTTAGGCCCTCTAGATTAAGCATTAAAGGAGATAGAATCGATTAAGTTTAGGTACGTTTCTCGCAAAATTCTTAAAAAAATTAAAATATCTAGAAAAGTATTAAGTTTAATGGCTTATATGACTTATCTAAATTTCGATGTAGAATATAAAAATTAAATAAAAGTAGTGGATTCTGAAATAAGCAAGTTGATGCCAACTTCCGGTAGAACCAGAAGTCCCATCTCAACGAATTAATATTGTCAATATTTTTAATCGATAGAACATTGTGCTTAACCCACCTTAAATTTTCATAATTCCAGCATGTGTAGTTCTTTAGAAACGCTCAATAGAAGGTCTTCGTGACACACCCTGTATATTGCGAAGTCTACTTAGATACGTAATAATATAGGGGTGTTCCAATAAGAAAAACAAATGTTTACCCCATAACTTTAGTAGGTACCTATATGTCGTTGACGAGGACTTTGAATTATTTTATCAAATCCAAATTTTGCCGGCATATCCAAAATACTACAATTTTTACACCTAAAAAAATTTTCGTCCAAAAATAAACTGGATAAAGCGAATCGAAAGATAACCAATAACCCTGTACATAGTGGTTTACAATTACCAAAAATGATATTCGCGAACGCGTAGTGCATTCATCCTGTAAAAAATAAAGGTTGGCTTTGATTTTATGTGATGTTTCACTCTACAGATAAGTCCAGGATGCTTCGAACACGACAGGGATTGGGACGAATATACGAGTGGTCGACAACTCGCCTCAGTTCGAAATTTGTACATTAGGAGAAGGGCGGCAGTGCGCTGTGGCCACTCACTGCTCGCTCAGCAGTCAGCACTGTTGTTAGTATCTCATTAAAGCCTTACTTAAACAGAATGAAAAAATTAAGAGATAAGAAAATGGAATAGGAAATAAGATAAATAATTATTCCAAGTTTTAAATACACAATACTCGATAATCGATAATATAGTAGTTCTTATTCGATTTAAAATTCAACTGTTCAAATTGTTCCTTGCTTTTCGGATATCATTATTTGTTAATTCTATTCCATATTCTTTATTTCTTATTTCTTATTTTTTTTTCATTGTGTTTAAGCCTTAACCGTGTTGGGAAGTAGAACTCATGTCTGAAAGAAATTTGATTTAAGTTTCGAAATTTTTATAACTTCAGTAATTCAGATAGGATTAATTATTGTAATTTTAAAAAAATCTCAAAACGCATTTAAATATTTCCATTGTTTGTTTTTTCACAACAAAAATGTGATTCTACAACATAAAATTAAAATTAATAATTGTCGCTGCACTTCGAGTATTGCAGGTGTAATAACATTTATTATAAAAGAATCCAAACAAGGAATAGTAGACGCGAGAGCCATCGGCTACAGCGCGGAGATACACGATTCCCACACCACTGTGTCCTCTTGCCTACAACGGGCACAAGTAAATCGCGCAAACTAATACCCATGTTCGAACCACCTCGGTCTTTACTGTATAGTGTTATCCAAGACAAGTGAAATAGCTGTAGCACACAGAAACTATGATTTTGATTGGATCAAAATACATAGTCTTAATTTTGAAATTATCCAATCAGAACCTTCCTCGGAACCTTAAGGCGCCTTTAGACGCTCATGCAATTTGCGCCATTTGGCTTACGCATGCAAATTTGCGCAAATGAACTGGGTCGTTGCAACTCGGTTTAGACGCTCATGCAATTTACGCAACTGATTTGTGCTTGCAAATTTATGCAAATGAACATCATTGTATTATATTTAACCCTTGCACAGCTAGCATATCAAGAGTGTTGATTTGAAGAGGAATTACTTTTTGCTACGGCTGTGGTTTGTGTTATTAAAAAAAACTTAAATTGAAGGGGAAAAAACTTGAATTGAAGGAAAAAATAAGATGGGTTAAACCTGGGTCGTTAAAAAGGGATATGGTTTCTCACATCAACCTAATAGCAGAATTACGCAATTAGGCATTCGGAATTAACAACAAATTACGTTGAACAAATTCATATCTCTCGAAAGCACGTGCGACGTACGTCAACTTGACACCAATGCGCAAACTGTTTACACGCTCATGCAAATACGCCAACCTCATGCAAATTATCTGACAGAATAATTTTGCTCAAGTCAAACTTTTTGGCTTGCGTAAGCGTCATGCTTCTGTTTACATGCCACAATTTACTTGTGCAAAAGTGGCTTGCACAAGCCAATTAGCGCAAATGACGTAATATTAGAAAGGACTAATATAATGCTTGACAACTTATTGACAACATCAAATGTTATAAGGTTAGGTATTTTGTTAATTGTGTTTCAAATTCAAATTGTTGTGTTGTGGCACTTTGTTTAATGCGTTAATTGTCTATCAATTAATAAATATAAAATGTTTGCAACTATTAATATACTCATTATTATTTTAATTTAATTGACTTTATGTGTGAGACTACTGAGACTATTCTACTACCTATATTACAAAACTCTAGAAGTTGTTTAATTACAAACTATAGAGAAAATGACAACGTTATGTCTTGCTGACATATGACTGCCGGCGTACCTAACCTTAAAAACTAAAAATTCATCGATTTAGCCGAACACACTTAGTACCCTTTTGTTTCTTTAACAAGTTATAGGCAGTCAGAAGCAATTTTTGTATTTCGGTTTTTTGTTATAGCTCGTCATTATTTAGCTAACTTGATCCAAACTCGCTAAAAAAGACGTGTTAGTTGCTAATTAACGTAGACGGCGCAGGGAACGTTTAATTTTTTCATTTGTTTTGGGCGTTATTTTTCGTGGATTATTTCACTCAGAAATTATTAACCAATGAAACTACTACAATTTTTAAATTTGGACCAATGGCAGCAGTATTATATCGATAAAATCCCTGAAACAGTTTTATCGCGATAAAATCATTCTTTATGTTAACTGTCACTTAATACGTTACTTTGACATTTCGTCGTTAAAGATATGTTTTTGTATTTAAATAATTTATTCGTGAAATATTCTCCGCAAATACCATTCGTGCTTGAAAATTTTACCTATAAATTTTTTCTCCAGCGATATTGCCAACAGTAATATTACTCGTGTAAATTGGTCACTTTATTATCAAAAATTAAATCCCTCGCGCTAAAGCGCTCGTGATTTAATTAGATAATAAAGTGGCCAATTTACGCTCTTAATATTACTAGGCAATATCGCTCTCGAAAATAATGTATCGATAAAATTTTAAGCACTTATGATATTACATACGATAAATTAACTCCTATATGAAAAAGTCTATTTGACAGTCACATGTTGTCACTTTGACAGCGATAAAAAAGGTGCATCGTTTTTTATCACCGATAAAAATGCCTGCTCCTCAAAATCAGTATACATCTAGTAGTCGCACGTCACTTTAAAATCAGTACACCAAACCAAACAACTGTATTTTTAATAACTGTTCCTTCAAATAATTGTATAAATAAAAATAATTATTGTTGTTGTTCATTCACATATTCTGTCGTTAATTTATCTTGCCAAAAAACACTCGAGCTTTTTTTTATGGATAAATTTCTTTGTAACTCAAAATTTTGCCAATCAGTAATTTTGCTCGAAAAACTGACATTTGGCAAAATCGCTCGACCTCCGGTCTCGCGATTTTTTCAGGTCAGTTTTTCTCTTAAAATCACTATTTGGCAAAATTGTTTCGTTACGAAGAGAAATTTATCCGATAAAAAAAAAGCTCTTGTGTTTTTACTGTTGATAAATTAACTCCTATATGAAAAAGTCTATTTGACAGTCACGTTTTGTCACTTTGACAGCGATAAAAAAGGTGCATCGTTTTTCATCACCGATAAAAATGCCTGTTCCTCAAAATCAGTGTACATCTAGTAGTCGCACGTCACTTTAAAATCAGTACACCAAACCAAACCATTTATAACAATTGTATTTTTAATAACTGTTCCTTCAAATAATTGTATAAATAAAAATAATTATTGTTGCTGTTCGTTCACATATTCTGTCGTTAATTTATCTTGCCAAAAAACACTCGAGCTTTTCCTTTATGGATAAATTTCTTTGTAACTCAACATTTTGCCAATGCGTAATTTTGCTCGAAAAACTGACATTTGACAAAATCGACCTACGGTCTCGCGATTTTTTCATGTCAGTTTTTCTCTTAAAATTACTATTTGGCAAAATTGTTTCGTTACGAAGAGAAATTTATCCGATAAAAAAAAAGCTCGTGTTTTTACTGTTGATAAAACTTTTTAAAGGGGACATATTCTTCTAATGCAACTTTAAATTCCATGTAAAAAAGTCATACTTGTTTTATATCGGTCAAATTCAGCATTCACCGTTTTCTACATCGCATTCGAGACATTATGGATAATTCTAACTGTAAAAATAAGAAATTCCGAAATTCCTCGATAATTCCCGCAATTCCTCGGAAATTCCTCGACAATTCCCACAATTCCTCGGAAATTCCCGCAATTCCTTGGCAATTCCTTGGCAATTCCCGCAATTCCTCGGCAATTCCTCGGCAATTCCCGAGCTCTGTACACCAAAATTCCTCAGCGGTTTACCCCTCGGTTTTAGCCCACTTGACCTTTTTCGACTTATTTTAATTTTTGCATCTAGATTGCAGCGAATGTACTAACGTCACTGTTCTGGGTCTAAGTTGATCCAAGAAAAATTGAATCGTCAGATTTCTGAACAACTGACCCAAGCTTGTTTTACTTATTTGTCAATTTCTTTGCTTTCTCGGCACACTTAATTTATTAAAAAACTTTTTAAGCTTACTTTTTCTTCAATAATTCATATTTACCTCCGCATTAAACCGATTTTAAATTTAATTGCACCACTGGATTTGTCATGAAGTACTGGGTGTCTAAATAACGTTGCCATTTAAGAAAATGTAACTACAAATTAATGATTTAAACACATTTGAAGAATTGTAAATCCTAAAACAGTAGAAGAAATCTGACGCTTCAATTTTTCTTGGATCATCTTGACCCAGATGTTACTACATTCACGGCAATCTAGATGTAGAAATAAAAATAGGTCTAAAAAAATCAAGTGGGCTAAAACAAGTGCAGTCGCACCTTAAATCGTCTCTAGAATTTAAAAATGTAGAAATACAGTGACTTAAATTTAAAACTTCATAGTTGAGGTCATTTCCAGTGAGACCGGAAATGACAGAAATGCGACAGATATCGAAAAATTTGCATTTTCCACTGTATATTATGTCCTAAAACTCTCAATTTTATATCTATATAGAAAGTTCTGTGTACTATGACTTGTCTAATAATTTCTTTGACACGCGATATGGGCCTGAATTTTCAATGTTCCTGAATGTTCAAAAGGAGTCAGGTTATTCTTATTTCAGAAAAGCAGGAGTTACCAGTGAACTGAAAGGGTTCACTGACGTGAAAAGTCAATGCAAGGGGGGGCAGTCAGCGAATTTATAAACAAACTAATTCGACCTTTAAAAATATATTCCAAAAATGTTCTCCAAACTGAATTTAAACTATCAGAGACATTTGGGAATTGAAAGTAAAATGAAAGTGCATAATATACTTTATGTTATACTTTATATACTTTAAGTTATTTAAATTCGTTGGAGCCGCGTCTTAATTTATTGTTCATACAGTTTAATATCAGACATGTACGAATTAATTTGCAAACTATCACATACAGGGTGTCCCAGCCTCGCATCGGCCAAATGTCCTGGCTCTCCTATAAGAGATATCGAAAAATTTCAAAAACGAGATGATAGAGGACACAATGGTGCATAGTATAAAAATATTTTGAAATATACAGGGTGATCGATTTAGGCGTGATGTCATAAACTTATGTTTTTTTAAATGGAACACTAGGTAAATTATTACATATTTGAATTCTCCTTTTAAAGACGACTCAATCGATATGCCACTTGATGGGTCTGCGATGGGTCGGTACCATGATATGGGTGAGTTGGTACCAAAAACGTGCCAACTTTGTGAGCTCACCGTGGCGTAGCGGAAAAGCATTTTGAGATCTAGTTTGTGCCAAAAATTGTCAAAAACCCTGTAGTTTACGCTGCTGTTATCATATCTAACGAAATCGGTCATTTTATACCGGGTGAGTCAGGAAACGCCAAATCTACTTTTTCCCATTTTTTTCAAATGAAACACCCCGTATATTATGACACCAAAGGAGAGCCCTTTGAAAGAGCTTTCCACTGATATAAAGGTTCAAGGGTCTATCTGTCATGGGTGCAAAGAAATTTGATGGCAAAGTGGCACAATTCGAGGTTTATTAAGAAATTACACTCAATTTTCAATTATTTTGTGAATTTTCGCTGAAATCGGCTCTTTTCAGTAAGAAAATTTTGAAAATAATTCTTATACTCGGAGAAAAAACCGTACCTCAGTACAGAAAAGTACTTAAGTATAAAATAGTCAACGCCTGATAAATTTAATTTTTTTTCTGAAATGTGTGTATAAATTCATGTCATGGCAAGTATTTTCTAGCCCGAAGTAATTTTGTCGCGAAACGATTTATTATGTTAGAACGAAGGTGCTTAATAAAACGTACCTTTTCGTAGTATTTTTTTTCAGCTTTTAGATAGTGTTCTTCATTTTTCTAAAATAAGACAAAAAAATACTTTCATTTCCAATTCAATGAATAAATAAATAAATAAATAAATACACCACATGTAATTACGACCCCCTTTATCCCAGAAGGCTGAGCCTTGTGCGGGAGGGGGCTACACATTTAAAGACAAGGGACACACATCCAATATCCGTGTATAATGGAAAAATCCCTCTCACAGTATTTTTCATTGCCACGACCGGGATTCGAACCCGGGACTTTTGGGTGAGAGGCAGGTACTCTACCATCTCGACCATCAGTCATAATGAAAGATAATAAAATTGTTGTTAAGTTTGGGAAGCTGTTGTTCCACGTACTATCATCGAAAGAATAAATAAAAAATTGTAGAGAAATTCATATTGCTTCCAACTTTCAATTTATTGAAATAAATTTAAAAAAATCATGTAGGTACCTGTCATAAAAATACCAGTCTTGTCGATAGTTTACTTTATTGTTGTAAAATTTTCTTATTGAAAAGAGCCGATTTCAGCGAAAATTTACAAAACAATTGAAAATTGAGTGTAATTTTTTAATAAACCTCGAATTGTGCCACTTTGCCATCAAATATCTTGGCACCCATGACAGATAGATCCTTGAACCTTTATATCAGTGGAAAGCTCTTTCAAAGGGCTCTCCTATGGTGTCATAATATACAGGGTGTTACATTTGAAAAAAAATGGGAAAAAGTAGATTTGGCGTTTCCTGACTCACCCGGTATAAAATGACCGATTTCGTTAGATCTAATAACAGCAGCGTAAACTACAGGGTTTTTGACAATTTTTGGCACAAACTAGATCTCAAAATGCTTTTCCGGTACGCCACAGTGAGCTCACAAAGTTAGCACGTTTTTGGTACAAACTCACCCATATCATGGTACCGACCCATCGCAGACCCATCAAGTGGCATATCGATTGAGTCGTCTTTAAAAGGAGAATTCATATATGTAATAATATACCTAGTGTTCCATTTAAAAAAACATAAGTTTATGACATCACGCCTAAATCGATCACCCTGTATATTTCAAACTATTTTTATACTGTGCACCATTGTGTCCTCTATCATCTCATTCTTGAAATTTTTCGATATCTCTTATAGGAGAGCCAGGACATTTGGCCGACGCGAGGCTGGGACACCCTGTATATGACTAAAATTGTTATTTATGGTACTTAAAAGAAGTATCTACTGTAGGTATACATTTTGTCAAATTATTTCTACATGATTTGCGGTCAACATTTAGTTTTTTTATTATTAAAATGAAAATGAAATATTACAACCTAAAATTAATGTATTTAAAAAGTCACCACTTTGAAAGGCACGCATTTCGATACCATATAAATAAACTAAATATAATAAATATTGTTTTCAGGTGATGCAAAAAATAAACTAGACATATGATTTAAAATTTTATTGTTCCTCAGCATGAAAAGTGATTCCGATTTACGAGCCAACAGACTATAAATTTCGTCGTGAAAATTGCAGCACCTATTTTAACTATACTATAGAGGTAATGAGCTGCTTTCCACTCGTTCGTATTCCAAATTTCTGTTCTCTGAAAATAGTCCATCAAATGCTGATGGTAAATAAATAACCAAGCAAAGCACGGAGTAAGATTTATCGCTTAGCAGGCTTTATTACGTACCTCGTAAATAAGTCCGCAATCTGATTCTGAAACAAATTTAAATTGTAGAAAATTGCATTTGATGCAACTTGATATGAAACAAGGTATCATAAAATTATTATTAGCCTAGTGGCTAAGTACATTTTACCTTACAAATAGTCATATGTAGTGTTGAATTTTGGATATGACCATTCCATATATTTTTGGTTTTTCTGATAGATTTAGACGACTTGGTAATAAGTTCAATATAAGAACCACCTTTAAAACTTGCAATACCATCAGATCATTCTTAACAAAAACCAAACCTTTTAACAGTGTTCAAAAATCTAAAAATTGTATTTATAGCATTCCATGCGAGTGTGGAAAGCTATATATAGGTGAGACGTCTAGACCATTAGAAGTTAGAATATCTGAACACAAAAATAACGTTAAACATTACCAAGTTGATAAATCTACACTGGCACAACATGCTTGGAGTAATGGCCACAGATTTAGTTGGAAACGAAAACTTAAAGAGAGTGCCTGTATTCAACTAAATAGTACCGACTGCGTCTCTACTAGTTCAGTGTTGCTAGACGAAGTCTGGCTACCGCATTCTCCAAAAAGAAGTACGTGACGGAAATATCAAAATAAATTAGAATTCTTTATCTAGTGATCTATGCATTAATTAATAATCAGTGTCAGGTGTCAAAGTGATCTTTTTTGACAAGTCCATTTTTTGTAATCACAGTTGAAAAAGGACCTAGACTTTGGTTCGAAACGTTCTGTTAAGATAAGTTATTGTTTTATAATTGTTTTTTACATATCATATAAATATATATATATATATATATATATATATATATATATATATATATATATATATATATATATATATATATATATATATATATATATATATATATATATATATATATATATATATATATATATATATATATATATATCTATATATTATAAAATATACATTTTGTTATATTTTCTAGTGTAAAATACTAGAAAACCACTGATACGAATTTTAGATAACAATATTGTATTTATATTCATTTAGAACTATATACATTGGTTTCTGGGGCAAACTGTTGAGGTTTGCCTTTGATACTACACTTTTCTCTTGACATATTTTGGCAATTTTCTTATGTCTATTAATTTTTTAGAATTCGGCGTGATTCCCAGAATTAAGTTCAATGAATATTGGATATGTTGTACCGTTGTATCCGTTTTCAGAATATAAAAATTCATCAAAAATCGTGTCCAAGGAGGGGTGTCAATTTTAAGAGACTCCCCCTGTATACCTAGGCCCTTATTAAAAATCCATGTGTGTACAGCACAAAAATTGGTACAACTTACTTTAATAACTTTTTTCCTAAACCTCCTAGTTACCGAAATACAGAGGCTCAAAGGTTGAGCACAAAGTTTAAAATGGCGCCGAGTAATATCTAAACTATTCGGCCTGGTTGCCACCTAGCTTATCTACCCCATCGAAATCGATGATGCTATCTATAATCGGCATTGGGTCACAAAATCCGCCACTTGTGAATCTGATATTCTGATTTTGGTATTATTATTCTCCTATTTAACTAACCCATGAAAATACAATTTCATATTATATTAAAAATTATTTATACATACTAAACAAACAGTGGCATATGGCATATGATTAGTAAGTTGATATAGGTAGTAGGCAGTAGCAAAAACTTATTAAACATATATATCTCATTATAAGCCAAACTAATGAGTGTATTTTACCGAATACATGAAATATTCAGTAAATTTTAGAATATCATAATAATATATCATCCTTTTCTACATTCCTCGTAGTATTTAATTTAGTTTAGTTTTCGTTTATAATGCTTTCGCGGTGTTAGATATATATTGTTAATTATATTTTAAATAAATTGTCTGTTGATCTGGAAAAATCTTTTAAAAATTCTTTCACTTTCTCAACGATTTTATTGGCGTAATAAAATTTTTTAAAAAATAGGCTATGGTTTATGGTAACGAAATGAGATAGCGACCTGCTAGACTAGGCATAAAATCTCGTAAGATGCCTAGAAATCTTCTAACGGCAAATCGTGTAACAATTGATTAACAGGTGTATCCTTAGGTTTTTGGGGGGTGTTACCAGTCGTAAACATTTTTTACGTATGATGTAGGAAGTTTATTGAAAATCATGCTTATTTCCAATAAATTTCCTACATTTTTTAATCTGCACATCAATCTTGGTAAGCACGACAAAGTATATTGTATTAACATAATAGACTTTGACTAATACAGAATTAAACTATTTCCTTTTATTATTATTTATTAGCAATCAGAATTAAAACAATATTCTATAAGCTAATGTGCTGGCTTGAGAAGGATAGTTCTTCATTGACATGATTGATTCACTCCTCCTGAACCGAAAACCGGAGCGAGACCATGCAATTCACGATATGATTCCAAGTTGAACCCTCTACCTTGGATTTCTTCCTAGAACGGTCCCCTCGGTGGAGTTTTTTCGTTTGGAAATAATGTTTGTAGTTTTTGTGTTTTTGCAATATTTTCAATTTCTTGCAATCTAAAAAATCAATAATCACTTTACGCCTCTAGTTGGATTTGGTAGACACATCACATTTCTAGTTTACCTACTAATTCTCACGTTCACTGGTTAGTTTTGGACATTATTCGTCCTTATTAGGTTATGCGCAAGTTATATTTAACTAAAAATTAATTAATGACCATTTTCTGTAATGAACAGGCTCTTGTCAAAAATTCCTGAAGAGGGGTTGGAACCTTTGGTGTAGAACTTACACTTGGAGTAGTTTTCCACACACACCAAAACACTTTTGCACACACTCGACGCGCGTTTCGCCAACCAAGTCGGCATCATCGGGAGATGATTAAAACTTGCAAAAGTGTTTTGGTGTGTGTGGAAAACTACTCCAAGTGTAAAATCTTGTCAAAAAACTAATTATTAAAAGGAAAATAAACTTATATTTTTACTTTATTAGTTCGTATCCGTGCTATCGAAACGTTCTCAATTTTTTTTTTTTTTTTTGCCTCGGATGCTTGTCCATTCAGCCTAAACGTTCTCAAATAAAATGTATTAGGTTCGCATATTTGTCTTTTGTAAACAAGCTTCGTTTGTAATGAGCTTAGTTCGCTTAATGCATGGAACAATTAGTTTGTCAAGTTCTTTCTACATCTGTAAAAGTACCATTTTATGTACAACTATTTTTTCATATAGAAATGCAAACGCGGATCTGTTGGACTTAAAAATTCTAAGAGGTTTTTAATATTAGGACTGCATTACTAGTATTTTGAAAATCACTATTGATTAAATTTAATTTTATACTTAGAATTAATTAAGTAATTAAAGTGAAAAATATTCTTGTTGAGTACTACTCAACGCCGATGACGCCGATATTTCAAAAAAGTAAGCAGTACGTAGCAGTAACCTTACGACTTATATGGGAACAATAATATGTTTAGAATGGCAAATGTATGCTTTATATGTATATAAATTATTAATTGTTGAGAGCTGAACAGACATTTAACTGAATTAAGAAACCAAGTTTCTTTGCAACTATACTAGTAAAAATGTATTCATTCAAACATAGTTGTCTAAACACTCCTAGCCAATACCCTTGCCTCTGGTTTATTGTTGTTAGATTTCAAACGTATTCAGGTGCTGTAGGTGAATTAAAGCATCAACAGTATTACTTAAACCCATCACATTCTATAATATTAGTTAAGTCCAAGTTAATTATACAACTTAAACACCTGAATGTGTAAAAAAGAATCGTATCTGGTCTGTAAACATGACGAGCTTGTGTGGAGTGTACTACCACTGGTAGAACTGTGTACTGACTGGACTAAGTATTGTAAAAGATAAAACATATAGGCCTGCAGAAATAGAAAAAACGGTGTAACTAATTCGTTTCAGATAGCCGTAGGTAAAAACAGGTGTATTTAGTTATAAGGAATATACCTCTGCGATTCCTCCCAAATCAAATAAACAGAACATTGTTTATATAAGTCACTTTTATGTGAAAAATCATGAAATTTGGATGTTTTTTAAAAATTGCAGTAAGACTGCAGTAGATTAATTTTTTTGAATGTTTCTGTTTACTAGGTAATTCCAAACCGGTTAATTTAAGCCCCGGTAGATTTCATTTCATTGATTATTTATTTAAATAATTGCCGAAAACCATCGAAATTTTCGAAAATTTCAAGCATTTTTTACTCTGAAAGGAAAATGCTAGACTCTTGAAACTTTGGTGGAATATGTGTCTCATTACCTTCAACTTACAAAAAAAATTTCGTATTAAAATGTTTATTGGTTTTCGAGAAATTCTATTTGTTTATTAAAAACGTCCCAAATGTTTAATGAAAAATTGACCTATTAACGTTATCAAAAATAATTCAACCACAGCTCACTTTTTTCGTCAAGACGTCAATTTTACGAATCTGTTATGGGCGTATCGATTTTCAATAATTTTGACCGTCAAAATGGCGTTAACGACATTGCTACTTTTCGGAGCAGCGTTTTTTGCAAATAACTTTACAACAAATGAACGTATCTGCACAAATCTTTCATATTTGAGTTGCTGGTATTTTTCTACAAATTTATAAAAAAAAATTGTTGCTCTGGGACATGTAGGAGCCGAGATAATTTTTTAAATTGTTTAATGCGCCAAACGTTTATTTATTAATATTTATGGCCAAAATTGCAACTGGTTGTTAATAAGATCTTGAATTTTGTGAATTCATCAAGTCCTATTGAAAACGGGCCCTTTTTGAGGTCAAAATATAATTTTTAATAATTAGTGATTTTAGAGCGTCTTCAATTTGTTTGGCTCAAGGGACAGGTGAATTTTTGATCAAACGAGTTTCAAATTGGGGTAGCGAGAAAAATTCGTCATATCTCCGTTATTTTCCGGCCAATTTCGACGTTATTTTTTTTAATTTGGGGTAGCTCACGAAAATAATAACAATGGGCACATTTGCAATATCCACATAATAAACAAAAAATTGTTATAAACAATTTTTTTTTTCATTTTTTCTTTTTTGGGCTTATGCAACTTATAATGTGCTAATGTATTAAACATAAATTTATAAAGATTATATAATGGTAACAATGTATGCACAAACTATTTCTCCATCAAACAATATACGATGTTACAGAATTGTTACCATTATATAATCTTTATAAATTTATATTTAATACATTAGCACATAAGTTGCATAAGCCCAAAAAAAAAAAAAATTAAAAAAAAAAAAGATAAGTTTATAACAATTATTTGTTTATTATTTGGATATTGCAAATGTGCCCATTGTTATTATTTTCGTGAGCTACCCCAAATTAAAAAAAAAAAGGTCGAAATTGGCCGGAAAATAACGGAGATATGACGAATTTTTCTCGCTGCCCCAATTTGAAACTCGTTTGAACAAAAATTCACCTGTCCCATAAGCCAAACAAATTGAAGACGCTCTAAAATCACTAATTATTAAAAATTATATTTTGACCTCAAAAAGGGCCCGTTTTCAATAGGACTTGATGAATTCACAAAATTCAAGATCTTATTAACAACCAGTTTCAATTTTGGCCATAAATATTAATAAATAAACGTTTGGCGCATTAAACAATTTAAAAAATTATCTCGGCTCCTGCATGTCCCAGAGCAACAATTTTTTTTTTATAAATTTGTAGAAAAATACCAGCAACTCAAATATGAAAGATTTGTGCAGATACGTTCATTTGTTGTAAAGTTATTTGCAAAAAACGCTGCTCCGAAAAGTAGCAATGTTGTTAACGCCATTTTGACGGTCAAAATTATTGAAAATCGATACGCCCATAACAGATTCGTAAAATTGACGTCTTGACGAAAAAAATGAGCTGTGGTTGAATTATTTTTGATAACGTTAATAGGTCAATTTTTCATTAAACATTTGGGACCTTTTTAATAAACAAATTGAATTTCTCGAAAACTAATAAACATTTTGAAACCAAATTTTTTTTGCAAGTTGAGGGTAATGAGACACACATTCCACCAAAGTTTCAAGAGTCTAGCATTTTTCCTTTCAGAGTAAAAAATGCTTGAAATTTTCGATGGTTTTCGGCAATTATTTAAATAAATAATCAATGAAATGAAATCAACCGGGGCTTAAATTAACCGGTTTAGAATACCTAGTAAACAGAAACATTCAAAAAAATTAATCTACTGCAGTCTTACTGTAATTTTTAAAAAACTCCAAATTTCATGATTTTTTCACATAAAAGTGACGTTTAAACAATGTTCTGTTTATTTGATTTGGGAGGTATCGCAGAGGTATATTCCTTATAACTAAATACACCTGTTTTTACCTACGGCTATCTGAAACGAATTAGTTACAGATTCCCGTTCACATCGTCTAATTCTACAGGCCTAATAAAGTAAAACCAGAGTGAGCGATAAGACTAACTCTTGTAGAATGCCAAAGTTGGTAGATAGTATCTGTGGTGATACTCGGTCTATCACAACGTGAAATATTGGATGATATATTCAACGATATACAAAGATTGGATAAGATATTTAACGATATACATATCTAACAGGTTCTGACGGTAACGTATATACTCAATATTCCTTTTGAAAGAAAACCAAACAAAAATTCAAATAATTTATGTTTACAGCAACCGGTATCGTGAACAAAACTTTCTTCACATCTTCAGGCCACAAATAATTTTATCAACTCTAGAATCTGTGGCCTGAAGATGTGAAGAACATTAGCACTTTTGTCCAATTTTTATTCTTAACAAAGTTATTCAAAAGAATAACTTTATTTGTCGACACCATTGTATTTTATAATCGATTTTGTCTAATAAAACTCGCTCGATCACAAAAATTGTTTAAATAAAATTTGGTCACTAAAATTTTACATATCTAACAGTATAATCAATTTTACCATTACGGCACTTGTTCACCTTAAAATTTCACTAAATTGGTTGAAAGTAGACCACGCGAAATGCCTAAGGATCGCAGCGGTCGCTTTTGGGGGAGGGCGCGGGCGTGACAGGTAGCCGATTAATAGGAAACTTTGGCGCGTGCCCATTGTCTTATTGTGATAATTTATACATACTTATACTATGTATATAAAGTTAGCAGGTCAACTGTTGCAAATTGCATAAACATTTGCCGTTTTTTAGCCATTAATTACCCGTGAAAGGAAAAATTTTGTCGCTATTATTTTTTAAAATGTATGAGATGACCTGCTAACTTCATATGAAGTTAGCAGGTCATCTATATAAAAAATTATTTAAAAAAAAATTAGGTAGCTTAAAATTTGCCGTTTATTTGCCGTAGAACAATGGCTATAGGCAAAATATCGTAGGACTCGATTTATAATCGGGAAACTTATTTTCTCGATTGTAAATTCCCGAGAAGCAAAAAAGAAGGTTTGAGATAAACTTATCGTTGAAAAAAATAAGCTAACGCATCTCGTCGATGAATCTTCATAATTAGAGTTGGTCCGACTGAAATTTTGTTTAAATAATTGATTTTCAGTTCACCCGACTCTCAAATAATTGTCTCTACTCTGTCAATGCGTGATGTTCAAGACTATTCAACCATGCGCATGAGTTGATGCAACTAAATTCTGGTTAGATCAACTAAAATATGTATGCGGCAATGCATGTGCGGCAAGTAACTTGAGAAAAAATATTAATGGCGATAAACAATTTCCGAAAAAATTTTACTCTTCACGTATAAATCGAACAAGTCGAGCGGCAAATTCCTGGGTAGAAAACGAGTCGAAAAAATAATATTGAAAGCGGGGAACTCGGTTGCCTTGCTAAGCTAAGGCCCGTGGATTTTTCTACCTAGGAATTTACCGCTCGACTTTTTCAATTTATTCGTGAAGAACATTTTTTCGGAAATTGTTTATTGCCATTAATAAATAAAAAATTTGGAATCCACGGGCCTCAGCAAGGCAACCGAGTTTCTCGCTTTGAATATTATTTTTTCGACTCGTTTAACGATTTAACGTTTCGTGTACCGCTCTAAATTCGTGAGACACCGTCGTCGTATCCGAAAAGCTGTGTTTATTGTGTTACAATAGTGACCGATAATTCAGTTTTTTCATTTCCGGGACATTACATGATGGAACTTTCTTTGCATTTTAATTATTCCAAGTACGTGATTTGTCAAAATACAAAAAGGAATTTTATTTATGTTTAAAATGTAAAGTTCCGTTCAATGTAAAATAAATTTATTTCGAAAACAAACCGTTGCAATTTTGTAAATATACAATATACATACTCAACCTATACACCAGCTAACATTTTCGATGATTTCTCGACCTAGGATTGTTTTAAAATGGGAAGTATATATTCCATTCGAAAGCTAAAAGTGTGGACTATAACTATCTAAAATTTTTTTTTTAAAAGCTGCAGTTTACGCACTATGTCTGTAAAAATTTAGAATAATATAAAAAACGTGTGTTATTTCGTCTAATTCTTGAAATTATCAAAATTTCGAGAAAATTATAATAAACTATTTTATTCTACGCTAAGAGACAAACATTTTGGCGTAAGAACGAAATTTATATCTTCATTCGTTTACAAGATATAGCCATTTGAAATATTCCACCCTTTAGGGGATGGTAGGGGCGAACAACGCGTATCTCAGGGTGGCAAGAAACATTTTTATATTTAGTATGAAATAATTAAACATAAAAAATATCTTGCCAGCTTTAATCATTTAATTCCCACGAAAATCCCTATGCGGCCTAGTAGTTACTACATGGAACAAGTAATTTTATAACAGGTGAAATTGAAAAGCGCAAAATTTACAAATATAAATTGTAACACACCAGTTGAATCGATATTTAATAAATGTCAATTATTTATGGCAGTAGGTATCTACGTAAAGATCCTATTATGTTTAATATACAGAGATGGCAATGTACTTAATAATAAAAAACATTAAATAAAACATCCGAAACCAGATAAACACTTTGAAAATCATTTTAAGGAAAATTAATAACCGCCAACAAGAGTATACATTGGGTTGTTGAAAGAAATGTAGCACTTAAATATGATTTATTTATAATTCAAAAGTAATTAACGATTTAAATATTACACTGTTTGGGCAATTAATGATAGCCCACAAACTTGGTATCAGAAGTTTAATAAACTCCTAAGTAAATCCTTCGCGTTTTCCCGAATTATGAATATGCAAATAAGCCCGACGCGAGATCCCAACTCTCGTCGACATTTCGAAATACTACTGTACAACTTCGTAATATCTTCGTACGTATAAGCAGTAGTACAAAATTTAATAACCAACCACAATGAGAATGCTAAAGGCTTTGGTATATTCTGGAAGTAAACTTTCAAAAGATAAATAGAAAATGTTAATTAAGGAAATTTCAATTTAATTTAAAAAATTAATGTGACCATTTAAAATGAACATTTTGAAGCTGTTAATGGCATTAACTGTGCCTACCCTGCGTTGCTCGGGTGTATTACCTTTTTATTTACACATATACAATATTTAAGTACAATAAAATCGTAGAGATACACAGACGTTCAGAGGATCAATCTGTTAAATAATTAAAGTAGGGTAGAATTAATCCCATGTGGGTTGTTCATATTGAAGAAGAAAAACAACAAAGGTCTTGTTCCCACAAAATTCTTTTTTATTGCAACCGGTTTCGTGATCAATACATTACATCACATCATCAGGCTACAAGACTACAAATAGAAAAAAAATTTTATGTAAAAAACTATAACAATCCAAATATTACATTAATATAATAAGTTAAGAATTTCATAAAATGTAGATAGTTAAATTTAATTAAACAAGTAAAACTATTACGATAATATCAAATATTGTTTTATATATAAAAAATATATGTTTGTAAATAAGATACAAAAGTTATTAACAAAAGATACTAAAGAGATTAAAAAAAACCAATGAAACTGCGAATATATAATAAGTTAAAATAGAAAAAATATACTTACATTTCTATAAATACCAAAGGTTTGTCAATATTAGCATTAATGAAAAATTTGTCCAATTATTTAGAAAACTAATAAATATTATGTAAAAATACATGTACTAGAATTTATTTATTGTTATTAATTAATTTTAAATTAATCAAAATTAAAAACACAAAAGACAATGTACGCGGACAACAGATTAAAATTTAAATAACGTCCTTAACAAACGTACAATAGGAACTGAATGAAACAAATGTTCTGGAATATTTAAATTATAATTTTTTTTAAAAAAACAGTTGTAACAACCTCTATAGGTACATATAGAAACACAAGCATATACAGGGTGTCCCGCAAATAATGGTACAAAAAGAAATCGCATATTCCCGAGGTCAAAATAAATCGATTGGACCAAACTTACCTCTATACCAAAATGCTTCCTAAGGGAGCTACAGGCCCCTAAATGTGGGCCCCTGAAGACGGTTTTTATTTATTATCTCCGAAACTGTTCAAGTAATAAAATTTTGCACATCCACTAAACTTTCTAAGCCTAACAAAATGAGGTAAATATCATCTCAAAATTTTTACTAAGGGTGGGTCAAACTGTAGGGGTGGGGGGTAAAAATTACCGCAACTTTTTTATTTGAAAATTTTTTTGGGTTTTGACTTCAAATTATGAATTGTCAGAGTTTTTTACAAAGAAAATGCCCTCTTGTGCAACTTCGATCGGAGGCACCGTTTTCGAGATAAATTCATTTTAATGTTCAAATGCATGCTCTAAAATGATTGGGGAAGTGGACTAATTTTTTGCTTTTCGCGTCGAAACAAAATTTAAGCATTTTGAGCAGTTGTTAAAATAAATAAGAAAATCTTGGTTTGATCTGGCTCTTAAATTTTGTTTTGACGAGAAAAGGAAAAAATTAGTCCACTTACTCCACTTATCTAATCATTTTAGAGCATGCATTTGAATATTAAAATGAATTTATCTCGAAAACGGTGCCTCCGATCGAAGTTGCACAAGAGGGCATTTTCTTTGTGAAAAACTCTGACAATTCACAATTTGAAGTCAAAACTCAAAAAAATTTACAAATAAAAAAGTTGCGGTAATTTTTACCCCCCACCCCTACAGCTTGACCCACCCTTGGTAAAAATTTTGAGATGATATTTACCTCATTTTGTTAGGCTTAGAAAGTTTAGTGGATGTGCAAAATTTCATTACTTTAACTTGAACAGTTTCGGAGATAATAAATAAAAACCGTCTTCAGGGGCCCACATTTAGGGGCCTGTAGCTCCCTTAGGAAGCATTTTGGTATAGAGGTAAGTTTGGTCCAATCGCTTTATTTTGACCTCGGGAATATGTGATTTCTTTTTGTACCATTATTTGCGGGACACCCTGTATAGCAGAATAATAAAACGAAAACAACGTACAATCTCAATCGAAGTATGGAACCCTATTAATAGATGGCGCAAGTTATGCACAACAGAAAACTACAAATATAGAACAATATTGAAGTCATATGATATATAAGACAAAAAACAGATAGATATTTAAAATGGTTGACCAGCACATGAGAATCCAAAACGATAATACAAATCCTAGAACAAAACTGAGAACGTAAGTGATGATTTAAAATTTAATTGTGAATTAAGTGAAACAGAATTAGGGTTTTTTATTTCTCTCAAAATTTCAAGACATTCCAAATTGTTAAGCAAACTACCTCTTCCTGCTAAGTGTAAAATTTATCATTATTATATACAGGGTGAGCCACGGTGGGTGGAGTATTAAAAGTATATGGAGAACGGATCAACCGATTGCTTTGAAATTTTGGTTACCAAGATAATCGAGTATGATCTCTCCAACTAAAATATTTTCGAAAGTGCAGTGTTGCCACTTATGCGTAAAACTGGCAACAACTTCGTTATTTTAAATGGAATACCCTGTATATTTTTGCATTTTTTGGATCGTCGTCTCTTTCTGAGTAACTGTTGTTAATATTTCCCTATTATCTCAAGCGGTTTTCGAGATAATAATTTTTTTCTGAATTTATTGTCAAAAATTTGACTTTTAGTAAATCGTGTTTTCTCCTACCTACGCAGCAATTATAAGATAATTTTTTAGTTGCAGCTAGGCAAGGCCTGGGGGCATCTCCTCCATTAATCAAATGTTTTAAATTTTATACAGGGTGAGTTAGAGAACGCTTTCTATAAGTGACTTAGAAAAATGCACGAAACTCAATTTTTTTAAATGAAACGCCCTGTATATTATTACTGATTCGGAAAGGTGATACATTTACCTATTTAAAAAGGTAATACACTCTATACCTAGTGCTGACCGTTTTCGATTTATGGGCACTTTTCTGTAACCTTACTAAGAATATTAGTCTTTTGGTAGGTATCATGACGGGTGGGCCATGAAATTTTTATTTTGTCATTTTGTAATGACAACAGACATGCTACTTTTCTAAATAAATTTGACGTTAGTGATATTTGCAGTTAATTTGAATAGCTGTAGCACAAATATGGCAGAAAATAACTATACAAACACAGTTTTAATGGATTTGTTTATTATCCATGGACAGTACAATAAGATTATCAGCAGAACTTGTAGAAAATTTAATGAAAAATATCCCAATTTGTCGCAGATGAACAACAGAAAAGTTCTACGAATTCGAAGGAATTTTATAAAGAACCAAAATTTATAAAATTCCTCTGAATTCGTAGAACTTATTGTTCTATTGTTCATCTGCGGCAAATTGGGATATTTCTTATTAAATTTTCTACAAGTTCTGCTGATAATCTTATTGCACTGTCCGTGGATAATAAACAAATCCATTAAAACTGTGTTTGTATAATTATTTTCTGCCATATTTGTGCTACAGCTATTCAAATTAACTGCAAATATCACTAACGTCAAATTTATTTAGAAAAGTAGCATGTCTGTTGTCATTACAAAATGACAAAATAAAAATTTCATGGCCCACCCGTCATGATACCTACCAAAAGACTAATATTCTTAGTAAGGTTACAGAAAAGTGCCCATAAATCGAAAACGGTGAGCACTAGGTATAGAGTGTATTACCTTTTTAAATAGGTAAATGTATCACCTTTCCGAATCAGTAATAATATACAGGGCGTTTCATTTAAAAAAATTGAGTTTCGTGCATTTTTCTAAGTCATTTATAGAAAGCGTTCTCTAACTCACCCTGTATAAAATTTAAAACATTTGATTAATGTAGGAGATGCCCCCAGGCCTTGCCTAGCTGCAACTAAAAAATTATCTTTTAATTGCTGCGTAGGTAGGAGAAAACACGATTTACTAAGAGTCAAATTTTTGACAATAAATTCAGAAAAAAATTATTATCTCGAAAACCGCTTGAGATAATAGGGAAATATTAACAACAGTTACTCAGAAAGAGACGACGATCCAAAAAATGCAAAAATATACAGGGCATTCCATTTAAAATAACGAAGTTGTTGCCAGTTTTACGCATAAGTGGCAACACTGCACTTTCGAAAATATTTTAGTTGGAGAGATCATACTCGATTATCTTGGTAACCAAAATTTCAAAGCAATAGGTTGATCCGTTCTCCATATACTTCTAATACTCCACCCACCGTGGCTCACCCTGTATATATATATTTTTTTCTATTACTTTACACATTTTCTAAATGGCAATGGAAAGTATCGAGGAAAGTATCTTCTGTTAAATTTTGCTTTTTGATTTGTCATGCAACAAGAATAATACCAAAAAAGTTTTCGCGTTGAGTTTATATCGAGGTTTCTATTAAAAATAATGAGAACTTGATTTTGCAGTAATTTTAATTCTGAAATCAACTTAATAAAAACTTACAACTGATAGTGTGGTATAATTCTGAAGTTCTGTATACCTCAATATTTTTAAATAAAAGGAAGGTCCAGCTATGGCTTCTACGAATTGCTCTCATATGCACATAAAAAGAGGGTTCAATTTTAAATGAAATTATATAAAATGATGTTTTGTACATCCAATGACATGTCATTGGTTGAACTGAATATTGTCCTGATTTGATATGTCAGAGCCATCAGATGAAGTATGCAATTATAAATGATGAAGTTGTGAAAAACACGTACACGACAAATGTTTCATATCCAATAAAAAAATATCGTAAATGCCTCCTACCTGTTCAATATGATGTTTGCGTCAATTCATGAATGTTCAAGGCAGACAATGACAAAATCGACCGTATCAATCTGGATATATTAAGGCTCTTGACGGATTTCATTTCAATAACTTTGTATATCTACGTTTCCCCAATTGACCCTCATTAATAAAAAGTAAAGATCCTGCGTTAATAATAGAAATCAGAAATCCATTAGTTTACTAAGATGAAGACACTAATTACAATTTTATTCGCATTAAAATAGTGGCGGAATTTTAAACATAAAAAGTAAAAACTAAACTAATTATACTAACTGTAGCTACACGGATGCACTCCGGAATGCCATTATTACTTCCTCACCAAAAGTGAGGAACATTTGTATTCGTGAAAAAAAATTTTGAAATTTTTTATTGCATTTATGGACGAATCTCGACGAATTATGACGATACACAAAATTTCAGCCAAAAAAATTCTGTCTGTGTATGTGTATCGCGGCAACAGCTACAGTTTTTGAGATAAACTTTCAAATTTGGTACAGACGTTCTAGAGATCAAGGAAAAGATTGCGTTCCAGATGAGCAAAATCTAAGAAAAAAAGAAAATTAAAAATTTTTTTCATGAAAAAGTCAAAAATTAATTTTTTCTACAAACACTATTAAAAAATACATTTTTAACACGGCATACTTCAATTAAAAATGTAATATTATACAGGGTGTTAAGAAAAAGTAGGTCATGCCTTTAACCACAGATTCTTTGGGCGAAAATAATGTGACATTTATAATGTGATTTTTTATTTTGGACCGTAGTTTTTTTATACAGGGTGTTAAAGTTTACATTTTGAAAATTATTTTTATTAATAATTCTGTTACTGTTTAAGATTTTTACCCGAATTTTTGCACAGACTTTCATCTTATACAGATACACTTTTTGTGTAATTTTGGTCAAAAAAGTCAAAGCGCAAACGGGAGAAAGGGGGGTTGTGTTACCCATTAACCCCCCCAAATTTTTCATGCGTGCGCCTATGGTCTCTAGATATTTATTTTTAGATTAAACACTTATTTCCCCTATTTTTTTTACTCCTACAAAATTTTGATTTAGGACTTGATTAACGAGATATTCCAGTAAATTCAGAATCATTTTCAATATTTCAGTTTCGGAATTTATTGTTTTTACTATTGTTGTTCGTAGTAATCCTGGGTTTTCTTTAAATCGACTACTTTTAGACAAAAAATGCTAGAAAAGAAACAGTGGCGAACACATTTTTGCTTAGGAAACCTAAATTAATACTTAGTTATATATGCCACTGAGGTAGGTAAAATTACCTAGCGCCAATACATGGTGCTGGTGGTGAAACAAAAGTTGATTGTTGTAAATGGAATACCCTGTATATTTCTTGACAGGTTTGTAGTACTCTTTGAGCTGATTTCAAAAATGTATAACTCCCTTGGGATTAGATCAAAATCGGTCGAGATATTCAAGGATAAACATGAGAAATAATTGTTTTCACACTTTCGAGGTGGCTTGGCATTCTGACTTAATTGTTGACTTTTAGCTGTCAAAATAATGTTAGCAATAAATATCAAATACTAAAGATCTCTCTAAGATCAAACATGTATTTTATTAACAAAGATAAGATTTTTAAGAAAATATAAAAATAACAATTAACAGAAAAATATACTTCACATAATTTAACAAAATACAAAACAAAAACCACCATGATTTACTCGAAATTTATTATACACATTTTTGAAAGTATGTTTTGCAGGTACCCGAAGCATGGGGAGTCATCTAACAAATTCCCAGATGCTGCAGCTTGATTTTTATTACTCAAAAGATTTCGACCATTGCACATCTTTCTTCTACAGAATATCCCATTTTGCCCGTTAATTATATACAAGTTAAATACAACAAAACATTATACATATATATAATATAAACAATGTAAAAATTACATTCACAATAACATTCACAGTCTATTATTTTGACAGCTAAAATCAACAATTAAGTCAGAATGCCAAGCCACCTCGAAAGTGTGAAAACAAATATTTTTCATGTTTATGCTTGAATATCTCGACCGATTTTGGTCTAAACTCAAGGGAGTTATACATTTTTGAAATCAGATTATAGAGTACTACAAACCTGTCCAGAAATATACAGGGTATTCCATTTAAAAAAAACAACTTTTTTTTCACCACCCTGTATGTATTGGCGCTAGGTAATTTTGATTATTATATTTGAAAAATTCGGAAAATGTCTGATAAGGCTACATTTTAAAATGTTAAAATATCTTCACAAATAAAGAAATAGAAGGGGGGCAAAATTAGGTTGACACCCTGTACCTTGGCCGCTTCGGTTTGTGGGGTCCGTACCGCGACCGTGAACGCCACCGGGGCCGCTACCGAGTCCACTTAGGTTTGGGCAATGCTTTCACATTGACAGTTAACCCGCAATTGTCACCATTCCGTATTAGCAATAGAAAAATGCAGTAATTTTGTCAACCTATTTACTATAGGTATGTCTGAGCAGCATTAGAACTGAAATAATAGTCATTATAGGCCTGTAGAATTAGACGATGTGAACGGGAATGTTACCTACTAGATGAAATATGATAATAAATTTAACAAATGGGAATTTAAAGACACTATCAATAAGCTTTATATTATTTTCATGCAAATAACTATACTCGGGCCAAAAAGAGTAGTCAGTAGAGCAAAAACTCACCGGCAATTCTTCAAAGGATTTAGCTGTTATGGAATACAGAAGCGGCAGCTCGTTTTACCATATAATCCCATATAATTCAGAGAAATATATCCAGTTTTCTCCGCCTACCAGAGATGAAAACCACAACTAGGTCATTATGTTTAATTGGTATAGTCAACCAAATACAGTAAATGCTTGAACGTGCCGCCCTTATACCCAATAATTTGTTCGGCTATTGGAAAGGTCGTCGAGAGGGCTTAGATAGCGCATTCAGTGGCGTCATATATGCTGCAACGCAAAGGATGTGCATTGTTCAACTGCGTTGCTATACCTATTTCGTGGAGATAATGTTGCCAGATGTAAGCATATTATTTAAAATTTAAGACATGGTAACTCATATTCATGCATAATTAACACAATCCGCTTTCATTTGTTCGAATTATGGAATTTATGAAATTCGTAAATCCGTACGCCCCTGGCTCTACTGACTACTCTTTTTGGCCCGAGTATAGACGGATTACTGTATTGTTATTGTTGTTTACTTCTTGTATATATATATATGTAGGATTTTCTTTCTTGTCTAGATTTTCCAAAAAAATGATATGTCAGATTGACAAATAATATATTGAACAAAAATTAAGGATACAGTCACAAACCAACAGATTTACAATTAAATAGCTCTTGAAGTAATTAATCGTCTTATATAATTAGGCCTACACAAATAGAAAAAACGGTGTAACTAATTCGTTTCAGATAGCCGTAGGTAAAAACAGGTGTATTTAGTTATAGTTGTATGCACAAACTATTTCTCCATCAAACAATATACGATTTTACAGCATTGTTACCATTATATAATCTTTATAAATTTATATTTAATACATTAGCCCATATTCTAAGTTGCATAAGCCCAAAAAAGGAAAAATTAAAAAAAAAAAAATTGTTTATAACAATTATTTGTTTATTATTTGGATATTGCAAATGTGCCCATTGTTATTATTTTCGTAAGCTACCCCAAATTAAAAAACGTCGAAATTGGCCGGAAAATAACGGAGATATGACGAATTTTTCTCGCTACCCCAATTTGAAACTCGTTTGATCAAAAATTCGCCTGTCCCTTGAGCCAAACAAATTGAAGACGCTCTAAAATCACTAATTATTAAAAATTATATTTTGACCTCAAAAAGGGCCCGTTTTCAATAGGACTTGATGAATTCACAAAATTCAAGATCTTATTAACAACCAGTTTCAATTTTGGCCATAAATATTAATAAATAAACGTTTGGCGCATTAAACAATTTAAAAAATTATCTCGGCTCCTACATGGCCCAGAGCAACAATTTTTTTTTATAAATTTGTAGAAAAATATCAGCAACTCAAATATGAAAGATTTGTGCAGATACGTTAATTTGTTGTAAAGTTATTTGCAAAAAACGCTGCTCCGAAAAGTAGCAATGTTGTTAACGCCATTTTGACGGTCAAAATTATTGAAAATCGATACGCCCATAACAGATTCGTAAAATTGACGTCTTGACGAAAAAAATGAGCTGTGGTTGAATTATTTTTGATAACGTTAATAGGTCAATTTTTCATTAAACATTTGGGACGTTTAAAATAAACAAATAGAATTTCTCGAAAACTAATAAACATTTTGAAACGAAATTTCTTTTGTAAGTTAGGGGTAATGAGACACATATTCCACCAAAGTTTCAAGAGTCTAGCATTTTTCCTTTCAGAGTAAAAAATGCTTGAAATTTTCGAAAATTTAGATGGTTTTCGGCAATTATTTAAATAAATAATCAATTAAATGAAATCAACCGGGGCTTAAATTAACCGGTTTGGAATTACCTAGTAAACAGAAACATTAAAAAAAATTAATCCACTGCAGTCTTACTGCAAGTTTTAAAAAACTCCAATTTTCATGATTTTTTCACATAAAAGTGACTTATAAACAATGTTCTGTTTATTTGATTTGGGAGGAATCGCAGAGGTATATTCCTTATAACTAAATACACCTGTTTTTACCTACGGCTATCTGAAACGAATTAGTTACACCGTTTTTTCTATTTCTGCAAACCTATTAGCAGATAAATGTATTAAAGGGACAGCTGTGAATCATTATCGTTAGAATAACTTAGTTCCACAAAACCATGCAGAGGTAGTATCACCTGCTATCTAATATCTAATGATTAAAGCAGTTAGCACTTATTCGCACGTTTCATCTATTCCATAATCATTAAATACTTGCCAAATTATACAGTGGTTAAAATTAATGTTCAAATTATATGTTACACATCTGTTAGTCATTACGTATTTAGTTTTTAACACTACACAAGTTTTCCTACCGTATAAGTTTATATTCATTATTCATTTAACCTTAAAAATATATAATGTCATCAGAAAGAAAATTAACTTAACATTCGGGAATTATATTTAATTCATTACCAAATTGTCTTTCATTCATTTATAAATTAGGTACCTATTTAGTTGAATAAATTAGCATAATTACTTTTGAGTTATTAATAATAATAAATAATTATCTAATCTATCTATTCTCTAATAATAATAATAAATAATTATCAGAAAGAATTTAAATTTTATTTCTCTTCTTTTTCTTTTTTGGGATTTATTACCACATTCCTTGAGATTCCTATCCAAAAAAATTCGATTTATCTAAAAAATAATCAAATTAACCAGTTTAAAACTGGGAAATAACCTCTACGCCTTTGACGTAATGTCAGAGGATCAGTTGTTAGAGGGTGTTTTTTGACAACTAATAGGAATTAAATTAATACAAAAATATTGCGCTGACGTTTCGGAAACTATATCCGTTTCCTATTTCAAAGTTTAGGCTTTAGATTTTTATGTAACGTGTAGAATAACACGGCATAAAATAAAAATTGTTTATATCATTTCCATAGATACTTACCACAGATATGTTGAAAAATATACTAAATAATATTAATTTTATTGAGTTCTTCTCTCAACATTGGTAACCAAGTGAACAAAATTCGCATTTATCTTCATTAAGTAAAATTTTTATTTTATGCCGTGTTATTCTACACGTTACATACAAATCTAAAGCCTAAACTTTCAAAAAGGAAACGGATATAGTTTCCGAAACGTCAGCGCGGTATTTCTGTATTAATTTAATTCCTATTAGTTGTCAAAAAACACCCTGTTTTTAGTAAGTAAGTCCTGTTCTAGTTAAGTTATTAATGAGTTGTTAAAAAGTCCGCTGGTAAGCAAGCAGTTAAGTAATTAATTGATTAATTTTCGACAATCCCCCGTATAAGCAAAATTATTATAAATAATGGCCGAGTCGGAAATAAAAATCATTCGTTACTAAAATATTAATCCGTGTCCGTTTTAATCCGTTTCTTTTTACAATAAAGTATAGAAATTGCAAGTAACTCATTTCCGGTTATTGACGTTCTGAATTGATGCTCCTAATTGCATAATCCGCTTGACGTCTGCAAATAACGCTGGGTTGTGCATCCGAGTCCGTCGTCTCAAGTCGGTGACCGCCCCCTAGATACGACATAAAAGTAACAAAAGAGCAGAGCAGCGTTCTTTCTCTCCGGGTCATTCCGAGAAAGTCGGCCGCAGTCCAGGTTCATTCCGAGATAGTCCGCAAGATCAGATCCGATCTACCTCCAGCAGTTCCAGATCAATCCGAAGTCGTCAACAGTTCCGCGCCGCCGCTCCGAGTTTTAATAGTAAATTTATTTGAATAGAATATTGGTAAAAATACGCCGTAGTCCACTGCAATTTGCAGGTACTGCCTTCAGTTAGTACAGATATTCAGATATCTTATTGTCAGTAAGTACCGTTGTATTAGACTACTAAATCAAATTAGAGGAGCTAATTAGTAATACCTCCGTTGGTCTTTTGTTTTCTAATATATGCATCGGCTGCTGAGATCTGTTCACTTGGGCCATCGCAAATGCCTCAATGCATAATAGGTTACCGGAAAACCCACGTTAAGCCAAATAGTCATTATATGCCTCAACTGGTTAGATCTGTTCACTTGGGCCATCCATAAAGTTGATCTGCATAGAGTTGACTCGGAAAACTCACGTTAATCAGCCCAATCAGTAACAAATAGCTCTACGTTTGAGGCAGTAGTTCGCCGTATGTTTAAACATTCCGTATAGACTACAATATCTATAGCTAACCGATTGCCCGCCGTGCATAATACATCCTAGTGGAAAGGTCTGTTTACTTGTCGTACGCAGTAATTTATTAATCCAACGTATCCAAAATTCCGTCGTAAAATGGCGTAAAGATTCTTGATTGCCAGCTTGACTTGTTTTTAATCGTTTTAAACAGTTTTATACATACTCGACTGTACAGTCGTGGAGGTTTTAGAGTAAATTAATTTGTTCATTTATACTGCTGAATAAATACGTTGATTTAAAGAGGTAAAATTCACGAGTTATTATTTCTGTCATTTATTTCTGATTAACCCGTTTGAGCAGTATGGTCGAATTCCATTAGATAGACCTCCAGCTTCCGACCCCGGACATTCCGTATCTCAGCTGTTTCGCTATTCAGGGTTGTTCTCCCAATAGGAGAGCCAAAAAGTGTAGTTCTTTGCACTAAAAAATTAAAGGACTGGCGCCCGAGTTTTCCGTATAAAAAGATTATAATCTTTTATATTTATATATTATTATATTATTATATTATTATATTATATATATTATTTATATTTATAATTATAACGGTGCTTTTTTTCTATTTACTTACGTATATCATTTTCATATTTCTATTTATTTCTTAGAATTTGGCGTGATTCCCAGAAATATAAGTTGAATGAATATTAACTATCCGCCACAAATAAACTACAAACAATATTATAAGAAATTATAAGATATAAGGTAACTTTGATGTCAAACCGACTAGTTTTTTAGATTTTATCTCTTGCAAATATGCATATGCATATCATATGATATTCTCTTTCAATCATTTTAAACTGAAATCAGTGAATTAGAACGTATATACGCAAAGTTTAATACGAGGTTTAATATAAGGTGTTAGTGGAAATGCTGTTGGATTCAATTACTATATTAAAGCTTTATCTTTTAAAAGCTGTATAATATTTTTATCAAAATTATATTTACATATAATATCAGCTAATGCGCGAAGTCTAATGTGGTTTTTCATTTATTTAACCTAACATTATCTCATTAAAGGTAATCAATACGTCTAAGAATATAATATGGCTTCAATACCGTAGAAAATGCATTTTACTTATTACACACACAAAATCGATTAACAACACAACAACCTTTTAATACCAATTAGTAGATATATCAAGTTAGCACTACCACTTTAAAATTTTTAAATCGCTTTCGCCCCATTAACTGTAGCTTTTTTGTTGCGATTTTGTTGCGGAAAGAAAAAATTTGTAGCTCTTCATTTTTTACAAATAACCTATGGTAATGCTAACTTGACAGTCAAGATAGCATTACCACGCACAAAAATCGCTTTAAAAAGTGCAGACACATTTGTTTATCATAAAAATAATTTGTTGCGAATTTGTTGCGCACGACTACTACGAATAAATTAATTTTAAAAAATTATTTTTCCTGGCGATGCGAATTGGATAGTCAAGATAGCATTAAAACTCATGAAAGTCCCTTTAAAAAATGCAGAAATAATAATTTTAGCATGGAAAAATTGTTACAAAGATAAAACACAAAATTTGCAATAGCAATAAAGGACGAAATTTTCAGATAACAGGTTTAAAATGATTTTGTGGACAAAACGTAGACTTATGTAATTTATATTGAGAACATTTTGTTGTTTAGTTGTCGAAGCTATTTATGCGAAAACTTTATTATTTCTCGGTGCAACAAATTCGTACACGATACGCCACAGTGTATTGAAGTGAAAAACACATGGAGAAATTTGCATTTGCGAAGGTTATTCGTAGGGGTAGTACCAGGTTGCTATGATAATTCACGATTTTATCGAATTTTGCGAAAACTTTTTTCGCAACAAATTACGTCGCGGCGCAACAAATTCGTACACGACACGCTACAAATTCTCAAAGCGAAAAACGCAGGAAAAAACTAATTTTCAACGGTTTTTCAAGGTGGTAATGCAAAAATAAAGAATACTTCGAATTTCCAGCGCAACCTGGCATTACCACTGTACCATATTTTTTTATATAATTATGGTAACACCACTTTTCTACGATTACTCAGTTTTTACGGGAGCTTTTAGGTTTTTTTCGACCTTTTAGTAGATCGTTTAGAGGAAAAACTAAAGTAGAGAAATGGTTAATGAACCTCCTATACCATGAGGTCATTTCAATAAAGCGTTTGATTTCTGTAGTAGTGGTGGGTCTAGGATAATTAACCATTGCGGAGACCTTGTCGGGGTCAGTTTTGAGTCCTTCAGAATCAACAACGAAACCTAAATATTTCAAGGATGACTTAAAAAATTCACACTTATTAAGATTCACTGTAAGATTGGCATCTTTCAATCTATGTAAGACTTCTAAGAGAATCTTGAGATGTTCGTCAAATGAAGTAGAAGTGATGATAATGTCATCAAGATAACAGAAAACATGAGGTTCTAATTTTGGACCAAAAACAGCATCCATTAATCTTTGCTGGCATTGAGCAGAATTAATAAGACCGAAAGGTACGACCGTAAAATGGTATAAACCCCTACCAGGAATAGAAAAGGCAGTTTTCTCTTTACTATTTTCATGTAATGGGATTTGCCAGAAAGCTTTTCTTAAAACAATACTACAAATGAAACGTGCATCTCGAAGCATACTAAGGATACGATCTACCCGTGGAAGCGGATAGGCATCAGGTTTGGTGACCGAATTTAACCGTCTTCCATCAAAGCAAAACCTGATTTTTTCTTTACCAAAAGAACAGGAGAGTTCCAAGAAGAGTGGGAAGGTTCCACTACGCCTAATTGAAGCATTTCATCTAACTCGTTATTTAGGGTTTTCATCATATATGGGGACAAATGATATTGCCTAACCTTGAAGGGTTTTGCGTTTCCAGTGTCAAATTCAAGAAAAAGTTTATCCGTACGCCCTAATCTTTCGTTAAGACTGATCTCACTATAGTCACTAATTATCTTTTGTACATTGATTCTTTGGTCATAATTTAAATTATCTATACTGTTTAATGTAGGAAAAATCATACTTTTCTCTTCATTAGACACTTTTATGTCACACTCAACTATTTTACTGTTAACATTCCAAAAATTATTTTCAAAATTAATTTCAATCAAAAATTCTTTACAGAAATCACTTCCTAATATAAGTGAATGTTCTAAGGACGGTACAACTAATATTTTCATAACCTTACAAACATTACCAGCACGAATTGGCAAATAAACGTAACCCGAAGCAAGTTGTGGTTTACCATCAGCAGTGTGAATGGCTTTCTCACAATTTTTATCTAATTTTAATTGAAATTTGTTTAAAATATACAAAGCTTTATTGCCAAGAACTGTTTGTGTGGCACCGGAATCTAGGAGAGAAGTGACAGTATGCCCATAAATATCTATATCCAAATAAGGTCTATTATCAAATGGTTGTTTAAATATTGTTATAAACTATAAGTAAATAAATAAATGAAAAGTGGTAAAATTTGACAACATATTTCTTCCATTCTTTCCATTTATTTTCCTTTTCAAAATCGTAACTATTTTTAGAAAATTTCTTTACATTTCTAGATTCTACTTGGCAAAATTTATTTACAAAAAATTTCTCACGATTGGCCTTATGTTGTTCCGACACATGACGGCCATATATCAGTGTCGCTCGTTTTAGTTTTTTGTACAGTTACATGTACGAATTGTTTCATTTTTCTTGCCACAATTAAAACAAAATTTGGTTTTATTGGCCATGCAGTACTGGTAACTATGATTAGGTTGATTACAATTCCAGCATATAACAGTGGGTTTAGTACTATTTTTAGAATATGAATTATTAGAAACATTAACAGGATTTTTAAACGACTGAGATTTTTTTGCATAAAATTTTAACATTGGAAATGTTTTTGTTTTCGTATAGGGGGTTGAAAATCAGTTTCATGTTGCATAATATGAAGCATGACTTATATAAACAGTGGCGACAACAGAGTGACCAATTTTTGATTGGTTGTCTAAATCGCGTGGTACCGGCAGTTATGTTATTAATTTTTTATAGGTGTCTTCTTGTCGAGAAAATCCCAACGGCTATATCTCGTTGCGATTCTTTGAATATTTAAAAAGTTATTAGCGTTTCAATATCCCATGTCGAAGAGTTTTGTAAATTTTGCGAAATTAAAAATGCCGAATGCGCGCGCAGAACCCTCCAAATTTCATGAGCGTGCAGGTCTTGTCAAAACTTTAAAATTTTTCGTTAACGTCACAAATGTCACTTTTTAGTTAGGATCTGCTGACCTCAAAATCGCAGCTGGACCGCACAATTCACGATGTACTTTCAAGTTGGACTTTCGAGCTTGGATTTATTGCCAGAACGGCGGCCTGTTTTCGTTTGGAAATAAGGTTTAAAATTTTCGTGTTTTCGCAAAATTCGCCAAAAAATCCATAGTGCGTCCGATAGATTACACCTTATAGTCGATCCAGCGAAATTTAATGATTTCTTAATATCGGTCCTAGGACTAAACCGAGTACAGTTTCGGACTCGGGACGACTTCAGGGTCCCAAAACAATTTTTCTGTTACTCGATAGTGCCTTTCCTTCACTTTGACATTTAATTGTATCGAGTATTGTATCCAAGTAAGAAACTGCATGTTCAAGAGCAGGATTAAACAAATGTTTTTAGTTTCCTAGTAGGGGGTCGAAAATCAGTTTCATGGCAGAATGACGTAACGTGTGAGATTTCAGTGGTTTCAGAACGATAGACGTCAAAATTACACTTTTTTGTTCACTCCTATTGAGCCTAAAATCAGAGCATGACCGTACAATTCACGATGTAGTTCTAAGTTCGACCCTCTACCTTGGATTTCTTACCAAAACAGTCTCTCGGAAATTCGTTTGGAAATAGTATTTGAAGTTTTCGTGTTTTTGCAATTTTTTCAATTTTGTCAATGACTTGCAATTTGACAAATCATAGGGGTGGATTTAGGATCGGGGTTGCTCTGGCAGGTTGCCGATACCTGATTTGTACGTATTACAGAGTGTTAGAGGTTTGAGTGCCATTACTTTAACATGAGGTAGATTAAGCAAAAGTAAACAAAAAATTATTACATGGGAATTTATCGCTGCGTTAGAAAAGTCAGGCCCAACAATCTCCAAGACAACTTAACATCGAGAGGCACGTCGAACAGCTTATTTCCTTTTGTCTCGTCGAAATATGTATAACCGAAAACCATATGTAACTTAAAATTTTGTCGTTTTTCGCAATTTACAAAGATAGCGGTGATTTCAAGGAAAATAAAATATATGTTCAACTCCTCTCTCAATGCCTGATCCAATGATATGTTACACGGTTACAGTACAGGCAAAATGTACCGAAATTAATCAAATAAGCAAGAAAATTGCGAAATCTTTGTAACTCTATACTTATTATTTATGTAATTTGAAGGTGGATTTTTATTGTATCCACATTTGTACGACGTATGTTAATTACGTGAAAACCAAATTTTGACAAAATTCAGTAATCGTACCCTCCCTCAAGAAAAGTTTTTGTTAAATGATATAAACGAAATCCGATTAATTTCAATGTTGCCAAAAATTCTTTAAAACAAAGGATTGTTTGTAAAACAAGCTGCAGATGATGTGGATTCACCTATTGTTAAAATAGCAATTGAAATTTGTACTTAGTTGATGAGGACGTTGATCTCCTTGTTCTATTAATCGCTTTAACTCCAGAAGAAAAAGATATTCTTTTCATAAGGCCAGGAACAGGAAAAATTATATGGAAAATTCTTTCTTCGTCAGAAATTCAAAAATGACAAGAACGTATAAAAATAGTTATTTACATTATAGCCCAGTCAATGAATACATATAAACAGGGTTTGTTTGCAAAAGGTCGGGAAGTTTTGAAACTTGGCACATACCTAGATCTTGACGTCCTTAATGACTACCTGATTTTGCGAACACGCCGTCGCGCCGCTCGCGACGCCATCTTGAAAAAATAGCGCATGAAATTAGAAAATTAGCCATATCTTCCTTACCGTACCTTGTATTGGAAAAATACCTCTATTCAAAATTCCTATTCCTTATAAAATTGTCCACAATTTAGCTTTTAACTATTTTTTTGTCCGATCAATATTTACAGAGATATAGCTTCTCAAATTCGGAAAAAAATTAAGTTTTGTCTTACAGCGCATTTTTTAGATGTATAAAAGTACGTTCATTTTTCAAATGATGAATATTGACCCAACTACACTAGCATCCATAAATAACTGAAGAATTGTTTATTGTAAAGGGAGAATACTAAAGTAAAATAGGTTAATAATAATAATTATTATGAAACAGTTTAAAATTAAATAGAAAAATTAGTTTTCGACCATTCATTAATGATTTAGATAGTTGCCTTAATTTTACATGAAGATCTGCAAAAAAATAGTATTATAGTAATATAAGTTGTCATTTGTTATAATATAATAATAATAGTAAACACGTTCATTGCCGAGAAATGCCGAATTTATTGGAACTACTCGTTCCCGACTGTCAGGCTAATTCGAGCCAATAAGTCTGACATAGTGCTCCTCGACCATCAGATCAAGCTGATGTATGTCCTACCTTATGTATTTTGAAAAATTACCTAACAAATAGAACTCAAAGAGTTAAAGTAGACGGTTCTCTTAGTGAGTCCTTGTCTATAACCATGGGCGTACCCCAAGGAACAGTGTTGGGTCCAATACTTTTCCTTGTATATATAAATAATATTGCTAGTATAAAAAATTTTGAAGGTCATTTAATATCATATGCTGATGACACAGCTCTGGTATTTGTTGGGGACTCATGGGAAGCTGTTTATGAAAGGGCAGAAAACGGTCTATCTGAAATATATAATTGGTTGAACTACAGCGTATTAAGTTTAAATAATGCTAAAAGTAAATTTTTGGCATTTTCGATCTCAGTTGATGATCAAACAGGACATCAAGTTTTGAGAGTGCATAAAAGCAATTGTGATCGCCAAAATTGCGATTGCCCGCTAATTGAAAAATGTCATTCAATTAAATACCTTGGATTGATGATTGGTCATCACCTGAGATGGAACGAACATGTAAATTCAATTACAAAGAAAGTTAGATATATAGCGTTTAAATTTTACCAACTAAGATATATTCTTAATAAAAAATGTTTGCTTGATGTGTATGATGCATTGGTGGAGTCTGTTATAAGATATTGTATTATAATTTGGGGTGGGCTATTTAATAACGTATTAAACAATTTACAAACTACTCAAAATACTTTAAAAGTTATTTTTAATAAACGTAGACTATACTCAACTAATGCATTGTACACAGAGAATAGACTAATGGATGTAAGAAATATATACTCATCCAATTGTTTACTTATGCATGCAGCAATGTAGCCGACATAATATGTCTGGATGATGACCATGACGACGAACTTAACGTGCTTCAGAATATAAATAGTGTTGCTGAGGATGTCATAGAAGATGCGGAGATGTCAGATGACGATTGCGCCGGTCCGTCGGGACTTTGATTTAGATAGCCAGATCTGTGGATTAGGCCTACTGGGGATGCCACATAAAAAAAAACTCGCCGATTTCTCTACCTCATAGGTGGTGTGGAAACGAGAAAAATATCACAACTTACATTTTTTTTCATTTATAGCGTCGCTATAGGTGATAAAACATTGTTTCCCTAACGTCGGGCCACCGTTGCCAATAGTTGGTGAAACAAATTGCTTTATATTTTAAGGCAAAACTCTTTTTTCCAATTGAAGCTGTAAATATTAATCATACAAAAAAATAGTAAAGAGCTAAATTGTAGACAATTTTATAGGGAATAAGTTTGAGTAGGGGTACTTTTCCAATAAAACGTACGGTAAGGAAGATATGGCTAATTTTCTAATTTCATGCGCCATTTTTTCAAGATGGCGTCGCGAGCGGCGCCACGCCGTGTTCGCAAAATCAGGTGCTCATTGAGAACCTCAAGATCTAAGTATGTGCCAAGTTTCAAAACTTCCCGACCTTTTGCAAGATCATTTGTATTCATCGACTGGGCTATTACTAGATGCGAAAGGTTACTTTAAGGTGTGAGGTGACTTTTGAATGGTCGAGGCGAAGCCGAGACCTTTCAAAAAACACCGAATACTTAAAAGGGTTTTCGCATCGTGAAATGTATTATATTTTTTCTACTATACCGAAAAAAATTACGGAATTTACTAATTTAAAACTAATTATTTCATGAAATTAATTGACGTTTTTAATAAATTTTATAGTTTTGGAGGCTGCCTGTGAAAATTGTTTCCATAGCAACGAAATATTACACATTTTAATTTCTGGTGGTTTCAAACTAAAATAAACAAATACATGTGGCGATATAAATGGGAATACTGCTTGTGCCTTGTCTTACCCCAAGAAACCCAAAGCAAGGTATATGCAAACTTATGAAGCGTTTTTAAAATGGAGTAGGTAGGTACCGTAAAGTGAGGTGTCTTCGGACAGCGCGGGTGACTTCGGACATCGTGTAGTGCCCGGATGTTTTCGTCTAATAGCGGCTATCCGAATCATAAAATCCAGTTCGGCTTGCGGGACGATTTTTCGTTTAGTATCGTTCAAAGTATGGTGGAAGCTTGTTGACGTCGTCCGTAAGTATTTACCTCGTATTTAGAATTTAGTGATCGCCATTTATTTAACGGTTTTTCAAACATCGGAAAAGTAATGGCTGTGTGAGTTTTATCTGATATTATTCTAATTGTTGGGGAATGTTTTATTGAAACATGATGTTTGATTAATATTAGTAACAAATAAAAAGTAAAAAAAAATTATTAGTTTTTTTTTACATGGTGATTATCAAAAAATTCACCAAACTGGGGGCGACTTTGTGCGGGCGCATAAAAGGACTCTTGGTTGAAGACGCAGCATACGTAGGAGTTATACCAAAATTGAAGGTGTATTATGATTCCTCACCCCAAATAACCCCCACTCATAGATTTTCATAAGAAAAATACAAAAATTCGTTAAATTGCAAGAGAAAATTAAAAAATAAGTTTTAACTTTGACACCCTCTGTATCTTGGTTATTATTAACTTTTGGACTAAGGTAAGTTTGGCAATATTTTTACGTTCGGAATCTGCTACTGGTCTGTGTACTATTACTTATGAATCACCCTGTATAGACGGTAGTAGAAAAATACAATTTTACTGACTCATGCCTTCAGTGGTTATGATACCACGTCTAGAATATTTCGGAAAGAAAAATTAAAAGTCATCAAACTTCTTCAGAAAGAAATGCAGTTAGTTTATGTAGTAAGAACTTTCAATGGCAAGAATTCAACCCCTTCACAAGTAAAATAGGCTGGTGAAACTCTTTTCCTACTTGTATACGGTGCAAGAAAAATCACAAATGTCCCACTCAACTCATACAGATTTAATCAATTAAAAAAATCGCTGCACAAACAAAAATCAAAGTTGGAATTATTACCACCAACTTCAGAGGCAGTCGCTTAATATTCATTACGAGTATTCTACAAAATTCAGAAATGGCTTGGCAATGAAAAAAATCCACAACAGTGGGGATAGAAGAAAATTAACGGCTCCTTACAAACTGTGACAATACTTTTTGTGCCAACAGCAGAATCAATATTGCAGCTTATCTCCTGCAACCGCAACAGAAGAGCAGGTTGAAGATGCTCACAAATTTACGGAAATTGTCAGGGAGTGCGATGTCTAAATTCATACATGGATAAAATTGTCGAGGATCTAAACAACGCAGAAGATTTAGATGCTATCGATTCCGATCTTCTTTAGATACAAAGTGTGTTTCATTCGATATATATAAAATTTTAAACAACTCGATAATCCTCACTTGTACAATGATTATGTACTTTTTCATTTTGCAGAATATACTCACAGATAAACAAGCAGAAAGTGGGGGAAACAAACGAAAAATCGGTAAAAAAATTTAATAAAAAAGTCAAAAATTAATATTTCTCTATAAATGAAAATATTCTTATTTTTTGAAAATTTCTCATGGTTCAATTGCCAATTTTTATTATACATGTGAAAAACCTAGTTCATCCCACGATTTTTCAAGTAGGCAGCTCCGACACACCCCTTACGGTTCGGTACTCTTAAATTTCTTGAAACATAGGTATATATTTTTAAACGTATATGTCAAGTTTCAACGAATTCACTATGTTCTTGTTCAGTTTGGACACTTTTCCTGTACTATTAGCTGCGTTTTATAGTTTGCGATTAATCGATATCGGTATTTGTAATTATTAGGAATCACTTTTCATCTTCCCGAAATTATATTAAATTATTTCAGTTTTAACATTAAAAATGTTTGTTAGTGTAAAAAAATTTGTATAATACCATTTTAGTTTTCATTATCAGAATGTTTTTGTTAATAAAATAACTTTTTATTTTAATTTCTAAATAAAAGTATTGATAATAAGATTTTACTTTTTGAAAATGTTTTGTGTTAATGAAATAACTATTTACTACTTTGCAACAAATTTTCATTTTTATCACATCCGAAATATCACAAGATTTGCGTTCTACTTCGTCATTTCCAATGTCTCCTCCGGTTGCATCTTTGCGAAGGACTGTGAATTTTTTCTTAGGATGATTTTCCTGTACATTATTAGAAATACTACTCACTGAAACACTTGAACTAGAAGTTGAAGGTTCACTTCTACTTAAATAATTGAACTAAGGAAAAATGTTGGATGTTTTTACAGGAGAACGATATTCATCCGCAAATGATTGACCTTCGTCAATTTTCTTGCACCAATCTAAAATGTCAGCAATAGTTTTAATAGGAGTCGTTACAACCGATAGACGTTCATTATAAAATGGTAATATACCTTTTCTAATATATCTTAATTTTGTACCTTCATGAATTGGTTTTTGTAAAAGATTAAAATAAGTTTGCATTACTGCAATATATATATGGATAGGTTCTTTCCTACCTTGTGTTCTATTTCGAATATCATCCCAAATACTATCATCAAAATTAGGAGGTAAAAAATTTGTTTTTAATAAAATAACTAAGTGATCCCAATCTTAAACAGATTGTTCTATAGATTTAAACCAAACATAAGCCTTATCAGAAAATAAATCAGTAGCTGAAGCAAGAAGTTCGGGTTTTGTAACATTTCTAGCTTTTGCCAGTTCATCAACTCTATTCAAAAACGACATTAATGTGTCAGTATCTCCATTAAACTTTGTAATATTCCATTTATAAACAGGTATGGATTTTTGTGAAGTCTGAAAATTATTTAATAATCTACTAGTAGATGGTTGAACTGAAAGTTGAACATTGCTGGTATCATTTAAATTTAATAAAGGTTGTTCCTGGACAATACTATCAAACAATAAAGCCTACAGTTCAACACAAGTAGCATTACTTTCATTTTTAAATATTTGTATCATATTTTCCTGACCATCTTCAGGAATTTTAATACGTTTTACACGATTAGTAATATAAATAAGTCGAGATCTAATTCTCTGAAAGCCAGAATCGCTTTCAGGACCACTAAATTCGTTAATAAGGACTCTAAGTTGATTTAAAGTATCATTAATAATTGTTTGTTCATTTTCTATATTATATTCAAGATCAACTAACTAGTTCGAGGTTTCGACCACGTTTGGTATCTAAACGTCTGGTCAACATTTTTCGTTTAACTGACATGTGTTTTTTAGTAGTAAGAATACCCCTAATTCGAAGTTCGTAGTTTAATTCGTCTATGTGCAAATGAATAGGCTTCATATAGCTAATATCCATGTTTACAAAATTATTTTTCTCCTATGTATTATTTATTAAAGAAGTATTATAAATTCAAAAATATGTAGGAACAATTTTAGAAATGGATACTCCTATTTAAATGATGTTAAAATTATTATAAATATACAAAAGTTATAAATTAGTTCGATCTCAAAGTAACTATTTCAAGAATCCACCCGGTATAGTAGGTAGTTGAGATTTGCCAAGAATGTAAGTATTAATCAAGGTATAAACTATAAAATCAGTTGAGAAACAAAACAGAAGTTTTTATAATCTATATAATTTTTTGCGCTTAAGAATTTTTATATGGTTGTAGCCTCAAAGCACCAAAGGCTGAATAATAAATATATTGAATAAATATATCTAAAATCTGAAAAATTGGTAGTACCGGTTATTTCGTCTATATATTGCTATTTGCTATAGCAAGTCCATTGCTTTATTTTAATGATTATTTAACAAAAAGTCTCAAAAATTTTTGTACTTACGAAATAATTAATTAAAGTAAGTATAATAACAATTAATGAATCAAATATAGAATATAAATTATTATTCTGGCCTCACGTTGTCGGGCGGCATTTTAGTTGTGTACCATATTTTTTTATATAATTATGGTAACACCACTTTTCTACGGTTACTCAGTTTTTACGGGAGCTTTTAGGTCGTGGGTTACTGTGTTTTTTTTTTTTTATGTTTGATGGTGGTGAGATAATTTTGTTTTGACAAGATTATTTACTTACTTTTTAGGAGGGCGCCAATTAGTTGAAACCAAAGAGAACAATTAGCTATTAAATTGATAAGTAGTTAATCAACTAATAAATGTAACTACTTGGTATGTAATAGAGAAATTAAATGGACGAAGAGTTTTGAGACTTATATTAAAACAATGGACAAACACAACATATAAACAATGAAATTAGATAGGAACAGGTCCTAACAGAAAAATATGATTTTGGATTTTACAATTCCGCTGACAAGCAAGTTATTATTATTTTCAAAATATTCTTATTGATATGTTATTGATCACAAAATGATTATGTAGTATATCAAAAAAAAAAAAAAATTGTAGCAATTGCATACGTATGATTTTGCTTTACAGAGGTATATAATAAGTAATGCAAAGAAATAAGGAAATAGGTATAACATTTGCAAGACGTAAATATCTAAGATAAAAGTTTCAATTATATTGTAAATCCGGTAAATAATTAATAAGAAAATAACAATTAAGGCTTATCTGGAATGTCCAACGGTGGAATGGGGAATTACTCCTGATTGTTCTAGAACAAAATTCGTTGGCGGTTATCCGTGACTACCAATCCTCTAAAGATTTTTTCTATTTCGGAACTGTGACCATAAAAAAACTGCATCCTATGGGTACACCATATATTATATAGATTTCTTAAACCAATCAACAAAAGGGCACATCAACAGAAAATTCTCGTAACAGGATATGATAGTAATTATATACACCGTAATTACTACTTAAATTAAAAGGGTTAAAAAATTGGAAAAGGCCTAGAAGGGAAATTACGATATTAAAATCAGGAAATATGTAACAATGGAGAAACTCACCTTAGGTGTGGGGTGGCCTTGTCAGAAAAAGATGCCCAACGAAAATCACAGAATTTGATAATTGCACTTAACAAAAATGTAATGTGGTTTTACACAGAAATGATATAAAAATCAAAAATCACCACAATTACAATTTAACGTTTGTGTGCTCTCTAGAAAGACTAACCGCACCTTATTTCTTATCATTTGGAAAAGAACCAATGCTACTTTTTTAACTAATTTTAAACTCGAATTATCTTTGAAGTAAGACAGGTGGCAGCACAATGCAGACGCATAGCAATTTTAACAGGATTTAATTTATCGACTTGTTAGAATAATATTAACCCTAAAACAGTCCCAAAATTTGATATAATAGCAAGTATAGAGAAAACTGCTCAAAATTTACCAGCGGATGAAGGAAATGAATACCGTATACGTTCAAAAATTATTTTAGAGAATCAAGTTAAAATTAAAGATAATTTGAGTTCTGAAGAAAAACAATCAATTTCTTCTTTGAAACAGGACATTAGTATTAAAACTTTACCAGCGGATAAAGATAATGCCACAGTCATTTTAGATACAGATACATATGATTCAAAAATTACAACTCTCATAACTGAGGGCCCTTATTCAAAATTAAATAAAGATCCAACCAAATCAATTGAAAACAAAATTTACAGAACTCTTTTTAAATACAAAAATGAATTTAATGACTTTGAACGCAGAAAGCTTACACCACATCATAGTAAACCTCCTCATTTTTATGGTTTACCAAAAATACATAAGGCAAACATTCCTTTAAGACCAATTGTTAGTTCTATTAATTCTCCGTGTCATAACTTGGCAAAATTCTTACTAAAAATTATTAATCCGCTTTCTGGAAATACCAATTTATATATAAAAAATAGTAAGCATTTTCTAGAAAAACTTTATGAAAATAATATTCATGATACACATCTGATGGTTAGTTTTGACGTAGTAAGCCTTTTTACAAATGTCCCTGTAGACAAAATTTTGAAAATAGTTAGAGACAAATTAATAAACGACAATAATTTGGCAAACAGGACTAAACTTACCGTAAATAGTATAATGGAACTGTTAACGGTATCAATAAAAACAACCTATTTCCAATTAAAAAATGATTTTTATCAACAAGATTTCGGGATGGCAATGGGTTCCCCTTTGTCACCAATACTAAGTAATATATTTATGGAGGATTGTGAAAACAGATATGTTAAAAATAACATTCATAAACCGGTAACTTGGTGGAGATATGTTGACGATATTTTTGCAATTTGGCCTCATGGAATAGATTTATTAAACAATTTTTTGGAAAATATTAATAATAAAGAACCATCTATCAAATTCACTCTAGAAATAGAAAATAATAATGAATTACCATTTTTAGATGTTTTAATTAAAAAAGTCAATAATAATAATTTTCAAACTAGCGTTTACCGAAAAAAGACTCACACTAACAGATATTTAAATTTTAACTCAAACCAGTCTTTGGACGTTAAAAGAGGTGTTATAAAATGTTTGTATGATAGGGCAAAAATAATTTCTTCTAATGATGAAATATTCAAACATGAAAGGCAATTTGTCAGGGAAATTTTAATTAATAATGAATACCCGAAAGAATTTGTTGATAAGACTTTCATGAACATTGAAAATAGAGTTAACAATCCGGTGCAACCAAAACCAGAATATCATTATTCGACATTAATTCCATATATAAAAGGTTTATCTGAGAAATTACGTCGTGTCGGTAAAAAATTTGGCGTTAGAACAATTTTTCAAACAAATAATACTTTAAGATCCATATTGACAAAAACGAAACCATTAAATCCTGAACAAAATTAAAAAAATTGTATATACAGTATCCCGTGCGAGTGTAGTAAACATTATGTGGGTGAATCATCTAGACCACTTAATGTACGATTAGGCGAGCACAAAAGTTATATGAGAAAAGGTGATTTTGAAAAATCTAAAATTTGTGAACATGCTTGGGAAAACGATCACAGGATAAAATGGGATTCAGCAAAAATTTTGACCAAAGAAGCAGACAGCAAAAAAAGAAAAATCAAAGAATCTGCAATAATTTTACTTAATGAAGATAAATGCGTATCAAATTGTTCGGTAGAATTTTGTTCAACTTGGTTACCAATGTTGAGAGAAGAACTCAATAAAATTAATATTATTTAGTATATTTTTCAAGATTTCTATGGTAAGTATCTATGGAAATGATATAAACAATTTTTATTTTATGCCGTGTTATTCTACACGTTACATAAAAATCTAAAGCTTAAACTTTGAAAAAGGAAACGGATATAGTTTCCGAAACGTCAGCGCAGTATTTTTGTATTAATTTAATTCCTATTAGTTGTCAAAAAACACCCTCTAACAACTGATCCTCTGACATTACGTTAAAGGCGTAGAGGTTATTTCCCAGTTTTAAACTGGTTAATTTGATTATTTTTTAGATAAATCGAATTTTTTGGATAGGAATCTCGAGGAATGTGGTAATAAATCCCAAAAAAGAAAAGGAAAGAAATAATTTATGAAATGCCACAAATAACATTTAAACAATATTAATCAGTGATAGATATTTCAATGGAACGTGGTAAAAATATTCCAGGTATACAACAGTAACAAGACACTGTTATTAATAATACACTATTATCAACATACTACTCTATACGGTCTGGATTCTTGACATAACTAACTTTTTATTACTTTTTGCCTATTAACTGAATAGTATTAAAATTATTGACAATAATTATTAATGTGGCATTTTAAAATGCTACACCACCTTGAAAAACCGTTGAGTTTTTCGCTTTGAGAATTTGTAGCGTGTCGTGTACGAATTTGTTGCGCCGCGACGTAATTTGTTGCGAAAAAAGTTTTCGCAAAATTCGATAAAATCGTGAATTATCATAGCAACCTGGTACTACCCCTACGAATAACCTTCGCAAATGCAAATTTCTCCATGTGTTTTTCACTTCAATACACTGTGGCGTATCGTGTACGAATTTGTTGCACCGATAAATAATAAAGTTTTCGCATAAATAGTTTCTACAACTAAACAACAAAATGTTCTCAATATAAATTACATAAGTCTACGTTTTGTCCACAAAATCATTTTAAACCTGTTATCTGAAAATTTCGTTCTTTATTGCTATTGCAAATTTTGTGTATTATCTTTGTAACAATTTTTCCATGCTAAAATTATTATTTCTGCATTTTTTAAAGGGACTTTCATGAGTTTTAATGCTATCTTGACTATCCAATTCGCATCGCCAGGAATTATTGAAAAATAAATTTTTTAAAATTAATTTATTCGTAGTAGTCGTGCGCAACAAATTCGCAACAAATTATTTTTATGATAAACAAATGTGTTTGCACTTTTTAAAGCGATTTTTGTGCGTGGTAATGCTATCTTGACTGTCAAGTTAGCATTACCATAGGTTATTTGTAAAAAATGAAGAGCTACAAATTTTTTCTTTCCGCAACAAAATCGCAACAAAAAAGCTACAATTAATGGGGCGAAAGCGATTTAAAAATTTTAAAGTGGTAGTGCTAACTTGATATATCTCCAATTAGTGATATTTGTAATATATAGGATGCATCATTGGTCGATTACAGCTGTATTTGAAATGATAGAAAGATTTTGTCTGCAGATTATTTTCTTGGTTTGCAATTCTGCATAACCCGAAAATACGTAGAATTTTACAGGGTTTTCCGTTTTCGTTGGCCGGGCATCAATTTCGTTATTTTAAATGGAACACCTAATTATATTTATAACTCGGCGACAAAAAAAAACCGCTGTCACTCTAAATATATAAATTTGACATAATTGAGAGTACTCCCTATGGTCGAGGAGATAGTTATTAAATGTGGAGAATTGCGTTAGTCCATCGCGCGTTCAGAAGAATGATAAAGGTAAACGATATTCGTATTTTTGGGACCAGTCGAGAATACAAAAGTTAAGTAGGTAGTTTACGAAGACATTATTAGACATAATGTATTTATTTAGAGCTCCCACAAGGATAGTCACTCATCAAGGAACAGCTTTTACATCGACCACATTTAATGTGTTCTGTTCCAAGTAAGGAATCAAGCATGTTCTAAACGCGACGTCTACTCCCAAGAACGGTAAACTGGATACCGTTCTTGGTCTACTCCTAGAGCTAATGAGCAGTGTGAACGTGTAAATAGAACCACTTTGAACTGCTTGACAACCACAACAGCTGAGAACACAGAAAATAAATGGAATACTTTTATTAAGTGTATCCAAATGGGAACTGTATTACACAAGATATATTTCAGAAATTGTAAATTTTATTTCAGAAAGCATTAAGTGTATTTCAAATTTATTAATTTTATTTTAGAAAGCACCAAATGTATTTCAGATTTTTTAATTTTATTTCAGAAAGCATCATATTTCAGGATATTTCATTTGTATATAATAATAATAATAATAATAATAATAATAATAATAATAATAATAATAATAATAATAATAATAATAATAATAATATGTCTTTATTGTTATGGAACGAAAAAGTTTATAATAATTTAAAAGAAATGGCGACGTTGAACTACGTTCCTCTTCCACATAACCACTCCATTTCCCCAAATACCTACTCCAGTAAAATTAGCATTCAATTCGGAACAAATTTGTAACAAGCTAATTTTAGGGGGAATATGTAAGGGAAGATGTCCTATTTAACAGGAAAAATATCCCAAAAAATCCAGGTGGCGGAACCCCTCAAAAATTAGGCCGCCATCTTGAAATTAGGCACTTTTTAGCTTTTAACTTGAATAATTAATCTCACATTGACTTTATCAAAAAAATGAATCATAAAAAAATATTAGAACACAAAACAGTCCAAAGTTTTTTTAAATCGGTTAATAAATAACTGAAATAATGGCTACTAAAGTTTGGGTACTATGCATTAAATTAGATAATTTAAACTCTAGCACTAGTAAACAATGTTTCTTTATTATAATTAGCATACTAATTTTTATTACAATAAATTATTGTAATTATTCATTGGATCACCATTCAAATCTTCAAGAAGAAGGGAAAAAAACAGCACTAACTAGGTATATTAAAAAATGATAAGGAAATTTCAAATTTGGAAGATTTCAAAAATCCCTATACTAATATATCACATCTTGTAGGGTTATTTTATATTGGTATAGATGGAGGTCGTAAAAGTAAATATTTGAACTCATTTAGATACATTAAATATATACCCAACTTGTTGCCCGCCAAAATCTATTTAATAATTTTGAATTGGAAGTTTGCCTCCGACTTCTGACGCAGGTCACGCAGTCAAACTTCATTTAAAACGAGTGTATTGCCAATCAAATGAACATCGGGGCCTTTTTCTGCAGGGTGAATCTGAATTGCACGATTGCCTATTTTTGCTCGGCCTTTGGTTTGACAACAAAACAAATTAAAATTGGTCTCATCCATGAAAACAATTTGTTCTCCACCCGCAAGTAACCTAATTAAGGGTTTGACCATACTTAGCCTTCTTTACCTAGTTTTCATGAGAATTCATCGTTACGGGCTCATAATGAACTTGTTTAAGGCTAGGATTTAATAGTCTAATATGCTTTGTATGGTTGCCTAACGCGGGTAGACGATCACTGGCTGGTCCGGCCTGGAAGACAATGCAGATAACAAATTTTTGTTTTGTTTTGAGGGTTCACGCTACTCGCCGTCAGATGCCGGCACATAATGTGTTTATAATATTGTGTATTATACCACTATGTTTGTTGTATGACTTGTCTTATAGCATTGAATAAAGGAATATATTCCTTTAATCAATGCTTATAGCCTGTATTTGTGCTCTTTTGGACTAATAAAGTATTACTGAGTGCTACCACTACTACATGCTGACATCTCCAGAGTGATAGACCAAGTTGTAATGCAATAATATTGTTCTGTAATTTGCCTAGTTTCGGGCGCTATTTCAGCAATGCAAATGACTATACTTGACCTAAAAATGTGAAAATTCTCCTTTGACGGTCAATTTCACGAAAGATACGTTAATTTGAACGACAATATTTGGTGAGCTTTTAAGTAACACTTTGTACTCAGCCGTAAGCTAATTTCTTTTAACAAAAAAAATACAAAATTGTAAATACAAGCGATTGAATGAGTTGCCTACGTATTGCCAATATGTAGTCTTATTTTTTCCTTCTCAATTATAGATAAGAATGGTAATTTCAATACCTCACGGCCATTTACACTTTTTTCTGCAAAATTAGATACATTAATTTTCAAAATCCGTGTATTAGTTTCTGCAAAATTTACTCCTAAAGAAATAGCGGTTAATATCAGAGGAGTAAATCGCAACCCGAGTCGCAACCTTAACAGTGAACAATCTGCATTCAAGATAATTTTAAATAGTCGAGACAGAAACAGAAATGTTAAAGTTTTGTAATGGTTTGCTTTTGATCTGAACCAAAGTTAAACCGGAATCCTCTCATATCCATTCAATAATTTGATCAATTTGTTCTTTACTTAATAATTTTGGTTTTCTTCCTCCTTTAGGTAGCGTATTTTGATTACCCCGAACGAACCCAATAACGGTAAGCAGTTTTATAAGGTATATTTAATTATTTACCGAGTTATTTACTTAACTTTACCCAATCGTCCCCTCTGTTTACCGATACAACGATTAGTTTCCTATCTTTATTTATGTGTTTCTTATATCTTTTTCGCACGAGTTTTCGCATAACTGCCTCTCTGTGAGTTATATTTGTGTAATTACTATGGTCCGTAAATAAACCTTATATATTATTTTTTTAAATCAGACTTTTATTGTTCTCAAAAAGGATTTGTAACACCCTGGATATTACTACGATTTTAGGTCGTAACAAGGTATAGATTTATATTTGCCATATCAATTCATAATGCTTGTTAAAATGGTTAAAGTAAATGGCAGGCCATACAAAACAATAGAAATGGACCAAAACAAATTTCTTGACGTCAAGAACTTGCTTAAAATAATGGATAAAGATATTGAGGGCAAAAAAGTCAGCTTGACAAAAATTAAAGAAATTAAAATCAGCTGGAAGGAACCGGGTAAAGTTTTTTTTAAATATGATTTGGATGATGGGAGTTATAATACTGTTTTTGTTACGGATTCAGTCTGAGGAACCAAAAGAACAAGATTGTCGCGTGGTGATAATACTCATGATAATACAAATACTGAGTATAAAACTCCTGCACAAGCTTATAAAGGACCTTTACCTATTAGTAAAAAAAAATTTGACCATCTTATGTTCCCGAGCCAAAAAATTCCAGAAATGTACAGACCATATTATCATAGATTAGAAGACAATTTAGAAGAATATGATCATTCAGACTATTAATTTGTAGGCCTGCAGAAATAGAAAAAACGGTGTAACTGATTCGTTTCAGATAGCCGTAGGTAAAAACACGTGTATTTAGTTATAAGGAATATACCTCTGCGATTCCTCCCAAATCAAATAAACAGAACATTGTTTAAAAGTCACTTTTATGTGAAAAAATCATGAAATTTGGAGATTTTTAAAAATTGCAGTAAGACTGCAGTAGATTAATTTTTTTGAATGTTTCTGTTTACTAGGTAATTCCAAACCGGTTAATTTAAGCCCCGGTTGATTTCATTTCATTGATTATTTATTTAAATAATTGCCGAAAACCATCGAAATTTTCGAAAATTTCAAGCATTTTTTACTCTGAAAGGAAAAATGCTAGACTCTTGAAACTTTGGTGGAATATGTGTCTCATTACCCTCAACTTACAAAAAAAATTTCGTTTTAAAATGTTTATTAGTTTTCGAGAAATTCTATTTGTTTATTAAAAACGTCCCAAATGTTTAATGAAAAATTGACCTGTTAACGTTATCAAAAATAATTCAACCACAGCTCATTTTTTTCGTCAAGACGTCAATTTTACGAATCTGTTATGGGCGTATCGATTTTCAATAATTTTGACCGTGAAAATGGCGTTAACAACATTGCTACTTTTCGGAGCAGCGTTTTTTGCAAATAACTTTACAACAAATGAACGTATCTGCACAAATCTTTCATATTTGAGTTGCTGGTATTTTTCTACAAATTTATAAAAAAAAATTGTTGCTCTGGGACATGTAGGAGCCGAGATAATTTTTTAAATTGTTTAATGCGCCAAACGTTTATTTATTAATATTTATGGCCAAAATTGAAACTGGTTGTTAATAAGATCTTGAATTTTGTTAATTCATCAAGTTCTATTGAAAACGGGCCCTTTTTGAGGTCAAAATATAATTTTTAATAATTAGTAATTTTAGAGCGTCTTCAATTTGTTTGGCTCAAGGGACAGGTGAATTTTTGATCAAACGAGTTTCAAATTGGGGTAGCGAGAAAAATTCGTCATATCTCCGTTATTTTAAGGCCAATTTCGACGTTTTTTTTTTAATTTGGGGTAGCTCACGAAAATAATAACAATGGGCACATTTGCAATATCCAAATAATAAACATATAATTGTTATAAACAATTTTTTTTTTCTTATTTTTTTTTTGGGCTTATGCAACTTATAATGTACTAATGTATTAAATATAAATTTATAAAGATTATATAATGGTAACAATGCTGTAACATCGTATATTGTTTGATGAAGAAATAGTTTGTGCAAACATTGTTACCATTATATAATCTTTATAAATTTATATTTAATACATTAGCACATTACAAGTTGCCAAAAAGGAAAAAATTAAAAAAAAAAAATTGTTTATAACAATTATATGTTTATTATTTGGATATTGCAAATGTGCCCATTGTTATTATTTTCATGAGCTACCCCAAATAAAAAAAAATAACGTTGAAATTGGCCGGAAAATAACGGAGATATGACGAATTTTTCTCGCTACCCCAATTTGAAACTCGTTTGATCAAAAATTCACCTGTCCCTTGAGCCAAACAAATTGAAGACACTCTAAAATCACTAATTATTAAAAATTATATTTTGACCTCAAAAAGGGCCCGTTTTCAATAGGACTTGATGAATTCACAAAATTCAAGATCTTATTAACAACCAGTTTCAATTTTGGCCATAAATATTAATAAATAAACGTTTGGCGCATTAAACAATTTTAAAAATTATCTCGGCTCCTACATGTCCCAGAGCAACAATTTTTTTTTATAAATTTGTAGAAAAATACCAGCAACTCAAATATGAAAGATTTGTGCAGATACGTTCATTTGTTGTAAAGTTATTTGCAAAAAACGCTGCTCCGAAAAGTAGCAATGTTGTTAACGCCATTTTGACGGTCAAAATTATTAAAAATCGATACGCCCATAACAGATTCGTAAAATTGACGTCTTGACGAAAAAAATGAGCTGTGGTTGAATTATTTTTGATAACGTTAACAGGTCAATTTTTCATTAAACATTTGGGACGTTTTTAATAAACAAATAGAATTTCTCGAAAACTAATAAACATTTTGAAACGAAATTATTTTTGTAAGTTGAGGGTAATGAGACACATATTCCACCAAAGTTTCAAGAGTCTAGCATTTTTCCTTTCAGAGTAAAAAATACTTGAAATTTTCGAAAATTTCGATGGTTTTCGGCAATTATTTAAATAAATAGTCAATGAAATGAAATCAACCGGGGCTTAAATTAACCGGTTTGGAATTACCTAGTAAACAGAAACATTCAAAAAAATTAATCTACTGCAGTCTTACTGTAATTTTTAAAAAACTTCAAATTTCATGATTTTTTCACATAAAAGTGACTTTTAAACAATGTTCTGTTTATTTGATTTGGGAGGAATCGCAGAGGTATATTCCTTATAACTAAATACACCTGTTTTTACCTACGGCTATCTGAAACGAATTAGTTACAGATTCCCGTTCACATCGTCTAATTCTACAGGCCTATTGTTCAATAAGATGTAAATACTACTGTTAATAAACAAGAATATTTAAAATCACTTTGACTTTTATTTATTAACTACTTACACTATTTATGATCATATTATGCAGATATAATCTCCATTTTCTTGATCACTGTAAAATAACTTACAATGTTCTTGCATAAATATCGTATAAGAACATATTGTAAAGGGTTTTACGTTAAATAATCATATACAGGGTGGAACAAAAGTATCAAATAATGGCTTGTGTATTGTTATTTGCAGTTACAAAAAAATGTTCAATATGAAAGTTGTTTGGTTTTTTTACCAAGCATGTTTTGAGGTTTTTAGTTTGTTGATATCTTCTTCTGGTTTGTTCCTATGGCAACCACCTTTTTTTTTAAATGGCACCCATAATTTTTTTTTGTTAATTTGAAATAAGCATATTTTTCTCTATTCAGTCACAAAATTTTGCAATTTTTGGAAAAAAAATAAGCGTGAAAAAAAATATTTATGACGTACGTCAACGTAACTTGCTACCCCCATAATTTCCTTATTTATAAGGTAATAAAAAAATTAAAAATTTTATCTTACTGCATTTTTCACATAGTTTTTAAATATATTATCAGATCATATGTCGTCTTCTTCAAATAATGATTGTTGTAGAGATAAAATAAATAAAATTTATAATTTATCCTTAATATTACTCGAAATATGCAAGTTTTTTTCGCACCCGCTGTATATTTTCTGACATCGATATGATCTGATATATAATGATAATAACATATTTAAAAAGTACGTGAAAAATGTAATAAGATGAAATTTTCTATTTTTTATTAGTATTTATTACCTTATAAAAAAAGAAAATTATGGGAGGTAGCAAGTACATGTGTACAGGGTGTTGACGTATATATTGAAGCACCCCTCAACTCCTTTGTTTTTAATTTTCCAAAAAATTTTTTTAATAAGAACTTTCTGTTCTTCTGAAGATTTCAAATATGTACTCAGAAAAACAATTCAACATCTGAGATAGAATTTGAAAGATTCGACGTGTTGGTTTCAATGATTTTTATGTTCAACAGATTATATGTGCATTTTGCATGTTCAGTAGTAGAACATCAACATGAACATATCGAATAGGAATAGGATATTTTTGTTATTATTATGTTTATAAAACACCTAAATAAAGTTGTAAACAATGACGTTACAAACACTTGTATTTGATGCAGTCGGTAATACCTAAATATTAGTATTTCAACTACTTGGTCATTAAATTTGAATTGAGGTCAACACATTAATATTTTATGTAACATATTTTACTTCTAAAAGGCGAAACAATATGGAATGTGTAAATAAATCATGATGAATTTTATCTGAATGAAAATCTTTATAACAACACCCTGTCATGTAATAAATCAAACAAAATATGAATATATATACGAGTTGTTAAAATACACATAACTTATTGAAATACTTATACTTAATACATTTTTGGCAAAATCATAGACAAAGTTCTATTTAGCTAATCATACTTGAAATATATTTTAATATTACTGTATTACTTCTAATTACAACATATAAAGTGTGTAAAATGATTTTAACTTTTAACTTGTTGACATGTTGACTTAAGTGTCTGAATCACATCTTCAAATCTTCTAGTACTCTCCGGTTTTGTTGTTATCTCTGTACCACCAACATAAAGCAGTAGACTCCTCCCCAAAAATGCCCACTAAATTTGAATGGAATTTCTCTATTGGTCGAATTTATAGAACCCGAGTTACAAAGCAACCACTAAATTTGACAAAGGCCGACTCTACACAATACTGGCGTCACACATTAAAACTTTTATGTATTTTGGCAATAAACCCAATCAGCTATGTTATCATTGTCGCGAAACGTATAAACGCTAAACATATTAAAAATCGCGCATAAATGGGGAGCCGGCCTCACTGTAAACCTGTGCTGTCAACTGTCATATTCATTCGTCTATGTGAAATTATTTCAAATTTATATATTTGTTTTTGTGAAGGTACGTATAAGGATTAACCTTATTTGTGTATTAAGTATTAAGGTAAGTAGGTAATGCAAACGATTCATATTGATTAAATGATAAAACATCGTTTTTTTTTAAGGTCAAATCGAAAACTCATAGTAGAAGGGGGCCCAATTTCTCCACCGAAAAAACGAATCTCCAGGCAATTTTTGAGGATAAGGAAAACGTGTTGAACATCTTTAATGCGAAAACGTATGAAAAACGCGAATAAATGGGGCGCCGGCGTGACTGTCAACTGTGTTATTCGTTTTTGTGACATTTCACATTTCATCTGGGAGAGTTAAAGTAATAAGGTACGTAAATGCAAACGATTAATATTGATTAAATGTTAAAACGGGTTTTCTTAAGGTTTATGATGGCTGAAGGAGGTATAATTTCTCCACCCAAAAAACGATTAACCAGACATTTTTCGGTGGAAGATAAGGAAAAGGTTCTGAACATTTTTAAGGCCTACGATGGGGAGAAACCAAAGATGGAATGCATGGAGTTCACTGCAAAGGCAGCAGGTGTGAGTGTTCCAAGTGTTTCTAATATTCTTCATGACTACAAACAAACACACCAACATCAGCCACCAAAAGTGTACCACCGACAAAGGGCAGTTTTGGACAATACTGATGAAGGAACTAAAAGTGCTCTCAAGCGTATAATCCATTCCTTTTTTGAAAGAAATGTACCACCAACTGCAAACAAAATTTTAGCAGCGGTGCATGAAGATGATTATTTGCCTCATCTTAAACGGAGTACTTTGTGACGATTACTATCGGACTTTTTATTTCTTTGTGTTGTAATGTAATTGTGTTTGGCATTATAGGTTCTCAAAAAGGTCACGTAATAGTGCCCTAAGGGAAGAACATAGAAGTTGTAGTTTTTAGATGAGACTTGGGTGAACGCTGGCCTAACTGTAAGGTTTTTTTTCGAAGGAGAAATAGGAACTGCTCGCCGGTTCTGACTGTTCAGTGTAAAAAATAAAAGTGACATCATATATTATTTTTCCAATTATATTATATACGTTTATCTTATTATCGTTGTCTTAGTTTTCTACTGACTTAAGTACCAAATGTATTGTAATGATGAACAAAGCCATTCTATTATTATATTATATTGATATCATTCATAACTTTCTTATACCAAAGTTTACTGAATACTATTAGTAAACTTTGCTTATACGTAGGAGCTGTAATAGATAGAAAACCTTGTGAAAATTAAGAAGAAGTAGGTAGGTATGGTCGACCTCAGACTTGTAAGACACATAAAAAACCGGCGGCTTGTTTGATGCCCATAAAAACTTCAAACAAGCCGGCTCTTTTTATGTGCTGTATATATATGACACAGACTTTATGTGTTTATTTATTTGGACATGTTAAAACTTATAAGTAGTTAAGTTCTTGCCTTCTAGCCAATGATAGGCTTTTTCAAGATTAAGAATAAAAATAAAACAAGATGTAGATACCTATATTATATAATATATAGTTTGTAGTTTTTATTGCTTGAACATTCCACGACTATTCGTAAAAAGAACCAAAAGTAATCTTACGATAGATATTAATAAATAAATATGTACAGTGGTGGAAACCAAGAAGTAAACGACTCGGCAGATTTGGCTATTGAGTAGTGCATTGGGGTCATTGGGGTTTATCCAGTGGAGTAATCTATGTGAAATTGTTACAGTAAATCACAAACTAATCTTTTTTGCCTGAAATAACCTTATACTTTCTTTTAAATATGTGGAAATAACTCGCGAAAGCACCTAACCTAAAAACTACAAATGTCAACAACAAACCATCAATCAGATCAGCTGGTCTAGACGACTGGAAATCGGAAATAAATGTCTCTGATAAAGTAACTTGAGTTTGCGCAATGCGGACTAACTTCGTTTAAATTTTCGCGGGAATAAGTATTATTTTTAAAAATCCAAAATTGAAAATGTATAATAGAAAATTTAATGGGAATAAACATTATAAAAATACAGAATAGCTGTAGTATAAAATATAACACGTATAATAAACAAATTTTGTTGAAGCTATCTCAACTTTCTTTAATTTCATCGTGTAAAACTGATTATTGCGCACATCGTTCTGCGCAACCATAAAATTAATGGGGCGGAGTCTATTGCTTTATGTTGGTGGTACGAGTATAGACATGACCATGACCAATTCAACGCAATTACAGCTTTAAATGGATACAAAATTTCCAGGCATATAGGTAGGAAGAAAATTTTTTTTAACCTGTACCTGTATACTGTGGTTTAAAATTTCAGTACAGTATTTGAAATGAACGCAGAAAAATAACGAATATCGCCAAGTCTTTTTTATTACACTTTCGTGGTTATTTCAATACTAGGTAATATCAACGTTTAATAACTAAACTAATTTGCTAAGGCTGTGTCAACGTTAGTTAACCATTCGTTATAACCAGTGATAGTGGGAGGGAACGACCGATATTCGTATTAAGTCAATTAATCGCTATCACCACATCTGATTTAACTCTTGGCCGTTGAATTCAACGCAGGTCGTGGCAAACCCTTAATATATCGAAGTCTCGAAATCGATAGATTAACGGCAACTGTCGACAATGAATGCTTCCTCGTATACAGGCTTCGCAACGTCCTGAACTAAAGATACAACACTAGCTAAACACTTTGCACAATACACAATTCACTTCTGACACCTGCCCAGACAGGTCTTGCTCGTTCACTCTTCTTTGGCTTCAGCCGAATGGTCAAACCGACGCAATTGCGAGGGTCGTTAGCTATGGGGTCAACACAGATACTAGACTATTACTAGAACGCAATAAGAAGACATGGATAATAAATAAGGGTATATATTAAACAATCATCATAGTACATATAGAGCCTCACCTAGCAAGGTCTGCCACCATAACCACGATACCCCCACAAGGGGTCAGCGACCGCGACGGCCGCGCTTAAAGACGAGTGATCGATTGCCGAAAGAGAATTATTACATGGACGTGATTGGCAATTTAGTGAGTGGGTTTTATAGATTTACTGTTAGAATTATACTAAAAATTTAAGGTAATATTCTCCAAAAGGGGTATATGCCGTTAGACGTCTGTGGATATTTCAGAAAGGGGAAATCTCTTCGAATGCTATCTCACAAGGCGGTCACCTGGTAATAATGGGGAAGTGCCCCGGTACCCGTGCGTACCGCACTGGGGCCTATCCTGGCTTGATTTAATCAAAAATGGCGGATTTCCATTTTGCGAGATCATCGGGAGGTCTCCCACTATATATATGGAAATGACCCGAAACCACTTCATGTCGCCACGTGGCGTCGCAAATTCCGCTATTTCCAAATTTTATTCAGTTCCTAAAATTTCAAAATGGTGCTATCAGACACGATCCCGGTAGAGACGATGACCAATGGGTAGGCGAGGCCAGCTCAACCATCCTTGGAAGCCGTAGGTCACGGACTCACTAGGAATTCCAGAACGCGAGGGTAGAGTGAACCTATGGGTCCGTAGATCAGTGCGACCACGAAGGTGGATCAGTCTATGGTAGATCAGATCGAGAGCTACCGATCTACGGTAGATTCACTCTCGCGCCTTTGTGGAGTATTCCTGTGATCTGTTAGACCGGCTTATGAAGATGATTACCTGCGCTGTAATCATCATAATTAAAACCCCAGTCCGTCCATAGAGGATTCGGCACTGGCAGAGGATAATGCATATCCTTGGTCGTCTCTACATGCTGCATCGTGCCTGGATGCGTTCGTTCAAACATGAGATATGGGCCGAAAAAGATAAAGGGAATTTTGGAAACTGTACTGAAAATCGTCTTAAAAATTTTATAAAAAATCCTGACATGCATGGATTCACGCATATCAGGCAAAAAGAAGGAATTTTGGGTTTAGGAACTGACTTGAAATTCGACATATTTTTTGATAAAAAAATGGTGTACATGGAACAGATGTTCCACATACACCATTCAAGCCTTAGCTTGTGTGCTTATGTCTAATTGGGATCTTTTACTTAAAACTACTTTCACAGCATCTCCTGGGTTCGATAACAGTAACACCTTCCAAAACAAAAATAAGTGACTTAGTTGAAATAATTGGCACCGAGACCGGCACCTTATGGCTGGAGAAATAATCAAGTACTTAATCAAAATACTCAATTAATCGATTATTCGATTATTATTTAAAAAACAACGAAATAACTGTCTACAATACTTATTTAATAAAACAATATACAAATTTTAGAACCGAACGAACGAATAATTTATGAAATGCTACATAACATTGCAATAAATACCACATAGATCTACAGAATTTAAGTGAAACATACACCTATTATCAACATATTATAATTGTTATGTTACTACAAATAATGAAGGGGTAATATATATAAAATAATGGGAACAAAAATAATAAGTATATTATTTTTTATATCTTTTCATGAATATAAGGAATAAATTAAATTGCCTGAGTTTAATATTCACTCCACTTTTTTCAATAAATTACACCTTATTAAACCACCAGGTATTAAAATAATTTAGCTCTCGCTCATGCCAAAGATATTCCAATTGAAATTTATATCAAAGACAATAAAGATCTATTTTATAACTCCCTTTTAAATATGTACATTTATTCTTAACATTATTATTTGTAACAAAAGAAAGAAGTTTTTAGGGAAGTTAAATAAAATAGAGAAAGTTTTTGCCATTTACCCCAAGAAAGAAACATGATGCAGCTATGGACACGTGTTTCGGAGTTATTGCTCCTCATCAGCGTAGCATATAGTTAAAAAAAATTAAAGTAGGGTTGAACTAGATAAAAATAATTACGTACAAATGAATTTTCGGCTATATTCAAATACCTGTAACATCTGAAAGATACAATGTAGAGTAGATGTTCTCAGTCGAGAGGGTAGACAAGACACCCAATTGTACGGAAAAAAATGACAAACCAATGTGCCCTTAGAGGGGGCGCGTTAAAATAGGGTTGACCTTGATAAAAATAATTATTAATTTTCAACTGTATGCAAAAACCTCTAACATCAGAAAAATTCAATGTAGAGTAGATGTTTTCGGTCGAGAGGGTAGACAAGACAATCAACTGTATGGAAAAAAATGTCAAACCAATGTGCCCTTAAAGGGGGCTCGTTCAAATACGGTTGAATTTGATAAAACAAATGAACTCGCAATGACGTATAAATGAATTTTCGTATATTCAAAAACCTCCGACATAAAGAAAACCAATGTAGAGTAGATGTTTTTAGGTGAGATAGTAGCTGGGACGACAGACTATATGGAAAAAAATGACAAACCAGGAACGTTGTAAATGTGGTTTGAACTTGACATTTACGTTACCTGGCCGGGAAATGACTTTAGTATAGATGTCCTAATTTCTAAACAAGTGCTTTAATATTAACTTCACGCATGTATTGTACATTTTATTTCATACTGTCTATATGTTTTAAACTCTTGACATACGATATCAGTATTTTTAAAACATGTCAACTTAAGTCACACCATCTTTGAATTTGTTGCATAGTTACGCACCTATGTGTTTTGTCTGTTTATTTATTTGTCAGAAATGGACTTTGTCAAATAATAGGAAAATGTTGCTAGGTAACACTTTCTGGCTTTGTACTGTAATGTGCTATTTCCCGGACTCAAATTAATGACGTAAAGTAGGATATAGCGGACAGTATGAAATAATAGTAATTTTCGTTACAAGTCCGGAAGGTAAATTGTTACAGTCGAGTAGATATTATGGACTCGGCTCCTTCGTCGCCTCGTCCATAATATCTAAACGAGACTCGAACAACACCTAACGGACGTTTATCCAATAAAATGTTATTTCATCCCGTCATTAATTGTCTATTTGTATAATTTGAAACTTGTTTATTTTCTTAGAAGATCATTTGACATTTGCCAGTTTTGACACTATTTTTTTAATTTAAGATCAATTTTTATATGTCAAATAACTGTTAAAAGGTATAATAACAGTTTGTAATTGGTTCGTAATGAATTTCCTGTGGCTTCCGGTACATTATAGTATCTAGTACCGTAATACCTCACTTCCCGGCCGCATATTGTAATGTTGTTGTCTAAAATGAAAAATTTAATGTAGAGTAGATATTTAAATGGGTCGCATTAAAAGTGGACTGAACTTGACAAGAAAAAAATCGAGGTATAAATTAATTCTCAGGGTGTTCATTTATATTTTGACATACGCCTAGACGTTTTATTATGAGATGAACAGACCAAAAAAGTAAATAATATTGAAATTAGACAAGGCATAATGAGATTAAAAGGTAGTAATTTTTATTATGCATTCATTTTATTTGTTCGCATAAGGCGCAGATTTTTTTAAATGAAGTGCAGACTTCGTGGTATAACTATAGTTCATATTTCTTAAACAGGAAAAAAATGCCGCATTTACAAAGCAGAACGGCGGCCTCTTTAACGTATCAAACAAGCCGCCGCACGTGTTCCTTTGTCGGCAATTTTTTATTTGCCGTAGAAAACTGAAGTCTAGTATACAGGCGTTTGCAACGATTGCATTTATTCATCATTTCTGATGTTGTTCTCATGTTTCCACATATCATGCACACATCGCTGACATTTAATGAATTCTTTAACAATTCGTTTTTGAGTGACAATCTGTATGTGATCATCGATAACGGCTCTGATAAAGATCTCCCGTTTACTTACTGCTGTACAAAATAAAAGTTATAAGGACCGCAGTTATTAGAATCCATCTGCAAAATATGACTAACTGTCGACAATTCCCATTCAACTCAATACCTCTGTTTTCACTATATGTTTTAAAAAATCTTTTAAGAATGTCCAACAATCTGTGACCAGTATTATATATTTATTTTAGAAATTAACGGATCTATGTAAGAGTTTGGTTTCTTATGTCCTCAAAAATTATGCACCAATGGTTTCGGTTAATATGGACGCACGTAATCAGTGTAGTGTTATTATTAATTAATGGAAAATCCTTATAAAATTTACTTTCCAAATTTTCGAGCAAGTTGAATATTGCATAGGAATTATTAGTATTAATTAAGTAAAATGAATCGAATTTATCCTTTATTATTATATTTATTGCATAGTTGATAATTATTTCAGACAGCCATTTATTACCAGATAAGGTGTCAAAATCTACGAAGTGAACAAATCATTCTGTATATATTGTGTTATAATGTAATTTCGAAATTGTGTACAGTGGTTATAGTAATTGACGTTTCCTAACCCATTTGGAAGTACTGTATTTGCTTCGTTTCAACTTCTGGATCAGTAATATCAATATTAGGTAAAATCAATGTTGGCAATAATGTTTTTGTATTCCAATCTATTTTCTTGATATTTTCTTTCTTAAAAACTGGACAAATAAGTTCTGGCAAATAAATAAAACAAATAAAAATGTATTAGTTGCTGCTCCATTTCAAGTTTCCAAAAATCTGGACTCCAGTTAATAACTTCCGTAAACACGCCTTTAAAAGTATATGAATAATTCACATTTGGATCTCCCCTTTGTATTTGGTAATAAATGTAATAATACTGGTGATTCTGTAATAAATGTCCGGTAGTAGAATAATATTTCAAAAATCCATGTGATATAGCTCGACTCGGATCAACATTTCTTATAGAATATGGACACTTAATTTCAAGGGTGGTGTTGTTGTCAACTAAACCATCGGGGCTACAGGCTAAAAATGGTAATTCTTCATCAACCAAGAGCCCACAACTTACAACAACTCTTGAAGAATTCAATAGCCCTTATTTTCTTTTGGCTACTTCCTCGTAATTTCTACCGTGCATAATTGCCGGAATGTTGGACAATTTATCATTGGTAGAATACAAAATTGAATGAACTGCGCCTGCCATTCCTTTCGACGTTTTTATTTTGCATATTTTTCTAAAATTGGAAGATGTGATTCGTTTTCTTCTTTCTGTTGTCCAATAATCATTTTCACTCTGGCCTCTAGTAGTCATTTTCAAACCTTCTTTATCAGTGTTAGACGAGGGGTATTTCGCTGGGGAATTTTGGTGTACAAACTCCAGGAATTAGTAGGGAATTAGGGGAATTAGTCGGGAATTAGGGGAATTAGTTGAGAATTAGGGGAATTAGTGGGGAATTAGTATGGAATTAGTAGAAATTAGGGGAATTAGTAGGGAATTAGAGGAATTACTAATTTTCTTGGGAATTAGCGTACATAATATTTTCAGCGAAACACCCCTCGGTGTTAGATCTATAGTCTCCAGGAATGTTTTACATTTTTCCGTCAATTGTTTCTCCGAAGACAGATATTGCTCGTCTATTTTATTGGCAGAATTTGCACAATCTCTAATTCTTTTTAAATCAGAAAGTTCATATAAACATGGGTCCGAAAATGCTTCGTTTTCAAGGTGTTAAACTTATTTTAAAAAATTGCTTTTTCGTAATATCTTAATATCTTATCCTTTACCCAATTTTGTTGTAATTTGGCAGTGTTATTTGTAGTGTTAAGGGGTTAATTTAACCCTAACTTGATTAAATTCATTAAGTCCAGTGGTGTCCCGAGCGGCACCTTAACGAATATTTTTGACATAAAAAATGTACGCCACAGATTTTTTGTAATTTTTATTATTTAAAAAAAAAAAAAAAAAAAAAAAAAAAAAAAAAAAAAAAAAAAAAAAAAAAACTTTTGTGGCTCTTGAATTTTTTTCGTATCTTTATTAGTTTTTGAGAAAAAAAAATCCACTCCAGGGATTAAGTGGATTTTTTTCTCAAAAAGACACAAAAGTTGTAAGTATTATTGATGCTTAATCCAAAAAAAGAAAAAAAATAAAAATTTCAAAAAAATCTGTGGCGTACAGGGTGATCCATAACTCTCTTTTTATCGTAATTAATTCGGTTGCTGTTAATATATTTGATTGTTTTCAAATGTATATATATGTAGAAAGTCCTGCAGAATCCGAATATGTATTCAGAAAAACAATTGAGTGCCAATTTAAAATAATAATAATAAAAATACGATTTTCTTAAAAAAAATCACCCTGTATATTATTGCATAAAATGGTATGGCAACATATTATAGACATACACATGATACTCATTGATGTGTCCAACTTCCGGTTTGGCCGGAAGTGCTTACAATTTATAGCAATTTTTTATTAACCCTGTATATTTTAATTATTTTAGATAATACTATCGATTACGAATCCAATGATATATAGAACATCATAGTGTCGCCATTTTATAAGCAATTTATTAAATACACAGATTTTAAATTATTCTAGTAGGCGGCATGCTTGAAAAAATTGCCTATCCGATTGTAGCTGTCATTACTATATTATTAATATTGTTAGTGCGTTTTCTGTAATCAAAATGAAATTAAAAAAATAAATAAATAATAAATAAAAATACCAGATGAAATTAACAATTTAAACAATAATCCAACAATTTTTAGAAACTTACAAAAAATTTAAAGAAACGAATGAACTGTTGAACAGAAAAGGCATTTAATTGAACATTTATTGTAAGCGAATTTTTATTATGTTTGTTTTGTTACTTTAATTCATTTGTTTATAATTATTTTTGATTATTAAATTAAGTAGTTTAGTAAAACTGTTTTTTGAAAATGTCGCTTATAAAATGGTGAAACTATGTTGTTTTATATATCATTGGATTCGTAATCGATATTATTATCTGAAATAATTAAAATATACAGGGTTAATAAAAAAGTGCTATAAGTTGTAAGCACTTCCGGCCAAACCGGAAGTTGGACGTATCAATGAGTATCATGTGTATGTCTATAATATGTAGCCATATCATTGTATGCAATAATATACAGGGTGAAATTTTTTACGAAAATCGTATTTTTATTATTATTATTTTAAATTGGCATTCAATTGTTTTTCAGAATACATATTCGGATTCTGCAGGACTTTCTACATATATATACACATTTGAAAACAATCAAATATATTAACAGCAACCGAATTATTTACGATGAAAAGAGAGTTATGGATCACCCTGTACACATTTTTTTATAAATGACTTTATTTAGGCTTTATACAAGCATAATAACAAAAAACATAATATCCAATTTGATATACTCACATTGATGTTTCATCTCTAAACATACAATTAAGTTTATTGGATCTTCTTTAATGCATGATAAAAATTGGATTAAAAATTCAACAACGTCTAAAAACAAACTCGAAAATAAATTATTGAAAAAAATGGTTTTTTCTTTATTAACTCACCACAAAATTCATTCATTATGGTCACCTACTAAAATAATACTTCATTTACAAAGTCGTTGAAATACCGCAAATACTGAAAATCAAACATTTTAACTTTCTGTTTAACTTTAAAATTTGATTTTTCAATCATTATTACGGAAAATGATATATCAAAATGTGAAAGATATACATACCTACCATTTTTCTATAATAATGATTGAAAAATCAAATTTTAAAGTACTTAAAACTTTTAATAACGCGAACGGATTCAAAAATATTTATTAATATACCTAACCTAAACTCCATACGCGCCGCTCCTGAACATTTTTTCAAAAATGAATTTAGGATATGGTCGAGAACCTAAATAAAAGGTAATGTCCAAATTTTGATGTATCTACCTTTTTCGGAAACTGAATTACAGCATAAAAAAAATTGATTCTCTTCATCTTTGGAAGGTCATAATTCCTTTAATATGCAGTATTGACCAAATATGTATAGAACACTTTCGTTTTGTTTTGAGCCTCTCTACATGCTGTAAGAGTTTGGCCGCATTATTTTTTATACCCTGTATACAGGGTGTTCATTAAGTATGTACAATAAATTTAACAGACGATTATTTGAGTAATTTTAAGACAGAAAGTATCGTCTCTCTTAATATGAATGTGTTAAAAACTTTTTGACAAAGTTACTAATTTTTATAATAGTTTTCGGGGTTGCTCACTTCCTTAGTATGCGAGTTAGTATGTCACCAGCGTCAAATGCGATTGACACTGTCTCGAAATAGTTTTACAGACCAATTTTAGCGCTAAATTTTCCATAAATACCTACTGAACTTTTAATTTTTGTGTACATTACTTGATTGATCCACTGTAAAAAAGTTGAAATTCGTTGAAATAAACATTCAAAATTTCATATACATATAAATAATATGTACAGGGATATCCAACGAAAATGACCACCCCTAATAACTTCTTTATTTTTGATGCTATAAAATTTTTTTTTCTATAAAAGTCTCGATAAAAGTTATAGGGTTTATTGAAAGCATTTAGAATATGTATTCAGAAAAATAAATGAAAGTCGTTTAGAGGAGATAAGTATGGTTTTATCTTGCATTTTTTCCAATGGAGCTCCCCATTTTTTTTTTTGGATTTTTGAAATCAAGGTACTTTTCTCATTTCGAATAAGGTATCGGCTTTGTATCGAACATGAAGGGCGTCATTTTGAACAGTTTATGTAGGATAGTTTTAATTACTTTTATTTATAGTTGTAATTACTATTTAAATTAGCCAAGACTAATGAATTCTAAAAATAAAAATTTGTTCTGTTGTTTTATTTCCTTGTTGTTTTCGGGCCACAAAAATTGCAATAATTAGAAAACCTTAAAAGATAATATGATTTATATAAGTATCTATATATTCGAAATGAGAAAAGTACCTTGATTTCAAAAATGCAAAAAAAATGGGGTGCTCCATTTGAAAAAATGCAAGTTATAACCATATCTCCTCTAAACGACTTTGATTTATTTTTCTGAATGCATATTCTAAAAGCTTTCAATAAACCCTACAACTTTCATAGAAAAAATTTTTTTATAGCATCAAAAATAAAGAAGTTATTAGGGGTGGTCATTTTCGTTGGATATCCCCGAGGATATCCCTGTACGTACAGGGTGTCCCAAAGTTGATGTCTCGGGACCTCGCTCGGGACTATATCTAGAGAATGAAAAAATTTATCACAAAACCGTTTACGTGGTTTAATTTGGGGTGCACCAAGGTACATTTTACGCCATAAATTTTTTTTTTTTTCGAAATCTGGAAAATGGCGAAACTGACGTCACCAGAACTTTTTTCCCAGGAACATGTATACACTTTCTTTGTGCTACCTGGAAAGTGCTATTTTTTCTAAACATTTTCTAATTAAAAAGTTTTTTCGTATCTTTTATATTTAAAAATATACAGGGTAAAATAGTTTGGAAAATACCCTCAATTGCATACGAGTTAGCCATGATGTAATCGAGTGGCCTATGGAAAACAATGAACTAGGGCTGTTGACATGTTTGTTTAGTGAATATATTGTTTGTGTCAAATAGTGTTCGGGTGTGAATTAATTAAATAGCGCCGAAATGCTTACAAACAATGAAAAAGTTGACATGATTTTAATCTAATTTTTTTCTCTTCCTTTTCTTTTTGGGATTTATTACCAGATCTCTTAAAATTCCTATCCAATTTATATTAAGTATCTAAAAAATATTCAAATTAACCAGTTTAAAACTGGGAAATAACCTCTATGCTTTTGACGTAATGTCAAAGGAACAGTTAGAGGGTGTATTTTGACAACTAATTGGAATTAAAATAATGCGCTGTCGTTTCAGAAAGTATACCTGTTTCCATTTCTTTAGATTTTTTATGTAACGTGTAGAATAACACGGCATAAAAGAACCATACCATAGAAATGTTGAAAAATATACTAAATAATATTAATTTTATTGAGTTCTTCTCTCAACATTGGTAACCAAGTTGAACAAAATTCTACCGAACAATTTGATACGCATTTAAGTATCTTCATTAAGTAAAATTATTGCAGATTCTTTGATTTTTCTTTTTTTGTTATCTGCTTCTTTGGTCAAAATTTTTGCTGAATCCCATTTTATCCTGTGATCGTTTTCCCAAGCATGTTCACAAATTTTAGATTTTTCAATATCACCTTTTCTAATATAAGTTTTGTGCTCGCCCAATCGTACATTTAGTGGTCTAGATGATTTACCCACATAATGTTTATTACACTCACACGGAATACTGTAAATACAGTTTTTTGAATTTTGTTCAGGATTTAATGCTCGATTTAATGGTTTCGCTTTTGTCAAGATCGATCTTAAAGTATTATTTGTTTGAAAAATTGTCCTAACGCCAAAAAAAACGATTTAGAATTTTGTTACTGTTTTAAAATATTTCTTTTAATTAAAATATACTGTTACAAATCTTTAATAAAACATATAAATACATTTTGTTCATTGTTTTTCATAGCCCACTCGATTACAAACTATTTTGCCCTGTATATTTTTAAATATAAGAGATACGAAAAAACTTTTTTAATAGAAAATGTTCAGCAAAAATAACACTTTCCAGGTAGCACAAAAATAGTATATGTTCCAGGAAAAAAAGTTTTGATGACGTCAGTTTCGCCGTTTTCCGGATTTCGAAAAAAAAAGTTTCTATTGTAAAATGCACCTTAATGCATCCCAAATTAAATCACGTAAACGGTTTTGTGATAACTTTTTTCATTCTCTAGATATAGTCCCGAGACATCAACTTTGGGACACCCTGTACATCTCGGGATACCCTGTATAGGTATTATTACATTTTTGGAATGATCCGTTGTTCCTGATTTCAAAAATATACCATATGTTACCCCCACCATATACCATTTTTGAGTTATTAAACGTCGAATATCTTAGTTAAACTAGTTACTGTAAATATGGAAAAGTTAACATTATTAATGTGAGCTATGAAAATGACACTGTAAACCATTTTGATAATTTCATTAAAGAAATGTCATTTATCAAACATAAGTTGTCATTTTCATAGCTCACTTTAACAATGTTAACTTTTCCATAAAAAACGGTATATGGTAGGGGTAACATATGGTATATTTTTGAAATCAGGAAAAACGGATTATTCCAAAAATGTAATAATACCTATACAGGGTATCCCATTTAAAAAAATGTAGGTATTATTTTTTTGTATCCCCTGAAATCTGCACGCCACTGTACTTTTGATGGAATTTTAACAAAATTCAGTCATAACCACACAACTTTTATTTAAATTTTTTTTTTCCATAGGCAATAATAACGCTGATAAGGGGTGGGTAATTTATAATGAATAACGTTGTTACAATTTTGTACATGTAAGTACCTAATAGCTATTAACATATCTAGGAATGTTATGACTATCATAACTGCCGCAGATGTCGGTTTCAAATCCGAGCTCGTAGAGCGAGGATTTTAAGACATCTAGGGCTGTTATGATTCATAACATCCGTGATTTGTTCAATAGTTTATCGGTTTCAGAAAATAAAGACATTATTATTAATAGATATTACCTTTTGATATTCTCTTATTAATAACGTTTTCATTTCATTAGTTGGTCAAGTGTGTATGGGTTGATTTGTCGCCATGGTTACAGTTATATTTTGTTTGTTTTTATTTGTTACCTTTTTTCATATTACATAAATGTTTACATCTTTAATGTCACAACGGCTACATAAAAATGGACCATGGATTGCCTGAAAATACATTTCAGTTGGATTTCAGTATTTAATTATTATTGTTTGGAGTTTTCTGTCTGTTTGTATTAATAAATAGCCCTATAGTTTCATTATTTATTATTTCATCTGTTGACAGTTATTGACAGATCTGTATCTGTAATATTACCGTACAAGCAATAAATATAACTGTACAACTTTAGTTATGACCGAGGTTATGACTTAGGTATTTACCAGCCTACTTTTGACCCCTGTGAAGTTAGCACCACTTTTTTGCAAAATTGAGTAAATCTTTAGAGTTCTGAGTAGAAAAAGCATAGTTCTAGAGTTCCTGGCCGAAAAGAACAATAGTTCTGCAAAAATAAGGCCAGAAATCGAAAAAAAGTAAATAAGGGTGCTAACTTCACGCCGCACCACTTTTTTGTCAAAAATGAGTTCTGATGGCATGGTTCGGTAGAGAAAAAAGGGTTCTGGAGTTCCTGACCATTTTTAACAACGGTGCTATCGATTTGTTGAAGTTATTAAAAAATTCAAATTTGGCAGAAAAAAAACCATTTTTATAAATATAGACTTTCATTACGTTTTCAGCAGAGTTCTGAATAGCACCAGAAGAGTTCTGACGAACGGCGAAAGGAGAAATTGTCTATCGCAAAAATTTCGATTTTTATTGCAAATTTTAAGTTTGAAAATTCGAATATTTCTTATAAAAAAATTACAAAGGAGTTCTGACGAGTTCTGATCGGAGTTCTGAATAGCACCAGAAGAGTTCTGACGAACGGCGAAAGAAAAAATTGTGTATCGCAAAAATTGCGATTTTTATTGCAAATTTTAAGTTTGAAAATTCGAATATTTCTTATAAAAAAATTACAAAGGAGTTCTGACGAGTTCTGATCGGAGTTCTGAATAACACCAGAAGAGTTCTGACGAACGGCGAAAGAAAAAATTGTGTATCGCAAAAATTGCGACTTTTATTGCAATTTTAAGTTTGAAAATTTGAATATTTCTTATAAAAAAATTACATGGAGTTCTGATCGGAGTTCTGAATAGCACCAGAAGAGTTCTGACGAACGGCGATAGAAAAAATTGTGTATCGCAAAAATTGCGAATTTTATTGCAAATTTTGAGTTTGAAAATTCGAAACTTTCTTATATAAAAAGCACAAAGGAGTTCTGACGAGTTCTGATCGGAGTTCTGAATAGCACCAGAAGAGTTCTGACGAACGGCGAAAGAAAAAATTGTGTATCGCAAAAATTACTACTTTTATTGTAAGTTTTAAGTTTGAAAATTCGAAACTTTCTTTCGCCGTTCGTCAGAACTCTTCTGGTGCTATTCAGAACTCCGATCAGAACTCGTCAGAACTCCTATGTACTTTTTTTATAAGAAATATTCGAATTTTCAAACTTAAAATTTGCAATAAAAATCGAAATTTTTGCGATAGACAATTCGTCCTTTCGCCGTTCGTCAGAACTCTTCTGGTGCTATTCAGAACTCCGATCAGAACTCGTCAGAACTCCTTTGTAATTTTTTTATAAGAAATATTCGAATTTTCAAACTTAAAATTTGCAATAAAAGTCGCAATTTTTGCGATACACAATTTTTTCTTTCGTCGTTCGTCAGAACTCTTCTGGTGCTATTCAGAACTCCGATTAGAACTCGTCAGAACTCCTATGTACTTTTTTATAAGAAATATTCGAATTTTCAAACTTAAAATTTGCAATAAAAATCGAAATTTTTGCGGTAGACAATTCGTCCTTTCGCCGTTCGTCAGAACTCTTCTGGTGCTATTCAGAACTCTGCTGAAAACGTAATGAAAGTTAATATTTATAAAAATGGTTTTTTTTCTGCCAAATTAGAATTTTCTAATAACTTCAACAAATGAATAGAACTATTGTTAAAAATGGTCAGGAACTCCAGAACTCTTATTTTTCTACCGAAAAATACCATCAGAACTAATTTTTGACAAAAAAGTGGTGCGGCGTAAAGTTAGCACCCTTATTTACTTTTTTTCGATTTCTGGCCTTATTTTTGCAGAACTATTGTTCTTTTCGGCCAGGAACTCTAGAACTATGCTTTTTCTACTCAGAACTCTAAAGATTTACTCAATTTTGCAAAAAAGTGGTGCTAACTTCACAGGGGTCTACTTTTGCATATGTAAACAAAGGATTAATATCCTTAAACCGATAAATAATATTAATATGGAATGATAATCAACTGTCATACTTAACAAGATCTTTTAGATGAATATTATTTTGGGACTATTTGTGAATTTTTTACACGCAGGTAAGTATAATAGGTCCTAGATAATTTTTTAACATAAGTAATATTAATCTCAACGTAATAAGTTGATGAACATAGGACATAGAGCTAAGACAGCACACCAAATAAGTAAACCCGAGGGTACAATCTACATATTTCTGGATTAGATTTAGTATTAGCACGTGGTTAAAACTCACCGGTGTTGAATAAGGCTGACAGTTTAATTTGATGCCATCTTGGGACAATTTTTCTCGCAGCAGCAACTTCAACTGGATCCTAGGTATCTTAACCAACTCCGCTTTGCCTTCCTCATATTCGTCCAAGTATTTTGCCACATCTTGTCCACTTTCAGCAGACGAAGATGCCGCGGGTGAGGCCGTCACAAGATTAGTATTGGTGGATGATTCCTTTTCAGAACGTCCTGAAGAAGTTCTGGACGATCTCGCACTCACGTTGTCACAAAAGCACTCCTCGTGTATAGAAACACTTTCTTCAAGGGTAAAATAAACTGAAGCGGCGCCTTCTTCGCGTAATGTTCTCACGGATTGCAGTAACCTGCCTCGATGCACTGGACTAAACACTCCGATGGCGTCTAGATCTGGATCACCAACTTGTTTGCAGATTTCAAGATCATCATACCCGTTATCAATGAAACTTTCTGCATATTGACCGAGATGTAGAGAACGCAACCATTCGGCGACGATGTTGCCTGCCATTGTTTTGTTTATCGTACACACACCTCACGCAGCTGGAACGCGATCTGAGATTTGACAGCGTCTGATAGTAGTTGTTGAAACACCGGTCGCGAACTCATTGCGCGGGTACCGTCGCGCATTACCGGTTGCCAACGGAGTCTACCGAAGATCTCGATGTCTTCGTCTGCAACTTACTGAGGGCGAATTATCTGCATTGGATAGATATTATTATGTAAAAAGTACATTTAGGTAATTATGAATTACAACTCTGTGTGGATGGCGAATGATTAATTTTCTTGTTAGATGGCATGTTGCTTGGGTTGAAGTTGAGGTTAGTCGATTAATTTGAGAATTCTGCTTCCACAATAAGACAAAAGAGAATATGATGATTTTAAATATTTATTTTATCGGTTTCAGGATATTAATCCTTTGTTTACATATGCAAAAGTAGGCTGGTAAATAAGTCATAACTAAAGTTGTAGTAGTTGTACAGTTATATTTATTGCTTGTACAGGGTGATCCATAACTCTCTTTTCATCGTAAATAATTCGGTTGCTGTTAATATATTTCATTGTTTTCAAATGTATGTATATGTAGAAAGTCCTGCAGAATCCTAATATGTATTCAGAAAAACAATTGAATGCCAATTTAAAATAATAATAAAAATACGATTTTCTTAAAAAATTTCACCCTGTATATTATTGCATGAAATGATCTGGTAACATATTATGATGTTTTATATATCATTGGATTCGTAATCGATAGTATTATCTGAAATAATTAAAATATACGGGGTTAATAAAAAATTGCTATAAATTGTAAGCACTTCCGGCCAAACCGGAAGTTGGACACATCAATGAGTATCATGTGTATGTCTATTATACAGTAAGGACGTAAAGTCAGTTCCCCCCCTGCTAACTTTTTAAGGAATTTTAACACATTGAAATAAATTTAAGGTCGGTTTCCCAGATAGTAAAGCAACTTTTTGAACGAAAAACAATTGATCCTTTTTCCAAAATGGCGACCGGCCGCCATATTGCTTTTTTCAAGAACGTCCTAGAAGGCCGAGTCCTCCGTCAAATTAAAGGTATTTGCATGCTTAGTACTTGTCTAGAATTTGGTTACATTTGACGAATAACAGAATGGCAATAATTTTAAAAATCATATTAGCCGAATTTAATAAAAATAGAAAAGTATTTCGTTAATGAATCTTGTTTGTTCTTATTAATTAGAATAAAAAATGGCACGTATTGTGAATGAGAAAGTGGAAGCAATACTGATATTTGGAGAGAAGCTGTCCGATTATTCAACAATCGCTTACGAAAATACGCGAATGCTTTCTAATATTTGTCACATATCAAAAACTTCAGTTAAAAAAATTTTAAAGAAAAAACATTTTACCCCTTACAAATACAAACTGTTACATGAATTACGAGAGGGAGACCCAAATCATAGACGATTATTTTCCATGAGAATTCTAGAAAATATTGAGAGAATGCCTAATTTTATTAAGAATATCTCTGTTTTACCGACGAAGCTACATTTTTTCTCAATGGAAAGATGAACAAGCAACAAACTAGGTAGTGGAGCGACGTGAACCCCCATGTTTTTCGAGAAGTGCATACACAATATCCCCAAAAAGTGACTGTGTGGACCGATATTTTGGAAAATTATATCGTGGGACCGATAATTGTTCAGGGTAACTTATCGGGACCATTATATTTAAATATTCTGCGTACAGAAACAGTCCCACTTATAAATGAAATTATTGAAGGCCATCCTGACGAATTTCAAGGGAACATCATGTTTCAGCAGGATGGTGCCGCGCCTAATTTTTATAAACCTGTAAGGGACTACCTAGATGCCACTTTTCCCGGACATTGGATTGGTCGAGGGGGGCCTATAGCGTGGCCGGCCCGATCGCCGGATCTGAACCCCTTGGATTATTTTTTATGGTGGTACGTGAAGTCAAAAGTATACCACAATCAGCCCCAAAATATCGAGGAGTTGGAATAAAATATTACAGAGGTCATATCTCACATAAATGGGCGAATTTTACTAAAAGTTCGTGAGGAATTTTAAAGAAGAAATCGAATATTTTTTTTATTAAAATGGAGGTTACTTCGAACAGTTTTTAAAATAGTGATGTATTGACGTTAGCATTATTTATTATTAGTACCTACAAGTTGCAAACTGTTTTGTTTAATTATTACATAATTAAAATGTACCTAATATTTTCGATCCCAATAAACACAACATATGTGGCCCAATAATGGTAAATCACAAACTGCCATCTAACTCATCAATGGTACTTCGATGGCTGCTTAGTACTGGACTGTACTGGACCGGAAAAAATATGTCCCACCGGCCATCAGAGATTTTGCCATCATTTAACCAGTAATGTGTCGCCACTGCTTAGCCTCCAGTGGTATTTCATATAATTAACATTGGGCCATTATTAGACCACAATTCAGCCACTCCAAGACCAATAATCTGTTTTACCAGTGTCTAACCAGTACTGTCTGTGCTATTGGCCATTTCGTGTGCCAATATAGGTACAGTGCTATCAGTGGTGAAATTTAATTTGTCATTTCTTCGTATTGGAGCGAGGGTCAAGCGACACTTTAAATTAACTACCTACTAAGACTGAATGAAGAAGTTCTGCAGAACAGAATTGAACTTGAATTTGAAAAATGTTTGCTAAGCTTTCGTTCAGATTCAGATGTCAAATTTATCTACGGATTTCAATTTGTACTAATATTTTATAAAGTTGACATTTAAAAATACGATAAGTATAAAAATTTAATCAAAAACAAAATATACAATCTGAAATCTGAAAAAAATGTTTTGCAAACATTTTTCAAATTATCCACAACATTTATTATCAGGAAGGTAATCCCATTTTTGGGCAACTGTTTTCGCAAATTTTAAGCTCAATTTTGTTCTGCAAAACTTTATTTAGTCTTGGTAGTTATTTAAAATATCGCTTGACCCACGCTACAATAAGTAGAAATTACAAACTAAATTTCATCAGTCGCCACTGAGCACACTGTACCTATATTAGCACACTAAATAGCCAACAGCACATATTTTACAAACCATTTACAAATTAAATAGATCCCATTTTTCAAAGTGATCCGACTATAGCATTTAAATACAAATGTTACTTTTTCAATGAAAGACAGTATATTTATATATTAACATATTTATTGTAAAACAAATAAAAACAATTTGTATCATTAAAACTATAACAAAAAACGTTTTTCCAAGGTAAACATCAATATAGGTACATATAATTACATATACCTACATATGATTTTTAGTTTATTGCTTACCTAAATCTACCTAAGAACTAGTTTTTGCCAAAAAGTGCAGGTGACCGGTGTTTGGGTAGATTAGGCGCGGACTATCACAGTTATAGGGTTTTTCTATACCAAAAGACACAAATCGATATCCACTCAAAAAGTTCAGCTGACGTACGTTACCTGTAACAAAGGATTATCACAATAATTATTTTTTTTTTCGTTGTTTCACTTCACTTACTAGGAAACTAATTGTTCGGGTTTGTCGGTTAATCACCCTGTTTTCTTGATGTTTCGTAACTTTTTTGAGAGATATTTGTAATGAAGGAGGCGGCAGGAAAAGATATGACGGTTTTAATTTTTACTTCTAAATTACACTGTTTGTCAGTACCTATTATCCATATTTCAAGCACACTTTACACTAACAACTGCTTAAACACTTTTCTTTACAACGACATTGACGACTGACGCCACCACAGGTTAAAATGGCGAATGATAGTGGTGGTACGGACTGTGACGCGCAAGCGCAGACTCAAGTAGATTGCGCCGGCAATGAACCATTATTGGTACTGAAATGGCAATAATGCAATATATAAAATACTGGCAGAAACTCAGTAAACCATTATTGGTACTAAAATGGCAAAACGTCATTCATAAACTACTGGTAGGACTGTACACAACTTGTAATGGACCATTAATGCATAACCAGCAACATCACAAAACCATCAATAACTCTACTGGGCCAACAGAATGCCACACATCATGTGTTTACTGGGATCGTTTTTAAATGTATCCACATATTTAAATTATTGCCATTCTGGTATTCGTCAATAAAATGTAACCAAACTCTAGACAAGTACTAAGCATGCAAATACCTTTAATTTGACGGAGGACTCGGCCTTCTAGGACGTTCCTGAAAAAAGCAATATGGCGGCCGGTCGCCATTTTGGAAAAATGATCAATTGTTTTTCGTTCAAAAAGTTGCTTTACCATCTGGGAAAATGACCTTAAATTTATTTCAATGTATTAAAATTCCTTAAAAAGTTAGCAGGGGGGGAACTGACTTTACGTCCTTACTGTATGTTACCATATCATTTTATGCAATAATATACAGGGTGGAATTTTTTAAGAAAATCGTATTTTTATTATTATTATTTTAAATTGGCATTGTTTTTCTGAATACATATTCGGATTCTGCAGGACTTTCTACATATATATACATTTGAAAACAATCAAATATATTAACAGCAACCAAATTATTTACGATGAAAAGAGAGTTATGGATCACCCTGTACGGTAATATTACAATACAGATCGGTCAATAACTGTCAACATATGAAATAATAAATAATGAAACTATAGGGCTATTTATTAATACATACAGACAGAAAACTCCAAACAATAATAATTAAATACTGAAATCCAACTGAAATGTATTTTCAGGCAATCCAAGGTCCATTTTTATGTAGCCGTTGATACATTAAAAATGTAAACATTTATGTAATATGAAAAAGGTAACAAATAAAATCAAACAAAATATAATTGTAACCATGGCGACAAATCAACCCATACAGACTTGACCAACTAATAAAATGAAAACGTTATTTATAAGAGAATATCAAAAGGTAATATATCTATTAATAATGTCTTTTTTTTTCTGAAACCGATAAACTATTGAACAAATCACGGATGTTATGAATCATAACAGCCTTAGATGTCTTAAAATCCTCGCTCTACGAGCTCGGATTTCAAACCGACATGACCGACATCTGCGGCAGTTATGATAGTCATAACATTCCTAGATATTTAATAAATAGGATTATAGGAAACAACTACTGGACGAGCAAAGACCCCGACTCCCATTGAATTATACCTATAAATCCAAAATTGGTAGCCAAATTTGTTATTTGTCTTTTCTCCACCAGACACAGACCGGTTTCGAACTCTTTATGTTCTCATCAGTGTGCCACAGGTAGCTGAAAAGACAAATAACAAAGGCAAACCAAACTGGTCTATGGCAGACCCAGCACATAGTAACTGTGAGAGATAAGTACATCCCTCTGGTGGTCAGTTGCTACTACCAGTCAAGACATCGAAGATGTCTCGTGACCGATAGCGGCTTGCCAAGCAAGCACCAAGAGCGGCGACCTCTAGCCCTGATGGCACACTGATGAGAACATAAAGAGTTCGAAACCGGTCTGTGTCTGGTGGAGAAAAGACAAATAACAAATTTGGCTACCAATTTTGGATTTATAGGTATAATTCAATGGGAGTCGGGGTCTTTGCTCGTCCAGTAGTTGTTTCCTATAATCCTATTTATTAAGCATGTTTTAGTCCATCAGGGCTAGAGGTCGCCGCTCTTGGTGCTTGCTTGGCAAGCCGCTATCGGTCACGAGACATCTTCGATGTCTTGACTGGTAGTAGCAACTGACCACCAGAGGGATGTACTTATCTCTCACAGTTACTATTCCTAGATATGTTAATAGCTATTATACTTTGAACATTGGCGTTACAAAATTTAATAATACATCAAGGAATGCAATTTATTTATATTACATTCTTTTTATACAGGGTGATTCCCGAGGAAAGTGATAAAATATTATGGTAGATAGAGTTCACTTAGGTGAATTAGAAATGACTATTGAAAAAAGCCTGAGCCTTTCTTTTATTAGTCTACAGGGTGATTTATGAGTTTTGCCCAATAATTCTTAAGGTAATAAATATCTTTTAAACTAAACACTAGAATCAGCTCGTGTTGTGGGTATATAGTATACTATTAATTGTCAATTTACATGCATAATTAAAGACAGAAAATTCCAGGGCCGGCTCAACTAATTTTTATTTTTAGGGCTCCTATGAAAAAATTCACCCTGTGTACGTGATTTTTAACTTCTAATACTGAATTATGAAACTACATACAAAAATGATCGAAAACATGTATTTTGTTGTTTTGCCACACTTTGGACGAATTTAAAATAAACGATCAATTTTCGCCAAAATCGAAGGTCTGCACAAAATAAATTTATAAAATAACATTTTCCTCTCTTATTTAAACTAAAATATTTGTTATACACAATTTTGTGATTTCATGCATGATTAATATGAAATAAATAATCAAAAATAAATAATTTCTACATCAGATTAAGTAATTTTTATTTCTGAGGTTTCTGTGAAAAAAATCAGTCTGTATATTTTTTTCTCAAATTCTGATAATAAATTATGGAACTACATTAAAAAAAACCGCTGCCAATTATGGGATCAAAACTTCCTCACCGTGTGGTGGAGTTTAAACAAAAGTAATTTTTTACGTATTTTGTTTTTTAAAGTATTTTGTTTTTTGTACGTATTTTGTTTTTTTGGCGTATTTTGTGTATTTCAACATTTGGACACAATATTATAATGAGTTGTATATCAGATCCTATTTATAATCATTCATCACGAATAAATTTTTTTGTAAAGTTAGAAATAGAAATGTTGGGGTCCGGTAGACCCCATTCCAGTGGACCGATTTTGCTCATCAACGAACTCAATCTTTTCCTTGACCTCTAGAACGTATGTACCAAATTTAGAAGCTTTATTTCAAAAAAAGTAAGTTTTTGTGTATCGTCATAATTCGTTGAGAATCGTCCAGAAATGCAATAAAAATGGTCAAAATTTTTTCACGAAAAATTTGTCTTCCTCACTTTTAGTAAAGAAAATGTAGGGAGGCAGAAGGCTTTCATTTTGAAAATAAGTTATAAGGTTTTATGTTCTGTGAATTTGTTGTTTATAATGTTCTGTTTATTGATGTATTGTGATAAAAAATAAATAATTTCGTTAATTTTTAAATGTAGTTCCCAACTTATTATCAGAATTTGAGAAATATGTATACAGACTGATTTTTCACAGAAACCTCAGAAATAAAAATTACTTAATCTGATGTTGAAATTATTTATTTTTGATTATTTATTTCATATTAATCATGCATGAAATCACAAAATTTTGTATAACAAATATTTTAGTTTGAATAAGAGAGGAAAATGTAATTTTATAAATTTATTTTGTGCAAACCTTCGACTTTGGCGAAAATTGATCGTTTATTTAAAATTCGCCCAAAGTGTGGCAAAACAACGATCATTTTTGTATGTAGTTTCATAATTCAGTATTAGAATTTAAAAATCACCTACACATGGTGAATTTTTTCATAGGAGCCCTAAAAATAAAAATTAGTTGAGCCGGCCCTGGAATTTTCTGTCTTTGATTATGCATGTAAATTTACAATTAATAGTATACTATATATATATACCCACAATACGATCTGATTCTAGTGATTAGTTTAAAAGATATTACCTTAAGAAGTATTGGGCAAAACTCATAAATCACCCTGTAGTTCAATAAAAAAAGGCTCAGGCTTTTTTTAATAGTCATTTCTAATTCACCTAAGTGAACTCTATCTACCGTAACATTTTGTCCCTTTCCTCGTGAATCACCCTGTATAGTATGATGCACAACAAATAATTCGCGAAAATCAAGGAGTGGGCGACATCAATATGATGAGTCATTCATAGTGAACAACAAACCTCTGTCACTACTGTCACTGTCAGTTCGCGAGTTTCTTAAATTTATCTTGTGATTTTTGAAATTAAAAGTGAGTTTAAAGTGTTGTTATTATATTTAAATAGTTTATAAACAATATAGCAATGTAATCAATTAATAAAATGGTTGACACGATACTTTAATAAAAAAATATTGTTACTAAAATTAACCTCTAAATTTATCGTAAATGTCAAAACACTGTCGAAGGTTTGTTGTTCATCACTTGGTTCATACACACACCAAATTTTAAGCGCCATCTCGCGGTACGTGATTTTCGCGATCCTACCTACTTTTATTTTGTTTTTCAAAAATGCTCCGATTTTACCCTATCCTAAATTACACAGTTTAAATTCAATTCGATAAGTTATGACGTGTAGTAGGTTAGATAGATTGTATCCTTATGTTTATCCTATTGTATACAGGGTGTTAAGAAAAAGTAAGTCATGCCTTTAACCACAGATTCTTTGGGCGAAAATAATGTGACTTTTATAATGTGATTTTTTATTTTGGAGCGTAGTTTTTTTTATACAGGGTGCTAAAGTTTACATTTTTAAAATTATTTTTATTAATAATTCTGTTACTGTTTAAGATTTTTACCCGAATTTTTGCACAGACTTTCATCTTATACAGATACACATTTTGTGTAATTTTGGTCAAAAAAGTCAAAGCGCAAACGGGAAAAAGGGGGGGTTGTGTTACCCATTAACCCCCCCAACTTTTTCATGCGTACGCCTATGGTCTCTAGATATTTATTTTTAGATTAAACACTTATTTCCCCAATTTTTTTTACTCCTACAAAATTTTGATTTAGGACTTGATTAACGAGATATTCCAGTAAATTCAGAATCATTTTCAATATTTCAGTTTCGGAATTTATTGTTTTTACTATTGTTGTTCGTAGTAATCCTGGGTTTTCTTTAAATCGACTACTTTTAGACAATAAATGCTAGAGACTTTTTTTGTTGTGCATAGTCAGAAAAGTTCAATAAAATAAAAATCTTAAAAAAAACAGTGGCGTACACATTTTTGCTTAGGAAACCTAAATTAATACTTAGTTATCTATGCCACTGAGGTAGGTAAAATAAGCAAATAGAAACACTAATTTAAAGAAAATACTATAAAAAATAAAACATTGCTGTGTTTAAATGGTAAATAAAGCAGACAGCAAAAATACAGAAAATACAATTATTACTAAAACAAAATATCAGGTAGAATACCAATTAATAACCACAATACGTATAACGTATTAAATTAGTGTTTCTAAACTACGCGGCAATTGAACTCGAACACCTTGAATTTTGGACAGTTTTTCAAAGTATGTATCTCAAAAACTAATAGATCGATTTTGCTCAAATTTTGACAGGTGTGTGACTGTTCCTTTGGCCTTTTAATTTTCAGTTAGCGATCCATTTTCACCTACTTGCTCCAAGATACAGGGTCGAGAAAAAGTTCGTGTTTTTTTGACAAAATTTTAAGAGACTCCCATTTTGCATGTAGAGAGGTTAGGTAGATATTCTATGTATTGTAAAGAAGAGTACCTTAGTACCTCGGGACAGTTTTGAGTTTTTGTAGATATCATGGCCCACTACAATGATACAGATATTTTTCTGACTTTCGATAAAATTTTTCAGAAACATACACGTCGCAACAATGGCGACTGTGTGTTACAACGGAGACCCCATATGATTATTTTTCAATTATACCGAGTGTTTATCTGATAAGCATTTACAAGAAAATAATACATTATAGTAATTTTCAAAAAAATTAAACGTTAACCATTCAGTCTACCATATTTCAGCTCGTATTTCCATATTTTGACATCTACGATAGATTATTAAAATTCTAACACTCGGTATAATTGAAAAATAATCTTATGGGGTCTTCGTTGTAACACACAGTCGCCCTTGTTGCGACGTGTATGTTTCTGAAAAATTTTATCGAAAATCAGAAAAATATCTGTATCATTGTAGTGGGCCATGATATCTACAAAAATTCAAAACCGTCCCGAGGTACTAAGGTACTCTTCTTTACTATACATCGAATATCTACCTAACCTCTCTACATGCAAAATGGGAGTCTCTTAAAATTTTGTCAAAAAAACACGAACTTTTTCTTGACCCTGTATCTTGGAGCATTGTAGGTGAAAATGGATCGCTAACTGAAAATTAAAAGGCCAAAGGAACAATCACACACCTATCAAAATTTGAGCAAAATCGATCTATTAGTTTTTGAGTTACATACTTTGAAAAACTGTCCAAAATTCAAGGTGTTCGAGTTCAATTGCCGCGTAGTTTATTTGCTTATTTTACCTACCTCAGTGGCATAGAAAACTAAGTATTAATTTAGGTTTCCTAAGCAAAAATGTGTACGCCACTGTTTTTTTAAGATTTTTATTTTATTGAACTTTTCTGACTATGCACAACAAAAAAAGTCTCTAGCATTTTTTGTCTAAAAGTAGTCTATTTAAAGAAAACCCAGGATTACTAAGAACAACAATATTAAAAACAATAAATTACGAAACTGAAATATTGAAAATGATTCTGAATTTACTGGAATATCTCGTTAATCAAGTCCTAAATCAAAATTTTGTAGGAGTAAAAAAAATTGGGGAAATAAGTGTTTAATCTAAAAATAAATATCTAGAGACCATAGGCGTACGCATGAAAAAGTTGGGGGGGTTAATGGGTAACACAACCCCCCCTTTTTCCCGTTTGCGCTTTGACTTTTTTGACCAAAATTACGCAAAAAGTGTATCTGTATAAGATGAAAGTCTGTGCAAAAATTCGGGTAAAAATCTTAAATAGTAACAGAATTATTAATAAAAATAATTTTCAAAATGTAAACTTTAACACCCTGTATAAAAAAAAACTGCGCTCCATAATAAAAAATCACATTATGAGAGTCACATTATTTTCGCCCAAAGAATCTGTGGTTAAAGGCATGACCTACTTTTTCTTAACACCCTGTATAAGTTTTTAAAATGTGTGTATTCTGATATGGTACCTATATACAATTGTATTATATTGTATGGAAATTTCTTGTTTTCGGACTTGTGTATAACATTATTGTACCTAATGTTGATAACACCAATAAATTGGTTTAATTTGATTTATTAATTGCATAATTTGTGTTTTGCTTTCTAAAGTGAATGTAAAACAAATATAGTTAAGTATAAACCATAGAGATAGTATATGTATGTAACAACGTCTTAAAGATGTCACCCCTAAAGGAAAAAATATCACACAGGGAAAAGATATCATGTCTCAGTGGCAAATCAAACTGCTGCACTTAATTTAAAACAAAATAAAAATGTAACTTGGAACTTCATAGAGTTACAATTCACATAGGATTTCTGATCACGTACCAATAGTAAGAAGAAGTTCAGGTGAAAAATAAAATATGGCAGACGAGAGAAAACTTTGCAAAGTGCTTAAACAACATTTGCGTGAGGGAATAAGGGAGCAGTGACAGGTCCTAAGGTCCCTAACCTAGAGGTTGAACCCATGTCCTTTGAGGATGAAACAGGTCACAGCTTTTATTACTGACATTAAACAGGATGGATACTTACCAGAGTAGGTTAAATTATTCACATCACAGAACACTTTGCTTTCTGGAAAACAGGCATATTTTCTTACATAATAAATTACTTATTATTATTTCTATTCATTTATCTAACCGATTAGGGTATAAATGTTGGTTATGGGGAACAAAATATGTCGTCTTCATAAATAATAAATCTCATGATTTCCAATAAATATGCAGTGATAAATATTTTAGCTTTTATATAAGATAATATCTATACAGGGTGATTCACGTTGACCGCCTATTAGAAGTATCTCGAGAAAGAAAAAAGATATCGATTTGAAATTTTGGTTATGGTCCTAAGTGGGTAGGATCTATTTAATGAAAATATTTTTAAAATGGTGGCATTTCCGGTTATACCGGAAGTTGACCCTAACTTTGTTATTTTAAATTTTCAATTTTTTTTTAGATTCCTCGGAAAATTTAAAGGTCACTTCATTAAAGGTTCCCTATGTCTAAAATGAATATTTTCTGAGATATTAATTTTTTCCCAAAATATTGACGGAATACTTAGTTGTATAATGTAAAAATCAATATCTCAGTAACAATTAATGTTAAGACGTTGAATTTTTTATTGAGGTAAGACAAGGTATTGGAGCTATCCATCATGTAATAAAATTGTCAAAATCTCAACTGCAAAGTTTCTAAAATTAACGATATCTATCGACCTCATAGAAACAGCAATAAGTCATTTTTTTTAAATGGAACCATATCTAATTAAATACACCAATCGATAGCGAGAAAAAATGCGCAACTTCCGGTATAACCGGAAATGGGTCAACTTCCGGTATAACCGGAAATGCCACCATTTTGAAAATATTTTCATTAAATAGATCCTACCTACTTAGGACCTTAACCAAAATTTCAAATCGATATCTTTTTTCTTTCTCGAGATACTTCTAATAGGCGGCCAACGTGAATCATCCTGTATAAATTTTAATGAAAGAAACGCATTACACAAGAAAGAAATAGTTTATTTCAGTAAAGAATATTGTTTTCATTAGCAGAAAATTCACAGTCCTTCGCAAAGATGCAACCGGAGGAGACATTGGAAATGACGAAGTAGAACGCAAATCGTATTATCAGTATTTTGATCTGGAAATTAAAATAAAAAGTTACTTTATTAATTAAAACCCACATAAACATTTTCACAATTAAAACTAAAATGGTAATATACAAATTTTGTTCACTAACAACCATTTTTAATGTTAAAACTAAGATAATTTAAAATAATTTCGTGATGATGAAAAGTGATTCCTAACAATTACAAATACCGATATCGATTAAACGCAGCTAGTATAGACAAAGTGTGCAAACTAAACAAGAACATGGCGAATACGTTGAAACTTGACATATACGTTTAAAAATACATATATTTCAAGAAACTGAAGAGTCCCGAACCGTAAGGGGTATATCGGAGCCGCCTACTTGAAAAACCGTGGGATGAACTAGGTTCTCACATGCATATTAAAAATTTTTTACCAATTTTTCGTTTGTTTCCTTTATTTTCTGCTTGTTTATCTGTGAGTGTATTCTGCAAAATGAAAAAGTACATAATCATTGAATAAGTGCGGATTTTCGAATAGTATAAAATTTTATATTATATTGAATGAAACACACTTTGTAACTAAAGAAGATCGGAGTCGATAGCATCTAAATCTTCTGCGTCGTTTAGATCCTCGATAATTTTATCCATGTATGAATTTAGACATTGTACCTACTCCCTGACAATTTCCGTAAATTTCTGAGCATCTTAAAACCTGCTTTTCTGTTGCGGTTGCAGGAGATACGCTGCAATATTGATTCTGCTGTTGGCACAAAAAGTGTTGTCACAGGTTGTAAGAGCCGTTAATTTTCTTCTATCCACTCTTGTGGATTTTTTATTGCCAAGCTATTTCGGATTTCGTTTATATCATTTGACAAAAACTTTTATTGAGGGCGGGCTACGATTATTGAATTTTGCCCAAATTTGGTTTTCACGTAGTTAACATATGTCGCACAAATGTCTTTATAAGTTTTATTTGTCTGCCTTATAACTGGATGCAATAAAAATGCACCTTCAAATTACTTAAATAATAAGTATAGAGTTACAAAGACTTCGCAATTTTCTTGCTTATTTTATAAATTTCTGTGCATTTTGACTATACTGTAATCCTGTGACATATCGTTGGATATTAGAGGGAATTGATAGATGAGTCGAACATACATATTATTTTGCTTCATTTCAAATTACCCCTGTCTTTGTAAATTCCGAAAAACTACAAAATTTTAAGTTAGTTAGTTTTAGGCTATGCATATTTCGACGAGAAAAAATGAAATAAGCCGTTCGACGTGGTTCTCATGTTAAGTTGTGCTGGAGATTGTTGGGCATGACTTTTTTAACGAAGCAATAGTCGAAACACTTTGTTTACTTTTGCTTAATCTATCTCATATTAAAGTAATGGCACTCAAACCTCTAACACTCAGTAATACTTACAAATCAGATATCGACAAACTGGAAGAGCAACTCCGGTCCTAAACCCACCCTTATGATTTTTCAGATTGCAAGGCATTGAAGAAATTGCAAAAACACGAAAACTTCCAAACGAATTTCCGAGAGACTGTTCTGGTAAGAAATCCAAGGTAGAGGATTAAACCTAATAGAACTACATCGTGAATTGCATGGACACGCTCTGATTTTTGATTCAGGAGGAGTGAACGAAAAAGTTTAATTTTGCCGTCTATTGTTCTGAAACCGCTAAAATCTCACGCGTTACGTCATTCTGCCTAAGTCATGCTTCATAATATGCAACATGAAACTGATTTTCGACCTCCTACTAGGAAACCAAAAACATTTGTTTAATGCTGCTCTTGAAACATACAGTATCTTACTTGGGTACAATACTCGAAACCCTTTGTTTTATTCACTTAAGTTGTTTATATGGCAACGTGTGGGCAAAAGTAGTGAGTGAAAATACTTTCGCCCACTCTTGTGTCACTTTCGCCCACTCTACTGCCACTTTCGCATACCCTACTGTCCAATTACCAATTGTCAAACTACAATAAAATTCGGACGAAATTTTTCCATTTCATTTAAATAACTTGTTTTAGATTTCCACAGCAATATATGAAACGTAGCAGTATTAGCTTCTTTTAGAATGTCTGCTGGTACAGTATACAGTAATATCATCATTTGCTTCCATTATTTCACAATTTTATAAAAAATGTTCAACACGCGTCAGGTCAATAATTTTCTTGACAACTACAAATGTTTATATTTACACGAATCATAGCAACGCAACCTACCATCTACGTTGATTTGCACTTCATACAAAACCATAAACTAAAGTAGCTTTTACAAAATTTAATAATTCTTTATAATTTTAATGGTAGGATTAAACAAATGCTATACAACACTTGTGAAGAAACGAATTCGCTCACTTGTGTGAGCAAAGTTCTTACTTTCTTCACTTGTATTGTGATATACTATTCCAATGTTAAAAATATTTATATGGTCTCTTCGATTTACCACCTTCAGACGGGAACCTTTCTTTGTCGAATTTGCACGCCATTTCCCTTACCAAGAGCAAAGTTTAAATATTCATTTAATTAATTATAAAAATAAACTGTAGGTAGGTACATAAAATATATCTACCTCACATAAACAAGAATAATCTGTTGGTTTCCTACTATCTCTTCTCATTTTGATAAACCATTATTTGCTCCTTGCTGGGATTCTGGGGAAGCGTTTCATTAAAAAGCCCCTTTTTGCAGAGTTACTGCAATTTGCTGCTGTACAACCAAGCATTTCGTCCCTAGCTTTTCCAAATTTCAAAGCAATAAAATTTGTTTGCATGGTATTTCTCACAAATGCATTAGGTACGATAAGTAACAAAAATGACTAGTTTTCAATTAGATTTAAATTTAATATAATAGGGTATTATACGGTTTTTCGGAAAGTGTCTTAAATAGTTTATATGGTTAGTAATGATCCACCCGCATTTTTGTTTTTTTTTAACGAATTTGCTAAATAATCTAAAACGGTATTTTTACTTTCAATTTTTAAATTTCGCGCGAAAACACTAACCGACATGATTTATTTGGGCGTGACGTCACTACGATAGTCAACATACGCATACAGATACGCTTTATATGGTATTATAGTTAGTTTTCTGTTTTAATTGTCTAATAATGAGATATAATTTCTATCATTGATGTGTACTGAGTGTAGTGCTGAATTGCAAAAGTACAAGTATAAATACATTAGAAAAGTTGTTTATTTTAATTTAATATAGTTCTTATAAGTGCCGAATGATATTACAATGAGAAACAATAATTTGGTTTAAACTTGTGAGAAGAAAACCAAAATTATTATCGAAAAGAAGTGTAAGTACTTTATTTTTGTAAAGATCATTTCGATGTAAGTACAGTGCACTTATATCTTGTATCTTGTATCAACTAATAGAAATAAAAAAAAATGAAAAGTAATTAATGTCATAAAATGTCAGTGTTCGTAAATTAGAGGTTATATGTTACAGTTTGTAAATGTTCCAAAAAAGCTAATAATAATATTAAACGTTTAAGTTGTTGTTTTATAATCTGTGCGTTTCGTTTACTAAAGTTTATTATAAGAGTGACGTCACATACGAAACCATCATGGCGGCTAACATTTCAGTATAGACTAAAAATCTCACTTTTTAAAACTTGAATATTAAATTAATCTTGTATTTTTATCAATAAAAACCTATATGTTTAGGTTTCTCCATGCACAGACCATTGTATTTTCATTATTCCACAATTAATTTTTTGTAGTGTAAACTACCCTATTAAATTATTGTCGCTTTTCCAAATTTCTAACATTGTTTGCATCCAATTACCTGTCAAATGACGTATTCACTAAATAAGCGTATAGTTCTTATAAAGTTTTGAAGACATTTAAAGACAAGGGACACACGTCCAATATCCGTGTATAATGGAAGAATCCCTCTCACAGTATTTTCCATTGCCACGACCGGAAATCGAACCCGGGACTTTTGGGTGAGAGGCAGGTACTCTACCATCTCGACCATCAGTCATATAATTATATGTCAAAGTGAAGGAAGGGCGCTATCGAGAAACTGAAAATTGTTTCGGGGTCCTGAAGTCGTCCCAAGTCCGAAACTGTAATCGGTTCCGTCCTAGGATTGATATTAAGAAATCATTAAATTTCGCTGGTGCAATCTATCGGACGCACTATGGATTTTTTGGCGAATTTTGCGAAAACACGAAAATTTTAACCTTATTTCCAAACGAAAACAGGTCGATAGGCCACCGTTTTGGCAAGAAATCCAAGCCGGAAAGTCCAACTTGAAAGTACATCGTGAATTGTGCGGGTCAGCTGCGATTTTGAGGTCAGCAGATCCGAACTAAAAAGTGACATTAACGAAAAATTTTAAAGTTTTGACAAGACCTGCGCGCGCATGAAATTTGGAGGTTATGCGCGCGCATCCGGCCTTCTTAATTTCGCAAATTTTACAAAACTCTTCGACATGGGGGTATTAAAACGCTAATAACTTTTTAAATACTCAAAGGATCGCAACGAAATATAGCCTTTGGGATTTTCCCGACTCGAAGACGCCTATAAAAAAATAATAACATGACTGCCGGTACCACGTGATTAGACAGCCAATCAAAAATTGGTTACTCTGTTGTCGCCACTGTTTCTATAAGTCATGCTTCATAATATGCAACATGAAACTGATTTTCGACCCCATATACGAAAACAAAAACATTTCCAATGTTAAAAAAAAAAATTAATGCAAAATGTTATAAAAATTAAGAATAATTAGTTTCAACTTAAATTATTTGACAATTTTGTCCATGAGTGTATATTATTTATTCTTATTTTTGTAGTATAATAATGATAAAGTAAAAGAGGTTTATTTATTCTAAGAAAATTACAAACATAAGTATATTTAAATTACAGATGTAAGTAAAATACTATAGATAATTATAAATTTCACTTAACTATGAATATATTAATTTAAATATTTATATGTAGGTATGTATTGTATACTGTGTCAAATGTATGTTGGATGCGGACTGTTTATAGAAATTTGATAAATAAATTGAAAATTATTATTGTCCAAAATTCAAAAGGAGACACAAAGCGACGTCCATTGGCCCGAGCTACTCTTTATGGTGCATTTGGCAAGAGGCGTGGCTTCGTTTTGGTAACGTTGCTTGGTGAGTCATGTGTCCCATCGATTATGTAAATGCACTTTTCGTTTTATATTCTTAATTTATAAATACAGGTAGGAGTGGTAGAGTGGCTTTCGCCAAATCTTCTACCTTTTGTGTAATTTTTCCTGCACAAAAATCATTTTATTATTATTATTATTATTATTATTATTTCATGTCATCGGTAGGCTTGGTTCCGTAAAGTTCCATTACCGGTCATGTGCACCATTGAAATCGATGACTTATTTTGGTGATGCGTATCGTGACGCTACGAAATACTGATTTCCATGTCATCGATAGCTGTAGTTCAGCGACACAATAGAAATTATTTGATTTTTGTATCACTCTACGGCTTCTCTTATCTTTTCAGCCAATAATATCTTGTCGTCGTTAATCTTTCAATTTTGTTAAAATTTATCTAGTGAATAGTTTCCCTTCAATGTGTGGCAATTGCAGATTTGATGTTTCTATTTCTTTTGTCACTCACGTTTTTTAAGCCTGGTGTTTATATCACTATCGTACTTCTTGAATACCGAATCGATTTGAAACAGAGAATAATTTGTTCACATCTGCTTCAGACATGCAAAATCTGGTTTAGTCAAATAAGACAGATACAGGGTGAATCTTAGAGTGGCGGATATATTTTTGGAGTTAATAGTACTAGTCGTCATGAACATGAATCCGAATTTTTTTTTTGTAGGTTTTAAAATGGCCGAGTTATGAATTTTTTTTTAAAATTCAAGTATAATTCCTGTAATTCTGGCGCCGCTGGGCAAACACTTACTGCATTACGTGTGGCCGGTCGACAGTGTTGCCAAGTGTAGATGATATAAAACTAATCAATTACATTTACATTTTCACTCTTCATTAATAATTCAGAGATACCCAATCACGAGAGAGAGATAAGGGTACCTAGTGAAAATGAAAAATGAATTCAATTGGATAAACAGGTCTATTGAAATACGCAGTTTTAACTTCAAATACGGAAAATTGTAATACAAAATAAAAAGAAAAAGCCGGCTGCATAGTCTGCATAATTATTATGACACAAAATGAAAAAGATTTTAAAAACGGAACTCGTTTATAGGACTTTTATCATCCATCAGCTGTTAGAGTCGCTGAACTCTTTACAAGCTATGACACTGACCTAGTTACAAGCAGGTGCATTAACAAAAAATGGCGATAAAAAACGGCATACGGCGAAGTGTGCCTGTTCGTGGTCGACGTTTTTCTATGTTTTAGTTTTAGTATTAGTGAACGGCCAGACAGCAGCTAGTGTGGTTTATTGTGATTAAAAAATTAAATAGTTTCAGTTCTTAGTGAAATTTAAAGTGGAAGTTTTGTGTTTGTGTTTAGTGATAATAATTGAGTTGCAGCGTGTTTGGAAAATAACGGAGGATAGTTTTTAACACCTGCTATGAGAAATGCCGATCCAATATAAGTAAAGATTTATTGTTATTAGAAAAAATAATTTTCTGTTCATTATTTGTTACTATAAAGTTTTTTGTTATTACTTTTTTTATTATTACACTCACGGAGAATAGTTTTTTCTTTGTTATTGTTTAGATAGTACATTTTATTTAGTTTCTTGTTGTGGATACTTGATGTTTTGTATTTTTTTGTTTCTGCGGAAAAATATGGATCCTGGCGAACACCCACTCAAAAAAGTAACGCGCCAAAAAGCAGAACCTCGTGGGTGGTGTGGAAATTTGCTTTACTATTAAGTTCCCCGTATTTTATTTCAATCGTGAAGTTTGGCAACAACGCACTGCTCAAGACACGCGTGTGCGTCTCAGTTATTAGACGTTACTCTCGCTAGCGCATTCCACTGGCGGGGTACCCAAATTCAAATAAAAAGGGTTTAAACAATATTCATTTTTCATAGCACGTTAAGAAAAAAAAATTGTAGTTTTGTGTTCCCATAGTTGAACAGTGTCGCCTCCTATAAATATGGCCGCCACTCTAAGATTCACCCTGTCTAGTAAAGACTGATTGGTCAAGCTACTTTCACAGTTTTTCACTAACTGCAAATAATCGATTTGAAGCACGAGGAAAATTTGTTCTAATTTGTTACAGAATTCTAAATGTTTTTAGTCAAACAAGAAAATCTATAACGAAAGTATTTAATTAGGAATCGCACTTCATGATCATAGACAGTTTTTAATTTTTTCATATGGGTAAAAAAAAGTTTAAACGGGAAGATTACTACTACCTATTTTACTGAATATAGTATATAAAAGAAATGCAAATACTTATTCATATTAATGATGCGACTGCGATGAATTTTGTAATTTTATAATTTTATTCAATACCTATTTTAAGTTACGAAAAGTTATTTTAACTGATTCGACAATAATTGCATTCTAAAGTGGTTTAGATAATTTTTAAGTCCAACAGGTTTTATATTTGTATATTCAGAAGTGGGGCATCAGTACAAATATCGGTAGCGCTGAAGGCTAGGGCATAAGTGACAGGCATTGGCTCTGGTCACACTGCCTATCGTAAATGGGTTGGAATTTTTGAAATTGGAAAAAACTGTTGCAGTTAGAATTTCATGTTTAATAAAACACCATAAAAAAACATGGTCATTCCATTTAAGAAAAAAAAGTTGATATCACTTCCGGTTCAACCGGAAGTGATATTTTCGTTCCTGGTGGTCTAAAAATAGCCCACTTTGTCTTATTCACGTATACCAAAAACGAAATTTTTAAATTCAAAAACAACCAAAAAATTGGGTGCGTACATTGACTCGTGGCCACCCAGTATGTCTAACCTCAATTAAATTTTGATCAACCCTGTATATTTCTATTAAAATTTTATGATATGCAATGGGAATGAGCCACAAGCCCATTCTTATTAACACAATTATACAGGGTTGATCAAAATTTAATTGAATTTCGATATAAATCATAAATTTCTTAAGAAAAATTATCATTCCTGCCGGTAACGATTACACATTACGGAACTTTTGGTACCGTTTAACCCCTACTAAATAGAATATCCGGGTGGCCCATATCATAATATTTAAAAGAAAAGAGTTATTTTGAAAAATGTGATTTTAATGAGTTTAGAGCACCCTGTATGATGTATTATTGGACATATTGACGTTTTTGTATTATGTACATGAATTACATTGGAACAAAAATAATTTTAACATATTCGCAGTCATCTAGGTTGACTACTAAAATTCGAATTATTTTTCGTGCAACCCTGTATAAATTTTTCAAAATAGTATAAATGTATCCAAAATGTGATCTTTATTTCAAAAATGTAAAAACATACAAGGTCGTCCATTTAGAAAAGACTATTGTGGCCATTTCCGGTGAAACCGGAAGTCACAAATATGGCGGATAGGTCTCAAAAAGTTAGAAATCTTACCTAATTATACCATGAAAAATTATATCCCGATATCTTTAAAAACAAGGAAGTTACAGGGGTGGCCCACTATTCGTTTACACCCGGTATATCTATATTAGTTGCACGGGCCTACGCAGATAGTCAACGGCCGGATGCTGGTTCAGAGGTTGTGATAGCATCTCGCTTGACTTAATACGAATACGGGGGTTGACTCCAACTGTTCCTGATTCTCAAGCGTACGGGTAACTGAATCGTTGACATAACCTCCTCCGGCTTTGGATTTTGGGGTTGTCTAATTTCTGTGATGTGTTTATTATATAATATATCGGGTGGTCCAAAAAAAACCGGAATTTTCATTTTACCTTATAACTTTTTTATTTTTTCAGCGATTTTCAACTTTTTGGATTCGTTCGACAGCTAAAGCTTTCAGCTAAACGATTCTCTATCAGAAGCTGATATTATGATCATAAATGTCAAGGCAGACGTATTTAAACTTCAGCAATTTTTAATAACTGCTGGAATTTTGTTGAAATGCCGAATTTACAAACGGTTTGTTTCATCATCATGACTGGTCTTGTGGCAATATTTTGATGGGTAGTTTTAAAAAATCGGTCAAAGAACTACGGAGCTGTACCAAAAAATGTAGCGGCGTGTTATCAACGTTTCGGCAGCAATGGTAAAAACAGAAATTTGTATTTTCCTTTATAACTTTTTTGTTTCCTTACCGATTTTAATTTTTTTTGGATCATTTAAAATCTAAAGCCTTCCACTACAATATTGAATGTCAGAAATTGACATGAGTCATAAATCCAATATGGTGGAAGTGGTCAAATTTACCTAATATTTAAGAGCCGCTGGGATTTTTTTTAAATGGCGAATTAAATTAAATGGCTTTTCTTTTTATTCGGAAGCCTTATCTTCTAAAAACATTTTCACGCATAGATCACGAAAATCGGTTAAGAACTTACAAAGATGTAGTTGATAACGTAATCATGTGCCCCATAACAACAGTATTAAATTAATTCTTGACAGAGTTACCTATACACTTATCGTCATGGTTACAAAACAAAAACAAATAACCATTGATGCTTAACTGTCCCTTCGGCTGTTTTTAAAAAGTGTTTTGTGGTACCTAGTTTTGTCAAATGAAGACAAGATTTTCATTAAGAATTTATTGATTCGCGGCTATAAAGTTTCGGAAATAATACAACAATTTCCAGGCAATAACTTTTAAAAAAAGTACTATTTACGACTTTGAAAGTTTCAAGAAACTGGAACGATTTAAAGACGTCGAGGAAGTGGTATAGGCCGAGATCAGTAAGAGTAGAAGTAAGTATTTATTGTAATATTGTGTAATTAGTGTCAACGTAGAGAAAATATAGAGTAACTTAATTCTAATATTTTTGAATATTTTTTAGGAGAACATTGAACAGGTCGCCAATTTGGCAATTAGTCCTGTAAAGAAACCGCATTCCAGTTTTAGTGTGAGTCAAATTGCTCAACTAACTGAAACGTCTAGCCGCGAATCAATAAATTCTTAATGGAAATCTTGTTTTCATTTGACAACACCATTTTAACAAAACTAGGTACCACAAAACACTTTTTAAAAACAGCCGAAGTGACAGTTAAGTATCAATGTTCATTTGTTTTGTAACCATGACGATAAGTGTATCGGTAACTCTGTTAAGAATTAATTTAATAATGTTGTTATGGGGCACATGATTACGTTATCAACTACATCTTTGTAAGTTTTTAACCGATTTTCATGTTCTATGTGTGAAAATGTTTTTAGAAGATAACACTTCCAGATTAAAAGAAAAGCCATTTAATTCGCCATTTAAAAAAAATCCCAGCAGCTTTTAAATATTGGGTAAATTTGACCACTTCCGCCATATTGGATTTATGATTCATGTCAATTTCTGACATTCAATATTGTAGTGGAAGGCTTTGGATTTTAAATGATCCAAAAAAAATTAAAATCGGTAAGGAAACAAAAAAGTTATAAAGGAAAATAAAAATGTCTGTTTTTACCATTGCTGCCGAGAAGTTGATAACACGCCGCTACATTTTTTGGTACAGCTCCGTAGTTCTTTGACCGATTTTTTAAAACTACCCATCAAAATATTGCCACAAGACCAGTCATGATGATGAAACAAACCGTTTGTAAATTCGGCATTTCAACAAAATTCCAGCAGTTATTAAAAATTGCTGAAGTTTAAATACGTCTGCCTTGACATTTATGATCATAATATCAGCTTCTGACAGAGAATCGTTTAGCTGAAAGCTTTAGCTGTCGAACGAATCCAAAAAGTTGAAAATCGCTAAAAAATAAAAAAGTTATAAGGTAAAATGAAAATTCCGGTTTTTTTTGGACCACCCGATATATTGTATAAAACCTAAATAATAGTAATTTATTTCACAAGCACATTAATGGCCTGTTTTATTCACGAGGGTGAAAGTTATGACGCGAGCCGAAGGCGAGTGTTGTAAATCACGCGAGTGAATAATAGCCATTATGTGCGAGTAGAATACCCTATTTTATCCACGCCTATTAAACATTATTACAATAATTTGATCGCGCACAACAACTAGATCATGACGCACAGCTAGAGCATAATTAAGACCTGTAAATATGCGTTCCTCCGATATCTACACATTTAAACCACTTTGAGCAACCGCAAGTGCATATATTTCTATAGCAAAATGAAGCCAAAAGTGTAAGCAATAATTTTTATTTATCTTTTTTTTAGGACTGTGCGTTTTGAAATTATTAAATAAAATTTAAAGGGGTTGCTCTAGAAATATTAGTTATTCCAAAATATTTCGCTAAATATTGAAAAATTCGTATAATTGGTAATATTTTTATTCATCTTTTGAATACCAACACTTTAGCGTTCGATCGAACTCGTTAGCTCAAACAGTTACAGAGATACAGTCATTTGAAAATTTCACCCTTTGATGGGGTGCAGGGGGTAAACGACGCGTGTCTGAGTTGGCCTAGAAGTGATTTCACGTTCTATAATAGAAGTACTAACGGATAAGAGGGGTCACTTGCTTCAATCATTCCAAGAAGTTAATTAAAAATTACATGCTTTCATTTCAAAACACTACACAAGGAAATATTCGGTAAAGCTAGTGAGTTTGACCGCAATAGTGGGGATTACCGTCTTGCATCGTCGATTCCATACTTCTTACCATAGTACTACTTATTAAAACCACTTAAATTTAGAAAAGAATAGTAAATAGCACCTATGCAAATATCCTAAGAAACTAAGTTAGAAGAAAATATAAAATTTAAAGTACATTGTTAAAGAATTAGAACGAGAAAGCTAGTATAATTTATTTAAATTTGATTTTATTCGAAGAGAATAAGAAAAAACCTTTAAATCTGAAACTTCTATAGAAGTAATACTAGCATTTATCAGAGTCTGTTCGAATCCCATCACAATTACTGAAATTGTAAGACTGAAATGCCGTCAATGTCACAGCAAGGCAACATAAATCTTGTTCCGAAAATTTCGAGGATGCTCCATCAACGGTATTCAGCTAGCTATCGAGGTGGCTGATCACAGCGTAGAGCTCTTACATCTTAATCATGTTAGATTTGTATAAAATGTTCTGAACTTGAATAATTTTATAAATTGCCTTTTCTGAATGTTATTTTAGATATGACAAAACCAAAATATGTGGAAATTGTAAAAATTAATGACTATTAACTTTTAATTTTTTACCGTTTGTATTGTTGCATAATTTGAAAACATATGATAATCATATTTATTATTATTACTGATTATTTTTAGAAGTTAATAATAGAAAATTGTTTAAAATATGTTGGAAAATTTATTCGATAGGTAATGCACTACTTTTTTTTGTAAAAATTTTAATAATTATTATCAATTTTCTTTTGACATTTCTGTGGAGTATAACGTATGATTATTATTATTATTAATAAGATGTCACTTATAAATGCCATAAGAAATGAAGATAATTAAAAACACTGAAAGTAAAAATTATGCTGCTTCGTTGGACAACAGTAAAAAATTCACAGTCCTTCGCAAAGATACAACCGGAGGAGACATTGGAAATGACGAAGTAGAACGCAAAACTTTTGATGTCGTGACACAAAACATTTTCAAAAAGTAAAATCTTATTATCAGTAGTTTTATTTAGATATTAAAATAAAAAGTTATTTTATTAACAAAAACATTCTCATAATGAAATAGGCCTGTAGAATTAGACGATGTGAACGGGAATCTGTAACTAATTCGTTTCATATAGCCGTAGGTAAAAACAGGTGTATTTAGTTATAAGGAATATACCTCTGCGATTCCTCCCAAATCAAATAAACAGAACATTGTTTAAAAGTCCCTTTTATGTGAAAAAATCATGAAATTTGGAGTTTTTTAAAAATTGCAGTAAGGCTGCAGTAGATACATTTTTTGGAATGTTTCTGTTTACTAGGTAATTCCAAACCGGTTAATTTAAGCCCCGGTTGATTTCATTTCATTGATTATTTATTTAAATAATTGCCGAAAACCATCGAAATTTTCGAAAATTTCAAGCATTTTTTACTCTGAAAGAAAAAATGCTAGACTCTTGAAACTTTGGTGGAATATGTGTCTCATTACCCTCAACTCACAAAAAAAATATCGTTTCAAAATGTTTATTAGTTTTCGAGAAATTCTATTTGTTTATTAAAAACGTCCCAAATGTTTAATGAAAAATTGACCTATTAACGTTATCAAAAATAATTCAACCACAGCTCATTTTTTTCGTCAAGACGTCAATTTTACGAATCTGTTATGGGCGTATCGATTTTCAATAATTTTGACCGTCAAAATGGCGTTAACAACATTGCTACTTTTCGGAGCAGCGTTTTTTGCAAATAACTTTACAACAAATGAACGTATCTGCACAAATCTTTCATATTTGAGTTGCTGGTATTTTTCTACAAATTTATTAAAAAAAATTGTTGCTCTGGGACATGTAGGAGCCGAGATAATTTTTTAAATTGCTTAATGCGCCAAACGTTTATTTATTAATATTTATGGCCAAAATTGAAACTGGTTGTTAATAAGATCTTGAATTTTGAGAATTCATCAAGTCCTATTGAAAACGGGCCCTTTTTGAGGTCAAAATATGATTTTTAATAATTAGTGATTTTCGAGCGTCTTCAATTTGTTTGGCTCAAGGGACAGGTGAATTTTTTATCAAACGAGTTTCAAATTGGGGTAGCGAGAAAAATTCGTCATATCTCCGTTATTTTCCGGCCAATTTCGACGTTTTTTTTTTAATTTGGGGTAGCAAATTGAAGACGCTCGAAAATCACTAATTATTAAAAATTATATTTTGACCTCAAAAAGGGCCCGTTTTCAATAGGACTTGATGAATTCACAAAATTCAAGATATTATTAACAACCAGTTTCAATTTTGGCCATAAATATTAATAAATAAACGTTTGGCGCATTAAACAATTTAAAAAATTATCTCGGCTCCTACATGCCCCAGAGCAACAATTTTTTTTTATAAATTTGTAGAAAAATACCAGCAACTCAAATATGAAAAATTTGTGCAGATACGTTCATTTGTTGTAAAGTTATTTGCAAAAAACGCTGCTCCGAAAAGTAGCAATGTTGTTAACGCCATTTTGACGGTCAAAATTATTGAAAATCGATACACCCATAACAGATTCGTAAAATTGACGTCTTGACGAAAAAAATGAGCTGTGGTTGAATTATTTTTGATAACGTTAATAGGTCAATTTTTCATTAAGCATTTGGGACGTTTTTAATAAACAATTAGAATTTCTCGAAAACTAATAAACATTTTGAAACGAAATTTTTTTTGTGAGTTGAGGGTAATGAGACACATATTCCACCAAAGTTTCAATAGTCTGGCATTTTTCCTTTCAGAGTAAAAAATGCTTGAAATTTTCGAAAATTTCGATGGTTTTCGGCAATTATTTAAATGAATAATCAATGAAATGAAATCAACCGGGGCTTAAATTAACCGGTTTGGAATTACCTAGTAAACAGAAACATTCAAAAAAATTAATCTACTGCAGTCTTACTGCAATTTTTAAAAAACTCCAAATTTCATGAATTTTTCACATAAAAGTGACTTATAAACAATGTTCTGTTTATTTGATTTGGGAGGAATAGCAGAGGTATATTCCTTATAACTAAATACACATGTTTTTACCTACGGCTATCTGAAACGAATTAGTTACACCGTTTTTTCTATTTCTGCAGGCCTAAAAACTAAAATGGTATTATACAAATTTTTTTCACTAACAAACATTTTTAATATTAAAACTAAAATAATTTAATATAATTTCGGGAAGGTGAAAAGTGATTCCTAACAATTATATATACCGATATCGATTAATCGCAAACTATTAAACGCAGCTAATAGTACAGGAAAAGTGTCCAAACGGAACAAGAACATAGTGAATCCGTTGAAACTTGACATATACGTTTAAAAATACATACCAGCTATCAAGAAACTTAAGAGTCCCGAACCGTAAGGGGTGTGTCGAAGCTGCCTACTTGAAAAATCGTGGAATGAACTAGGTTTTCACATGCATAATAAATATTGGCAGTTAAACCATGAGAAATTTTCAAAAAATAAGAATATTTTCATTTACAGAGAAATATTAATTTTTTACTTTTTTATTAAATTTTTTTACCAATTTTACGTTTGTTTCCTTCATTTTCTGCTTATTTATCTGTGAGTATATTCTGCAAAATGAAAAAGTACATAATCATTGTACAAGTGAGGATTATCGAGTTGTTTAAAATTGTATATATATTGAATGAAACACACTTTGTATCTAAAGAAGATCGGAATCGATAGCATCTAAATCTTCTGCGTCGTTTAGATCCTCGATAATTTTATCCATGTATGAATATAGACATCGTACTCCCTGACAATGTCCGTAAATTTGTGAGCATCTTCCACCTGCTTTTCTGTTGCGGTTGCAGGAGATAAGCTGCAATATTGATTCTGCTGTTGGCACAAAATGTGTTGTCGCAGGTTGTAAGGAGCCGTTAATTTTCTTCTATCCCCACTGTTGTGGGTTTTTTTCATTGCCAAGCCATTTCTGAATTTTGTAGAATACTCGTAATGAATATTAAGCGACTGCCTCTGAAGTTGGTGGTAATAATTCCAACTTTGATTTTTGTTTGTGCAGCGATTTTTTGAATTGATTAAATCTGTATGACTTGAGTGAGACATTTGTGATTTTCCTTGCACCGTATTCAAGTAGGGAAGGAGTTTCACAAGCCTGTTTTACTTGTGAGGGGGTTGAATTCTTGCCATTGAAAGTTCTTACTACATTAACCAACTGCATTTCTTTCTGAAGAAGTTTGATGAGTTTTAATTTTTCTGCACTTCACACAACTGTGAGATTATAGGTCCAAGGGAAAAAAAGTCAACAACACTTATTGGATTTTATGCCGACGTTTCGAAAAATTTATTTTTTCATTATCAAGGTCTCAATTCATAGTGTTGTTGTTTGTGTCTACAAAGCAGGAGTTTGTTACGAAACACGATCTCATGATAATTATTACAAAATAATTTTCAAATAAATTAAAAAATCTTCATAACAAAAGTTAAAAACTAATAGTAACTATTTTAATGTGTGTATATGTATAGTCCTTACCTGGTTTTTGTATATGTTTTTAACTTTTGTAACGAAGATTTTTTTATTTATTTGAAAATTATTTTGTAATAATTATCATGAGATCGTGTTTCGTAACAAACTCCTGCTTTGTAGACACAAACAACAACACTATGAATTGAGCCTTGATAATGAAAAAATAAATATTTCGAAACGTCGTCGGCATAAAATCCAATAAGTGTTGTTGATTTTTTTTTCCTTGGACCTATAATCCCACAATTGTGTGAAGTGCAGAATTATAAAAAAGGTCGCTTCACTCCCGTTTTAATTTTACTTTTTGAAATATTCTAGACGTGGTATTATCATAACCACTGAAGGCATGAGTCAGTAAAATTGTATTTTTCTACTAACGTCTATCTATATAAATGAACTTTGTAACCCTAGCAACACGCGCGATAACGAAAGTAAATATTCGAGTTAATTGGTTGCTAAGGCGTTGCTATCTACGAAAGTAAAACTTATGCGGCTAGGACAGAAAAGTCGGAAAACAAATTTCAAACGAAATTAAATCGTTCTATTTGAACAAATTAATACAACTAAACAATTTTGTATTAATACAGAAAGGTCTTTCTGAAGTACGCCAACATTTTTGTCGGCACGTAATACCTACCTACCTACTCCATTTTAAAAACGCTTCATAAGTTTGCATATACCTTGTTTTGGATTTCTTGGGGTAAAACAAGGCACAAGCAATATTCCCGTTTATATCGCCACAAAACATATGTATTTGTTTATTTTAGTTTGAAACCACCAGAAATTAAAATGTGTAATAGTTGCCATGGAAACAATTTTCACAGGCAGTCTCCTAAACTATAAAATTTATTAAAAACGTCAATTAATTTCATGAAATAATTAGTTTTAAATTAGTAAATTCCATAATTTTTTTCGGTATAGTAGAAAACATACAGTGCGCGCCACCCGACTAGGAACACGGGATGGGAAATGAACGGGCAGCCGCACTCTATCAAGTGTCCTCGTTACGGGTGAGAATGGGATTGAACGCACAACGGTACAAATTCCATTCATTTTGAGGTCCCATGTTCCTAGTCGGCTGGCGCGCACTGTATAATACATTTCACGATGCGAAAGCCCTTTTAAGTATTCGGTGTTTTTTGAAAGGTCTCGGCTTCGCCTCGACCATTCAAAAATCACCTCACACCTTAAAGTAATCTTTCGCATCTAGTAATGTAAATAACTATTTTTATACGTTGTCATTTCTGGATTTCTGACGAAGAAAGAATTTTCCATATAATTTTTCCTGTTCCTGGCCTTATGAAAAATATATCTTTTTCTTCTGGAGTTAAAGCGATTAATAGAACAAGGAGATCAACGTCCTCATCAACTAAGTACAAATGTTCGTCCATTATTTAATATTTCAATTGCTATTTTAACAATAGGTGAATCCACATCACCTACAGCTTGTTTTACAAAGAATCCTTTGTTTTAAAGAATTTTTGGCAACATTGAAATTAATCGGATTTCGTTTATATCATTTGACAAAAACTTTTTTTAAGGGAGGGACGATTACTGAATTTTGGTTAAATTTGGTTTTCACGTAGTTAACATACGTCGTACAAATGTGGATGCAATAAAAATCCACCTTCAAATTACATAAATAATAGAGTTACAAAGATTTCACAATCCTCTTGCTTATTAGATTAATTTCGGTATATTTTGCCTGTACTGTAACCGTGTGACATATCATTGGATCAGGCATTAAGAGAGGAGTTGAACATATATTTTACTTTGCTTCAAATCACCGCTATCTTTGTAAATTGCGAAAAACGACAAAATTTTAAGTTACATAATGGTTTTCGGCTATACATATTTCGGTGAGACAAAAGGAAATAAGCTGTTCGACGTGCTTGTCGATGTTAAGTTGTTTTGGAGATTGTTGGGCGTGACTTTTCTAACGCAGCGATAAATTCCCATGTAATAATTTTTTGTTTACTTTTGCTTAATCTACCTCATGTTAAAGTAATGGCACTCAAACCTCTAACACTCCGTAATACGTACAAATCAGGTATCGGCAACCTGCCAGAGCCACCCTAATCCTAAATCCACCTCTATGATTTGTCAAATTGCAAGTCATTGACAAAATTGAAAAAATTGCAAAAACACGAAAACTTCAAATTATACTATTTCCAAACAAATTTTCGAGAGACTGTTTTGGTAAGAAATCCACCGTAGAGGGTCGAACTTAGAACTACGTCGTGAATTGCATGGTCACGCTCTAGGCTCAATAGGAGTGAACGAAAATGTGTAATTTTGACATCTATCGTTCTGAAACCACTGAAATCTCATTCTGCCATGAAACTGATTTTCGACCCCCTACTAAAAACATTTGTTTAATCCTGCTCTTGAAACATGCAGTTTCTTACTTGGATACAATACTCGATACAATTAAATGTCAAAGTGAAGGAAACAAAAAATTGTTTCGGGGTCCTGAAGTCGTCACCGAGTCCGAAACTGTAATCCGTTCCGTCCTAGGACCGATATTATATTAAGAAATCATCAAATTTCGCTGGATCGACTATAAGGTGTAATATATCGGACGCACTATGGATTTTTTGGCGAATTTTGCGAGAACATGAAAATTTTAAACCTTATTTCCAAACGAAAACAGGCCGCCGGGCCTCCGTTCTGGCAATAAATCCAAGCTCGAAAGTCCAACTTGAAAGTACATCGTGAATTTGTGCGGTCCCGCTGCGATTTTGAAGTCAGTAGATCCTAACTAAAAAGTGACATTTGTGACGTTAAAGAAAAATTTTAAAGTTTTGGCAAGTCCTGCACGCGTACGAAATTTGGAGGCTTCTGCGCGCGCGTTCGGCCTTTTTAATTTCGCAATATTTACAAAACTCTTCGACATGGGGTATTGAAACGCTAATAACTTTTTAAATATTCAAAGAATCGCAACAAGATATAGCCGTTAGGATTTTCTCAACAAGAAAACGCCTATAAGAAAATAATAACATGACTGCCGGTACCACGTGATTTAGACAACCAATCAGAAATCGGCCACTCTGTTGTCGCCACTGTTTCTATAAGTCATGCTTCATAATATGCAACATGAAACTGATTTTCAACCCCCTATACAAAAACAAAAACATTTCCAATGTTAAAATCTGCCGAAATCTTTTGATTGTGTGTGTAGAAATATAGAAGGTGTCCTATATATCCCATCATACTGTAGAAATCGCTAAATTGTTATACTTTGCTGATAGTAGTCCTACCACATAATTATCGAAAGAGCAACGATAGGCCAACCTGCATGGGCGCCGACCTCACAGCAACAGTTTAGGAAACTGAGAAATCCTTCTGATATACTGACTAGTTAGGTTTGCGTAGAAATACATATTTCTATTTTTAAAATAACTCTTATTCTTTTTAAATTTATTTTTACTGGAAACACTCCCAATGAAAACTATCCTTGTGATAACAATTTGTAGTATTATAGCAAATTTTTATTTTATTTTAAAATTCAATTACAGAGGATATTTACGGAGGGAATGAGCGAACACGTCTTGTACCCCTGAAAAATCCTAAAACTTTGTGTTATAGGTAAAGAGACCCTACGTAGATCCTATCCACATCTACAGCATCAACAGTATCATTTCCGACACATATCACAAATGAATTAATTCTTGCCTCAAAATTGAAAAACGATTTCGTAATCATGTAAGTACGTATAACGCATTTACCTTTCTACTAGGCAACCGTTGTGGGAAATGGTGACCGTAAAGTAACCAAAGATAAGGTATGTGCTCTCTTCAATGAACGTTATCCAAATTGAAATCCAATAATAAAATAATAAAAACACATTACTGCTTTGAAATTTGGAAAAGTTGGGACGAAATGCACGGTTCTACAGCAGCAAATTGTAGTAACTCTGCAAGAAAGGGCTTTTTAATAGGGGTTTACGGAAACTTACTCCCTGTACCCAGATCATTATCTCTGTCTTTGTTATTCTTATAGTTTTAGAAAAAGAGAAGTATATTTGCCGATCGCTCAGAGTATGTTTCCGTAAACCCCAAATGAAACTCTTCCCCAGAGTCCCAGCAGTCCCGGTGAATTTTGAAAAATGCCCGATAACTGCCAAATAAATTTCAAAATGTCACGTTTTGGCAATGCCAATTCTCAATCTATAAACTTTTAATAAATAAATGTTTTGTTGTGTTGCGACATTTTGATTTTATTTTTTCAAAAAATTTTCTGACCGAATATCCCTCTGACATTGACAAATGCCTCATAATTTTATGACAACCTCAAACACGTTGTCTTTCGCTTTCGTGCTTTCGATTGTCATAAAATTATCTCGTACATTATCAATGTCCTAGGGATATTGTAGCTGAGAAAATATACAACATTCCCTTCTAGCATTATTTTTACTGACGAGGCAACATTTTATTTAAATGGATCGGATCATAGACGTAATTGTCGCTATTGGTCCAAAGACCACCCTCATTGGATGCCATCTTTGCATACGCAATGGCCGCAAAAATTTAAAGTGTGGTTAGAAATCATTTTATTTTGCCATTTTTTATAGAGGGTAACATCCGTAATTTATCTGGACTTATTATAAACCCAAAGAGTTTTCACAATCGTTGCAATTTTTCGGATGATGATTTACCAGTAGCCGATCGAGCATGGTTCCAGCAAGATAAGATGGTGCTCCTCCAGACTATGGTTAATGTGTAACTCACTAGATGGATTGACCAGCTAGATCTGATGGCCTCTAACCCCTCGAGTTTTTTATGGAGTCATTAAAACAATAGACCAAATAATTTGGAGGATCTGAAAGATGGAACACGAGCGGAGATTGGTCGAATACCACAAGCGGCATTCGATTACTGTTCGCGACACTTTGAACAGCGATTTGCGAGCTTAGTTTAAACATCTCATTAGATAAGTTAATTTTTGGGTTAGTAATAAAATTTATTAATTTTTATTTTTCCTTAAATATAATTTCATTGCATGAATTTGGGAAGCAAATTGCATTGACGGGTTTTGATTCTGTTTACGCCATTGAATAGACTATGAAAATACCTTTCGTTTGAGGTATCTCAAAGGGCAGATTGCTGTTTGAAAAAAAAAATCTATAAGTGTATCAAACCTCAACGTGACTTTTTGTATGCATGACCAAATCTGGGTTTTATTGCATCTTAAGTTTTAAACTGGTTTTATCTTCAATACTTTATTTACTCCCCAATGCAATGTAAATAGATATCTAGTTAAAAATGTTAACCATTTCTATAGGATTGTTGGCAATGTTAATGTTCGCGAATAATAGATGGCAATGTTGTCTTCATACAAAATAGCATATGAACGTCAAAACAAAGAACAAACTGTAGAAAATATATTAGCCTTGATTGAACTATTAATTAACGGTTTAAGAGCGCGCCGCCGTAGAATAGAGAATGAATTTGGGTTGTGGTATAAAACGTTAGTATCCCTGCTGCACACTAGAGGGTCATACATATGAGTATATTTGGTGAAAACTTCAGACTCGAATAAACTTCTCAGCAGCAAATAGTTGAAGGTCATCGTCCATCGAGCACGCAGCAGGTGTCTTTTATTATTGCAACTAGTCAAGAATCTAAAGCTCCGAATTCGATCATGGGGCACTCGCGAGGTATATGATTTTAAAAATATGGATATTATCCAGAATTTTATGCCGAATCCGATTCCAGAGGGCGCGATGTCGGCCAAGATTGCGAAATTGCAAAAAAAGTAATATTTCCAAAAAAAAATTGGAACTTAAATATTGCATTATCTGTCGTTTACATTGCATTTACGAGCTTATGTATAAAGATTTTTTAATAATTTTTATATCAATCGAAAGCCTAATGTTTGTAGTTTCATATAAGTTGAATAGAGAGACATTATTTTTATTATAAACAACACTATAAATTGTTTAAACAATATGTGCTCGGGAAGTGTAGTGTAATTTTCGGCATTGAGGTACTTTTGTTATTATTGCTGATAGATATGTAGTTATGTGAGACGAAATACGTAGAATAGACCAACGAACGTTTTTTATTAAAATAATTTTTTAATTCGCTGAATAATTTAGGAGATATGATTTTTTTTAAATGAAGCGCATTGTCTGGTCTAACGCGAGCGCGGTCTTGTTTCTGTAGGCAGGCCATTTACACATGATTTCAACTAAAACCGTAAAACGATATTTTGTATTATAATATTTAATGCAAATTAATTTAAAAAAAATATAATAGCAGATATGTCTCAGAACTATGGAAACTAATATGTTTGACAACAAACATTTTTCACTGACGTTTTCGATATTGTGAGTGTTGAATATTGTGGGTTTTTTAAAATAAAATAATATACGTAAGATAATAATGGAAAGTCTCGAAAGTCATAGACTGTTTTTAAAATAATTTAAAAATTTCTACTTTCAGTTAATTTATTTCATAAAACAATAAATCTTTTTGAACTAGATGTTTGCTTAATTCTTGTGTATACATTAAAAATTATAAAAAACAGGCAATAATTAAATTTATAATCGGCATGTGATGTGCAAAATATTTTGCGCACGGGGTCATGGTAACGCAAAAAAAATAATGTCAATGAAAAAATGTCTCATTTTAGACACTGACGTTAATGCGCAAACATAACCTTTTTTTGACAGTTGTAGAAAGAAGTATTTACTCGTATTATTACGTACATTATTTTTTTTTGTAAGGTAAGCAACATTTTTGTAACATCTTGTATGAAAGTTCGTACAGATCATAAATAATGCTCACAAACAGAACAAATTAGTGCTCTATCCTATCGGTATTTAATTTAAAAAAACTACAATGATATTAAAATAATTTTCGTCTTGATAAAATGATGGTTGTATTGTAAATTCTTTGTACATGTTATGATATAACTAAAATTGGAGTATTATAGGTAAGTAGCTATAGATATGATAATAATGATAATTAATAGTCATTAAACTTATTTCTGGGAATCCCGCCAAATTCTAAAAAAATAAATAGAAATAAGAAAATTGCCAAAATATGTCAAGATAAAAGTGTAGTATCAAAGGCAAACCTCAACAGTTTGCCCCAGAAAACCACTGTATTTGGAACTATACCGGGTGACCACGGATCATGGTAAACCCCCGCCATTTCCACAATTCTTGAGCTATCCAAATGAAATTTTGCAGCAGTAATTAAATGTACGTCCAAAAAAACTCATTCCCCTGTCAAAGTTACGTCTTTTAATTGTTTCTTTCATGGCTAGTCTGATAAATAGTATAAAATGACGTGTTGTGGTGATTTTTTCCCTTTTTTATTACTTGCACATTGCAATTATTTTAAAAACAGTCTAAGAATGACTTTCGAGACTTTATCTTTATCTTAGGTATTATTTTACTTTAAAAAACCCACAATATTCAACACTCACAATATCGAAAACGTCAGTGAAAAATGTTTGTTGTCAAACATATTAGTTTCCATAGTTCGGAGACATATCTGCTATTATATTTTTTTTAAATTAATTTGCATTAAATATTATAATAGAAGATATCGTTTTACGGTTTTAGTTTAATCAAATTAAAGTCGTTGTAGAAAAAATATTGTTTGCAACTCGTGTGCGAAATTCTTTGATCATCTCGAGTGCCTCGAAAATCGAAATCATGTGTAAATGGCCTGCCTACAGAAACAAGACCGCGCGCGCGGTAGACCAGACAATGCGCTTCATTTTAAAAAAATCATATCTCCTAAATTATCCAGCGAATTAAAAAATTATTTTAATAAAAAATGTTCGTTGGTCTATTCTACGTATTTCGTCTCACATAACTACATATCTATCTGCAATAATAACAAAAGTACCTCAATGCCGAAAATTACACTACACTTTCCGAGCACATATTGTTTAAACAATTTATAGTGCTGTTTATAATGAAAATAATGTCTCTCTATTCAACTTGTATGAAACTACAAACATTAGGCTTTCGATTGATATAAAAATTATTAAAAAATCTTTATAAATAAGCTCGTAAATGCAATGTAAACGACAGATAATGCAATATTTAAGTTCCAATTTTTTTTGGAAATATAACTTTTTTTGCAATTTCGCAATCTTGGCCGACATCGCGCCCTCTGGAATCGGATTCGGTATAAAATTCTGGATAATATCCATATTTTTAAAATCATATACCTCGCGAGTGCAGGGTTCGGCATTTTAGAAGCGTCTTTTTGGATGCTAGATTCCTTACTAGACTGTACCTAATTCCTATATTTTGAAAGCTGTTTTGAGGAAAATATTTTATTTTATTTTTGAGTTAGGTACTTGTTTATTTAATAGGTTTTTAAACAAGTGAGAGATTTTAGTTGAAATTTATTTTAGAGATAGATACATTTTTTATTTTATAAATTATGGCGCGAACTTACTCTAGATCTCGCAAACGCAATAAAATATCAAATTGCACTAAAAAATTGTGGCTGAAACGGCGGTAAGTATTACATAATTGCTTTCATGTTTATGTGTATTATTTTTCTGAATTACCTGAATGGTATACTCTAAAATAGTCTAAAATGTTTATTATGTAGGTACAGGGTGTTTTAAATTTGAAGCTTACTATTAGTAGCATTAAGCTTTATTAGAATTAAAGGCTAGGTGAAAATATTTATCTGCAAAGAAAATTTGTAATCATTTTTGAGAAAATCGTGAAAAAAGGGAAAAAAATTTGCGACTAATTTTATAGTAGGAGAGCCCTCGACCAGGATTTTCGACCTCATCGCGACACGAGAATTAATTTTTTTTTTTAATAGTTTTGTCAATATAAAAAAAAATTCTATTGCGACTGACGTCTATCTCGTTGCTAAAGGGGTGAAAAAAATTATCGACATATATAAGTTAAAATCTGCGAACTATTTTTCAGTTTAGATACGGAACATCGTTATGGCAACTTGTATCCAGATACAAAACAGTATATTCGATGAACGTGTTGCCGAATCCCCAGCGATATTTCCCGGTTTGCATATTATCTCTTTATTCCAAAGATGATCGAATGGTCGATTTTCTAATAGTACGCCTTGATTACGAATATCCTATTTATTCTCGTGTGTTCTTTATAATTTTTTTTTTTTTTTAGGGCAGTAGATATTGATATCCATAATTTAGAAATTCCTGGTACTGATGAGACAGTAAAAGATAGGTGTGTATTTATTACTTTTTTCGTAAATTAAATAGGGTGCCACACTACGCAGCACCATCCTTAAACTTTTTTATTTTTAGTGAGCTAGCTTTTACTCATTGTACAAGTGACAATGAAGCAGGATGGATATCAGAAGACTGCCTAAGTGTCGAGATTTTGACAGATAGGTTTGAATTTTCTAGTATTTTTTGTGGGACCCCTTTACTACTTTTTGTAAATGACCCACCATTTATTTTGGATGCTATAAAAGCGTATATAAAAAAAAAGTAAGACCAGAAGCGTATATAGCTAGTGTAACTTAAATAAAGTTTTATGAGATAAAGGCCGTTAATCTTTTGAAAACCTCAAAATTATAAATATATATTATATATATATATTCCATCCTCCTTCCTTATACACGGTGTCTCACCGGGGTCTGAAACAATATATGAAAAAGTATGTAACAAAAAATTTTGAAAATTTTAGGAATTCCTACAGTCAGTGTGGCCAATCCAGCAAAAATAATTACAATCATTTGGTATTATCGGCTATACTGGAAGTCGATACCAACTGGCTCATTTTAAATGGAACACATTGTATATTTTCAAACGTATACCGATTTTGGGTACGCCAGTGGTCACCATGAAATTAAAGTACAAACAATGTACTTATTATAAGAGCGCCCTTCATAGGTAATATAATCACATACAACGAACAACATAATTAGGCTTAACGGCAAAAAAAAGAGAACAATGACAGAGGTTTTTAGATAAAAAACATAATAACATAAGAGAGAAATTAAAAATTTCTGAAATTGATTTTTCCCCATAAATCAGTGACTGAAAATACGCATCAATATATTATATATATATAAAATATATATTCTCTGTACTTAGTTTATGACTATATTTTATTAAAAAACTTACTTTTCTTTCACACTGTTGACATGATTCAAATTAAAAAAATCGGACCAAACCCGCGTTTTCACGAATAAATTATAAAATCGCATACAATCATATCTATTATCCTTCTCAAATTATTTCACTACAGATACATCCTAAAAGTTCACTTGGATTCAATTGGTCAACAGTTTATTTAGCAATTATTATTATTTAAATACTGTATGTAGTTGTAGAAATTACCATCGTGAATCGAACTTCCGACCCCTGCGCTGTGAAGCAGACGTCTTATCCATTGCACCATCACGTTCTTTGTCTCAAGGATATTACTACCCGGCTTTTACCTAGTGAATGTTAGTAATTGTGGTTAAAAACTTGAAATTATTTTTTTAACTTCCAAAGTTAATGATAATTTATAAATATTAATAACACAATAACAACCTAAACCTCCGAGTGGCAATAATTCAATTAATTCGATCGTTAATGCGTAGCCCTCTCTTAGAGAGTGGCTAAACCCGTCAGTACGGAGTCTAACGTGTGTTTGCTGTAAAACATTAAATGTATAGTATTGTCATCAACATTTCGGTCACCGCATACTTTCTTGCCAGGAATTTCCCAAAATATGAAAAAAATTGCTGTCAAAACAATATTAATGTGTGTAAAATACTTTAAAGAAGATCGTGATGTGGCGCATAATGACCTAAAATTGCTAGAAAAGAATTAAATGGGTTTTTATGTTTTTAACAAATTATTAAATTACAAGCTAATCTTAAATGTTAAAAAAATTCTTTTCATATTACGATCATCTCAGAACGGTTGTCTATTCATCGATTGCAAGTAAATAAAAAAAAAAATTGTATTTTTCATAAAAGCTACCAGAAACTTTAACTACATAACCTCCATCTAGCGGCATTTTTGAAGACGGCGCCCTCTTAAGTGACTTCACGTTAGTATCTACAGTGTACCTATTTATTTAGAAATTAAAAATGTACACGACTTTGGTATAATATGAATATTTTTTAACTGCTTCCATCTACGGTTGAATAAACAAACTACAATGGCATATTGTAAAATGCCTTACTTGCTCTACTAAAGTTTAAAACTAACAACTAACTAAACATTCAATAGAAATTGTAAATGACTCATTGGGGTCAGAAGTAATCTTTTCAAGGATACAAATATTTAAAAAACTCTCTATTACGTATAATAAACTGTACTGGAACTTATTGAAAAAAGTATACATAGGTATATATAGTATACAGTTTCCTATGAAATAAATTGAATTTCCCTACTAATATGGCTACTTGCTGCTAGATGGCGCAACAAATTACGTACCTAAGGAAATAAAATAGATTTGGGGGAATTTAATTTGGGATTTTGTGCTATGTACGTTTGACATTTTTTTGGAAGTAAATCTATATCCAACATTATTTTCAAAAATGTTCTGAACTATTATAATATGATAAAGTTTTTGCCATTTACCCCAAGAAAAAACTTTATCTATTTTATTTATCTTCCCCAAAAAACTTCTCTCTTTATTATAATATGATTTGATTTATCTTGACAGTAGTTCTCAATATTCTCATTTGTCACAGAAACCGCGTCCTAAATTTATTTTATTGACTGTAGGCATTGGATTTTCCAAGTAATCCAAGCATGCTACCTTTAGTATTTGCTTAGCAAATATGAAATCTTACTCAGACAATAACTATAGTTTTTCAATACTTTTTCTCAAGTTTAAAAAAAAATGTTATGCACATCGAGTCATACAGTGGACTCAAATACTTGCAAACTTCGGCCCTACAGGTTTCGGATTAAATCTGGTTGCAAACTGTATTCTCGACCAAAAAGTGCGCCAACGACTTACATAAACTACTAATAAATTTGTCTAAATGAGCATTTCTGAATGTAAATATATTTTTTTCAAATGTTTCAATTTTAAGTTGTATTCATACTTTTTAACTAATGAATAAATGAAATAGTTAACATTTTATGTAATTTTAGAAAACAAAATTGCGAGAAGAAGTATTAATTTCATTTTAGTAAAATTTGCATCTGTAAAAACAATATATGTGTCATCGGTATGATTTTAGCTGCAGAGAAACGTTTTTCATATTAAACTCTAAAAAATTATTAGCAGTCTGTCTGTAGTCCTATTTCGAAATAAGTGAGCACCAATTTCTGGCTTCTAAAATTTCAAATATTACAGATCTGAACTATTGATCCAAATTTTAATACCTAAATACATTAAAATATTTTTTTTGTTTAAATGTTATTTGTGGCATTTCATAAATTATTTCTTTCCTTTTCTTTATTGGGATTTATTACCACATTCCTCGAGATTCCTATCCAAAAAATTCGATTAATCTAAAAAATATTCAAATTAACCAGTTTAAAACTGGGAAATAACCTCTACGCCTTTGACGTAATGCCAGAGGATCAGTTAGAGGGTGTTTTTTGACAACTAATTGGAATTAAATTAATACAAAAATGCTGCGCCGACGTTTCGAAACCGTTTTAAACTGGTTAATTTGAATATTTTTTAGATTAATCGAATTTTTTGGATAGGAATCTCGAGGAATGTGGTAATAAATCCCAATATTAAAATATTTGTTCTCATTTTGTAATAACCAATAATAAAGGCAGAAGCCAATCGAATTAAAAATCATAATTCAAAAAGTAACAATTTATTGTACAGTATTATTTACATTATTGCTTTACAATCATAAATATTGAAATTAATGGCCTAATACAATAGGTAACTAACACTTTGCTATCTGTAAATTTGCAAATTTTGTTTATAAATGGCATAAAACAACAATAAACTAATGATAATACTGAATATAATAATTTACTTATTAAAATCAAATTAATTTATCCTATTTCTGGTGTAATTATTAGCAATATCTGACTAGTATTGAGACAGACTTGGATATCTACTCAAGAGCTACATAATTTTACAGAATTGTTCGATAGCAAACTGGGAGATTCGAGAATGTTTTTAAACTGTCTAACAAATTACCGCATCACAACATTCAAGAATGTATCGACTCAATATGAGTCAAAAATACATTATTAAAATTTATTATTTTAACATATCTACACATTGTTTATTTTCATTTTTTTTCTACAAAGCGCATCAAGTTTACTAAATAAAATATCAGCACAACTAATTTTCCGGATAAATCGGAAATTGTTGTCCAGTTTAGCTTAAAAAAAATCACAAAATGTATGTTTTCAGTTGTATAAGATAAACGTATTCATAGGACGTAAATATTAAATCTACAATCATATATTTACAGCAGCTAACTAAAAATATATCTTCATTGTCAAAGATCAGGAGTAACAACAGTAGTATTAATAATCAGTCTCATTAAGGAAGGCCGACAGGAGGCCATGCCTAACTCCATTTGACTATTCTACGAGCAAGGTAGTCGTTTCCTTCCTCTAAAATAGCCAACTAGGACAAGGCTGCGTACTTTTTGGCTAATATACATAAATTTGTTTTAGTTGAGGTTTCAACTCCGCTGGAATGGTGTAAACTTCTGTCGGTGGTTTTCTTTTAACAAGACGTCTCCATCTACCTCCAAGGTTCTTCCGAAATCCACGAACAAAACCGGGACGCTCCGCAGAATTTTGTACAAGCGTATCCTAAAATAAAAAAAAGTATATAAGTACAAATCATTAAAAAACTGTTAGTATAGGAAACGTCGATAAGCGATAATCAATTTACCTAGGAAGGTCATGAAAGGGGGACATTAGAGAAAGTCTGTAATTACGTGAAATAATCTCACCATTCACCAATTGAAATGAAAAAAGGGTCGACACAGCATTTGTTGAAAATATTTTGTACAGCGTACCAAACTTATGCCCCTTAAATCATAGGGTCTTTTCGGATCAATATACTTAGCAGTGTCAATGAACTTAAGGAAGTTTGCAGAATGTTTAACCTTGTGAAATACCTAATTGAATGTTTTGCAGCACGTTTGATGTTTTTAAAGCAATTGCCTTTTGCCTATATATTTATTCAAAGTTAGTTTGTGTATGATTTACATTGGACAAACTAATAAAATATAACTGACACAGGTTGTCGCTTATGGCTTGCTCTTTCTTTAATAGAAAGAGACGAAATCGGTTATGAGTTCGTTGCCTACTACAACGGGCCTTTCAATTCTATTTTAGAATAACCGTCGTTTTAAGTTCGAGTAAATAATATTAAATATTACCTATATAGCATTTTATTCCTTATCGAGACCTCACTTTCACTTTATTTAAATTAAAATGTTATAGATTATAAAATATAAAGAGAAATCTTTGTATTGTGAGAAATATAGACATGGAAATATAAATATTTATTTTCGAAAGTTTTTTTTTTTTGTTAGGTAGGCTAGGACCTCTGAAGAGTGAATTGCAGTTAAAATTAAAACATTGCTAAATTGCGGCAACAATGAATCATTGACATTAGTATAATAAAAAGAGTATGCTATTACAATATGTTTTGTAAGCGTTATTTGACCTAGTCAAATGTTAAATTGTCAAGTAAACTTTTGACCTCATTTTAATAATGGATTTATAACGGCTTTATGAGTCTGCGAATTGTGGTCGTGTAGAAACGAACGTTATCTTTATTTGCAACTGTTTCCACACATTTTTACACTAATTTTCTAGGAAAGGAATCCAACCATATTTGTTTATAAAGTTTTGTAATAATATGGTTTTTCACTTTATTTTTGCCCCTGTCAAGTACTTGTAGAATAGGCCTGCAGAAATAGAAAAAACGGTGTAACTAATTCGTTTCAGCCGTAGGTAAAAACAGGTGTATTTAGTTATAAGGAATATACCTCTGCGATTCCTCCCAAATCAAATAAACAGAACATTGTTTATAAGTCACTTTTATGTGAAAACATCATGAAATTTGGAGTTTTTTAAAAATTGCAGTAAGACTGCAGTAGAATAATTTTTTTGAATGTTTCTGTTTACTAGGTAATTCCAAACCGGTTAACTTAAGCCCCGGTTGATTTCATTTCAGTGATTATTTATTTAAATAATTGCCGAAAACTATCGAAATTTTCGAAAATTTCAAGCATTTTTTACTCTGAAAGGAAAAACGCTAGACTCTTGAAACTTTGGTGGAATATGTGTCTCATTACCCTCAACTTACAAAAAAAATTTCGTTTCAAAATGTTTATTAGTTTTCGAGAAATTCTATTTGTTTATTAAAAACGTCCCAAATGTTTAATGCAAAATTGGCCTATTAACGTTATTAAAAATAATTCAACCACAGCTAATTTTTTTCGTCAAGACGTCAATTTTACGAATCTGTTATGGGCGTATCGATTTTCAATAATTTTGACCGTCAAAATGGCGTTAACAACATTGCTACTTTTCGGAGCAGCGTTTTTTGCAAATAACTTTACAACAAATGAACGTATCTGCACAAATCTTTCATATTTGAGTTGCTGGTATTTTTCTACAAATTTATAAAAAAAAATTGTTGCTCTGGGACATGTAGGAGCCGATATAATTTTTTAAATTGTTTAATGCGCCGAACGTTTATTTATTAATATTTATGGCCAAAATTGAAACTGGTTGTTAATAAGATCTTGAATTTTGTGAATTCATCTAGTCCTATTGAAAAAAGGCCCTTTTTGAGGTCAAAATATAATTTTTAATAATTAGTGATTTTAGAGCGTCTTCAATTTGATTGGCTCAAGGGACAGGTGAATTTTTTATCAAACGAGTTTTAAATTGGGGTAACGAGAAAAATTCGTCATATCTCCGTTATTTTCCGGCCAATTTCGACGTTTTTTTTTTTAATTTGGAGTAGCTCACGAAAATACTAACAATGAGCACATTTGCAATATCCAAATAATAAACATATAATTGTTATAAACAATTTTTTTTTTTAATTTTTTCTTTTTTGGGCTTATGCAACTTACAATGTGCTAATGTATTAAATATAATTTTATAAAGATTATATAATGGTAACAATGCTGTAAAATCGTATATTGTTTGATGGAGATATAGTTTGTGCATACATTGTTACCATTATATAATCTTTATAAATTTATATTTAATACATTAGCACATTATAAGTTGCATAAGCCCAAAAAAGAAAAAATAAAAAAAAAAAGAAATTGTTTATAACAATTATATGTTTATTATTTGGATATTGCAAATGAGCCCATTGTTATTATTTTCGGGAGCTACCCCAAATTAAAAAAAAAAAACGTCGAAATTGGCCGGAAAATAACGGAGATATGACGAATTTTTCTCGCTACCCCAATTTGAAACTCGTTTGATCAAAAATTCAGCTGTCCCTTGAGCCAAACAAATTGAAGACGCTCTAAAATCACTAATTATTAAAAATTATATTTTGACCTCAAAAAGGGCCCGTTTTCAATAGGATTTGATGAATTAACAAAATTCAAGATCTTATTAACAACCAGTTTCAATTTTGGCCATAAATATGAATAAATAAACGTTTGGCGCATTAAACAATTTAAAAAATTATCTCGGCTCCTACATGTCCCAGAGCAACAATTTTTTTTTATAAATTTGTAGAAAAATACCCGCAACTCAAATATGAAAGGTTTGTGCAGATACGTTCATTTGTTGTAAAGTTATTTGCAAAAAACGCTGCTCCGAAAAGTAGCAATGTTGTTAACGCCATTTTGACGGTCAAAATTATTGAAAATCGATACGCCCATAACAGATTCGTAAAATTGACGTCTTGACGAAAAAAATGAACTGTGGTTGAATTATTTTTGATAACGTTAATAGGTCAATTTTTCATTAAACATTTGGGACCTTTTTAATAAACAAATAGAATTTCTCGAAAACTAATAAACATTTTGAAACGAAATTTTTTTTGTAAGTTGAGGGTAATGAGACACATATTCCACCAAAGTTTCAAGAGTCTAGCATTTTTACTTTCAGAGTAAATAATGCTTGAAATTTTCGAAAATTTCGATGGTTTTCGGCAATTATTTAAATAAATAATCAATGAAATAAAATCAACCGGGGCTTAAATTAACCGGTTTGGAATTACCTACTAAACAGAAACATTCAAAAAAATTAATCTACTGCAGTCTTACTGCAATTTTTAAAAATCTCCAAATTTCATGATTTTTTCACATAAAAGTGACTTTTAAACAATGTTCTGTTTATTTGATTTGGGAGGAATCGCAGAGGTATATTCCTTATAACTAAATACACCTGTTTTTACCTACGGCTATCTGAAACGAATTAGTTGCAGATTCCCGTTCACATTGTCTAATTCTACAGGCCTAGAATACTATCTCACGTTTTAATGGTTATACCTATCACAGTTTCCTTCAAAAAGTGAAACTAATACGAATTTTTTAATAGTTCCCCAGTATTTTTTTGATTAAAAGAAGAGGTAGAATAATATACCTGGTCGTGATTGTACAGGTACTGGTGGGTAGGAGGCGGAGGTTGGGTCCACAAAAACTGTCCTCGGTACGTGAGATCCGACTGAAGAACCTGGGGTGCTGAAGGTTGTGTGGAAATCTGAGTGGCTGCTGGAGCTGTTTGAAGAACTACATCTGCTACAGGATGTACACTATTGCTGTGTTCCTCCCTCTTCCTCAGCTTACTGCGAACAAGACGAATTGCAATCATAGTGCCGTTACTGCCCACCATTTTAGTGTTTGGGCTCCGTGATGAAAAATTAAAGATAGCAATTTTGAGGCCGTTAAAAAGTTTACGTCAAGAAAATAACACAGCCAAACACACAAGTCACTTTAAAATTATATTTAGTTAAAAGTCTGTAGCACAAATCACAGCACATAAATAAATAATCCCTTTGGTATTGTTTATGAAAATGAAACTTCACTTCACTGATTGAAAATGACTAGATAAAAGTCTCAACTTGAGGGCCTAGCTTGAAGAATAGCTAAACAACCTCTGTAACTTCAACTCTTGTGTAGAGTGTACGGTATATGAAATGAAATGAATGCTCTGAACTGAATGCTTATATATAGAGGGAGTGACGTTGCGCCTAGCATGCGGCTGGCAGGGCCACCAGGAGGCGTTGTATTGTGAGAGGGGAAAGGAAACGAATACGCGTTTGACGACGCGCCACTTCGTCATATATTTTATACTTAGTAGCAGTATTGGAACAGCTGACGATCGTTTCTTCATAATAAGAGGGAATAACCGCTATGAGAAAACCCGACTTTAGTATGTAGAATTATTATCGTGGTTTGAATAATTATCGTGACGGTTACTGGGTATTCTCAAGGTTTATATAACAGAAAATACCACGAAAAGAATTACCTATTGAATGAGAATAACAATATACCTATTTTTTAAGAACAAGGAAAAACACACATCCTAAAAATATTTGATTTTACTACTGAAATGTCGTCAAAGCTATTAGGTAATTCTAGCAGAAAAACCAACAAACCTAGGTAGGTATTTAAGAGAGCTATAAAAAATGGCAGAAATTGAAACCTATAATTACGAAAAAGAAAATTAATATTTCCAAGGTATTTATATTATTTATATGCTGTTTGCCCCAGTATCACGTTTTATATTTATAAAAAAAAAACAGACGAATACGGCTACTTATTCATGTACATATACATACAGGGTGTCCCAGCCTCGCTATAAGAGATATCGAAAAATTTCAAAAACGAGATGATAGATGACACAATGGTGCATAGTATCAAAATATTTTGAAATATACAGGGTGATCGATTTAGGCGTGATGTCATAAACTTATGTTTTTTTAATGGAACACTAGGTATATTATTACATATTTGAATTCTCCTTTTAAAGACGACTCAATCGATATGCCACTTGATGGGTCTGCGATGGGTCGGTACCATGATATGGGTGGGTTTGTACCAAATACGTGTCAACTTTGTGAGCTCACTGTGGCGTAGCGGAAAAGCATTTTGAGATCTAGTTTGTGCCAAAAATTGTCAAAAACCCTGTAGTTTACGCTGCTGTTATCAGATCTAACGAAATCTGTCATTTTATACCGGGTGAGTCAGGAAACGTCAAATCTACTTCTTCCCATTTTTTTCAAATGGAACACCCTGTATATTATAACACCAAAGGAGAGCCCTTTGAAAGAGCTTTCCACTGATATAAAGGTTCAAGGGTCTATCTGTCATGGGTGCCAAGATATTTGATGGCAAAGTGGCACAATTCGAGGTTTATTAAAAAATTACACTCTATTTTCAATTGTTTTGTGAATTTTCGCTGAAATCGGCTCTTTTCAATAAGAAAATTTTGCAACAATAAAGTGAACTATTGACAAGACTGGTATTTTTATGACAGGTACCTACTTGCTTTTTTTAAATTTATTTCAATAAATTGAAAGTTGAAAGCAATATGAATTTCTCTACAATTTTTTATTTATTCTTTCGATGATAGTACGTGGAACAACAGCTTCCCAAACTTAACAACAATTTTAGTATCTTTCATTGAATTGAAAATGAAAGTATTTTTTGGTCTTATTTTAGAAAAATGCAGAACACTATCTAAAAGCTGAAAAAAAAATACTACGAAAAGGTACGTTTTATTAAGCACCTTCGTTCTAAAATAGTAAATCGTTTCGCGACAAAATTACTTCGGGCTAGAAAATACTTGCCTTGACATGAATTTATACACATATTTCAGAAAAAAAATTAAATTTATCAGGCGTTGACTATTTTATACTTAAGTACTTTTCTGTACTGAAGTACGGTTTTTTTCTCCGAGTATAAGAATTATTTTCAAAATTATCTTACTGAAAAGAACCGATTTCAGCGAAAATTCACAAAACAACTGAAAATTGAGTGTAATTTTTTAATAAACCTCGAATTGTGCCATCATCTTGGCACCCATGACAGATAGACCCTTGAATCTTTATATCAGTGGAAAGCTTTTTCAAAGGGCTCTCCTTTGGTGTCATAATATACAGGGTGTTCCATTGTGTCCTTTATCATCTCGTTTTTGAAATTTTTCGATATCTCTTATAGGAGAGCCAGGACATTTGGCCGACGCGAGGCTGGGACAATATGACTAAAGGGCACTAAAGGCGCCGCGATACGTGTTGATAATTTACTCGGCCAAGTAGCTAAAACCGGGTGGGTACTAAAATTTAGTTACTTACTTCGTATATTATTCAATTTTTATTCAGTTTTTAGTGTATAACCGATTTTTTAGCACTGGATCCAGTGCTAAAACAAAATTAACAAAAAAAACAATGACGTAGGTATCCAATCTACAATGCTATAGCTTTCTGGTAGACTATAATTTACCACTGCAATTGCTGATATTGTTAATATTATTAACAATAATATTATCTAAAATTTGTTCACGTTAACATTATAGTGCGTGGTGTGGGTTACTCGATTCACACCATTCTACTTTTAACAGCGATTTTGAGTAATTTAAAATAAAAATGTATATTTAAAAAATTTATGAAAAAATGTTTAAAAGTATTTAATACTTTAATGCTGTATTTCAAATATTTTTTCTTTTCAATAGAAATTTTTAAAACTTATCTTTGTCGTTTTCTCGAAAACTACTGCTGAAGACATAAAAAAAATCGAATTTACGAACAAGTTCAAAATTAAATAAAGATTACCCCTTGATAGAAATATTAATCAACAAATTTTCGTGACTGTAATAACTTTAATGACTGCAGACATAAACAAAACTTTCAAACATGCAATCTTACCTGACTGACGTGTGCTTTTATTAAAAATTACCATTATAAATTATTATTTTTATTTAAAATTAATATTAATCACGTCATGGTATATTATTTACGACTGCAAAATTAATGACCCCTTACTTAATACATTAAGTAGACCCAGTGTATTATTAACAGGAAATGTTGCTTAAATTCAGTAGAGGCAGATAAGAGTTATGGCTAGACTTGGACTAATATTATCTAGTAAATTTTAAGTAGACAGGGTGTTAAGAAAAAGTAGGTCATACCTTTAACCACAGATTCTTTGGGCGAAAATAATGTGACTTTATAATGTGATTCTTTATTTTGGAGCGTAGTTTCTTTTATACAGGATGTTAAAGTTTACATTTTGAAAATTATTTTTATTAATAATTCTGTTACTGTTTAAGATTTTTACCCGAATTTTTGCACAGACTTTCATCTTATACAGATACACTTTTTGTGTAATTTTGGTCAAAAAAGTCAAAGCGCAAACGGGAAAAAGGGGGGTTGTGTTACCCATTAACCCCCCCAACTTTTTCATGCGTACGCCTATGGTCTCTAGATATTTATTTTTAGATTAAACATTTATTTCCCAAATTTTTTTACTCCTACAAAATTTTGATTTAGGACTTTAACGAGATATTCCAGTAAATTCAGAATCATTTTCAATATTTCAGTTTCGGAATTTATTGGTTTTACTATTGTTGTTCGTAGTAATCCTGGGTTTTCTTTAAATCGACTACTTTTAGACAAAAAATGCTAGAGACTTTTTTTGTTGTGCATAGTCAGAAAAGTTCAATAAAATAAAATCTTAAAAAAAACAGTGGCGTACACATTTTTGCTTAGGAAACCTAAATTAATACTTAGTTATCTATGCCACTGAGGTAGGTAAAATAAGCAAATAGTCGCAAATTTACATGCCTTTAACTGTCACTGACAGTTAAAGGCATGACCTACTTTTTCTTAACACCCTGTATATTTCCCACAAACCAATTTTTAAGAATTTACATTTTTTCGCCTATTATTGTTGTTATGGGTGTTTATTATATCTGCTTGTAGTACTTAATTATATAGAAAATATTATTTTCACATTACTTGACGTTTAAAAAATATTCGGAAGATTTTTGCAGCTATTATATCTAGTTTGTTAATTTAATAAGAGCGGTGGTAAATTATATGTACTAATTTGCGGAAGTATTTTGTAGCTCACTTTCTTCCACAAATGATTTGCTAGAATACTTTCAGTATAAAGTCTAGATAGTATTTCCGCTTCCTTGAGTATTTAATTTGCGATTTATGAATTATTAAATTTAACTGTTGCAAATTAAACCAAAACACGTATTTTCAAAAAAATACATAAATATACAGCGTGTCCCACTTTTAATGGCCCACCCCTTCACAACTCAGTTATTAGTTATCCGATTTCAACCAAATTTGGGTTACTATCAACGGCCTTTGGTGTGATCTTTTTGAATTAAACAAAACTTATTTTTGTCAGTGGCGTGCATTTCTATTCAGAAAAACGGGGTCACTTTTTCGAGAAGTCAAATTAGGCATTTTTTTTACAGAAAAACTAATGCAATATTATTAATATGGCTGGTTGGTTGAATATGACTGGTTGGTTGAGAGGCTAAGATACTAGGAGTCCCGGATTCGATACCCGGACGTGGCACTGGGATTTTTTCAGACTAAGAAATTAATCCTAGTCTACTCGGATATTGGGTGTGTGTCCCTTGTCTCTAAATGTGTAGCCCCCTCCCGCACAAGACTTTCAGAGTCTCCAGGGATAAAGGGGGTCGTATTATCTGTGGTGTTATTTATTATTTATTATTTATTTATAGCATGCTTGGGAACCCCATGCTCTAAATTTTACTATATTTTGATTAAGGGTTTTCGAATAACGGGCCCAGTGAAAATACATTTTTTCAGTCGTAAACAACTGATAACTTGAGAACGGTTTGTGTTTCGAAAAAAGTCATTCGTCATTTTTTATTTAAACTGATATACTCTATCACATCATGTGCTCAAAGGTTTGAAATGCCGCAGTCGTAAATAATTAACAACGGTTTATTTTTCGAAAAATAGTTTAAGGTTGCGATTTACTCCTCTGATATTAACCGCTATTTCTTTAGGAGTAAATTTTGCAGAAACTAATACACGGATTTTGAAAATTAATGTATATAATTTTGCAGAAAAAAGTGTAAATGGCCGTGAGGTATTGAAATTACCATTCTTATCTATAATTGAGAAGGAAAAAATAAGACTGTACATGTTGGCAATACGTAGGCAACACATTCAATCGCTTGTAATTACAATTTTGTATTTTTTTTGTAAAAAGAAATTAGCTTACGGCCGAGTACAAAGTGTTACTTAAAAGCTCACCAAATATTGTCGCTCAAATTAACGTATCTTTCGTGAAATTGACCCTCAAATGAGAATTTTCACATTTTTAGGTCAAGTAGTCATTTGCATTGCTGAAATAGCGCCCGAAACTAGGCAAATTACAGAACAATATTGCATTACAACTTGGTCTATCACTCTGGAGATGTCGTAGTAGTAGCACTAGTAGTACTTTATTAGTCCAAAAGAGCACAAATACAGGCTATAAGCATTGAATAAAGGAATATATTCCTTAAAAAAATTTACAAATAAAAAATTTGCGGTAATTTTTACCCCCCACCCCTACAGCTTGACCCACCCTTGGTAAAAATTTTGAGATGATATTTACCTCATTTTGTTAGGCTTAGAAAGTTTAGTGGATGTGCAAAATTTCATTACTTTAACTTGAACAGTTTCGAAGATAATAAATAAAAACCGTCTTCAGTGGCCCACATTTAGGGGCCTGTAGCTCCCTTAGGAAGCATATCGGTATAGAGGTAAGTTTGGTCCAATCGATTTATTTTGACCTCGGGAATATGTGGTTTCTTTTTGTGCACTTATTTCTGGGACACCCTGTATACGACTGAAAAAATGTATTATTACTGGGCCCGTTGTTCGGAAACCCTTTATCAAAATGTTGTGAAATTTTCGGCATGGAGGTTCTAAAGCATGCTGATTAATAACATTGTAATAGTTTTTCTGTAAAAAATTGCCTAATATGACTTCTCGAGAAAGCGACCCCTTTTTTTCTTAATAAAAATGCACGCCACTGACAAAAATAATTTTTGTTTAATTCAAAAAGATCACACCAAAGGTCATTGACACAGATCCAAATTTGGTTAAAATTGGATAACTAATAACTGAATTGTGAAGGGGGGACATTAAAAGTAGGACACGCTGTATAATAATAATAATATATTCTGTTGAACTTTATCAAATTACCTTAAAAAATCTCTTAAGTTGTCCAGTATAAACACATTTACTAAAATACACTTTAAGATGCACTAAGAACGAAAACAAATAATTCCGTTGAAATCGAAACTCTTTCGCGATCTAATAAATTTATAATTTCATTAAACAAAGCACCAAAAAAAAAAAATTTCTTTATTTTGAAAAATGGCAGTTTCTGATACGCTGATGTTAATGTTAAAATACTGATTTTGAAATAGGAATCAACTCGAGATTTATAAGAGTAGGAAGATATTAACCCAACTAAAGAAAAATAAAATCATCAAAGCCAACTGGAATAAATAATTTTCAAGGTTCTCTTCGATAGTCCAAATTTCAAGTTAATTTTTACTTGAATTTAAAAGTTACGTTATTGAAACAGTATGTTTACACTGAACAATTGTTGAGAATAAGGCTAAGGTTTAAAAAGTGCTACTTCGCCTACGTTTCGTAGATTTAACTACAAAGACGTTTCTAGACGAATTAAACGAAACATAGGCAAAGGCACGGTGTAAGACAATTAGGTGATGAAACGCCTCAATTAGAGTGTCTCCAAACTGTTAACGCAAGAGACGCGAAATCGTAAGACAAAGAGAAACAGTCGGTGGCCGCAAGGGCCGCGCGGGCTGTGCCTCGCATCGTCCCTAGTTAATTTCCACTTCATTTTACCAGGTCGAAAAATATACCATTCGATGCAGAAAAATATGTAGAACACGATTGTTGAAAAATTATGTGTCTAAATTGTCGGCTATTGTGCAAAAAAAATAAAAACCATAAATGAAATTGGACGCCGGCACGTTTAACTCGAAACGCTGCTAAAACCGTTCGAGTTATGAAAAAAATTAACATAAACAATTTTATAGAGAACTAAATTTCCTATAAAAAAGTCAGTGGTGGCATTAGTCTATCTTTAATAGATTTGGTGTGAGGGCGCCTCAAATTCGCGCGCTGATATTTTGTTACATTAAACTTATCGTTTTCCAGCGCACAACTTTTAGCCACACCGTCGTGAGCCACCCTCACGCCTAAAATATTCAAGATAGACATATGCCGTCACTGACTTTTTTATAGGAAATTTAGTTCTCTATAAAATTGTTTATGCTAATTTTTTTCATAACTCGAACGGTTTTAGCAGCGTTTCGAGTTAAACGTGCCGGCGTCCAATTTCATTTATGGTTTTTATTTTTTTTTTTCACAGTAGCTGACAATTTAGACACATAATTTTTCAACAATCGTGTTTTACATATTTTTCTGCATCGAATGGTATATTTTTCGACCTGGTAAAATGAAATGGAAATTAACTAGGGACGATGCGAGGCGCAGCCCGCGCGGCCCTCGCGGCCACCTACTCTCTCTCTTTGTCTTACGATTTCGCGTCTCTTGCATTAACAGTTTGGCGACACTCTAACCATACGATACATTGAGGCGTTTCATCACCTAATTGTCTTACACCGTGGGTAAAGGTAACACTTTTTATAACTTTGTTCTGGTGATTGTGAAAAAATCGACATATCAACGAAACTACATACATATTTTCATGCTCACTGACTCACAAAAAGTTTTTTGAAATTGTCTTTCGGTCAGAATACTGGATAATTGGAGTAGCTTTTAAAATGCTCCAAATATTCAATATTTGCTTATTTTTTGCCAAAGTTTTAAATCAGTTTTATAAAGAAGTACAATGTTTTACCCCATATTTGTATTCGTGTATCAAAGAGGATACATGTTCCTTTTTACATTCACTTTATAATATTCAATATAAGAACAATGAAATACATATATCACTGATTGAAACTGACATATTTATATCTACTGAAGTTGATATTTGATTCTATAATACCGTGCAAGTAGATATATTATTGTGCTATAAATTAGTATTAATATTTGTCAGTGACGTCAATTGTTTGTATGTTTGAAGTTTTCTCCGACAACAATAACATACCCATTTTTTTTTTAAATTTAATCCAAACATAAATAAAGTGTACAGGAGAAAAACCTCTAATAATTCATGTTAATAAACATATCAAACTATACAAATTTTAAAATACAGTTTTTGTAACCATTAAACCATGTGTATTTACATTTTATAGTAAAAATTACTAAAATGCTTGCAATACATCGACATAATATGCATATCTTTTTATGCAGAATTTTATAATAGGAGAAAACTATATTACATTTAATTTGAGTATAGATATTCAGGGGGATTCACTCAAGGCTGGTAAACTCTAAAGGTTACCCCATCTGAACCTGACCTACTCAACATACGTCACTCGGTGAGCTCAGGCCAGGATCGTCGTTCTCTGTTCTACAACAGCAGAGCAGTATTACTGTCTCTTTTTAAGCATATAGAACCGCGGTCGCCAGCTCTGCCTCACCCCGCATTTTCCTTGCCTTAATGCTGCTCATTGATGTAACCTGTACAAAGTCTAGAAGCCTTGGGATTCACTAGCCTGGGGACAAACTTCGGCAGTGAAAAGTAGATTTAATTTCATGAAGAAATGTTCAAATAACCTTTTTTTCAGAAGTTATAGCAATTTTTTAATTTTTAAGTTGAAAACATAGTAGCCATGATTTAGTAAAACAAAATTTAGTAACTATCATTTTAAAGTCGAGTTTAAATAATCAGCTGTCAAAAATAGTTTGTTAATGTCAATTGTTTCTGTGTTACTTAAATTATGACTTTATTAGTGTTAAAAGAGACAATTATTTTAAAAGCCCTATATATTCTGTAAAATTGCACAAATACGAATTTTAACAAATTGTGACAGAAAGTGTAGACATCAAGAAACTATTTTTGACAGATGATTATTCTTAAAATTATATAGTTACTTAAAAACCCTATATATAACTTCTAAACAAGAAACCTACGTTTATATGAACATATTTCTTCATTAAATTAAATATACCTTTCACTGCCGTTTGTTTGTCTCCAGCTAATGAATCACCCTGTATAAACTAAATTATACTTAATACTACGGATAATTTTAAATACAGTTTGTATTTCTGGTAATAATGATTTGAATTATTTTATTTTTCCTTGGAGAATAAATTCTGGATTTAAAAAAAACTTTATCAATAATTAAATCAGGATTAGTTAAAAATAATGAATATAAGCTAAATAATTATCTACTGACAATATTTTTTCAGAAATGAATTTTAATCCGAAGATATGAAAATCCTATGACGTCAATAATAACAAATTGAAGTATATCAATCAAATTCTTTAAATATTTGGAGACATTTTTTTTGTTTAATTAATGAACAGTTATTTATGTCTTTTTGTGTGATTCTAATGAACAACTTTATCATCGTAATTTTTCATTATTGTCTAGCTTGGTCATTGGTCAACGCTAAGAGTTACGAAATTATTGGACATTCTTCTAAGTTTTAAAAATGCTACTGCAATCGTATTAAGGCTAGGATTTAATAGTCTAATATGCTTTGTATGGTTGCCTAACGCGGGTAGACGATCACTGGCTGGTCCGGCCTGGAAGACAATGCAGATAACAAATTTTTGTTTTGTTTTGAGGGTTCACGCTACTCGCCGTCAGATGCCGGCACGTAACGTGTTTATAATATTGTGTATTATACCACTATGTTTGTTGTATGACTTGTCTTATAGCATTGAATAAAGGAATATATTCCTTTATTCAATGCTTATAGCCTGTATTTGTGCTCTTTTGGACCAATAAAGTACTACTAGTGCTACTACTACTACATGCTGACATCTCCAGAGTGATAGACCAAGTTGTAATGAAATGATGGTTCTGTAATTTGCCTATTTTCGGGCGCTATTTCAGCAATGCAAATGACTACTTGACCTAAAAATGTGAAAATTCTCCTTTGAGGGTCAATTTCACGAAAGATACGTTAATTTGAGTGACAATATTTGGTGAGCTTTTAAGTAACACTTTGTACTCGGCCGTAAGCTAATTTCTTTTTACAAAAAAAATACAAAATTGTAAGTACAAGCGATTAAATGAGTTGCCTACGTATTGCCAATATGTACAGTCTTATTTTTTCCTTTTCAATTATAGATAAGAATGGTAATTTCAATACCTCACGGCCATTTACACTTTTTTCTGCAGAATTAGATACATTAATTTTCAAAATCCGTATATTAGTTTCTGCAAAATTTACTCCTAAAGAAATAGCGGTTAATATCAGAGGAGTAAATCGCAACCTTAAGGAGCTCTCACATGAACACCGAGAATATCATGTATCAGCCATCCGAAAGCGTCCTTTTGTTCCGGGTTCTTTGGCCATCTATCCCAGTTCCTATAGGCAGATACGGTCTAAGTAAAACTGTTCATTTTAAAGACTTGATATAAATCCAAAGTTACGGCACCAGCCAATCGGTACTGACAAAACTTATAAACTAAAACAAATATGTAATATTTCTCTAATAAGCTGCCTGAAAACCGCTACAGTTACTGAAATGATTTTAACACCGTTATTACGAAATGTCTATTTTCCAATAATATACAAAAATAATGTTAATTTAATAATATTTATATTCAATCCTAATTTAATATTACATTTACAGCAATTGAAATCGATTCAATGATTTGTCGTAAATAACTGATAACTTGAAAACGGTTTGTGTTTCGAAAAAAAGTCATTCGTCACTTTCAATTTAAACTGATTTACTCTATTACATAATGCGCTCAAAAGTTTGAAATGCCGCAGTCGTAAATAATTAACTTGACAACGGTTTATTTTTCGAAAAATAATTAATTTAATATCAGGGGTCAATTGTGTATTATTGCGGTTTTCAGATAAAATTGACGTCGGAGAGAAAAATATTTAATAGAAAAGTTGTAGATCGTCAAAAAATCTACAACTTTTCTAGAAATCAATTTTTCACATAACCTCAAAATATCCGAGAAAAATGCGAAAAACTGGTTTTTCTGTTTTTTATTTTTTATTTCTATCAAAAAAATTTAATTTTGACAAAACTTGGTGGAAATATACCTTTTGGTCTTCTAAATATCCACAAATTTTTTCAGACCAAAAAATTCATAGGTTTCCGAGATATTCCCTTTTTTTGGAAAAAAAACATTTTTTTTAAATGAAATTTGTCCTTCAGTAAATCATCGCACCGACTTGAAGTAGGTCTTAATTTCTTCGTTTTTACTTATACTTTTTTAGTAAATGATAAAAAATAGTAGTCTCCATTTAAAAACACGCTCAAAAATCGAAAAAAAAAACAAAAAACAGAAGACCAAAATAGGTTGATTCGACCCAATTTACCTATATACAAAAATGCACCCCTAAGAAGTTACAGCCCTTATTAAATTTCAAATAAAAAAACTTTAATTATTGATTATTCCCAAATGGCTACCTGTAGATATCTTTTTCTAATTCAGTGTACATTCATTACCAATAAACGCCAATGTTTTGAGATTAACAGCAATAAAATACATCAAAGGGATGGGGTAATTTAGGGGCAGTCACCCTTTATTTCACACCCCTTATTTTTCTGTGCGTTAACGTATAGTCGATTTTCCAGTATCGTTTGATAGATAATTTAATTTGGAAACTTTTTTCTATCTTTTATTTTTTTGATAATATCAATAGTTTGCAAATTAAACAAGAAAAATGAAGAAGATGCATCGAACTATTTTTAACCTCAGTAGCAAATATGTAATATTATTATTTTTAATAGATAAAGTTTTTGCCATTTACCCCAAGAAAGAAACATGATGCAGCTACGGACACGTGTTTCGGAGTTATTGCTCCTCATCAGCGTAGCGTAGCTTTTTCTTTGTTTGATTATTATTTAATGTACAAGTAGCCTGGTTAACCCTTTAATGTATTTTATTGCTGTTAATCTCAAAACATTGGCGTTTATTGGTAATGAATGTACACTGAATTAGAAAAAGATATCTACAGCCATTTGGGAATAATCAATAATTAAAGTTTTTTTTATTTGAAATTTAAAGGGCTGTAACTTCTTAGGGGTGCATTTTTGTATATAGGTAAATTGGGTTGAATCAACCTATTTTGGTCTCCTGTTGACGCTGTATCAATTTGGCCATACATTTTAGAATCACCCTGTTGTATTATAAACAGAAATAAATTTTAAACTCAATGGCGGATCAGATCTTCAAAGAGTACAGTTTAACATAATTTAGAAATAAAAATCTAGTGTTCATTCTCTATTTTAAATATTCTTCACAACAAATATCTTCAGTGTTGAATTAAGCACTGAATTGTTACAGAAAAACTAGCAATTTCCAACATTTGGCATCATATCAGTTTTGTAGACATCTGAAAACCAGTCAGTAGTATTTGTTTTCCGTTATAGTAATAGGTTATGTAAGTCTGGCTTAACAACTAAATTTATGCCAATTTTATTTATACAGTGTATTTATTTTGTTTCCAGATCCGTCTTTAGAGTGTTATAGTAAATACATTACATCATAAATACATTTCTAATAAATACACCACAACAAAATAATAATTGATTATCAATAATATTAATAAATATCTACATATCAAAATTATTAATACAAAAAATTGTTTCTGTTTGTTAAGTTTGTTTACTGTAAGTAAGGTGTTGGGTGAAGGAGTTATATTCACCGTTTCGGGGCTAAATTAGTTGAAATCTAGGCCTGCAGAAATAGAAAAAACGGTGTAACTAATTCGTTTCAGATAGCCGTAGGTAAAAACAGGTGTATTTAGTTATAAGGAATATACCTCTGCGATTCCTCCCAAATCAAATAAACAACATTGTTTATAAGTCACTTTTATGTGAAAAAATCATGAAATTTGGAGTTTTTTAAAAATTGCAGTAAGACTGCAGTAGATTAATTTTTTTGAATGTTTCTGTTTAGTAGGTAATTTCAAACCGGTCAATTTAAGCCCCGGTTGATTTCATTTCATTGATTATTTATTTAAATAATTGCCGAAAACCATCGAAATATTCGAAAATTTCAAGCATTTTTTACTCTGAAAGGAAAAATGCTAGACTCTTGAAACTTTGGTGGAATATGTGTCTCATTACCCTCAACTTACGAAAAAAATTTCGTTTCAAAATGTTTATCAGTTTTCGAGAAATTCTATTTGTTTATTAAAAAGGTCCCAAATGTTTAATGAAAAATTGACCTATTAACGTTATCAAAAATAATTCAACCACAGCTCATTTTTTTCAAGACGTCAATTTTACGAATCTGTTATGGGCGTATCGATTTTCAATAATTTTGACCGTCAAAATGGCGTTAACAACATTGCTACTTTTCGGAGCAGCGTTTTTTGCAAATAACTTTACAACAAATGAACGTATCTGCACAAATCTTTCATATTTGAGTTGCTGGTATTTTTCTACAAAATTATAAAAAAAAATTGTTGCTCTGGGACATGTAGGAGCCGAGATAATTTTTTAAATTGTTTAATGCGCCAAACGTTTATTTATTAATATTTATGGCCAAAATTGAAACTGGTTGTTAATAAGATCTTGAATTTTGTGAATTCATCAAGTCCTATTGAAAACGGGCCCTTTTTGAGGTCAAAATATAATTTTTAATAATTAGTGATTTTAAAGCGTCTTCAATTTGTTTGGCTCAAGGGACAGGTGAATTTTTGATCAAGCGAGTTTCAAATTAGGGTAGCGAGAAAAATTCGTCATATCTCCGTTATTTTCCTCTAAAATCACTAATTATTAAAAATTATCTCGGCTCCTACATGTCCCAGAGCAACAATTTTTTTTTATGAATTTGTAGAAAAATACCAGCAACTCAAATATGAAAGATTTGTGCAGATACGTTCATTTGTTGTAAAGTTATTTGCAAAAAACGCTGCTCCGAAAAATAGCAATGTTGTTAACGCCATTTTGACGGTCAAAATTATTGAAAATCGATACGCCCATAACAGATTCGTAAAATTGACGTCTTGACGAAAAAAATGAGCTGTGGTTGAATTATTTTTGATAACGTTAATAGGTCAATTTTTCATTAAACATTTGGGACCTTTTTAATAAACAAATAGAATTTCTCGAAAACTGATAAACATTTTAAAACGAAATTTTTTTCGTAAGTTGAGGGTAATGAGACACATATTCCACCAAAGTTTCAAGAGTCTATCATTTTTCCTTTCACAGTAAAATATGCTTGAAATTTTCGAAAATTTCGATGGTTTTCGGCAATTATTTAAATAAATAATCAATGAAATGAAATCAACCGGGGCTTAAATTAACCGGTTTGGAATTACCTACTAAACAGAAACATTCAAAAAAATTAATCTACTGCAGTCTTACTGCAATTTTTAAAAAACTCAAAATTTCATGATTTTTTCACATAAAAGTGACTTATAAACAATGTTCTGTTTATTTGATTTGGGAGGTATCGCAGAGGTATATTCCTTATAACTAAATACACCTGTACCCACGGCTATCTGAAACGAATTAGTTACAGATTCCCGTTCACATCGTCTAATTCTACAGGCCTAATCTAGCAGTATTTTATCCTGCCTGTGATATAAAATAACAATGGAAATTATATAAGAGGTGCAATATATGGTTTTTAGTACCCTGGGTAAAAAGTAATATAAGCATTTAAATTATAATAAAATATTAATAAACAAAATAATATGTAGTAAGCTAAGAAAAATTAGATATAACAGATGACAATGTCGGAGAGAATGATATTTTTGCGACGATGTAATATCTTTTCAGATGGCTCTGATTTTGAATGAACGGTTGTATCTAATGTTTTATTGGTTTAATTTTCAACTGTTTAAGTTGAGTAGATATTATATTATTATAATATTAATAATAATAATTATTATTATATTATATCTAAACCAGACTGGAACAACACCTAACGGAAGTGTATCAAATATTATTTTATTTCATCCCATCAATTATTATATATTTTTTGTATAATTTGAAACTTGTTTATTTTCTTAGATCATATGACATTTGACAGTTTTGACACTACTTTTTAATTTAAGGTTAATTTTTATATGCCAAAAAAAACTCTTTTTCTAATCCTCACATACGACTTTTTTCCATCATTCTATCTTTAATAATGACCTCGTAGTAACCATTTAAAACCGTTCACACCTAAAATGAACACACTGTACATACATCGAAAAAAATTAGTCTGGTTTTTGGCAATGGACTTTTTTTTGTATGACTGTGTAACTAACCTAAATAAGCTATACTCCGTAAAAATATATTTTAGTGTAAATCTTCAAGACCCTCGATCTTTTTCATTGGTGAGTTGAAATGCCGTTAGTCAATGTTTATTGCTGACTGACCTTCCGATTTCTCTCACTGAATGCGTTAATTGAGTTTTATTATAACTATTACATAATACCTCAGTTATTGCAGAATTCTTAACATTACTTTACCATATGATACTTTTTTCCGCAAATGTAAACGTTGCTGTGTAGCATTAAATTTAGTAATCAATAAAAATGTAATTTTATTTGGAAAAAACAAATAATGAACAAAATACTTTTAAGACAGATTTTACAAAGCCGTGGTATTGTTATTGGCATTAAATGGTATTAAGTTAATCACAGGAAACTGTTAGACATTGTATTCTAATGCATTCTGAAAAATCCTTTTAGATAAGATATAATTTTTACTGCTTTAACGTTGGGATATTATTATTCATATTAATGAAGATTTTAGTGTATTTTTTGTAACATAACTTATCTGTTAAGATTATTAAGGCTATCAAATGTTATTATTTTGAAACGCAAATTAATTTTTTAATTTAAATAGAATTTTATTTTTATTATTGTTATGATGTAGAAACCTGAAACATTTTAAATACCTACAACTACAACAACTACCTACGCGTAAACAAAAATATTTACAACGATTTTTGTTTGTTTCAAGGAAATCGATTTTAGGTATTTATATATTCATCATGTAGTTACTCAAAATTGTTTGACGTTATTTCTCACAATATTCATAATAAGCAACTGTTTCTCCATAAGAAAAATATTTTGCATGGAATAAATTTTTTTCATCATCTACAACGTCTCAACTTAATTAAAATTGTAAACAAAATACGCTAAACAATTCGATTATCCACAGAATTATTCTCATATTTTTTATTTAAAAATTTACTTTAAATGAAAGTAAGTATGGGGCAGTTTCTTGATTAAATTAAAATAAGTATCGGGCAGTTTCTTGATTTAGATGAGATTCTCAGAAATTTGGGCATCTGATATGCCATGATACTGGTAATATTTTAATAATACAAATGCATGCATTTAAACAAATTTGTTTTTTCTGCGATCGTGCAGTAAGTAAGTATTAACTTTTTGCACTATTTACAGTGCAAAAAGTAATACTTTGTTGCACTAGTGCAAAAAGTAGTTTTGTTGCTAGGCAACGAAAGTTTATTCGTAGTTATTTATGGATGGCGTTGAACAGTGACAATTTATGTAGTTATCAGTTTAATTTTAACATTTGAATATTTTGTTTTTATGCAATAATATTCTGTTCAATAAATAAAATTAAAAAAAATCTATTTAATTCGATCGTAGAAAATATAGGCCTGCAGAAATAGAAAAAACGGTGTAACTAATTCGTTTCAGAGAGCCACAGGTAAAATCAGGTGTATTTAGTTATAAGGAATATACCTCTGCGATTCCTCCCAAATCAAATAAACAGAACATTATTTATAAGTCACTTTTATGTGAAAAAACCATGAAATTTGGAGTTTTTTAAAAATTACAGTAAGACTGCAGTAGATTAATTTTTTTGAATGTTTCTGTTTACTAGGTAATTCCAAACCGGTTAATTTAAGCCCCGGTTGATTTCATTTCATTGATTATTTATTTAAATAATTGCCGAAAACCATCGAAATTTTCGAAAATTTCAAGCATTTTTTACTCTGAAAGGAAAAATGCTAGACTCTTGAAACTTTGGTGGAATATGTGTCTCATTACCTTCAACTTACAAAAAAAAATTTCGTTTTAAAATGTTTATTAGTTTTCGAGAAATTCTATTTGTTTATTAAAACGTCCCAAATGTTTAATGAAAAATTGACCTATTAACGTTATCAAAAATAATTCAACCACAGCTCATTTTTTTCGTCAAGACGTCAATTTTACGAATCTGTTATGGGCGTATCGATTTTCAATAATTTTGACCGTCAAAATGGCATTAACAACATTGCTACTTTTCGGAGCAGCGTTTTTTGCAAATAACTTTACAACAAATGAACGTATCTGCACAAATCTTTCATATTTGAGTTGCTGGTATTTTTCTCCAAATTTATAAAAAAAAATTGTTGCTCTGGGACATGTAGGAGCCGAGATAATTTTTTAAATTGTTTAATGCGCCAAACGTTTATTTATTAATATTTATGGCCAAAATTGAAACTGGTTGTTAATAAGATCTTGAATTTTGTGAATTCATCAAGTCCTATTGAAAACGGGCCCTTTTTGAGGTCAAAATATAATTTTTAATAATTAGTGATTTTAGAGCGTCTCCAATTTGTTTGGCTCAGGGGACAGGTGAATTTTTGATCAAACGAGTTTCAAATTGGGGTAGCGAGAAAAATTCGTCATATCTCCGTTATTTTCCGGCCAATTTCGACGTTTGGGGTAGCTCACGAAAATAATAACAATGGTGTAACATCGTATATTGTTTGATGGAGAAATAGTTTGTGCGTACATTGTTACCATTATTTAATCTTTATAAATTTATATTTAATTTTAATACATTAGCACATAAGTTGCATAAGCCCAAAAAAAAAAAAAAATTAAAAAAAAAATTGTTTATAACAATTATTTGTTTATTATTTGGATATTGCAAATGTGCCCATTGTTATTATTTTCGTGAGCTACCCCAAATTAAAAAAAAAATTATTTAAATAAATAATCAATGAAATGAAATCAACCGGGGCTTAAATTAACCGGTTTGGAATTACCTAGTAAACAGAAACATTCAAAAATATTAATCTACTGCAGTCTTACTGCAATTTTTAAAAAACTCCAAATTTCATGATTTTTTCACATAAAAGTGACTTTTAAACAATGTTCTGTTTATTTGATTTGGGAGGTATCGCAGAGGTATATTCCTTATAACTAAATACACCTGTTTTTACCTGTGGCTATCTGAAACGAATTAGTTACAGATTCCCGTTCACATCGTCTAATTCTACAGGCCTAATATGTTGTGTGTAACATTTGCAAAAATTGTATTTGTTGCACTCGGCACGATTGCAGCTCTCACTTCGCTCGTTCTGAAAACTTCATGCCTCATGCAACAAATATACACTTTTTGCACTAGTTACACAAATAACTATTAAAGTACTATATTAATTTGTATAATGTTATACTTACTTTGTTAAATAGTTTATGCAATAATTCCAAATATAGATGTAAAGACAATTTTCAAAATTATGTTTCTTAACAATATTTCCATAACCTCTAATTACATCCTTTTTAACCATTATGAATTATTAATAATTTAAGCATTTACATATCAACACGAGCGACTTTTTTAAATATAAATACATTAATTTGTCGCACTCACTTTCCATAAACGTATTTAATGTTACATGTCGACAGAACCATCCTTGACTCGTGTTAAACTTTATCACTGTATGGAATTAAAAGTTATCTCTGGTATATATAGGTATATAAAACCAAAATTAATGTACACAAGAAATGTAAAGAGTAATTTGTGTGTTGCAATATATTGTAAAATGTTTACTTAATGTGACATACACCTTCAATGAACATTTTTAGTAAAAATTGATTTTAAATTTATTAAAAATTTTATATAGGATATCCCAAAAATTGAGACTATTGCTCTTTAACTCTTTGTTTTTATATGTAGTGCAGTTAATTTCAACAGTGAACAGTGATGTTATAATGAATTTTAGATCACAGATAAATAAAAAAATCAAGATTAAAATGAATTATTTTCTTGTTTTATGAAAATAGGTAAAACAAACATTATTCGACACTTGTATCGTAACTTCATATATTACAATACTCGATAGTATGAGGCGGTACGATGCTAGTTGCGTAAATACAAATTAGTTAATTTATTTATTTTTATTTAAACCATGTTAGCAAATAAGGTTTTGTAATTTAATTAATTATTAATGTCTGAAAAGTATTCACATTTTCAAATTTTGACAAAAGTTGAGCAATGATTTATAACCAAAATTATTTAGTGCTGTCACAAGTTTACGATCCCTATCAATGCAATACTTAGCAGCTAAAGTGAATAATATATTAAGAGATAATAAATTTTCGTGTTTTTAGTCTAGTTTGGAATATTAATTCTAGGAAAAAGTGAAATTTATATTTAACTATGCACCATTAGCAAAACTGTGAATTACACAGTATACACTACCCAGATTCCTCATTCTTAATTTATATAGGTACAGGATAAATCAATAATTTATATATACTAAATAAATAAATAATAAATAAATACACCACATGTAATTACGCCCCCCTTTATCCCAGAAGGTTGAGCCTTGTGCGGGAGGGGGCTACACATTTAAAGACAAGGGACACACATCCAATATCCGTGTATAATGGAAAAATCCCTCTCACAGTATTTTCCATTGCTACGCCACGTCCGGGATTCGAACCCGGGACTTTTGGGTGAGAGGCAGGTACTCTACCATCTCGACCATCAGTCATATAATACTAATTTAACTAAAATAATAATTTTTGAAAAATTAATAGCGCGTAACGTACCTAATAAATAATATTTTTAAAAATATAAGAGTGTACTGCATAGTGAAAATAAGTAAACGGAACAACCTATAGTTTTTTTTTAATTGTAGGAAACGTCAAGTTATTGTGCTTTTTCTTAAAAAAGAGTCTAATTTGCAACGTGGTGGCTTATAGGCCTGTAGAATTAGACGATGTGAACGGGAATCTGTAACTAATTCGTTTCAGATAGCCGTGGGTAAAAACAGGTGTATTTAGTTATAAGGAATATACCTCTGCGATTCCTCCCAAATCAAATAAACAGAACATTGTTTATAAGTCACTTTTATGTGAAAAAATCATGAAATTTGGAGTTTTTTAAAAATTGCAGTAAGACTGCAGTAGATTAATTTTTTTGAATGTTTCTGTTTACTAGGTAATTCCAAACCGGTTAATTTAAGCCCCGGTTGATTTCATTTCATTTATTATTTATTTAAATAATTGCCGAAAACCATCGAAATTTTCGAAAATTTCAAGCATTTTTTACTCTGAAAGGAAAAATGCTAGACTCTTGAAACTTTGGTGGAATATGTGTCTCATTACCCTCAACTTACAAAAAAAATTTCGTTTCAAAATGTTTATTAGTTTTCGAGAAATTCTATTTGTTTATTAAAAACGTCCCAAACGTTTAATGAAAAATTGACCTATTAACGTTATCAAAAATAATTCAACCACAGCTCATTTTTTTCGTCAAGACGTCAATTTTTGCGAATCTGTTATGGGCGTATCGATTTTCAATAATTTTGACCGTTAAAATGGCGTTAACAACATTGCTACTTTTCGGAGCAGCGTTTTTTGCAAATAACTTTACAACAAATGAACGTATCTGCACAAATCTTTCATATTTGAGTTGCTGGTATTTTTCTACAAATTTATAAAAAAAAATTGTTGCTCTGGGACATGTAGGACCCGAGATAATTTTTTAAATTGTTTAATGCGCCAAACGTTTATTTATTAATATTTATGGCCAAAATTGAAACTGGTTGTTAATAAGATCTTGAATTTTGTGAATTCATCAAGTCCTATTGAAAACGGGCCCTTTTTGAGGTCAAAATATAATTTTTAATAATTAGTGATTTTAGAGCGTCTTCAATTTGTTTGGCTCAAGAGACAGGCGAATTTTTTATCTAACGATTTTCAAATTGGGGTAGCGAGAAAAATTCGTCATATCTCTGTTATTTTCCGGCCAATTTCGACGTTTTTTTTTTTTAATTTGGGGTAGCTCACGAAAATAATAACAATGGGCACATTTGCAATATCCAAATAATAAACATATAATTGTTATAAACAATTTTTTTTTTTTTTAATTTTTTCTTTTTTGGACTTATGCAACTTATAATGTGCTAATGTATTAAATATAAATTTATAAAGATTATATAATGGTAACAATGCGGTAACATCGTATATTGTTTGATGGAGAAATAGTTTGTGCATAACAAATTGAAGACGCTCTAAAATCACTAATTATTAAAAATTATATTTTGACCTCAAAAAGGGCCCGTTTTCAATAGGACTTGATGAATTCACAAAATTCAAGATCTTATTAACAACCAGTTTCAATTTTGGCCACAAATATTAATAAATAAACGTTTGGCGCATTAAACAATTTAAAAAATTATCTCGGCTCCTACATGTCCCAGAGCAACAATTTCTTTTATAAATTTGTAGAAAAATACCAGCAACTCAAATATGAAGATTTGTGCAGATACGTTCATTTGTTGTAAAGTTATTGCAAAAAACGCTGCTCCGAAAAGTAGCAATGTTGTTAACGCCATTTTGACGGTCAAAATTATCGAAAATCGATACGCCCATAACAGATTCGTAAAATTGACGTCTTGACGAAAAAAATGAGCCGTGGTTGAATTATTTTTGATAACGTTAATAGGTCAATTTTTCATTAAACATTTGGGACTTTTTTAATAAACAAATAGAATTTCTCGAAAACTAATAAACATTTTGAAACGAATTTTTTTTTGTAACTTGAGGGTAATGAGACACATATTCCACCAAAGTTTCAAGAGTCTAGCATTTTTCCTTTCAGAGTAAAAAATGCTTGAAATTTTCGAAAATTTCGATGGTTTTCGGCAATTATTTAAATAAATAATCAATGAAATGAAATCAACCTGGGCTTAAATTAACCGGTTTGGAATTACCTAGTAAACAGAAATATTCAAAAAAATTAATCTACTGCAGTCTTACTGTAATTTTTTAAAAACCTCCAAATTTCATGATTTTTTCACATAAAAGTGACTTTTTAAACAATGTTCTGTTTATTTGATTTGGGAGGAATCGCAGAGGTATATTCCTTATAACTAAATACACCTGTTTTTACCCTACGGCTATCTGAAACGAATTAGTTACACCGTTTTTCTATTTCTGCAGGCCTATTATTTAAAATAAATGATAAAAAGAAAAAAGAAAAATTATTTAATATTTATTCGATGCTACTTCACAAAAGGCATATTAGGGGAAAGTACTATAACGAAGTGATTTTTCTCACTATTTCGTTGTTGATCCGATAATTCTTTATATCGTACTCCGCGTGGACTGCATAAGGACGAACCGACATATGATTAAACGCACCGCATGTGTTAGAACGAGTCCGTTGCGCAGTCTCGAGTAGGGTAGTATTATCTTTAGAAGTTTTTTTTCCTTTAGTTTCAAGCTTTTTGCGAGAATTTTTAGAAAAGCTTATTTTATTACTTTGTCGCATTTTGTTGCCAATTTCTCGAAAACTACAGAAGATAATAGACATTTATATATTTTTTCAGTTATTTCATAATATACAGGTTGTCGCCAAAATTTGGATAATCAGTTTTTTGACAATACCTCGTATATTAGACGTTCTATCGCTTATTCGACGTTATAATCGGATTCCTCATAAAAAAATACATGGGAATAAATTTTGGTTTTTAATTTTAATCCAATAATAAAGCCGATAAATCGAGTGAGCTTCTTACGTGGGACACCCTGTATACTTTTTAAATCAGATTATCGCAAATGATATTTTAGGATATGCAAAACTTGTTATGAAGAAAAGGATGTTTTCTGCAAATTGATAATTTTGCACCTAAATGGCACTGTATATTTATTTATACATAAGTTAGACAGGCACAGAAAAACACATCCTGATTTACGCAGATGTAGTTGTCAATAAATTACGTAACTGCCGTTATAATTTACAATTTTAATAATTAAAATGAAACGAATGCATCTTTTATTTGAATACCAGCATTAAGAACTAATCTAGGATGAACTCATTTAATTTTTAAACGGATATGCGATTACGTCATAAGTAATTGTCAATGTCTCTCACAGACAGGATGCTAGTTACTAATATTCAAGGAAACATATTAACATACATATTATTCGTTATTCGTCTTATATACATGTAATTTTCACATGACACAAATTAAAATGAATAAATATCACATATTATTATTTGTATTAATTTGACTTTATTTACGTTATGTGGAATTATAAACATTGATGTCCTGAGAACTAATTTACACTTTAGGGTAAAACGTCCCTGGGTCCCTGGTCAGAGGATGATATCGCTAGTGAACAGCAAACAAGTAGCGCGATGTACAGGGTGTTTCAAACTCGACGCCTGACGCCTGTTACGTAATAACGTGAAGAGAAAAGACAATTTTGAAAAAGGTATCTCAAATGGATGATGTAAGCTATATTTAGCAAAGAAAATATTATTTTTAAGAGTCTCGTAAATACGAACTATGACGTCATCAAAATTATTTTCTTCACGAACATACTTAATTTTTTCCATACCTATTAAAAATGCTCTCATTTTTCTGTATACCATTGTAAAAATATTTTCTATCTCTTTTCACCTCAGGCGTCGAGTTTGAAACACCCTGTACAATTTTATTCACGACAAGCGAGTTGACCAATCCATACAAATATAAATCCACTTGTAGAGTAATAAATTTCGTCCAACATGAGCTATTCTTGCATTTCTCGTCATTATTGATTTCCAGTTCGTTTGCTTACAAAATAAGTTATACCTACGTTCCAAGATTAGCTGTTGAAAATCTGCTCTTCCTAATTAATTATATATGTCATTGATGATGAAATGTGAAAAAACCCTACAAATTTTTTTTTCACCATTTTAATCTACAAAACACGAGGATTACTTTGGTTAAAGCAAAATATGCTTTGGAACAAGGCAAATTTTATAAAAAAAATATTAAACAATTCGGAAAGCACGGAGTTAAATGGGTGACGTCTATGTTTATCGTACGCTGGTGAAAAGTGTCTTATTGCACAGGCAATGTTTTCGCTTAACACCGCTCTAGCTACTTTATTCTCATTATGATAAAAAAACACCCTTTAATAACGTCGTAGACTGGAATTTCAGGATGCTAAGGCACTTTTTACTTTTTTGATATGACCGCTCCCCAATTTTTGAATGGGTTTTTAGGAGCGCCCGCACAAGATCTTTTAAGGTCGATATTCGTTTGTTTCCGTACCAGGAGAGGTCTCTTTAAGGTCCATTATCGCCTGTTTTCGCAGTAAAGACGTGCATTTGACTAACTGTATGAAAAATACGAACTAAACTGTATTAGGTATGTATTTTATTTAAACGAAATATTATTTTTTATTGAATTTATTTTGCTTTAATAGTTTATAGTACAGTTACTTAGAGATCTCACTTCTAACTAATTCTATAGCTGTTTTAAATTCAAATATTTTTTGATAGTTTGATTCAAAATTGGTCCAAATATCAAATATTAAAAAGGAATAAGGGTGCTTTTTGTTGGGGGTGAGTTTCACCCCAACTTAAGTTTCGAAAAAATAAAAAGTGACTGTTGGAACGTGTGGATCATCGAATTCTACTTCAAAAAACCCCCTCTATAACGGTCTTTTAAAGCCTATTATCGCCTGTTTTCGCAATAAACACCTTCATTTGAAAAACTGTATGAAAAATATGAATAAACTGTATAATCACATTATATTAATTATATTATGTATTTCACTTGAACAAATTATTACTTTTTATATGATATTTATTATGCGTTAAACAGTTTGAACATGGTGTCATTAAATTGTTCGCATTGTTATTCTAACGATTCTTTAACTATTTCAAAAATAAGACGAGTTTCCTTGGTTTTGGGATTATTACAAAGGGCTTTTTGTCCCACACACTCGCAGGAACCGATGCATGATAATTTCACACTGCAGGCCACTACAACCTTTAAAATATTACCAAAAAAGTTTAGGACTTTCGAAATATATATAAATAATTAACAAACCTTTTTCCAGCTACACGTAGATAAAGATTGTGTTTCATTTTGCATTGATGGTTTTGTACAGGGGTAATCTTATTGTTAATAATTATCCACCCATTTTCCACTGGATCTGCTAGAAGTGGTTTTGGATTCAGACTAGCTAGGTATTAATCCAGATAGGAATATGTTTGGTAGTTGACTCGTAATAGGTGTTAGTAAAAGACTCTTTCGTTGGTAAATGTTTGTTTATTGAGGAGAAGTCATATAATGCTTTTGTCCTATTACGAATCAACTACCAAATATACACCTATCTGGATTAATATTCTGAATCCAAAACTATTTCTAGCAGATCCGCTGGAAAATTATTGACAATAAGATTACCCCTGTTCTCAATACTAAATTATCAATGCCCAATGGAATGACACCATTTTTATCTACCTGTAACTTGTGTATCTAGTAGGAAAAGCCTAACATTCTCGGACGACCCTGAAGATTGCCGGAGTCCGGCGGGAATGCGCCAAAAAGTACCCAAACTTCGAACTAATTCTATAGCTGCTTGTAAATTTATTTTTGCGCCTATTTAAACTTTAGGGTATCAAGTTGAAATATTATAAAGGAATATGTAGATGTGCTTTTACCCCTAAGAGGGTGAAAACCCCCCCCCGAAGTTCAAAATTTAATACTGACTTAAGTATTAAGAGTCAGTTATTAATGTCAGTTAATTCATGTATATGTGATTGCGGTCGCTGATTACGAATCTCAATTAAAAATTTTATAATTCGCGATTGTAGATACTCCTAATATAGCCGATATAATAGGGGTACAATGGAAAAACATATTTTGTTTGTTTTGAGCAATTAGAACTTTTTCTTTGCAAATTCGTAGATTTTAGGACATACAACTTATTACTTACTTACTTATTATAATAAGAAAAATTATTGGGTAAAAACCACCCCTAAAATCAAAAAATTAACAATTAACCAAGTACTGAGAATAAATTATTTAAACTTATTTATGTTTTTGGAGTCGCTGATCACGAATGTGAGGTAAGAAATTAAAAATTTTATGTTGGACCCTCAATATGGTCGATATAAAACTCATCCCCTAATAAGAAAAATAATTGATCTTACCCCTAAGAGGATGAAAACCACTTTAGAAGTTAATATATCAATAATTAACGAATTTCAGAGACTAATAAATTACCGCAAAACGAGCAATATCGTAATTTGCTAAAATGAGGCGCGTCTTATTTCGGTCATATCTCCTTTCCAATTAACGCTAAAAATCATCAAAAAAAATGATTTCGAAGATCTTTTAATCCTCTCTAAGATCAGGTAGGTCAAAACAGTACAAAGGTTGTCAGTTTTTCTATATTCATCTTAAATGCGTCAATTAAAAAAAAATAATAAAAACGGTAGCATTCTCCTTAGTTTATTGCCATCATTTTTTGTCTTTGGTAACATTTTTTGGTAAGATTCTTCCCTGCTAAGTTTTTTAACTTCAAAGCCATAAAATCCATTATTTCAAAAATTTTCAAAATACTTTAAGTGTAAAATCTTTTAGATAATGCATCATCCATCACGGTCAAAAAAATTTGAGCGTATACATAATAGTAATGACTAACAAAAAACATAATTTGGAATTTTATATTTTCAATTTGGAATTTACTGAACCAAAAAAACGGGCACTTATTTTGTCAAAAATCAAAATTTTGCCTTTATTTTCCTTGTATCATTTTTGATTTAGCAGCCAAAACACAATTTTAAGCTACTGTAATAAGTTTCAATTTGATTCAAGGTACATGTCAAAAGGTTTTTTAAACCAGAGATTATTTGAGGCGCGTGCCCTTTTCAGATCTACATTCAAATGCACCAACTGTATCTCGACTATGCGATGAGCTTAAACTAATGTTTATTTCATGGATTATTTTTATTTCATTAGCTAACTTTTTCGAAAATGTCATCCTCTTTGAGTAATTTGCTTATTTAAAACCTTTGAAAAATCAGTGTCTTCTGCTTAAAAATCAACGTTTTCAATCCCTTTAACTCGGCGGGTATTAAAGCAAAAAGTACGTTATGGAGGGGTTTTTTTGAAGTAGAATTCGATGATTCACACGTTCCAACAGTCACTTTTTATTTTTTCTAAACTCCTAAGTTGGGGTGAAACTCACCCCCAACGAAAAGCACCCTTATTCCTTTTTAATATTTGATATTTGACCCATTTTGAATCAAACTATCCAAAAATATTTTATTTTAAATAGCTATAGAATTAGTTAGAAGGGAGATCACCAAGTAACTGTACTATAAACTATTTAAAGCAAAATAAATTCATATAAAAAATAATATTTCGTTTAAATAAAATACATACCTAATACAGTTTAGTTCGTATTTTTCATACAGTTAGTCAAATGCACGTCTTTACTGCGAAAACAGGCGATAATGGACCTTAAAGAGACCTCTCCTGGTACGAAAACAAACGAATGTCGACCTTAAAAGATCTAGTGCGGGCGCTCCTAAAAAACCCATTCAAAAATTGGGGAGGGGTCATATCAAAAAAGTAAAAAGTGCCTTAGCATCCTGAAATTCCAGTCTACAACGTTATTACAGGGTGTTTTTTGATCATAATGAGAATAACGTAGCTAGTGCGGTGTTAAGCGAAAACATTGCCTGTGCAATAAGACACTTTTCACCAGCGTACGATAAACATAGACGTCGCCCATTTAACTCCGTGCTTTCCGAATTGTTTAATATTTTTTTTATAATATTTTCCTTATCCTAAAGCATATTTTGCTTTAACCAAAGTAATCCTGGTGTTTTGTAGATTAAAATGGTGAAAAAAAATTTGTAGGGTGTTTTTCACATTTCATCCCCTACAACCACCCCGTACAGGACGACATTTTGACGACCATCGGATTTTGATGTTCCAGAAGGTAACGAATCATTTGAAATAGGTTTTAGCTTTTAACCTCGAAGTGCAAACAGAAATCATTTCTAGAGGGATTTGGTGCGGCCGTGGACTAGAACTATATACAGTAGCAGGACGGTTGATTTTTATTGTTATTTTTAGAAGAAAAGAACAGATACAACAGTTAAGATATACATAGAAAGGAGTCAATAGAATGTAATTTGGTAACAGAGCGAAATTAAAAAAATATATATATTCAACGATGCAAGATGCAACTACATTTATTTGTATATAAGCCATGTGAAAACACGGCTATAATAATTATTATAATTGCTACGCCAAGAAACGTATAGACGAGAATCGAGGCATAACTACTTTTAACTGCTTTATTTTGGACAAAACCGTGCAACAAACGCTGAGATAAATAGAAGGTTAATTTTAAAATTTACTATGCATTTTAGCACAGTTGGCCAGATGTAGTGTTGTCTTGGCAATCGCCTAATTACCTCCGTCCAATTGAAGATTTATTTACCCCACATATACTAATATAGCTTCCTGAAAATAGTGGTCCTCATATAACTTGATATTTTATTTATTATCCAAATTTTTTTTATTAATTATTCTGTTCTGTTAAAATAATTATTAAAATTGTTTCTGATTCTCCATTTTGTACGGATACGATACGAATCTCGGTCCGTAAAATATTTTCGTTTCCTCATCCATAATGAACATTTCATTTACGTAAAATAGTTAATAAATAGTAACTTTTGTTACGCAATAGTAAGTACTTACTCTCAAATTATTAAATTTTAAATTTTCATCAACATTTAACTAAGTAAATCATCTACTTGTATTTACTTCAGGCAAACGGGTATTTGAGAATTTATCGATACATTGTCAATTAAATGTGTTAGATCATGTACCAAATAATTATTATAACAACCATGGTTTAAAGAATAACTGTATCTGTTTATGTAATATAAATAATAATTATTTATTAGTTTATCAAATTTCTGTCACTGAAAAGATATTGGCCTGCAGAAATAGAAAAAACGGTGTAACTAATTCGTTTCAGATAGCCGTAGGTAAAAACAGGTGTATTTAGTTATAAGGAATATACCTCTGCGATACTTCCCAAATCAAATAAACAGAAAATAGTTTAAAAGTCACTTTTATGTGAAAAAATCATGAAATTTGGAGTTTTTTTTAAATTGCAGTAAGACTGCACTCGATTAATTTTTTTGAATGTTTCTGTTTACTAGGTAATTTCAAACCGGTTAATTTAAGCCCCGGTTGATTTCATTTCATTGATTATTTATTTAAATAATTGCCGAAAACCATCGAAATTTTCGAAAATTTCAAGCATTTCTTACTCTGAAAGGAAAAATGCTAGACTCTTGAAACTTTGGTGGAATATGTGTCTCATTACCCTCAACTTACAAAAAAAATTTCGTTTCAAAATGTTTATTAGTTTTCGAGAAATTCTATTTGTTTATTAAAAACGTCCCAAATGTTTAATGAAAAATTGACCTATTAACGTTATCAAAAATAATTCAACCACAGCTCATTTTTTTCGTCAAGACTTCAATTTTACGAATCTGTTATGGGCGTATCGATTTTCAATAAATTTGACCGTCAAAATGGCGTTAACAACATTGCTACTTTTCGGAGCAGCGTTTTTTGCAAATAACTTTACAACAAATGAACGTATCTGCACAAATCTTTCATATTTGAGTTGCTGGTATTTTTCTACAAATTTATAAAAAAAATTGTTGCTCTGGGACATGTAGGAGCCGAGATAATTTTTTAAATTGTTTAATGCGCCAAACGTTTATTTATTAATATTTATGGCCAAAATTGAAACTGGTTGTTAATAAGATCTTGAATTTTGTGAATTCATCAAGTCCTATTGAAAACGGGCCCTTTTTGAGGTCAAAATATAATTTTTAATAATTAGTGATTTTAGAGCGTCTTCAATTTGTTTGGCTCAAGGGACAGCTGAATTTTTGATCAAACTAGTTTCAAATTGGGGTAGCGAGAAAAATTCGTCATATCTCCGTTATTTTCCGGCCAATTTCGACATTTTTTTTTTTTTAATTTGGGGTAGCTCACGAAAATAATAACAATGGGCACATTTGCAATATCCAAATAATAAACAAATAATTGTTATAAACAATTTATAATTTTTTTTTAAATTTTTCCTTTTTTGGGCTTATGCAACTTATAATGTGCTAATGTATTAAATATAAATTTATAAAGATTATATAATGGTAACAATGAATGCACAAACTATTTCTCCATCAACAATATACGATGTTACAGCATTGTTACCATTATATAATCTTTATAAATTTATATTTAATACATTAACACATTATAAGTTGCATAAGCCCAAAAAAGAAAAAATTTTTAAAAAAATTATAAATTGTTTATAACAATTATTTGTTTATTATTTGGATATTGCAAATGTGCCCATTGTTATTATTTTCGTGAGCTACCCCAAATTAAAAAAAAAAAACGTCGAAATTGGCCGGAAAATAACGGAGATATGACGAATTTTTCTCGCTACCCCAATTTGAAACTAGTTTGATAAAAAATTCACCTGTCCCTTGAGCCAAACAAATTGAAGACGCTCTAAAATCACTAATTATTAAAAATTATATTTTGACCTCAAAAAGGGCCCGTTTTCAATAGGACATGATGAATTCACAAAATTCAAGATCTTATTAACAACCAGTTTCAATTTTGGCCTTAAATATTAATAAATAAACGTTTGGCGCATTAAACAATTTAAAAAATTATCTCGGCTCCTACATGTCCCAGAGCAACAATTTTTTTTATAAATTTGTAGAAAAATACCAGCAACTCAAATATGAAAGATTTGTGCAGATACGTTCATTTGTTGTAAAGTTATTTGCAAAAAACGCTGCTCTGAAAAGTAGCAATGTTGTTAACGCCATTTTGACGGTCAAATTTATTGAAAATCGATACGCCCATAACAGATTCGTAAAATTGACGTCTTGACGAAAAAAATGAGCTGTGGTTGAATTATTTTTGATAACGTTAATAGGTCAATTTTTCATTAAACATTTGGGACGTTTTTAATAAACAAATAGAATTTCTCGAAAACTAATAAACATTTTGAAACGAAACTTTTTTTGTAAGTTGAGGGTAATGAGACACATATTCCACCAAAGTTTCAAGAGTCTAGCATTTTTCCTTTCAGAGTAAAAAAATGCTTGAAATTTTCGAAAATTTCGATGGTTTTCGGCAATTATTTAAATAAATAATCAATGAAATGAAATCAACCGGGGCTTAAATTAACCGGTTTGGAATTATCTAGTAAACAGAAACATTCAAAAAAACTAATCTACTGCAGTCTTACTGCAATTTTTAAAAAACTCCAAATTTCATGATTTTTTCACGTAAAAGTGACTTATAAACAATGTTCTGTTTATTTGATTTGGGAGGAATCGCAGAGGTATATTCCTTATAACTAAATACACCTGTTTTTACCTACGGCTATCTGAGACGAATTAGTTACACCGTTTTTTCTATTTTTGCAGGCCTATATTTATTTATACCCAATACCCAATTGTACAAATGTATTTTTCTTTAAATTAATTCCCCTATGTTTTTCCAATAGAGTTCCGATAGACCGTTGCGTTGAATGGAAGTATTATTTTAGTGTATATTTATTATACACGATTATTTCACTCAACGATTAACTAACAATTCCAATAATATTATATTTAGATAATTTTTTTATTGGTCAATGATCTACAAATTTTTAATTTCTTTCTAAACCTACTACAACTAAATATTTTTAACTGTTGCGTATAATTAAAACCTACCCATCGTTTATTTAGACTGAGGCCTAATAAAATTTAGTATGGCTTTATAATTTTATGATTTTTGGCACTAGACAAAAATGTAGTTAAGATGCCGTTATAAAACTACTTTTAAGCTGATTCTTATTACACACTTGTATTCAATTCTAACGTAAAAAACTAGAATAATTTTAATTTTAAAATATATAATTTGTGTACCAAAATCAATTTAATGAAAACTTTTATCAGAGTAATATTATTCTTGATAATATTTCAAATAATTTTGATATTGTTAAAATTATATATACCATATGGCTTAATAATTAAAGTATTTTTGTGTCAAGTTCAACCAAATTATTTGTTTTGATTTTACATAGGCAAAATGTTCGCGGTAAAATTAAAAATAAATATATTTCGAAATATCTACAATAATTAATTGTCCTATTTAAAACTACTATTATTTTTAGTATTGTATAGATAATAAACAGTATTTTATCATATCTAATGCGATATCTTTCAATATTTTTTCAAGTTCAAGTTAAAGTTATGAAATTTTGCACATCCACTAAACTTTCTAAGCTTAACAAAATGAGGTAAATATCATCTCAAAATTTTTACCAAGGGTGGGTCAAGCTGTAGGGGTGGGGGGTAAAAATTATCGCAACTTTTTTATTTGTAAATTTTTTTGAGTTTTGACTTCAAATTATGAATTCTCAGAGTTTTTTACAAAGAAAATGTCCTCTTGTGTAAATTCGATCGGAGGCACCGTTTTCGAGATAAATTCATTTTAATATTCAAATGCATGCTCTAAAATGATTAGGTAAGTGGAGTAAGTGGACTAATTTTTTCCTTTTCCCGTCGAAACAAAATTTAAATGCCAGATCAAACCAAGATTTTCTTATTTATTTTAACAACTGCTCAAAATGCTTAAAATTTGTTTTGACGCGAAAAGGAAAAAATTGGTCCACTTATCTAATACACTTAGATAAAATGTGCCTCCTTACTGAAATTAAAAAATTATTTTCACATATTATTTTAAAATTATTATTGTTTCAGCATACTATGTACAACAACATTAACATTATAGAAATTTGTGAGATGAGTAACATTGAAATTTAAAATACCATATAGCCAATGTTTTTCGAATTCAAATATCTCGAGAAACAGGCACCTAAACTATAGAGTAATGTATTAAGAGTACCTTTTTTGCGTAAAAATTATTTAAAAATAAAAGAAAACCAAGAAAACAAATATTTGGCCAGTGGCGTACAAATTAAGTGCGGGAAACTCCTTCACCCCCTACCGTGGAATCCTGGCAATAGTGAGGAACCAGTTCTTTCACTGATATTATGCATCTTGGACCACTAACACTATCTACTAAATATGGTAAAGAAATGTTAAGTAATTTCAAACTAATATGTAAAAATGTTTTTTTAATTTTTAACTTCTGGCACATATTATCGTTTTTGGGTAAATCTTCATATTTTGGGCTAAGGATTCCTCAGTTAGCGTATGACCAATTATTAATGTATTAATAAAACACCCTGTATAATATAGGGTGTTAAGAAAAAGTAGGTCATGCCTTTAACCACAGATTCTTTGGGCGAAAATAATGTGACTTTTATAATGTGATTTTTTATTTTGGATCGTAGTTTTTTTATACAGGGTGTTAAAGTTTACATTTTGAAAATTATTTTTATTAATAATACTGTTACTGGTTAAGATTTTTACCCGAATTTTTGCACAGACTTTCTTCTTATACAGATACACTTTTTGTGTAATTTTGGTCAAAAAAGTCAAAACGCAAACGGGAAAAAGGGGGGTTGTGTTACCCATTAACCCCCCCAACTTTTTCATGCGTACGCCTATGGTCTCTAGATATTTATTTTTAGATTAAACACTTATATCCCCAATTTTTTTTACTCCTACTTTTACTTTGATTTAGGACTTGATGAACGAGATATTCCAGTAAATTCAGAATCATTTTCAATATTTCAGTTTCGGAATTTATTGTTTTTACTATTGTTGTTCGTAGTAATCCTGGATTTTCTTTAAATCGACTACTTTTAGACAAAAAATGCTAAACAAAAAATACTAATTTAATACGTTATACGTATTGTGGTTATTAATTAGTATTCTACCTGATATCTTGTTTTAGTAATAATTGTATTTTCTGTATTTTTGCTGTCTGCTTTATTTACCATATGTACAATAACTGGATTCGCCCGTTGGATAAATTATTCAAAAATTAATAAATAATTAAAGTAAATAATATGAAAAGTTTAATTTTAAACACAGCAATGTTTTATTTTTTTTAGCATTTTCTTTAAATTAGTGTTTCTATTTGCTTATTTTACCTACCTCAGTGGCATAGATAACTAAGTATTAATTTAGGTTTCCTAAGCAAAAATGTGTACGCCACTGTTTTTTTTTTAAGATTTTTATTTTATTGAACTTTTCTGACTATGCACAACAAAAAAAGTCTCTAGCATTTTTTGTCTAAAAGTAGTCGATTTAAAGAAAACCCAGGATTACTACGAACAACAATAGTAAAAACAATAAATGCCGAAACTGAAATATTGAAAATGATTCTGAATTTACTGGAATATCTCGTTAATCAAGTCCTAAATCAAAATTTTGGAAGAGTAAAAAAAATTGGAGAAATAAGTGTTTAATCTAAAAATAAATATCTAGAGACCATAGGCGTACGCATGAAAAAGTTGGGGGGGTTAATGGGTAACACAACCCCCCCTTTTTCCCGTTTGCGCTTTGACTTTTTTGACCAAAATTACATAAAAAGTGTATCTGTATAAGGTGAAAGTCTGTGCAAAAATTCGGGTAAAAATCTTAAACAGTAACAGAATTATTAATAAAAATAATTTTCAAAATGTAAACTTTAACACCCTGTATAAAAAAAACTACGCTCCAAAATAAAAAATCACATTATAAAAGTCACATTATTTTCGCCCAAAGAATCTGTGGTTAAAGGCATGACCTACTTTTTCTTAACACCCGTATAATAAAAGGTTACAGGTCCTAACACAGAGCTCTGCGGAACTTTGAGACTTAACTGGGAACATTGGCAATAAGATATTATAATATGCTTGTCGAAAATTAAAAAAAAAACATACTAAACGGTATTAGCATACAAATTTTATAATACTGCTATATATATCTACATGCATATATGCAATATGCATATTTACTGTTTTTAAGTTGTGTTTCTGGATTGTGTAATATTTTTTATTTTTTTAACGTTTTCGTTCTTAAATAAAGAAGCATTGTTTTTGTGGCCACATTTAATATTTATGTTGCATTAACAATTCAAAAAGTTAATTAAGAATTCGATTTTTAACTGGGATATACAATATAGGTATAAGTAAGGTTATATAAGCCTGTTCATTAGGAAACTCATTATTTGCACAAATAATATACCAAGGTATATCAACAGATTAAGATAATTCATGTGAAATAACATTATCAACGGGAAGTCAGTTTATCATTTTGTTTTTTAGTGGTTAAGGAAGTAGAAAGATAAGCTAAAAACCCATATTACGTAGCTTACGTAGAAATATAAACTTGAGAATAGTAATACAAAAGGATTATTATTGGCGACATTATTTTACTTATTTACTGAGATAAACAATTTTTATATAATCATACCAAACATTCTATTTTTGTATTACTAGCAAAACATTCTCAAGTAGAACAAATTATGTATTGGCTGGACTTCGATTTCATATTGGGTCAATACAAAATCTAAATTGAAAAAAACATATTGTACCGATATTAACAAAAATCAACTTTAAAATATTAGTAATTCAATAACGGTGTTATCTTAACTATTATTTTTGATGTATGGTATAAACCATGGTGTAAGACAAATAGGTGATGAAACGCCTCAATTAGAATGTCTCCAAATTGTTAACGCAAGAGACGCGAAATCGTAAGACTAAGAGAGAGAGTCGGTGGCCGCGAGGGCCCCTCGCATCGTCCCTAGTTAATTTCCACTTCATTTTACCAGGTCGAAAAATATACCATTCGATGCAGAAAAATATGTAGAACACGATTGTTGAAAAATTATGTGTCTAAATTGTCGGCTACTGTGCAAAAAAATAAAAACCATAAATGAAATTGGACGCCGGCACGTTTAACTCGAAACGCTGCTAAAACCATTCGAGATATGAAAAAAATTAACATAAACAATTTTATAGAGAACTAAATTTCCTATAAAAAAGTCAGTGACGGCATATGTCTATCTTAAATATTTTAGGCGTGAGCACGGTGTAAGACAATTCTTACACCGTGGGCGTGAGGGTGGCTGAAAGTTGTGCGCTGGAAAACGATAAGTTTAATTTAACAAAAGATCAGCGCGCGAATTTGAGGCGCCCTCACACCAAAACTATTAAAGATAGACTAATGCCACCACTGACTTTTTTATAGGAAATTTAGTTCTCTATAAAATTGTTTATGTTAATTTTTTTCATAACTCGAACGGTTTTAGCAGCGTTTCGAGTTAAACGTGCCGGCGTCCAATTTCATTTATGGTTTTTATTTTTTTTTTGCACAGTAGCCGACAATTTAGACACATAATTTTTCAACAATCGTGTTCTACATATTTTTCTGCATCGAATGGTATAATTTTCGACCTGGTAAAATGAAATGGAAATTAACTAGGGACGATGCGAGGCGCAGCCCGCGCGGCCCTCGCGACCACCGACTCTCTCTCTTTGTCTTACGATTTCGCGTCTCTTGCGTTAACAGTTTGGAGACACTCTAACCATACGATACATTGAGGCGTTTCACCACCTAATTGTCTTACACCGTGGTATAAACACAATATTGATAAACGTCAAAGTCGATAAATATTAGTTTGACAGTATTGAAAAAAACATTTTATTCGACATTGGTAATGTTCTTTGTAAGCTATACCGGGTGTTAATTATAAGTTTTAGACACATTTAAATAGGTGGTGTAGAATTCAAAAATCAAGAAAGTCTTATGACATTTTTCTCTAATATGAAGTATTTTCTATGAATAACGCAAACGTTTTCAATTTGGATAGTACAAGGTCGATCGACTGGCCAACAGTGAGGCATATCAACTGTGTTTATATCACATTCGAAGTCCAATGATCTTGTACCACAGGCGGGTAGAAAGCAAGCTAGCTTTTTGCATTATGTTATTAAACTGACATCTATGTTTATTTACTTATGAGAAACGTATATTTCATACAAAGACACTAAATAATCATTAAATTATTATTAAAGTTTATGAACAATTGGCCGCATTGCATTGCCCATGGATTACGGCATCATCCCCAGCTCAGTGCAAAGCACTTTCTGGCTGTTCTCAAAATACAGAGTGAATATCAATAACTCATCTTAATTTTATGGGATGGTAGGTCCCTTAATGGTAAGGCCATATACCAAATATAAAAAATATATACCCTGTAGTTTTCGAGAAAGAAAATAAATTAAAATACGTCAACATTTTCAGAACATCGTAACTGACCTATCTCAACAGAAAATAAATCAGGATAAGTCTTTGCCTCTGGCATTCACCTTGTTTTTTGCAATCATAAATTCACTAGTTTTCAATTAACTTGTCTCCGACCGCAAGTTTATGAAAGACCGTCAAACGGCGGCTTACTTTATTAGACGCTTTTTGTCACGTTTTTTACGTTAGAACTTGAAGTCTGTGACTTGTATATGTTATCGAACCCAGGAGATGCTGTAAAAGTAGTTTTAAGCAAAAGATCCCAATTAGACATAAGCACACAAGCTAAGGCTTGAATGGTGTATGTGGAACATCTGTTCCATGTACACCATTTTTTTATCAAAAATATGTCGAATTTCAAGTCAGTTCCTAAACCCAAAATTCCTTCTTTTTGCCTGATATGCATGAATCCATGCATATCAGGATTTTTTATAAAATTTTTAAGACGATTTTCAGTACAGTTTCCAAAATTCCCTTTATCTTTTTCGGCCCATATCTCATGTTTGAACGAACGCATCCAGGCACGATGCAGCATGTAGAGACGACCAAGGACATGCATTGTCCTCAGCCAGTACCGATTCCTCGAAGGACGGACTGCGCCACAACAATGATCATAGCGCAGATGATCATTGTCATAAGCCGGTCTAACGGATCACAGGAATACTCCACAAAGGCGCGAGAGTGAATCTACCGTAGATCGGTAGCTCTTGATATGATCTATCATAGACTGATCCACCTTCGTGGTCGCACTGATCTACGGACCCATAGGTTCACTCTACCCTCGCGTTCTGGAATTCCTAGTGAGTCCGTGACCTACGGCTTCCAAGGATGGTTGAGCTGGCCTCGCCTACCCATTGGTCATCGTCTCTACCGGGATCGTGTCTGATAGCACCATTTTGAAATTTTAGGAACTGTATCAAAAAGTGAAATTGCGGAATTTTGCGACGCCACGTGGCGACGTGAAGTGGTCTCGGGTCTTTTCCATATCTATAGTGGGAGACCTCCCGATGATCTCGCAAAATGGAAATAAGGTATTTTTGATTAAATCAAGCCAGGATAAGCCTCAGTGCGGTACGCACGGGTACCGGGGCGCTTCCCCATTATTACCAGGTGACCGCCTTGTGAGATAGCATTCGAAGAGATTTCCCCTTTCTGAAATATCCACAGACGTCTAACGGCATATACCCCTTTTGGAGAATATTACCTTAAATTTTTAGTCTATAATTCTAACAGTAAATCTATAAAACCCACTCACTAAATTGCCAGTCACGTCCATGTAATAATTCTCTTTCGGCAATCGATCACTCGTCTTTAAGCGCGGCCGTCGCGGTCGCTGACCCCTTGTGGGGGTATCGTGGTTATGGTGGCAGACCTTGCTAGGTGAGGCTCTATATGTACTATGATGATTGTTTAATATATACCCTTATTTATTATCCATGTCTTCTTATTGCGTTCTAGTATTAGTCTAGTATCTGTGTTGACCCCATAGCTAACGACCCTCGCAATTGCGTCGGTTTGACCATTCGGCTGAGCCAAAGAAGAGTGAACGAGCAAGACCTGTCTGGGCAGGTGTCAGAAGTGAATTGTGTATTGTGCAAAGTGTTTAGCTAGTGTTGTATCTTTAGTTCAGGACGTTGCGAAGCCTGTATACGAGGAAGCATTCACTGTCGACAGTTGCCGTTAATCTATCGATTTCGAGACTTCGATGTATTAAGGGTTTGCCACGACCTGCGTTGAATTCAACGGCCAAGAGTTAAATCAGATGTGGTGATAGCGATTAATTGACTTAATACGAATATCGGTCGTTCCCTCCCACTATCACTGGTTATAACGAATGGTTAACTAACGTTGACACAGCCTTAACAAATTAGTTTAGTTATTAAACGTTGATATATACAAGGCATGTTATTCACCCCACAGTGGGTCAGTAGAGCGACGAAGCGATACTCAAAAGTTTACCAGAATTTTACGTAGGGTAGGTCAGTTTTTCAACTTTCATTTTTATATTTTTTTATTGGTAATTTGTGTTATAAATATCAACAGAAATCCCCTCTTAAAATTAAAATGAGTTATTGGTATTCACCCTGTAGTTACCACAAATTATTTTCTGACGAAACTATCGCTATAAGATGTCATAAGATTTTTTTTATTGTCATTCTACACAACTCATTTAAATTTGCCTAAAATTTTTCCCAACACCCTGTATTACTGAACCAATAAACATAGTAATAAATATTGGTTTTGCAATACTATATAGGCTATATTTACGACGTTGGTTTATTACAAATATTATACACCCTCTATATTGACGAACTTACTTTTAACCAATATAATTTAATCCATATTTTTCCATATTATTAAATATAACCATAGATTCATTCCTTAATCAATGATATAACTTTTACCACATTGACATTCCACCATAATTATTGTTTTATATTTTGAAAGGAAATATCTCGGATATTATATGATTACAGTTAGAGTGAATTATCCTGCAATGTGATGAAGACTGGTAATACGGGATTTGGAATGTAACTTATTGTTTGTTTTTGAATAAAAATAATAAAAAACGGGTAAAAAAATTAGTTTATGTTTATTTGATCAAAAAGCCTTTATTTTAACTAGGTACTTGTCAAAAAAAAAATTTGGCATAACCTTATTTTTTTATTCAATGTTTAAATTTAAATTCAATGTTTAAATTTAAATCAATCATTTTAAAAAACAACCGCCTACAATGGATACGTGCTAGCCCTTATCTTGTCTGTAACATAAAATAATTCTGATGCAGAATATCCAGAATAATGCCAGTAAAACATTTTAGTTGCCTTTAAAAAGTGTCCTCATTTAATCGGTAACATTTTGTAATAACTGTAATTTCTGATGATTGTTAATAAATCGAAACGTTAGACAATAAAGTTGTTTATATATTGATGACCGATATGCCCAAGAAACACTAAACTAATATTTAAATTCAACTGTCAAGAAAAAACTAAAAATATATACCTATATTATGAAGAATTGTAAGACGTTAAAAACTACAAGTGTTTTCTTGGTACACTTAAAAACACCTCTCAAGATACAGACAGTGACATTACAGCGAAGGTTTTATTCGCATTTCCGTGGACTGTACTGCATATTATGAATTAATTTTGACATCTCAGATATAGAAAATAATACAGGAATGCAGTTAAATGGAATATTTAACAAAATTATATTATTTGTAATAAGTCAGAATTGATGTTTTTTAACATTGGAAATGTTTTTGTTTTCGTATAGGGGGTTGAAAATCAGTTTCATGTTGCATATTATGAAGCATACTTATAGAAACAGTGGCGACAACAGAGTGACCAATTTTTGGTTGGTTGTCTAAATCACGTGGTACCGGCAGTTATGTTATTATTTTTTTATAGGCGTCTTCTTGTCGAGAAAATCCCAACGGCTATATCTCGTTGCGATTCTTTGAATATTTAAAAAGTTGTTGGCGTTTCAATATCCCATGTCGAAGAGTTTTGTAAATTTTGCGAAATTAAAATGGCCGAATGCGCGCGCGCAGAACCCTCCAAATTTTATGCGTGTGCAGGTCTTGCCAAAACTTTAAAATTTTTCGTTAACGTCACAAATGTCACTTTTTAGTTAGGATCTGCTGACCTCAAAATCGCAGCTGGACCGCACAATTCACGATGTACTTTCAAGTTGGACTTTCGAGCTTGGATTTATTGCCAGAACGGCGGCCCGGTGGCTTGTTTTAGTTTGGGAATAAGGTTTAAAATTTTCGCGTTTTCGCAAAATTCGCCAAAAAATCCAAAGTGCGTCCGATAGATTACAGCTTATAGTCGATCCAGCGAAATTTAATGATTTCTTAATATCGGCCCTAGGACGGAACCGAGTACAGTTTCGGACTCGGGACGACTTCAGGACCCCAAAACAATTTTCTGTTTCTCGATAGTACCTTTCCTTCACTTTGACATTTAATTGTATCGAGTATTGTATCCAAGTAAGAAACTGCATGCTTCAAGAGCAGGATTAAACAAATGTTTTTAGTTTCATAGTAGGGGGTCAAAAATCAGTTTCATGGCAGAATGACGTAACGCGTGAGATTTCAGTGGTTTCAGAACGATAGACGTCAAAATTGCACTTTTTCGTTCACTCCTATTGAGCCTAAAATCAGAGCGTGACCGTGCAATTCACGATGTAGTTCTAAGTTCGACCCTCTACCTTGGATTTCTTACCAAAACAGTCTCTCGGAAATTCGTTTGAAAATAGTATTTGAAGTTTTCGTGTTTTTGCAATTTTTTCAATTTTGTCAATGATTTGCAATTTGACAAATCATAGGGGTGGATTTAGGATTGGGGTTGATCTGGCAGGTTGGCGATACCTGATTTGTACGTATAACGGAGTGTTGGAGGTTTGAATGCCATTACTTTAACATGAAGTAGATTAAGCAAAAGTAAACAAAAATTATTACATGGGAATTTATCGCTGTGTTAGAAAAGTCACGCCCAACAATCTCCAAGACAACTTAACATCGAGAAGCACGTCGAACAGCTTATTTCCTTTTGTCTCGTCGAAATATGTATAGCAGAAAACCATATGTAACTTAAAATTTTGTCGTTTTTCGCAATTTACAAAGATAGCAGTGATTTGAAGGAAAATAAAATATTATGTTCAACTCCTCTCTCAATGCCTGATCCAATGATATGTCACACGGTTACAGTACAGGCAAAATGTACCGAAATTAATCAAATAAGCAAGAATATTGCGAAATCTTTGTAACTCTATAGGTACTTATTATTTATGTAATTTAAAGGTGAATTTTTATTGCATCCACATTTGTACGACGTATGTTAACTACGTGAAAACCAAATTTAGGCAAAATTCAGTAATCGTAGCCCTCCCTCAGGAAAAGTTTTTGTCAAATGATATAAACGAAATCCGATTAATTTCAATGTTGCCAAAAATTCTTTAAAACAGGATGGTTTGTAAAACAAGCTGTAGATGATGTGGATTCACCTATTGTTAAAATAGCAATTGAAATTTGTACTTAGTTGATGAGGACGTTGAACTCCTTGTTCTATTAATCGCTTTAACTCCAGAAGAAAAAGATATACTTTTCATAAGGCCAGGAACCGGAAAAATTATATGGAAAATTCTTTCTTCGTCAGAAATCCAGAAATGACAAGAACGTACAAAAATAGTTATTTACATTACTAGATGCGAAAGGTTACTTTAAGGTGGGAGGTGATTCTTGAATGGTCGAGGCGAAGCCGAGACCTTTCAAAACACACCGAATACTTAAAAGGGTTTTCGCAACGTGAAATATATTATATTTTTTCTATTATACCGAAAAAAATTATGAAATTTACTAGTTTAAAACTAATTATTTCATGAAATTAATTGACATTTTTAATAAATTTTATAGTTTAGGAGGCTGCCTGTGAAAATTGTTTCCATGGCAACGAAATATTACACATTTTAATTTCTGGTGGTTTAAAACTAAAATAAACAAATACCTACATGTTTTGTGGCGATATAAATGGGAATATTGCTTGTGCCTTGTTTTACCCCAAGAAATCCAAAGCAAGGTATATGCAAACCTATGAAGCGTTTTTAAAATGGAGTAAGTAGGTACTACGTGCCGACAAAAATGTTGGCGTACTTCCTAGAAAGAACTTTCTTTATTAATACAAAATTGTTTAGTTGTATTCATTTGTTCAAATAGAACGAATTAATTTCGTTTAAAATTTGTTTTTCTGCTTTTCTGTCCTGGCCGCATAAGTTTGACTTTCGTAGATAGCAACGCCTTATAGCAACCAGGTAACTCGAATGTTTACTTTCGTTATCGCGCGTGTTGCTAGGGTTACAAAGTTCATTTATATAGACGGTAGTAGAAAAATACAATTTTACTGACTCATGCCTTCAGTGGTTATGATACCACGTCTAGAATATTTCAGAAAGAAAAATTAAAAGTCATCAAACTTGTTCAGAAAGAAATGCAGTTAGTTTATGTAGTAAGAACTTTCAATGGCAAGAATTCAACCCCCTCACAAGTAAAATAGGCTGGTGAAACTCTTTTCCTACTTGTATACGGTGCAAGGAAAATCACAAATGTCTCACTCAACTCATACAGATTTAATCAATTCAAAAAATCGCTGCACGAACAAAAATCAAAGTTGGAATTATTACCACCAACTTCAGAGGCAGTAGCTTAATATTCATTACGAGTATTCTACAAAATTCAGAAATGGCTTGGCAATGAAAAAAATCCACAACAGTGGGGATAGAAGAAAATTACCGGCTCCTTACATACTGTGACAACACTATTTGTGCCAACAGCAGAATCAATATTGCAGCTTATCTCCTGCAACCATAACAGAAAAGCAGGTTGAAGATGCTCACAAATTTACGGAAATTGTCAGGGAGTGCGATGTCTAAATTCATATATGGATAAAATTATCGAGGATCTAAACGACGCAGAAGATTTAGATGCTATCGATTCCGATTTTCTTTAGATACAAAGTGTGTTTCATTCAATATATTATATATACAATTTTAAACAACTCGATAATCCTCACTTGTACAATGATTATGTACTTTTTCATTTTGCAGAATATACTCACAGATAAACAAGCAGAAAATGAAGGAAACAAACGTAAAATTGGTAAAAAAATTTAATAAAAAAGTCAAAAATTAATATTTCTCTATAAATGAAATTGTTCTTATTTTTTGAAAGTTTCTCATGGTTCAATTGCCAATTTTTATTATGCATGTGAAAAACCTAGTTCATCCCACGATTTTTCAATTAGGCAGCTCCGACACACCCCTTAGGGTTCGGGACTCTTAAGTTTCTTGAAACATACGTATATATTTTTAAACGTACCTATATGTCAAGTTTCAACGAATTCACTATGTTCTTGTTCAGTTTGGACACTTTTCCTGTACTATTAGCTGCGTTTAATAGTTTGCGATTAATCGATATCGGTATTTGTAATTGTTAGGAATCACTTTTAATCTTCCCGAAATTATATTAAATTATTTCAGTTTTAACATTAAAAATGTTTGTTAGTGAAAAAAATTTGTATAATACCATTTTCGTTTTCATTATGAGAATGTTTCTGTTAATAAAATTAATTTTTATTTTAATTTCTAAATAAAACTGCTGATAATAAGATTTTAATTTTTGAAAATGTTTTGTGTTAATGAAATAACTATTTACTACTTTGCAACAAATTTTCATTTTTATCACGAAATATCACAAGATTTGCGTTCTACTTCGTCATTTCCAATGTCTCCTCCGGTTGCATCTTTGCAAGGGCCTGTGAATTTTTTTTATAAATTTTGAACAATTTGGGGAGTTTGAAGAGAAGCATCAAATTAGAATTAAAATATTTTAATAATTATTGGGTGCTGCAGTTTCCAAAACGTAATATAATTTCAATTTATTGTGGATTACTTATCTGAATCAACCACGAAATTTCTCTGAGATACCTATAGGGTATTGTAAAATTTAATATTGTGGTACATTTGCACATATTAAGCAAATCCAACAGAATTAAAGCTGAAATATAAATGTATTTTAAGTACGGCTTATACAATATTGTATTTAGAAGCAAGTTCCTGTTCGGATAAATTAAAATTTCGTTATCCCCACCACCTTCATTTTAACTATTCAATTTAAAATTACTTACATAGAAAATGCCTTTGAAAATCATTACGAAAACACTATTTGAACATTAAATTGAGTGGTAAACATATTAGACAGCCTCAAAATAACTTTGATGTAAAGTTTAAAGTTTTCTTTCAATCATAACATTATATTTACCTTATAGTAACTGCTAATAACACGATGATGACACCAACCATAAACATAGCAACGCACACTCCACCAATCATGTACAAACTCTCGTTCGGTGCATCTGCAAAAAAAAACATTGTATTATTGTATATAGAATAGTAACTTAAAGAAATAAAAACGTACACATTTAGCCATAGATGGTTCTAATGTTGTACACACACATCCATAATAACTAAAAGCTCAAAATAATAAAAACCCATACAGTAATATGGCAATCCAAGAAAAAATATGCCCAATAAAATAGCAGCTAAAATTATTGTACAGTAATATACTATACTTATCTATTATTATATAATACAGTATTTTTTATAAATAAGCAAAACAAAATTTATTTTTGCAATGAATCTTATATTGAAAATAATTCGAAGTATACTGATATTTAATTGAATCGCTTATAAATATATAGAATACACAAAACTGATTTACAAGGTTTTCTGTAACCTAGTTCCAGATGCAGGAACCAAAATTAGAAACGTTGCAGCAATAAATCCCGAAAATACAATTTCCTGCTGCTAAATTAAATTCAGTTCTTCCCAAAATAAATTGTGTATTTATTTTTAAAATGAGGCCATTTTGACACACTTTATGATATAAAATAATCCTAGTCAACACGTTTCCCAGTGTTAATGCTAATTTTATAAACTAAATCTGGACAATTTTAAGCAACTAATACTGTCTTTTAAGCAAAGACAAATAAACAATAATAATTATAATATGCAATAAACGTTTCTTCTCTTTAAAGATACTACATTAAATATGTATCTATACAATATTTTCTTTACTTTATTTGCTTATTTATTATACCGGGTGGCCACGAATCAATGAACGCCCCCAATTTTTTGGTTGTTTTTGAATTTCAAAATTTCGTCTTTGGTATACGTGAATAAGACAAAAGTGGGCTATTTTTAGACTAACAGGAACGAAAATATCACTTCCGGTTGAACCGGAAGTGACATCAACTTTTTTTTCTTAAATGGAATGACCATGTTTTTTTATGATGTTTTATAAAACATGAAATTCTAATTGCAGCAGTTTTGTCGAATTTCAAAAATTCCAAAAAATAAGTGAGATACGAACGATTTTTTAATTTTTACAATATGGCCGCGTCAGATGAATGCGATGTAAGAAAATTACTAAGTAGGCTATGGAAATTATTAGCAAGGTAGTAAGCTTGTCTGTAAACAATAAAATAGTTAATTAAATTAATGATAGATACGACTATTTTAAAGTTTTTCCCAAAAAACGGAATTTAATATTCACTTTAATTTCCGTAGAGGTCCTATGGAAAATTTTTAAATTGGACCGTACTATTTTTTGTTATTATTCGGACATAATGATTCATAAGCTTTAATTTTTTCGCCAATAATCATTTCTTAACGAGATCCTTTGTAATAATAAAAGTGTATTTAAAAGGCAAGCACAAATTAAACAAGAAATAATTTTAATGAACCTTTTAAAAACACTTTTATTATTACAAAGGATCTTGTTAAGAAATGATTATTGGCGAAAAAATTAAAGCTTATGAATCATTATGTCCGAATAATAAAAAAAAATTGTACGGTCCCATTTAAAAATTTTCCATTGGACCCCTACGGAAACGAAAATGAAAATGAAAATTCCGTTTTTTGAGAAAAACCTAAAAATAGTCGTATCTATCAGTAATTTAAATAACTATTTTATTGTTTACAGACAAGCCTGCTACCTTGCTAATAATTTCCATAACCTACTTAGTAATTTTCTTCGCATTCGCATTCATCTGACGCGGCCATTTTGTACAAAATAAAAAATCGTTCGTATCTCACTTATTTTTTGGAATTTTTGAAATTCGAAAAAACTGCTGCAATTAGAATTTCATTTTTTATAAAACACCACAAAAAAAACATGGTCGTTCCATTTAAGGAAAAAAAGTTGATGTCACTTCCGGTTCAATCGGAAGTGATATTTTCGTTCCTGTTAGTCTAAAAATAGCCCAGTTTTGTCTTACTCACGTATATCAAAAACGAAATTTTTAAATTCAAAAACAACCAAAAAATTGGGGGCGTCCATTGACTCGTGGCCACCCGGTATTTCTTATTTATATACTTTTATACCTACATTCCATATTATTATACATATAATTTAAAACTGAAATCTTTAATATATTTTTAGTAAAACGATCTGCAAATTATTAAATATCTATCTGCTAATTTTATAAATTATAACATTAACATTCCGTTTAACCTGATGAACGCTTTTTAAATAATAATAATGACCTAATATCTGCAAATCTGATTTTCATAATTGTTTTCCGCAATAATTTTAAATATTGTATATTGATTGGTAGTTTAAAATTGTTTAATTTATTGTAAACAATTAGACTAAATTTTATATTGGAATGGGTTCTGATTGTTTTGTTAAAAAGATTGGTGGGTGACTTTTAACGAATAAAGTACCATGTATATTTTTTTAAACGATCCAAATATTTTATATGTTTAATAAAGTGTAATAAAATAGTTTTCTTTTAAATACTGTAATTCTTTGACGTCAATACAGAACGTTGAGTTATGATAAGGTGCCAGTATTCAGAAGATTAGTATTATACAGATGACTATACAGAGTGTCCCAGCCTCGCGTCGGCCAAATGTCCTGGCTCTCCTATAAGAGATATCGAAAAATTTCAAAAACGAGATGATAGAGGACACAATGGTGCATAGTATAAAAATATTTTGAAATATACAGGGTGATCGATTTAGGCGTGATGTCATAAACTTATGTTTTTTTAAATGGAACACTAGATATATTATTACATATTTGAATTCTCCTTTTAAAGACGACTCAATCGATGTGCCACTTGATGGGTCTGCGATGGGTCGGCACCATGATATGGGTGAGTTTGTACCAAAAACGTGCCAACTTTGTGAGCTCACTGTGGCGTAGCGGAAAAGCATTTTGAGATCTAGTTTGTGCCAAAAATTGTCAAAAACCCTGTAGTTTACGCTGCTGTTATCAGATCTAACGAAATCGTCATTTTATACCGGGTGAGTCAGGAAACGCCAAATCTACTTTTTCCCATTTTTTTCAAATGGAATACCCTATATATTATGACACGAAAGGAGAGCCCTTTGAAAGAGCTTTCCACTGATATAAAGGTTTAAGGGTCTATCTGTCATGGGTGCCAAGATATTTGATGGCAAAGTGGCACAATTCGAGGTTTTTTAAAAGATTACACTCAATTTTCAATTGTTTTGTAAATTTTCGCTGAAATCGGCTCTTTTCAACTTAAGTAGAAATTAACATAACAATAAAATCTACAAATTAAAAGCGTTTCAAATTTGTTACAAACAAATGTCAGTGATAAATGCCATCTAGATATTTGGAAAATTCACACAGTTCAAGTATTTAAATGTAGAATAATATGACAACTTTCTTTTCATTTATAAGAGATGAAACTTACATTAATTGAAACAATAATGCTCATAGTTTCTTCTTGCAAAAACAAAAAAAAAACGTGACAATGCCTCCTATGATATTCAAATTTCTAGAAATTACCTGATGTTTTTATTAAAATGCAGTTTCACTGGAAACCGTTGGTTTTAGGTATAACCATAGTTTAATAAAAATTGTAGAGCGACAATCTCTATCCAAATATGTAAAAATATATGGGGTGTCCCATTTAAAAAAATGAAGTTATGATAGATTAAAGTTAGCCATTTTTGTATCATCGTAATAAACACCCTGTACAAATAATTTCAACTTTAAAATATCTGGAGGCTAGGACATGGCGTTGCTTAACACTTAACAAAAAAAGTTTGCTTAATCTGTGAAAATACCGCACATGCAGAATTCATTAGTGAGGTCTGCAAGTGACAATTTTTCTGAAAAAAGTTGAATAATTCGACAACGCCGCAACGGAATTTCAAAAACCAGATATATTCGAAAAGGTAATGAAAGAAGGAATAAAAATTTGCAAAAATATATAGGGTGTCCCATTTAAAAAAGCATACTTTTGATATGCCACTCTAATATCAAACACCATGTATGATTAGAAATAATTTTAAAATATGGTACTATTGGTCTCCTACAACTTTTATTTGAAACTTTTTTCTGTATAATAAATATTAAAGGAGTTATCGACCGAGGCGCCCTTGGTGACTCACCCTGTATATTATATTTAAAAGACATTTAAACAAATTCAAGCACACACTTTTAAAAAATACAAGTATTTAGTCAAGAATACTTGTGTATTTTGTTCCGTTAAAATTTCAGTTTAAATTTATCTTGTAACTGAAAAATGTTTATCTTATAATGTAACTGCAAAACTAGGTGAACCCAATCCTTGACTTTTGAAACTAGATTTATTATTACTCTTGTTAATTAAACATAAGAGTACAATAAATATACCAGTTACTAAGACAACATGTTATACACAACAGAAGTCAATGTCAAGCACATTGGAATAAATCAATAAACGTTAAAGCTGAGAATATGAAGTTAGCAAATTTAATAACTTTTACACGCAGGTCGCAGACACACACATACGCAATTTTGGTACATATTTTAAACAAGAATCACCCCTTTTAAGTGTTATACGACAGCAATAATAGAAATGCGCAATTGCGCAAAAGCAGAGATACATTATACCGGGTGACCACGAGATGAGGTTACACTCTATAACTTCTTTGTTATTAAACCGATTAATTTGAAATTTACAGGTGAGGCATAACATCTAAATGCGCAACTTTTGACACTTGGTGGCTTTATTTCTTACTTCCGATTTAACCGGAAGTGATATTAACTTTCTTATTTTAAATACAACTCTACCTGTTTCTGTAATGTATCTTATTCGTTATAAAATTTACAATACAATGATATGTCACACAATGACATTTCATTTCAAAATGGCCGAAAAATTAAATTTTTTCAAAAATATTAAAATGTCAATTAAAAGATTGAAAAATAATTTTTTTCCAAAGTTGGCCGTGAAATCAAAAGAGTAATGAATTTGACATATTTAATTTTTAATTTGTACAAAAATTTCGTTTTGGCAGAAAGATATTAGGAAAATAAGATAAATATTTTTCTGCAATTTTTAAATACTCAAAACTTTTTTTTTTAAATACACCTACCTGACTTTTTTTTAAATTTTGCAATTGCTTGTTTCTTCTCTTTGATTTAATGCCATTAACGTACCGAATTATTCACAAAATATAAAAATTAAATAAAAATTTCTCCTAATATTTATTTTATTTTTCTAATACCTTGCCGCCAAAACGAAATTTTGATGCAAATTAAAAATTAAACATGTCAAATTCATTACACTTTTGATTTCGCGGCCAACTTTGGGAAAAAATTGATTTTCAAAATCTTTTAATTGACATTTTAATATTTTTGAAAAAAATTTATTTGTCGGCCATTTTGAAATGAAATGTCATTGTGAATACACTTTTATTATTACAAAGGATCTCGTTAAGAAATGATTATTGGCGAAAAAATTAAAGCTTATGAATCATTATGTCCGAATAATAAAAGAAAATAGTACGGTCCCATTTAAAAATTTTCCATAGGACCCCTACGGAAATGAAAATGAAAATTAAATTCCGTTTTTTGAGAAAAACCTAAAAATAGTCGTATCTATCAGTAATTTAAATAACTATTTTATTGTTTACAGACAAGCTTATTACCTTGCTAATAATTTCCATAGCCTACTTAGTAATTTTCTTACATCGCATTCATCTGACGCGGCCATTTTGAAAAAAACAAAAAATCGTTCGAATCTCACTTATTTTTTGGAATTTTTGAAATTCGAAAAAACTGCTGCAATTAGAATTTCATGTTTTATAAAACACCACAAAAAAAACATGGTCATTCCATTTAAGAAAAAAAAGGTTGATGTCACTTCCGGTTCAATCGGAAGTGATATTTTCGTTCCTGTTAGTCTAAAAATAGCCCACTTTTGTCTTATTCACGTATACCAAAAACGAAATTTTTAAATTCAAAAACAACCAAAAAATTGGGGGCGTACATTGACTCGTAGCCACCCGGTATACAGGGTGTGTAAAAAGTATTGAAACATGACCATAACTTTCAAAATATTGATTGTATAAAAAAAACCTTGGACAGGTCGATTTTTATTTTCAATTACGCAACTTTTGGTACGATTTATAATTTCTAGTTCTACTCACTCCCCCCCCCCCCCCCAGCCACCCCAACTTTTTTTTTCAAATGACAACCTACCCTTTGTAATACCCCAAAAGAAAGGTATTTTAATAGACTATTGAACGCTGTAAAGAAATCCGAAATCCGTCGATGCAATTGGCTTCCCAAACGCATGAAATACGTTATTTTTTTATTTAAAAATTTTAAGAATGCAATGCATTCAATCAATCGAATGGCCAGCCAGATCTTCGGACCTGACACTCCTCGACTATAAAATACGACGTCACGCGCCGACACCCGCCCGGAAGAAGTCTTTGAGGCGGCAAAGTACATAAAAAACTCACACGATCACCGTAATTTTTTTTACCGACTGAAAACTAATTTTTACCCTTTCCGCAACGTCCTGGGACTTGCTTTCATAAACAAAACTTGTTTCTTTTGACTCGAACTAAACATTTTTCATGAAATTATCCGTGTCGCGATAACTCAAAATTTTGGTCGAGTGCTCTGCCAAGTTTGAAACCATGAAAAATATTAAGGCAGTGGGCGTAGCGAGGATGATAAAATTCAAGACTTTGGATATCACGTCATAAAATACCAAAGATTACGTACCTATCTAAAACGTAGAGATTTTAAGTAAACCGTTTAGAAAATTTAATTTAAGTGGTTTTTCCAATAATGATATTATTGTATGGCTTGTCGTTTTGTATAAGATTTTCTACGAATTTTATTTATGGAATATGTTTATTTCATTTTTTCATTGCTAATTACATCGTGAGCAATGTAAACAATTGATAAACTAATTGACTGATCTGATAATTATGTATTAAAGTCTTATAGTAGGTATTGGATAAAATATAAAATATATTGATCTCAAAGTTCTATCCGCTTCTATCAAAATAATTAACAAAGAAGTATACATTCAATAGTTACGCAGTTTATAAAATGACAAAATTGACATTCGGACTTGCAAAGGTTAGTATTTATTGTTATAATCGTAGATAAAGTATAGTATTCAACTCGTGGTAATACTAAATAACTCACTTGATTAATGACAGCTCTCGCCTTCGGCATGCGCTGCAAAATTTATCGGCGTGAGTTGTTTAGTATGTTACCACTTGTAGAATAATATACTATTATTTACTCTAATCTTAAAGGTCTAGGGAGATTAGGAAAGACATGTATGGATAACCAATTCCATAACTTTTTGTTCATATCAATTATAAATTCAAATTGAAAAATTCTCTTGATACTGACGTAATAGCAAATTCAAATATGTAATTGTAATGTTTATTAAGTACTAACTGCAGATTTTACGATTTGAACCCATAGTGCATCCCCTAGGGTGGAAAACTCTGCCCTAATATGTGCAGAGAGTTTGACTTCAGAACCTAGTTTGGGATCATATAGGGATCAGAAAAACATGAGGTGGACATCCCGGTTCGTGGGAGGAAGTCCGCCATATTGGATTTTATGTCAAATTGATAGGTCGCTGTATCTAATTTAAATGATTTTTTTTAGTTAGATTGCAAATTTTGTTTAGAACTAAAAAGGTTACATTCATTTTTTACGCAACTGTAAGTAATACCCCCCAAAAATACAAAAAAGGGAATTAAAATTATTCTTTCCCGTTCATTGTCGTTTCCACCAATTTTCTTGCACCTTAACAAAAAAAAAACTAGAAACAATATTTGTAGGCTATTGCTTTAGCTACAAATCTGTGTTTAGAAAATTAAATTATCTTAAATAATAAGAAAGATACGGCCACTTTAGTCCCGAGCCGACACTTCAGGCGGCTATAATTTGAATATAGTTGCTACTCCTGAGCGTCCCTGCGCCAGACAACCTGCGGTGTTTACAAAATATAATGAAATCAACTCTTTATTTAAACATTTTTGCAAGATTTTTTGGATACACATATGCAACATTTAGAGCATTAAATTTAATTTTTTTTACAAGTGCAATTTTTTTTACTCACGACGCCGACGTTTTGCATGACCAAGTTATTAAAATTATCAGGAATAGCGCGCAAAATGTTTGTAGGCTCTAAAAATTCCTCCTCATCATCTAATTTATACCCAAAATGAACGGCATTTAATGGAGCATTGATTGAAACAATTTAGATATAAATGAGTGCAATAATATGCCCTTTTAATATGTTCCAAACAAGAAAACGATGTTGGTGGAAAATTTTCAGGGATACAATTGTCGTATTAAAATAAATTCAGGACCTTAGTTCATCAGAAGATTTACATGAAGATCCAAGTTTTGTAATGTGCACTAAAAACTCATCTGCGCGTATTATACAGAATTCTAAGCTGTCCACACTAAAATTTTTTAGAAATTTTATAGGATCAATTTTTAGTATTTGCTTTTTAGAACCAATTTTACTAGTGTAATCACATCCAGTTAGAATGTGAGGAGCTGGAAAAACATCGCACATTCAAAAATATTATAAATATCTTAGATTGTCCCTTACCCCAATCCGAAACCATATTTTCTTTTTTAGTGGAAATAAGGAAAAATAAAACAAAAGGAGAATAAAAACGTCAGTGTCGGAGAATAAAATTACCGCACGATTTTCATTAGAATTCACAATATGTGGAATAATTCTGTGGTCAGCTTCTTCCAATGTTATTAGGTTCAATTTTGTCTCCAAATTATTCTTGACCATTTCCGATTCACTCTTGCGTATACATATACACATAAACAAGAAAATACCACTTTCGCACAATTAACAAAAGAACTAACACGCATATTAAAATTAATATTGCAAGCTATAAACTTATTTCTAAAAAATTCCTGTAAGTTGAATTTATTTTTTGATGATTGGTATTGGAGTTGTTTCATCTCTAATATCTCCCAGCTCTATTGGATTTTGTGGCATATATCTTCTGTTGCATTTATTACTTTTAATTGAATTTGATAAATAACTGTCAAAAATAATATCAATACGTGAAGCATTTTTGCAAATATTTGTAATGTAAGAGATAAAATTTTGAAATGAAGAACCAAAGGTTTTAATTTCTTTCATTTTCATATTGCGAATGGTCGCCATAAAATCAATAATAAAAATACTTGGCATTGATGTCCAAGAAGAAAGAGAAATATAATAATTTTTTTTTTTTATAAATGACTTTGTTTAGGATTTATACAAGCATAATAATAACAAACATATCCAAATTGATATACTCATATTTATGTTTCATCTCTAAACATGCTACCATTAAATTCATTGGACTTTCTTTAATACATTAGGAATATTGGATTAAAATTATAAAATTCAAAACGTCTAAAAACAAATGATTAAAAAAATTTTTTTTAACTTACCACAAAATTCATTCATTATGGATACCAATTAAAAAACGAAGTCCACAAGAAGATGTACATATTCTTTCGCTATTTAGTAGCTCATCAGGTGGACGATTAATCTCGCAAAACAAAATTACTTAGTTGAATTTACATTTTCATGTTTTCTTATAAAAAATTTTTAATGTTTTTAGACGTTTTGAATTTTATAATTTTAATCCAATATTCCTAATGTATTAAAGAAAGTCCAATGAATTTAATGGTAGCATGTTTAGAGATGAAACATAAATATGAGTATATCAATTTGGATATGTTTGTTATTATTATGCTTGTATAAATCCTAAACAAAGTCATTTATAAATAATGCATATCAAGCAAAGAAAGATAATTGTAAAATAAAATAATTATTTTTATCTAGCACATTTTCCAGCACATGAAGTAAATCTGATTTAGTAGCTTTTCCATTTTACCATATTCTCGCAGGTGCTGAGTAGTAGGTCAACTACATTGTTCAAATTGTAACCGCTTGGAGTGCTACCGCGGAACTAAAATAGCTATAACTTTCTTATTCTTTAAGATAATTTAATTTTTCAAAAGCGAGTTTATAGCTAAAGCAATAAGCTAGAAACATTATTTTAACTTTTTTTTTGTTACGGTGCAAGAAAATGGGTGGAAATGACAATGAACGGGGAAGAATAATTTTAATTCCAATTAGACTATGCGTTACGGAGATACAGCGACCTATCAATTTGACATAAAATCCAATATGGTGGACTTCCTCCCACGAACCGGGATGTCCACCTCATGTTTTCCTGATCCCTATATGATCCCAAACTAGGTTCTGAAGTAAAACTCTCTGCACATATTAGGGCAGAGTTTTCCACCCTAGGGGAAGGACTACCATGAATATGTTATACTTAGGATTTTTAGAATTTCAGGATTTAATGGTATAAGTAATAAGTGATTCATTCACTAAGTATGATTAGTACTGAACGCAAAATACAGTGGAAGGGGCCGAGAAAAGCAATGGTAGATTGTCAACGTGATAAGTAATCAAGCACCCAACCGTTGCAATAATTATTTTATGCAATAAACATGGTACTGACACACTTTATAAAAGAACTTGACACACATTAAAACCTCATCAAAATTGCTTGAAAAAACACAAAACAACGTTCTCAATAAAAATTAAGATTAAAATAATTTGATATGACTGATGGTCGAAATGGTAGCGTACTTGCCTCTCACCCAAAAGTCCCGGGTTCGATTCCCGGTCGTGGCAATGGAAAATACTATGGAGGGATTTTTTCATTATACACGGATATTGGATGTGTGTCCCTTGTCTTTAAATGTCTAGCCCCACCCGCACAAGGATCTTCTAGAATATTCTGGGATAAAGGGAGTCGTAATTACATGTGGTGTTATTTATTTAATAGGACTTCATATAATTTCAAACTCAACAATTCAAAACAATCAGCGCTGAGTCACATTACTGAACACTGAACAAATTCGTTTACGTTAAGGCAGTCAAATTTACCTAATTAATAATAATCAGACATATCTAAGTAATTTAATGAGCCATATTTCTATGAAGACGCACATGGGTTTATTGAATTATCTAAGGACTGTTATTATGACTGACGTATTATTTTCGCATTACCTATACTGGGTATAAGGTATACCTATTTAAATTCTGATTTGTAGTAGTAGTATTGTATTTCAACATTGGTATTTAATATACATATACCGGGTGACCACGAGATGAGGTTACACTCTGTAACTGATTTGTTATTAAACCGATTAATTTTAAATTTATAGGTGAGACATAACATCTAAATGCGCAACTTTTGATACTTGGTAGCCTTATTTTTTACTTCCGATTTAGCCGGAAGTGATGTCAACCTTCTTATTTTAATAACAACTCTGCCTGTTATTGTAATGTATCTTATTCGTTATAAAATTTACAATACAATGATATGTCACACAATTACATTTCATTTCAAAATGGCCGAAAAATTAAATTTTTTCAAAAATATTAAACTATAAATTAAAAGATTTTGAAAATCAATTTTTTTCCAAAGTTGGCCGTGAAATCAAAAGAGTAATGAATTTGACATGTTTAATTTTTAATTTGCATCAAAATTTCGTTTTGGCGGCAAGATAGAAAAATAAAATAAATATTAGGAGAAATTTTTATTTAATTTTTATATTTTGTGAATAATTCGGTACGTTAATGGCATTAAATCAAAGAGAAGAAACAAGCAATTGCAAAATTTAAATAAAAGTCAGGTAGGTGTATTTAAAAAAAAATAGTTTTGAGTATTTCAAAATTGCAGAAAAATATTTATCTTATTTTCCTAATATCTTTCTGCCAAAACGAAATTTTTGTACAAATTAAAAATTAAACATGTCAAATTCATTACTCTTTTGATTTCACGGCCAACTTTGGAAAAAAATTATTTTTCAATATCTTTTAATTGACATTTTAATATTTTTGAAAAAATTTAATTTTTCGGCCATTTTGAAATGAAATGTCATTGTGTGACATATCATTGTATTGTAAATTTTATAACGAATAAGATACATTACAAAAACAGGTAGAGTTGTATTTAAAATAAGAAAGTTAATATCACTTCCGGCTAAATCGGAAGTAAGAAATAAAGCCACCAAGTGTCAAAAGTTGCGTATTTATATGTTATGCCTCACCTGTAAATTTCAAATTAATCGGTTTAATAACAAAGAAGTTATAGAGTGTAACCTCATCTCGTGGTCACCCGGTATTTTGACTGTGAGCCACGGACATATTTGAACTAAAAGAAATAAATAAAGAATTTTAATTGGATTTTTTTACTCCGATCTAATATTTTAGAAAAATATTCAGTGATACATGTTTACCTTTATATTTTGAACTAGATTGCCATGATGATTCAATCTCTATTGCCCAAGTTGAATCCGTGTCTGAAGTAGTGGCTTCTACTACACGTTTGGCGTTTTTAAAAGCCAATTTTCGAAACGGTAGTAGCTGGCTTTTAATCATATCTTAACGTTGCCTGATTGATGGATGGCAGAATGTGCATCAGGTATTAAGTATACGATGTTTTAGTGCCCATCAGTGAAAATTACTTCAGAAGCAAAATTTTGTTCTATAAACTACAAAAATTCATCTCTAGAATGACCCAGTCAGCCAAGATCTTAGTTTTGTTTTTAATTGAATTTATAAGTTAAGATTATTACATATACAGGGTGATTCTAAAATGTATGGCCAAATTGATACAGCGTCAACAGGAGACCGAAATAGGTTGATTCAACCCAATTTACCTATATACAAAAATGCACCCCTAAAAAGTTACAGCCCTTTAAATTTCAAATAAAAAAAACTTTAATTATTGATTATTCCCAAATGGCTGTAGATATCTTTTTCTAATTCAGTGTACATTCATTACCAATAAACGCTAATGTTTTGAGATTAACAGCAATAAAATACATTAAAACCAGCCTACTTGTACATTAAATAATAATCAAACAAAGAAAAAGCTACGCTACGCTGATGAGGACCAATAACTCCGAAACACGTGTCCGTAGCTGCATCATGTTTCTTTCTTGGGGTAAATGGCAAAAACTTTATCTATTAAATAATAATATTACATATTTGCTACTGAGGTTAAAAATAGTTCGATGCATCTTCTTCATTTTTCTTGTTTAATTTGCAAACTATTGATATTATCAAAAAAATAAAAGGTAGAAAAAAGTTTCCAAATTAAATTATCTATCAAATGATACTGGAAAATCGACTATACGTTAACGCACAGAAAAATAAGGGTGTGAAATAAAGGGTGACTGCCCCTAAATTACCCCATCCCTTTAATGTATTTTATTGCTGTTAATCTCAAAACATTGGCGTTTATTGGTAATGAATGTACACTGAATTAGAAAAAGATATCTACAGCCATTTGGGAATAATCAATAATTAAAGTTTTTTTTATTTGAAATTTAAAAGGCTGTAACTTCCTAGGGGTGCATTTTTGTATATAGGTAAATTGGGTTGAATCAACCTATTTTGGTCTCCTGTTGACGCTGTATCAATTTGGCCATACATTTTAGAATCACCCTGTATATTTTTACCCATTCTTGGGACTTTGGAAGCTCATAAATCCTTTTTTGTATTATTTGCGTCAATTAATAATTTATTTAGAACAAGGGTACAGAAATACAATAAAATTATTTCATGTTATCACGATCATAAACAAAAAAGTAATGTGTTTAAAGACGGGATTTCGGGTAATTTTCACAAATAACGAAAAAATATCGTATCTCGGTAACCGTGAGACTTGAGACAGTAGTTCCTGGGGTCAAAAACGTGCAAATGCCACCAAAAATTTTTGACGCAAACATTGGAATCACACCATATTCTAAAATTTTCTCTTACCCTAGAAAAGCAATAATTACTTAGCATATACATGATGATAAAGCCAAAACATAATTAGAACGTTTCATATTGACTGTAGCTCTAAATAGATAACAAAATTATTTTATAATTTTTTCTTTAAAGATATGAGTTTATATTGGGTGATAATTGAATTATACTTTGAGTATATGCAATTCAAATTAGATCTTAGAATTTAACCAGTTCAAATATGAACTATTTTTCTACAAATTGAAAAATAGACTCTATGATACATGTGCGCAATGCGCATTCAAAATTATCTCGATTAATTTATTTGTTGAACTTAATTAGTCGCTAAATGATGCCAGACATTACTAGTTTATTTCCAGAAATAATAAAAACGACAAACGTTTTGTGTTGTTAATAGAAATTAGTTTTGTTGGAAAGCATTAAATGGGATAAAAATTAAATGCGCATAATAATATTATGTACTATCGCGGCCGAAAAAAAGTAATCGATTTTTTTTATCAAGTAGTATGTTTTTTCGAAAAAATTTCCTTTGTGAATGGAAGTTTTTACATCAGTTATGTCAATTAAATTATTTTGACAAGAAACCATTGATGGGGTGGTATTTATTAAAAAAAAACTTATAAGAAATAAGTTGTTAATATTTTTTTATTATAAGAAAACAAATAATTGGTATGGTTTTGAGAGAAGCAGAAAAAGGCTACAACATCACCAACCTTTAGGCCTGTAGAATTAGACGATGTGAACGGGAATCTGTAACTAATTCGTTTCAGATAGCCGTAGGTAAAAACAGGTGTAATTAGTTATAAGGAATATACCTCTGCGATACCTCCCAAATCAAATATACAGAACATTGTTTAAAAGTCACTTTTATGTGAAAAAATCATGAAATTTGGAGTTTTTTAAAAATTGCAGTAAGACTGCAGTAGATTAATTTTTTTGAATGTTTCTGTTTACTAGGTAATTCCAAACCGGTTAATTTAAGCCCCGGTTGATTTCATTTCATTGATTATTTATTTAAATAATTGCCGAAAACCATCGAAATTTTCGAAAATATCAAGCATTTTTAACTCTGAAAGGAAATATGCTAGATTCTTGAAACTTTGGTGGAATATGTGTCTCATTACCCTCAACTTACAAAAAAAATTTCGTCTCAAAATGTTTATTAGTTTTCGAGAAATTCTATTTGTTTATTAAAAAGGTCCCAAATGTTTAATGAAAAATTGACCTATTAACGTTATCAAAAATAATTCAGCCACAGCTCATTTTTTTCGTCAAGACGTCAATTTTACGAATCTGTTATGGGCGTATCGATTTTCAATAATTTTGACCGTCAAAATGGCGTTAACAACATTGCTACTTTTCGGAGCAGCGTTTTTTGCAAATAACTTTACAACAAATGAACGTATCTTCACCAATCTTTCATATTTGAGTTGCTGGTATTTTTCTACAAATTTATTAAAAAAAATGTAGGAGCCGAGATAATTTTTTAAATTGTTTAATGCGCCAAACGTTTATTTATTAATATTTATGCCCAAAATTGAAACTGGTTGTTAATAAGATCTTGAATTTTGTGAATTCATCAAGTCCTATTGAAAACGGGCCCTTTTTGAGGTCAAAATATAATTTTTAATAATTAGTGATTTTAGAGCGTCTTCAATTTGTTTGGCTCAAGCAAAGATCATGTATACACTAGATAGTCAGACCTATTGTTTAATTTTATCGCTCATAAATGCACCTCAACTTAAGCTTCATCTCACTTTAACTCATGATACTGCAATACTTCTCTTTTATTTGGCATCCAATTTTGCATGTGTTAGAGAGAGAAGATGGGGCGATGAAATAAACAGTGGCTTTGACTATCTAGTATATGAAATAATCTTTTGCTCAAGGGACAGGTGAATTTTTGATCAAACGAGTTTCAAATTGGGGTAGCGAGAAAAATTCGTCATATCTCCGTTAATTTCTGGCCAATTTCGACGTTTTTTTTTTTTTATTTGGGGTAGCTCAAGAAAATAATAACAATGGGCACATTTGCAATATCCAAATAATAAACATATAATTGTTATAAATATTTTTTTTTTTTTTAATTTTTTCTTTTTTGGGCTTATGCTTATAATGTGCTAATGTATTATCGTATATTGTTTGATGGAGAAATAGTTCGTGCATACATTGTTACCATTATATAATCTTTATAAATTCATATTTAATACATTAGCACATTATAAGTTGCATAAGCCCAAAAAAGAAAAAATAAAAAAAAAAAATTGTTTATAACAATTATTTGTTTATTATTTGGATATTGCAAATGTGCCCATTGTTATTATTTTCGTGAGCTACCCCAAATTAAAAAAAAAAACGTCGAAATTGGCCGAAAAATAACGGAGATATGACGAATTTTTCTCGCTACCCCAATTTGAAACTCGTTTGATCAAAAATTCACCTGTCCCTTGAGCAAAAGATTATTTCATATACTAGATAGTCAAAGCCACTGTTTATTTCATCGCCCCATCTTCTCTCTCTAACACATGCAAAATTGGATGCCAAATAAAAGAGAAGTATTGCAGTATCATGAGTTAAAGTGAGATGAAGCTTAATTTGAGGTCCATTTATGAGCGATAAAATTAAACAATAGGTCTGACTATCTAGTGTATACATGATCTTTGCTTGAGCCAAACAAATTGAAGACGCTCTAAAATCACTAAAATATAGTTTTAGTTTTTTATTTCTTGACCGTTGAAATTCAAATGCTTATGGTATATTTCTTGGGCATATCGGTCATATATATTAAAACAAATTTATTTTTTTCCAACGTTTCGGTTTATTAAAACCATCATCAGGGACTACAAGGTGAAGTGTTTAGTGAACAAGGTATATATAAATTTTACACATAACTTATGGTGAACCAACTTACAATTTTTTTTTTTTTTTTTTTTTTTGTTTGTTTGAAATTAAAATGTATTACACATATTGTATAAAGTAGATGTTATTCTTTGAGAGTCTTAAAAGCAACTGAAAATATTTTTGTCAGTTTCACATTTAAAATAATGCGTAAGTGAGGGTTTATTTATGTTATGGACAAGATAAGGGCTAGCAGGTATACATTATAAGTGGATGTTTTTTGTGACATGAGTAATAAATATTAGAATTAAGTATTTGGTGTTAACAATTTTTGTAAAGTAAATTGGGAAGATGTATAAACTTACTAATTATATTATACCCCATTTGTTTTATTTTAGTAAATTAAAATAGGTATTGCTTAAGTTCTCTATATCAGTTCGGCTATTTATTGAATTAGAATGTCTTTTTATTTGCAACATTTCATGTACGATTCTTCGGTGATAATTGGGCTCTTTTTCCAAGATATGAATGTTGTTAAAGTTAAAGTTATGGTTATTTTCACAACATGCCTTAGAAAATAACCATAACTTTAACTTTAACAACATTCATATCTTGGAAAAAGAGCCCAATTATCACCGAAGAATCGTACATGAAATGTTGCAAATAAAAAGACATTCTAATTCAATAAATAGCCGAACTGATATAGAGAACTTAAGCAATACCTATTTTAATTTACTAAAATAAAACAAATGGGGTATAATATAATTAGTAAGTTTATACATCTTCCCAATTTACTTTACAAAAATTGTTAACACCAAATACTTAATTCTAATATTTATTACTCATGTCACAAAAAACATCCACTTATAATGTATACCTGCTAGCCCTTATCTTGTCCATAACATAAATAAACCCTCACTTACGCATTATTTTAAATGTGAAACTGACAAAAATATTTTCAGTTGCTTTTAAGACTCTCAAAGAATAACATCTACTTTATACAATATGTGTAATACATTTTAATTTCAAACAAACAAAAAAAAAAAAAAAAAAAATTGTAAGTTGGTTCACCATAAGTTATGTGTAAAATTTATATATACCTTGTTCACTAAACACTTCACCTTGTAGTCCCTGATGATGGTTTTAATAAACCGAAACGTTGGAAAAAAATAAATTTGTTTTAATATATATGACCGATATGCCCAAGAAATATACCATAAGCATTTAAAATCACTAAATATTAAAAATTATATTTTGACCTCAAAAAGGGCCCGTTTTCAATAGGACTTGATGAATTCACAAAATTCAAGATCTTATTAACAACCAGTTTCAATTTTGGCCATAAATATAAATAAATAAACGTTTGGCGCATTAAACAATTTAAAAAATTATCTCGGCTCCTACATGTCCCAGAGCAACAATTTTTTTTTATAAATTTGTAGAAAAATACCAGCAACTCAAATATGAAAGATTTGTGCAGATACGTTCATTTGTTGTGAAGTTATTTGCAAAAAACGCTGCTCCGAAAAGTAGCAATGTTGTTAACGTCATTTTGACGGTCAAAATTATTGAAAATCGATACGCCCATAACAGATTCGTAAAATTGACGTCTTGACGAAAAAAATGAGCTGTGGTTGAATTATTTTTGATAACGTTAATAGGTCAATTTTTCATTAAACATTTGGGACGTTTTTAATAAACAAATAGAATTTCTCGAAAAGTAATAAACATTTTGAAACGAAATTTTTTTTGTAAGTTGAGGGTAATGAGACACATATTCCACCAAAGTTTCAAGAGTCTAGCATTTTTCCTTTCAGAGTAAAAAATGCTTGAAATTTTCGAAAATTTCGATGGTTTTCGGCAATTATTTAAATAAATAATCAATGAAATTAAATCAACCGGGGCTTAAATTAACCGGTTTGGAATTACCTAGTAAACAGAAACATTCAATAAAATTAATCTACTGCAGTCTCACTGCAATTTTTAAAAAACTCCAAATTTCATGATTTTTTCACATAATAGTGACTTTTAAACAATGTTCTGTTTATTTGATTTGGGAGGAATCGCAGAGGTATATTCCTTATAACTAAATACACCTGTTTTTACCTACGGCTATCTGAGACGAATTAGTTACACCGTTTTTTCTATTTCTGCAGGCCTACTTGGAGAAGGGTGGTCTTAACGATGCGGTATAAATTTGAAAAATCCACTCAATCAAAAATATAGTTATACTCCTAATGTGTAGGTATAGGTAATATTTTTGGACTTGAATTAAAAATGTTACCTATACCTATTTCTTTATCATCACTTTAGGTACCAAAACAATGCCATTCAAATAAAAATAGTACAGAAAGAGAAATCGTGTAAATTTACGTCAGGAGTAATAATGCAAAGAAAAGTACAGCACAGTATTAATCGGTACACCGTAATACACCTTAGGTGTATTATATATATATATTCAATTGCCAACCATATCTAGTAATGAGTAATAACTTGTTTATTACTCACAATTTCTGTTTTGTAAATACTATACGTCAACGGTCACATACGCGTTCAACAAAATATTGTGCTCCATTTAATGATTTTGTATTAAATAACAAAGCTTCGTGTAATTGCAATTGCTTGCGTAATGTTTTTGTTCCTACAGATCAATAAAACTTTTTTAGAATTTTCAAGTTAAAATGCGTCAAATGTAACGCACCCATAATAAATATATTTTGACTTGTGTTCAAAGTAAAGTGCTTGTATCATAGTCTATGGATTTTGACGAAAAAGTATAACGAGGCTTTTTTAGAATAGTAAACATCTACGGATTTGTTTACTTTCAAGCATGTGGTCTTTCAATATAATGAGTATAGAATGACTCACAATCGTGTGCGGTATCAATTTCAGTTTATCTATGGGGATAATTACGTGTAAAAAATATGTCATCAACATTGTACAAAAATAAATAAAACAAGTAACCTACCTATTTTTTAATCATTTCATAATCATATATAATATTTAGAAAAAAAATTATTTAATGGAAAAACTAGACAAATGTATTGAGTGTATAAAATTTAATCAAAATCAGTGCCAAGTAGTTTCGACATCATATCATCATCAGGGGCTACTCTAAAAACAAATAAGTAACAATATAAGCCTTGTTCGTAGAGTAATCAGAAACCATCAGAAACTGTCCGACGCATGCGCATTTGGTTGTAGAGTTGCGCGTGTTAAGTCAAAGCACTTTTAAATTTCAGAGCTCTATTAAAAGTCACATCTCTACAGTCATAAAACTATCACAAATCGGTTCTACGAACAAAGCTATTAATAACAACTATTATACAGGGTGATTCGTGAGGAGAGGGTCGTACTTTACCAACAGATAGGGAACATTGAGGTGATCTTAAATCCCCATATAGTAATGGCTATAGCGGCTTAGTTTCCGAAATACAGGGTGTTTTATATTTTTTGGAAGAATTTTCTTTTTGCCATATAAGTATCTGTAATGCGTAAACGGAATTCAATGAAATGTTGTATTTTTGTTACAGTAGTCATTCACCATCAAATGCGTGGGATATTAATAAAATATCAGGGCCAGACCCAGAATAAAATTATTTTGAAATTATTCCTAGAAAATAACACTCTGTATACTGTTTAAGAAATTTTTGATATTGAAATATTAATTTACATCTAGAAAGATACAAGATCCCATAAAAAAATATTTTGGCACCATTTCATTGTTTAAGTAAAAAAATTAAATTGTTGAGAAAACAAATTTTTTTTTTGAAAAATTGAGAGAAAATAGTCACTTCAGTCCTGTTGCATGGCCCCCGAGATCACCAGATCTCACACCCCTTGACTATCTTTTGTGGGGTTATTTAAACCTGATTTATACAAAGAAGAAATAAACACCAGAGAACAGCTGATTGCAAGAATTGAGCACTTTTGCAATGAAATTAATAACAATTTAGAAATTGTTAGAAAAAGTATAAATCAAATGACAAATCGATCAAGAAAATGTATCGAATTTGGCAGTGGTCACTTTGAAAACAGACTGTGATTCAGAAAATGTAATTGTATTTAGTAAATTTCACTGTTAAATTGTTAATTTTTATTGTGTTATTTTTTTAAGATTATTAATTACACAATCATTACAAAATATTTTTATTACTTTACTAGGTACCGTGTGATAAGAATAAAAGATAGTGCAAACAGAGAAGAAAAAAAATATATGTTCCTGAAATCTGAAGTGACTATTTTCTCTCAATTTTTCAAAAAAAAAATTGATTCCTCAACAATTTAATTTTTTTACTTAAACAATGAAATGGTGCCAAAATATTTTTTTATGGGATCTTGTATCTTTCTGGATGTAAATTAATATTTCAATATCAAGAATTTCATAAACAGTATACAGAGTGTTATTTTCTAGGAATAATTTAAAAATGATTTTATTCTGGGTCCGGCCCTGATATTTTATTAATATCCCACGCATTTGATGGTGAATGACTACTGTAACAAAAATACAAAATTTCATTGAATTCCGTTTACGCATTACAGATATATGGCGAAAAGAAAATTCTTCCAAAAAATATAAAACACCCTGTATTTCGGAAACTAAGCCGCTATAGCCATTACTATATGGGGATTTAAGATCACCTCAATGTTCCCTATCTGTTGGTAAAGTACGACCCTCTCCTCACGAATTACCTTGTATAAGTTGTTAATTGACATCATTTTGAAAAATATTATTTATAATTGAATTACACAAAACAATTTTTATATAGCGGGTGACCACGGATCATGGTAAACCCCGCCATTTCCACAATTTTTGAGCTATCCAAATGAAACTTTGCAGCAGTAATGTACGTCCAAAAAGACTCATTTTGGCCGATCCGATTTGTTTTTTCGACGTCCGGTTTCGACGGAAGTGACCTCAATTTTGGAATTTTAAATGGAGCACCCTGGATATTATTGCAGTTTTGAAATACTGAGAAAATTCTGAGTACGATAGAACTATTTTGCGGACTCTTTAAGCCCACTTGATTTTTTTAGAGCCAATTTCATTTTTTAATCTAGAGTGCTATGATTGGTCTAATTTGGTTCTTTGGTTCAAATGTACTGGTATAACTCCCAAAAAATTAGATCGACAAAAAAATATATAAAAATGGCGTCTTGGCGTACATTCAAATTTGACCAAATCACTTTTTGTCCATTTTGACCATTTTCCAAAAAGATATCATAATGGTAAAACGATACCATAAAATAATACATTTTGTATGGAATCCCTATATTTTTGGAAATCCGATAAGACATTCTAAAAAAAAATCATTACAGAGTAAATAAGAACAGGAGGAGCAGGTTCCCATAGAGCCATAGAGAAACAGAAGGGCGGTGAGCCAATTTAAATAAATGCTGTGTATTTTAAGTCTAATTTAAGTAAAGATTAAACGATTTAATATAATATTTAGGTCTATTGATTTTCTGTTTTGTTTTAACGTACATACTTAGAAAATGATGACAATTTATTTATTTCTTCATGTGCCCCTTAATACTAAAAAGAAGCTTTAAAAGTTAGAAATTTAAAGTGTATTTTTTATTAAAATATTTCTTAATTGTTTCTTCTCTTGCTAACATTTATTTTCAGTATCGTGTTTACAAAAAAGATGTGGATGGGCGATTGTACCGACATTTTGAAAGTTGTTCAGAATTCAATGACTAATATCTATCTATTAGTAATGTTTTAGGAAGTGTTCGTATACGAATCTGCGAAGAGTATTATTATTATTATACACGTTACATACTTTCATTATTTTTTAATTCATCATAATTTTACAATTTTATTAAAAATTATGTTTTCAACACGATAAAATATATGAAATAACAAGAGTGTGAAAAACCAGTAACCCATGGATATCAGACTAATTTCATAATAAATACTAAAATTTGTAATAGATTTCTAATTTATAACCTGATTATAAAACAAAACCGCATAACTTACATAATTTATATACAAAATACAATATTGAAGAGTAATACCTACATTTTTTCTCTCCCTTTTCTTTTTTGGGATTTATTACCACATTCCTTGAGATTCCTATCCACAAAAATTCGATTTATCTAAAAAATATTCAAATTAACCAGTTTAAAACTGGGAAATAACCTCTACGCCTTTGACGTAATGTCAGAGGATCAGTTAGAGGGTGTTTTTTGACAACTAATAGGAATTAAATTAATACAAAAATACTGCGTTGACGTTTCGGAAACTATATCCGTTTCCTTTTTCAAAGTTTAGGCTTTAGAACTTTGAAAAAGGAAACGGATATGTTATGTCTTAATGGTCTGCAGTATGCCCTTTCAGGGTAGGGCCCTAAGTGTGGTGGTTCAGCAGCCGTCCAATAGATGGCGCTGGTGGTACGAAAACATTAGAAATCTAGAGAATTCGGGATTGATCTAGAAAGAAGGCCTCGATTGTTCTAGAAGGCATGGGCAGTTAGGAAATAAACTAACCACATCAAAGCTTACTAATAAATCATGAGAGTCAATGACAACATCATTCAATTTTTCAAGAAAATGAGATGTATTTTTGACAAAAGAATCAGTGTTGCCTGATAAAGGATTTAAAATGTTTAATAAAGATTTTGCTAAATTTTGGCATGGTGAACCAATAATTGAACTAACTATAGTTTATTTACAAATGTCCCAGTTGATAAAACTGTATCTGTAGTTAGAGAAAGACTGGAAAATGACAGAACACTTAATAATAGATCCAAATTAAGTATCAATACAATTATGGAGTTACTTACACTTTGTATAAAGACTACATATTTTCAGCTAGGAGATGAATTTTTTCAACAGGATTTTGGAATGGCAATGGGATCTCCTCTATCTCCCACCATGAGCAATATTTTTATGGAATATTTTGAAGATAATTATGTAAAAAATTTTATTAACAAACCAAAAATATGGTGGAGATATGTGGATGATATATTTTCAATATGGCCCCATGGCCAAGAGGAATTAAACGATTTTCTAAATTTTATCAATAATAAAGAAACAACTATTAAATTCACCTTAGAGATTGAGAATGATAATAAATTGCCTTTTTTAGATGTATTAATTAATAAGACAGATATTTTGGAAACTAATGTATATAGAAAAAAGACAAATAGATATTTGAATTTTAACTCCTACCACCACCTAAATGTTAAAAAAGGTGTAATTAAATGTTTGTATGAAAGAGCTAAAATAATCTCTTCAACAAATGAAATTTTTAATAACGAAAAACTTTTTATAAAAACTGTCTTAAAAGAAAATAATTATCCACAGGATTTTGTTGAGAAATCATTTCTTGAAATTGAGAATAGACAAAATCAGCAATAACAGATAATTTTGAGAGAACAACCGGTAACCACAATGACCATTCCATATATTTTTGGTTTTTCTGATAGACTTAGACGACTTGGTAATAAGTTCAATATAAGAACCACCTTTAAAACTTGCAATACCATCAGATCATTCTTAACAAAAACCAAACCTTTTAACAGTGTTCAAAAATCTAAAAATTGTATTTATAGCATTCCATGCGAGTGTGAAAGTTATATATAGGTGAGACGTCTAGACCATTAGAAGTTAGAATATCTGAACACAAAAATAACGTTAAAAATTACCAAGTTGATAAATCTACACTGGCACAACATGCTTGGAGTAATGGCCACAGATTTAGTTGGACACAGGCAAAAATAATTCAAACGGAGACACATTGTAATAAACGAAAACTTAAAGAGAGTGCCTGTATTCAACTAAACAGTACCGACTGCGTCTCTACTAGTTCAGTGTTACTAGACGAAGTCTGGCTACCGAATCTCCAAAAAGAAGTACGTGACGGAAATATCAAAATAAATAAGAATTCTTTATCTAGTGATCTATGCATTAATTACTAATCAGTGTCCAGTGTCAAAGTGATCTTTTTTGACAAATCATTTTTTGTTATCACAGTTGAAAAATGACCTAGACTTTGGTTCGAAACGTTCTGTTAAGATAAGTTATTGTTTTATAATTGTTTTTTACATATCATATAAATATATATATCTATATATTATATAATATACATTTTGTTATATTATCTAGTGTAAAATACTAGAAAACCACTGATACGAATTTTAGATAACAATATTGTATTTATATTCATTTAGAACTATATACAGTGGTTTTCTGGGGCAAACTGTTGAGGTTTGCCTTTGATACTACACTTTTATCTTGACATATTTTGGCAATTTTCTTATTTCTATTTATTTTTTAGAATTTGGCGTGATTCCCAGAATTAAGTTCAATGAATATTAACTATCCGCCACAAATAAACTACAAACAATAATTAAGTAGGTACTCACAATCTGCGACAATCGAGACCAATTATTACAGGTAAAATAATCATTTACTAAAAGTAAAATTTCTCTGGTAGGTACCAAATACCCGGAATACGATAGCACCGTTTTATTGCGTATTCATTATATGAACATCAATATTTGATATACACTCTTCTATAATCTATTTTTAGATTTTTTGCTGAACTTATAGGAACTGAACATTATTTATGTTATATAATATTATGCCTTATCAACCTGTGTAGCAATTTATAGATACCTGGATAACGAAAATAAACATACCCATTATCAATTGCTGCTCAAATTTACAATAAAAAAGATTAGATATTTTAGTATGCTCTGTCCATATGTTCAGTTACTATAAATAAATAATATAGGAAATAACACTTTCTACTATATTATGTATACTGTACTCACTACTTAAACAGATAAATAGTTATCGTATAAAATAATTGCGACAATCGACTGATTGGTTTGTCCGTTGGCAAAGAATTTCACTCAACAAATCGGTTTCAAATTTAGTATGATTACACTTTGAGACGTTGAGCAAATACAAAATTCCTTAAACATAGATTGAAGTTATATTAGCTTCACTGCAGTCAGTGCTGCTAATATCGCTTTGTGAAAATTACTACAAATCATCTCTAGGCCTGTAGAATTAGACGATGTGAACGGGTATCTGTAACTAATTCGTTTCAGATAGCCGTAGGTAAAAACAGGTGTATTTAGTTATAAGGAATATACCTCTGCGATTCCTCCCAAATCAAATATACAGAACATTGTTTATAAGTCACTTGTATGTGAAAAAATCATGAAATTTGGAGTTTTTTAAAAATTGCAGTAAGACTGCAGTAGATTAATTTTTTTGAATGCTTCTGTTTACTAGGTAATTCCAAACCGGTTAATTTAAGCCCCGGTTGTTTTCATTTAATTGATTATTTATTTAAATAATTGCCGAAAACCATAGAAATTTTCGAAAATTTCAAGCATTTTTTACTCTGAAAGGAAAAACGCTAGACTCTTGAAACTTTGGTGGAATATGTGTCTCATTACCCTCAACTTACAAAAAAAATTTCCTTTCAAAATGTTTATCAGTTTTCGAGAAATTCTATTTGTTTATAAAAAAGGTCCCAAATGTTTAATGAAAAATTGACCTATAACGTTATCAAAAAAAATTCAACCACAGCTCATTTTTTTCGTCAAGACGTCAATTTTACGAATCTGTTATGGGCGTATCGATTTTCAATAATTTTGACCGTCAAAATGGCGTTAACAACATTGCTACTTTTCGGAGCAGCGTTTTTTGCAAATAACTTTACAACAAATAAACGTATCTGCACAAATCTTTCATATTTGAGTTGCTGGTATTTTTCTACAAATTTATAAAAAAAAATTGCTGCTCTGGGACATGTAGGAGCCGAGATAAATTTTTAAATTGTTTAATGCGCCAAACGTTTATTTATTAATATTTGTGGCCAAAATTGAAACTGGTTGTTAATAAGATCTTGAATTTTGTGAATTCATCAAGTCCTATTAACAACGGGCCCTTTTTGAGGTTAAAATATAATTTTTAATAATTAGTGATTTTAGAGCGTCTTCAATTTGTTTGGCTCAAGGGACAGGCGAATTTTTGATCAAACGAGTTTTAAATTGGGGCGCGAGAAAAATTCGTCATATCTCCGTTATTTTCCGGCCAATTTCGACGTCGTTTTTTTTATTTGGGGTAGCTCACGAAAATAATAACAATGGGCACATTTGCAATATCCAAATAATAAACAAATAATTGTTATAAACAATTTTTTTTTTTTTCTTTTTTGGGCTTATGCAACTTATAATGTGCTAATGTATTAGATATAAATTTATAAAGATTATATAATGGTAACAATGCTGTAACATCGTATATTGTTTGATGGAGAAATAGTTTGTGCATACATTGTTACCATTTATAATCTTTATAAATTTATATTTAATACATTAGCACATTATAAGTTGCATAAGCCTAAAAATGGAAAAATAAAAAAAATAAAAAAAATTGTTTATAACAATTATTTGTTTATTATTTGGATATTGCAAATGTGCCCATTGTTATTATTTTCGTGAGCTACCCCAAATAAAAAAAAACAACGTCGAAATTGGCCGGAAAATAACGGAGATATGACGAATTTTTCCCGCGCCCCAATTTAAAACTCGTTTGATCAAAAATTCGTCTGTCCCTTGAGCCAAACAAATTGAAGACGCTCTAAAATCACTAATTATTAAAAATTATATTTTGACCTCAAAAAGGGCCCGTTTTCAATAGGACTTGATGAATTCACAAAATCCAAGATCTTATTAAGAACCAGTTTCAATTTTGGCCATAAATATTAATAAATAAACGTTTGGCGCATTAAACAATTTAAAAAATTATCTCGGCTCCTACATGTCCCAGAGCAACAATTTTTTTTTATAAATTTGTAGAAAAATACCAGCAACTCAAATATGAAAGATTTGTGCAGATACGTTCATTTGTTGTAAAGTTATTTGCAAAAAACGCTGCTCCGAAAAGTAGCAATGTTGTTAACGCCATTTTGACGGTCAAAATTATTCAAAATCGATACGCCCATAACAGATTCGTAAAATTGACGTCTTGACGAAAAAAATGAGCTGTGGTTGAATTTTTTTTGATAACGTTAATAGGTCAATTTTTCATTTAACATTTGGGACCTTTTTTATAAACAAATAGAATTTCTCGAAAACTGATACACATTTTGAAACGAAATTTTTTTTGTAAGTTGAAGGTAATGAGAAACATATTCCACCAAAGTTTCAAGAGTCTAGCGTTTTTCCTTTCAGAGTAAAAAATGCTTGAAATTTTCGAAAATTTCGATGGCTTTCGGCAATTATTTAAATAAATAATCAATGAAATGAAATCAACCGGGGCTTAAATTAACCGGTTTGGAATTACCTAGTAAACAGAAACATTCAAAAAAATTAATCCACTGCAGTCTTACTGCAATTTTTAAAAAACTCCAAGTTTCATGATTTTTTCACATACAAGTGACTTATAAACAATGTTCTACGGCTATCTGAAACGAATTAGTTACACCGTTTTTTCTATTTCTGCAGGCCTAGTCCACAATTAGACCTGTCCGCTATTACCTGGTGTTCCCATAAATAATTTTTAAAGTAAGTTCTCTATCTAGTTGTCTGAAGATGGTTTAATAAAACCGCAAGAAAATAGTTTTTGTATTTTATCATATGACCGAAAACCTAGGAACACATCAAATTAATTGTTATCAACGGTCAAGAAAAGAAAAGCACTACACATATTACATAAAATATGCAGGGTGTTTCTGTTTTTTTCGTTCATAACTGTTGTAAACATAAAAATAATAGGGGTCTTGCCTATAATATTTCTCTAAAACACTTCGTTTTCAAGATCAAACTTTTTAAAAATTATTACTATTTATTATTATCTTCTAAACAAAAAATATTTTTTGTTCAAACTTCGTATACCTTAGTCATAATAAAAGACTAATTTTTTGACGTTCAAAAAGTTTTTTAAACAAAAGCAGTGGCGTAGTTATGGGGTTCTCTTCGTATTCTAGACCTTTAAACTTCTACGTTAAATTATATTTTTATACAAATTTTACTTTTATTGACAGGCTATTTGTGATGCCATAAATAATAATATGCTAATTCGTAGAGGTTCGTTAAAAAATCGAAGTTGGCGTTGCATTCAAGCAAATGGATATCATTCTAACCATTTATGATAAATTATTTCTTTTTATGGTTTTAAATAAACATGTATTAAAATAAACCTTTAATTTGTGTAGCAAATGGCCTGCCAACAGAAATTCCATAAGGTACCTCAAATTAGAAAGAATCTAAATATCTCGAATAGAAACCCTTACAGCAAATTTTACCAGGAGTTCTTTTCTATAAGTAATACATCAAAATTTAAAAATTTTGATAAAAATATAATTTCTGATCATTGGCGTAGCAGTTTAGGGGGTACAAATATGGATAGAACCCCATAACTACGCCACTGTTTTTGTGTGAAAAACGTTTGGAACATCATAAAATTGAAAAATGTTATAAGCAAGATTTCCATTATTTTTATATGTTCTGTCATTTACAAAAGTTATGAATGAAAAAACGGGAACACCCTGTATACCAGTATATGAATTAATTGAAACCGAAGTTTACTACTATTGCAACGCTGTTTGTATATTACACTCATGGACAAAATTATGGAATATTTTAAGTTGAAACTAATTATTTTTAATTTTTATAACATTTTGCATTTATAGCATTTTCTGCTAATGAAATCAATATTCTTTACTGAAATAAACTATTTCTTTCTTGTGTAATGCGTTTCTTTCATTAAAATTTATAAATACAAAAGAATTGGGAAAATTTAAAATATTCGATAATTTTGTCCATGAGTGTATAAACCATTCAGTGGATTATGTTCGTAGAAGTAAGTGATGGATTGTTCATATCATATCTTTCTCGTGAAGTTTCTAAAAATCTGCTTCCTTTTTATTTATAAGATTAAAAATGATAAGGTTATAAATACGTAACATTAAAACACATTTTAACATATAATCGATATACAGATCTAATGATTTAACACAATAATTATCAATCTATTCCTTGAATCAAATCGTGTTTTGACGTTGAAGTAAAAAAATATGTACATTTGGTTTTAATTCTAATAATAATATTACAAAAAAGTGATTTGGGCGGAGCAGTTGTAATTCAAAAAATATGTCAACAACAAAAATGTTAAATTCTGTCACTCATGCTCTAGGCCGCTGCGCTACCAAATCGGTTAAAATTTAACCGACTATTTAATAGTCTCTAAATTCTAAAAACTGAATAATAATGGTTTGCGATTTAAACGTATAAAAGTGTCAAATAAAAAGGAGGCAATTCTTCTAGTTTTTAAAATACCAATGGTTACAGACGAACATCTCCTTTAAAATAAACATATCGATTATGTAGGCTTAGTGATTTTAAGATCAAAGGTGGTTCAGATAACATACCTTACTCACAGTGAACTATTTTTTAATTTTATTTAAAGCAACATTAAAAATACATTAAATGAATAAAATAAAAATATATTCTAGTAACTAAAACTATTAATCCAAATACATATAAATAATTATATGTATACTTTATGTGGAACATATTTTATAATTTTTATATCTGGCGTAATTTAGATACGAAAGTGATGTAATAATACTGGTGGGTATATCTGTATTAGTGTATACTACAATATTTAAGTATGAAGGACATTTTTAGAGATTACGCGACAGGCGCCTAGTATTTTACTATGCGATTTTGTAGAGTGTGTTCCAGAACCAAGGAATAAAATGGTTATTTATGCAACAAGTGCGTAAGGTGAGATTTTTTCACGAATGGGAATTTTGACAATCCCATGAGTGAAAAAAGCTAACTTTTCGCACGAATTGCATACAATATTTTTTCTACTACCGAAATGCATCTAAATTCTCTAATAATAATGTGAAACGTCAAAACATACCTATTACTAGGCCAGTAGAATTAGACGGGAATCTGTAACTAATTCGTTTCAGATAGCCGTAGGTAAAAACAGGTGTATTTAGTTATAAGGAATATACCTCTGCGATTCCTCCCAAATCAAATAAACAGAACATTGTTTATAAGTCACTTTTATGTGAAAAAATCATGAAATTTGGAGTTTTTTAAAAATTGCAGTAAGACTGCAGTAGATTAATTCTTTTGAATGTTTCTGTTGATTGTTTATTTAAATAATTGCCGAAAACCATCGAAATTTTCGAAAATTTCAAGCATTTTTTACTCTGAAAGGAAAAATGCTAGACTCTTGAAACTTTGGTGGAATATGTGTCTCATTACCCTCAACTTACAAAAAAAATTTCGTTTTAAAATGTTTATTAGTTTTCGAGAAATTCTATTTGTTTATTAAAAACGTCCCACATGTTTAATGAAAAATTGACCTATTAACGTTATCAAAAATAATTCAACCACAGCTCATTTTTTTCATCAAGACGTCAATTTTACGAATCTGTTATGGGCGTATCGATTTTCAATAATTTTGACCGTCAAAATGGCGTTAACAACATTGCTACTTTTCGGAGCAGCGTTTTTTGCAAATAACTTTACAACAAATGAACGTATCTGCACAAACCTTTCATATTTGAGTTGCTGGTATTTTTCTACAAATTTATAAAAAAAAATTGTTGCTCTGGGACATGTAGGAGCCGAGATAATTTTTTAAATTGTTTAATGCGCCAAACGTTTATTTATTTATATTTATGGCCAAAATTGAAACTGGTTGTTAATAAGATCTTGAATTTTGTGAATTCATCAAGTCCTATTGAAAACGGGCCCTTTTTGAGGTCAAAATATAATTTTTAATAATTAGTGATTTTAGAGCGTCTTCAATTTGTTTGGCTCAAGGGACAGCTGAATTTTTGATCAAACGAGTTTCAAATTGGGGTAGCGAGAAAAATTCGTCATACCTCCGGCCAATATCGACGTTTTTTTTTTTTTTAATTTGGGGTAGCTCAAGAAAATAATAATAATGAGTACATTTGCAATATCCAAATAATAAACATATAATTGTTATAAACAATTTTTTTTTTTTTTAATTTTTTCTTTTTTGGGCTTATGCAACTTATAATGTGCTAATGTATTAAATATAAATTTATAAAGATTATATAATGGTAACAATGCTGTAACATCGTATATTGTTTGATGGAGAAATAGTTTGTGCATACATTGTTACCATTATATAATCTTTATAAATTTATATTTAATACATTAGCACATTATAAGTTGCACAAGCCCAAAAAAGCAAAAATAAAAAAATAATAATAATAAATTGTTTATAACAATTATTTGTTTATTATTTGGATATTGCAAATGTGCCCATTGTTATTATTTTCGTGAGCTACCCCAAATTAAAAGAAAAAACGTCGAAATTGGCCGAAAAATAACGGAGATATGACGAATTTTTCTCGCTACCCCAATTTGAAACTCGTTTGATAAAAAATTCGCCCTGTCCCTTGAGCCAAACAAATTGAAGACGCTCTAAAATCACTAATTATTAAAAATTATATTTTGACCTCAAAAAGGGCCCGTTTTCAATAGGACTTGATGAATTCACAAAATTCAAGATCTTATTAACAACCAGTTTCAATTTTGGCCATAAATATTAATAAATAAACGTTTGGCGCATTAAACAATTTAAAAAATTATCTCGGCTCCTACATGTCCCAGAGCAACAATTTTTTTTTATAAATTTGTAGAAAAATACCAGCAACTCAAATATGAAAGATTTGTGCAGATACGTTCATTTGTTGTAAAGTTATTTGCAAAAAACGCTGCTCCGAAAAGTAGCAATGTTGTTAACGCCATTTTGACGGTCAAAATTATTGAAAATCGATACGCCCATAACAGATTCGTAAAATTGACGTCTTGACGAAAAAAATGAGCTGTGGTTGAATTATTTTTGATAACGTTAATAGGTCAATTTTTCATTAAACATTTGGGACGTTTTTAATAAACAAATAGAATTTCTCGAAAACTAATAAACATTTTAAAACGAAATTATTTTTGTAAGTTGATGGTAATGAGACACATATTCCACCAAAGTTTCAAGAGTCTAGCATTTTTCCTTTCAGAGTAAAAAATGCTTGAAATTTTCGATGGTTTTCGGCAATTATTTAAATAAACAATCAATGAAATGAAATCAACCGGGGCTTAAATTAACCGGTTTGGAATTACCTAGTAAACAGAAGCATTCAAAAAAATTAATCTACTGCAGTCTTACTGCAATTTTTAAAAAACTCCAAATTTCATGATTTTTTCACATAAAAGTGACTTATAAACAATGTTCGGTTTATTTGATTTGGGAGGAATCGCAGAGGTATATTCCTTATAACTAAATACACCTGTTTTTACCTACGGCTATCTGAAACGAATTAGTTACAGATTCCCGTTCACATCGTCTAATTCTACTGGCCTATACGTCAAAACTTCATATGTCATTTAAAAATCACAATACTTATAGCCCACTTAATTTTAAATGAGTGAAATTAATCAATGTCTATTATTTCTTTGTCTAATGACAATGTCAAGAATATAAATGAAGCTTCAAAATTCAATCATTATTGTTAAATAATACTGAAAATTAGGTGGTATGTTTTATAATAATACCGTGATATTAAATAAATGGACTACATAAAATTAAATAACCACATTTAACGTTTTTAAAATAAGATATGATTATTATAGGTATGCAACTGTTTAGTATGTTACTTTTTCACGCACTAGTGCGTAAGGTAAAAACTTTTTACGCACTAGTGCGTAAAGTTTAACTTTATGCACTCTACAGCGTGCGGAAAGTTAGTACTTTAAGATCGGTAGTAGAAAAAATATTTTTTTCTCCTATTTGGCTTTCATAAAATGCAAAAAGGGTCAAGTAGTATATAAATAGTTATTTATAAAACTATGTAGTTGCAAAATGAGCGTGTTTTTTGCACTAGATGTGAAGATTGGACCATATTGAGCATAGCGAGTGGTCCAACTCATCGTGTGCAAAAAACACGCAGTTTTGCATCGTGTTTTATACAATATTTTTTGCAATTTAGTTGTTACGAAAAAAATTAAATTTTCGTTACGTTTCCTTTACGTTTAACATATATATAATAAATAAGTGTTTTCACAATAAACATGTTGTACGTTTAATATTTATGTTGTATTCTTAGTAAAAATAAATGGAACTCATTATAGCACAAGTGTTAAAATTAAATCTAATTTTAGCACTTGTGCTAAAATGAACCACTTTTGACAATGACAGTCAAAAAGATGACTTTTCGTAACTAAATTGCAAAAAAGTATTTTAATTTTTTTGACTGCCGTATTATGGGTGTTCCAAAATTATGCGGCCAAACAAAACGAAAATGTTCTATACATATTTGGTCAATACTGCATATTAAAGAAGTTATGACCTTCCAAATATGAAGAGAAACAATTTTTTTATGCTCTAATTCAGTATCCGAAAAAGGTACCTCAAAATTTGGACGTTACCTTTTATTTAGGTTCTCGACGATATCCTAAATTCATTTTTGAAGAAACTCTTCAGGGCGGTGCGTATGGAGTTTAGGTTAGGTATATTAATAAATATTTTTTAATCCGTTCGCGTTATTAAAAGTTTTACTTTAAAATTTGTGTGTTCAATCATTATTACAAAAATATGGTATACCTTTTACATTTTGATAGGATGCGCCGTTTTCGAGAAAATCCACTTTTAAATTTTAATTGCACTTCAGGCTTCAAGTAGTGTATTAGAATAATATTATAATAATAATTATAGTAGGTTTCAATCAATCAAATTTTTATCACTTTGCGCAATATTGATTGAAAAATCAAATTTCAAAGTTAAACTTTTAATAACGCCAACAGATTCAAAAATATTTATTATTATACCTAACCTAGGCCCCAAACGCGCCGCCCCTGAGCAGTTCTTTCAAAAATAAATGTTGGACACGGTTGAGTATCTAAATAAAAAGTAGCGTCTAAATTTTGATGTGCCTACCTTTTTTGGATTCTGAGTTACAGCCTCGGTTAGAGCATAAAAAAATTGATTCTCTTCGTCTTTGGAAGCTTATAGCTCCTTTAATATGTAGTATTGACCAAATGTGTATAAATAATTTTCGTTCTGTTTTGAGCCCCTCTACACCCTCTAAGAGTTTGGCCGCATAATTTTGGAACACCCTGTATAAAGCTATGACGTTATAGATATATTTTTTTATAGACCTTACAATATTTTACATGATGACCTAATTTGTAGAACCTATCACACTTATGATCTAAAAAATATTAATAATTTGGAAGCTACAAACATTTGAAAATAGTATATTTCTAATTTTTGAGTGATAGATCAGTGTAGCAATGACATTACTTGAATGTACGCAATGATACTTTCACAATCTTATTTTACTTCTTCAAGTACTATCTGTATAAATTTTTAATCACCCTTTGTACAATTGTTAACTATTACAAAGGCAACTATTACAAAGGCTTTATGTAATTTAACAAACATTTATTTTCGAAAATAAACATTTTTTCCAGTGTTTCGAATAGGTATATTTCTTATTGACTGGAGTAGACACTATACGGTATTGCAAAATATTATTCAATAAATTAAACATGCATGAAATCACTGTCTGCAATCTAATCCTACCTGAAAATATATCTTATACCTGAGCCACGTAAGACAATTAGGTGGTGAAACGCCTCAATGTATCGTATGGTTAGGTTAGAGTGTCGCCAAACTGTTAATGCAAGAGACGCGAAATCTTAAGACAAAGAGAGAGAGTGGGTGGCCGCGAGGGCCGCGCGGGCTAAGCCCCTCATCGTCCCTAGTTAATTTTCACTTCATTTTACCAGGTCGAAAAATATACCATTCGATGCAGAAAAATATGTAGAACACGATTGTTGAAAAATTATGTGTCTAAATTGTCGGCTACTGTGCAAAAAAAAATAAAAACCGAAAATGAAATTGGACGCCGGCACGTTTAACTCGAAACGCTGCTATACTCGGGCCAAAAAGAGTAGTCAGTAGAGCCAGGGGCGTACGGATTTACGAATTTCATAAATTCCATAATTCGAACAAATGAAAGCGGATTGTGTTAATTATGCATGAGTATGAGTTACCATGTCTTAAATTTTAAATAATATGCTTACATCTGGCAACATTATCTCCACGAATTAGGTATAGCAACGCAGTTGAACAATGCACATCCGTTGCGTTGCAGCATATGTGACGCCACTGAATGCGCTATCTAAGCCCTCTCGACGACCTTTATAATAGTCGAACAAATTATTGGGTATAGGGGCGGCACGTTCAAGCATGTACTTTATTTGGTTGACTATACCAATTAAACATAATGACCTAGTTGTGGTTTTCATCTCTGGTAGGCGGAGAAAACTGGATATATTTCTCTGAATTATATGGGATTATATGGTAAAACGAGCTGCCGCTTCTGTATTCCATGACACATAAATCCTTTGAAGAATTGCCGGTGAGTTTTTGCTCTACTGACTACTCTTTTTGGCCCGAGTATAAAACCGTTCGAGTTATGAAAAAAATTAACATAAACAATTTTATAGAGAACTAAATTTCCTATAAAAAAGTCAGTGACGGCATATGTCTATCTTAAATATTTTAGGCGTGAGCACGGTGTAAGACAATTCTTACACCGTGGGCGTGAGGGTGGCTGAAAGTAGTGCGCTGGAAAATGATAAGTTTAATTTAACAAAAGATCAGCGCGCGAATTTGAGGCGCCCTCACACCAAAACTATTAAAGATAGACTAATGCCACCACTGACTCTTTTATAGGAAATTTAGTTCTCTATAAAATTGTTTATGTTAATTTTTTTCATAACTCGAACGGTTTTAGCAGCGTTTCGAGTTAAACGTGCCGGCGTCCAATTTCATTTATGGTTTTTATTTTTTTTTGCACAGTAGCCGACAATTTAGACACATAACTTTTCAACAATCGTGTTCTACATATTTTTCTGCATCGAATGGTATATTTTTCGACCTGGTAAAATGAAGTGGAAATTAACTAGGGACGATGCGGGACGCAGCCCGCGCGGTCCTCGCGGCCACCCACTCTCCCTCTTTGTCTTACGATCGCGTCTCTTGCGTTAACAGTTTGGAGACACTCTAATTGAGGCGTTTCATCACCTAATTGTCTTACACCATGACCTGAGCCAGTTTATATATTTAAGTTATCTATAACAGCACTAATCCCACAAAGGAGTTTACATTATAACCGGTGATTCTTTGTAGTTGTGTTGTATTTTTATTTTGAAATATTTTTTATTAAACTAAACCTAATTCTACCAAGGAAAAATTTTCTCTAAAACAATTAAAATAAATAGCACAGTTAAAGTACCTAATACTATTGCTTAGGCACTATTGTAATGAACAATATGTTATTAGGAAAAATCAAACCTTATATTTGTGGAAATATTTTACATATATTTTGCACGTCGTAATTATTGTTTAGGTGTAGTTATTAGCTATCTCTTTGAACATTTAATCAAAACGTTTTAGAAAGGTACAATGACGTCAACTAGGTACAAATTTATTTATCCAACGTTATAGATACCAATAAATACATGCGCCAAAATAATACTGATTACAATTAGTTTTATTACTCTTAAAGTGATTATTTTGATAGGTACCTATAGAATCAATTGTTAAAAGAACTGTGCACCCAATAACTAAACAGTGTTCTATAGAAAACACGGTAAATTAGTATAGCGTCTTAAAAAGTTTCATTTTATGCAATTAGCTGTTCATAAAATGTTTCTTGAATGTAAACCAATTTTAGTATATTTTTTTTAAATTCATGAGTATGTCGCATGTGTATGTTCCTTCTATTCCTGAAATGGTCAAAAAAATGTCAAAAACCTGTAACTTTTTGGAGTTACGTACAGTTACACAACACTCTGCAACCTTGAAAATTATATACGTTACATCAATTTTTCTAGCAAACCTGTATATACAAAGATAGGTAACTGATTTTATCAGTTAGCCTATGTTTTTCATATCTGCATTTGTAAAACTTCTTTACTTGAACTTTTAGTTTTTAGAATTTTTTGAAAATATCTACGAGTACTATTTTTATTTATGTAAAAAATTTCATCTGTTGACAGTTATTGACAGATCTGTATTTGTAATATTATTAACGTACAAGTTTTAAATATAACTGTACAACTTTAGTTATGACTTGTTTACCAGCCTACTTTTGCATATGTAAACAAAGGATTAATATCCTGAAACCGATATAAGTAGTTAAGTTCTTGCCTTCTAGCAAATGATAGGATTTTTAAAGATTAAGAATAAAAATAAAACAAGATGTAGATACCTATATTATATAATATATAATTTGTATAGTTTTTATTGCTTGAACATTCCACGACTATTCGTAAAAAGAACCAAAAGTAATCTTACGATAGATATTAATAAATAAATATGTACAGTGGTGGAAACCAAGAAGTAAACGACTCGGCAGATTTGGCTATTGAGTAGTGCTTTGGGGTCATTGGGGTTTATCCAGTGGAGTAATCTATGTGAAATTGTTACAGTAAATCACAAACTAATCTTTTTTGCCTGAAATAACCTTATACTTTCTTTTAAATATGTGGAAATAACTCGCGAAAGCACCTAACCTAAAAACTACAAATGTCAACAACAAACCATCAATCAGATCAGCTGGTCTAGACGACCGGAAATCGGAAATAAATGTCTCTGATAAAGTAACTTGAGTTTGCGCAATGCGGACTAACTTCGTTTAAATTTTCGCGGGAATAAGTATTATTTTTAAAAATCCAAAATTGAAAATGTATAATAGAAAATTTAATGGGAATAAACATTATAAAAATACAGTATAGCTGTAGTATAAAATATGACACGTATAATAAACAAATTTTGTTGAAGCTATCTCAACTTTCTTTAATTTCATTGTGTAAAACTGACTATTGCGCACACCGTTCTGCGCAACCATAAAATTAATGGGGCGGAGTCTATTGCTTTTTGATGATGATATAGGGTATAGACTATCACACTGGACTTGTGAGCTAATTTTTGATATTACGCATTGGCTACCACAATTAAACAAAATATATACTCGTGTAAATAATTTCTAGAACGTCAATATAAATATATCAAATTGGATATTTTTGTTAATATGCTTGTAAACACCTAAATAAAGTTGTAAATAGATAGACAATATTAATACAATTACTCATTTTGCTATTTATTACACACACATTTAGATGTTTTTTAAATTACTTCCATTCGTAATAAATTAATCCCTCCACGTGCTTGACGACATAATTCCTTCTATAAATATATTTAATGAACTGAATAATTAATCTCACATTGATTTTATCAAAAAAATGAATCACACAAAAATTTTAGAACATTAAACAAGCTACAAAACAGTCTAAAGTTCTTTTAAATGGGGACTATGCATTAAATTAGATAATTTAAACTCTAGAGTTTAAATCAGCATACTAATTTTTATTATTTTAATTTATACTTCATTCCATATTAGGAAAAACAGTGGTCAAAAATATTTTATTTTTACATGCAATTTCAGGCTGCGACACAACGTCGGCGTTCTATAAGAAGGAAAAAAACAGCACTAACTAGGTATATTAAAAAATGATAAAGAAATTTCAAATTTGGAAGAATTTAAAAATCCCTATACTAATACTTATATCACGTCTTGTAGGGTTGGGTGAGAAATTTATTTTATATTGGTATGGAGGTCGTAAAAGTAAAGATTTGAACTCATTTAGATACATTAAATATATACCCAACTTGTTTCCCGCCAAAATCTGTTTAATAATTTTGAATTGGAAGTTTTACCTCCGACTTCTGAGGCAGCCAAACTTCATATAAAACGAGTGTATTTTCAAGTTCAAGAATGGCTAGGAAATAACGTCAATCCTGAAAATTGGGGTTGGATTAAAAATAAAATTTGTCTAGAACCAGAAAAAATGTCACAAAAGTGTGCCCCTGAATTTATATTAAATATATTTTTTTGCAACTGCAAAACAAACTGTTCATAATTATGCAGCTGCAATAAATACAATTTAAGATGCACAACAAGTTGCATTCATTCCCTTTTATTCATTAGCAGCCAAATTCATTTTTGTCTTATTAGAATTGAAACTAAAATTCACAATTCTAATAAGAGAAAGATGAATTTGGCAGCTAATGAATAAATAAAAGGGAACATGTCGTATACCATCATGAAGATAAATTGATGTAGAATTCACACATCACATAAAAAACATAGGTTCCTATTTAAAAAAAATGTGAAACATTCAGCTTTTGTTTTCAAATACACGAAAAAAGAAAATGATCCTAGTAGACATTATGCATGTCAAAAGTTGGCAAATAATGCTATCAGCAAAGCGACAATAAATCATTTTTTTGTTTCCACAGCCTCCCAACCGCGTTTTGTTTTCTGGCGGCGAATCAATGGCCAACTTAAATTTAGTATAAAAGTAATGTTTTGCCGCCATCTTGAAAGCAAATGTTAATGTGTTATACATCATTAGAAAGAGAATTTTATGTAGATTTCAAATATTGAAAAAAAATTGGGTGTTCTCATTTAAAATAAGAAAGTTGATACCAGTTCCGGTTAAACCGGAAGTGGTTCTAACATATGATTTATGTCAAAATATGAGAATCTGTGTGTTTATTTCACCATAAAATTTTGAAATTTTCATCTATGAAAATGCTAATAAAAATGGGGGGTAACTACTTCTTGTGTCACCCGGTATATGGAATTAATGTCGAATAATGATATTCTGGTTTTGGTTGTACCGGATTGTTAACTCTATTTTCAATGTTCATGAAAGTCTTATCAACAAATTCTTTCGGGTATTGGTATTCATTATTAATTAAAATTTCCCTGACAAATTGCCTTTCATGTTTGAATATTTCATCATTAGAAGAAATTATTTTTGCCCTATCATACAAACATTTTACAACACCTCTTTTAACGTCCAAAGACTGGTTTGAGTTAAAATTTAAATATCTGTTAGTGTGAGTCATTTTTCGGTAAACGCTAGTTTGAAAATTATTATTATTATTGACTTTTTTAATTAAAACATGTGAAAATGGTAATTAATTATTATTTTCTATTTCTAGAGTGAATTTGATAGATGGTTCTTTATTATTAATATTTTCCAAAAAATTGTTTAATAAATCTATTCCATGAGGCCAAATTGCAAAAATATCGTCAACATATCTCCACCAAGTTACCGGTTTATGAATATTATTTTCAACATATCTGTTTTCAAAATCCTCCATAAATATATTACTTTGTATTGGTGACAAAGGGGAACCCATTGCCATCCCGAAATCTTGTTGATAAAAATCATTTTTTAATTGGAAATAGGTTGTTTTTATTGATACCGTTAACAGTTCCATTATACTATTTACGCTAAGTTTAGTCCTGTTTGCCAAATTATTGTCGTTTATTAATTTGTCTCTAACTATTTTCAAAATTTTGTCTACAGGGACATTTGTAAAAAGGCTAACTACGTCAAAACTAACCATCAGATGTGTATCATGAATATTATTTTCATAAAGTTTTTCTAGAAAATGCTTACTATTTTTTATATATGAATTGGTATTTCCAGAAAGCGGATTAATAATTTTTAGTAAGAATTTTGCCAAGTTATGACACGGAGAATTAACAGAACTAACAATAATTGGTCTTAAAGGAATGTTTGCCTTATGTATTTTTGGTAAACCATAAAAATGAGGAGGTTTACTATGATGTGGTGTAAGCTTTCTGCGTTCAAAGTCATTAAATTCATTTTTGTATTTAAAGAGAGTTCTGTAAAGTTTGTTTTCAATTGATTTGGTTGGATCTTTATTTAATTTTGAATAAGGGCCCTCAGTTATGAGAGTTGTAATTTTTGAATCATATGTATCTGTATCTAAAATGACTGTGGCATTACCTTTATCCGCTGGTAAAATTTTAATACTAATGTCCTGTTTCAAAGAAGAAATTGATTGTTTTTCTTCAGAACTCAAATTATCTTTAATTTTAACTTGATCCTCTAAAATAATTTTTGAACGTATACGGTATTCATTTCCTTCATCCGCTGGTAAATTTTGAGCAGTTTTCTCTATACTTGCTATTATATTAAATTTTGGGACTGTTTTAGGGTTAATAGCAAAATTTAAACCTTTTGATAAAACTAGTTTATCTGAGATATACAATAAAAAAAATGTAATGATTGAATACAAGAATTCTAAAAAAATATTTAAGTTAATTCCGATATGAGTAAATAATCAATAAAACTTGTGATACTTACCTATGAATCATTTCCATGAGACCAGCGGCGGATACTGGAAATGAACCGCACACATGAGTTTCATGTTTTTAGTTCGTGATAACATTTACTTATGCTGCTATTTAGATTCTGCAGACTTATATCTTATCTATTTATTTTTAAAGTCAAAACGTGGTTATCATTTTTTTACGTTATATTTTTGCATTTTTTCAAATGAATAAGATTGCAACTTGCATTTATAAATTACGAGTGTCTGTAGCACAATAATCAAAAAATATTTATCTCTCAAATAATATGTATATGAATAAATCACCTATAAGAACTTTTAAACAAACTCGTTGAGTGATTCTTCCGCGTTTTAATGATTTATTTATCTATACAGGGTGTCCCAGCCTCGCGTCGGCCAAATGTCCTGGCTCTCCTATAAGAGATATCGAAAAATTTCAAAAACGAGATGATAGAGGACACAATGATGCATAGTATAAAAATATTTTGAAATATACAGGGTGATCGATTTAGGCGTGATGCCATAAACTTGTGTTTTTTTAAATGGAACACTAGGTATATTATTACATATTTGAATTCTCCTTTTAAAGACGACTCAATCGATATGCCACTTGATGGGTCTGCGATGGGTCGGTACCATGATATGGGTGAGTTTGTACCAAAAACGTGCCAACTTTGCGAGCTCACTGTGGCGTAGCGGAAAAGCATTTTGAGATCTAGTTTGTGCCAAAAATTGTCAAAAACCCTGTAGTTTACGCTGCTGTTATCAGATCTAACGAAATCGGTCATACTATACCGGGTGAGTCAGGAAACGCCAAAACTACTTTTTCCCATTTTTTTCAAATGGAACACCCTATATATTATGACACCAAAGGACAGCCCTTTGAAAGAGCTTTCCACTGATATAAAGGTTCAAGGGTCTATCTGTCATGGGTGCCAAGATATTTGATGGCAAAGTGGCACATTCGAGGTTTATTAAAAAATTACACTCAATTTTCAATTGTTTTGTGAATTTTCGCTGAAATCGGCTCTTTTCAGTAAGAAAATTTTGAAAATAATTCTTATACTCGGAGAAAAAAATCGTACTTCAGTACAGAAAAGTACTTAAGTATAAAATAGTCAACGCCTGATAATTTAATGTTTTTTCTGAAATGTGTGTATAAATTCTTGTCATGGCAAGTATTTTTTGGCCCGAAGTAATTTTGTCGCGAAATGATTTACTATTTTAGAACGAAGGTGCTTAATAAAACGTACCTTCGCGTAGTATTTTTTTTCAGCTTTTAGATAGTGTTCTTCATTTTTCTAAAATAAGACCAAAAAATACTTTCATTTTCAATTCAATGAAAGATAATAAAATTGTTGTTAAGTTTGGGAAGCTGTTGTTCCACGTACTATCATCGAAAAAATAAATAAAAAATTGTAGAGAAATTCATATTGCTTCGAACTTTCAATTTATTGAAATTAATTTAAAAAAATCAAGTAGGTACATGTCATAAAAATACCAGTCTTGTCAATAGTTCACTCTATTGTTGTAAAACTTTCTTATTGAAAAGAGCCGATTTCAGCGAAAATTTACGAAACAATTGAAAATTGAGGGTAATTTTTTAATAAACCTCGAATTGTGCCACTTTGCCATCAAATATCTTGGCACCCATGACAGATAGACCCTTGAACCTCTATATCAGTGGAAAGCTCTTTCAAAGGGCTGTCCTTTGGTGTCATAATATACAGGGTGTTCCAATTGAAAAAAATGGGAAAAAGTAGATTTGGCGTTTCCTGACTCACCCGGTATAAAATGACCGATTTCGTTAGATCTGATAACAGCAGCGTAAACTACAGGGTTTTTAACAATTTTTGGCACAAATTAGATCTGAAAATGCTTTTCCGCTACGCCACAGTGAGCTCACAAAGTTGGCACGTTTTTGGTACAAACTCACCCATATCATGGTACCGACCCATCGCAGACCCATCAAGTGGCATATCGATTGAGTCGTCTTTAAAAGGAGAATTCAAATATGTAATAATATACCTAGTGTTCCATTTAAAAAAACAGAAGTTTATGACATCACGCCTAAATCGATCACCCTGTATATTTCAAAATATTTTTATACTATGCACCATTGTGTCCGCTATCATCTCGTTTTTGAAATTTTTCGATATCTCTTATAGGAGAGCCAGGATATTTGGCCGACGTGAGGCTGGGACACCCTGTATATATTAATGTATTATTCATCACACATACAGTAAAATAAAGAGTGTAAGTACTAAATTATTATAAAACATTATATAACGTATTTGCATTAGTATTCTTAATAAATAGGATTATAGGAAACAACTACTAGACGGGCAAAGGCCCCTACTCCCATTGAATTATACCCGTGCAGTAGTTGTTTCCTATAATCCTACTTATGAAGCATGTTTTAGTCCATCAAGGCTAGAGGTCGCCGCTCTTGGTGCTTGCTTGGCAAATCCAGTGTCTATCCAAGTCTATGCAAGAGAAGATTATGGTTAATTTGATCAAAGGCTTTCTGAAAATCCAGATATATAAAGTCTACTTGTTTCCGATCATCATTTGCTTCGGGTATAAATTGAGATATGCAAGCTAGGTTTGAGATACACGACCTATTTTCCATAAAATCGTGTTGGTCTTGAGATATGAAGAGTTTAGTAGAGTCATAAATAAAACAGTATAATATATCTCAAACAACTTAGAGAAATTACACAGAATGGAGATGGGTCTGTAGTTTCGTATTATAACTGGATTTCCCTTTTTAAAGATTGGACATATAAGCGCTTCTTTCCAGATTTCTGGAAATGTTGACGTGGTTAAAATGAAATTAAACAGATAAGTTAATGATTCTAAAAATGTGAGTATGTATGTTTAGAAATTTTCTGTTTTTTTACTGTTTCATTTGACTTTTTATCAAAAATGTTTCGTTCTTTTTAACCGATTACTAGAAATTCAGATACATACACATACATAAATTTATACAAACCAACGATTTTTATAACTTCTTGGTTCTAGTTTCTTGGAACCACAAACCATGAAGATCTGATGAAATCTCGATTTCGATTATTTTTATTGATTTTAAGAATAACACATGTTACTTGATTGTAAAAATATAATTGATTAAAATAAATGTATATATATTTGTTTGAACTCATGCATGTGTTCTCTCAGTGCTTCAAACAATTAAATTTACAGCCTTTGATCTTCCATTAAAACTGTTCTATATTATTAAATCTCTTAGATATATTAATCTCGATCAACAAGTCCGACTTCTCAGTTTAATAAAGTTGTACTAATATTATAGGGCAAGGTTAATCAAGAAGACACAGTAATGGTTTAGTGGTGTCCAATAAAAGCAATTAGTATTAACGTTGTATTTAATTAGTCATACTTAAATTAAAAATTTAACTAATTATATAAACATATGGGTAATTCATACGCAACTGCCATTAGGTTTTTATTTTATCGTTCTGCACAAGTATACCTTGGACACCTACAGTAAGAGTATACTGTATGTACAAATTTGACCCTGAATATTTTAGGCAATCCAAAAGAAAATTATTACTCATACAGTTGGAATGAAGTGTTACGTAAACAAATTTAAAAAAAGGGGGAATGATTAATAAAATTATATAATAAATTTGTTGCAAAAATGTAAATATTAATATTTATTACTAAACAAAATATTTAAAAGCCAAAAATCATGTGATGTCTGGACTATATTTGTCATTTAACATTTGGAAAGTGTCCAATACAAACAAATGAAAATAATTATTTTTCCAGTAACATCAAGAGCAGCCAAAAATATGTGTAGGTACAGTGAGATGATGACACAGACATTAGAGAGGTAGGTTCTAAATGAAAATAGATGTAATTTAATGGAACAGTTACTATAATCGCAATTTGGCGAAAGTTCAAAATCGTAAAAATATTTTATTGTTTACAATATTTATTAATTTTATATTTGGGGACATAATATGACATGGTCGAGATGGTAGTGTACCTGCCTCTCACCCAAAAGTCCCGGGTTCGATTCCCGGCCGTGGAAATGGAAAATACTGTGAGAGGGATTTTTCCATTATACACGGATATTGGGTGCTCTAAACTCATTAAAATCAAATTTTTCAAAATAATTCTTTTTTTTTTAAAGTTCAATTAAATTTTGATCAACCCTGTATATTTGTGTTAATCAGAAAGGGCCTCTAGCTCATTCTTATTGCATATCATACAATATTAACACAAATATACAGGGTTGATCAAAATTTAATTGTTAGATATAAATCATAAATTTCTTAAGAAAAATTGTCATTCCTGCCGGTAACGATTACACATTACGGAACTTTTGGTACCGTTTAACCCCTACTAAATAGAGCTTTCTAAATATCCGGGTGGCCCATATCATAATATTTAAAAAAAGAGTTATTTTGAAAATGTGATATTAATGAGTTTAGAGCAACCTGTATAATGCATTATTGGACATATTGAAGTTTTCGTATTTTTTATATGAATTACATTGGAACAAAAATAATTTTAACATATTCGCAGCCATCTAGATTGACAACTAAAATTCGAATTATTTTTTCGTGCAACCCTGTATAAATTGTTCAAAATAGCATAAATGTATCCAAAATGTGATCTTTATTTAAAAAATGAAAAAACATACAGGGGGGCCCAGTTAGAAAAAACTATTGGGGCCATTTCCGGTGAAACCGGAAGTGACAAATATGGCGAATAGGCCAAAAAAAGTTGGAAATCTTACCTAATTTCACGATACAAAATTTTATCCCGATATCTTTAAAAACGAGGAAGTTACAGGGGTGGTCCACTATTCGTTTACACCCGGTATACCATTACCACAAGTTGAATACTATACTTTATCTACGATTATAACAACAAATACTAACCTAGTGGTCAAGTTTTCTCTTCGAAAATTTCGAAAGACTCCGAAAATATCGGATCACATAATTTTTTCAGGAAAGTTCGAAAGTTGTGCTTTTAATTTTCTTAAAGATTGTTAAGGTTAAGGATTAGTTGTATAACATTTACTTCTTTCAAAATTGTTACAAATAAATAATTTCGTTCTATAACATTTGCTTCTTTTCTCTCATACAACAGGGCGTTATAACCCATAACGTCCGCTCATTATGCCCTAGGGTTTTAATGAGTGTGTTTATGGTAACCGTATCCAAGGTAAAGTAAACAAATAATATACAAAATAAAATAATATGGATTATCGGTTTCCATAATATAATATTGTAACTGAAGTAATAATAATATTAGAAATTTTGAAGCAATCTGGGCCTGCTCTTTCTATTGCATTTAGGCCTGTAGAATTAGACGATGTGAACGGGAATCTGTAACTAATTCGTTTCAGATAGCCGTAGGTAAAAAACAGGTGTATTTAGTTATAAGGAATATACCTCTGCGATTCCTCCCAAATTAAATAAACAGAACATTGTTTAAAAGTCACTTTTATGTGAAAAAATCATGAAATTTGTTTTTTTTTTTTAAATTACAGTAAGACTGCAGTAGATAAATTTTTTTGAATGTTTCTGTTTACTAGGTAATTCCAAACCGGTTAATTTAAGCCCCGGTTGATTTCATTTCATTGATTATTTATTTAAATAATTGCCGAAAACCATCGAAATTCTCGAAAATTTCAAGCATTTTTTACTCTGAAAGGAAAAATGCTAGACTCTTGAAACTTTGGTGGAATATGTGTCTCATTACCCTCAACTTACAAAAAAAATAATTTCGTTTCAAAATGTTTATTAGTTTTCGAGAAATTCTATTTGTTTATTAAAAACGTCCCAAATGTTTAATGAAAAATTGACCTATTAACGTTATCAAAAATAATTCAACCACAGCTCATTTTTTTCGTCAAGACGTCAATTTTACGAACCTGTTATGGGCGTATCGATTTTCAATAATTTTGACCGTCAAAATGGCGTTAACAACATTGCTACTTTTCGGAGCAGCGTTTTTTGCAAATAACTTTACAAAAAATAAACGTATCTGCACAAATCTTTCATATTTGAGTTGCTGGTATTTTTCTACAAATTTATAAAAAAAAATTGTTGCTCTGGGACATGTAGGAGCCGAGATAATTTTTTAAATTGTTTAATGCGCCAAACGTTTATTTATTAATATTTATGGCCAAAATTGAAACTGGTTGTTAATAAGATCTTGAATTTTGTGAATTCATCAAGTCCTATTGAAAACGGGCCCTTTTTGAGGTCAAAATATAATTTTTAATAATTAGTGATTTTATGGCGTCTTCAATTTGTTTGGCTCAAGGGACAGGTGAATTTTTGATCAAACGAGTTTCAAATTGGGGTAGCGAGAAAAATTCGTCAATCTCCGTTATTTTCCGGCCAATTTCGACGTTTCTTTTTTAATTTGGGGTTGCTCACGAAAATAATAATAATGGGCACATTTGCAATATCCAAATAATAAACATATAATTGTTATAAACAATTTTTTTTTTTTTAATTTTTTCTTTTTTGGGCTTATGCAACTTATAATGTGCTAATGTATTAAATATAAATTTATAAAGATTATATAATGGTAACAATGCTGTAACATCGTATATTGTTTGATGGAGAAATAGTTTGTGCATACATTGTTACCATTATATAATCTTTATAAATTTATATTTAATACATTAGCACATTATAAGTTGCATAAGCCCAAAAAAGGAAAAATAAAAAAAAAAAAATTGTTTATAACAATTATTTGTTTATTATTTGAATATTGCAAATGAGCCCATTGTTATTATTTTCGTGAGCTACCCCAAATTAAAAAAAAAAAACGTCGAAATTGGCCGGAAAATAACGGAGATATGACGAATTTTTCTCGCTACCCCAATTTGAAAATCGTTTGATAAAAAATTCACCTGTCCTTTGGGCCAAACAAATTGAAGACGCTCTAAAATCACTAATTATTAAAAATTATATTTTGACCTCAAAAAAGGCCCGTTTTCAATAGGACTTGATGAATTCCTAAAATTCAAGATCTTATTAACAACCAGTTTCAATTTTGGCCATAAATATTAATAAATAAACGTTTGGCGCATTAAACAATTTAAAAAATTATCTCGACTCCTACATGTCCCAGAGCAACAATGTTTTTTTATAAATTTGTAGAAAAATACCAGCAACTCAAATATGAAAGATTTGTGCAGATACGTTCATTTGTTGTAAAGTTATTTGCAAAAAACGCTGCTCCGAAAAGTAGCAATGTTGCTAACGCCATTTTGACGGTCAAAATTATTGAAAATCGATACGCCCATAACAGATTCGTAAAATTGACGTCTTGACGAAAAAAATGAGCTGTGGTTGAATTATTTTTGATAACGTTAATAGGTCAATTTTTCATTAAACATTTGGGACGTTTTTAATAAACAAATAGAATTTCTCGAAAACTAATAAGCATTTTGAAACGAAATTTTTTTTGTAAGTTGAGGGTAATGAGACACATATTCCACCAAAGTTTCAAGAGTCTAGCATTTTTCCTTTCAGAGTAAAAAATGCTTGAAATTTTCGAAAATTTCGATGGTTTTCGGCAGTTATTTAAATAAATAACCAATGAAATGAAATCAACCGGGGCTTAAATTAACCGGTTTGGAATTACCTAGTAAACAGAAACATTCAAAAAAATTAATCTACTGCAGTCTTACTGCAATTTTTAAAAAAATCCAAATTTCATGATTTTTTCACATAAAAGTGACTTATAAACAATGTTCTGTTTATTTGATTTGGGAGGAATCGCAGAGGTACTGTTTTTACCTACGGCTATCTGAAACGAATTAGTTACACCGTTTTTTCTATTTCTGCAGGCCTAATTGTGGAGTCTGCCAATATCTGTTTCTGTTACTTTAGTTAGACAGCGGTGAGGCGAACTGAAACGTATCTAAATAAAAGAAAACAATAATATTTTTATTTTTCGTTAAGTAAAAACAAAACATTAATAAGTACCAGAAACTCTTTAGATTGGTTGCCATTAGATAATAGATACGAGTCAATAAAACACATATGAGCTTCTCTAAATTTTAAATTTTACTAACTAAAACTAAATTCATTAAATTAATATTATATACTCCATGCTGTATTTATTAGAAACAAACAATTTATGATAAAACATAAAAATAAACATTGTTAAAAAACAAGTAAGTAAGTAATAGAGTATATTTAGTTTTTTCAAACAAGAGTATAAATAAATATTATCGCGGCCGCCTCATTTTTATGATATACTGACTAATCCTTAATCAGACATTCAGCCGACAACTGTTTCACGGGTTTCTCCCATTCCTATCAGATATGTGTAATACCGTTCAGTGAATCAATTATAAAGTGGCGAAACGTCGTAATAATGCTCGCTGCGGGTTGACGCTTCCGCAGCATTATTTTAAAAATTGTCAGAGTGGTTGAAATTGTTACAGACGTACGGACAAACCTTTTCTAGCCACACTGTTGTCCATACAAGTTAGTCAATTTTAACCACACTGACAATATTTGAAGTGTTGCCGGAGCTCCATCTATGTCTCGCAGCCAAAACAAAAAATCACATGACCGCAACTATTAGTTCGTTGCTAAGATAGGCAAAATATTTTATTCATAATCATATATGTAATGCTTCAATTGCCAGCTTATAAAAAGTTGGGAGGCAGGCATTTGTTCACTCTTCTTTTCCAGCTAGCCAGCTAGCCGGTAAAGTATCTTTAATTGTATTAATATCATAATTGTATTTTTTGATTAATTATTGAAACAAAACAATTGGGGTCACAGCCGGCCGTCTAGAAGAATAATAAAATTTGTTCATAAAAATGTCAGTCATTAATATTTTCTCAATACGCCATAATTGTATCCTAAATGACCTGAATCCAAAAATGTAAAAATATATAGGGTGTTCCATTAAAAGAACCAAAGTTAGTATCATTTCCGGAGAAACCGGAAGCAATAGAAAATGATGCAGAAATAATGCATATTTAGCCGTTATTTAATGTGCCCGAATTTGAAGTTCATATCTTGTAAAACCGAGAAGATATAAGGGTGAGCGTCATTTTGTGGTCACCCGGCATATTGCCTAATCCACCGTTTATCTAATTGCTTATTTTTAAAAGATAGACTTTCATACTTAATCTGATAATACCCAATTTTATATGTTTATATTACGTTCTAAATTTCTAAATAACGCTGTAAATAATACGCATAAGGCAAAAAAAAAGTTTTATGTCTAATTTTATAATCTTCGTAAGAGGAAAATCATTTCCTGAATTATATAAAACATGATAAACATCGTGTTTTATTCGAAAGAAACTTTTATTGACCTCATAAATAAAACGAGAAATTAAATCTATTAGATTCTTACACATTTATACATATCTACCCTACCCTTATGAGAAATCTTGGTCAACATACTAATTTTCATTGTCATCTAGTTATACAGGGTGTCCCAGTCTCGCGTCGGCCAAATGTCCTGGCTCTCCTATAAGAGATATCGAAAAATTTCAAAAACGAGATGATAGAGGACACAATGATGCATAGTATAAAAATATTTTGAAATATACAGGGTGATCGATTTAGGCGTGATGCCATAAACTTATGTTTTTTTAAATGGAACACTAGGTATATTATTACATATTTGAATTCTCCTTTTAAAGACGACTCAATCGATATGCCACTTGATGGGTCTGCGATGGGTCGGTACCATGATATGGGTGAGTTTGAACCAAAAACGTGCCAACTTTGTGAGCTCACTGTGGCGTAGCGGAAAAGCATTTTGAGATCTAGTTTGTGCCAAAAATTGTCAAAAACCCTGTAGTTTACGCTGCTGTTATCAGATCTAACGAAATCGGTCATTTTATACTGGGTGAGTCTGGACACGCCAAATCTACTTTTCCCATTTTTTTCAAACGGAACACCCTGTATATTATGACACCAAAGGAGAGCCCTTTGAAAGAGCTTTCCACTGATATACAGGTTCATGGGTCTATCTGTCATGGGTGCCAAGATATTTGATGGCAAAATAGCACAATTCGAGGTTTATTAAAAAATTACACTCAATTTTCAATTGTTTTGTGAATTTTCGCTGAAATCGGCTCTTTTCAGTAAGACAATTTTGAAAATAATTCTTATACTCGAAGAAAAAACCGTACTTCAGTTCAGAAAAGTACTTCAGTATAAAATAGTCAACGCCTGATAAATTTAATTTTTTTTCTGAAATGTGTGTATAAATTCATGTCATGGCAAGTATTTTCTAGCCCGAAGTAATTTTGTCGCGAAACGATTTACTATTTTAGAACGAAGGTGCTTAATAAAACGTACCTTTTCGTAGTATTTTTTTTTCGGCTTTTAGATAGTGTTCTTCATTTTTCTAAAATAAGACCAAAAAATACTTTCATTTTCAATTCAATGAAAGATAATAAAATGGTTGTTAAGTTTGGGAAGCTGTTGTTCCACGTACTATCATCGAAAGAATAAATAAAAAATTGTAGAGAAATTCATATTGCTTCCAACTTTCAATTTATGAAAAATAAATTTAAAAAAATCAAGTAGGTACCTGTCATAAAAATACCAGTCTTGTCAATAGTTCACTTTATTGTTGTAAAATTTTCTTATTCAAAAGAGCCGATTTCAGCGAAAGTTCACAAAACAATTGTAAATTGAGTGTAATTTTTTAATAAACCTCGAATTGTACCACTTTGCCATCAAATATCTTGGCACCCATGACAGATAGACCCTTGAACCTTTATATCAGTGAAAAGCTCTTTCAAAGGGCTCTCCTTTGGTGTCATAATATACAGGGTGTTCCATTTGAAAAAAATGGGAAAAAGTAGATTTGGCGTTTCCTGACTCACCCGGTATAAAATGACCGATTTCGTTAGATCTGATAACAGCAGCGTAAACTACAGGGTTTTTGACAATTTTTGGCACAAACTAGATCTCAAAATGCTTTTCAGCTACGCCGCAGTGAGCTCACAAAGTTGGCACGTTTTTGGTACAAACTCACCCATATCATGGTACCGACCCATCGCAGACCCATCAAGTGGCATATCGATTGAGTCGACTTTAAAAGGAGAATTCAAATATGTAATAATATACCTAATATTCCATTTAAAAAAACATAAGTTTATGGCATCACGCCTAAATCGATCACCCTGTATATTTCAAAATATTTTTATACTATGCACCATTGTGTCCTCTATCATCTCGTTTGTGAAATTTTTCGATATCTCTTATAGGAGAGCCAGGACATTTGGCCGACGCGAAGCTGGGACACCATGTATTAACATACTAATGTGCCTTGAATTATCAATGAGGAAAAATTTATTTTATTTTATGGACGGAGCAAAATCCGGCTTTGGTATCCACAGTTTAAAGAATATGTTAACATTGTTCCTTTTCATACTACATATACCTATTTTAAGAATACAAACATCATGTGTATAATTTAGTTAATTTAAAAAGTGTATATGGTAGTAATCCACAAATATCAAAACTATATGTTTCTCTATAATGTATTCTAATCTTTAAAACGTACTTACCCCCCTTATAATGTCATTAATATCAGGCTACTAGCTTACTTACCTAAAACAAAATACATAGGTACATTAATTTCGAACCTAGATTAATAGACAATCAAATTTTGTTTAACTCGGCTTACAAAATATATACAGGGTGTTTACAAAAGTGGAACTTTATTTGTAACGAGATCATTCAAAATATTAAGCAGCAATAACAATGGAAAGTTCATAAAATAAAATAGTGGAAAATTGACCTCAATGAAAATAATGTTAGGTAAGATCATGCCAATTTTTAAACGAGTGAGATGAAAAATAATAAAGATATATTATTAATGTACTGCATTTACGTATTACCTCAAGATATTGCAATCTATCGAAATTATGAAATTATTTATCAGTAATTTTATCAATAGGTAATTATCGAGGTTAACAATAAAAAATTAATATTTTAATAACTACCGGAGCAAACATATGACATATATGGTTAAAATCAGAAAAAACTATAAAATCCAAAAATAAAAAAAAATACTGTTCCACTTAAAAAAACATAACTTGTATCGGTAGATCGTAAATACGATGTTCAATTGTTTTCTAAAAATAAGATTTTTAAGCCCTTAACATGCCCTACAACTTTTACTTGAAACTTTTTTTTCTAAAATTACAAATTAAAAAGTTATCGAGGTGATCACTTTCGGTGGAAAACCCTGTAGGTACAGGGTGATCCATAATTCACTTTTCAACGTAAATAATTCGGTTGCTGTTAATATATTTGATTGTTTTCAAATGTATATACATGTAGAAAGTCCTGCAGAATCCGAATATGTATTCAGAAAAACAATTGAATGCCAATTTAAAATAATAATAATAAAAATACGATTTTCTTAAAAAATTTCTCCCTGTATATTATTGCATAAAATGATGGTAACATATTATAGACATACAGATGATACCCATTGATGTGTCCAACTTCCGGTTTGGCCGGAAGTGACAATTTATAGTAATTTTTTATTAACTCTGTATATTTTAATTATTCCAGATAATACTATCGATTACGAATCCAATGATATATAAAACATCATAGTTTCACCATTTTATAAGCGAAATAATTCACAAAATTCAAATTTTATGATACATAATACAATATAAATATATTAAATACAGAGATTTTAAATTATTCTAGTAGGTGGCATGCTTGAAAAAATTGCCTATCCGATTGTAGCTGTCATTACTATATTATTGATATTGTTAGTGCGTTTTCTGTAATCAAAATGAAAAAAAAAAATAAAATAAAAAATAAAAAATAACAAATGAAATTAACAATTTAAACAATAATCCAACAATTTTTAGAAACTTACGAAACAATTTAAAGAAACGATTAAACTATTGTGTTGAACAGGAAGGGCATTTAATTGAACATTTATTGTAAACGAAGTTTTATAATGTTTGTTTTTGTTACTTTAATTCGTTTGTTTATAATTATTTTTGTTTATTAAATTAAGTTTATTAAGTAAAACTGTTTTTTGAAAATCTCGCTTATAAAATGGTGAAACTATGATGTTTCATATATCATTGGATTCGTAATCGATAGTATTATCTGAAATAATTAAAATATACAGGGTTAATAAAAAATTGCTATAAATTGTAAGCACTTCCGGCCAAACCGGAAGTTGGAAACATCAATGAGTATCATGTGTATGTCTATAATATGTTACCATATCATTTTATGCAATAATATACAGGGTGAAATTTTTTAAGAAAATCGTATTTTTATTATTATTATTTTAAATTGGCATTCAATTGTTTTTCTGAATACATATTCGGATTCTGCAGGACTTTCTACATATATATACATTTGAAAACAATCAAATATATTAACAGCAACCGAATTATTTACGATGAAAAGAGAGTTATGGATCACCCTGTACATAGTTTTTCGTTTTTTTGGATATTCATTTTGTACTTTTATTTTCATTTATGAGACATTTGTTAGTTTGTATTAAATTGTAATAAATAATTACTGAATTATAATTATTATAAAATGAATTTTTACTATCATGGCATAGCTGAATTTTACGATTTAACGATAAGAAGTGTGGTTTTCGTAAAATATTAAATATTGGCACTATCAGTTAAAATTTTTGTGACATGTTTTATATCGTTGGAAAGAGAAATAATAAACGGAATTAATAGTGTCATGGCCTACTTTGAGATTTGTTCTTTTAATTTTTGCACAAGAGCGTATGTCAAAGCCAACTGCGTTTTTCGAATTTTTGATACATATTATTATTCTTATTGTCTTTGCCGTCAACTGTCATCCCTTTAACTTTTTTCGTATCTCCTCAAATAAGGAAGCTATAACCGTTTGTAGTTTTCCTACTTTTCAGGTTTTTGTAATATATCTCACAAAGTAGGCTATGAATTTCTAATTTCTTTTTACTGACATATAGCTCACAAAAAATGGAATTACTATTTCTAAAACTTTATTCTTCAACAATAGATATTAAGCGAGATATTTGGTTTGGCCCTCGTAAAATAGACAGCCTGTATATCAAGGCATTAAAGTTTAACTTTTTATCATGAATGTGGAGCAAATAAACCACATGAGTGATAAAAAGGAACTTCAATGCCGAGGTGCACATTAATTTTTTTTTAAATCTAGAAACTGTGAAATTAAAATCAATTAACTATTTTTAAATAATTTTCAGTGACATTAAGAAATGTCAAAATTATTTAAAATTTTAAGTGACATTAGGAAATGTCATAATTATTTTTAAATGTCAAATCGGAATAATTTTTTGTAAAAAAAATATTATTTTTAGCAATTGTAATAGCGATAATACAATTCTGAATTTAAAAAACTGTATTTATTTACCTTTTATTACAACACAATTATTGTCATAAGCAATGAAAAATTTATGTTTACATTTATCTGGTCACCTCCGCCAACACCGATGTGAAAACAGCAGCCAAAGATAGCAGCCAATACTCACGGAAGCACCCGAAGTCCCATAGACGTTCGTCAAAATATAAGAGGGGTCATTCGAGAAGAAATAGAGTTTCGTTAATTAGGGTGTAGGTAAGCACCCTGTGTAAATGTTGATAAATTATTCAAAGGGTTAATTATTCGCGACGTTATTGATTTTCCGATTGGCTCCAGGGGTAGTTTAGACCCCTGGGACCATTTGCAAGTCGACCAAAATTTAAATGCGTATTACGTATGTCTTACTTAACCCCCCATCCAAGCGAAATTCTGGACAAATTAATATTTCCGATGTTAGCAATTTTCGTAATTGATTTTCACCCCCCGGGACCCATTGCAAGTCGATCAAATTTCACTTGCATGTATAATACATCTCGAATAACCTTCAATCGAAGCGAGATCGTGGACTTTTAATTATTCGCGACGTTATTGATTTTCCGATTGGCTCCAGGGGTAGTTTAGACCCCTGGGACCCTTTGCAAGTCGACCAAAATTTAAATGCATATTACGTATTTCTTACTTAACCCCCAATCCAAGCGAAATGCTGGACAAATTAATATTTCCGATGTTAGCAATTTTCGTAATTGATTTTCACCCCCCGGGACCCATTGCAAGTCGATCAAATTTCACTTGCATGTATATTACATCTCGAATAACCTTCAATCGAAGCGAGATCGTGGACGTTTAATTATTCGCGACGTTATTGATTTTCCGATTGGCTCCAGGGGTAGTTTAGACCCCTGGGACCCTTTGCAAGTCGACCAAAATTTAAATGCATATTACGTATGTCTTACTTAACCCCCCATCCAAGCGAAATTCTGGACAAATTAATATTTCCGATGTTAGCAATTTTCGTAATTGATTTTCACCCCCCGGGACCCATTGCAAGTCGATCAAATTTCACTTGCATGTATATTACATCTCGAATAACCTTCAATCGAAGCGAGATCGTGGACGTTTAATTATTCGCGACGTTATTGATTTTCCGATTGGCTCCAGGGGTAGTTTAGACCCCTGGGACCCTTTGCAAGTCGACCAAAATTTAAATGCATATTACGTATGTCTTACTTAACCCCCCATCCAAGCGAAATTCTGGACAAATTAATGTTTCCGATGTTGGCAATTTTCGTAATTGATTTTCACCCCCCGGGACCCATTGCATGTCGATCAAATTTCACTTGCATGTATAATACATCTCGAATAACCTTCAATCGAAGCGAGATCGTGGACTTTTAATTATTCGCGACGTTATTGATTTTCCGATTGGCTCCAGGGGTAGTTTAGACCCCTGGGACCCTTTGCAAGTCGACCAAAATTTAAATGCGTATTACGTATGTCTTACTTAACCCCCCATCCAAGCGAAATTCTGGACAAATTAATATTTCCGATGTTAGCAATTTTCGTAATTGATTTTCACCCCCCGGGACCCATTGCAAGTCGATCAAATTTCACTTGCATGTATATTACATCTCGAATAACCTTCAATCGAAGCGAGATCGTGGACGTTTAATTATTCGCGAATTCATTGATTTTCCGATTGGCTCCAGGGGTAGTTTAGACCCCTGGGACCCTTTGCAAGTCGACCAAAATTTAAATGCGTATTACGTATGTCTTACTTAACCCCCCATCCAAGCGAAATTCTGGACAAATAAGTTAGCAATATTCCTCATTTTTTTTTCAACCCCTTCAATCCTCAGATAAATCAAGTTACTTGCATCTATATTACATCCAAATTAACCCTCAGTGTAAACAAAATTGTAGACAATTTACTGATTGTTAAATTAATAATTTTTCTACTTGCTAAAAGTCGACCTAAAAACCCCCATGCCACTTAAATTTTAAATAAATCTCCGCGAAAATAAAATTATGATCTTTTAATGATTTTTGGAATTACTAATTCTTTGCTTCGCTCCAAGGGTGGTTCCAACTTTTCGTCGGTCAAATCGTCGGTCAAAACGTATACATTAATTACTTGTTTAATAAATTTACTGCCGAAGGGAAATTGTTGGCAATTAATTAGTTGTGTAATTTCAACTATTTGAATTGTTTAAAATTTGAGTTTATTCCCTATAACCGTTTGAACAATTTATCAACATTTACACAGGGTGCTTACCTACACCCTAATTAACGAAACTCTATTTCTTCTCGAATGACCCCTCTTATATCCGTGAGTATTGGCTGCTATCTTTGGCTGCTGTTTTCACATCGGTTCCGCCAACTACAAAAATCGTACAATAATGGATTACTTTAATGACTATTTCTATCACTTTAATAACGATTTTGAGGTACTTTAATGCCGTTTAAAAAAAAATAATATAAAAAATATCAAATGGAATTTGTCTTTCATTAAGAGTTGCTATGAATACGTATGAGTTATTATTTACGTGAAACACATGCTGTTTAATCTAAGAGGTATTATTGCACACAAATTGTCATGATTTTATATAATAATATAGTAAGAAAAATAATTCTTGTAACTGAGCTTTACAATAATATAATCGCAGCCATAACTATCATCAATATTATTTGGTGTTATTATCATTAGATATAATTAATACCTTGGTTTAAATATCTGATTTGATATGCATTGTATAATTACTAAGAAAATGATAACAGAAATCGCGAGAAAATTGTTTCTTTATAATCTACTGTTAATTGTAATAATTAACATTAAAATGTCAATATACTCAATTAAGGAGAAAATTTGATTTTCTAAATATTGTGATTCATTTTTATACATTTGAACAACTTCAAAGGGTTTATTGGTAATACCTACATCAAGTGGATTCAATTATTTGTCGTACTAAGTAGTTAATAGTCACTTAAGGCACATTATTTCCGTAAAATTAAAATTTAAAAAAATTGGAAAGAAAATGGCCAAAATAAAAATTGGTGAATTCGTTGATTTCCAGACAACGCTCATTGTGTAAACATCAACAAGTTATAAAGCCAACCGAGTTTCATTGACAATATAGACCTTTATAAAAAAAATCATAATGTAACTCACAACTCACCAAGAATACTCTGGCTGGTGCATAATTAGAGGTCCTTCAAAATTAAAAACAGTTGACACCTAGGCAGGGCCGTCCTAAGTTATTTGACGCCCGTAATCTACTAGTACTAACAACAATGTGCCCCTATTCATAAGGGAGCTGGAGCGGGGTAACCGGTGAAGCTTTATACAATAGTTTCAAAACTCGAAAAAATTAACATAGTCTATCTCAAATTGAGAGTGCATGCATTGCTATCTGTAGGTTATTATTATAAACAGAGAAACGGTTAAATGGAGAAAGTTTTAGAAAATTTTACGACCATTTCGATGATGTTTTTAAAATTGATAGAATGCGTTTTTGAGATATTTTCAGGAAACTGAAAACATTTTAAAAAACTTCCCGTATCTGCATAATTTGATGACTGATGATATTATAAGTGCATTATTAGGACACTGTTTTTAAGATGCTTTCGTTGATATTGAAAGAAAACATCTATCGTCATTTGTTTTTTAGTTAATGCCACTAACTTTGGTTTTTCTTATAGCTGCCATATTGGATTTTTTTTTATGTTTTAACAGAGCTCTTAATTCACTTTTCACCATCAAACTGATTTGAGTGCAAGCAAAATTGCCGCCCCAAAAGGCTGACGCCCTGGAGCTATAGCCCATTTAGCCCTGTGGTTAGGGTGGTCCTGTTAGGTAGGTATTACAAACTGTATAAACTGCATAAAACATATCATAATGTATTTTTGATTTTTGTCCGTGATCATTGATTAAGGAATGAATAAGATACGCGACTCCTATGGTAAAGTGCGAGCCTTATTTTGGGGGCGAGATTTTTGATAAGATAAATAATCATGGTGTTGTGTGAATAGATCATGATGGCTATGCTCATAAAAAGCAATAATACATATTCAATTTTCAAAAAGTCACTATTATTGTTTAATTTATAGTCGTTTTTTTTTTCTATAATGCTTGTCAAAGTGTTACAAAGTTGGTAGAAATGCTGCTTAAACTGTAGGAAATATATACGTTAGTATTATTAAGTCTATGAGGAAATATCGGTATTTACTGTTGGAAGGTCTATAAATTTTATAGGTTGGAATTTTAAATTTTATATTCACTGACTTCAACTTCAAAATGCATAAATTCAATAAAAACGATTAAGGTACCTACTGTGCAAGAACATTTAACCTTCGGACTCCCGTTTTGTATATTGTTTTTAATTTAGAAATGTAACATTTTAAAAATATACAATATTGACAATATTTTGACATTAGATTATTATTTTGACAAGAATTTATCTAGTTTGAAAAAAGTAACCAAAAAACCCCTGGGAACTTCCAAGAATGCAACTTTTCCCCTAATAATTTGAACTTGAAGAGTATTATATAAAAAAAGAACTATATACATTATACGTTAAAAATGTAATCTGCTTTTTCCTTTCGTTACACAGAGGAGAAGGAGATCTGTTAAAATGTTAGATGTGGTAGAAGTTGCAATAAAGAAAAAAACAAGAATGAGTTCCCAAACATTTTAAATTAGTGGTTAAATAAAAAATAAAATCGTTTTGCTAGTCTCTGTTAAAAAACTGCTAGTAGGCCTGTAGAATTAGACGATGTGAATGGCAATCTGTAACTAATTCATTTCAGATAGCCGTAGGTAAAAACAGGTGTATTTAGTTATAAAGAATATACCTCTGCGATTCCTCCCAAATCAAATAAACAGAACATTGTTTAAAAGTCACTTTTATGTGAAAAAATCATGAAATTTGGAGTTTTTTAAAAATTACAGTAAGACTGCAGTAGATTAATTTTTTTGAATGTTTCTGTTTACTAGGTAATTCCAAACCGGTTAATTTAAGCCCCGGTTGATTTCATTTCATTGATTACTTATTTAAATAATTGCCGAAAACCCTCGAAATTTTCGAAAATTTCAAGCATTTTTTACTCTGAAAGGAAAAATGCTAGACTCTTGAAACTTTGGTGGAATATGTGTCTCATTACCCTCAACTTACAAAAAAAATTTCGTTTCTAAATGTTTATTAGTTTTCGAGAAATTCTATTTGTTTATTAAAAACGTCCCAAATGTTTAATGAAAAATTGACCTATTAACGTTATCAAAAATAATTCAACCACAGCTCATTTTTTTCGTCAAGACGTCAGTTTTACGAATTTTTATGGGCGTATCGATATTCAATAATTTTGACCGTCAAAATGGCGTTAACAACATTGCTACTTTTCGGAGCAGCGTTTTTTGCAAATAACTTTACAACAAATGAACGTATCTGCACAAATCTTTCATATTTGAGTTGCTGGTGTTTTTCTACAAATTTATAAAAAAAAAAATTGTTGCTCTGGGACATGTAGGAGCCGAGATAATTTTTTTAATTTTTTAATGCGCCAAACGTTTATTTATTAATATTTATGGCCAAAATTGAAACTGGTTGTTAATAAGATCTTGAATGTTGTGAATTCATCAAGTCCTATTGAAAACGGGCCCTTTTTGAGGTCAAAATATAATTTTTAATAATTAATGATTTTAGAGCGTCTTCAATTTGTTTGGCTCAAGGGACAGGTGAATTTTTGATCAAACGAGTTTCAAATTGGGGTAGCGAGAAAAATTCGTCATATCTCCGTTATTTTCCGGCCAATTTCGACGTTTTTTTTTTTTTAATTTGGGGTAGCTCACGAAAATAATAACAATGGGCACATTTGCAATATCCAAATAATAAACAAATAATTGTTATAAACAATTTTTTTTTTTTTTAATTTTTTCTTTTTTGGGCTTATGCAACTTATAATGTGCTAATGTATTAAATATAAATTTATAAAGATTATATAATGGTAAAAATGCTGTAACATCGTATATTGTTTGATGGAGAAATAGTTTGTGCATACATTGTTACCATTATATAATCTTTATAAATTTATATATAATACATTAGCACATTATAAGTTGCATAAGCGCAAAAAAAAGAAAAAATAATAAAAAAAAATTGTTAATAACAATTATTTGTTTATTATTTGGATATTGCAAATGTGCCCTTTGTTATTATTTTCGTGAGCTACCCCAAATTAAAAAAAAAACGTCGAAATTGGCCGGAAAATAACGGAGATATGACGAATTTTTCTCGCTACCCCAATTTGAAACTCGTTTGATCAAAAATTCACCTGTCCCTTGAGCCAAACAAATTGAAGACGCTCTAAAATCACTAATTATTAAAAATTATATTTTGACCTCAAAAAGGGCCCGTTTTCAATAGGACTTGATGAATTCACAAAATTCAAGATCTTATTAACAACCAGTTTCAATTTTGGCCGTAAATATTAATAAATAAACGTTTGGCGCTATAAACAATTTAAAAAATTATCTCGGCTCCTACATGTCCCAGAGCAACAATTTTTTTTTATAAATTTGTAGAAAAATACCAGCAACTCAAATATGAAAGATTTGTGCAGATACGTTCATTTGTTGTAAAGTTATTTGCAAAAAACGCTGCTCCGAAAAGTAGCAATGTTGTTAACGCCATTTTGACGGTCAAAATTATTGAATATCGATACGCCCATAACAGATTCGTAAAATTGACGTCTTGACGAAAAAAATGAGCTGTGGTTGAATTATTTTTTATAACGTTAATAGGTCAATTTTTCATTAAACATTTGGGACGTTTTTAATAAACAAATAGAATTTCTCGAAAACTAATAAACATTTTGAAACGAAATTTTTTTTTGTAAGTTGAGGGTAATGAGACACATATTCCACCAAAGTTTCAAGAGTCTAGCGTTTTTCCTTTCAGTGTAAAAAATGCTTGAAATTTTCGAAAATTTCGATGGTTTTCGGCAATTATTTAAATAAATAATCAATGAAATGAAATCAACCGGGGCTTAAATTAACCGGTTTGGAATTACCTAGTTAACAGAAGCATTCAAAAAAATTAATCTACTGCAGTCTTACTGCAATTTTTAAAAAACTCCAAATTTCATGATTTTTTCACATAAAAGTGACTTATAAACAATGTTCTGTTTATTTGATTTGGGAGGAATCGCGGAGGTATATTCCTTATAACTAAATACACCTGTTTTTACCTACGGCTATCTGAAACGAATTAGTTACACCGTTTTTTCTATTTCTGCAGGCCTATAGGTATTGTGTTTTACCTTGAACCATGCCTTGAATGATTGTGCAACATAGTACCATGTTAGACAAAGGCATATTTTAATAATGTTTAATTACAATATCTATTGTACCTACTTACTTAATATCTACTTATATATTTTGATATTTTTGACCAAGAAGTTTAATATTTTCCAAACTAAAGTTAAACCTAAATTAAATAGGAATAAGAATCCAACAAAGAATCATGCACAATCTGCGGTTATGCATGTTATGGTCACGTGATAGGGTAAAATTAACGGTCGAACATAAAGTTTACTCCTATGTCTGCACATGTGCAAGAAAAAGATGGACAATTGTTACTTTTATTCACGTGCCGTGACTAGGGAGACAGAATTTTAATGGTCTCGGGATCTTGTCCGCAATTTATATATAGATATTTATTTGTATGTATACAGGATGTCTCAGTTTTAATCTGTATACATGTTTAGGAGTTGAAATTCGATAACGAGATGTGTCAATTGTTTCGTTTATTATGACATTCAGACTTCAGAGTAATCATGTTTTTTGTATATTATAATGGTTGAACTAAAATCGGATTTTAGGTTAAAATCGGTAAAACTATACTCGTCAAAATTTGCTTCGGGACACCTTAAAATTGACCAAGATTTACAACGCTGTAAAACTGTCAAAAATATATGGATTTGTGCCGGGTTTTTAGCGTTTCAAGGAAAATTTAATTGGCTTTCATCTTACCTATTTAACTCTAAGATAAAGTTACTAAAACATGTTTATACAGGGTGTCAAACGAATGCCTGTTTTTTCAGTCAATTTTTATCTTAATCACAGCGTTAACCAAACACCCTGTAAATTAGAATTTTATAAAATTTGCTTGTCTTATGTGTTTTGCTTTAAAACATTTTTTGAATTTTGCTCCTATCTTATTTGTAAAAAAAGATACAGAGGTTTTAGTAAAACGTTACATTTTCACAATAAAATAACGGATGGATTTGATTACTAAAATTTAGGTATATCGTGATTGACCACAAAGAGTTTTTTACCAAGAGGGTATAAACCGCAAACATGTTGGAGCTAATTTCTTCTTTAGAAAGAATCCTAAGTCCACTATCGGAATTTTTCTCTGAATAAAAGTCAAGTGATTTTAACCTCTCGACCAAACACTTATATGCCGATATTGATTCAATTAATATTAATGGATTTTTCATGTCCATGGGACAAAATAATGGACTGTATGTATTTGGGTAATAATATTATTATATTAGAACTTACAAAATATTTCAGTTACAATAATAATGTAATGTAATTAGTTGTATCAAATGTATTAAACAATGGTAATGTAACTCATAATGGCGATAACACTTTTATACTTTGATCATTGTCTTCAATTAAGAGAAAATTTATTTTATAAATTATAGATACATAATTTATTTATACCATCTTTATTTACATTGAATATATGAAAAAAAAATAAAACCACTTTGAAACGTTATATAATTAGTTATTTTGAAAATATTCACTGTTTATTTTAAATTTTAAAGCCCAATAAATATTTTATATTAAATTGAATAAATATTTATCACACATGATTGTGATGAAACATTATAAAGTTGTAGATAATAAGCTAATATTCTTAACCAAGGCTAAACAAAGAAAAGGAACTAAATAAACAGCAAGGTTTCACTAAGTAAAATAAAATGAATTTGGGGCAATTCTCAGTTGATCTACTGGCAAATAAAAGTGACTATACTCTGTACCACCAACATAAAACAGTAGACTCCTCCTCAAAAATGCCCACTAAATTTGAATGGTATTTCTCTATTGGTCGAATTTATAGAACCCGAGTTACAAAGCAACCACTAAATTTGACAAAGGCCGACTCTACACAATACTGGCGTCACACATTAAAACTTTTATGTATTTTGGCAATAGACCAATCAGCTATGTTATCATTGTCGCGAAACGTATAAACGCTAAACATATTAAAAATCGCGCATAAATGGGGAGCCGGCCTCACTGTAAACCTGTGCTGTCAACTGTCATATTCATTCGTCTATGTGAAATTATTTCAAATTTATAAATTTGTTTTTGTGAAGGTACGTATAAGGATTAACCTTATTTTTGTATTAAGTATTAAGGTAAGTAGGTAATGCAAACGCTTAATATTGATTAAATGTTAAAACATCGTTTTTTTTTTTAAGGTCAAATCGAAAACTCAATAGAAGGGGGCCCAATTTCTCCACCGAAAAAACGAATCTCCAGGCATTTTTTGAGGATAAGGAAAACGTGTTGAACATCTTTAAGGCAAAAACGTATGAAAAACGCGAATAAATGGGGCGCCGGCGTGACTGTCAACTGTGTTATTCGTTTTTGTGACATTTCACATTTCATCTGGGAGTTAAAGTAATAAGGTACGTAAATGCAAACGATTAATATTGATTAAATGTTAAAACGGGTTTTCTTAAGGTTTATGATGGCTGAAGGAGGTATAATTTCTCCACCCAAAAAACGATTATCCAGACATTTTTCGGTGGAAGATAAGGAAAAGGTTCTGAACATTTTTAAGGCCTACGATGGGGAGAATCCGGAGAAACCAAAGATGGAATGCATGGAGTTCACTGCAAAGGCAGCAGGTGTGAGTGTTCCAAGTGTTTCTAATATTCTTCATGAATACAAACAAACACACCAACATCAGCCACCAAAAGTGTACCACCGACAAAGGGCAGTTTTGGACAATATTGATGAAGGAACTAAAAGTGCTCTCAAGCGTATAATCCATTCCTTTTTTGAAAGAAATGAACCACCAACTGCAAACAAAATTTTAGCAGCGGTGCATGAAGATGATTATTTGCCTCATCTTAAACGGAGTACTTTGTGACGATTAATTTCGGACTTTTTATTTCTTTGTGTTGTAATGTAATTGTGTTTGGCATTATAGGTTCTCAAAAAGGTCACGTAATAGTGCCCTAAGGGAAGAACATAGTAAGTTGTAGTTTTTAGATGACACTTGGGTGAACGCTGGCCTTACTGTAAGTAAAGTATGTTTTTTTTTCGAAGGAGAAATAGGAACTGCTCGCCGGTTCTGACTGTTCAGTGTAAAAAATAAAAGTGACATCATATATTATTTTTCCAATTATATTATATACGTTTATCTTATTATCGTTGTTTTAATATTATTTACAAATTTATGTATATGTAGGGCTTTTAAAGTCTATTTTTTTCTACTGATTTAAGTACCAAATGTATTGTAATGGTGAATAAAGCCATTCTATTATTATATTATATTGATATCATTCATAACTTTCTTATACCAAAGTTTACTGAATACTATTAGTAAACTTTGCTTATACGTAGGAGCTGTAATAGATAGAAAACCTTGTGAAAATTAAGAAGAAGTAGGTAGGTATGTGTTTATTTATTTGGACATGTTAAAACTTATAAGTAGTTAAGTTCTTGCCTTCTAGCAAATGATAGGCTTTTTCAAGATTAAGAATAAAAATAAAACAAGATGTAGATACCTATATTATATAATATATAGTTTGTATAGTTTTTATTGCTTGAACATTCCACGACTATTCGTAAAAAGAACCAAAAGTAATCTTACGATAGATATTAATAAATAAATATGTACAGTGGTGGAAACCAAGAAGTAAACGACTCGGCAGATTTGGCTATTGAGTAGTGCATGGGGGTCATTGGGGTTTATCCAGTGGAGTAATCTATGTGAAATTGTTACAGTAAATCACAAACTAATCTTTTTTGCCTGAAATAACCTCATACTTTCTTTTAAATATGTGGAAATAACTCGCGAAAGCACCTAACCTAAAAACTACAAATTTCAACAACAAACCATCAATCAGATCAGCTGGTCTAGACAGACGACCGGAAATCAGAAATAAATGTCTCTGATAAAGTAACTTGAGTTTGCGCAATGCGGCCTAACTTCGTTTAAATTTTCGCGGGAATAAGTATTATTTTTAAAAATCCAAAATTGATAATGTATAATAGAAAATTTAATGGGAATAAACATTATAAAAATACAGTATAGCTGTAGTATAAAATATAACACGTATAATAAACAAATTTTGTTGAAGCTATCTTAACTTTCTTTAATTTCATCGTGTAAAACTGCCTATTGCGCACACCGTTCTGCGCAACCATAAAATTAATGGGGCGGAGTCTACTGTTCTTTGATGATGGTATAGGGTATAGTTCTGTTATTTGACTTTCTAAAAAGGAAAATATTTCTCGAATAGTTTGACTTCAAATCACAAAAATTTTCATTCTTTTCTTATTTGGGATTTACTACCACACTTCTAAACATTTCCCAATCTAAGAAATATCTGGATTTAAAAAAAAATAACCTTTACGCCTGTGACTTTACGTTGGTGGTATGTTTTTGAAGAAAAAGAAATGTCTTGCAGCAGCTGTAAGATGCTGAAAAAATACGGCTTTTGTGCGTGATGACGTGCAACGGATTTTGTTTTCTATTAAGTATACAGGGTGTCCCGATTTTAAACCGACAAACTTCGGGTACAGAAAGTTCACATGAAATTATGACATACCCCTTCTAACATTTCTTCTCTATCGAGCCTCCTAACGGAGATACAGGGTGTTGAAAATTCAATTTATTTTTTGTCTTTCTTTGATAACTTCCACAATATTAAAGATAGGGAAACCAAACTTGGTACACACAGTTAGGTTGTGAGGGTCCATCTTTGCTATGGTTCAGAATTAAACTGAGGCGCGCCAGTGGCGTGCGGTGTGGTCACGTCGACATAATTTTAAGGAAAATAGTATGTGCACTAATTTTTTTCGCAATTCTGATCAGATTTTCATAATTTACGGTTAATTTTCTAAAAAAACTTGCTCATGTAAAATTTTGACTGAGTCATTAGTTTTCGAGATATTTGCGTCTGAACAAGACGATGCACCAAAAACACAATTATCATGTCGGGAATAATAGTTCTGATGAAATCACGACATATCCCTTCTAAAATTTATCTATAGCCATTCCTAACGGAAATACGGGGTGTTGATTTTTTTGATATTTGGATGTTGATAATTTGTTTATGCAATTTCGTAACAAACAAATTTTTCTTTTGACAGAAATAATATTGACTGCAAAAGGCCTTAAAAACGCCTCATTGCAAAGGAATAAAAACATTAAAAACTTAAATTCACAGTTCAGTTCAGTATATCTCCTCGAAAATCAGATTGAAAATAATTTTGAAAGGGCTATCTTAATTAATTAATTGTGTTTTTGGTGCATCGTTTTGTTCAGACGCAAATATCTCGAAAACTAACGCTTCAGTCAAAATTTTACATGAGCAAGTTTTTTTAGAAAATCAACCGTAAATTATGAAAATCTGATCAGAATTGCGAAAAAAATTAGTGCACATACTTTTTTCCTTAAAATTATGTCGACGTGACCACACCGCACGCCACTGGCGCGCCTCAGTTCAACTCTGAACCATAGCAAAGATGGACCCTCACAACCTAACTATGTGTACCAAGTTTGGTTTCCCTATCTTTAATATTGTGGAAGTTATTAAAGAAAAACAAAAAATAAATTGAATTTTCAACACCCTGTATCTCCGCTAGGAGGCTCGATAGAGAAGAAATGTTAGAAGGAGTATGTCATAATTTCATGTGAACTTTCTGTACCCGAAGTTTGTCGGTTTAAAATCGGGACATCCTGTGTACTAGTGCCTTTTTTAAAAGTTACTAACTCAGAATGCTTTATCATTTACGTTAGACTATTTAAATATATTTCAGCTTCAGCAATAAATAGGCAGCATCTAAACTAGTCTGATTGGTAAAATACAACATTTCAACTACAATGTAGTCTTCCAAGGATTTTAATATTAACTGACCATGGTTCGGTCTGTTTGGTAGATGACCTACCTGCTCTACGCGGCAAGTTCAATCGCCTTGAATGAATTTGGATTCATTTTAGGTTTAAGGTCGGTCGAATACTAGCAGGTGAATGGCGGTTTCAAAACCTATTACCGGTATAGCTTACAGAAAAAATTAAAGCTATCAAGCAAAAGTATCTGTCCATGTAACACGACGAAAAACTCATGCCTAGTCTGTTTTATTGAGCAGGGGGGCTGTAATTAAGGTTGACGCTCTCCCCATGAGGTATTGGATCCAAATTGTCCAACACCGAGATAAAATAGTAATAATAATAATACATTTTATTGATTTCCGAAAACATTATTAATAATACATAAGTTAAATAAATTATGTCCTTACTATTCGAGATATTAAGAAAAACGAGTTAACAAAATACTTTTAAAAAGGTTACAAGTTAAGGTAATTGTAAATATGTCAGTGAATACAATAACTACAAACAAGAAATTGTTGAATAATCGTGAACGCTGAAGGTTCCTCTCGCTAATATCTTCTGTTCGTTCGCGTGTTTGATTATTCATATAAAAATGACTAAAGTTATCGTCTAGAGACTTTCTGCTCATACTTCTGGTAGTATATGGTAAGATAACACAATGCTTCTGGCAATCCATCGAGAGTGCACTCAATCTTAATTTATTTTACGTACATCTGAGATTTTTACAAGTAAATAATATAAGCCAGGAATAATGTGGTTATGATTTTCTATCAGAAATGACTGAAGAGGTAGCAGAAAGACAACCGCTAGCCATCCATATATTTTTAATATGTGCCAAGAAAATTTCATGAGAGCGATACTGTTAAAACTGTTTCAGTTCTATACTGAGAATTAGAAGTGATAATATTTGTCTTATTTTTTACTTGTTATTCAATGATAAAATTAAGACTAATTTTTTTCTTGTTCAGCTTCCCCAAAAACGGGAGTATAGAGATTAAAACCTAATAAAAAGGAAAATCAATTTTCAACCTTTCTAAAGAGTTGGAGTTCCCCTGTCATTATCTTTCACTTTCAATCCCAATGATGTTCCCAGCTGATTCCCTCCAACTCAGCGCTGCAGAGGGTGGTTTTTGCCCGTTTAAGGTGGTAGGAAGTTTTCTTGTTCAGCATCCCCAAAAATGCGGGTATGGAAATTACAGAAAAAAGAAAAAAAAATTAATTTTTCAACCCTCCGGAAGGGTTGTAACAATCCCAAGGGGTATCTAAAGGCTAAAGGCCTTCTCCTGCCGTTATCCTTCCCTTTTTATCAAACCCTAATGATTTTCTCAGCTAATTTCCCCCAATCACGGGTTTTACTAGTCCTACAACGGGAAAACGCGAAATAGGGGTAGTTTTTGGCCATTTTGAGAGGGTTTCATCTACTATTTTTTTCGTTTTCAGCATCCTTGAAAACGGGGGGGGGGGGGAGTAGGTTTCGCTGCTGCAGAAATTTGTGAAACCAATTTTGAGATTTTACACAAAAACGAAAATGTGATTTCTCTTTTTGGCTGAGGCCAAATAATCCTTGGCCCAGGCAGGTTTCAACTGTTACATATTATTGGGGCACTTCTTAGATATTAATATTTTGATATGGAAGCGAATGCTCGATAGTCTTTCGTTTTCGAGATATCCGAGGTAACTTTTTCTTTTCTTATGGCATGTCTTCGCATGTCTTCTTACAGAAGAAGAAATAAAGGAATTATTGGTGCAACAAGATGGCTGTCCTGCACATAACACTATACAGGGTGTCCCAATTTTAAACCGACAAACTTCGGGTACAGAAAGTTCACATGAAATTATGACATACCCCTTCTAACATTTCTTGTCTATCGAGCTTCCTGACGGATATACAGGGTGTTGAAAATTCAATTTATTTTTTGTTTTTCTTTAATAACTTCCACAATATTAAAGATAGGGAAACCAAACTTGGTACACATAGTTAGGTTGTGAGGGTCCATTTTTGCTATGGTTCAGAGTTGAACTGAGGCGCGCCAGTGGCGTGCGGTGTGGTCACGTCGACATAATTTTAAGGAAAAAAGTATGTGCACTAATTTTTTTCGCAATTCTGATCAGATTTTCATAATTTACGGTTAATTTTCTAAAAAAACTTGCTCATGTAAAATTTTGACAGAGGCATTAGTTTTCGAGATATTTGCGTCTGAACAAAACGATGCACCAAAAACACAATTAATTAATTAAGATAGCCCTTTCAAAATTATTTTCAATCTGATTTTCGAAGGGATATAACTGAACTGAACTGTCAATTTAATGTTTTTAATGTTTTCTTTCTTATGCAATGAGGCGTTTTTAGGGCCTTTTGCAAGTCAATATTATTTCTGTCAAAAGAAAAATTTGTTTGTTACGAAATTACATAAACAAATTATCAACATCCAAATATAAAAGAAATCAACACCCCACCCCGTATTTCCGTTAGGAATGGCTATAGAGAAATTTTAGAAGGGATATGTCGTGATTTCACCAGAACTATTCCCGACATGATGATTGTGTTTTTGGTGCATCGTTTTGTTCAGACGCAAATATCTCGAAAACTAATGCCTCAGTCAAAATTTTACACGGGCAAGTTTTTTTAGAAAATTAACCGTAAATTATGAAAATCTGATCAGAATTGCGAAAAAAATTAGTGCACATACTTTTTTCCTTAAAATTATGTCGACGTGACCACGCCGCACGCCACTGGCGCGCCTCAGTTCAACTCTGAACCATATCAAAGATGGACCCTCACAACCTAACTATGTGTACCAAGTTTGGTTTCCCTATCTTTAATATTGTGGAAGTTATTAAAGAAAAACAAAAAATAAATTGAATTTTCAACACCCCGTATATCTGTTAGGAGGCTCGATAGAGAAGAAATGTTAGAAGGGGTATGTCATAATTTCATGTGAACTTTCGGTACCCGAAGTTTGTCGGTTTAAAATCGGGACACCCTGTATAATGACATTATGACCTCCCTTTGGAACACAGGTTATGTGTTTATAAATGACTTTGTTTAGGATTTATACAAGCATAATAACAACAAACATATCCAAATTGATATACTTATATTGATGTTTTATCTCTAAACATGCTATTATTAAATTCATTGGACTTTCTTTAATACATGATGAATACTGGATTAAACATCATAAAATTCAAAACGTCTAAAAACAAATTATTAAAAAAATTTTTTTTTCTTCCAACTCACCACAAAATTCATTCATTATGGTCACCAATTAAAAAACGAAGTCCACAAGAAGATGTACATATTCTTTCGCTCTTACAAATTGAAAATGTTGTATTGCATAAATATGACTCCTACATGAAATATTATATGTGGGTATTGTATTGATAATTAAAATATAAAGGTAGAAATAAACGTGTACTCAATGGCCTACTTAACGCGATACACAAGAAGATGTACATATTCTTTCGCTCTTACAAATTGAAAATGTTGTATTGCATAAATATGACTCCTACATGAAATATTATATGTGGGTATTGTATTGATAATTAAAATATAAAGGTAGAAATAAACGTGTACTCAATGGCCTACTTAACGCGATACGTACCATTTTACGCGATAATCTATGGCGGCACATTGGCGTGTGTAAATTATTGGATAGATACTGGGATCTACATTAATAAAACCCATACAATATGCAGAATAAAATTTTAGGCAAAACTGCAATGTGTTAAAGACAACTGAATGAGGATCGAATTGATAATAAATATTAAATGAAGTAACTTTCAATATTAATATTAGTAATTTTCTTTTCCTTGACCGATGATATCAATATTAGTTTGATGTGTGTTCCAAGATACTTGGACAATTAAGTTTTAACGATATTCTTTCCTTTTTGACGTTTCGGTTTATTTATTAACCATCTTCAGAGAAATTTATGTATTAAATTGCATTATAACTAATGTTTATGGTATATTTCTTGGGCATATCGGTCATATATATTAAAACAAATTTATTTTTTTCCAACGTTTCGGTTTATTAAAACCATCATCAGGGACTACAAGGTGAAATGTTTAGTAAACAAGGTATATATAAATTTTACACATAACTTATGGTGAACCAACTTACAATTTTTTTTTTTGTTTGTTTGAAAATTAAAATGTATTACACATATTGTATAAAGTAGATGTTATTCTTTGAGAGTCTTAAAAGCAACTGAAAATATTTTTGTCAGTTTCACATTTAAAATAATGCGTAAGTGAGGGTTTATTTATGTTATGGACAAGATAAGGGCTAGCAGGTATACATTATAAGTGGATGTTTTTTGTGACAAGAGTAATAAATATTAGAATTAAGTATTTGGTGTTAACAATTTTTGTAAAGTAAATTGGGAAGATGTATAAACTTACTAATTATATTATACCCCATTTGTTTTATTTTAGTAAATTAAAATAGGTATTGCTTAAGTTCTCTATATCAGTTCGGCTATTTATTGAATTAGAATGTCTTTTTATTTGCAACATTTCATGTACGATTCTTAACACCAAATACTTAATTCTAATATTTATTACTCTTGTCACAAAAAACATCCACTTATAATGTATACCTGCTAGCCCTTATCTTGTCCATAACATAAATAAACCCTCACTTACGCATTATTTTAAATGTGAAACTGACAAAAATATTTTCAGTTGCTTTTAAGACTCTCAAAGAATAACATCTACTTTATACAATATGTGTAATACATTTTAATTTTCAAACAAACAAAAAAAAAAATTGTAAGTTGGTTCACCATAAGTTATGTGTAAAATTTATATATACCTTGTTTACTAAACATTTCACCTTGTAGTCCCTGATGATGGTTTTAATAAACCGAAACGTTGGAAAAAAATAAATTTGTTTTAATATATATGACCGATATGCCCAAGAAATATACCATAAACATTTGAATTTCAACGGTCAAGAAATAAAAAACTAAAATTATAACTAATGTTATTTATATTTTATATTATATATTTATATATTTATATTGGCGATCGGGCTCAGAAAGTCTAAACTATTACCCGTTAGGGTTTGGTACTATTTTTTTTTTTCGTTAAGGTAATCTCCCGATGCACGCGGCAGAGACCAGAGACCGCGACAGGAGACAAAACCATGTGTCGGAGGGTGAACCGAAAAAGTCAAAGTACGAATTTCTTAATCTAATAGCGCGCAAAAATTGTCTATGTTATTAGTTATACCCTATACCACCATAAATGGACTCCGCCCCATTAATTTTATGGTTGCGCAGAACGGTGTGCGCAATAGTCAGTTTTACACGATGAAATTAAAGAAAGTTGAGATAGCTTCAACAAAATTTGTTTATTATACGTGTTATATTTTATACTATACTCGGGCCAAAAAGAGTAGTCAGTAGAGCAAAAAGTTATCGGCAATTCTTCAAAGCATTTAGCTGTTATGGAATACAGAAGCGGCAGCTCGTTTTACCATATAATCGTATATAATTCAAAGAAATATATCAAGTTTTATCCGCCTACCAGAGACGAAAACCACAACTAGGTCATTATGTGTAATTGCTATAGTCAACCAAATAGAGTACATGTTTGAACGTGGCGCCTTCTACCCAATAATTTGTTCGACTACTAGGAAGGTCGTCGAGCAAGTCTATCGTAGCGCATTCAGTGGCGTCACATATGCTGCAACGCAACGGATGTGCATTGTTCAACTGCGTTGCTATACCTAATTCGTGCAGATAATGTTGCCAGATGTAAGCATATTATTTAAAATTTAAGACATGGTAACTCATACTCATGCATAATTAACACAATCCGCTTTCATTTGTTCGAATTATGGAATTTATGAAATTCGTAAATCCGTACGCCCCTGGCTCTACTGACTACTCTTTTTGGCCCGAGTATACAGCTATACTGTATTTTTATAATGTTTATTCCCATTAAATTTTCTATTATACATTTTCAATTTTGGATTTTTAAAAATAATACTTATTCCCGCGAAAATTTAAACGAAGTTAGTCCGCATTGCGCAAACTCAAGTTACTTTATCAGAGACATTTTTTTCTGATTTCCGGTCGTCTGTCTAGCTAGACCAGCTGATCTGATTGATGGTTTGTTGTTGACATTTGTAGTTTTTAGGTTAGGTGCTTTCGCGAGTTATTTCCACATATTTAAAAGAAAGTATGAGGTTATTTCAGGCAAAAAAGATTAGTTTGTGATTTACTGTAACAATTTCACATAGATTACTCCACTGGATAAACCCCAATGACCCCCATGCACTACTCAATAGCCAAATCTGCCGAGTCGTTTACTTCTTGGTTTCCACCACTGTACATATTTATTTATTAATATCTATCGTAAGATTACTTTTGGTTCTTTTTACGAATAGTCGTGGAATGCTCAAGCAATAAAAACTATTCAAACTATATATTATATAATATAGTTATCTACATCTTGTTTTATTTTTATTCTTAATCTTTAAAAAGCCTATCATTTGCTAGAAGGCAAGAACTTAACTACTTATAAGTTTTAACATGTCCAAATAAATAAACACATACCTACCTACTTCTTCTTAATTTTCACAAGGTTTTCTATCTATTACAGCTCCTACGTATAAGCAAAGTATACTAATAGTATTCAGTAAACTTTGGTATAAGAAAGTTATGAATGATATCAATATAATATAATAATAGAGTGGCTTTATTCATCATTACAATACATTTGGTACGTAAATCAGTAAAAAAAAATAGACTTTAAAAGCCCTACATATACATAAATTTGTAAATAATATTACAACAACGATAATAAGATAAACGGATATAATATAATTGGAAAAATAATATATGTCACTTTTATTTTTTACACTGAACAGTCAGAACCGGCGAGCAGTTCCTATTTCTCCTTCGAAAAAAAACCATACTTTACTTACAGTAAGGCCAGCGTTCACCCAAGTCTCATCTAAAAACTACAACTTCTATGTTCTTCCCTTAGGGCACTATTACGTGACCTTTTTGAGAACCTATAATGCTAAACACACATTACAACACAAAGAAATAAAAAGTCCGAAATTAATCGTCACAAAGTACTCCGTTTAAGATGAGGCAAATAATCATCTTCATGCACCGCTGCTGAAATTTTGTTTGCAGTTGGTGGTTCATTTCTTTTAAAAAAGGAATGGATTATACGCTTGAGAGCACTTTTAGTTCCTTCATCAATATTGTCCAAAACTGCCCGTTGTCGGTGGTACACTTTTGGTGGCTGATGTTGGTGTGTTTGTTTGTATTCATGAGGAATATTAGAAACACTTGGAACACTCACACCTGCTGCCTTTGCAGTGAACTCCATGCATTCCATCTTTGGTTTCTCCGGATTCTCCCCATCGTAGGTAGGCCTTAAAAATGTTCAGAACCTTTTCCTTATCTTCCACCGAAAAATGTCTGGATAATCGTTTTTTGGGTGGAGAAATTATACCTCCTTCAGCCATCATAAACCTTAAGAAAATCCGTTTTAACATTTAATCAATATTAATCGTTTGCATTTACGTACCTTATTACTTTAACTCCCAGATGAAATGTGAAATGTCACAAAAACGAATAACACAGTTGACAGTCACGCCGGCGCCCCATTTATTCGTGTTTTTCATACGTTTTCGCCTTAAAGATCTTCAACACGTTTTCCTTATCCTCAAAAAATGCCTGGAGATTCGTTTTTTCGGTGGAGAAATTGGGCCCCCTTCTACTATTGAGTTTTCGATTTGTACTTAAAAAAAAAACGATGTTTTAACATTTAATCAATATTAATCGTTTGCATTACCTACTTACCTTAATACTTAATACACAAATAAGGTTAATCCTTATACGTACCTTCACAAAAACAAATATATAAATTTGAAATAATTTCACATAGACGAATGAATATGACAGTTGACAGCACAGGTTTACAGTGAGGCCGGCTCCCCATTTATGCGCGATTTTTAATATGTTTAGCGTTTATACGTTTCGCGACAATGATAACATATCTGATTGGTCTATTGCCAAAATACATAAAAGTTTTAATGTTGCTTTGTAACTCGGGTTCTATAAATTCGACCAATAGAGAAATTCTATTCAAATTTAGTGGGCATTTTTGGGGAGGAGTCTATTGCTTTATGTTGGTGGTACAGAGTATAGTATTTTAATTTTTTTCTTTTTAATTTTGAAACTTTTTTCCTTCTTCCCAATATAACATGGACAACTTTTGCGCGCTATTAGATGTAAGAAATTAGTACTTTTACTGCTGTCGCGATCTCTGGTCGCTGTCGCGTGCATCGGGACTACCTTTTTATAATAACTTAAGTGCGCTACTGAAATTGATTTTAAAGTACCGCATTGCACAAGAAGGTGTGAACTGGGGACGTAATGCTGGGCGAGGCTTTACGGTGAATATATACCAGGTTTCGTAGAAGTAATAAGTACAATGCCTATTTGAAACATAAAACTAATGACATATAACTTAAAAATACGTACAGAACGTGATAAGGATCCAATTGAGCGAACCATTTTATATGGACAATTAAATTTTAACGATATTCTTTCCTTTTTGACGTTTCGGTTTATTTATTAACCATCTTCAGAGAAATGTTATTTATGACTGATGGTCGAGATGGTAGAGTACCTGCCTCTCACCCAAAAGTCCCGGGTTCGAATCCCGGTCGTGGCAATGGAAAATACTGTGAGAGGGATTTTACCATTATACACGGATATTGGATGTGTGTCCCTTGTCTTTAAATGTGTACCCCCCTCCCGCACAAGGCTGAGCCTTCTGGGATAAAGGGGGTCGTAATTACATGTGGTGTATTTATTTATTTATTTATTATTTAAAGGCGAGTGTATGGTTAAAATTTTTCGGATAAGTTGTGTTACGCTGTATAAAAGGAAAGAAAAAATGCCATAAGGTTTTTGCTTGAAATGTTTGTATTTGTAAATATCTCAGGACCATTATGTTACTTTTTGAATGAAGTGAGACGAGAGATGGAGAACAGAATATATTCTATTTATTTTGAAATAAATGTAACTTTTTAGATTGTAGATCTAGATGACTTCTTTGGATTTCTCTGTCGATAGTGCTATAACTAAATAGAAATTTGTAAAATTCTTCAAAAATTTTTTTTATAAAAACCTATTTTATTATTGGCGTCATACTTTATTATTTAAAGCTGGCCAAACGAATTTAAAAATGTCTTATATATTACATAGGTATATAACGATGATGCTGCTGAATCTAATCAAACACCTAAGCAATATCTAATACAGCAGAAAATTGATGCAACTGAAAGTAATTTGCCATAACTCAGATAAAACACAATAGAAACCTTGAAAGTATCTCACTGATTTGCAGTTATTGTTGCTGCAAGGTTTGTAACGTTAATGTTTATATTTCTTTACATTAGTCGGTTACATGATAATAGTTATTTTTGTATATCAGGGTACTTAATGAAAATATTACATGTAACTGTTAATATTTCTGAGGCTTAGGTATATAATTATTACATTTTATATACGTCAGATAGTCGAAGCATAATTTCTACAAGAGAATTTGGGTGTACAATAGGAATATTTAAACTAAACTCAACCCATTTATACAGGGTGTTAAGAAAAAGTAGGTCATGCCTTTAACCACAGATTCTTTGGGCGAAAATAATGTGACTTTTATAATGTGATTTTTTATTTTGGAGTATTTTTATACAGGGTGTTAAAGTTTACATTTTGAAAATTATATTTATTAATAATTCTGTTACTGTTTAAGATTTTTACCCGAATTTTTGCACAGATTTTCATCTTATACAGATACACTTTTTGTGTAATTTTGGTCAAAAAAGTCAAAGCGCAAACGGGAAAAGGGGGGTTGTGTTACCCATTAACCCCCCTAACTTTTTCATGCGTACGCCTATGGTCTCTAGATATTTATTTTTAGATTAAACACTTATTTCCCCAATTTTTTTTTACTCCTACAAAATTTTGATTTAGGACTTGATTAACGAGATATTCCAGTAAATTCAGAATCATTTTCAATATTTCAGTTTCGGAATTTATTGTTTTTACTATTATTGTTCGTAGTAATTCTGGGTTTTCTTTAAATCGTCTACTTTTAGACAAAAAATGCTAGAGACTTTTTTTGTTGTGCATAGTCAGAAAAGTTTAATAAAATAAAAATCTTTAAAAAAACAGTGGCGTACACATTTTTGCTTAGGAAACCTAAATTAATACTTAGTTATCTATGCCACTGAGATAGGTAAAATAAGCAAATAGAAACACTAATTTAAAGAAAATACTGTAGAAATAAAACATTGCTGTGTTTAAAATTAAACTTTTCATCCTATTTACTTTAATTATTTATTAATTTTTGAATAATTTATCCAACGGGCGAATCCAGTTATTGAACAGGGTGATTCACTAACTTCCCACCCCACTTTTCTCCGTTATTTTTGCAATTACAAAAAAAATATTATAACAAAAATTGTAGAACTCTTTATGAAGTTTTTAAATACGGTATCAAAAAAAAAAAAAAAATACTCGAATATGCGAATTGTCTATAATTTATATATTTAAATGCAAATATTTCGAAAAGTAGGATTTCAAATAAGTACCATGTGTGTTATATTGTCGAAATCAGAATAAAATTTTATGCCGAAAAATGTAATAAAATACAGGGTGTTCCATTTAAAAAAATGCAAGTTATATCTGTAACTTCATAATTTGTTTTTCAATTGTTTTTTTGATACCATATTTAAAAACTTCATAAAAAGTTCTACAATTTTTGTTATAATATTTTTTTTGTAATTGCAAAAATAACGGAGAAAAGTGGGGTGGGAGAGTTAAGTGAATCACCCTGTACATATGGTAAATAAAGCAGACAGCAAAAATACCGAAAATACAATTATTACTAAAACAAAAAAAGTCTTTAGCATTTTTTGTCTAAAAGTAGTCGATTTAAAGAAAACCCAGGATACTACGAACAACAATAATAGTAAAAACAATAAATTCCGAAACTGAAATATTGAAAATGATTCTGAATTTACTGGAATATCTCGTTAATCAAGTCCTAAATCAAAATTTTGTAGGAGTAAAAAAAATTGGGGAAATAAGTGTTTAATCTAGAAATAAATATCTAGAGACCATAGGCGTACGCATGAAAAAGTTAGGGGGGTTAATGGGTAACACAACCCCCCTTTTTCCCGTTTGCGCTTTGACTTTTTTAACCAAAATTACACAAAAAGTGTATCTGTATAAGATGAAAGTCTGTGGAAAAATTTGGGTAAAAATCTTAAACAGTAACACAATTATTAATAAAAATAATTTTCAAAATGTAAACTTTAACACCCTGTATAAAAAAAACTACGCTCCAAAATAAAAAATCACATTGTCAAAGTCACATTATTTTCGCCTAAAGAATCTGTGGTTAAAGGCATGACCTACTTTTTCTTAACACCCTGTATATGTAGGTCTCATGTTTGAAGATTTACAACCTTCTGATAGGGAATTGCAATATTACATAAAAAATTTTCATTCTACTAAACTACTCAACAATTTTTCCTAGTATTTTTTTCTTAATATTTCAATTATGAAAATTCCTTTTAATAGTTGCTTTTGATATTAATTTTACGTTCAGTTGATTTTTATTAGCTTAAAAATTTACTTCGGCAGCGAAGGTAATTTCTGTTTTAAATAAAATATATTTTTATTCTCTTACGGAACCTTTCCACTCTTAAGAATATTTCAGTGTGAAAACGTTGTGCACTAGGAGAATTTTTTCTTGCCTCTCCAAAATTAATAATATATTAATTTTTTTATATGTGAGTAAGGTTAGAAGAATAAATACCATTTCTATATCACCATTTTACTTTGATGGATAAAAATAAAAGTAACTAATTTATAGTTGTAAATTGTTCCTTGAACATACATATTTATAATTACATTAATTACGCATATAATATTAAACGTCCACAATTCCTTTTTGTCTTGTTTGCCTACAACGTCTAAATATAGTAAAAAATAAACTGTCGTTAAGTTAAAGTTATCACTTATATGAGAAATTTCAAATTAGACGTTAAGTCGATCAATCTGAAAGTCGACCAATTTTTTTTTTTATAAAGGCCACCTATCGAGAATACAGCTGAGGTGTTGAATTTAATTCACCTTGTATATCGATGAAAATCAAAGAAAACAATTAAAACTGAAGGCTAGAGAAAATTAAAGAATACTATACAGGGTGTCCCGTAATAAAGTGCAAAAAAAGAAACCACATTTTCCCGAAGTCAAAATAAATCGATTGGACCAAACTTACCTCTATACCAAAATGCTTCCTAAGGGAGCTACAGGCCCCTAAATGTGGGCCCCTGGAGACGGTTTTTATTTATTATCTCCGAAACTGTTCAAGTTAAAGTAATGAAATTTTGCACATCCACTAAACTTTCTAAGCCTAACAAAATGAGGTAAATATCATCTCAAAATTTTTACCAAGGGTGGGTCAAGCGGTAGGGGTGGGGGGTAAAAATTACCGCAACTTTTTTATTTGTAAATTTTTTTGAGTTTTGACTTCAAATTATGAATTCTCAGTGTATTTTACGAAGAAAACGTCCTCTTGTGTAACGTCGATCGGAGGCACCGTTTTCGAGATAAATTCATTTTAATATTCAAATGCATGCTCTAAAATGATTAGATAAGTGGAAAGTAACTGTGAGAGATAAGTACATCCCTCTGGTGGTCAGTTGCTACTACCAGTCAAGACATCGAAGATGTCTAGTGACCGATAGCGGCTTGCCAAGCAAGCACCAAGAGCGGCGACCTCTAGCCCTGATGGACTAAAACATGCTTAATAAATAGGATTATAGGAAACAACTACTGGACGGGCAAAGGCCCCGACTCCCATTGAATTATACCTATAAATCCAAAATTGGTAGCCAAATTTGTTATTTGTCTTTTCTCCATTTGTCTGGTGCTTGCTTGGCAAGCCGCTATCGGTCACTAGACATCTTCGATGTCTTGACTGGTAGTAGCAACTGACCACCAGAGGGATGTACTTATCTCTCACAGTTACTATGTGCTGGGTCTGCCATAGACCAGTTTAGTTTGCCTTTGTTATTTGTCTTTTCAGCTACCTGTGGCACACTGATGAGAACATAAAGAGTTCGAAACCGGTCTGTGTCTGGTGGAGAAAAGACAAATAACAAATTTGGCTACCAATTTTGGATTTATAGGTATAATTCAATGGGAGTCGGGGCCTTTGCCCGTCCAGTAGTTGTTTCCTATAATCCTATTTATTAAGCATGTTTTAGTCCATCAGGGCTAGAGGTCGCCGCTCTTGGTGCTTGCTTGGCAAGCCGCTATCGGTCACTAGACATCTTCGATGTCTTGACTGGTAGTAGCAACTGACCACCAGAGGGATGTACTTATCTCTCACAGTTACTATGTGCTGGGTCTGCCATAGACCAGTTTAGTTTGCCTTTGTTATTTGTCTTTTCAGCTACCTGTGGCACACTGATGAGAACATAAAGAGTTCGAAACCGGTCTGTGTCTGGTGGAGAAAAGACAAATAACAAATTTGGCTACCAATTTTGGATTTATAGGTATAATTCAATGGGAGTCGGGGCCTTTGCCCGTCCAGTAGTTGTTTCCTATAATCCTATTTATTAGATAAGTGGAGTAAGTGGACTAAATTTTTCCTTTTCTCGTCAAAACAAAATTTAGGAGTCAGATCAAACCAAGATTTTCTTATTTATTTTAACAACTGCTCAAAATGCTTAAATTTTGTTTCGACGCGAAGAGGAAAAAATTTGTCCACTTCCCTAATCATTTTAGAGCATGCATTTGAATATTAAAATGAATTTATCTCGAAAACGGTGCCTCCGATCGAAGTTGCACAAGAGGGCATTTCTTTTGTGAAAAACTCTGACAATTCATAATTTGAAGTCAAAACTCAAAAAAATTTACAAATAAAAAAGTTGCGGTAATTTTTACCCCCCACCACTACCGCTTGACCCACCCTTGGTAAAAATTTTGAGATGATATTTACCTCATTTTGTTAGGATTAGAAAGTTTAGTGGATGTGCAAAATTTCATTACTTTAACTTGAACAGTTTCGGAGATAATAAATAAAAACCGTCTTCAGGGGCCCACATTTAGGGGCCTGTAGCTTTCTTAAGAAGCATTTTGGTATAGAGGTATGTTTGGTCCAATCGATTTTTTATAGATATATAAAGATACCTTCTTTCTTCCAAATTGAGCTGAGATTCGGAAAATCTTAAAAACAACCGTACAAAGCAGTGGCGTTACATAGTTTCGGCGAAAAATTTAACTCCCCCACCCTGTGACTGCGCCACTGGAAACAGTACAAAGGCAAGATTCCGTAAAACAATTGAGGCTTAAAAAACATCGCCGCCCCTAAAATTTCAAGTCAATAGCTTTCATAATTTTAGAGTTATTAAAGAAATGGTTTGTTTTTCACAAAACTTTAACACCCTGTATCTTTGTTAGCAATCACCTAAGGACATAAGTTGATAGGAACTTATCCACTTATTTTAAGTCCCTCTATCACCTGCCGAAGTTTGTCAGGTAAACTTCGGACCACCCTGTATAATTAATTCAAAATTGATATAATTTAAAAAATCTAATTAACGTTTAAAAAAATCCTAATAAAGTAAATGACTTTTTTCTACAAAATATTCAAACTTAGATTTACGACAAACCTCAAATTAAAAACACAAATATTTTGATAATATATATATTTTTTTATCTATTAATATTGCGCTTGTGTCTATTTGTATAAGATTCAAGGTTAATTTACATTAGATTTTTAGAATAATTATATTAAAAAATTCTCTTGCAATTATGTAGTCGCAAAATTCTCCAACAGATTTTTGAGGACAAACTTCGAACGAAACGTTTTAAAACCAACATTTTTGGAGTTAATAAATAATGTAGATTCCTCAGATAGAATTTTATTTGTATAATTATTCTGCTTCGTAATTTAAATGTCTAGACGTAGATCTTATGGTATCTAATATCAATATATTTCAATAAACTACCTTAAAAAACAAACAACGAATCAAATTGTTGACATTATAAGATGCAACAATAATTTATAAATTTGGAGCTGATACAAGATTTATTTTACTTATTAAATATACAACACCTAACAATGTGTGTGAATTTAGCCCCCTTTTTATTTAAAAATAAAAAATCGAAATTGTACTGGGTTGTACTAGCGTTGTACTACTTTGTACCCTAGAGAGTTTAAGTAGAAAAATCAAAAATGTGTAATTTCGGCTGGCCCCCCACTTCTTGAAAAACCTAATTTTTATCGTTGTACTACATTGTACTAATTGTACCGAACATTGTACAGTTAAAAATAATTTCCTAACTAGCATAGTTTTCGAAAAAAACGAAGAATTCGAAAAATTCCTAGCTCCTCATTTTTTGAAAATTGCTCTTTTTTCTACGTTACCCTATTGTACTAGTTGTACCAAACATTGTACCGTTCGAAAAAATTTCCTAAGTGGGCCATAGATTTCGAAAAAAGTGAAAAAGTTAAAAATTCCTAGCCCCCCATTTTTTGAAAATTGCTGTTTTTTTTATTGCACCCTATTGTACCAATTGTACTGATTATTGCACCGTTGGAATTATTTTCCCCACTAGTATAGTTTTCGAAAAAAATAATAAAATAGGAAATTGGTGTTGTTTTTCATCTGTTTAAGCCTACTATCCGTTAAATGGGTCGAAATTTTGAGATCCACCATTAGGCAATTTTTATCGAAAAAGTGAATAGCGAATTCGATTTGGACATGTCTCAAATATCTTTATACAAAGTTTGAGCCCAATAGGGTTATGTTACAAAATGGCAAATTTAAAATTTTTTTTTTACAGTGATGATTTTAATTTTTTCTATGAGTGAAATGGATTGTGTAATTTTGAATGGAAATTTAAGCTCAAAAAAGCTTAAATACGGTTCATGTACAGAAAAACAAATAAGAAGGTCTATTGTAGGCTATTTCAGTGAAATTAGCAATATAATGACTATATTTTGCTGACTACTTTAATTGAAAAATTTGGTCAAATGAGAATTTCAAAAATTTATTAAAACATAACAGTAAGTGTGCCATTAAATATTATGACATTATTTTACACACTGATCCATTGTCTTTTTCAAAAAATCTAGAATGACATGTTTTAGGGGATCTACAGTCCAGATACTTTCTATACATATCCAAGACAGATACTCCGTTTAAAATCTCATTTGTTATTGTAAATGTCCTTTTGATATTAGTTTTTGAGTCAGGTATTTGCATAAATAATGGCCGAGTCGGAAATAAAAATCATTCGTTACTAAAATTGTAAATCCTTGCCCGTTTTAATCCGTTTCTTTTTACAATATAGTATAGAAATTGCAAGTAACTCATTTCCGGTTATATACGTTCTGAATTGATGCGCCTACTTGCATAATCCGCTGCACCTCTGCAAATTACGCTGGGTTGTGCATCCGAATCCTTCGTTTCAAGTCGGTGACCGCCCCTCTATCACACGACCTAGATACGTCATAAAGTTTACAAAAGGAAGAGGAACGCTCATTCTCATTCCGAGAAAACTGGTAGCAGTTCATACTCATTCCGAGAAAGTCGGCCGCAGTCCAGGTTCATTCCGAAATAGTCCGCAAGATCAGATCCGATTTACCGCCAGCAATTGAAGATCAATCCGAAGCCGTCAATATCTCCGTACCGCCGCTCCGAGTTTTTACTAGTAGAATTTCTTTGAATATAAACTTGGTAAGAATTCACCGTGACCTGCTACATTCTGCAGGTACTGCCTTCAGTTAAGTATAGATATTCAGAGGTCTTTTTGTCCGTAAGTATTGTTATGTTATACTACCCAATCAAACCAGAGCTAATTAATAATACCTCCGTTGGTCTTTTATTTTGTTAACATATGCAACGGCTGCTGAGATCTGTTCACTTGGGCCATCTTAAAAGCCTCCCTGCATAATAGGTTACCGGAAAACCTACGTGAAATCAAATAGTCATTATATGCATCAACTGCGTGAATTTGTTCACTTGGGCCATCCGTACAGGTGATCTGCATAGAGTTGACTCGAAAATTTACGTTACTCAATATAATCATTAACAAATAGCTCTACGTTTGTGGCAGTAGTTTGCCGTGTTTCAATATTTTGTATAGCCTCAAATATCTATAGCTAACGGATTGCCCGCCGTTTATAATATTTCCAAGTGGAAAGGTCCGTTTGCTTGTCGCAAACAATAATTTATTAATGCAACGTCTCCGAAAATTCCGCCGTAAAATCGCGTAAAGATTCTTGATTGCCGGCTTGACTTGTTTTTAATTATTTTGAAATAGTTTTATACACACTCGACTGTACAGTCGTGCAGGTTTTAGAGTAAACTATTCTGTTTCCAATTACTACTGAATAAATACGTTATGTTAAAGAGGTAAATTTCACGAGTTATTATTTCTGTTATTTATTTCTGATTAACCCGTTTGAGCAGCATGATCTAAATCCATTAGATAGATCTCCAGCTCCGACCCCTGGCAATTCCGTATCTCCGCTGTTTCGCTATTCAGGGTTGTTCTCCCAATTAGGAGAGCCAAAAAAGTGTAGTTCTTTGCACTTAAAAATGGCGTCCGAGATTATAAAAGATTACGTAAGTATCTTGACTAAAAGCACCATTATAAGTAGCCACCTTTACACAATTCTCAAATTTTATACCTATACTTGTTTGAAATAGTTAGTTACCTTCCAGTTTCAATGTAAGATTTTATCAATATTTATGAAAAAATAATGCAAGTTAACCGTCAACTAGTAGTTAACCAGTGATTGTAAAACCGGGCGTAAATGTGTTATAGTTACCTGTGAGGATACATGTGTAGAAGATTTTCCAGATTCTGTTGTGCGTTGATTACTTTAAACTCTTAATTAATGCAGAAGTCCCTTATAAATCTATACGAAAACCTTAGAATAAAAGAAATTTAATATATTAATTATATGAGTAGATAAGTAATACCGGACGGCGGCCACCCCCCACCACTTTTGCGCCCCCCACCACTTTTTTTTGGGGTGGGGGGCAATTAGAGTGGGGGTAATTTGTAATTGCGTAATTAGTAATTTGTAATTGCGTAATTAGTAATTTGTAATTGCGTAATTAGTAATTTGTAATTGCGTAATTAGTAATTTGTAATTGCGTAATTGGATTATTTCGCTGTAATTAGACTAGTATAATTGCAATATATCTAATAAATGTAATTAGTCTGGAGGGGGGATAATTAAAATCCAATTGTCGCGAGAAATGAAAGTAATTGGATTATTGCGCTGAGAAATGAAAGTAATTGAATTATTGCGCTGTAATTGCGTAATTAGTAATTTGTAGATGTGTAATTAGACTATTTGCGCGTTAATTACACTATTTTATATAGTCTGGAGGGGGTTAATTAAAAAACCCAATTGCCGCGAGAAATGAAAGTAATTGAATTATTGCGCTGTAATTGCGTAATTAGTAATTTGTAGATGTGTAATTAGACTATTTGCGCGTTAATTACACTATTTTATATAGTCTGGAGGGGGTTAATTAAAAAACCCAATTGTTGCGAGAAATGAATGTAATTGGATTATTGCAATTAAACTAGTATAATTGCAATATATCTAATTGAATTGATACAATTATATATTAATTAGTACATCAATTGGAGAAAATGAAAGTTTATTACGCTGTAATTAGACTAGTATAATTGCAATATATCTAACATAATTTCACGAAACAGGTGCCTATCTGAAAATCAAACCACTCGTATTTCACATACCCTACTGTCACTGTGCCTTTACAAATTATTAAAATTCCAAATTGTAGGTAGTCTTCGACCAGCATTCCATTGACATCGCATTTATTTCCTAATGATCAAAGATTAAATCAGCTTTTTAGTTTTTACTGTCGCATATCTTGAAACAAAATAGTTGGTTAAATTTATAGCTCCCATTTGCGACAGACAAATATGTCTGCATAGAGGACCCAGCGCTACGTAGGCCAGATGGCTCACGCGAACGGTACCTGCCTGAAATCGAGGTAATGCCATTAAAGTCGGTCGACTTTCCCGTTAAACAATATAGCATAGGCACTAGTGCAGGCAGTACATAAGGGTATTACATTGTTATAAGACACTTCTTCTATAATGACTTTGTCATAGGGAATTAACTATCTCGTAATTATTAATATTGTTACATTTTATTGTTTGGTGTCTTTAAATCGGTTGGGGGTTTACTGTTGCCTTTGTATACATTTAATGACTACCTTAAACATACAAAAATTAATTTTTCATTGATTTACAGCATATTAATTTACAATCTTTAACATATAGGGTGTACCGATTTGTACGAACCAAACTTTATGTCAACTGAACCTATTATTAATTTTATATTCAATATAATCCTCAGTATTGCCTTTCAACTTAAACATACAATATTAATTTTTCATTGATTTACAGCTTATTAATTTACAAACTTGAACATATAGGGTGTATCGATTTGTACGAATCAAACTTTATGGTGTGATAAACTACCAAAATAATATGAAAAAAGTTCATATGTAAATGTGGGCCGGGAACACATAGTTCCGAGATACAGGGTGTTAAAGAAACATGTAAAATTTTGTTGTTGTTTGAAACATTGAAATGATGGCACACTATATTGCGCTCTAATTAGACTAGGTGCAATTTCTCGAAATTCTATGGTTTATTACCTTATAGAAAAGCAGTATATCTTAAGATATATTTACAGATTGGTATACGTCCAACTTGACGGCGTTTTAACAAAAGCAAGCGGAAACGATGACTACTTTGATAATGCATTAAAAAGCAATATTTTAACGGAAATTACAGCGATGCTTTAATAAAGCTCTGGATAATTATATGCCTCTTTTAATCTGTTTTACAGAATAATGGGGATGGCTCTCTTCAACCGTCTGTAAAACTATTTAATGAAACCTAGTTAAAAATTCAGTTCCATAAAGAAGCTATGATAATTTATGATATAGTTAATCACGATCCATTTTATTATTCAACTCAAACATGAAGTCTGATAGAAGACATTAAATCTGCCATTGAAAGATTGTCTTGTAAACTAGATGACATAAGGAGGGATTCAAATAAAATACACATTAAAAGATTACATTAATTTTATTTCCTATTTTTTATTACACAACTAAAAATACCATAGTATAATTAAACAGTTTTATTTTAAATACACAATTACATTTTTGAGAAAATAAACATAGACGCTTAGTAGATCAAACTTTATGGTGTGATAAACTACCAAAATAATATGAAAAAAGTTCATATGTAAATGTGGGCCGGGGACACATAGTTCCGAGATACAGGGTGTTAAAGAAACATGCAAAATTTTTTTTGTTGTTTGAAACACTGAAATGATGGCACACTATATTGCGCTCTAATTAGACTAGGTGCAATTTCTCGAAATTCTATGGTTTATTACCTTATAGAAAAGCAGTATATCTTAAGATATATTTACAGATCAGTATACATCCAACTTGACGGCGTTTTAACAAAAGCAAGCGGAAACGATGACTACTTTGATAATGCATTAAAATGCAATATTTTAACGGAAATTACAGCGATGCTTTAATAAAGCTCTGGATAATTATATGCCTCTTTTAATCTGTTTTACAGAATAATGGGGGTGGCTCTCTTCAACCGTCTGTAAAACTATTTAATGAAACCTAGTTAAAAATTCAGTTCCATAAAGAAGCTATGATAATTTATGATATAGTTAATCGCGATCCATTTTATTATTCAACTCAAACATGAAGTCTGATAGAAGACATTAAATCTGCCATTGAAAGATTGTCTTGTAAACTAGATGACATAAGGAGGGATTCAAATAAAATACACATTAAAAGATTACATTCAATTTATTTCCTATTTTTATTACATAGCTAAAAATACCTTATTATAATTAGATTTCTGTAATTGCAATGTATACGCTTGTATACTAAAATATAAGGGCAGGTAGTTACACCTTTCAACAAAGCATCAATATTTGTTAACTGTATAATAAATAGGCGAAATAAATCCACAAAAATCACCTGTTAGTACAAAGCCCATAAAATATTTTTCTTTTGTAAAAGGGACATTAAGGAAGACACGATAGTCAGTAAATATTGATTGTTATCAAATGGAACCCCTGTCTTTCGATCGTCCTTTCCCACGAGATTGATTAGATAAGAAAGATACGTTAAGATACATTTATATCGGTATTTGTTTAACGATCAGATCATTTTTTTTTTTTGCAAAACTTTATTTTCCCATAGCTTAATTAAAAAAAAATGCCTCGTCATTATAATAGATCTACAAATCAGACGGTTTATTGGTAATAATTACAAATGAACTAACTAAAGATGATGGACAATAGGTCGGCAATACACAAAAAAAACCATTCAACTCAAACATGAAGTTTGATAGAAGACATTAAATCTGCCATTGAAAGATTGTCTTGTAAACTAGATGACATAAGGAGGGATTCAAATAAAATACACATTAAAAGATTACAATAATTTTATTTCCTATTTTTATTACACAACTAAAAATACCATAGTATAATTAAAACAGTTTTATTTTAAATACACAATTACATTTTGGGGGAATAAACATTTGCATATACATCGTGGTTATTGTTGATAAAATGTTTTTACTAGACATCAAGAAAACCATTCTGAACCGAGCCATCTAATGCATTATAACTTAAATATGTATCATGAAGTATAAGTGCATACACTCGAGTTTGTTCGGGAAATTTCGTTTTTCGTGTTTCAAATTCTATTTTTATGTCGACTGTAGATGATTTCACTGCAACAGGTTGGTGTGAACAATCAATGACAAACAAAGGATTCTTCCTGTATCCCCCAAGATCCATCATGGGTTCGCTCATATCTTTATCATAGTAACTACGTTGGAAGTTCTCATAAGCATAATATGCTGCAGAATCGAGCTTCTTATCGAAATCTAAATTCCAACGTTCGTATGGGTAAACTTCAGAGTTTAGAAATAGTCGAATATTATTTATGTCTGCGTGTTTGAACTGTGTAACATCCTTTGTTCTATCATTGGCCTGATCAGTGTCTTGAAAACCAAGAAGGATGAAAAGTGGACTTTCAAGACGGGTGGAGAGTTTAAGAGCCCATATGTCGTAGGCAGTATCACGTAGACAGGGAAGCTCATAAAAATCCCATGCACGGTAGACCATATTAACCTTGGCATTATTACCACTTTTATTAATTCGATTCAATAATTTTAACTTTTGTCGATCTTCAGGTACAATATGTCTTATTTTCCACTCAATTTTGCTTATTTCCAGCTCCGCATCAACTTCACCGATATAGGAGTCTTTAAATGAGCGTGCAATTATCATAATTAATTCTTGCTTCACATTCAGAATGCCTTTGGTATAATCTTCTGCAAAACCCATAAGGAGCTTAAGGGGTAGTTTGCCACTGAACACGTGACTGGTGGTATCTAAAATATCTTGTCTATTTTGACTGAGACCCCAACCTGTTGTTATTAATGAGCGTGCATGTGTTTGCCCATACGACACCATAGTTTTCATTGTTGTAGTAATACCAGGTCTTCTAACTACTGCTACTTGTTCACCACCCATTTCCAGACGTATCTCTTCAAAGAGAAATGCTAGTGCATTATTGGATAAATAGCAACGCTTTGTGGCATCACTAGGGGTAAATTTTCCTTCTATGTATATATAACTTTCTGAAATGTCGAGTATAACATCTTGAAAATTGATGGGGATACGTATTTCATCAGAGTTTCTGTAATATGGGGAACCATATGGCTTATATGTATGCTCATGTAGGCTAACTAGGGAATGATCCAACACAGGTTCATCAAACACCTCAAGTTTTTCACTAGTTGCAGCCGCCACCATTATTATGGCAAATATTTTCGCAGTTTTAATCCAATATGTTTTAAAAAGGCTTGATCCTCAGCTGACAATCTATGTCCTAACTGTTTCAGGTATAGACTTTGAATGAATTGCTTTCCACATCTCCCTTTCTTTTTATCCACACTATTGTTCGCTACAGTATCATATTGATGGTGATGTACTTGCTGTCGCTGTTTATATCGAAAGCCCATTTGGTTGGTGATATCAAACTTTCTTCAATTCTAGCCTTACAATAATTTTCTCACCTCGAAAATTGATCAAATCACCGTTGTCGTCCAGCACACGTAGCGTGATGTTATCTATTAACTGACACCATTTAGGTCTAACAGGTAAATATATGATATTTTTGGGTTCTCTAGTAAGTTTGTAGCCAGGCTCAACATCTATATCAAATTCAAAGAGAGTGTGTGACTCTTCCGCATTCAGATAAGCTCCAGAAATAATATTGCAATCTACACGTATCATCCTTACTTTCATAATATCAACAGGCTGTGTTGATTCATAATTTTTATTTGGTTGTAAATATATTGGTCCAAATCCCAACAGACTTCCTATGGAATTTGGTTGTCTAAAATCTATTTCATACTTTGACAAAATCTCGCACTTTAGGGTGTTGTTGTTTGCTCGTAAAGTGAATATTTGCGTGTAATCCTTTCCATCAATATTCATAGCTTTCAACATTGCAGCATAGATTTCATCAATTTCATAAGCCCCCAGAGGTATGTGAACAGTAGTGAATGTATCTTTAGCACTAACCCTATATTGGAAGATGTTATTTGTTTCATCCACATTGAATATGGAGTTGTAAGAGTAGAATCCAATTAAGCCTAACCCATGACGACTGCTCCTATCCAGTTCAATGGGTGGATTAAAGTTGACACTTAGCACACTTAAGCGGCTCGTTAGTGTGAACGTGTACGACATGACTGATGTAATTAAATTGCGTTACCCAATTTATTGTGGATTACAGCAATAATGGTATAATTTCCTCTTCTTTGAACTTGATGGTAATATATTTACATTGTTATTGGATGCCACATTTACATCGTTTACCTTACAATAGCAGCAAAACATTTTTCTAGGTGTTGGACCATCATTTACGTCAACATTGCTTTCATAATCATTAAGGTAATGTTCTGTGCAATATTGATATTTTAATATATCGATATCATTCTGAAGATGTGTAGGTAGCTTATCCCATACTAATGCAATTTCATGTGAAGCCAACCCAATCATCACTTCTTTGGGCATATCAGCAAGTTGTTGTTTGCTCATCTTCAATAGACTACGCAAACGGGAGAATGCAATTAGTGAGTGACCCATTCGCTTGATATCTTCTCGATCCATTGCTGGGGTTATAGTTTTCAGCTCCATGGCGTTTTATATTTCTTTCGTAGAGAGAAACTTTAAACACAAATGTCCACACCACACTGTGTTAAAATTCTGTACACGTTTGTAGTTATAGAATATTTGGTTGGCCCTCCTTGAATCGTTATTGAAATATGTAACTAATTCTATAGGTGGGGGTAAATCACCAAAACTATCAAAGTAATTTACTAAACTACCTCGTTTTTTATATGCCACCCAATGTGTCCCAGGACCATATATACTATCCAAATTGATTATTGCAGATTCATTGTAATGTGGGCCACGTCTTGGTAGTGAGTCGCGCATAAATACACCCCGAAAGTATGCTACCTTCATTTTCTTAGCATAATATTTAAGATCAATGTCGGTAAGAGGTCTCCGAGGTAGGGAGTCTATTAGTTTTTTGAATTCTGTTTTAGATAAAGGCCCATTCCCTTTCGATATGGCTTCATATACATCCCCTTACCACTTTTCATAGCTATTGCTTCCATACTTCTGTTGTGTCGATTTGCTTCAGCTAATTCTTCTCCACCCTTTTTTACGTCATTTACAGCTTTAGCAATACCAGCAGCCGTACCCACCAAACTACCCAATGCAGATAATCCAGCAAAAATGGGTATTAGAGGTAAAATACCGCCAACTTTTGGTATTGGTATAACTCTAGGTGTTCGAATATTGCGTTTCCCACCGGCCTGTTTTATATATCGACGTGCAGCTTTTAGAGCAATTTCAGTCGCCTTCGTTTGGTCTTTTACTCTTTTGCCTCCAGCACTTCGCAGTGTGTCACGCACTTTTCGTACTATCCCAGATCCAAATGCTGTCTTTTTAACATTCTTCTTACCCTTCTTTGTTTTCTTGATGATTCGCTTCCTTATTGGGTTACGAGATATTGTTGAATTACATCCCATACCAAGACGTTGTTTTCCTTTCATTATAGTTGTAACTAACCAAGCAGCGGCCTTTTCTCCACGTCCTGCGTCTTTGGATTTCACTCGTTTCCACGCAGCCTGTTCAAGCTGATAGTCTGCTTTATGGCGGGCTGCTAGGTTACTGCTGTTTTTGTCGTATGCAATATCGTGTTGCTTGCACGCTTTATCGAGCTGATTTATGCCAGGATCACCCCGTGTCAGCCGTTTATTTAAATCTGTGCCTGGACCACAAAATTGATAACCTGGCAAATGCAACTCGACGGGAAGCTTATTAATCAGGGAATTAATTAATCCTCTACCGCGCTTCATACGTTTTTCACGTGTGTATCGTATGGTGGAAACCATTTAAATAAGAGTTGCAAGTCACATGTCTATTTATATACCAATTAGCTGTGATACAATGCACATTGTGAAACAGAAACAAACGCTTTCCATAGATAATTTGGATGAAAAAGTTGGGCGTGGGTTAAGCGCTCATAATCGTCATGGACCACTACTACCTTCAACTGTACGTGCCCTCATAATAGGACCCTCGAATTGTGGGAAAACAAATGTCTTAATATCTTTGATCACCCATCGCTTAGGTTTACGCTTTTTAAACATTTACCTATACTCAAAGTCTATAAATCAAACCAAGTATGAGTATCTGCGTAAGGTGCTAGCGCCGATTGAGGGGTTAGGATTTTATACATTTAGTAATGGAGCGCAAATAGTGGAACCATCCGAGGCAAAACCGGAGTCTTTATTTATATTTGACGATGTGATATGTGAGAAGCAAGATGTTATAAGAGCATATTTTAGTATGGGCCGCCATAGAAATGTGGATTGTTTTTATCTTGGTCAAACATATTCTCGAATACCGAAGCAGCTAATAAGAGACAATAGTAATTTAATTATTGTCTTTAAACAGGATGATATGAACCTTCACCACATATTTTCCGATCATGTGTCACCTGATGTAACATTTACAGTATTTCAAAATATGTGTGCAGAGTGCTGGAATGACAAATATGGGTTTCTAGTGATTGATAAGGATAGAGAAGTACAAGGTGGGCGATATAGAAAAGGGTTTGATAGCTTCATATATCCATAATGAATTTTAATAAAAACTTCACTTGAGCCACAGACTTCGTATGGTTACTTCGTTTACGTATGCGCTAAGATGGAGGTTACCAAAGATAATAAAAAATATAACAATCTTGTGCATCCCAATAGTGAAATAGCCCTCAAGCGACAGTTGATTGAGGCGACAGATGCGGTACGTAAGAAGTTTAACTCTATTAAGAACAAAGATATTGAGATGCATGTAACACTTGAAAAGATCTATCAACCAATAACTGAACCTTTAAATGCTATATCTTCAGCAGCGGAGAACAAACCACATACCCAACAACCATCATCATCATCAAGGGTGTCTACTCAGAGGGCAGTGCCATGGGAGAGTGCTTCTGAGGAAGGATCTGATAAGTATGTAGGCGGTGATGATGTTCCACCTTATACCCCCATTATGGAAACACCACCATCGTCTATAAGAACAACCCCCATATCTGAAACTTCTCTAGCTAGAAAACTAGAAAAAGGACGTGAGGTTGTAAAAAGACATATACAGAATGTAAAATCGAGTAATTCCAAGTATGATAGTTTATATGGAGTGCGTGTAGATCCCAAGACAGGTAAACTGCTGATGGGTAATGCTGAAATACGTTTTTCCCATGGAAATATTACACTGTGGTATGGCAATAAGAAACTTGGCGTGTATCTAGGTAATCCGAAATTGTACGATCTAATATTTCTAAAACGTCCGCCAATTCTAGATGATAATACAGAGAGTGTTATCGATGATGAATGGAGTAAGATATATGGAGAAATACTAAGGAAAACAAAAGCGCCGTATAAAAAATTCAATGTAGCGAGTGGTTATAACACCACTAAACGTGAAAAATTTCACAAAATTATCAAACCATTAACATCTTCTACAATTGTGACACGATCGTCAACAAGTGGTTATGGATTAAAACGTGTACCTACCCACAAATTGTACAGAAATAAAGATAAAGAATATATCTACTGGAATAAACCTAGTGAACTTGTGGCTCGTTTACGCCTCTTATGGGGTTCGAAAATGGCTGGAAATAACAACCACGACAATGAAATAATAGAAATAATATCAGAACTTAGGGAGGAAAAAATAGTGTATTAAAGATATAATACCTAGTATCATCATACTCAATAAGTATTATATAGCCTGAAATATATAAAATGGATCAGACACAATCAGAAATGTCTACTGTAAACAACACAATTGACAAATTTGGACGCAGCAAAAGAATTAGTGCAAGTAAGTTAATAGCCTATCGTGGATTACCTGGCGTGGGTTTTAAACTTACCAGAGATAATCACTATGATATTGAAAATAAGCGTTTAAAAAATCTAGGGGAACCTGTCGATGATCAAGATGGTGCAACATGTAATTACGTTAACAAGCGTCTACAAACAAATGATGAAAATGCTGCCAAAGCTATTTTTGATACAACCGATGTAATTATTGAGGAAATGAAAAAATATGTTGATGTGGGACTTTTAAAAAGTGGAGAAGAAAATCGCACTATTTTCAATAAACAAAATAATGATAGGATGCAGAAAATGAAAATAGAAATGAGGAAATATGTTGATAAAGCAATTTCTGAAGTTAAACGTTCGGCCATAAACAATCACAATACTTTAATCACTAGAATCTCCAAATTAGAGCATATTGCCACCGAACTCCAACCAAAGAAGGTGCAATCCGGAGGCCTAGCATTTCCACCAGAACTAATGCCTGAAGTTGATATATAGCTGAAGACAATTTTATAATGGAGGTTAGCAGCGAAAAATTACAAGTTGTTAACGAGTTACATAGAAATGCTCGACGAAATTTTCGTAGAAGGCGAACCATAATTAAGGGGTTTGGTGATTTGTGGCAAGCAGACCTAGCCGAAATGCAACCATACGCTGATAAAAATAGAGGGTATCGTTATATTCTTGTAGTGATTGACTGCTATTCCAAGTACGTATGGACCAGATCTGTTAAAAATAAAACAGCTGTAGAAGTTACTAAGACTATGCAGACTATTATTCAAGAAGCAAATTATTCGCCAAGAAATTTACAGACTGATAATGGTACAGAATTCTACAACAGAAAGTTTTCCGCACTAATGAAGCAGCATGAAATTAATCATTATTCTACATATAGCACAAAAAAAGCAGCAATTGTTGAACGAGTAATCCGCACATTAAAGAGTTGGTTGTATAAAGAATTCTCAGCTATGGGTAAATATAAATGGCTCGACATCCTACCCAATGTTACAAAAAGTTATAATAACAAAGTCCATCGTACAATTGGTATGAAACCTGTTGATGTCACACCAACTACACATTTAAATGTATATAATAACATAAAAATTGCTCTCAAACCGAAATTCCACCTCGGTGATGTAGTTCGTATTAGCAAGTATAAAGGTGTATTTGATAAAGGGTTTACACCGAATTTATCAACAGAACTTTTTAAAATTGTCAAGATAAACATAACAAATCCCACAACTTACCTGCTTGCAGACATGCTTGGACATCCAATCAAGGGGTGTTTTTATGAGATGGAGCTACTAAAGGCAAAATACCCCGATGTGTATCTAGTAGAGAATGTTTTAAAAAAGCAAGGAAATAAAGTGTTTGTAAAATGGCTTGGACTCTCTAAAGAACACAACTCGTGGATTGATAGAGCTTCTCTTGTTTAAAATTGTCACTGTCTAGAAAATATATTATTGTATCATTATAAGGTTATGTCAAATGAAATATTTTTATGTATAATAAATAAATAATAAAACGAATGTACTCAATTAATATTTGTTTAATTTATTTCCTTAATGTTAAATTGTAAACAAAATAAAAATATTTTTAAGTTTATTACATATACTACAAATACTTAACTTAAAAAACACCAATTATTTTTTCATAAATATATATTTTATTACACAATAAATCTACTTAAATATAATACAATATCTCACATTTAGTATGAATTTTCCAGTTTTATAACTTTAACCCGATAAATAATGCAAATTTTATTTGATATGCTAATGTTATTGTGACTGGCTTAACTCATCTATTGCTGCAAGTAAAGCATCTAAAGGATCATATTTTTCCTTTTCAACAACATTATTTGTATCAGTTATTACGGCCAACTCGTTTTGAAATATCGGTATGTCACAATGCCCCCATGGTAAAGTTTTAAACGTATTAGGAATGATGAATCTTTTATCATCATAATGAGATAGTGCCACCTTATTTTTCATTTCTGTGTAAATGTCATGTGAATAACTTCTAAATGTATTCATTTCTCTTAATATTAACCCACCCCGCTCCACTATTTTCTTATAATCATCTATTGACAAATTTTTATTAATAACTGATTTCTTTACCCCCTTGGCTTTTTTTAGTTCACTATTCATAGATTTTATGCAGTAAGCTTTAGCCCCCGTCCCATAAAAACTAATAATCGGGTCGGCGGGGAACTCATCTTTAAAATTCCCTAAAACCGACAGACCTTTAGGAACTTCAAATTTATTTCCTTCTTTATAGTTGGATGTATCGAATTTATCGGGGTTCTCTTTTATAAAATCGTAAATGTTATCAGTAAAAACTTTAATAATCAGAGAATCCGTATCGGTGTATAACAGAGAAGCATTTTCGCCAAATTTTCTTTTTATCACGTCATAGAAAAAATTATATAGTACCGTCTTGGATAATTCCAAAACACAAAACCCTACATAAATTGGCTTGTTGTATACTACTTTTAGTTTGTTCATATGAATCGCAACGAAATCTTCTGTAAAGATTGAACAAGTTTTAAAATTCGGTCGGGCTATAAGAGCATTTGCACCAAAGGACCTTCTAATACTTTCCCAATGCGTTACCAACTTTATATCCTTTCTATTATCCACGTTCTCCATAGTTTTACCGAAAACTGCATTATTCATTAATTTAAATTGATCTTTTTCGAATTTACTTGTTGCCGTGTTTCTCATCTCCGTATTTAAATCGATATATTTTCTTAACCAAGTAGATTGATTAAATGCGAGCACTCTATGAGTCTTTAAAACCATCAAACCGTGATCCATTGCCTGCCTCAAATTTTTATAGTGTACAATGTACCTTTTCTTGTCAAACAAATTTGGAATCAACTTTGACGATTTTGCATTAGGAGGAACCATGTTTTCTACTAGGAAAGGGAGATCCGAATGTATATCGTGTAATTCGTTGGGATAATGAATGTCTACTTCTAAAACGTATCCACGCGGATTTTCATCTGGAATATTCGTAATGTCTAAGTTTATAATTTCTTGTTGGGACAACCAGGTGAATCCGTCTGTCGGCAACGATTGGGACATACTGTGACCGTATAGGTTTGTGGCGTCCAAATAAGTTATAAACGACGAGGGTTCATTGGAATCATAATCGGTAAGAAATTTGTTATTTGCGATATGTTTTCTTTCAGAACACTGACTTATTCCACCACGAATTCCTTTCTTAAAGAAGTTAATCATATCAACATCAATTAATAATTCTAACTCTACTCCTGTCAGTTTTAACATAGCGTCCCACGACAATCCGGGAGCTGTAAAATATTGAGCAGGATCCAACTTGTATTTCTCTAAACTGATTTTTCGAAAATTTTCGAATACATCACATAAAAGCAATACATCTGTTTTCAAATAGAGATCTGAATAATCACCTAAATTCTGACATGCGAACAACTTCCACACATCTTTAGCTCGTTGATAATCATCTTCGGATATATGCTGATCGTTTAGGTTGTCATAAAATTCGACTTTGGATGGTAGATCTGGTTTATTCAACTTATTTAAACTATCCACAAAGCTATATGGAAATACACCCTTTTGTCTCATTAAACGGAATTCTTTGTTATCCGTATAAAAACTTCTGGTTATAGTTAACTGGTCATCATTTAAACTTTCACCCAAATTTTGTAGCGATGTTGACAAGAACTTAAAACTATCAATGAATCGCAGTTGTAAAAATTTTTGTTTCTTCTCCCCATTCTTATTAATGTAATCATGCATATAAAGGTGTTTTGAAAAAGATATGTATTTCTCTTTATTTTGCGCTATTACCTCCATTCTATCGTTATGTGCACATAGCTCTTTAATGAATAAATGACCGTCGTATGAGCTCATATTATGGAATATAATCGGTATGAAATTTGGTAATTTATAATTTAAATTGCAAACAGAATGTGCAGCGATAAATCTAATTTTTCCGGTTAAATGGCAGTGATCCTTAACTTTCACGTCACCGTCTTCGAATGCCTTCTCGCATATACCGCATACGGTTGCGTTTTCAAAGTCTCGTCTTTGTTGTGCTGTGAGCTTAGCCATTGGGACTATATCTTTCATATATCTATTATAGATATCTCTCGAGTCAGCTTCGATACGTGATACGAAGACTTTGGCGGCGTCAGAACCCCGGTATAACTCAAACTTGTTTAGGGAATTGTCAAACGAACATTTTATTAAATATGCGAAAGAATGTGGTTGATGTCTAAAAGTTTTATTCCCGAAAGACCGTTCTGGATTGGGTTGGCAGGTATCGATAGGACTTAAAATTGATTCGAAATCGGCATACACTACAAATGGAACTTGCATTCGCCTTTCAAAATGTTCAAATTTTAACATATTCTCGGGCACTTGTTTACCATATTTATCTATTCGAAATTGGGTAGTAGGTATTGTTGTATAAATGTGATTGCAATCGTGTGACTGGTGTTGCAATAAGTGACGTTCGGTATTAAAATATAACAAACAACCGTCGCAAAAATATTTTTTATGATCGCTTGCAGAAATTTGTCGCGAAACTAACCTAGACAAATTCTTTATCCAGCAATAGTGAGTTTTAGCACAATCGTTCGTACAATGGTGATTAATATTACACATCTCAGAAATTAGCAATAAATTTAAATGGATACGCAGTTTTTTCCCCGAGTAACGTAAAGGACCTACAACTTCATATTCCATTCTATTATTTTTAAATTTCTCCTCTAACCCGTATACGTTTATCGATATATTATTAATTTCCTCAAATTTTGAAATATCTCGCAATTTTACTGGAAAATCCATACCTGTTACATTTAACACTTGTGAATAATGTGGATATGATGATAAGTCCGATGTATTACCATTTGCAGGATGCAGTGCCGAAGTCACCGCCCAGGCAAAACAACATTGATCTCGATTGTGCACGTTTACCACTGCATTCTTATTTTCAATGAATTTTGGTAATTTTATATATGATGAGCCACGCAGTGGACTATACTTGTTCACATTAATTTCAACAAATTCGATTCGTTCCAGGGCCCATCCTAAAAATATGCAAATGTTAAATGCAATTCTAGTACGTTAATAAAAATAATTACACACCTGAATCTCGCTCTTGAAACTCTGTAGTTTGGGTAATCATCTCTTCTACAAAACTATCCAAAACATCACTTAAATTCATAGCTTGATCCAAAATTTTGTTGGTTGTATTAAATGATTTCATATCTGTTAATTCTTTACTTTGTATCATGTATTTGGCGAACACTTCCAGATTTACTTTTATTGCTGTATGTATTTGTAGCGCTTCTTCTAGCAGATTTAAAATTTTATGTTTGATTTCATTAAAGAACATTACGTAGTCCAGATGATTATGTTCACTATGCACTCGATATGAAATAATTCTGTATTTGAAAGCGCTTTGGATAATGCTTACACCATCCATTGAAGGAACACATGCATTTGCCTTATGTTGCAACGACCTCTTATGGGAATGCATCTGAGCTGTTGTCAGCGTCACATTACAACAATCACATGTTTTCATACTTGCGGATGTTGATGGGGTTGAATCAAATTTAAATTGCTTAGCTGGAGGTCCATTATCACGTAAACTCACACACGACTGTTTCTGATGACGACGCATATTATCACATCGCGTAAAACTTTTACTGCAAGACATACACTTATACATTTTGCGTGTTCACTAGGAGTCTGTTGCTACTAATAATGGTTGTGACAACTCCTCTCACTCCCTATATATCTACAGAATATGACCCCCACCACCACATTTTAAAATTCAAATATCCTTCATTATATTATTCTATTGTATAACTATTTAGAATGGCTTTTGTGTAATATATTTAAAATGATTCGATATCGCTTGTTTGTTAACCCATAATGTGGTACTATTGACAATACATCGATTTCTTTTGTCTAATTTCTTAACTTAAAATTTTAAGGACGGACCCCTATGTAGGTAGTCATTAAATGTATACAAAAGCAACAGTAAACCCCCAACCGATTTAAAGACACCAAACAATAAAATGTAACAATATTAATAATTACGAGATAGTTAATTCCCTATGACAAAGTCATTATAGAAGAAGTGTCTTATAACAATGTAATACCCTTATGTACTGCCTGCGGCATTACCTCGATTTCAGGCAGGTACCGTTCGCGTGAGCCACCTGGCCTACGTAGCGCTGGGTCCTCTATGCAGACATATTGTCTGTCGCAAATGGGAGCTATAAATTTAACCAACTATTTTGTTTCAAGATATGCGACAGTAAAAACTAAAAGCTGATTTAATCTTTGATCATTAGAAAATTTAACAGGCTTAATAAATCCTCTTACAGACCATGGGGTAATCCGCGTTCAATTTAATATCGGGAGCTCGGGCTAGATACCTAAAACAATACGAGACGTAATGCTAATATACCAGACCCCTTGTTAGTGATATTGAATGACATATATTTTTGACAATTAAGAGCGCATAATTTAGCAATTGATGCACTAATTAATATACAACAATTGCTCCAATTCATTTAGTGTAATTAATGTGCAAATAGTCCAACTACTTTCATTTCTCGCGGCAATTGGGTTTTAATTATCCCCCTCCAGACTATATAAAATAGTGTAATTAACGCGCAAATAGTCTAATTACACATCTACAAATTACTAATTACGCAATTACAGCGCAATAATTCAATTACTTTCATTTCTCAGCGCAATAATCCAATTACTTTCATTTCTCGCGGCAATTGGGTTTTAATTATCCCCCTCCAGACTATATAAAATAGTGTAATTAACGCGCAAATAGTCTAATTACACATCTACAAATTACTAATTACGCAATTACAGCGCAATAATTCAATTACTTTCATTTCTCAGCGCAATAATCCAATTACTTTCATTTCTCGCGACAATTGGATTTTAATTATCCCCCCTCCAGACTAATTACATTTATTAGATATATTGCAATTATACTAGTCTAATTACAGCGAAATAATCCAATTACGCAATTACAAATTACTAATTACGCAATTACAAATTACTAATTACGCAATTACAAATTACTAATTACGCAATTACAAATTACTAATTACGCAATTACAAATTACCCCCCACTCTAATTGCCCCCCACCCCAGTCTAATTACCTCCCAGGGAGGGCCGGGATCCGGTATTACTTATCTACTTATATGACTGATGGTCGAGGTGGTGGCGTACCTGCCTCCCACCCAAAAGTCCCGGGTTCGATTCTCGGTCGTGGCAATAGAAACTACTGTGAGAGGGATTTTTCCATTATACACGGATATTGGATGTGTGTCCCTTGTCTTTAAATGTGTAGCCGCCTCCCGCACAAGGCTTTTCTAGAGCCTTCTGGGATAAAGGGGGTTGTAATGTTGTAATTACATGTGGTGTATTTATTTATTATTACCTATTAGGTTAAAGAACATGCAGATCTCTCTAATGAACTGCAATCCTTAATTTATGGGATAAAATGAAAATATTTGAAAATTTTTAAATTGTATAAAATCTCGTTAGTAATGAAGACAAAATATTAAGCTCTGAATTTATCTAATTTCCTGTGAATCCCTAAAGTACATAGAATTGCAAAGTACACAAAAATAACAAAAGCGTCAACAAAGTAGTTCGTAAGGTATGTGACCTCGAAATATGCTTTGGGTTTTCGATCAGATCAGACTTCGTAGCGGTCATTCATGCGAGGTTCGATGATCTTAAGGATTTTCAGTCTGAGGCCTGTGATCTCGGTAAGTTTTGTGAACCGTCAAAGAATAATGACCGAAATATCAAGTGTGATCAAGATGTAAAATAGGGGCCATGCTGTAGCTACAATAAGAGGATGATATATTACATTACATTTACCACTACTAATGTTAAATAGTTTCCTGTTTATCCCCAACTAAAATACAAATGAAAAAGAAAAAATGTATATTATAACATAGTTTGTTTGACTTACGGACCTTTTAAGTCTGCATTTTTTATAAGTGAATATTTCCTTCTTACTAAACTCATTACGTTAGTTCTAATCCCATATAATCAATATACAATATGTAGTACATACATATTATACATGTAGGCCTGCAGAAATAGAAAAAACGGTGTAACTAATTCGTTTCAGATAGCCACAGGTAAAAACAGGTGTATTTAGTTATAATTTTAAGGAATATACCTCTGCGATACCTCCCAAATCAAATATACAGAACATTGTTTAAAAGTCACTTTTATGTGAAAAAATCATGAAATTTGGAGTTTTTTAAAAATTACAGTAAGACTTTAGTAGATTAATTTTTTTTAATGTTTCTGTTTACTAGGTATTCCAAACCGGTTAATTTAAGCCCCGGTTGATTTCATTTCATTGATTATTTATTTAAATAATTGCCGAAAACCATCGAAATTTTCGAAAATTTCAAGCATTTTTTACTCTGAAAGGAAAAATGCTAGACTCTTGAAACTTTGGTGAAATATGTGTCTCATTACCCTCAACTTACAAAAAAAATTTCGTTTCAAAATGTTTATTAGTTTTCGAGAAATTCTATTTGTTTATTAAAAAGGTCCCAAATGTTTAATGAATAATTGACCTATTAACGTTATCAAAAATAATTCAACCACAGCTCATTTTTTTCGTCAAGACGTCAATTTTACGAATCTGTTATGGGCGTATCGATTTTCAATAATTTTGACCGTCAAAATGGCGTTAACAACATTGCTACTTTTCGGAGCAGCGTTTTTTGCAAATAACTTTACAACAAATGAACGTATCTGCACAAATCTTTCATATTTGAGTTGCTGGTATTTTTCTACAAATTTATAAAAAAAAAATTGTTGCTCTGGGACATGTAGGAGCCGAGATAATTTTTTAAATTGTTTAATGCGCCAAACGTTTATTTATTAATATTTATGGCCAAAATTGAAACTGGTTGTTAATAAGATCTTGAATTTTGTGAATTCATCAACTCCTATTGAAAACGGGCCCTTTTTGAGGTCAAAATATAATTTTTAATAATTAGTGATTTTAGAGCGTCTTCAATTTGTTTGGCTCAAGGGACAGGCGAATTTTTGATCAAACGAGTTTGAAATTGGGGTAGCGAGAAAAATTCGTCATATCTCCGTTATTTTCCGGCCAATTTCGACGTTTTTTTTTTAAATTTGGGGTAGCTCATGAAAATAATAACAATGGGCACATTTGCAATATCCAAATAATAAACATATAATTGTTATAAACAATTTTTTTTTTATTTTTTCTTTTTTGGGCTTATGCAACTTATAATGTGCTAATGTATAAAATATAAATTTATAAAGATTATATAATGGTAACAATGTATGCACAAACTATTTCTCCATCAAACAATATACGATGTTACAGCATTGTTACCATTATATAATATTTATAAATTTGTATTTAATACATTAGCACATTATAAGTTGCATAAACCCAAAAAAGAAAAAAAATAAAAAAAAGAAAATTATTGTTTATAACAATTATTTGTTTATTATTTGGATATTGCAAATGTGCCCATTGTTATTATTTTCGTGAGCTACCCCAAATTAAAAAAAAAAACGTCGAAATTGGCCGGAAAATAACGGAGATATGACGAATTTTTCTCGCTACCCCAATTTGAAACTCGTTTGATCAAATATTCGCCTGTCCCTTGAGCCAAACAAATTGAAGACGCTCTAAAATCACTAATTATTAAACATTATATTTTGACCTCAAAAAGGGCCCGTTTTCAATAGGACTTGATGAATTCACAAAATTCAAGATCTTATTAATAACCAGTTTCAATTTTGGCCATAAATATTAATAAATAAACGTTTGGCGCATTAAACAATTAAAAAAATTATCTCGGCTCCTACATGTCCCAGAGCAACAATTTTTTTTTATAAATTTGTAGAAAAATACCAGCAACTCAAATATGAAAGATTTGTGCAGATACGTTCATTTGTTGTAAAGTTATTTGCAAAAAACGCTGCTCCGAAAAGTAGCAATGTTGTTAACGCCATTTTGACGGTCAAAATTATTGAAAATCGATACGCCCGTAAGAGATTCGTAAAATTGACGTCTTGACGAAAGAAATGAGCTGTGGTTGAATTATTTTTGATAACGTTAATAGGTCAATTATTCATTAAACATTAGGGACCTTTTTAATAAACAAATAGAATTTCTCGAAAACTAATACACATTTTAAAACGAAATTTTTTTTGTAAGTTGAGGGTAATGAGACACATATTCCACCAAAGTTTCAAGAGTCTAGCATTTTTCCTTTCAAAAAATGCTTGAAATTTTCGAAAATTTCGATGGTTTTCGGCAATTAATTAAATAAATAATCAATGAAATGGAATCAACCGGGGTTTAAATTAACCGGTTTGGAATTACCTAGTAAACAGAAACATTCAAAAAAATTAATCTACTGCAGTCTTACTGCAATTTTTAAAAAACTCCAAATTTCATGATTTTTTCACATACAAGTGACTTATAAACAATGTTCTGTATATTTGATTTGGGAGGAATCGCAGAGGTATATTCCTCATAACTAAATACACCTGTTTTTACCTACGGCTATCTGAAACGAATTAGTTACAGGTTCCCGTTCACATCGTCTAATTCTACAGGCCTAATGATACTAAATCCTACAGATATGATCGCTTGCTTAACGAATTTTGAACCAATTCGCGCATGACGTCATCCTGTGACAAAAACATATACTGATATATTATGGGAAGCTAGCTTTTAAATAATGTATTTTTAGTTTAAAGTTATTGAAATTGTCGTTGTAATTCGACTGTTATAACTGTTTTGGATATTATTTAGATATACAAAATAAAAAACAAGACATTGTACAGGGTGTCAACTCTAATTTTGCCCCCCCCCCCCCCCCCCTCTACTTCCTTATGAAGATATTTTAAAATTTTAAAATTTAGCCTTATCAGACATTTACCGAATTTTTCAAATATAATAATCAAAATTACCTAGCGCCAATACATACAGGGTGGTGAAAAAAAAGTTGATTTTTTTAAATGGAATACCCTGTATATTTCTTGACAGGTTTGTAGTACTCTTTGAGCTGATTTAAAAAATGTATAACTTCCTTGAGTTTAGATCAAAATCGGTCGAGATATTCAAGGATAAACATGAGAAATATTTGTTTTCACACTTTCGAGGTGGCTTGGCATTCTGACTTAATTGTTGACTTTTTTTTAAATCGAATTATTACCGAAATTTTTTCGCATTTTTACAATATTAGTTCTACAAAACTTTTTACTTTTTATCCCTAGGGAGGTAAGTGGCGGTTTAAAAACGTGCAAATCCGGTAAGGATTTCTTTAGTATTTCTAGTATTGTTAGTCGTTAACATGGATAATGGTAAAATAGAAGAAGGTGTCAGTTCTTCTTTACTAACAGACAAGTCAAATAAACGCTAAAAAACAGATTACAAAATCTATGTGTTTTGACTTTTTAGTCCTAGAGTGGTAAGTTCCAAATTATATCACGTCACCATTGATAACCAATACCTATTCTAGTAAATTTTACTTATTTTTTTATAAATTATATTATATTTAAAAAGAAATAGCGCAATTTTACCTAAATATTTACTTTGCCTAGAAATAAAAAATAATTAAGATATCTATATTAGCTGATACATCAAATTACTCCATTTTTATTATGGTCATTATGAGTTACATATACAGGGTGTCCCGCTTTTAAACCGACAAACTTCGGGTACAGAAAGTTCACATGAAATTATGACATACTCCTTCTAACATTTCTTCTCTATCGAGCTTCCTAACGGAGATACAGGGTGTTGAAAATTCAATTTATTTTTTGTTTTTCTTTAATAACTTCCACAATATTAAAGATAGGGAAACCAAACTTGGTACACATAGTTAGGTTGTGAGGGTCCATCTTTGCTATGGTTCAGAGTTGAACTGAGGCGCGCCAGTGGCGTGCGGTGTGGTCATGTCAACATAATTTTAAGGAAAAAAGTATGTGCACTAATTTTTTTTGCAATTCCGATCAGATTTTCATAATTTACGGTTAATTTTCTAAAAAAACTTGCTCATGTAAAATTTTGAGTGAGGCATTAGTTTTCGAGATACTTGCGTCTGAACAAAACGATGCACCAAAAACACAATTATCATGTCGGGAATAGTAAAATTTCTCTTTAGCCATCTATCGGAAATACGGGGTGTTGATTTTTTTTTAAATTTGGATGTGGATAATTTGTTTATGTAATTTCGTAACAAACAAATTTTTCTTTTGACAAAAATAATATTGCCTTGCAAAAGGCCTTAAAAACGCCTCATTGCAAAAGAAGAAAAACATTAAATTGACAGTTCAGTTCAGTATATCCCTTCGAAAATCAGATTGAAAATAATTTTGAAAGGGCTATCTTAATTAATTAATTGTGTTTTTGGTGCATCGTTTTGTTCAGACGCAAATATCTCGAAAACTAACGCCTCAATCAAAATTTTACATGAGCAAGTTTTTTTAGAAAATCAACCGTAAATTATGAAAATCTGATCAGAATTGCGAACAAAATTAGTGCACATACTTTTCTCCTTAAAATTATGTCGACGTGACCACACCGCACGCCACTGGCGCGCCTCAGTTCAACTCTGAACCATAGCAAAGATGGACCCTCACAACCTAACTATGTGTACCAAGTTTGGTTTCCCTATCTTTAATATTGTGGAAGTTATTAAAGAAAAACAAAAAATAAATTTAATTTTCAACACCCTGTATCTCCGTTAGGAGGCTCGATAGAGAAGAAATGTTAGAAGCGGTATGTCATAATTTCATGTGAACTTTCTGTACCCGAAGTTTGTCGGTTTAAAATCGGGACACCCTGTATATACGCTGAAATTGTTGTAAGTGTGTTGCTAAATTAATTCCCATCTTACCTCTCAGCATATTTCTATGTCTTTGGAAGTTTTATACAAATGAAATTATATAATAAATTTTACATTTTGGTTATTTTTTTCAACTATATTTATTTAAAAAACTGTTTGTTAATAGAGGCAATTTTGCAAATGAAAAACAAATTAATTCGAGAAAACCCATTCCATCAAAATTGATTATCTAATACAAAAGAAGGAAATTCCCAGAAATATATTTGTGAAAACACGTTCTGGAAAACAAACTGATATTTATTATGTTACTTTTTATATGAAGAAATCACTCACGGTTTCTTTCAACAAATTCGGTCTAAGTTTGCAGACATCAAGTCTGGTCTTTTTTATTAACAGGTACTTGAAGTTCATGTTAAAAACTAAAAATAATTTTGATACACGCGACCGTATATCATTGACTCACACTTATTTTTTAAACCAGTTCTATGTAGATAAATTATGTAGGGTAGAGCGGGGTGACTTTGCTAAAAAAACACATACAACATATGACAATGACTGCTAAACTCAACCTCTAAAATTTTGAGTCTATGGTTATTGTTTTTTTTATAGGTAAAAATTCCAAAGATAGGTAAGAATTCCAAAATTCGTTTCCACCTATACAGGGTGAACCCCAACTTGTTTAATTCCTCTGTTGATACTTGTAACACGAATTACGAGTAAAAAAAATATACAAAAGAAAGTTGAAAAACTGACCTACCTTACGTAAAAATGTATTGAACTTTTGAGGACCACTGCATATTTCAACCGATCCACATATGAGGTGAACAACATGCTTTGTTTATCTAAGTTCATTACAAATTCCAAAGATACAAAAAAAACACCATAAAATCACCGACAAAGTTGTCTTGGGGTTACATGTACAGGGTAATCCATAACTCTCTTTTCATCGTAAATAATTCGGTTGCTGTTAATATATTGGATTGTTTTCAAATGTATATACAGGGTGTCCCGATTTTAAACCGACAAACTTCGGGTACAGAAAGTTCACATGAAATTATGACATACCCCTTCTAACATTTCTTGTCTATCGAGCCTCCTAACGGATATACAGGGTGTTGAAAATTCAATTTATTTTTTGTTTTTTTTTAATAACTTCCACAATATTAAAGATAGGGAAACCAAACTTGGTACACATAGTGAGGTTGTGAGGGTCCATCTTTGCTATGGTTCAGAGTTGAACTGAGGCGCGCCAGTGGCGTGCGGTGTGGTCACGTCGACATAATTTTAAGGAAAAAGTATGTGCACTAATTTTTTTCGCAATCCTGATCAGATTTTCATAATTTACGGTTATTTTACTAAAAAAACTTGTTCATGTAAAATTTTGACTGAGGCATTAGTTTTCGAGATATTTGCGTCTGAACAAAACGATGCACCAAAAACACAATTAATTAATTAAGATAGCCCTTTCAAAATTATTTTCAATCTGATTTTCGAAGGGATATACTGAACTGAACTGTCAATTTAATGTTTTCAATGTTTTTCTTCTTTTGCAATGAGGCGTTTTTAAGGCCTTTTGCAAGTTAATATTATTTCTGTCAAAAGAAAAATTTGTTTGTTACGAAATTACATAAACAAATTATCAACATCCAAATATCAAAAAAATCGACGCCCCCGTATTTCCATTAGGAATGGCTATAGAGAAATTTTAGAAGGGATATGTCGTGATTTCATCAGAACTATTCCCGACATGATAATTGTGTTTTTGGTGCATCGTTTTGTTCAGACGCAAATATCTCGAAAACTGATGCCTCAGTCAAAATTTTACATGAGCAAGTTTTTTTAGAAAATTAACCGTAAATTAGGAAAATCTGATCAGAATTGCGAAAAAAATTAGTGCACATACTTTTTTCCTTAAAATTATGTCGACGTGACCACGCCGCACGCCACTGGCGCGCCTCAGTTCAACTCTGAACCATAGCAAAGATGGACCCTCACAACCTAACTATGTGTACCAAGTTTGGTTTCCCTATCTTTAATATTGTGGAAGTTATTAAAGAAAAACAAAAAATAAATGGAATTTTCAACACCCTGTATCTCCGTTAGGAGGCTCGATAGACAAGAAATGTTAGAAGGGGTATGTCATAATTTCATGTGAACTTTCTGTACCCGAAGTTTGTCGGTTTAAAATCGGGACACCCTGTATATGTAGAAAGTCCTGCAGAATCCGAATATGTATTCAGAAAAACAATTGAATGCCAATTTAAAATAATAATAATAAAAATACAATTTTCTTAAAAAATTTCACCCTCTATTTTATTGCATAAAATGATACTGAAAATATGATGTTTTATATATCATTGGATTCGTAATCGATAGTATTATTTGAAATAATTAAAACATACAGGGTTAATAAGAAATTGCTATAAATTGTAAGCACTTCCGGCCAAACCGGAAGTTAGACACACATCAATGAGTATCATGTGTATGTCTATTATATGTTACCATATCATTTTATGCAATAATATAGGTACAGGGTGAAATTTTTTTAAGAAAATCGTAGGTATTTTTATTATTATTATTTTAAATTGGCATTCAATTGTTTTTTTGAATACATATTCGGATTCTGCAGGACTTTCTACATATATATTTATTTGAAAACAATCAAATATATTAACCAACCGAATTATTTACGATGAAAAGAGAGTTATGGATCACCCTGTAGTTCGAACGATTAATTATAAAAAAAAACTTTACAAAAAATCCGCTAATAAAGTTAGCGGCTGTTCGACGGGATGCGAATTTGAAGGCAGAGACATCGACACGTTTGATGCTTGTGTAAACAAATGGTATAAAAAATATGCGTTCCACAGACTTTACGAGCAATGTTAATTATTGGTAGTGGTGCGGTAAAAGCTAGTAAATCAATGTAAAAAACCAAGGTGACCCGACCTATCGTATTTTATTTTTGATTGAGATAGGTCAGTTGTTAAGTTTCCAAAACGTTGACATACTTTAATTGTTTTTTTGAAAACTGCCGCGTGTATAGTTCATTTCATATTTCTAAAGCAGGGAAAAAATTCCGCGTTTACAAAGCAGAAAGGCGGCCTCTTTAACGTTCAAAGAAGCCGCCGCACGTGCTCCTTTGTTGGGAATTTTTTATCTGCGGTACAAATCTGAAGTCAACTTTATTCCTTTCATTTTTTTTAATATGGATTTGCCATTAACGTCCTATCCCTTAAAATTAAATAAATAATTTGAGGTTCATCCTATATAACGATGTTCTATGCATTAAAACACACAAATAGATAAGATAAGACAAAATAATTACGCATGCAAGGCCTTAAAATGCTTATTATCAAAAAAATAAATCAAAACAACTAATTTAATACTATAATAAACTGTTTAAGTGAATTCTTCACAGTATGAAGGGAAATAAAGAAAATAAAAAAATTAATAATATTTAATACATAAAATGTTTTATACTTACATAAGTTATTTTTTTTATAGAAATTAAGAATTTCTGGATCTGGAGCTTAAACTACTGACCAACTTCTGTTATGAAATCCTTTGATTAGAGCCTTCCAGCGATTACGTAGCTAAAACTATCCCTTTATTAACTTCGAGTTGAATCCCAGTGAATTTGCTTGGTAAAAAATATTCAAAAAAAGGTAATCTGTCCTCTTCCTGGGATTTATTTCCCCATGTCAGAAAAAATGTATGAAATGCCACAATTACTATTTAAAAAAGGCAATCTGATCACAACAGCGCAACCATTTCTGGAAATATTTTTTCTTAATGACATATTAAATATGATCCATGTGTCTTCGACTGGAATTCGGTTTTTTCAATTTTCTCGAGACTAGTGGTTCTGATCAACAGTTTTTGATTATGAAAAAATACAGATTTTGCCTAGGTCTGATAGGGAGCTAAATATTTAAAAAATATTCTAAATAGAAACCAAAATCATTCAGATTTCACCGGAATTTCAATTAAAATGCATATTAGCATGCATATATTGTGTGCAAAGATAAATCTGCCTAATAAGTTTAAAATTAATTTATTACTTGATAAATAAGGTGAATGATCAATCATTTGGTTATTTATATTAAAAATTATACAGGGTGTCCCAGCCTCGCGTCAGCCAAATGTCCTGGCTCTCCTATAAGAGATATCGAAAAATTTCAAAAACGAGATGATAGAGGACACAATGGTGCATAGTATAAAAATATTTTGAAATATACAGGGTGATCGATTTAGGCGTGATGTCATAAACTTATGTTTTTTTAAATGGAACACTAGGTATATTATTACATATTTGAATTCTCCTTTTAAAGACGACTCAATCGATATGCCACTTGATGGGTCTGCGATGGGTCGGTACCATGATATGGGTGAGTTTGTACCAAAAACGTGCCAACTTTGTGAGCTCACTGTGGCGTAGCGGAAAAGCATTTTGAGATCTAGTTTGTGCCAAAAATTGTAAAAACCCTGCAGTTTACGATGCTGTTATCATATCTAGCGAAATCGGTCATTTTATACCGGGTGAGTCAGGAAACGCCAAATCTACTTTTTCCCATTTTTTTCAAATGGAACACCCTGTATATTATGACACCAAAGGAGAGCCCTTTGAAAGAGCTTTCCACTGATATACAGGTTCAAGGGTCTATCTGTCATGGGTGTCAAGATATTTGATGGCAAAGTGGCACAAATCGAGGTTTATTAAAAAATTACACTCAATTTTCAATTGTTTTGTGAATTTTCGCTGAAATGGGCTCTTTTCAGTAAGAAAATTTTGAAAATAATTCTTATACTCGGAGAAAAAAACCGTACTTCAGTACAGAAAAGTATAAAATAGTCAACGCCTAATAAATTTAATTTTTTTTCTGAAATGTGTGTATAAATTCATGTCATGACAAGTATTTTCTAGTCCGAAGTAATTTTGTCGCGAAACGATTTACTATTTTAGAACGAAGGTGCTTAGTAAAACGTACCTTTTCTTAGTATTTTTTTTGCAGCTTTTAGAAAGTGTTCTTCATTTTTCTAAAATAAAACCAAAAAATACTTTCATTTTCAATTCAATGAAAGATAATAAAATTGTTGTTAAGTTTGAGAAGCTGTTGTTCCACGTACTAACATCGAAAGAATAAATAAAAAATTGTAGAGAAATTCATATTGCTTTCAACTTTCAATTTATTGAAATAAATTTAAAAAAATCAAGTAGGTACCTGTCATAAAAATACCAGTCTTGTCAATAGTTCACTTTATTGTTGTAAAATTTTCTTACTGAAAAGAGCCGATTTCAGCGAAAATTCATAAAACAATTGAAAATTGAGTGTAATTTTTTAATAAACCTCGAATTGTGCCACTTTGCCATCAAATATCTTGACACCCATGACAGATAGACCCTTGAACCTTTATATCAGTGGAAACTCTTTCAAAGGGCTCTCCTTTGGTGTCATAATATACAGGGTGTTCCATTTGAAAAAAATGGGAAAAAGTAGATTTGGCGTTTCCTGACTCACCCGGTATAAAATGACCGATTTCGTTAGATCTGATAACAGCAGCGTAAACTACAGGGTTTTTGATAATTTTTGGCACAAACTACATCTCAAAATGCTTTTCCGCTACGCCACAGTAAGCTCACAAAGTTGGCACGTTTTTGGTACAAACTCACCCATATCATGGTACCGACCCATCGCAGACCCATCAAGTGGCATATCGATTGAGTCGTCTTTAAAAGGAGAATTCAAATATATAATAATATACCTAGTGTTCCATTTAAAAAAACCTAAGTTTATGACATCACGCCTAAATCGATCACCCTGTATATTTCAAAATATTTTTATACTATGCACCATTGTGTCCTCTATCATCTCGTTTTTGAAATTTTTCGATATCTCTTATAGGAGAGCCAGGACATTTGGCCGACGGGAGGCTGGAACACCCTGTATAGTTAATTAAGACAAATTATTATCAATCAGAATAAACTATTATTTAAATATAAATTATATAGGCAAAGCCACAATTATACTTATAAAAAATATTTTTGACATTTTTTAGTTTAAAAATAACGCTTGATGAAAGAATAAAATTACTGTTTGAATAATAATTTAATGCTCGCATAACATATAACTTGTGACTCATAAGTCATACTTTTCAATAATAATATAATATATCATTATTTATTATCTATTTATTTATATAGACTAAATTTTCTACAAATACTCCACTTTACCCCAATTAATTATTCCCAATATATGTCAGTAAATATCTAAATTGTACACTGTTATAAAAATTAAATTTATCTAGTCCAGATTTTGCTGTGTTTTCATCCCGTGGATTTTCTTAAATATTTACTCTAACTCTAGCGAAATGTTATTAAAAGCTACTGCCAGAAAAGCCTTGATATTAAAATTAGAACTAATTTAATGATTTATCGAATATTTATTTTGTTAACATAGTTATCGATTTCCAGAAAGGTAAGGTGTGTTTGTGTTTAAGTCGGCAGTACCCTAATAATTAACAATGTATTATTACTACGCAATATCAAAAACCTTCAATATTAACTCAAAACATTTAATCAAAATTGTGATGTAATAAACATGGAATAGCAGCTAATATCAGTTCTTTTTATAAATGATTGCTGATAAGCAGGGTTCGGATTTTTGAGGGTCATTCCAGAGACGGATTTTTTTTCTATAAAATAATAGTTATCTATGTACCAAGGCCTGTAAGTGTAATTTACAGGTGCTCGATAAAATAAAAATTTTTATTTTATGCCGTGTTATTCTACACGTTACATAAAAATCTAAAGCCTAAACTTTGAAAAAGGAAACAGATATACAGTGTGTCCACGGATGGGCGCATGAAATGAAATGTAAATGACAAAAAATTTTCGAATTGTACATTACTCTTCTGGATTTAGCTCCTGCTTCGTATAAAACTAAGAAGTGCCAAATGTGAGTGAAATCGTGAAACCGGGGGTGGGTCTCTAGATTGACGCTCTGGCAAAAAAAAGCAAAAACCCGAAAAAATCCTGACCCCTGATCTCGAATGTGCGTGCTACGCTTTATTAAGTTTAAAAACTAACGGGAATTCTAGTAGGCTAGGATTTTGACATATAACTTAAAAATACATACAAAATGTCATTTAAATTTGTGTGTCACAACTTTAAATTTATAAATGAACAATATTTTAATATCGAACAAACAGCAGAAGAGGCAACAAATGATATAATGATCAAAAATAATGTTAATATTGCAAATTATGCAAGATATAAAGCATTTCTCAAAAGAAAAAATGATGGTTATAAACCTAAAAAATCTATTCTATTTCTATTGTTTCACTTTTATTCCCCCAGGGATTAAAAATTTTTTTATTCCCTGGGGGAGTAAAAGTGGCACATTAGTCCCTAAAATCGGAGACTAAAGTACTAACTTTAGTCCCTGTACCTTTTTATAGTCCCTGCAGTGGAAAAAATATTTTACTCCCTGACGGAGTAAAAGTGGCACGTTAGCCCCTAAAATCGGTAACTAAAGTACTAGTTTTAGCCTATGCGGTGCAAAAATAAAATAAAACTATACATCGGTAGATGTTTTGGTATACTCAGTCCGAAATTTTACTGCGGGTCATTTGAAACAAATAAAAAATCTAAATTTTTCACTTCAACGTTTTGTAATGACAATATGAAATTAATATTGTTTAAATGTTAGTTGTGGCATTTCATAAATTATTTCTTTCCTTTTCTTTTTTGGGATTTATTGCCACATTCCTCGAGATTCCTATCCAAAAAATTCGATTTATCTAAAAAATATTCAAATTAACCAGTTTAAAACTGGGAAATAACCTCTACGCCTTTGACGTAATGTCAGAGGATCAGTTAGAGGGTGTTTCTTTGACAACTAATAGGAATTAAATTAATACAAAAATACTGCGCTGACGTTTCGGAAACTATATCCGTTTCCTTTTTCAAAGTTTAAGTTTTAGATTTTTATGTAACGTGTAGAATAACACGGCATAAATTAAAATTGTTTATATCATTTCCATAGATACTTACCATAGAAATGTTAAAAAATATACTAAATAATATTAATTTTATTGAGTTCTTCTCTCAACATTGGTAACCAAGTTGAACAAAATTTTACCGAACAATTTGATACGCATTTATCTTCATTAAGTAAAATTATTGCAGATTCTTTGATTTTTCTGTTTTTGTTGTCTGCTTCTTTGGTCAAAATTTTTGCTGAATCCCATTTTATCCTGTGATCGTTTTCCCAAGCATGTTCACAAATTTTAGATTTTTCAAAATCACCTTTTCTAATATAACTTTTGTGTTCGCCTAATCGTACATTAAGTGGTCTAGATGATTCACACACATAATGTTTATTACACTCGCATGGGATACTGTATATACAATTTTTTGAATTTTGTTCAGGATATAATGGTTTCGTTTTTGTCAATATGGATCTTAAAGTATTATTTGTTTGAAAAATTGTTCTAACGCCAAATTTTTTACCGACACGACGTAATTTCTCAGATAAACCTTTTATATATGGAATTAATGTCGAATAATGATATTCTGGTTTTGGTTGCACCGGATTGTTAACTCTATTTTCAATGTTCATGAAAGTCTTATCAACAAATTCTTTCGGGTATTCATTATTAATTAAAATTTCCCTGACAAATTGCCTTTCATGTTTGAATATTTCATCATTAGAAGAAATTATTTTTGCCCTATCATACAAACTTTTATAACACCTCTTTTAACGTCCAAAGACTGGTTTGAGTTAAAATTTAAATATCTGTTAGTGTGAGTCTTTTTTCGGTAAACGCTAGTTTGAAAATTATTATTATTGACTTTTTTAATTAAAACATCTAAAAATGGTAATTCATTATTGTTTTCTATTTCTAGAGTGAATTTGATAGATGGTTCTTTGTTATTAATATTTTCCAAAAAATTGTTTAATAAATCTATTCCATGAGGCCAAATTGCAAAAATATCGTCAACATATCTCCACCAAGTTACCGGTTTATAAATATTATTTTCAACATATCTGTCTTCAAAATCCTCCATAAATAGATTACTTAGTATTGGTGACAAAGGGGAACCCATTGCCATCCCGAAGTCTTGTTGATAAAAATCATTTTTTAATTGGAAATAGGTTGTTTTTATTGATACCGTTAACAGTTCCATTATACTATTTACGCTAAGTTTAGTCCTGTTTGCCAAATTATTGTCGTTTATTAATTTGTCTCTAATTATTTTCAAAGTTTTGTCCACAGACATATTTGTAAAAAGGCTAACTACGTCAAAACTAACCATCAGATGTGTATCATGAATATTATTTTCATAAAGTTTTTCTAGAAAATGCTTACTATCTTTTATATATGAATTGGTATTTCCAGAAAGCGGATTAATAATTTTTAGTAAGAATTTTGCCAAGTTATGACACGGAGAATTAATAGAACTAACAATTGGTCTTAAAGGAATGTTTGCCTTATGTATTTTTGGTAAACCATAAAAATGAGGAGGTTTACTATGATGTGGTGTAAGCTTTCTGCGTTCAAAGTCATTAAATTCATTTTTGATTTTAAAAAAAGTTCGGTATAGTTTGTTTTCAATTGATTTGGTTGGATCTTTATTTAATCGTGAATAAGGGCCCTCAGTTATGAGAGTTGTAATTTTTGAATCATATGTATCTGTATCTAAAATGACTGTGGCATAATAACAAGTATAGAGAAAACTGCTCAAAATTTACCAGCGGATGAAGGAAATGAATACCGTATACGTTCAAAAATTATTTTAGAGAATCAAGTTAAAATTAAAGATAATTTGAGTTTTGAAGAAAAACAATCAATTTCTTCTTTGAAACAGGACATTAGTATTAAAATTTTACCAGCGGATAAAGGTAATGCCACAGTCATTTTAGATACAGATACATATGATTCAAAAATTACAACTCTCATAACTGAGGGCCCTTATTCACGATTAAATAAAGATCCAACCAAATCCATTGAAATCAAACTATACCGAACTTTTTTTAAAATCAAAAATGAATTTAATGACTTTGAACGCAGAAAGCTTACACCACATCATAGTAAACCTCCTCATTTTTATGGTTTACCAAAAATACATAAGGCAAACATTCCTTTAAGACCAATTGTTAGTTCTATTAATTCTCCGTGTCATAACTTGGCAAAATTCTTACTAAAAATTATTAATCCGCTTTCTGGAAATACCAATTCATATATAAAAGATAGTAAGCATTTTCTAGAAAAACTTTATGAAAATAATATTCATGATACACATCTGATGGTTAGTTTTGACGTAGTTAGCCTTTTTACAAATGTGTCTGTGGACAAAACTTTGAAAATAATTAGAGACAAATTAATAAACGACAATAATTTGGCAAACAGGACTAAACTTAGCGTAAATAGTATAATGGAACTGTTAACGGTATCAATAAAAACAACCTATTTCCGATTAAAAAATGATTTTTATCAACAAGACTTCGGGATGGCAATGGGTTCCCCTTTGTCACCAATACTAAGTAATCTATTTATGGAGGATTTTGAAAACAGATATGTTGAAAATAATACTCATAAACCGGTAACTTGGTGGAGATATCTTGACGATATTTTTGCAATTAGGCCTCATGGAATAGATTTATTAAACAATTTTTTGGAAAATATTAATAACAAAGAACCATCTATCAAATTCACTCTAGAAATAGAAAACAATAATGAATTACCATTTTTAGATGTTTTAATTAAAAAAGTCAATAATAATAATTTTCAAACTAGCGTTTACCGAAAAAAGACTCACACTAACAGATATTTAAATTTTAACTCAAACCAGTCTTTGGACGTTAAAAGAGGTGTTATAAAATGTTTGTATGATAGGGCAAAAATAATTTCTTCTAATGATGAAATATTCAAACATGAAAGGCAATTTGTCAGGGAAATTTTAATTAATAATGAATACCCGAAAGAATTTGTTGATAAGACTTTCATGAACATTGAAAATAGAGTTAACAATCCGGTGCAACCAAAACCAGAATATCATTATTCGACATTAATTCCATATATAAAAGGTTTATCTGAGAAATTACGTCGTGTCGGTAAAAAATTTGGCGTTAGAACAATTTTTCAAACAAATAATACTTTAAGATCCATATTGACAAAAACGAAACCATTAAATCCTGAACAAAATTCAAAAAATTGTATATACAGTATCCCGTGCGAGTGTAATAAACATTATGTGTGTGAATCATCTAGACCACTTAATGTACGATTAGGCGAACACAAAAGTTATATTAGAAAAGGTGATTTTGAAAAATCTAAAATTTGTGAACATGCTTGGGAAAACGATCACAGGATAAAATGGGATTCAGCAAAAATTTTGACCAAAGAAGCAGACAACAAAAACAGAAAAATCAAAGAATCTGCAATAATTTTACTTAATGAAGATAAATGCGTATCAAATTGTTCGGTAGAATTTTGTTCAACTTGGTTACCAATGTTGAGAGAAGAACTCAATAAAATTAATATTATTTAGTATATTTTTCAACATTTCTATGGTAAGTATCTATGGAAATGATATAAACAATTTTAATTTATGCCGTGTTATTCTACACGTTACATAAAAATCTAAAACTTAAACTTTGAAAAAGGAAACGGATATAGTTTCCGAAACGTCAGCGCAGTATTTTTGTATTAATTTGATTCCTATTAGTTGTCAAAAAACACCCTCTAACTGATCCTCTGACATTACGTCGAAGGCGTAGAGGTTATTTCCCAGTTTTAAACTGGTTAATTTGAATATTTTTTAGATAAATCGAATTTTTTGGATAGGAATCTCGAGGAATGTGGCAATAAATCCCAAAAAAGAAAAGAAAAGAAATGAAATTAATGTATTTTATGTTTGTTATACCTCCAAATACATACACAACTGATGGCCACAAAATAAGTTGTATTTATAGTACAGTTTGTTTAGAACGTTACAGGATATGATCAATTTTCAGGTGCGGGAAAGCTTTGTTATTTCAAATGGAATACTTTGTAGATTTTCCCACTTTGGTAAAAATTATTTATTTCGTCAAAATGTACAACTGTCATTTTAGTTATTTTAAAAATGAATAAACCGCCGAATAAATTTATTTGAATGTTTTCGAAAATCAAGCGGTTTGAGATACTGAATTAATTCCATATTAGATACTCATTATTGTATGTACATTTTCAGAATATAAAACGTAAGAGAGAAATATGCTTACACTACTCCATGAAAGAATCACGTGAAAAATGAAATGTTAAATAAAACTCGAGGTAAAACCAGCCACAATCAAGTCGCCAATAAGATAAAGCAACAGGCTTACTCAAGGTTGTTATATACATTAATGGTTATGGCTCTATTAAGGTTACACAATTCGATAATAATTAAACATTGTTTTATTGTTCCTAATGACGATTTCATAAAAGAGTCCCGTAATTCATTTTTTATTAAGACGTTTTCCCTAATCAGTACATTGCCAAAAGATTATAGTGCTACTTAAGTTAAAGATTAAAATTATTATTTTTAATCAAAAATGTTAAATATTTCGTAGTTTTATAGTATATTACATTACAAGTTATGAAAGTGGTCTTTTGCAAGAAGAGGAGGGTTGTTGAAAAATACGAGGGCGCGTTAGCGTCCGAGTACTTCTTCGAAGCCTCCGAGTCAAGCATAGACACTTTAATGACGCGTGATGTATATTATTTTTTCTACTACCGATCTTAAAGTACTAACTTTCCGCACGCTGTAGAGTGCGTAAAGTTAAACTTTACGCACTAGTGCGTAAAGAGTTTTTACCTTACGCACTAGTGCGTGAAAAAGTAACATACTAAGCAGTTGCATACCTATAATAATCATATCTTATTTTAAAAACGTTAAATGTGGTTATTTAATTTTATGTAGTCCATTTATTTAATATCACGGTATTATTATAAAACATACCACCTAATTTTCAGTATTCTTTAACAATAATGATTGAATTTTGAAGTTTCATTTATTTTCTTGACATTGACATTAAACAAAGAAATAATAGACATTGATTAATTTCACTAATTTAAAATTAAGTGGGCTATAAGTATTGTGATTTTTAAGTGACATATGAAATTTTGACGTAATAGGTATGTTTTGACGTTTCACATTATTAGTAGAGAATTTAGATGCATTTCGGTAGTAGAAAAAATATTGTATGCAATTCGTGCGAAAAGTGAGCTTTTTTCACGCATGGGATTGTCGCATTCGCCTACGGCTCATGCGACAAAATTCCCATTCGTGAAAAAATCTCACCTTACGCACTTGTTGCATAAATAACTATTTTCCGAAACCGTTTTTTAAAAATTCAGTATTAAATGCATAAAAAAACGTCACACTGACAGTTTGCGTTCACTTGTGTCTACAAAAATAAATATAATGTATATCATTAGTTTTAACTGCATGGTGGTTATCATTAGTTTTCGAAACCATTGACCCTAGGAAGTAAAAATGTTATCAATAGATATTTTTACGTTCAATTAAATAACCCTTTTGTTTTGCCCTAGCTTACAGGATTTTCGAAGTACAACATAAACTTGTTTTTTTAATGGAACCCATAGTAGGCCTGCAGAAATAGAAAAAACGGTGTAACTAATTCGTTTCAGATAGCCGTGGGTAAAAACAGGTGTATTTAGTTATAAGGAATATACCTCTGCGATTCCTCCCAAATCAAATAAACAGAACATTGGTCTAAAAGTCACTTTTATGAGAAAAAATCATGAAATTTGGATTTTTTTTTAAATTGCAGTAAGACTGCAGTAGATTAATTTTTTTGAATGTTTCTGTTTACTAGGTAATTCCAAATCGGTTAATTTAAGCCCCGGTTGATTTCATTTCATTGATTATTTATTTAAATAATTGCCGAAAACCATCCAAATTTTCGAAAATTTCAAGCATTTTTTACTCTGAAAGGAAAAATGCTAGACTCTTGAACCTTTGGTGGAATATGTGTCTCATTACCCTCAACCTACAAAAAAAATTTCGTTTCAAAATGTTTATTAGTTTTCGAGAAATTCTATTTGTTTATTAAAAAGGTCCCAAATGTTTAATGAAAAATTGACCTATTAACGTTATCAAAAATAATTCAACCACAGCTCATTTTTTTCGTCAAGACGTCAATTTTACGAATCTGTTATGGGCGTATCGATTTTCAATAATTTTGACCGCCAAAATGGCGTTAACAACATTGCTACTTTTCGGAGCAGCGTTTTCTGCAAATAACTTTACAACAAATGAACGTATCTGCACAAATCTTTCATATTTGAGTTGCTGGTATTTTTCTACAAATTTATAAATAAAAATTGTTGCTCTGGGACATGTAGGAGCCTAGATAATTTTTTTAAATTGTTTAATGCGCCAAACGTTTATTTATTAATATTCATGGCCAAAATTGAAACTGGTTGTTAATAAGATCTTGAATTTTGTGAATTCATCAACTCCTATTGAAAACGGGCCCTTTTTGAGGTCAAAATATAATTTTTAATAATTAGTGATTTTAGAGCGTCTTCAATTTGTTTGGCTCAAGGGACAGGTGAATTTTTGATCAAACGAGTTCCAAATTGGGGTAGCGAGAAAAAATAATAACTGGGCACATTTGCAATATCCAAATAATAAACAAATAATTGTTATAAACAATTTTTTTTTTTTAATTTTTTCTTTTTTGGGCTTATGCAACTTATAATGTGCTAATGTATTAAATATAAATTTATAAAGATTATATAATGGTAACAATGTATGCACAAACTATTTCTCCATCAAATATACGATGTTACAACATTGTTACCATTATATAATCTTTATAAATTTATATTTAATACATTATCACATTATAAGTTGCATAAGCCCAAAAACGAAAAAATTAAAAAAAAAAAATTGTTTATAACAATTATATGTTTATTATTTGGATATTGCAAATGTGCCCAGTTATTATTTTCGTGAGCTACCCCAAATTAAAAAAAAAAAACGTCGAAATTGGCCAGAAAATAACGGAGATATGACGAATTTTTCTCGCTACCCCAATTTGAAACTCGTTTTATCAAAAATTCACCTGTCCCTTGAGCCAAACAAATTGAAGACGCTCTAAAATCACTAATTATTAAAAATTATATTTTGACCTCAAAAAGGGCTCGTTTTCAATAGGAGTTGATGAATTCACAAAATTCAAGATCTTATTAACAACCAGTTTCAATTTTGGCCATGAATATTAATAAATAAACGTTTGGCGCATTAAACAATTTAAAAAATTATCTCGGCTCCCACATGTCCCAGAGCAACAATTTTTTTTTATAAATTTGTAGAAAAATACCAGAAACTCAAATATGAAAGATTTGTGCAGATACGTTCATTTGTTGTAAAGTTATTTGCAAAAAACGCTGCTCCGAAAAGTAGCAATGTTGTTCACGCCATTTTGACGGTCAAAATTATTGAAAATCGATACGCCCATCACAGATTCGTAAAATTGACGACTTGACGAAAAAAATGAGCTGTGGTTGAATTATTTTTGATAACGTTAACAGGTCAATTTTTCATTAAACATTTGGGACGTTTTTAATAAACAAATAGAATTTCTCAAAAACTAATAAACATTTTGAAACGAAATTTTTTTTGTAAGTTGAGGGTAATGAGACACATATTCCACCAAAGTTTCAAGAGTCTAGCATTTTTCCTTTCAGAGTAAAAAATGCTTGAAATTTTCGAAAATTTCGATGGTTTTCGGCAATTATTTAAATAAATAATCAATGAAATGAAATCAACCGGGGCTTAAATTAACCGGTTTGGAATTACCTAGTAAACAGAAACATTCAAAAAAATTAATCTACTGCAGTCTTACTGCAATTTAAAAAAAAATCCAAATTTCATGATTTTTTCACATAAAAGTGACTTATAAACAATGTTCTGTTTATTTGATTTGGGAGGAATCGCAGAGGTATATTCCTTATAACTAAATACACCTGTTTTTACCTACGGCTATCTGAAACGAATTAGTTACAGATTCCCGTTCACATCGTCTAATTCTACAGGCCTATAGTTGAATTGGGGATCATAAAAGTGTGGAGTTTATAGCACGACTCGAAGGCAAGTGTTATAAACCACATTAGTAAAGAAACACCTTTCAGTCACGTGTTATATACAAAAATATTTGTATCGCCATTTGAAATTACAGAAATCCAATACATATATTATAATTTTTAAAATAACAAATTGACAAATCAATTATAATAGTTACCATCGTGATGACTACATTCTATTGTTGTTTCCATAGAAAAAAGGACAGTAAAATAATGTTATGGTATTAAAACTAAGTTTTTATTTCATACTGTGAAAGAAATAGTACCTATATAAAGGCATACATGAAAAGCCTAACATTTCCGGACGACCGGCCTAAGCCGGAAAAGTAACTTTCCCAGACGGTTCTCTGAAGGTTGCTTAGCAACGAACATGGTTGTTTAGCAAGGAACTAAAATACTAGAATAGGATATTTTGAGTCCTGAAATTGCGCCGAGAAAGTAGACATTCTTGAACGATTTATAAAAAAAAAAACCTTCTTCACGCTTATTTATTTTTTTCACCCTTGATAATAATTACATTATTTTGATTCATTGAGAAAAAAATGACGTTTTGCGTTACGAAAAACTTTATTATTATATTTCTGGTTTGAAAGTTATACATATTTATACCTATCTATTTTGGTTACGTTGATATGATGACATGTTCCATTTTTTTTAAGCAATTCCAAAGAAAACAAGTAGACCTAAAAAGAAATTGAGTTATTAATTTGCTTTTTTTTAATGGACACAGTTGACTCGTTGAGTGAGTATGGGCTCAAAGTTTATTTTTTTCGATTTCAAAGATACAAACATTTCTTGTGATTTTTGAAATAATATTACATTTTTTTAATAAATCCGGGTTATTTAATACAACTACATGGCAATTTCTGTTATTGTACCAATTTAGGAAGGATCGCGATAATAAAATTAAAAGTAACTTTTATACTATAAATATAAATTAATTATTTTTGTTATGATATAATATGACCTAGTCAAATTGACTCGACCCCCAGCAACGATTGTAAAATTATCATGACTCTGCAATTACAAATTTCCGTCATAACTAAGAAACAGTAAAAACTTAATAAAATAACGGCTGTTGAACATGAGACAAACAAATTAGATAATTTTATTTTGAGTTGCTAAATAATGACGTCGAGTAACAAGACGCAACAGATAATGATTTTTAAATCTGAGCTGAAATAATTTGTTTGTTTCTAATATAATACAAATACGCCTTTGATCCGCGACCAGAAACCGACACGGAACTCGGAGAAGCAACGAGGTGAGGCAAGGTACCACGAGGCGAGGTGAGCGAATCAACTTCATTTTCGCGCTCGCCATGTCCTTACGTCTTCTCGGCGAGAGTGAGGAGGTAGCTTAGTATTAACATAATAATTAGTTCAGAGAAATTAAAGAAACAAATTCACAGTTTCGGAAAAATTTCCGGAAAGCTGGATTTTGGTATGAAGAACCTTGATATTTAGGCCTGCAGAAATAGAAAAAACGGTGTAACTAATTCGTTTCAGATAGCCGTAGGTAAAAACAGGTGTATTTAGTTATAAGGAATATACCTCTGCGATTCCTCCCAAATCAAATAAACAGAACATTGTTTAAAAATCACTTTTATGTGAAAAAATCATGAAATTTGGAGTTTTTTAAAAATTGTAGTAAGACTGCAGTAGATTAATTTTTTTGAATGTTTCTGTTTACTAGGTAATTCCAAACCGGTTAATTTAAGCCCCGGTTGATTTCATTTCATTGATTATTTATTTAAATAATTGCCGAAAACCATCGAAATTTTCGAAAATTTCAAGCATTTTTTACTCTGAAAGGAAAAATGCTAGACTCTTGAAACTTTGGTGGAATATCTGTCTCATTACCCTCAACTTACAAAAAAAATTTCGTCTCAAAATGTTTATTAGTTTTCGAGAAATTCTATTTGTTTATTAAAAACGTCCCAAATGTTTAATGAAAAATTGACCTATTAACGTTATCAAAAATAATTCAACCACAGCTCATTTTTTCGTCAAGACGTCAATTTTACGAATCTGTTATGGGCGTATCGATTTACAATAATTTTGACCGTCAAAATGGCGTTAACAACATTGCTACTTTTCGGAGCAGCGTTTTTTGCAAATAACTTTACAACAAATGAACGTATCTGCACAAATCTTTCATATTTGAGTTGCTGGTATTTTTCTACAAATTTATAAAAAAAAAATGTTCTGGAACATGTAGGAGCCGAGATAATTTTTTAAATTGTTTAATGCGCCAAACGTTTATTTATTAATTTTTATGGCCAAAATTGAAACTGGTTGTTAATAAGATCTTGAATTTTGTGAATTCATCAAGTCTTATTGAAAACGGGCTCTTTTTGAGGTCAAAATATAATTTTTAATAATTAGTGATTTTAGAGCGTCTTCAGTTTGTTTGGCTCAAGAGACAGGTGAATTTTTTATCAAACGAGTTTCAAATTGGGGTAGCGAGAAAAATTCGTCATATCTCCGTTATTTTCCGGCCAATTTCGACGTTTTTTTTTTTAATTTGGGGTAGCTCACGAAAATAATAACAATGGGCACATTTGCAATATCCAAATAATAAACATATAATTGTTATGAACAATTTTTTTTTTTTTTTTAATTTTTTCTTTTTTGGGCTTATGCAACTTATAATGTGCTAATGTATTAAATATAAATTTATAAAGATTATATAATGTTAAAAATTACTTAATCTGATGTTGAAATTATTTATTTTTGATTATTTATTTCATATTAATCATGCATGAAATCACAAAATTTTGTATAACAAATATTTTAGTTTGAATAAGAGAGGAAAATGTAATTTCATAAATTTATTTTGTGCAGACCTTCGATTTTGGCGAAAATTGATCGTTTATTTAAAATTCGCCCAAAGTGTGGCAAAACAACAAAATACATGTTTTCGATCATTTTTGTATGTAGTTTCATAATTCAGTATTAGAATTTAAAAATCACGTACACAGGGTGAATTTTTTCATAGGAGCCCTAAAAATAAAAATTAGTTGAGCCGGCCCTGGAATTTTCTGTCTTTGATTATGCACGTAAATTGACAATTAATAGTATACCATATACCCACAATACGAGCTGATTCTAGTGATTAGTTTAAAAGATATTGCCTTAAGAAGTATTGGGCAAAACTCATACTTAAATCACCCTGTACTGTAGTTCAATAAAAAAAGGCTCAGGCTTTTTTCAATAGTCATTTCTAATTCACCTAAGTGAACTCTATCTACCATAACGTTTTGGCCCTTTCCTCGTGAATCACCCTGTATAAATACACCACGTAATTACATAGTAAGATATTGTTTATAGAATATAAAATTGATCCTGATTTTGACGTCACGATCTTAGATAATAATAACATAATTATTATTAAAATAATTTAGACTAAGTATTACACGAATTATGAAAAAGCGTGCAATAAACAATATGCTTTATACAAATAAATAAATAAATTGAGATTCGTTGTAGGTGACATTTTATGGAAAGGAACAAAAATATAATTTCTAGATTGGATCTACAACTTTTTGTCTTATATTTATTTAGGATCACTAGTGCATCTTTATTTTAATAATTATATTTAGTCCATCCTGGGCATCAGCAAAATGATGAATGCGCAACTAATGTATAATAATATGCAATCGTTCATATGGTAACATGTATGTTTGTAGAAATAATTTTTATTCGTAGACAGGAAGTCAAAAGTTCAAGAATACGATTCGTCTGACATTCAATGTGATAAAGTACTTTCAAATCTGCCTCTTTTCTGTTTTACTTATCAATGAAGGCCAAGGTTATGACTAAAAGGTGTAACGATGTCATAAATATAAAAAAATGTAGATAAAAGGAACAACACTTGTTTCTAAGTTAGCTAAACTAACATGCCTATTGTACTGCAAACAGTACTAAATTACTGCAAAAGAACAATGTTTCATTTTTGGCCCCTCGAGTTAAAAGAGAATTAGGTGTAATAAGGTGGAATATTTTGACCTGCTGAAGCCAAGTCAAAGTGGTTTATTCAATATGGTGGAAAGAATGGTTAACAATATGGCTATCGAGGGCGTTTTGGGTCATCGAAGTCTAAAGCAAATAAGGCATGTAAGTTAGTATAATGTAGCCTGCTTAGAAACCAGTGAAGCTCATAACAGTCTCAGTGAAAGAATTGTTTGTCAGCAAATTAATATAGAGCGTGTGTTACCACCGTTTTTTTATATAAATCTAACCGTTTTCGAGATATTTGAGTCCAAATGTTGGAATTTGCCAATATTGAATTATCGTAATCTCTTGAACATTTTAGTTCTTTAAGTGGGAAAATCTGTATTTCATTTACAAATTTTTCGTTTGCACCTACTCACTGGACCATCTTTCTAGCTTCTCTGACAGTGGCTGGGAAAGCAGATAAAAGAATTCACTAAAAGCATTGATTAAGGAATCAATGCTAAAAGCTAAAAATATTCATTTTCGTGTTGTGAGGAACTTCTACAATTAAAATGTTATTTGTATTGTACTTTAATAAAATGATTATGTACAGTGAGTTTTATTGTACAAAAAATCACTTGCAATAATACTGAAATAAATACCAAGCTGGATAAAATAGAAACAGGTGGGATCTGATTGAAGGCAAGGATATCAAGTTAGAATTTTATAAATATATTTCATTAACACCATTAAATTTGATCGCAACCAATACGCATAAAATATAGTTTTTGTTGAAAATAGGAAACCGATTAAATTTTTATGATACTGGCCATATTAAAAAGTATTCTATTGTACGTTTTTCCTTTGCCATGTTGTTACACTGCGTATGAATTTCGTCACTAATAATTATTACTAAAAGTAAGATTTAGAATAAATTTGTGACGCACACAAAATTTGATGTTAATAAAGGTCGAAGTTGTTCCTCATAATCGGTCATATGAACCTGTCATTTCATAAAATCAATACCTCTTTTGCCCTAACCTTTCTAACTTTGGTCGGTATATCAAATATTAATTGAACAAATATTTTCCTTTCTAAAAAAAACACTACTTACGTTTTAACATGTATCATAGATGCAGTTATCACTTACCTGAAAAAAAAAAAAATTGGAAAATTAGAAGCTGATAATTTATAGTTTTATCATATCTAAATGTTATACAGGGTGAATCTTAGAGTGGGGGCCATATTTATAGGAGGCGACACCGTTCACTATGGGAACACAAAACTACAATTTTTTTTTTTCGCGCCATGAAAAATGAATATTGTTTAAACCCTTTTTATTTGAATTTGGGTACCCCGCCAGTGGAATGCGCTAGCGAGAATTTTATATCATCTACACTTGGCAACACTGTCGACCGGTCACACGTAATGCAGTAAGTGCTTGCCCAGTGGCGCCGGAATTACAGGAAACTTGAATCGCGAATTTTTTTTTTAAATTCACAACTCGGCCATTTTACAACCTACAAAAAAAAAAAATTCGGATTCATGTTCATGACGACTATACTCTGTACCACCAACAAAAAGCAGTAGACTCCTCCCCAAAAATGCCCACTAAATTTGAATGGAATTTCTCTATTGGTCGAATTTATAGAACCCGAGTTACAAAGCAACCACTAAATTTGACAAAGGCCGACTCTACAATACTGGCGTCACACATTAAAACTTTTATGTATTTTGGCAATAGACCAATCAGCTATGTTATCATTGTCGCGAAACGTATAAACGCTAAACATATTAAAAATCGCGCATAAATGGGGAGCCGGCCTCACTGTAAACCTGTGATGTCAACTGTCATATTCATTCGTCTATGTGAAATTGTTTCAAATTTATATATTTGTTTTTGTGAAGGTACGTATAAGGATTAACCTTATTTGTGTATTAAGTATTAAGGTAAGTAGGTAATGCAAACATTGCAAACGATTAATATTGATTAAATGTTAAAACATCGTTTTTTTTTAAGGTCAAATCGAAAACTCAATAGAAGGGGGCCCAATTTCTCTACCGAAAAAACGAATCTCCAGGCATTTTTTGAGGAGTGAGGAGGAAAACGTGTTGAACATATTTAAGGCGAAAACGTATGAAAAACGCGAATAAATGGGGCGCTGGCGTGACTCAACTGTGTTATTCGTTTTTGTGACATTTCACATTTCATCTGGGAGTTAAAGTAATAAGGTACGTAAATGCAAACGATTAATATTGATTAAATGTTAAAACGGGTTTTCTTAAGGTTTATGATGGCTGAAGGAGGTATAATTTCTCCACCCAAAAAACGATTATCCAGACATTTTTCGGTGGAAGATAAGGAATAGGTTCTGAACATTTTTAAGGCCTACGATGGGGAGAATCCGGAGAAACCAAAGATGGAATGCATGGAGTTCACTGCAAAGGCAGCAGGTGTGAGTGTTCCAAGTGTTTCTAATATTCTTCATGAATACAAACAAACACAAAAACATCAGCCACCAAAAGTGTACCACCGACAACGGGCAGTTTTGGACAATATTGATGAAGGAACTAAAAGTGCTCTCAAGCGTATAATCCATTCCTTTTTTGAAAGAAATGAACCACCAACTGCAAACAAAATTTTAGCAGCGGTGCATGAAGATGATTATTTGCCTCATCTTAAACGGAGTACCTTGTGACGATTACTTTCGGACTTTTTATTTCTTTGTGTTGTAATGTAATTGTGTTTGGCATTATAGGTTCTCAAAAAGGTCACGTAATAGTGCCCTAAGGGAAGAACATAGAAGTTGTAGTTTTTAGATGAGACTTGGGTGAACGCTGGCCTTACTGTAAGTAAAGTATGTTTTTTTTTCGAAGGAGAAATAGGAACTGCTCGCCGGTTCTGACTGTTCAGTGTAAAAAATAAAAGTGACATCATATTTTTCCAATTATATTATATACGTTTATCTTATTATCGTTGTTTTAATATTATTTACAAATTTATGTATATGTAGGGCTTTTAAAGTCTATTTTTTTCTACTGATTTAAGTACCAAATGTATTGTAATGATGAATAAAGCCATTCTATTATTATATTATATTGATATCATTCATAACTTTCTTATACCAAAGTTTACTGAATACTATTAGTAAACTTTGCTTATACGTAGGAGCTGTAATAGATAGAACCTTGTGAAAATTAAGAAGAAGTAGGTAGGTATGTGTTTATTTATTTGGACATGTTAAAACTTATAAGTAGTTAAGTTCTTGCCTTCTAGCAAATGATAGGCTTCTTAAAAGAATAAAAATAAAACAAGATGTAGATACCTACATTATATAATATATAGTTTGTATAGTTTTTATTGCTTGAACATTCCACGACTATTCGTAAAAAGAACCAAAAGTAATCTTACGATAGATATTAATAAATAAATATGTACAGTGGTGGAAACCAAGAAGTAAACGACTCGGCAGATTTGGCTATTGAGTAGTGCATGGGGGTCATTGGGGTTTATCCAGTGGAGTAATCTATGTGAAATTGTTACAGTAAATCACAAACTAATCTTTTTTGCCTGAAATAACCTCATACTTTCTTTTAAATATGTGGAAATAACTCGCGAAAGCACCTAACCTAAAAACTACAAATGTCAACAACAAACCATCAATCAGATCAGCTGGTCTAGACAGACGACCGGAAAACAGAAATAAATGTCTCTGATAAAGTAACTTGAGTTAGCGCAATGCGGACTAACTTCGTTTAAATTTTCGCGGGAATAAGTATTATTTTTAAAAATCCAAAATTGATAATGTATAATAGAAAATTTAATGGGAATAAACATTATAAAAATACAGTATAGCTGTAGTATAAAATATAACACGTATAATAAACAAATTTTGTTGAAGCTATCTCAACTTTCTTTAATTTCATCGTGTAAAACTGACTATTGCGCACACCGTTCTGCGCAACCATAAAATTAATGGGGCGGAGTCTATTGCTTTTTGGTGATGGTATAGGGTATAGTACTATTAACCCCAAAAATATTGCCGCCACTCTAAGATTCACCCTGTATTATAATTGTTGCAAAAATAAAATAGTTTCTTTCTCAAAATTTTTTATGAGATTGTTTTATTTCTTCGATTCATTATAGCTTTGTATATGATTAATTTTTCGTACTTATATTGTATAATTGTTGTCGAATTTGAATAAACTTTAATTCTAATTACACAATAACTTATTTGTTTATAGTTTTATAATATACATAATGACCAAAATATCTAGAATCAGGACAATAACTTACTTACATATTCAGTTAAAAAGTAAAATTATTCTACTAGTGCTGCTTTAAAAAAAAACTCGCACTATGTCCAAATTATTTTGTCAAAAAGCGAAATGTATTCGACTTCAACATAATGATTAGTAATATGGCGGCAATATTGAGTCAGAAATATTTTACAATGTTTTCACTTATATGTTGACTCACAGACAAAACGTGTTTTAATTAATTTATAACTCTGGAAGTTTTATTTTATGTAGAAATTGAATCCCATAAGAAACGCTTACGCGCTTAATATTTTCAGCAGTCACTACACTTACGAGTCTTCCCGTGGATGTTTTATTCTCAATATTATCATCAGTAAGCCACTTCTGCACGAAGCCAAAATAATATTGCGGGATGGTGCATCACAATGATGAAATTTCCGTCGAAATGAACGTTGACTTGCAACAACAGAATTTGTACGCAGTGTCGGACTGGGGCCAAAAGGGCCTACCGGGCAAACTGCTTTGGAGGCCGCATAAGAACTTTCTCAATCATTTTTTTTCCATACCATATAGGTACTAAGGCCCTAAGTAAATTACTGCCTAAGCAATAATTTTTTTTTAGATAAAAAATGTATTTAGAAATAAATACTTTTAATACATCATACGATCAATGCGGATCAAAGCAATCAATAATGCTTCATAATAAAATAAAAAACATCATATTATTAATTAAATAAGTACCTATACTCGGGCCAAAAAGAGTAGTCAGTAGAGCCAGGGGCGTACGGATTTACGAATTTCATAATTTCCATAATTCGAACAAATGAAAGCGGATTGTGTTAATTATGCATGAGTATGAGTTACCATGTCTTAAATTTTAAACAATATGCTTACATCTGGCAACATTATCTCCACGAATTAGGTATAGCAACGCAGTTGCAGCGTATGTGACGCCACTGAATGCGCTATCTAAGCCCTCTGGACGACCTTTATAATAGTCGAACAAATTATTGGGTACTAGGGCGGCACGTTCAAGCATGTACTTTATTTGGTTGACTATACCAATTAAACATAATGACCTAGTTGTGGTTTTCATCTCTGGTAGGCGGAGAAAACTGGATATATTTCTCTGAATTATATGGGATTATATGGTAAAACGAGCTGCCGCTTCTGTATTCCATAACAGCTAAATCCTTTGAAGAATTGCCGGTAAGTTTTTTGCTCTACTGACTACTCTTTTTGGCCCGAGTATACATAAGTATTATAATAATTACATATTTATTTTATTTTAACTTTTTTGTTTTTCTTATTTGTACAGGGTTTTCCACCCCAATAACTTTTTAATTTGTAATTTTAGAGAAAAAAATTTCAAGTAAAAGTTGTAGGGCATGTTAAGGGCTTATGAATCCCATTTTTAGAAAATCAATTGAACATCGTATTTACGATCTACCGATACAAAATATGTTTTTTTAAAAGGAACACCCTGTTTTTTTTTATATTTTTGGATTCTATACGTTTTTCTGATTTGAACCATATAAATATGTTATATGTTTGCTCCGGTAGTTATTAAAATATTAATTTATTGATAAAGCAAAACTAGCTTTCAGCGTAGTTACAATTTGTTATAATTCAAGATGCCGAAGGGACAGTAAAATGTTATTTAAAATAAACTACCGGAGCAAACATATGACATATTTATATGGTTGAAATCAGAGAGACGTATAGAATCCAAAAATATAAAAAATACAGGGTGTTCCATTTAAAAAAACATGTATCTACTTGTGTTTTTTTGGAGTTAACCCCGTATGGTCTAACTATTCAAAACTGGACTTATGGTGTCCGATATTTTCAAATTAATGTTCTATGTAATATCCACCCCCGAAATTGTATACAGGCTGTCTTCTAAAAAACGGCCAAAGCCATAACTCAGTGAAAATTTAATTATTATATTTCTTAATTGGGGAATATACAGGGTGTTAAGAAAAAGTAGGTCATGCCTTTAACCACAGATTCTTTGGGCAAAAATAATGTGACTTTTATAATGTGGTTTTTTATTGTGGAGCGTAGTTTTTTTTATACAGGGTGTTAAAGTTTACATTTTGAAAATTATTTTTATTAATAATACTGTTACTGGTTAAGATTTTTACCCGAATTTTTGCACAGACTTTCATCTTATACAGATACACTTTTTGTGTAATTTTGGTCAAAAAAGTCAAAGCGCAAACGGGAAAAAGGGGGGTTGTGTTACCCATTAACCCCACCAACTTTTTCATGCGTACGCCTATGGTCTCTAGATATTTATTTTTAGATTAAACACTTATTTCCCCAATTTTTTTTACTCCTACAAAATTTTGATTTAGGACTTGATTAACGAGATATTCCAGTAAATTCAGAATCATTTTCAATATTTCAGTTTCGGAATTTATTGTTTTTACTATTGTTGTTCGTAGTAATCCTGGGTTTTCTTTAAATCGACTACTTTTAAACAAAAAATGCTGGAGACTTTTTTTGTTTTAGTAATAATTGTATTTTCTGTATTTTTGCTGTCTGCTTTATTTACCATATGTACAATAACTGGATTCGCCCGTTGGATAAATTATTCAAAAATTAATAAATAATTAAAGTAAATAATATGAAAAGTTTAATTTTAAACACAGCAATGTTTTATTTTTTATAGTATTTTCTTTAAATTAGTGTTTCTATTTGCTTATTTTACCTACCTCAGTGGCATAGATAACTAAGTAAGTATTAATTTAGGTTTCCTAAGCAAAAATGTGTATGCCGCTGGTTTTTTTTAAGATTTTTATTTTATTGAACTTTTCTGACTATGCACAACAAAAAAAATCTCTAGCATTTTTTGTCTAAAAGTAGTCGATTTAAAGAAAACCCAGGATTACTACGAACAACAATAGTAAAAACAATAAATTCCGAAACTGAAATATTGAAAGTGATTCTGAATTTACTGGAATATCTCGTTAATCAAGTCCTAAATCAAAATTTTGTAGGAGTAAAAAAAATTGGGGAAATAAGTGTTTAATCTAAAAATAAATATCTAGAGACCATAGGCGTACGCATGAAAAAGTTGGGGGGTTAATGGGTAACAGAACCCCCCTTTTTCCCGTTTGCACTTTGACTTTTTTGACCAAAATTACACAAAAAGTGTATCTGTATAAGATGAAAGTCTGTGCAAAAATTCGGGTAAAAATCTTAAACAGTAACAGAATTATTAATAAAATTAATTTTCAAAATGTAAACTTTAACACCCTGTATAAAAAAAACTACGCTCCAAAATAAAAAATCACATTATAAAAGTCACATTATTTTCGCCCAAAGAATCTGTGGTTAAAGACATGACCTACTTTTTCTTAACACCCTGTATATTGGCCCACGAAACGCTTTTTTCAGTATATAAAATATGGAGATATTACTTCCGGTTTTACCGGAAGTGACTTCCTTGTCATTTTTGTAAATAGCACCCTATACATTTTTTTCGAAATCTCTACTAAGCGTAAAATTTCCTTTCCGATGATGTGTCGCAAGTCAATATTTTCCCACCAATAACCCCCTAACAACTTAATTCTTCTCGAGGTAAGACAAGTTGCTATTAAATTATCAATTGTGCCGCGAAGAACAAAAACAAACACAAATGTCAACAAATCGACATTTAACATTATTTTCACAGTTTTTTTGCACTTTGTTTTGTTTTATGATGTTATAGCAATAAAATCTTTTTCCAACGGTCTTATATTCATTTTTTTTTCGGATCCATATATCCATATTATATTATTCATGTACCGTTAAATAAATAAATGAAATAGAAATGCAAATTGTAGACCAACATGAGTTTCATTATTATTTGTTTATACATCTACACGTGTAGTTTTTTCTTTATTTATTGGAACATATCCATAGTGAGATATTTATACCGAAATATGTTTTCTGATATAAAATGCACAAAACGCAAAATATATTAACTAAAATTACGTTGAACAGAACAGGAGCAGTATCCGTGAGTTTGGTTTTTAAGACTTTAATTAATTGAATTGAGCATGGAGCAATTCCTTTATAATTTGTACATACCTATAATATCAAACAATTTATAACGTGTTTTTCTACAAGTAGTATACGACAAAAACGATTTATTTTACTAGGCGCTTTGGCACGAATATTTACTAAGATAATATTTAAAAATAATATGGAAATTTCCAGAATGAATACCTAATACATAAAAATAACTGCAACTAAAGAGTGAATATTTTTTCATGGGTCAAACTTCAAATTATTTGACTCAAAATTTTTAGAGAATTCTAAAAGGAGGTGTTCAATTATTTCTCTTCCTTTTCTCTTTTGGGATTTATTACCACATTCCTTGAGATTCCTATCCAAAAAAATTCGATTTATCTAAAAAATATTCAAATTAACCAGTTTAAAACTGGGAAATAACCTCTACGCCTTTGACGTAATGTTAGAGGATCAGTTAGAGGGTGTTTTTTGACAACTAATAGGAATTAAATTATTACAAAAATACTGTGCTGACGTTTCGGAAACTATATCCGTTTCCTTTTTCAAAGTTTAGGCTTTAGATTTTTATGTAACGTGTAGAATAACACGGCATAAAATAAAAATTGTTTATATCATTTCCATAGATACTTACCATAGAAATGTTGAAAAATATACTAAATAATATTAATTTTATTGAGTTCTTCTCTCAACATTGGTAACCAAGTTGAACAAAATTCTACCGAACAATTTGATACGCATTTATCTTCATTAAGTAAAATTATTGCAGATTCTTTGATTTTTCTTTTTTTGTTGTCTGCTTCTTTGGTCAAAATTTTTGCTGAATCCCATTTTATCCTGTGATCGTTTTCCCAAGCATGTTCACAAATTTTAGATTTTTCAATATCACCTTTTCTAATATAACTTTTGTGCTCGCCCAATCGTAAATTAAGTGGTCTAGATGATTCATCCACATAATGTTTATTACACTCGCACGGGATACTGTATATACAATTTTTTTAATTTTGTTCAGGATTTAATGGTTTCGTTTTTGTCAATATGGATCTATGTATTATTTGTTTGAAAAATTGTCCTAACGCCAAATTTTTTACCGACACGACGTAATTACTCAGATTTCTCACCTTTTATAATATATCGAATTAATGTCGAATAATGATATTCTACTTTTGGTTGCACCGGATTGTTAACTCTATTATCAATGTTCATGAAAGTCTTATCAACAAATTCTTTCGGGTATTCATTATTAATTAAAATTTCCCTGACAAATTGCCTTTCATGTTTGAATATTCCATCATTAGAAGAAATTATTTTTGCCCTATCATACAAACATTTTACAACACCTCTTTTAACGTCCAAAGACTGGTTTGAGTTAAAATTTAAATATCTGTTAGTGTTTTTTCGGTAAACACTAGTTTGAAAATTATTATAATTGACTTTTTTAATTAAAACATCTAAAAATGGTAATTCATTATTATTTTCTATTTCTAGAGTGAATTTGATAGATGGTTCTTTATTATTAATATTTTCCAAAAAACTGTTTAATAAATCTATTCCATGAGGCCAAATTGCAAAAATATCGTCAACATATCTCCACCAAGTTACCGGTTTATGAATATTATTTTCAACATATCTGTTTTCAAAATCCTCCATAAATATATTACTTAGTATTGGTGACAAAGGGGAACCCATTGCCTTCCAGAAGTGTTGTTGATAAAAATCATTTTTTAATTGGAAATAGGTTGTTCTTATTGATACCGTTAACAGTTCCATTATACTATTTAAGTGATTGTAAGAATTTGCGAAATTCGTTGGCAAATGCAATAATAGTCCGCGAATTATATTAATGATTAATATAACATAATATTATATACCATGTATATTTTCATGAAAATATTTATTTATGGAAACAATTAAGTAGGTATATAAAATTAATTAACCAGAAGAACTAAAAATTCCGGGAACTGTTGGCAGCGTTTACTTTATATAATTTAGTATATGTTTTCGGTTCGGTATTTTAGGATATCACAATGCAACAAAGGTGTCTATGACGTCTTTAAATACGTCACTGCTTGGAAAATGATGCTTTTATATTTATTGTGACCTAAATCTTGACAACTTTCCGAAATTATGACATTAATAGCAACGAGTATTTTTACTAAACAGAAACATTAAGTAGTTGATGATATTAATGCACAACTGCTGACGCAACAGTGTATCTACGTATACCTAAACGACAGGAAAACGTAAAGTTTTGTATATTGATTTTTATAATTACTATATTATGTATTTTCGAATCTAGTCAGTGGCCGTGCTATCTTAAGGCAACTAGCAAGATTATTATAATAAATTCTTTAAACAAATCAAAAAAGGGCAACTTCAGCTTTTTTGAAAATTTTCCTAAAACATAACTTTAATAGTAATTTTTCTACGATGCTATAGAGCAAATAAATAATGTTATGGTCATTGTTAAAATGTAGTTTACTTACTACACTTTAAAAAATGTATGAAAATATTTTAAATAAATATCGTTAGTCGGGTTAATTTTAATAGTACAAACATTATGATATTATTATAGAGAGAGTACCGTGTCGAATAAAACTACTAATATACAGGGTGTTAAGAAAAAGTAGGTCATGCCTTTAACCACAGATTCTTTGGGCGAAAATAATGTGACTATTATAATGTGATTTTTTATTTTGGAGCGTAGTTTTTTTTATACAGGGTGTTAAAGTTTACATTTTGAAAATTATTTTTATTACCTAATAATTCTGTTAGTGTTTAAGATTTTTACCCGAATTTTTGCACAGACTTTCGTCTTATACAGACACTTTTTGTGTAATTTTGGTCAAAAATGTCAAAGCGCAAACGGGAAAAAGGGGGGTTGTGTTACCCATTAACCACCCCAACTTTTTCATGCGTACGCCTATGGTCTCTAGATATTTATTTTTAGATTAAACACTTATTTCCCCAATATTTTTTACTCCTACAAAATTTGATTTAGGACTTGATTAACGAGATATTCCAGTCATCATCATTCAATCATTTTCAATATTTGAGTTTCGGAATTTATTGTTTTTACTATTGTTGTTCGTAGTAATCCTGGGTTTTCTTTAAATCGACTACTTTTAGACAAAAAATGCTAGAGACTTTTTTTGTTGTGCATAGTCAGAAAAGTTTTATAAAATAAAAACTTAAAAAAAAACAGTGGCGTACACATTTTTGCTTAGGAAACCTAAATTAATACTTAGTTATCTATGCCACTGAGGTAGGTAAAATAAGCAAATAGAAACACTAATTTAACACGTTATACGTATTGTGGTTATTAATTAGTATTCTACCTGATTTTTTGTTTTAGTAATAATTGTATTTTCTGTATTTTTGCTGTCTGCTTTATTTACCATATGTACAATAACTAGATGATAAATTATTCAAAAATTAATAAATAATTAAAGTAAATAATATGAAAAGTTTAATTTTAAACACAGCAATGTTTTATTTTTTAAAGTATTTTCCTTAAATTAGTGTTTCTATTTGCTTATTTTACCTACCTCAGTGGCATAGATAACTAAGTATTAAATTAGGTTTCCTAAGCAAAAATGTGTACGCCACTGTTTTTTTTAAGATTTTCATTTTATTGAACTTTTCTGACTAAGCACAACAAAAAAAGTCTCTAGCATTTTTTGTCTAAAAGTAGTCGATTTAAAGAAAACCCAGGATTACTACGAACAGCAATAGTAAAAACAATAAATTCCGAAACTGAAATATTGAAAATGATTCTGAATTTACTGGAATATCTCGTTAATCAAGTCCTAAATCAAAATTTTGTAGGAGTAAAAAAAATTGGGGAAATAAGTGTTTAATCTAAAAATAAATCTAGAGACTATAGGCGTACGCATGAAAAAGTTGGGGGGGTTAATGGGTAACACAACCCCCCTTTTTCCCGTTTGCACTTTGACTTTTTTGACCAAAATTACACAAAAAGTGTATCTGTATAAGATAAAAGTCTGTGCAAAAATTCGGGTAAAAATCTTAAACAGTAACAGAATTATTAATAAAAATAATTTTCAAAATGTAAACTTTAACACCTTGTATAAAAAAACTACGCTCTAAAATAAAAAATCACATTTTAAGAGTCACATTATTTTCGCCCAAAGAATCTGTGGTTAAAGGCATGCCCTACTTTTTCTTAACACCCTGTAGAATGCTTTACCCTCAGCTTTACCTGTTCAAATTGTAAATCTTGAAATAAATAAAGTCAAATAGTATAAATGGCGCCACTAGAGTACGTTATTATGTATGTTAATAATATTAGTGTTAATGATATGCATAGGAATTAGTAATACTGCAAAACTAATAAATAATTTATTATACGTTTCTATAGACATAGTATAGAGCAAATGGAAGTTTTAGGAAACGTGCGATTTAATAAATATGACGTATACGCCATGACGTATGTCAAATATAATCAGAGAGAAACATTTGCTTGGCATTTTTAATTGATTTACTTTTGACAGTTATAAGAAATCTTATTAACAAACAATCCCGTTCTGTTAATGCGTAGTGGAATATTTATTTGCTTGTCTATTTGTGGTGTCTATAAGGAGACGAACAAATAGACATCTTCTAATTTACGGCGAAGGCCGTGAGAACGCAACAGCAGCTTCAAATAATTTTTGTCTTTCATGGCTTACTTAAAAAATCATTTTTACCAGTTATTATCTACCATATTGAAAAACAAACGGAAACTTTTTTTTGAGTTCAATGGATTTTGGGTTTGACGGTACTGTTGGATTGGTCTTGAAACGTTTTGTATACCTGAAGGGGTGCTGCAGGGTGATACCATTTGAAAAAAAACTTTTATACTAGAATATAATTTCGAAAGATTAGAATGCACCTAATTATTAAATTTGTTGGTTAAAAGGCAAATTTGTATTTTTCCATTATTTTCTTAATCATTTATGATGATTTGAAGTTAATCACAGCACTCTAGATTCAAAACAAAACTTGGCACTAAAAAAAGTCACCAACACAGTTTGTTTGTCGAAAGTAACAAATACCTATATATTTTTAACCTAGAAAACTGAGTTAGCTATTTATCTGGGGAAGGATTATTATACCATACATTTTTAACTACAAAAATATCCTTCATTATTGCAAGTCCATTAGCTTAAAATGAACGATCAGAACGATTGATCTATTTTTTATATTTGTTTCATTTGATATGGGTTAATGGATAATCAACGTGTTAACCTACAAAGAAATGAAATTTTGGGCAAGGCAATCGTGTGAACCTTTTGCAATGATACTTTAAAAGTCAAATATGTTGCGAAACCTTTCACTTACGGCGCCAATATAACAGGTTAAGATTAGCATTGGCAGACTGAAATCTACAGGCCAAAAACATAATATAAGGCACCAATTGAGAATTTCTATTCTTCTTTATGAATTAATTTTTTACGGTTATATGGATATTGTTATTAATTCATAGGGAATAAGGCAATAATAATTGATATAACATTCAAAATTCAAATTCAAAAAAATTTATCTACAAAATCTATCAGAATAACTATTTTAGTTTTAGAAAAATGTCCCCCATTTTCATCAATACATTTTCGATAACCTTTTGTTTTTGAAAATCACGGCATACTGTTTTTCATTCGATTTTTACATAAACAGAAGCCGCTGTATATCGAAAATGGCCACAGTAAATGTCAACATATTATATATTTTTGAAATCAGGAAAACGAGGACTTTCATAATATTCAAAAATATACAGGGTGTTCTATTTAAAAAAAACATAAGTTTGGTTTGTCCGGCTTTTATAAGGTACACTGTAATAATTGAATATGGTAGCAAGAAAATTTATAGAATGCCCTAAAACTTTTGTCTAAAAATGTTTTCCTATCACAAAAAACTTAAGAAGGGGGTTCCATTTATAACCAATAACCTTGTACATGCCATTTTAAATGCAAGTCGATACAAATACCAAGATACTTGATTGAATCTGAAACGAGATAAAAACACCGTCAACTGATATACAGGGTGTCCCAGCCTCGCGTCGGCTAAATGTCCTGACTCTCCTATAAGAGATATCGAAAAATTTCAAAAACGAGATGATAGAGGACACAATGGTGCATAGTATAAAAATATTTTGAAATATACAGGTAGATCGATTTAGGCGTGATGTCATAAACTTATGTTTTTTTAAATGGAACACTAGGTATATAATTACACATTTGAATTCTCCTTTTAAAGACGACTCAATCGATATGCCACTTGATGGGACTGCGATGGGTCGGTACCATGATATGGGTGAGTGTGTACCAAAAACGTGCCAACTTTGTGAGCTCACTGTGGCGTAGCGGAAAAGCAGTTTGGGATCTAGTTTGTGCCAAAAATTGTCAAAAACCCTGTAGTTTACGCTGCTCGTATCAGATCTAACGAAATCGGTCATTTTATACCGGGTGAGTCAGGAAACGCCAAATCTACTTTTTCCAATTTTTTCAAATGGAACACCCTGTGTATTATGACACCAAAGGAGAGCCCTTTGAAAGAGCTTTCCACTGATATAAAGGTTCAAGGATCTATCTGTCATGGGTGTCAAGATATTTGATGGCAAAGTGGCACAATTCGAGATTTATTAAAAAATTACCCTCAATTTTCAATTGCTTTGTGAATTTTCGCTGAAATCGGCTCTTTTCAGTAAGAAATTTTGAAAATAATTCTTATACTCGGATAAAGAAACCGTACCAGTACAGAAAAGTACTTAAGTATAAAATAGTCAACGCCTGATAAATTTAATTTTTTTTCTGAAATGTGTGTATTTGCAATGTTTCAATAGCTACACTAGCCGATGTTCGAAGAACAACTGAAAATCGTTTACGGCTGTGTATCAGGGCGAATGGGAACATTTTTGAACATTTAATTTAATTTCCAGTACTTCCACCCAGTTTTTTTCCAAATAAAGCTTTCGTTTCCTTTTTCTTATTTTTATTTTTGTCTGCAGAGGACCATCATGGTGCAGATAAGTTGATATAATTATTTTCGAAATTTTCTTATTGAAAAGAGCCGATTTCAGCGAAAATTCACAAAACAATTGAAAATTGAGGGTAATTTTTTAATAAGCCTCGAATTGTGCCACTTTGCCATCAAATATCTTGGCACCCATGACAGATAGACCCTTGAACCTTTATATCAGTGGAAAGCTCTTTCAAAGGGCTCTCCATTGGTGGCATAATATACAAGGTGTTCCATTTAAAAAAAATGGGAAAAAGTAGATTTGGCGTTTCCTGACTCACCCGGTATAAAATGACCGATTTCGTTAGATCTGATAACAGCAGCGTAAACTACAGGATTTTTGACAATTTTTGGCACAAACTAGATCTCAAAATGCTTTTCCGCTACGCCACAGTGAGCTCACAAAGTTGGCACGTTTTTGGTACAAACTCACCCATATCATGGTACCGACCCATCGCAAACCCATCAAGTGGCATATCGATTGAGTCGTCTTTAAAAGGAGAATTCAAATATGTAATAATATACCTAGTGTTCCATTTAAAAAAACATAAGTTTATGACATCACGCCTAAATCGATCACCCTGTATATTTCAAAATATTTTTATACTATGCACCATTGTGTCCTCTATCATCTCGTTTTTGAAATTATTTGATATCTCTTATAGGAGAGCCAGGACATTTGGCCGACGCGAGGCTGGGACACCCTGTATTATTAAAATCGGGCAAATATTTTTCGTAAGAAGTAATTACATTTAAAGAAGACATCAATCCTATTCATAGAACTCTTCACTATTTTTAAATATCAACAAAAACGTTTTTAAAGAATAGTCAATTACAAAAATACACACGTGTACACTAATTGCACAATTATTCTAAAAATATAGTTGACATTGTTTGAGTATTGTCAATAAGTATGGAAATTCTAGCTATAATTAGGGATATACCAAAACTATTTCTAATTATTAGCGTCTAAAGTTTTTTCAAAAAAACCTATTTGTATACATATTAAGAAAATTTACGGGAAAATATTTTTGTTCTGTCTCAAATAATGGCATTTATATATAAATAATAAAAATTTTCAACATAATATACGGGAACAGTTTTAAAAACGTAGATACTTTTAATTTCAGCTTCAACATATTTCATTCAAGCAATAAGACGACAGTTCTTTAAAATCCATTATACCATTTGATCTACGATGTCGAATGAATTTAGACAAAAAATAAACGTTTTTATCGTATTTGTTTTTAAGTTATACGTGGAATTAAAAAAAGTGTCAATGCGTTTCTATTATAGATGCCATGAATCGGCGGTTTAAATTTAACTATGCACATACAGGGTGTTAAGAAAAAGTAGGTCATGCCTTTAACCACAGATTCTTTGGGCGAAAATAATGTGACTTTTATAATATGATTTTTTATTTTGGAGCGTAGTTTTTTTTATACAGGGTGTTAAAGTTTACATTTTGAAAATTATTTTTATTAATAATTCTGTTACTGTTTAAGATTTTTACCCGAATTTTTGCACAGACTTTCATCTTATACAGATACACTTTTTGTGTAATTTTGGTCAAAAAAGTCAAAGCGCAAACGGGAAAAAGGGGGGGGGGGGTTGTGTTATCCATTAACCACCCAACTTTTTCATGCGTACGCCTATGGTCTCTAGATATTTATTTTTAGATTAAACACTTATTTACCCAATTTTTTTTTCTCCTACAAAATTTTAATTTAGGACTTGATTAACGAGATATTCCAGTAAATTCAGAATCATTTTCAATATTTCAGTTTCGGAATTTACTTTTAGACAAAAAATGCTAGACTTTTTTTGCATAGTCAGAAAAGTTCAATAAAATAAAAATCTTAAAAAAAAACAGTGGCGTACACATTTTTGCTTAGGAAACCTAAATTAATACTTAGTTATCTATGCCACTGAGGTAGGTAAAATAAGCAAATAGAAACACTAATTTAATACGTTATACGTATTGTGGTTATTAATTAGTATTCTACCTGATATTTTGTTTTAGTAATAATTGTATTTTCTGTATTTTTGCTGTCTGCTTTATTTACCATATGTACAATAACTGGATTCGCCCGTTGGATAAATTATTCAAAAATTAATAAATAATTAAAGTAAATAATATGAAAAGTTTAATTTTAAACACAGCAATGTTTTATTTTTTATAGTATTTTCTTTAAATTAGTGTTTCTATTTGCTTATTTTACCTACCTCAGTGGCACAGATAACTAAGTATTAATTTAGGTTTCCTAAGCAAAAATGTGTACGTCACTGTTTTTTTTAAGATTTTTATTTTATTGAACTTTTCTGACTATGCACAACAAAAAAGGCTCTCTCTCTCTATCTCTCTCTCACTCACATGAGAGATTAAAAGCACTTTAGTCCCGTGTTACATACACTATTTTTTGCACCTCGGGAATTAAAACCTCTCGTCTTATCGCAAATTTTAATATAATTATTATTAAAAACAAATCAGTATGTGCGACATGTGCGTGCTACGCTTTATTAAGTTTAAAAACTAACGGGAATTCTAGTAGGCTAGGACTTTGATATATAAATTAAAAATACTCGTACAAACAAAACTTCATTTAAATTTGTGCGTCACAACTTTGCAATTAAAAATGAGCGTTTTTAATATCGAACAATCTGCAGAAGAGGCAATAAATGATTCAATAGTAAAAAATAATGTTAACATTGCAAATTATGCAAAACCATTTTTCGAAAGAAAAAATTATGGTTATAAACTTAAATAAATCTATTATATTTCTATTGTTTTACTTTTGTTCCCGCAGGGATTGAAAATTTTTTACTCCCTTAGTGGCACATTAGTCCCTAATATCGGGGATTAAACTATTAATTTTAATACCTGTGGTGCAAAAAGCAATTTCATAACCCACTGTTTAATTATAGCGACCATGAGATTGGCTTTGTTTGACCGTTGCTAAATAACCCGTTGACACAAATTTATCGATTATACCTACTTACCGTTCAGACCTTTGACACATTTGATACGCTATAAATACACACCAAATTTAATATTCTCGAATTACTGGGTTACTAGTAGTTATTTATATAAATTTGACTCAATCGAGCTATATTTGGTTAACAAAAAATATCAGACTATTTTTATAGTTAGGTAGTTTTCCTTCATGAAGTAAATCCAAACATATGTATTATTAGGCCAGTAGAATTAGACGGAAATCTGTAACTAATTCGTTTCAGATAGCCGTAGGTAAAAACAGGTGTATTTAGTTATAAGGAATATACCTCTGCGATACCTCCCAAATCAAATAAACAGAACATTGTTTATAAGTCACTTGTATGTGAAAAAAGCATGAAATTTGGAGTTTTTTAAAAATTGCAGTAAGACTGCAGTAGATTAATTTTTCTGAATGCTTCTGTTTACTAGGTAATTCCAAACCGGTTAATTTAAGCCCCGGTTGATTTCATTTAATTGATTATTTATTTAAATAATTGCCGAAAACCATCGAAATTTTCGAAAATTTCAAGCATTTTTTACTCTGAAAGGAAAAATGCTAGACTCTTGAAACTTTGGTGGAATATGTGTCTCATTACCCTCAACTTACAAAAAAAAATTCGTTTTAAAATGTTTATTAGTTTTCGAGAAATTCTATTTGTTTATTAAAAACGTCCCAAATGTTTAATGAAAAATTGACCTATTAACGTTATCAAAAATAATTCAACCACAGCTCATTTTTTCGTCAAGACGTCAATTTTACGAATCTGTTATGGGCGTATCGATTTTCAATAATTTTGACCGTCAAAATGGCGTTAACAACATTGCTACTTTTCGGAGCAGAGTTTTTTGCAAATAACTTTACAACAAATGAACGTATCTGCACAAATCTTTCATATTTGAGTTTCTGGTATTTTTCTACAAATTTATAAAAAAAAATTGTTGCTCTGGGACATGTAGGAGCCGAGATAATTTTTTAAATTGTTTAAAGCGCCAAACGTTTATTTATTAATATTTATGGCCAAAATTGAAACTGGTTGTTAATAAGATCTTGAAGTTTGTGAATTCATCAAGTCCTATTGAAAACGGGCCCTTTTTGAGGTCAAAATATAATTTTTAATAATTAGTGATTTTAGAGCGTCTTCAATTTGTTTGGCTCAATGGACAGGCGAATTTTTTATCAAACGAGTTTCAAATTGGGGTAGCGAGAAAAATTCGTCATATCTCCGTTATTTTCTGGCCAATTTCGACGTTTTTTTTTTTAATTTGGGGTAGCTCACGAAAATAATAATAATGGGCACATTTGCAATATCCAAATAATAAACAAATAATTGTTATAAACAATTTGTTTATTTATTTTTTTTTTTTCGTTTTTGGGCTTATGCAACTTATAATGTGCTAATGTATTAAATATAAATTTATAAAGATTATATAATGGTAACAATGCTGTAACATCGTATATTGTTTGATGGAGAAATAGTTTGTGCATACATTGTTACCATTATAAAATCTTTATAAATTTATATTTAATACATTAGCACATTATAAGTTGCATAAGCCCAAAAAAGAAAAAAAAAAAATTATAAATTGTTTATAACAATTATTTGTTTATTATTTGGATATTGCAAATGTGCCCATTGTTAAAAAAGTCGAAATTGGCCGGAGAATAACGGAGATATGACGAATTTTTCTCGCTACCCCAATTTGAAAATCGTTTGATAAAAAATTCCCCTGTCCCTTGAGCCAAACAAATTGAAGACGCTCTAAAATAACTAATTATTAAAAATTATATTTTGACCTCAAAAAGGGCTCGTTTTCAATAGGACTTGATGAATTCACAAAATTCAAGATCTTATTAACAACCAGTTTCAATTTTGGCCATAAATATTAATAAATAAACGTTTGGCGCTTTAAACAATTTAAAAAATTATCTCGGCTCCTACATGTCCCAGAGCAACAATTTTTTTTTATAAATTTGTAGAAAAATACCAGCAACTCAAATATGAAAGGTTTGTGCAGATACGTTCATTTGTTGTAAAGTTATTTGCAAAAAACGCTGCTCCGAAAAGTAGCAATGTTGTTAACGCCATTTTGACGGTCAAAATTATTGAAAATCGATACGCCCATAACAGATTCGTAAAATTGACGTCTTGACGAAAAATGAGCTGTGGTTGAATTATTTTTGATAACGTTAATAGGTCAATTTTTCATTAAACATTTGGGACGTTATTAATAAACAAATAGAATTTCTCGAAAACTAATAAACATTTTAAAACGAAATTTTTTTTGTAAGTTGAAGGTAATGAGACACATATTCCACCAAAGTTTCAAGAGTCTAGCATTTCTGGCGGCGTGCGTTACCTGTACCATGCTGATGAAGGCTAATAAGCCAGAAACCGGTCCATGGGATGGTAATGTGCGTTGCCTAATAACAGAAGGAGTCCATTTGGATTAATCCGTCTGGTGAGGCTTATTGCAATACATTATTTGCTTTCTACATTCGTAGTACTGAACTCATCAGTTAAATGTGGACTTGCAAATAAGCTCCTTAAGAGTTTCATGTCTTGTTAAGACATTAGAGGATAATAGACGTACACTCTGACTTAAATAGTAGAATTTATTTTTGCTATTTATTTTATTAAAATATATATATATATATATATGTTGTATCTTATCTTTTACTGTTTTTTTATTTATTGCAAATTTCGTGAACAATTGTATTTATACCACCAGCATCTGCATGCGTATCAATCAAGTTAGCCATGGATGAAAATTTGCTTTTTGAATTTATTCAATTATTCTGTAAGGCATAAGTGTCAAATTAATTGTTTTTCATCCATGGCTAACCTGATTGATACGCATGCAGATGCTGGTGTTATAAATAATATTGTTCACGAAATTTGCAATAAATAAAAAACAGTAAAAGATAAGATACAACATGTATATATATTTGAAATCACAAAAAAACACAGATTTGAAAAATGTAAAAAAATATAGGGTGTTGCATTTAAAGAAATGTAAGTTAGGTTTGTCCCGGTTTTATGGAACACCCTGTATATTCTTTGCAGGGGTTTTAAATGAGTTCATTTGATTCACTACAACTTTTATTTGAAACATTTTTTCCAAACTCGAAAAATAAAGAAAATATAAGGGTGGGCCTTTTCGTTGGATAACCCTGTACACACACACACATAAGAACTAAATTAAGATATTAAATGGAATTATCCTACTTATCATCATTTCAAATCTCATTTTATCGTTAATGCAACTGTTTTTCACTTTTTGAAATCGGTTAGATTTAAGGAATTTAAGGTGAATTAAAAAAAACACTTTCTTCTTCAACTCTTTTACAAAAGAATCATGTAAAATAAAATAATAATAAATACGTTTATGGGGTACTAATATAGTACATTAAACAACAAGTTTAGAAAAGCAAGTTTTACTAAACGATAATACGATTTTCCATTTTGAAAATGTTTGGCATTAATGAAATAACTATTTACTACTTTATAACAAATTTTCATTTTTATCACATCCGAAATTTCACAAGATTTGGGTTCTACTTCGTCATTTCCAATGATTCCTCCGGTTGCATCTTTGCGAAGGACTGTGAATTTTTTTATCCAAAAATAATGGTTTGTGGATTATCAGCGACTAGCCATGCCAGTAATAATTTCTACTTACTCTAATGATGATAAAAAATCGTAACATAGGATAAGCAGAAAATTAATCTAGTTATGGATACAGGAAGAACGGAGGTCAACATGTTAAGCGTCATAAAGATTAGAATTCGTCGACTGAAATATGCTCATGCATCATAGTTGTGTTTTCCTTTCGTCAAATCTGATTAGATACTTCGTATTTCTTAATAGCTCAAGAAATTCATATTAGTATGTACTAATTTTTTTCTTTCTTTTTCTTTTGACAGTTGTTGACAGATCTGTATTGTGATATTACCGTACAAGCGTTGGCATGACAATAGCTATTAACATATCAAGGAATGTTATGACTATCATAACTGCCGCAGATGTCGGTTTGATATCCGAGCTCGTAGAGCGAGGATTTTAAGACATCTAAGGCTGTTATGATAGTCATAACATCCGTGATTTGTTCAATAGTTTATCGGTTTCAGAAAATAAAGACATTATTAATAGATATTACCTTTTGATATTCTCTTATTAATAACGTTTTCATTTCATTAGTTGGTCAAGTCTGTATGGGTTGATTTGTCGCCATGGTTACAGTTATATTTTGTTTGTTTTTATTTGTTACCTTTTTTCATATTACATAAATGTTTACATTTTTAATGTTACAACGGCTATATAAAAATGGACCTTGGATTGCCTGAAAATACATTTCAGTTGGATTTCAGTATTTAATTATTATTGTTTGGAGTTTTCTGTCTGTTTGTATTAATAAATAGCCCTATAGTTTCATTATTTATTATTTCATCTGTTGACAGTTATTGACAGATCTGTATTGTAATATTACCGTACAAGCAATAAATATAACTGTACAACTTTAGTTATGACTTATTTACCAGCCTACTTTTGCATATTCCTGAAACCGATAAATATATTTTATTCACAAAATCAACAAGGTGCTTTAAGGCATCCCATTGTCATTAGTATTTGTTGTAACATTATTTAAACAATTTAAATGTATATAACCTTGGTAACCAGGTAGTAGACGATTGCCTTGTTCCATAGACTATCATATGTACATAAATAATAATTAACACGCGTTTAAACAGTCCTTTCCTTAAAATGTTAATAGAAAAGCATGATTCGTATTTGATTTTTTGTAGCTTGAATAATAATACGTAGTTACCTCCAATTCAACATCCTAGATATATGCTATTCACATTTTATTTACGTTAGAGTAGGCTTTGAAAATCTGAATTCTGTTGGTATGAATGACTGTTTTAATTACTGAGGTTATGTTGAAAACTCAAAAACATAACCACCAATTCAAATCGGTTCTACATAGTTGCCAGAGTGAGACATTAAAGAAAGCACAGCAATGTTATCAATAAAAAATTTGGCAATTCAGCCAAAAATAAATGACAATGACGATCAATTAAATCTGACACCTCAATATTTTGTCAATAGTAGACAACCCTGAGACAACCTAAGAAACACATATCATAGCCTCCCCTTATGTAAATAAAATGTGAATGTATATATATACCTTTTCCTTTTTGTTAAGAAATGTCAGCAAAATTTTATATGTATTTGTTTATTGATAATAATGATTAATGAATACATATTGTAAAGTATGAATAAACAAATAACCAAAATAATTGTATGATTCCTGAAACTCATCGCTCATCATTCCCGCCAGATGGATTAATCCAAAAGGACTCCTCTGTTATCACCATCCCATGGACCGGTTTCTTGCTTATTAGGCTTCTTCAGCCTGATACAGGTAACGCTCGCTGCGAAATAACAGGTTAATGAATAGATGTTGGTTAAATAGGTAGTTACAAAATGAGTGAAATCACTAGATCTCTCTCTCCATGTCAATTTATATTCAAATAATTTACCTATTGTCCCCATACTTTGTAAATTACAGGGACATATTGTAAATATAAAAGAGCAAAAAAAACTAAACTGATTAAAGCGATTCATTCAATGTCAAATTTAAATAATATATGCTAATTTTATTTTATGTTAATATACGAACAATTTTGGCCTCTGCTTTAACAAAGTCCAATTTCCATAGGCACGTTAATGAGGCTTAATAGGCAATTATCTAATTTAGACCATGCTACAAAACGTAAGCATTATACAAATATATAAAACTTATTGAAGAAGAAAAACAACAAAGGTCTTGTTCCCACAAAATTCTTTTTTATTGCAAGCGGTTTCGTGATCAATACATTACATCACATCATCAGGCTACAAGACTACAAATAGGAAAAAATTTTTTATGTAAAAAACTATAACAATCCAAATATTACATTAATATAATAAGTTAAGAATTCCATTAAATGTAGATAGTTAAATTTAATTAAAACAAGTAAAACTATTACGATAATATCAAATATTGTTTTATATACATATAAAAAATATGTGTTTGTAAATAAGATAAAAAATTATTAACAAAAGATACTAAAGAGATTAAAAAACCAATGAAATTGTGAATATAAAATAAGTTAAAATAGAAAATTATACTTACATTTCTATAAGTACCAAAGGTTTGTCAGTATAAGCATTCATGAAAAATTTGTCCAATTATTTAGAAAAATAATAAATATTATGTAAAAATACATGTACTTGAATTTATTTAAAGTCATTAATTAATTTTAAATTAATCAAAATTAAAAAACACAAAAGACAATGTACGTGGACAAACAGATTAAAATCTAAAATAAAATAATGTCCTTAACACCGTACAAAAAGGAACTAAATGAAACAATTTCTAGAATATCGAAATTTTATAAAAAAAAACCTTGTAACGACCTCTATAGGTACATATAGGAACGTAAGCATATATAGCAGATTAATAAAACGAAAACAACGTACAATCTTAATCGAAGTAAGGATACTTATCAATAGATGGCGCAAGCTATGCACAAACAGAAAACTGCAAATATCGGATTAATAATTGACGTCATATGATACCTATATTAGACAAAAAACAGATAAAATATTTAAAATGGAAGACAAGCACATGGGAATCCAAAACGCTAATACAAATCCTAGAACAAAACTGAAAAGGTGAGTGAAGATTGAAATTTTAACTGTGAATTAAGTGAGACAGAATTAGGGTTTTTTATTTCTCTTAAAATTTCCAAACTTTCCAAGTTGTTGAGCAAACTACCTCTTCCTGCTAAGTGTAAAATTTTTATATCGTTATTATAATTATGATTATTATCTTTAAGGTGTTTTCAGCTTTCGGCTTATATACATAACCCTTCAATTGTTGTAAATAACAGTCTTCCTTATCGTTCATTGTCTTTCATTGGTCCGGTTTCATATAAAATTTCTAATTGCTTCAAAGATAAATTTCATATTTCGTTCAAATCAACAAATTCTATAGAAAGACTTCTTTCAAATAACAAAGACAAAGTAGATCCATTGGATAGATGTGGAGTATACAAGTTGTCTTGTGATTCTTGCAACGCTACGTACGTAGGCTGTGCGTTTAGGTGTTTTAAGACGAGACTTAAAGAACACTTACGTTGCACACATTACACCTTAAAGATAATAATCATAATTATAGTAACGATATTAAAATTTTACACTTAGCAGGAAGAGGTAGTTTGCTTAACAATTTGGAAAGCTTGGAAATTTTAAGAGAAATAAAAAACCCTAATTCTGTCTCACTTAATTCACAGTTAAATATTCAATCTACACTCACCTTTTCAGTTTTGTTCTAGGATTTGTATTAGCGTTTTGGATTCCCATTGTGCTTGTCTTCCATTTTAAATATTTTATCTGTTTTTTGTCTAATATAGGTATCATATGATGTCAATTATTTATCCGATATTTGCAGTTTTCTGTTTGTGCATAGCTTGCGCCATCTATTGATAAGTATCCTTACTTCGATTAAGATTGTACGTTGTTTTCGTTTTATTAATCTGCTATATATGCTTACGTTTCTATATGTACCTATAGAGGTCGTTACAAGGTTTTTTATAAATTTTCGATATTCTAGAACATTAATTTATTTCATTCAGTTCCTTTTTGTACGGTGTTAAGGACATTATTTTATTTTAAATTTTAATCTGTTTGTCCACGTACATTGTCTTTTGTGTTTTTAATTTTGATTAATTTAAAATTAATTAATGACATTAAATAAATTCAAGTACATGTATTTTTACATAATATTTATTAGTTTTCTAAATAATTGTACAAATTTTTCATTAATACTTATACTGACAAACCTTTGGTATTTATAGAAATGTAAGTATATTTTTCTATTTTAACTTATTTTATATTCACAATTTCATTGGTTTTTTTAATCTCTTTAGTATCTTTTGTTAATAATTTTATTTACAAACATATATTTTTTTATATATAAAACAATATTTGATATTATCGTAATAATTTTACTTGTTTTAATTAAATTTAACCATCTACATTTGATGAAATTCTTAACATATTATATTAATGTAATATTTGGATTGTTATAGTTTTTTACATACAATTTCTTTCCTATTTGTAGTCTTGTAGCCTGATGATGTGATGTAATGTATTGATCACGAAACCGGTTGCAATAAAAAAGAATTTTGTGGGAACAAGACCATTGTTGTTTTTCTTCTTAAATATGAACAACCCACATGAGATTAATTCTACGTTAAATTATTATTTAATATAGGACATTTGGAAAAGTAGAAAAATATTTCAATCCTTCTGTAATAGTATATTACGTAATGAGAGTTGTAAATAGCATATTACGCACGAATGGAAAAATTGCGCACGACGCCGCGTAGCGGCTAGTGTGGCAATTCCATGAGTGCGTAATTGCTTTACAACTCGAATTATGTACTATACTTTACCTACGATCGTATTTATTGATATTAAAACACAATTTTGTATTATTTATTGCTTATGTCAGTTTTGACAGCGTTAGAAAATTAAGTTTTGCACCTGCCATTTTTAATAATTTTAGCCTGGTGTCAGAAATATGAACTACAAGTGTTGTGGAAAGTTGGTCACGTGGTCACATTGCATTGCACCTCAGCGGCTGAGCGTGCGATTTGTTTACGGTGTGTAAGGTTCAATTTACATAGGTGGCGGAGAGTGCGTTTTCAGCTATTTACGTTAGCGATCGTAGGTAAAAGTATATAAATAAATAAATACCCAATTATTTAAATACTTTAACTATTTAAATACTTTTAGAATCGTTTTCACAAATGCTAAGTAGTAAATACTTCAAAAAAAGTATTTGCAAGTATAAATACAAATACTTATTGCAAAAAGTATTGAAATATTCGGTAAGTGTATATGTAAATACAAATAGTGCTCTGGTGTCAGCCAACAATAAAGTATGTTAATTATGACATAACTCCATCTTATATCGCAAAAGCTATAGATAAGATATTACGTAAATAGTCACAGTTGCCTATTCATTTTTAAAATAAAGAGTATAATTAAATTTTAAATCAGATTTGCCTCACAATGACAAATGGTTTAGAGAAAAATACAGGGTGAATCTTTGAGTGGCGGCCATATTTATAGGAGGCGACACCGTTCAACTATGGGAACACAAAACTACAATTTTTTTTTTAACGTGCTCTGAAAAATGAATATTGTTTAAACCCTTTTTATTTGAATTTGGATACCCCGCCAGTGGAATGCGCTAGCGAGAGTAACGTCTAATAACTGAGACGCACACGCGTGTCTTGAGCAGTGCGTTGTTGCCAAACTTCACGATTGAAATAAAATACGGGGAATTTAATAGTAAAGCAAATTTCCGCACCACCCACGAGGTTCTTCTTTTTGGCGCGTTACTTTTTTGAATGGGTGTTCGCCAGGATCCATATTTTTCCACAGAAACAAAATAATACAAAACATCAAGTATCCACAACAAGAAACTAAATAAAATATACTATCCAAACAATAACAAAGAAAAAACTATTCTCCGTGAGTGTAACAATAAAAAAAGTAATAACTAAACACTTAATAGTAACAAATAATGAACAGAAAATTATTTTTTCTAATAACAATAAATCTTTACTTATCTTGGATCGGCATTTCTCATAGCAGGTGTTGAAACTGTCCTCCGTTATTTTCCAAACACGCTGCAACTCAATTATTATCACTAAACACAAACACAAAACGTCCACTTTAAATTTCACTAAGAACTGAAACTATTTAATTTTATAATCACAATAAACCACACTAGCTGCTGTCTGGCCGTTCACTAATACTAAAACTAAAATATAGAAAAACGTCGACCACGAACAGGCACGCTTCGCCGTATGCCGTTTTTTATCGCCATTTTTTGTTAATGCACCTGTTTGTAACTAGGTCAGTGTCATAGCTTGTAAAGAGTTCAGCGACTCTAACAGCTGATGGGTGATAAAAGTCCTATAAACGAGTTCTGTTTTTAAAATCTTTTTCATTTTGTGTCATAATAATTATGCAGACTATGCAGCCGGCTTTTTCATTTTATTTTGTATTACAATTTTCCGTAGTTGAAGTTAAAACTGCGTATTTCAATAAAACTGTTTATCCAATTGAGTTAATTTTTCATTTTCACTAGGTACCCTTATCTCTCTCTCGTGATTGGGTATCTCTGAATTATTAATGAAGAGTGAAAATGTAAATGTAATTGATTAGTTTTATATCATCTACACTTGGCAACACTGTTGACCGGCCACACGTAATGCAGTAAGTGCTTGCCCAGCGGCGCCAGAATTACAGGAATTATACTTGAATCGCGAATTTTTTTAAAAAATTCATAACTCGGCCATTTTACAACCTCAAAAAAAAATTCGGATTCATGTTCATGACGACTAGTACTATTAACCCCAAAAATATGGCCGCCACTCTAAGATTCACCCTGTATGTCTAGGCACTGTGCTGCGTCTATACGCCAAATTGTAACTCTGAAGGACACAATATTCATTTGAGTAATATTTTATATTTTCTTTAAAAAAAGGCAAACAAATTGGTTTACTACATTGCGTATTACTGATTTCACAGAACACTAATCATAATAAAGAAAAATGTCGATAATTCAGCATACCAGTTTATTTTCAGGTTTATTTTTAAACGTGAAGTCTATATATAGAATGTGTCATTAACTTCTTTCTGCAGGATAGGTTTCAAAGATACCCAGAAGACATAGGCGGAGGAAAGATTATGGATAGGTTCCTCAATTTTACATTTGTCGTTCTATTTGATATACGATTTATATTTCAAATAAAAAAATAACGGCACAAGATATTAGAAGTAGTGGAGGTTCATGTAAATGGTTTAAGGAGGTCGTTCTTACTAATTGCTCTCCATACAAGCTATTCAAACAAAATATAATGATTATCTTGTTAAACAATTCCGTCGTATTACTAGGAATATTTTTCATTGTTCTATTTCTATTACAGTGTGTTCAACTAACAACTTAAAGCCCACGAATATGGTGATTATATAATAGGCAACTTATTATCAACTTAAGAATATCTGGGGTCAGAAATTTATAATATGGTATAAAAGTATTGATGGAAGTTTCCCTAGACTATATAAACACTTGGGAACGATCTCCAATCCTAGAAGGAAATGAAAGCGTCCAAACGAAGTAGTTAAATCAACTTTTTCTTGAGTATAAAAATTGAAATGTAAGAGGATGTTAGTAATGCTAAAACTATAATATCCATTGGGTTGTCTGAATATTAGGTAATCAAAAAGGCAGGAATTAAGCGTGCTTTAAGCGTTAGATTAATTAATTTGCTCATTAAAATTTTACATAATGTCCAATAAACAAATATATCGATTATAAGTAGAAAACATAAAAATGGGTAAAATTTTAAACACCATAAAATGTCAGTTTAATTATTGTAAATCAAATGTATTTTTAAACGTAAGGATATTTATTTTTATTCAATAGCACAATGATTTTTTAGATGCGAGTTAATAATTATTTCCAGTAAATTAATTTATTAATTAATTTTCTTAAATGCTCAATTTGATTTATTAATTGAAGAAATATTCACTATAAAGCTCAAAGCTATTGTATTGCATTTATAATAAATATCACTTAAAATAAATAGTAGTGATTAAAAAAGTTCTTGAAAATGTTACTCGCTTTATAGGCCTGCAGAAATAGAAAAAACGGTGTAACTAATTCGTTTCAGATAGCCGTAGGTAAAAACAGGTGTATTTAGTTATAAGGAATATACCTCTGCGATTCCTCCCAAATCAAATAAACAGAACATTGTTTAAAAGTCACTTTTTTGTGAAAAAATCATGAAATTTGGAGTTTTTTAAAAATTGCAGTAAGACTGCAGTAGATTAATTTTTTTGAATGTTTCTGTTTACCAGGTAATTCCAAACCGGTTAACTTAAGCCCCGGTTGATTCCATTTCATTGATTATTTATTTCAATAATTGCCGAAAACCATCGAAATTTCGAAAATTTCAAGCATTTTTTACTCTGAAAGGAAAAATGCTAGACTCTTGAAACTTTGGTGGAATATGTGTCTCATTACCCTCAACTTACAAAAAAAATTTCGTTTCAAAATGTTTATTAGTTTTCGAGAAATTCTATTTGTTTATTAAAAACGTCCCAAATGTTTAATGAAAAATTGACCTATTAACGTTATCAAAAATAATTCAACCACAGCTCATTATTTTCGTCAAGACGTCAATTTTACGAATCTGTTATGGGCGTATCGATTTTCAATAATTTTGACCGTCAAAATGGCGTTAACAACATTGCTACTTTTCGGAGCAGCGTTTTTTGCAAAAAACTTTACAACAAATGAACGTATCTGCACAAATCTTTCATATTTGAGTTGCTGGTATTTTTCTACAAATTTATAAAAAAAATTGTTGCTCTGGGACATGTAGGAGCCGAGATAATTTTAACATTGGAAATGTTTTTGTTTTCGTATAGGGGGTTGAAAATCAGTTTCATGTTGCATAATATGAAGCATGACTTATATAAACAGTGGCGACAACAGAGTGACCAATTTTTGATTGGTTGTCTAAATCGCGTGGTACCGGCAGTTATGTTATTAATTTTTTATAGGCGTCTTCTTGTCGAGAAAATCCCAACGGCTATATCTCGTTGCGATTCTTTGAATATTTAAAAAGTTGTTGGCGTTTCAATATCCCATGTCGAAGAGTTTTGTAAATTTTGCGAAATTAAAAAGGCCGAATGCGCGCGCAGAACCCTCCAAATTTCATGAGCGTGCAGGTCTTGTCAAAACTATAAAATTTTTCGTTAACGTCACCAATGTCACTTTTTAGTTATGATCTGCTGACCTCAAAATCGCAGCTGGACCGCACAATTCACGATGTACTTTCAAGTTGGACTTTCGAGCTTGGATTTATTGCCAGAACGGCGGCCCGGCGGCCTGTTTTCGTTTGGAAATAAGGTTTAAAATTTTCGTGTTTTCGCAAAATTCGCCAAAAAATCCATAGTACGTCCGATAGATTACACCTTATAGTCGATCCAGCGAAATTTAATGATTTCTTAATATCGGTCCTAGGACGGAACCGAGTACAGTTTCGGACTCGGGACGACTTCAGGGTCCCAAAACAATTTTCTGTTACTCGATAGTGCCTTTCCTTCACTTTGACATTTAATTGTATCGAGTATTGTATCCAAGTAAGAAACTGCATGTTCAAGAGCAGGATTAAACAAATGTTTTTAGTTTCCTAGTAGGGGGTCGAAAATCAGTTTCATGGCAGAATGACGTAACGTGTGAGATTTCAGTGGTTTCAGAACGATAGACGTCAAAATTACACTTTTTTGTTCACTCCTATTGAGCCTAAAATCAGAGCATGACCGTACAATTCACGATGTAGTTCTAAGTTCGACCCTCTACCTTGGATTTCTTACCAAAACAGTCTCTCGGAAATTCGTTTGGAAATAGTATTTGAAGTTTTCGTGTTTTTGCAATTTTTTCAATTTTGTCAATGACTTGCAATTTGACAAATCATAGGGGTGGATTTAGGATCGGGGTTGCTCTGGCAGGTTGCCGATACCTGATTTGTACGTATTACGGAGTCTTAGAGGTTTGAGTGCCATTACTTTAACATGAGGTAGATTAAGCAAAAGTAAACAAAAAATTATTACATGGGAATTTATCGCTGCGCTAGAAAAGTCAGGCCCAACAATCTCCAAGACAACTTAACATCGAGAGGCACGTCGAACAGCTTATTTCCTTTTGTCTCGTCGAAATATGTATAACCGAAAACCATATGTAACTTAAAATTTTGTCGTTTTTCACAATTTACAAAGATAGCGGTGATTTCAAGGAAAATAAAACATATGTTCAACTCCTCTCTCAATGCCTGATCCAATGATATGTTACACGGTTACAGTACAGGCAAAATGTACCGAAATTAATCAAATAAGCAAGAAAATTGCGAAATCTTTGTAACTCTATACTTATTATTTATGTAATTTGAAGGTGGATTTTTATTGTATCCACATTTGTACGACGTATGTTAATTACGTGAAAACCAAATTTTGACAAAATTCAGTAATCGTAGCCCTCCCTCAAGAAAAGTTTTTGTTAAATGATATAAACGAAATCCGATTAATTTCAATGTTGCCAAAAATTCTTTAAAACAAAGGATTGTTTGTAAAACAAGCTGCAGATGATGTGGATTCACCTATTGTTAAAATAGCAATTGAAATTTGTACTTAGTTGATGAGGACGTTGATCTCCTTGTTCTATTAATCGCTTTAACTCCAGAAGAAAAAGATATACTTTTCATAAGGCCAGGAACAGGAAAAATTATATGGAAAATTCTTTCTTCGTCAGAAATCCAAAAATGACAAGAACGAATAAAAATAGTTATTTACATTACTAGATGCGAAAGGTTACTTTAAGGTGTGAGGTGACTTTTGAATGGTCGAGGCGAAGCCGAGACCGTTCAAAAAACACCGAATACTTAAAAGGGTTTTCGCATCGTGAAATGTATTATATTTTTTCTACTATACCGAAAAAAATTATGGAATTTAAAACTAATTATTTCATGAAATTAATTGACGTTTTTAATAAATTTTATAGTTTTGGAGGCTGCCTGTGAAAATTGTTTCCATAGCAAAGAAATATTACACATTTTAATTTCTGGTGGTTTCAAACTAAAATAAACAAATACATATGTTTTGTGGCGATATAAATGGGAATACTGCTTGTGCCTTGTCTTACCCCAAGAAACCCAAAGCAAGGTATATGCAAACTTATGAAGCGTTTTTAAAATGGAGTAGGTAGGTACCGTAAAGTGAGGTGTCTTCGGACAGCGCGGGTGACTTCGGACATCGTGTAGTGCCCGGATGTTTTCGTCTAATAGCGGCTATCCGAATCATAAAATCCAGTTCGGCTTGCGGGACGATTTTTCGTTTAGTATCGTTCAAAGTATGGTGGAAGCTTGTTGACGTCGTCCGTAAGTATTTACCTCGTATTTAGAATTTAGTGATCGCCATTTATTTAACGGTTTTTCAAACATCGGAAAAGTAATGGCTGTGTGAGTTTTATCTGATATTATTCTAATTGTTGGTGAATGTTTTATTGAAACATGATGTTTGATTAATATTAGTAACAAATAAAAAGTAAAAAAAAATTATTAGTTTTTTTTTACATGGTGATTATCAAAAAATTCACCAAACTGGGGGCGACTTTGTGCGGGTGTATAAAAGGACTCTTGGTTGAAGACGCAGCATACGTAGCCCCCTCTAGGAGTTATAAAAAAATTGAAGGTGTATTATGATTCCTCACCCCAAATAACCCCCACTCATAGAATTTCATAAGAAAAATACAAAAATTCGTTAAATTGCAAGAGAAAATTAAAAAATAAGTTTTAACTTTGACACCCTATGTATCTTGGTTATTATTAACTTTTGGACTAAGGTAAGTTTGGCAATATTTTTACGTTCGGAATCTGCTACTGGTCTGTGTACTATTACTTATGAATCACCCTGTATAGACGGTAGTAGAAAAATACAATTTTACTGACTCATGCCTTCAGTGGTTATGAGGCTGAATCCAGATGCATCCGTAATTACGGACGTCCGTATCCGTAATACGCATACACAATTTGTATGTCATCCGAATGGGACGCATACGTGTTACGTACTAACGTATGCCATGTTCTATTTTGATTAGAGATTAGAGGTTATGGAGGTTAGCATTCAGGTAAATAGGAGCTTTTTTATAAAGTAATTGAAGTGAATTAAAGCTTGTTTTTATTATACACAAGATAAATCCACAATGCCAATGACCCGATAACAACAACACGGCCCCACTACGGTGACTACGGAAGCAAAACACGTATAGAAGTTGAAATTAACCAACTTCTATCCGTAATGACCTTGACGCACATACGTTGCGAGATTTTGCAATTTTTATTGGTCCTGAGCAGTCACGTGGTCACTTCGGATCCGTAATTACGGATGCATCTGGATTCAGGCTGATACCACGTCTAGAATATTTCGGAAAGAAAAATTAAAAGTCATCAAACTTGTTCTTCAGAAAGAAATGCAGTTAGTTAATGCAGTAAGAACTTTCAATGGCAAGAATTCAACCCCTTCACAAGTAAAATAGGCTGGTGAAACTCTTTTCCTACTTGTATACGGTGCAAGAAAAATCACAAATGTCTCACTCAACTCATACAGATTTAATCAATTAAAAAAATCGCTGCACAAACAAAAATCAAAGTTGGAATTATTACTACCAACTTCAGAAGCAGTCGCTTAATATTCATTACGAGTATTCTACAAAATTCAGAAATGGCTTGGCAATGAAAGAAATCCACAACAGTGGGGATAGAAGAAAATTAACGGCTCCTTACAAACTGTGACAACACTTTTTGTGCCAACAGCAGAATCAATATTGCAGCTTATCTCCTGCAACCGCAACAGAAAAGCAGGTTGAAGATGCTCACAAATTTACGGAAATTGTCAGAAAGTGCGATGTCTAAATTCATACATGGATAAAATTATCGAGGATCTAAACGACGCAGAAGATTTAGATGCTATCGATTCCGATCTTCTTTAGATACAAAGTGTGTTTCATTCGATATATATAAAATTTTAAACAACTCGATAATCCTCACTTGTACAATCATTATGTACTTTTTCATTTTGCAGAATATACTCACAGATAAACAAGCAGAAAGTGGAGGAAACAAATGTAAAATTGGTAAAAAAATTTAATAAAAAAGTCAAAAATTAATATTTCTGTATAAATGAAAATATTCTTATTTTTTGAAAATTTCTCATGGTTCAATTGCCAATTTTTATTATACATGTGAAAAACCTAGTTCATCCCACGATTTTTCAAGTAGGCAGCTCCGACACACCCCTTACGGTTCGGGACTCTTAAATTTCTTGAAACATAGGTATATATTTTTAAACGTATATGTCAAGTTTCAACGAATTCACTATGTTCTTGTTCAGTTTGGACACTTTTCCTGTCCTATTAGCTGCGTTTAATAGTTTGCGATTAATCGATATAGGTATTTGTAATTATTAGGAATCACTTTTCATCTTCCCGAAATTATATTAAATTATTTCAGTTTTAACATTAAAAATGTTTGTTAGTGAAAAAAATTTGTATAATACCATTTTAGTTTTCATTATGAGAATGTTTTTGTTATTAAAATAACTTTTTATTTTAATTTCTAAATAAAAGTATTGATAATAAGATTTTACTTTTTGAAAATGTTTTGTGTTAATGAAATAATTATTTACTACTTTGCAACAAATTTTCATTTTTATCACTTCCGAAATATCACAAGATTTGCGTTCTACTTCGTCATTTCCAATGTCTCCTCCGGTTGCATCTTTGCGAAGGACTGTGAATTTTTTAAATTGTTTAATGCGCCAAACGTTTATTTATTAATATTTATGGCCAAAATTGAAACTGGTTGTTAATAAGATCTTGAATTTAGTGAATTCATCAAGTCCTATTGAAAACGGGCCCTTTTTGAGGTCAAAATATAATTTTTAATAATTAGTGATTTTAGAGCGTCTTCAATTTGTTTGGCTCAAAGGACAGGTGAATTTTTTATCAAACGAGTTTCAAATTGGGGTAGCAAGAAAAATTCGTCATATCCCCGTTATTTTCCGGCCAATTTCGACGTTTTTTTTTTTAATTTGGGGTAGCTCACGAAAATAATAACAATGGGCACATTTGCAATATCCAAATAATAAACATATAATTGTTATAAACTATTTTTTTTTTTTTTAATTTTTTCTTTTTTGGGCTTATAATGTGCTAATGTATTAAATATAAATTTATAAAGATTATATAATAGTAACAATGCTGTAACATCGTATATTGTTTGATGGAGAAATAGTTTGTGCATACATTGTTACCATTTTATAATCTTTATAAATTTATATTTAATACATTAGCACATTATAAGTTGCATAAGCCCAAACAAGAAAAAAAAAAAAAAAAAAAAAATTGTTTATAACAATTATTTGTTTATTATTTGGATACGGCAAATGTTCCCATTGTTATTATTTTCGTGAGCTACCCCAAATAAAAAAAAATAACGTCGAAATTGGCCGGAAAATAACGGAGATATGACGAATTTTTCTCGCTACCCCAATTTGAAAATCGTTTGATAAAAAATTCACCTGTCCTTTGAGCCAAACAAATTGAAGACGCTCTAAAATCACTTATTAAAAATTATATTTTGACCTCAAAAAGGGCCCGTTTTCAATAGGACAAAATTCAAGATCTTATTAACAACCAGTTTCAATTTTAGCCATAAATATTAATAAATAAACGTTTGGCGCATTAAACAATTTAAAAAATTATCTCGGCTCCTACATGTCCCAGAGCAACAATTTTTTTTTAGAAATTTGGAGAAAAATACCAGCAACTCAAATATGAAAGATTTGTGCAGATACGTTCATTTGTTGTAAAGTTCTTTGCAAGAAACGCTGCTCCGAAAAGTAGCAATGTTGTTAACGCCATTTTGACGGTCAAAATTATTGAAAATCGATACGTAAAATTTGACGTCTTGACGAAAAAAATGAGCTGTGGTTGAATTATTTTTGATAACGTTAATAGGTCAATTTTTCATTAAACATTTGGGATGTTTTTAATAAACAAATAGAATTTCTCGAAAACTAATAAACATTTTGAAACGAAATTTTTTTTGTAAGTTGAGGGTAATGACACACATATTCCACCAAAGTTTCAAGAGTCTAGCATTTTTCATTTCAGAGTAAAAAATGCTTGAAATTTTCGAAAATTTCGATGGTTTTCGGCAATTATTTAAATAAATAATCAATGAAATGAAATCAACCGGGGCTTAAATTAACCGGTTTGGAATTACCTAGTAAACAGAAACATTCAAAAAAATTAATCTACTGCAGTCTTACTGCAATTTTTAAAAAACTCCAAATTTCATGATTTCTTCACATAAAAGTGACTTATAAACAATGTTCTGTATATTTGATTTGGGAGGAATCGCAGAGGTATATTCCTTATAACTAAATACACCTGTTTTTACCTACGGCTATCTGAAACGAATTAGTTACAGATTCCCGTTCACATCGTCTAATTCTACAGGCCTATTACGATATATTTGTTTTGAGACTGCCTTACTTTGTAATTACTAGCAACTAAATTAATAAATAGGTTTAACACGACGACGGTTTAATACGTCTGTTTTCCGTGGATTAAAGGCCCTTTAATACACTAGTGGATTTTAATTCATAATACCACGCTTTTTGCTATTTCGTCATTTATTAGGCATCATGTTATTTTGGTATTCCAGCCTTATCATGGAACATTGACTATGGGTTATCTTGGTCAGTAATCGTCGTAATGTCCATTATATTTACTTTAAAAATATATGTATCTCCTGTGGATATTTACAATACTTTTACAATTCTGATATTCTCCTTATTTTGTATTTAATTAGCACACACTCAATGTTCTTTAAGAAAGAAACAAGTTATTTGTAATTTTCCATTTGATTACAATTTATGAGGGTTTTCTGAGCAGCTAATTTAAAAAACAGCAGCTTGTTTGAAGTCTTATAAAAGTTTGCTTATTTTGGATCTCCTATAAATAACCTAATGACACAAAATTACTTTTAATGTAAATATCAAGATCGTTATACAGGGTGGTCCAGATTTTTGTACATTAATTTTGAGAGATGATAGAAAATCGCAAAATAAGGGGACTTTTCTTAATAAACATACCTCGAAAAATGCACCATAACTTGAAGTTTTATTAAAAAAAGCTTTATAATTTAATATCTAAGGAGAGACAAAAGTCATCCTTTTCAAATTTTGCACACTGCTTTTCTACGCAAATCTGCATCTACGCTTCAAGTCAAAAATAGTAACAGAAAGCCATTGGCGCAGATACGGGGGTTACATATCCCCTTTCTAGAAATATGTAGTACGCCAATGGATATTTTTGAAAAAATTATTAAACTGCTTAATTGCCCATGGCATTCTGAAGAAAAATGTATTCTTGTAAAATTTTGATAGAACAAACCGTTTCCGATTCATTTACGTGGCGTACTTTTTGTTGTGATTTGAGGGGGTAACTTAAACGATGTTACGCCACTGGATTGAGCCAATCGACTCAAACTCACCTCATTAATTGTATTCAATAAGACATTCGAGTGTACCAAATCTCAATATAATATCTTATGCAGTTTTTGAAAAAACTCCAAAAAACTAAAAAAAAATTTTTTTTTTTCAAAACCCTGTAGCTCGGTTAGGAAGCATTTTCGGACATACATTTTTAACAACTTTCGTTTTATTTTGGATCACAGAATCTCCAGTTTCCGTTTGTCGGTGATTTTAGAATACACCCTGTATACAGGGTGGTCCGAAGTTTACCTGACAAACTTCGGCAGGTGATTGCTAACAAAGATACAGGGTGTTAAAATTTTGTGAAAAATAAACCATTTCTTTAATAACTCTAAAATTATGAAAGCTATTGGCTTGAAATTTTAGGGGCGGTGATGTTTTTTAAGCCTTTATTGTTTTACGGAATCTTGCCTTTGTACTGCTTCCAGTGGCGCCGTCACGGGGTAGGAGAGTTAAATTTTTCGCCGAAACTATGTAACGCCACTGCTTTGTACGGTTGTTTTAAAGATTTTCCGAATCTCAGCTCAATTTGGAAGAAAGAAGGTATCTTTTAATTTATTCGTACAACGCTTACTTTTCGAGTAAAACGGCTGTTTTTGCTTTATATCTCCACTAAAACACTAAAACCTTTACTACAATAATAATAAAATTAATAATCCTAGTTGCTCATGGTAAACAATGAAACATTACTGTCAGTCAATGTTTGACCTATCACCCTGTCAGTTTTTATAGTATTAATGTTGGGTATCAAGATGCCAAGATTGTTCAGCAATGTAAAATAAATGATAAATTTACAATAAAGTTTAGTCATGGAAATTCTTTTTGCTATTTTACTCGAAAAGTAAGCGTTGTACGACTAAATTAAAAAGATACCTTTTTTCTTCCAAATTGAGCAGAGATTCGGAAAATCTCAAAATCAACTGTACAAAGCAGTGGTGTTACATAGTTTCGGCGAAAAATTTAGCTCCCCACCCGTAACGGCGCCACTGGAAGCAGTACAAAGGCAAGATTCCGTAAAACAATAAAGGCTTAAATAACATCGCCTCCCCTAAAATTTCAAGTCAATAGCTTTCATAATTTTAGAGTTATTAAAAAATTGGTTTATTTTTCACAAAACTTGAACACCCTGTATCTTTGTTAGCAATCAAGTTGATAGGAACTTTTCCACTTATTTCCCTCTATCACCTGCCGAAGTGTCAGGTAAACTTCGGACCACCCTGTATATCGGCGTATTTACAAAAAAACTGCTTAGTTTGTACCACGGTGTAAGACAATTAGGTGATGAAACGCCTCAATGTATCGTATGGTTAGAGTGTCGCCAAACTGTTAACGCAAGAGACGCGAAATCGTAAGACAAAGAGACAGAGTAGGTGGCCGCGAGGGCCGCGCGGGCTGCGCCTGGCATCGTCCCTAGTTAATTTCCACTTCATTTTACTAGGTCGAAAAATATACCATTCGATGCAGTGACTTTTTTATAGGAAATTTAGTTCTCTATAAAATTGTTTATGTTAATTTTTTTCATAACTCGAACGGTTTTGGCAGCGTTTCGAGTTAAACGTGCCGGCGTCCAATTTCATTTATGGTTTTTATTTTTTTGCACAGTAGCCGACAATTTAGACACATAATTTTTCAACAATCGTGTTCTACATATTTTTCTGCATCGAATGGTATATTTTTCGACCTGGTAAAATGAAGTGGAAATTAACTAGGAACGATGCGAGGCGCAGCCCGCGCGGCCCTCGCGGCCACCTACTCTGTCTCTTTGTCTTACGATTTCGCGTCTCTTGCGTTAACAGTTTGGAGACACTCTAATTGAGGCGTTTCATCACCTAATTCTCTTACACCGTGGCTTGTACATTGCAAATTCTAATAACAAAATTAAGGCTAGTTGGAAAATTGTGAATATGGAAAGGAATATTATAAAAAACTCCTCAAACTCAAATAATATATCGAATAATGATTTCAATGATTTTTTTGCCAATGTCGCGGGCTTTATTGTGAATTCTATAAAAGACTGAGGTTTATCAGCTACTGACCTTATATGTATGGCACACATAGACAATCCAGTTCATTTTTCTTACTCCCCATTACGCCTTAAGAATTAATTGATGCTGTAATTTCATTAAAAATACTTCTTCATTGGATATTTAGGGTATGAATACTGCCATGTTAAAAAATACAATATCAAGTATTGCTGTACCCTTAAGCAAATTATGTAATGCTTGTTGCTGTCATTTATCCGGATATATTTAATAGTATATTATTCAACGACCGTATAATGATGGGTATTAATCACGAGGTGAAGTTTACGGCCACGAGCCGCAGGCGAGTGGCCTAAATCACCGAGTGGATAATAGCCATTATACGCGAGTAGAATACTATACTTTATCCACGACTACTAAATATTTTTGTTGTTTGTAGCAGAACAATATAATATTATAGCTAAATCAAGGAAGCATCTGACACTAGTGATTAATGACTCATTAATCACAGCCGTGATTAATGGGTAGACGTATAATGGGTACATTATACAATAGTCGTGGATAAAATCACTGACAGTAGTGATTAATGACTCATTAATCACTGCCGTGATTAATGGGTATTATTAAGGTCGAGCAAACAGACGTATAATGGGTACATTATACAATAGTCGTGGATAAAATAACTAAAATCATACCCATTTTTAAAAAAGGCGATATGTCACTACTTGACAATTACAGAACAATATCCCATATTTGGGAAAATCATGGAAATACTTTTAAAAATTAGACTAGTTAAATATCTGGAATCTAATGAGGACAGTTTCACCTATACAAAATGATTGAAAATCTTCCCAATTCAGCCAAAGTATTATTACTTAACATATATAATGAATGGTGGCTGAAAGGCAACTTTGTTGAACAATTTAAGGAAATAATTATTTGTGTCATTTTAAAACCAAATAAAGACAGTAATATACCCACATCCTACAGGCCTATATCGCTCATGTCTTGTCTTACTAAAACATTCGAAAGAATGATTAAGACAAGACTTGAGTGGTATTTAGAATACAGAACATTTTTATCTAAAAATCAATTCGGATATCGGAAAGGTATTGGTACTATTGATGCTCTATCACAATTGGTTACTGATGTTCAGTGTACACTATCAAATAACGATTACTTAGCGTGTTTATTCGTGGATCTAAAAGGGGATTATGATGTAGTTGATTTGAACAAATTAAAAGTAAAACTTAACGTAACCAATACCTTATGCAAAAATTTTAATAGAATCTGCCGAAATAATCAGGAATAATATTAGGCCTGTAGAATTAGACGATGTGAACGGGAATCTGTAACTAATTCGTTTCAGATAGCCGTGGGTAAAAACAGGTGTATTTAGTTATAAGGAATATATCTCTGCGATTCCTCCCAAATCAAATAAACAGAACATTGTTATAAGTCACTTTTATGTGAAGAAATCATGAAATTTGGAGTTTTTTAAAAATTGCAATAAGACTGCAGTAGATTAATTTTTTTGAATGTTTCTGTTTACTAGGTAATTCCAAACCGGTTAATTTAAGCCCCGGTTGATTTCATTTCATTGATTATTTATTTAAATAATTGCCGAAAACCATCGAAATTTTCGAAAATTTCAAGCATTTTTACTCTAAAAGGAAAAATGCTAGACTCTTGAAACTTTGGTGGAATATGTGTCTCATTACCCTCAACTTACAAAAAAAATTTCGTTTCAAAATGTTTATTAGTTTTCGAGAAATTCTATTTGTTTATTAAAAACGTCCCAAATGTTTAATGAAAAATTGACCTATTAACGTTATCAAAAATAATTCAACCACAGCTAATTTTTTTCGTCAAGACGTCAATTTTACGAATCTGTTATGGGCGTATCGATTTTCAATAATTTTGACCGTCAAGATGGCGTTAACAACATTGCTACTTTTCGGAGCAGCGTCTTTTGCAAATAACTTTACAACAAATGAACGTATCTGCACAAGTCTTTCATATTTGAGTTGCTGGTATTTTTCTACAAATTTATAAAAAAAAATTGTTGCTCTGGGACATGTAGGAGCCGAGATAATTTTTTAAATTGTTTAATGCGCCAAACGTTTATTTATTAATATTTATGGCCAAAATTGAAACTGGTTGTTAATAAGATCTTGAATTTCGTGAATTCATCAAGTCCTATTGAAAGCGGGCCCTTTTTGAGGACAAAATATAATTTTTAATAATTAGTGATTTTAGAGCGTCTTCAATTTCTTTGGCTCAAGGTACAGGTGAATTTTTGGTCAAACGAGTTTCAAATTGGGGTAGCGAGAAAAATTCGTCATATCTCCGTTATTTTCCGGCCAATTTCGACGTTTTTTTTTTAATTTGGGGTAGCTCACGAAAATAATAACAATGGGCACATTTGCAATATCCAAATAATAAACATATAATAATTGTTATAAACAATTTTTTTTTTTTAATTTTTTCTTTTTTGGGCTTATGCAACTTATAATGTGCTAATGTATTAAATATAAATTTATAAAGATTATATAATGGTAACAATGTATGCACAAACTATTTCTCCATCAAACAATATACGATGTTACAGCATTGTTACCATTATATAATCTTTATAAATTTATATTTAATACATTAGCACATTATAAGTTGCATAAGCCCAAAAAAGAAAAAATTAAAAAAAAAAATTGTTTATAACAATTATTATATGTTTATTATTTGGATATTGCAAATGTGCCCATTGTTATTATTTTCGTGAGCTACCCCAAATTAAAAAAAAAACGTCGAAATTGGCCGGAAAATAACGGAGATATGACGAATTATTCTCGCTACCCCAATTTGAAAATCGTTTGATCAAAAATTCACCTGTCCCTTGAGCCAAACAAATTGAAGACGCTCTAAAATCACTAATTATTAAAAATTATATTTTGACCTAAAAAAGGGGCCGTTTTCAATAGGACTTGATGAATTCACAAAATTCAAGATCTTATTAACAACCAGTTTCAATTTTGGCCATAAATATTAATAAATAAACGTTTGGCGCATTAAACAATTTAAAAAATTATCTCGGCTCCTACATGTCCCAGAGCAACAATTTTTTTTTATAAATTTGTAGAAAAATACCAGCAACTCAAATATGAAAGATTTGTGCAGATACGTTCATTTGTTGTAAAGTTATTTGCAAAAGACGCTGCTCCGAAAAGTAGCAATGTTGTTAACGCCATCTTGACGGTCAAAATTATTGAAAATCGATACGCCCATAACAGATTCGTAAAATTGACGTCTTGACGAAAAAAATTAGCTGTGGTTGAATTATTTTTGATAACGTTAATAGGTCAATTTTTCATTAAACATTTGGGACGTTTTTAATAAACAAATAGAATTTCTCGAAAACTAATAAACATTTTGAAACGAAATTTTTTTTGTAAGTTGAGGGTAATGAGACATATTCCACCAAAGATTCAAGAGTCTAGCATTTTTCCTTTTAGAGTAAAAAATGCTTGAAATTTTCGAAAATTTCGATGGTTTTCGGCAATTATTTAAATAAATAATCAATGAAATGAAATCAACCGGGGCTTAAATTAACCGGTTTGGAATTACCTAGTAAACAGAAACATTCAAAAAAATTAATCTACTGCAGTCTTACTGCAATTTTTAAAAAACTCCAAATTTCATGATTTTTTCACATAAAAGTGACTTTTAAACAATGTTCTGTTTATTTGATTTGGGAGGTATCGCAGAGGTATATTCCTTATAACTAAATACACCTGTTTTTACCCACGGCTATCTGAAACGAATTAGTTACACCGTTTTTTCTATTTCTGCAGGCCTATATATAAAAAGCAAAGAACATACTATTGAGAACTTCTCTCTTTGTTTAAAATCAGCTAACTTTTAGTAGATAATTTATGTATTATAACAACAATTCATAAAGGTATAATTAAACAATGTAACGTCTTTAAAAACATGTCAATAGTTAACAAAATTAAGACTTAAAAAATAATTTGAAATTGCACTTACCGAGATGAGACAGACCGGATAATTCTGAAACAAAAAAATATATCATCATTGTTTGTAAAACTACATTATTATCATTATTATGAAGATTGATTTAAATAAAATATTTCATACATTGTTTAACAGATAATAATGATTTGTCTTTGATTTTTCAATTTTGCAAATTATAGGGGGTATTTAAGTTTCGGGTGGATTTAGTTTCGGGGTTATTTTTTCCCATAGAGAAAACAAACCTCAACAAATATTACGTGGTACCTACTTAGAGTAAGTACGAGATTAAAAAAAAATATTTAACATTTATTGTTAAATATAATAAATTAAAATAAATTTTAATGAAAACAATATTTTTAAATGCGTCACAGAATTACACACTCTTTGTGGCTTGGATCCAAGCAATACGAAAAATAGTGTTCATTAAAACGAAACAACTATGTATTTATTTATTTTAAGCGCAAAATATTTCAAATTTTCTGGCTTGCATATATGACGCGGTGAAGAATGTTTTTGTATTATGGTGTCATAAGACAGCTACGATATTTTATAAATAACAAAATACATTACTAGATACTTATTGCTCATTGGCATTGACTGTTACTCTATGAGCCAGACTAAAGTTTTAGTTATTTATAAAATATATTTTAGCAATTATTCTAATTAATATGTAATTTATTATCTAAACATGTTTCTTTCTAATTAGTTGACTATGTGAAGTATTGTTAGCACAATAATGATTACATAAGAGTCAATTAACATTGAAATTATTGCAGTGTCCAAAAAATAATTTACAAATACAGCAATCGTTCGAAAACTGAATATGTCCATAAGAATTTTAGTTCGTTTACTTTTTATTTACTGCGAATTTTTAAATAATTTTAAAATATTTTAATTAAATCAAATATTATACTTTTATTAGTATATAAGTATGCAGTGATAATGTTTTTAAAAAATACACGCATTGTCTGCGATCAAGCTTATTTATTTTTAGTTCCTCAATTTGAATTATAATCTTGAATTTTACGAATCCAGTTTTTTTTATAAACCTGTGTAGTTGTTTATTTTAAACCAATGTGTCTAAAAAATAGTAGATTACTTTTATATCATTTTTATAAATAACGTATTCATTCTCCAAGAACGCAAGACCAACAAAATACGTAAAATATTTATTAATCAATTCCAAGAAATTATCATCAACTTGGTTTCTAATATGACTCCAAGAAAATGATGACGTATGTATATATTTTGCTGCACCTAATTCGGTTATTTAAAAATAACTATGTGAATCGAGATTTTCTTTCTTTACTTATTTGGGATTTAACTACCCCACTTCTGAACATTTCCCAGAAAATTTAAAAAATATCTGGATTTTTTTAAAAATAACCTTTAGGGTCACCAGATTTCATCTATTTTTCCGACAAGAGATGATTAAATTTTGTATTCAGGGTGTATTATACACGCGGATTTGTTGGAGTCCAACAGAGAGTGGCAGCAGTGAGATGCAAAAGAAGAGCGGACGCAAAGAGTCACCCTGAAATACTCCTCTCCAAAACGTCATCAACTCTGTCGAGACTAGCTCAGCACCGGATGTTATTTATGGTGAAGCAAGTTTTTCAAAGCGGCAACAGTTGTTTATTTAATGCATCTCACTAGTGCTGGTACCGCAAGACATCTGAGGAAGTAACAATACTTAGAAGATATCAATCCAGGCAGTTGATATCTTGTATGCACAGACAAACAGCAGTATATCATTAGGTTTTCTTTACAATCTGCCAGGCCTTTCTTAGCACCACGTTGTTCGTTTATGTGTTGTTAAACCAGATCAATAGACCTTAACATCCTGGTGTCCAAGATATGAGAAACTTGTAGTTGAGGGACGGACAATACCTAAAAAGGGAGGTGTGTCTGACCTGGTAAATTACAGACCGATTAATCGGTCTGCAATTTTTCAGGTCAGACCACGGCCCGCTCCAGTAGCGGGCCCTGGTCGCCTTTTTAGGTATTAGCCATGGTGTAAGATAATTAGGTGATGAAACGCCTCAATTAATGTGTCTCCAAACTGTTAAGGCAAGAGACGCGAAATCGTAAGACAAAGAGAGTGAGTGTGTGGCCGCGAGGGCACCGCGGGCTAAGCTCCGCATCGTCCCTAGTTAATTTCCACTTCATTTTACCAGGTCGAAAAATATACCATTCGATGCAGAAAAATGTGTAGAACACGATTGTTGAAAAATTATGTGTCTAAATTGTCGGCTACTGTGCAAAAAAAAATAAAAACCATAAATGAAATTGGACGCCGGCACGTTTAACTCGGAACGCTGCTAAAACCGTTCGAGTTATGAAAAAAATTAACATAAACAATTTTATAGAGAACTAAATTTCCTATAAAAAAGTCAGTGACGGCATATGTCTATCTAAACATTTTAGGCGTGAGCACGGTGTAAGACAATTCTTACACCGTGGGCCTGAAAGTTGTGCGCTGGAAAACGATAAGTTTAATTTACCAAAAGATCAGCGCGCGAATTTGAGGAGTCCTCACACCAAAACTATTAAAGATAGACTAATGCCACCACTGACTTTTTTATAGGAAATTTAGTTCTCTATAAAATTGTTACGATCTAAAATCGTAGAGATAAGTGAGGTCCAGGGTATTACAAATCCTTTAATTGAGAGCAATAAAAGTCGTGTCTCTTAAAAAATTATATAATCGTTTATTAACTAGCTCAAGAGCTAGGATAAATACCAACAACCAAAAAAAATTTTACTATAACAATTAGTCTAGGGTAGATTTAAAATTACAATAAAATAGTCGGTAATAACAATAATTAAATACCTAATTAAAATAGATCAAGACAAATATCTGTAAGGAAAAAAATGATTAATCTAATTACAAGCAAATAATACTATACAACAGCTGGAATTCAAAAAACGAATGTACAAAATCAACTTAACTTAATGAGAGTTAATTGGGTCCAGAAACAAGATTACTTCGTTTCGCCTAGGGAGCCTTCCGGAAAGAATACAGTCCTCGTTGGGTAGAGTATTCGTCTCAGGTCTTAGTTACTGCATAAGATGATGTTCTCAAAGTATTCAATGATAAAATAGCTAGGCTTATCTTCTAGGTAAAATAGTATACCAAAATCAAGTCCACAAAATTGCCAAAAATATCCAAAGTCCAAAAATCCAATTACAATTCAAAAATACTCAATTGTCAGTACGAGCTGGTGGTATCGCTCAAATTACACCGTACCAAAATCGTCTAAAATATTACATCAAAATTATTTTTTTTTTTAAGTTAACCTATAAAACACGTGGTCTTTTAAAAGACAAAAAAACTACTAGAACTTACCCAGATTATTCTGGACGATGAGTTTCCTTCAAAATCCGAATAAATCGAAATTAAGTTTAATCAAAACTATATTAAACTAACCAAACAAGTAGAAATTGTGTTATATTCCGGAAACTAGCCGAAAGCAACCAAAAATGCTTTTATCACAATTATCCTACCCCGAAACTATCGGTTCAATAGTTGATGAACAAAAGAGAGAAATTTCCTCATTTTCAACACGTTTTATAAAGTATTCACTTAGCAAAAAAAACCCAGCTATAGTCTAAATCTAGCAGATGTTGCCAACTCACTATGTACACTAAACAAATCCCTATATTTCTAGACCATTGAATATTTCGAGGCGTTGGACTATTTATTTATTAAAAGTAACTTGATTTTTTTTTTAAAACACTTTCTAAAGGTTAATATTTACACAGCATACTTATTTATCAAAGTTATTCTAAACGAGTAATAATTAATTGTTGGTAAGGTTGAGAACACTGTATTATCAACGACCGTCGACCGACTTCCGATGGTTCACTGAATCAGCTGTGAGGTACGTTCCGTATCTCAACTAGCGATCGGTTATGTTCAGTGGATCTTCCACAGACATTTTTAATTATTTTCTAGCCGTAATAACTCCATCCCACCAAACAACAAAAAAAAATCTGAAGGATTTTTTTTTCACTAGTCAAATAAATATGCATAGTAAAATTTACAAGCCAAAATTTTCGGTGAAGCCGAGAGTTTACAAGAGAATTCAGTACATTGTAGTCTGTACCAAACTAAAATTTTTATTAACTCAAATTGATCAAAACTGCGTTTCTAGACAGGTCAAATTTAAAACACCAGACGGGTGGAAGCAAAATTGCACAACGGACTAGGTTCAAAACATTCTTAGGTTAGACTTTGCATCAATTCAAACTAGTTATAGCTCTAGCATACGGTAAACAAACTGCATGAAGTATTCTGCAGACCTACACTCAGAATAAATCAACGGGTGCCTTCCTTCAACCACAACTACACTCTCATTCATACGTTTCCCATGCATCTACTAACAATTAAGACGACAGAATATAACTTAAAACTACGGTCTATTTTAGCATAAACCAAGCTAAAACTAAGAATTGAAGAATCTTAGGGATCAAGTTATGGTACTTGCAAAACCAAAATTTATCGTGAAGCGACAAAGAAAAAAATTTTAAACACCAGAAAGGTGAAAACAAAAAGACACATCAGACAAGGTTCAAGGCATACTTAGGTTATACTATGCATCAAATCACATTGGTTATAGTTTTTGCGTCAGCATTCCCTAGCACAGACTATACAAGGACCTACACCCTGCAATACTCTCCACAACAGATACCTTCACAATAGCTACTCCCCTCACTCGCTCCTTCTCCATTCATCTACTAAACAAATACTACGAAAGACAACTTAAACTAAAGTATTTTATAGCAAATACGAGCTGAAACTAAGAAATGAGGTTCCTTAGGACCAGATTATGGCATCTGCAAAGCCTAAATTGTCGTGAGGCGACAAGGAAAATGTTTGAAACACCAGAAGGGTGGAAAAAAAAACTACAAAGGACAAGGTTCTTTCACGCTAGGTTAGATGAGCATCAATTCAGACTATCTCTAGCCGATATAGTTTCGTGTGTCAGCGACAACTTACTTGAATCTCATTCTGTACCTACAACCAAATGCAAACTCCTGCAAGAAATCCCTCCGTATCAGCTATATCACAATCATCCATCACTAACAATCACTTTCATTCATTTAGACAAGAACAACAATAAATCCAAACATACCATCAACAACAATCCCAAAAAAATTACGTTTTTTTGGTTATCAGCAATGAGAGTTTCTAGTTGGTCGTCACTCAGCATCATTACTGGTATTTAGGAAACTGATCGTCGTTCCTATTAATTCATGAACAGCACCCACCCAAAAAAATTATTTAACAGCAAAATTTCTCTAACAACCCGAAATACCTAACTAATATTTAAATTAGTTTGGCAAATCACCAAAAATTTCCTAAACTTACAAAATTTTCACACCAAAAAAAAAATTTACCTTTTTCAAAATACTCCCAATTCCAAAATTTATTCTATCTCTAACGTGTGATCAGGTTTCAAATCTTTTACATGAAATCGACCTACTAACCTTTTGGCATCATTCTCTAACTCATACACATTCAAACCAAACTTTTTCTTCACTCGATAGGGACCACTAAATTTGGGAGCCAACTTAGCAGAGAAATGTTTAGAAGCATCCGACAGAGGAAAGTCTCTTTTCCAAACATAGTCATTTACTTGAAAACTAACTGGACGTCTTCTAAGATCATATCTCAACTTAGTCCTTTCATAAGCCCTTTGCAAACTTAATTTAATCGTTTTATGCAACTTAGCTAGTCCCTTACTTTTAAATTCAACATTCTCTCTTAGATCATCCGTACCAAATTTACTTTTGTCTCGTCGAACGTTATATTCCTCACCATTGACAATCATCTCACAACCAAAATTTGTAAAGTATGGAGTAAACCGTGTTGTTTCATGCTTTGCAGTTCGTATTGCACATGCAAGATGTGGTAGGTTGTTACTCCAGTTCTTTTGTTGTTCATCAACATAAGACGAAAGTACAGTTTGTAATACCCTGGACCTCACTTTATCAATACGATTTTAGATCGTAACAATTTTTGGCTTGAAAATAATTAAAAATGTCTGTGGAAGATCCACTGAACATAACCGATCGCTGGTTGAGATACGGAACGTACCTCACAGCTGATTCAGTGAACCATCGGAAGTCGGTCGACGGTCGTTGATAATACAGTGTTCTCAACCTTACCAACAATTAATTATTATTCGTTTAGAATAACATTGATAAATAAGTATGCTGTGTAAATATTAACCTTTAGAAAGTGTTTTAAAAAAAATCAAGTTACTTTTAATAAATAAATAGTCCAACGCCTCGAAATATTCAATGGTCCAGAAATATAGGGATTTGTTTAGTGTACATAGTGAGTTGGCAACATCTGCTAGATTTAGACTATAGCTGTGTTTTTTTGCTAAGTGAATACTTTATAAAACGTGTTGAAAATGAGGAAATTTCTCTCTTTTGTTCATCAACTATTGAACCGATAGTTTCGGGGTAGGATAATTGTGATAAAAGCATTTTTGGTTGCTTTCGGCTAGTTTCCGGAATATAACACAATTTCTACTTGTTTGGTTAGTTTAATATAGTTTTGATTAAACTTAATTTCGATTTATTCGGATTTTGAAGGAAACTCATCGTCCAGAATAATCTGGGTAAGTTCTAGTAGTTTTTTTTGTCTTTTAAAAGACCACGTGTTTTATAGGTTAACTTTAAAAAAAATAATTTTGATGTAATATTTTAGACGATTTTGGTACGGTGTAATTTGAGCGATACCACCAGCTCGTACTGACAATTGAGTATTTTTGAATTGTAATTGGATTTTTGGACTTTGGATATTTTTGGCAATTTTGTGGACTTGATTTTGGTATACTATTTTACCTAGAAGATAAGCCTAGCTATTTTATCATTGAATACTTTGAGAACATCATCTTATGCAGTAACTAAGACCTGAGACGAATACTCTACCCAACGAGGACTGTATTCTTTCCGGAAGGCTCCCTAGGCGAAACGAAGTAATCTTGTTTCTGGACCCAATTAACTCTCATTAAGTTAAGTTGATTTTGTACATTCGTTTTTTGAATTCCAGCTGTTGTATAGTATTATTTGCTTGTAATTAGATTAATCATTTTTTTCCTTACAGATATTTGTCTTGATCTATTTTAATTAGGTATTTAATTATTGTTATTACCGACTATTTTATTGTAATTTTAAATCTACCCTAGACTAATTGTTATAGTAAAATTTTTTTTGGTTGTTGGTATTTATCCTAGCTCTTGAGCTAGTTAATAAACGATTATATAATTTTTTAAGAGACACGAAGTAGTATGGTAATGAGAACAATAACGGAGCAACGGAGCATGATCAGTGATCAAGGTCAAGGTAGGGGGTAATGACATGTGTTTCGTTAGTAATACGATATATGAACATGTTGCATCTAAAAATAGATTTATGAGTGGTCAACACGTGTACAGTTGAATGGCCCGTGACAGGGGGTATCTGTATAACATATGACATACATCTGGCAATGTCAGACATCTGGCAGTGTAAAGGTGGGGGACTTAAGATATAAGTACAGATTTGAATCAGATTTTATTAATATGTTTAGAGAGTGTGATAGCGCAGTGCAGCAAGAGCTAGATGTAATAGAGACAAAGGAGTGTTGTGTTTGCCGCAGAATTATAAGTACGCGATATCTTCCTAGTGATTTATGGATAAGTAAACCTAAACTAATACTAGGTTTATGTACGCGTATGTGCAGCCAAACAAGACCAATTAAAGTATTTCGGTCATATGAATGGGATAAGTGCCAAATCCTAAATTCACCTATACGTGAATATGGAGTGCACAAGATCACAAGAAGAAAACTGGGATACTAAATATTCTCCAAGCCATAATCCTGAGGAATTTAAAAAAGATAAGGACATGATTAGACATCCGCCTATAGGGAAGAATAAGATGCAAAACGCAGAACTGAATATGTGGAATGTGAAAGTGTTTAAAAATAAGCAAAGGTTTGCTAACATATGAATTGTATCTTTATGAAAATTTTATAATGTCATAATAAAAATGAAACATATTTATTGTGTTATTTATTATCAAGTCTAGACATTTAACGAAACCAGACGAGAGTCATTAACCTCGACGTCACCATCTGTTCACCAGATGTTATCACGTGTAACATTTATGTGCATGTCGCCGGATATATCTTGTCTAGACAAGTTAATTAGGGCATATGTTATGAGTCATCATTCATTTGCTCGCCAGATGTTACAGTGAGAAGATCATAATTATAATTAGAAGCATGGGTTACTCATTCTTTATTGTAATCAAGTTTTATGATGAAAACGATAAACTTGTTGGTCAAGAATGTATGGAGAGTTATAAGCTTCAATGTGTTAAAGAAACATTTAATCTAAAAGATAACTATTCTTACATTAAAATATTAGGATGTTACGGGGATTGTGATTGTGGCGATGGGGAAGAAGAATGGTATATACGCTCCTGTTTCGGAATCAAATCTTAAGTTTGATGCCTTAACCTGACTTATAGATTCAGTAAAAACTTTTTATATTAAATATATATGCCCCTCTCCTTTTCCACAGGGAATCAGATGTATAGTTATGAAATAAGAAAAAAAAATGTCAGGTGTGGGATTCGAACCCACGCTCCCGTTTGGGAATCATAGTTTAACTTAGACGCCTTAGACCGCTCGGCCAACCTGACTTATAGATTCAGTGAAAACTTTTTATATTAAATATATATGCCCCTCTCCTTCTCCACAGGGAATCAGATGTATAAATCAGTTATGGGATAAGAAAAATGTCAGGTGTGGGATTCGAACCCACGCTCCTTATAGGAATCAAATCTTAAGTTTGACGCCTTAACCACTCGGCCAACCTGACTCATTCATTGATTCAGTAAAACACTATACATTAAATGTATACCCCCTCTCCCTCATCAATAATAGAATATAAATTCATAACAATTTAAAAATACATTAGTGTGTTTATAGATATTACGATGATAGCTTCACAATTCATAGCTTTACAAGCAATTTTTCAAAGTTTTCTTTTTATACAATACCCTCACAGCGCAAAAGAAGTGTTTATATGCTTCGATAGTAATGGAAGCCGAAATGAGAGTTGGCCTTCTAAATGGAATAGAATGGAACCATATGCAGCCACTAATGCAGCAACCCTCAGATATCCAATACCCACCAACAGTACTATGTATAAACTAAAACTAAGAAAAGGCAATGATCTCACTCAAGATTCGGAATGGTTGGAACTCTATAGCAAACCCCCCACCACTGTTAATAATAGTACAAATACTGAAATGAATCATGACACAAATCAGTTTGTAATTTGGTATATAGCAGTTTGTTGTTCATCGCTCGTGCTTAAATTAATACTTACAAGTGTTTTAAAATGTCTCAAGGTCTGACTTGTTCGAATTGTCTAACGAGGGAGTTGATAGATAAGCATAGGAATGGTAAAAATTTGTATGATTTTACTAAGGAAGAACTCCGGAATTTTCCACTGCAGTATCTAATTGAAAAAGCTGGCCCAGTTGAGCTTCTTTATACATGGCATAAACTACCACGGGAGCACACACAAAATTTTGAACTTGAAATTCAACTACCTTGTTTTGTACATCACAATCGTCCCGAATGGCATAACCATGTAGATGGTCCTCCATGCCGGCAATCTAGATGTCATGTATGTAAATGGGGATTGGAAAGATGTGGTTAATATTTATTTCAATGTTACATTAAATAATTATATTTTATATATGAATATGTGGTGAAACAATAAAACAATAATTCATAATGTATATGTTTTTTATTTATAAATTACAAATCCAATAAATACAAATCAAAACTATCACAACTTAATTCGGGTTCATCCAAATCAACACTATCCCATCCTTCTTCAGGCTCTTCCATTTCCATCAAACGGTCAGCATATTTTAGTAAAATCTCTAATTTTTTATCACTACTATCTTCAGTAATTAGATGATGCCCCCACGCCAAGGTATTTACATCTCCAGGTATAACATACCTTTTGTCATCTGCTGATGATAGGGCTACTTTATTTTTTAATTCGGTGTGAATGGTGTGTAAATTGGAGGTAAATATAGACATTTTACGAAATATTATACCACCGTTTTCAACAATCTGGACATAATCAGAAAAATCTATTTGATGTTTAACAACACTTTTGGAAACACCTTTTGCCTTTTTCATGACCTCACCAGCTTTAACACAGTAAGCTTTAGCACCGGTACCATAAAACGCCTCAATAGGTCTTCCAGCATACTCATCCTTCATTTTTCCGACTACAGACTTTGTTTTGGGTATGTTATGGATGTTGTCAATACTATAATTTGACGTATCAAAATATTGAATATTTTTCTTGATGTCATCATAAACATTGTCGGTGAATATCTCCAAAATTAGTGAGTCGGTGTCAGTATACAAAACAGTTGCTTTATTCCCATACATGGATTTGATGTAACCATATAGAAATTCATAGATGATAGTCTTTGAAATATCCAAAATTGAAAATCCGACGTAGAGTGGTTTATCATAAACAACCTTTAATTTTTTCAATTGAACTGCTACTAAGTTTTCATCAAATATTGAACAGGATTTAAAATGTGGTAGGGCTATTAACGCTCTTGCACCCAACAGACCTTTTTTATTTTCCCAGCACGAGCACAGTTTAATGTTTTGTCTTTTATCAACGTTTTCCATTGTTTTTCCAAATATTGAATTAATAAACAATTTGAAGAGATCTCTCTCAAATTCGTTCTTAGCAGAATTTCGAAGATTTGAATTTAATTCAATATATGATCCAAGCCATGACGATTGGGAAAATTCTATTATCCTATAGATTTTTTTCAATTTTAATCCATATTTTAAACACTGCTTTAAATTTTTGTAGTAAATGATATATTTATATTTATTACGTAAATTGGGGATTAATTTGGAAGTCTTACTTTTTGGAGGAGCCATTTGCTCTGGACAAAACGGTAAATCGTTGTGGTCATCATGCAAGTGTGGTGGATATTCCAAGTCAACTTCTAGAACATAACCTTTTGGTGAATCATCTTCAATGGTCGAACAGTCAAAATTTTTAATTTCATCTTTTTCAAGCCACCTAAAATCACCGGTGGGTAGGTATTCTTTCATTGCTGCTCCGTATAAATTGGTTGCATCTAGGTACATAATATATGATGTTGGTTTCGTAGGATCATAGTTTGGTACAAGTTGATTATTGGCCACAGCTTTTCTTTTACTGCATTGAGCCACTCCACCTCGAATCCCCTTTCTAAAGAAATGTAGAGAATCCACGTCAGTCAAAAGTTCGAGTTCAACTTGGGTATAACGCAACATTGCGTCCCAACTCAAAGATGGTGCTGTCAAATAATGGGCTGGATCTAATTTGTAATGTTCCAAACACACTTTTCTAAAGTTCTCAAAAACATCGGCTAATAATAAAATATCCGATTTTAGATATATATCTGCATACTCTCCCATTGTTTTACATTTGAAGGTATTCCATGTTTTATTAGCTCGCTCATAATCCTCATCAAGGATATACTCATTTGTTAAGTCATTGTAAAATTTATCTTTTGAGGGTAATTCTGGTTCTTCTAGTTTTTCAAACGAGTCCACATAATTATATGGAAAGACCCCTTTCCGCCTGATTAAACTAAACTCTTCATCCTTTTCAAAGTATTTTCTGGTTTCAACACATTGAGGAGACTCTAAACTTTGACTTAGTTTGTCGAGGGACCTAGATAAAAATCTAAAAGAGTCTACAAATTTCAATCTCAGATATGTATCAGGTACCTTAGGATTTATAGATTTTTCAACAAGAATTGATTTGGAGAATGAAATGTATTTTTCTTTGGTTTGCGCTATGACGGAAACAGTCTCCTTTTTGCATGCCAGCTTTTTTATGAATAGATGGCTGTCGTAATTTGTCAGGTTGTGGAAGAACACTGGTATGAATTTCGGAACTTTATAGTTCAAATTGCAAATAGAATGTGCAGGCCCACGGAAGCGACCTGTCAAATGACAGTGATCACGTACTTTTATATCACCAAGCTTAAAGTCTTTCTTACAAATGTGACAGCATACAGCATTTTCGTATTCGATTTTCTCTTGGTCTGAAAGGGGGAGCATCTCTTTAATATGTTTCAAGTGTGTGTTATATAAATCCAGAGCTGTTTCATCCAACTTTTTAGAGAATACTTCAGCAGCATCGGAACCTCGATATGTTATAATTTTCGAATATTTATCATCAAAATTACATTTCACGTAAAATGCGAAAGAATATGGTACATGTTCACATAATTTCACTGTGAATGATTTTTCATCAGAAGGTTCATTATGATGGATGGGTTTCAACAAACTTTCGAAATCTGCATATATGACGAATGGGACCGGTAATTGTTTCTCAAAATTTATAAATTTAAGAATGTTTTCAGGCACCGATTCTCCATATTTATTTATCTTCAAATCGGTAGTTGGTATTTTCGTGCATGTATGGTTACAGTCATTTTTCTCATGTGCTTTTAGCTGTTCTATTTTTCCAAATGATTGTAGACATCCATCACAAATATGTAACCTTCCATTATGTTTTGATTTTTGGCTTGACACTAATTTTGATAAGTCTTTTATGAGAGTATAATGGCTTCTACCTGTATTATCTGATACAAGTAGCAAATTAACATGTGTAGCTTGACGACATGAAGTAAAATGTAAAGGTCCAACTACTTCAGTAATTGTTTTTCCATCCTTAAATTCTGTTTCAATACCAAACACATTAACGGAGATGTTGTTCATTTTTTCGAATTTGGGGATGTCTTTCAATTTCATAGGAAACTCTAAACCATAAAAATTTAATAAAATTTCATAATGTGGATATGAACTTATTTTCACTGGATCGGCTTTTGGTGGGAAAATAGATGCATTAATTGACCAAGCAAAACAAGCATTGTCTTGGTTTTGTATGTTTAAAACCGCTTTCTTTAATCCTATAGCTTTAGGTAGCTTAATATATGATGAAGCTGCTACTGGAGTAAACCTATTAATGTTTACATCAAGAAACATTATATGTTTCAATGTCCAGCCAGAATCCTTTTCTTGAAATTCGAATGATTGTGAAATCATCTCTTCTTTAAATTCTTTGAAAATCTGCTGCAAGTCTGTTGAAATAGTTATTATTTTATTCTTTGTATTGAATGACTTTATGTCAGACATCTCCTTTTCGGGTATAACATAAAGCCCAAACACTTCCAAATTAATTTTAAGGGTATAGTGTTTCAGCAAGTATTCATTAATTATATCAAATACTTTTAGTTTTATTTCTTCTAGAAAATCAGAATAATCGATGTGTGTTTTAGGACTAGTAAACCGATAACTAGCAATTCTATTTTTGAATGCGTGATGAAGTTTGTCTACACCATTTCCCAAATTACTAATAATAGGCCTATTAATTTTTTTATAGCTTGATGGATTGTCTATTTTTTTATTAATCGAATTTTTATTATATAAATCATGACAGTTTTTATTAATATGCCGTGATAAGTTAAAAGATGATGAAAACATTTTTCCACATTGACCGCAAATGTTTCTATTAAAACCACTTGTAGAAGGTACACTATTTCCACCATTTGTAGAAGGCATACTATCAGTCTTTTGTTTTTTGTTTTCATCACTTATTAGTACATTATCACTTTTTCGTTTGTTATTATGAAGAATGAGACAGTATTGACGAATATGTCGAACTAAATTGCTCTTAGACGAAAACTCCTTTTTACAATGTTCACACTTCATTATTGTGTTCGCAATAAAACTAGACTGAAAAAATATGTTTTATCGTTTGTTATATATTATAAAATCTCACAGGGAGAAGGGATACAATTATTTCTATTGGTAAGCCGGTGATTAGATGTAAACATGTGTGGATATAAGTTACACATGTGGTAAAATCTGGTGAGCAGATTGCGACTTTGAGGCCAATGACTCACATTAACATCTGGTAAACAGATAGTGACTTTGGGGTCATCGACTAACATCTGGTTTCGCTTAAATGTCTAGACTTGTTAAAAATAAATAGACTTTAAATGTGTTTCATTTTTTATTATGACATTATAAAATTTTCATAAAGATAAAATACATTTGACAAAGAACACATACATTTAGATTTTAAATGATAAAAACATCGAGGTTCGGAAAACTGGAGCGGTGGATGGTCTTCTAACTCGTATACAGGTTTAGATGAATATTTTCTTATGTACGAGGCCTTTTCTCCTCCCTTTACATGAATTATTTCTTCAGTATCGGTTAACTCTCGGACAATTTTCCCAAACTTGAAAAATGGTGTACACCCTTCATTCCAATTAATACAGTGATAATTATGTGTTAACCACTTCACTTGCTTCTCCAAATCTGGTGGTAGGAGCTTTATAGAAAATGGAGGTTTAAAAATATAATGTGCTGTTTTATAGCCATTGTAGGCTGCCAGCTCCTTGACAATAAACTTATTTTTTTCTACTTTGAATCCTTGCACATCCAAAATTAATGGCATATTTTTATGTTTGCTAGTCTTCTCACTAGAGAAACTTTTAAACTATATATTTCAACTGCTTTTTTTAAATCTCTAAGTTTTTGCTGGTATTCTTCTAACGCCTTTCTGTACTTAGAGATCATCATGAACTAACTTGGTAGTTTACATTATTTTCCTTAAATGAATTAAGCCTGTCTAACTATCTTTGTCATTGGATTATACCGGAATACACGATCATGCAAAATTAAGCAGTATGCGGTAGTGTCTTTTGGAATATTTTCGCTTGTTTCAAATTCGATGCGCATGACAACTGATCCTGACTGCACAGTCTCCTTTTGACGAGAACAGTCGATGTGAGTTATGGGTGAAATAGATTTGAATTCTTTAGGTGTAAATATAGGTTCGTTTCCAGTTTCATAGTACGAGTGGCGGAAATTTGAAAACATTTCATATAAAGTCGCATATTTGTTATTTTTGAAATCCAAATATAAATCACTGTAAGGATATCTCTCCGAATTTAAGAAAACTCTAGCGTTAGTAATATTACAATTATCAAATGTACTCATGTTGGAAGTTAGTTTATTTTTTTTATCAGTTTGTAACCCGAGAATTAAGTGTCGTGCAGTTTCTAACTTTATACTACTCTTCAAAGTATAATTATGTCTGGTGGTTTGTGGAAGTAAGGTGTATTCTATAATTTCCCAACTTCTAAATGCAATAAAAATTTCCAAGTTTTTATCTAATATTTTCGTTAGCGCCAATTGTTGTGGTATTCCTACGGAAACATGTGGCACTCTCCAATAAAGCTTATCGATAGTAATTTTGGGTTTTTCCGTATCATCGACACTAGTTACCGCATCTAAGTCGTTACTACTCCGAATTAAAACTAATTCTTGCTTCATATTTAATATAATTTTTCTGTAATCCTCAAAAAATCCCATTAACATTTTAAGTGGGATGCAAACATTAAATTTATCAGTATCGGGTATAATACTATCTTTAGGAAACCATCCGGCATTTTGAAGTTTGATGCTTTCGCTTTCATTGAAAGACAAATATCCTTTAAGAGTAGAAGTCACTCCTACATTTCGAACCGAATCAAGTACAATACCGCTGAGTTCATATCGAATTTCTCTAAAGAGAAAACTGAAGGCATTATTTATTAATTTTAACTTTGTAACTGGTTTCCCATCATCTTTCCTTAGATTTCCCTCTAAATATAGAATACTTTCACTTGGTAAGGTGTAGGCGTCCAGTTCTTGGATTGGAATTCTAATTTCATCATTATAATTAAATTCAGTGGCTACGAAAGGCTGATAGTTGTGGTATTCGAAGTCAATAATTGAATTATCGACTAGAGGTTGCTGCGTGCTGCATTTAAAATGTCCATTATATGAGTACTTCAAAACCAAGAGACTGCAGAAAAATTTTGTTCTGAGGTGTTACTGGGCTAACGCTCTTCTTATTACTGAGTAAAAATTCATCCTTAGATTTTCTTTTATAACTCCGTTTAGATATTTTTGGAATATTGTATTTAGAATTATAGCGGACTACCATCGTTTAGGATTTCTTCAAATGCAGTCTGACTGTAACGGTCTCTTGGCGGAAATTGACGACATTCGAATCTTGATCGACTATTTTAACGGTAATCGAGTTGATTGTCTTAACGCTTACTGGAAAATATAGGACGTTTAAAGGTGATTCTACTATTTTATAGCCTGGAGCCACCGTTGGAAAGAACTGGTGAATTATGTGAACAGGGCTACCATTAGAATAAGATCCAGTAGCAATATTGCAATCAATACATAAAGCATTCACCTTAATTATTTGTACTGGAAAGTCGGATTCATTTAGTTCATTAGCTATAAGAACCCTTTTCTCAAATCCCAAGAGATGCCCTATGGAATTTTCAGATGAGAAATCAATATCCACATTTGCTTTTATTTTAACCGTTGATGTATTACGATTAGCAATAATATGAATATTATTGGGATGTTCAATGACTTTTTGAAGATAATCGTTAAGGTCATCAATTTCATAAGCCCCAACAGGAATAGTTGTGGTTATATCCCCGTAAGTAAATTTGTTGTTTGTTTCATCAATGTTTGGTATTACATTGAAAGTTTCAAAATTCACCAAGCCAATAACGTAATCAAAATCGTCCTCTAAATATATTGGTGGATTGAAATCGGCGCTCAAGATGGAGGAATTTCCAGTAAGTGAAAATGTTAAAGACATGTTACACAATTCAAATGTATTTACGTAATAAACGGATTTTCCTTATTTACATACATTATATAAAAATTTTATACATAAATGTCCACAATTATTTGAATTATATGTTTGCATCTGATCATGATTATAGTTAACTTTATTCAAGCTACCATCACTAAAGAAATAACTTGTTACTTCATTTGGTGGTCTTAAGTTTCCATAACTATCAAAATAGATTATTGAGTTATTATTCTTCACATATGCTGTCCAGTGAGTACCGGGGCCTGATGATATATCCAAATTAATAATACCACATTCATTTTTTCTTATCTTTACTGGTAAAGTATTTCTCATGTATATTCCACGAAAATTTGGTATATGTAATTTTTTTACGTATCTCATTAAATCTATGTTTGTTAGTGCTCGACGAGGTAGCTTTATAGGGAGTTTTTTGAATATGGGGCTAGATATAATCCCATGCCTTTTTTGTATGGTCTTAAGTATAAACCTTTTCCTACTGCAACTTGCTCCATAGCTAAGTTATGTCTTTTATCCTCCTCAAGCTTTTGTTTTGCAGCCTTTGCGTCGTTAACAGCCTTCGCAATTCCCGCTGCGCCTCCACCAATACTTCCAAGAGCTCCTAATGCAGCAAATAAAGGAATAAGGAAAGGTAGAAAACCACCTGTTTTTGGAATGGGAATTATTCGTTTCCTTGGTGAAGAGAGTTTCTTTGTTCCTATTGATGATAAAGCTTGTTGTGCGACTTTAATAAGATTATTAGAATTACTTCCTTGAATACCACGTCGTGCTCGTTGTACTGCGTTATTAAAACTTATCTTACGTAGCCCTCTACCACGTCTCTGTCTGGAATGCTTTTTTCTACGCATACCCATTCCCAGTTTAGTTTTAGCCTTCATAATGCCTGTTATACCTAAGGCGGCAATTTTTTCTCCAACTGAAGAATCACCCGCTTTTAGCCGCTGATATGCTTTTTCTGCTAATACTTTATCAGCTTGATGTCTATTGCTTATATCTTTTGAACGGGAATAAGCAATGTCGTGCTCTTTGCAATATTCGTCTAATGGATTAACACCAATATCACCTCTCGCAATTCTCTTAGATAGTTTTGTTCCTGGGCCACAATAATTGTAGCCTGGTATATGCAATTCAAAAGGGAGTTTATCAATAAGCTTATTAATAAATCCTGACCCTCTCTTTGCAGACTTTAGTTTATGATTAACTAAGGATGGGTTGTGTACAATCATTATATAACTTGTTGAAAGTCTTATACAGAACTAAGTTTTTAGCGATGTACAATCTTATATATAGTCAAGATAATGATTTATAACACAGTTCGTTAGATTTAGTTTTACAATGAAGATCGAAAAACAAAATGTTACATTACCTGTTATTAACCAAGATGAGTGTTTGTTAGAAAATAATTATCAAAAACATGGCGAACTATTTGGGGGTTCATCCAAGCGTGCATTGATTGTTGGATGTTCGGGTTGTGGCAAGACTAATTTACTTGTCACGCTACTAATACACCCTAATGGACTCAGATTTGAGAATGTTTACCTCTACTCAAAGTCCCTATACCAACCAAAATATGAATATCTAAGAAAGTTATTTAAACCAATGAAAGAAATAGGTTATTTTGAATTTAGTGATGGAGAATATGTTATACCAGCTCAAGAGATCAGACCCAATTCAATTATTATCTTCGATGATGTAGCTTCATGTAATCAAAATATTATGCGAGATTATTTTTGTTTTGGGCGTCACAAAAATACAGACTGTTTTTATTTATGTCAAACGTACTCATCGATCCAAAAGCAACTCATCCGAGACAATAGTAATTTAATAGTAATTTTTCAACAGGATAATACAAATCTGAAACATATTTATAATGACCATGTAAATGTCGATATGTCGTTTCAATTATTCAAAGATCTTTGCTCTCTGTGTTGGAAAGACTCATTCGGATTTGTTGTTATAGATAAAGATTGTACAATAAATAATGGAAGGTATAGGAAAGGTTTTGATAATTACATCAAGTTGTAATAGTATATTAATACATAATGAGCTGAGCGAAATGTAGTGCTTATTAATAATCCGAAGCGTAAAGATGGATAAAAAGTTAGCTAAGGAACTAATAAAAACCAGAAAATCAGTGAGGCATAAATATCAGTCTCTAAAATCCGATGTCGCACAATCACAAGTTCATTTGGAGAAAAGCTTCAAACCCATTACTGAGCCATTGCAAAAATTATTACGAAACATAAAATCAGAGGTCTCAATTAAAAAAGAACCTGATGAATTTAAGTCAGAGCAAAGTAGAACTTCTACCCCTAGAAAATCCCCAGTAAATATTTTAGACAAATATATGCCCACATTGCCTATGACTGGACTTAGTTTCTTGGAGGATACTTATCAATTTGACCCAACCCAACATTCAATCGTGGATGAGCAGAATAGTAGCGATTTAGTTAATGAAGAAGTTGATAAAAGTCGTGCGTATATGCAAGAATTATCAAAATCAAGGGCTTACACAGATTATTTGGAAGCATATGAACCTTTACCAAGAACGTATATTGATGAATCTATAACAGGGGATGAATCAGAATATGATCGTACATATGGCATAACACACGATGTTGAAACTGAAAAATTTAAAATAGGTGATTCCGAATTAAAAATTGTTGGTAAAGACGTAAAAGTGAAGGACATAGTATATCCTGGTACCGTTGGGCTGTATGAATTACTGTTTAAGAAAAATCCTAAAGCTTATAATAAATCAGAATTAGATCATTATATGGATATATTAAAACGTACTAATACCTATCGCAGAAATTTTGATTCTACAGAGCAAATTCAAAGCAATAATACTATAAAGTATAGAAGTATCATAAGACCCTATTTAATAGATAAAGGTTTATTGAAATCTACTACGGTTCCAAGATCATCTTCATTTAGTAAACCACTACCACCCAATACTAGATCTCAAACTAGTATTCGCCCCAGATCTCAATCATTTAAGCAAAGTGGTGGAATGTTGAACTTATCTAACAACAAAATTGATTATGTATATTTTGATAATCCGAATGAGCTCGTGAATAGATTAAGGCTTTTAGTAGCTTCCCAAATGGCTGGAAATAATGGACACAATAATGAAATTGCCTCAATACTCGAAGAATTGAGAGAATTAAAAATTATTAAATAATGGTCACACATCTATTTTCCTCACAGTATACATCTAGCGCTCATCATGCCTATTGATAAATTTGGTAGACATATGCTTGCTTATCGGTCAACACCTTACCCAATAACATCACCTCTTTTAACTGCAACTGAAGATTTTGCTACCAGTCTATCCAGTCTTTGTCTTATACAAATTCGAGGTGTGGCAAAGAAAACATTAAACCATAAAACGTTAATTTATTACGTGTTAGATAGTGGTACTACAACATATACATTACCTATTTCAGGTACAATTGAAAGCATAAACTTACCTTTGAATGTCACAATGTTTTTAAACAATGGTAATTATGATCAGGATAATAAAACGCTCAGTAAAGGAGATAATCTATCATTTCCACTTCCAAGTGTAGACCCAAAACCACCTCTTTTTGTTGAAATTGTACTGCGTTGCCCCTTAGTAAGAAATGAGTAATATTAAAGAGGAAGTAGTTAATGAATTACATAAATCAGCCAGGAAAAATTTTCGAAGGAGACATGTCATTGTTAAAGGCTTAAACGACCTTATACAAGCGGACCTTGTAGAAATGATCCCATATTCTAAAATCAACAAGGGATACAAGTATATTCTGGTTCTTATTAATGTATTTTCAAAGTTTGTTTGGTGTGAAGCTGTGAAAAATAAAACTGGGAAAGAAGTAACTCACGCAATGGAAAAAATTTTATCCCAGAATAAAATAAAGCCTAAAAATTTACAAACCGATATGGGTAAAGAATTTTACAACAAAGATTTTAAAGAACTAATGAATAAATTTAAAATTAACCATTACAGTACATATTCCAATTTGAAAGCAAGTGTAGTGGAACGTGTAAATCGTACTCTAAAAAACTTAATGTGGCGACAATTTAGTTTACAAGGAAACTACAAATGGATAAATATTTTATCGGACATTGTAGAAAAATATAATAACACTACACACAAAACTACTGGTTTGAAACCAAAAAGCGTAACGAAGAAAGATGAACAGCGTTTGCTGCGACATGTATATAGTCATCTGAAGACAGTAGATCCACAGAAACAAAAATTTATAGAAGGCGACTCGGTAAGAATAAGTAAATACCGAGAAGCTTTTTCAAAGGGCTATACTCCCAATTGGTCAAATGAAGTTTTTAAGATACGTAAAGTACGAAATACAAATCCCACTACTTTTATTTTAGAAGATCAGGAAGGTAATGAAATTCAAGGAGGATTTTATGGATATGAAATTCAGAAAGTAAAACATCCTGATATATATCTTGTGGAGAAGGTTTTACGAAGAAAACAGAACAAACTCTACGTCAAGTGGCTGGGCTTAAGCGGAAAATTTAATTCCTGGATTAATAAAAATGAATTAGTATAACACATGTAAAACTTATTCTAATTAAATAAAAAAAATTATTTGTTATATGTTGTTTTTATTTCAAATCTTTCATTAAATATATTACATCTGTGATTTGTATCTAAAATAGGATCAAGTAACTTTGAGGCTGCCTCGATTCTTCTACAAAAGCGAAATCTGTCCACTGCCAAAAATTCCCAATATTTCTTCCTAGTCATACTATAAGCAAAACTCCATGTAATTAGATGATGCAGTTCATTATACTTTTCATTAAACGTTACTTTCTTCATTACACTGTTGTACTACATACGCTTTCAAAGACATCAGGATAAGTATAAATTAATTCCAGAATCATGCAGATATTTTCACTTTTTGGATTATCTTCTGGTTTAAGTATATTTAGAGCATTTTCAATAATATTACCGCTTTGACTTTGTAATCCTCTACGTAAAATCTTGAAATAGTTTTCAAATTGTAGATTTTTTATCATTTCGATTCTGTAGTTCACTAGGGGTAGTATTTCTATTAAACAACATACTGTTTCATATGCCAAATATATGTAGTTATCTTCTTTTGAAATTCTAATCACTCGAGCATTTGAAAACTGATCGAAATGTATGCAAATGTTTCCCTTGTGTATTGTATCTGGTTTTTCATTGTAATACAGGAAATTCATGATTACTCCTTGATGAGTTAAAAATTTCTTCCAATCAGCTTCATTGAAAACCACTTGATCACCTTTGTTTCCAGATAACGTTACACAAGGTACATAACCAAAATCACATGAAATTCCCACCGAAACAAACTTGCACTTGGATTTATTTAACTTATATTTTCTCTCACCGATTACTTTTGGAGTATTATCTTCTTTCTTGAACTCAGGTAAACTTGATGGAGTATCCAGCTGAGTCACATAATGAGCGAAGAAATTTAATGGTCTAGACATTTTTGACGACTAATACATGCTAGGAATATGTCATGAGTTATATATGCACTCCCCCCACCAGTTTAGTCACTTCTGGACAGATGTTCTAAACCTGATAAACAAATGTTACATCTGTTCCTTAAATATATACATCTAGCCGGATATATGACCTGACTTGTCTAGACAAGTTTTAACCATATGTGGAAACATCTGTTCCTCAAATGCTTACTTCTAGCCAGATGTAAATGTCTAGACAAAAAAATTAAAGCATATGTGCACCAGATGTACACTATGTGGTCACTAGACAAAAAATTAAAGCACATGTGCACCAGATGTACACCATGTGGTCATTAGATGAGCTTAACTGTGGGAATAGTACGTTGGATTGATCCCCACGACGCATGTTACTACCTCCCACCTTTTATCGTACTTGAAACGTCTCCAGATGTAGATTGTAGATGATTCACTGCTTCCGTTTGTGGTGGGGGATTTGCTTTTAAATAGAGATTAAATGAGATTCTTTGAGTAATACTTACTATCTGTTATATTACCGTGAACAGTTATGACTGATATTAGATGCGAATCTTGGGACAGTGATAATTTTTCAAGTTATGCTCCTTTGCAAGACATACAAACCAAAAATATTTTGAGAAGTGCTAATTCTGTAATTAGGAAGTCTAAGAAAGTCAAAAAGGAATTCCGACTTGCGGAACGAGAAAGACTACGTAAGCTTGACGAAGCAAAGGAAAAATTTGAAGACAAATAAAAGTGACTGCCGAAGTCCATCGACTCATCATGGAGATTGAAGTTTTTTTTTCTGATGATGACGGCATACAAGAAGACAGTACAGAAATTGATGATAAAATAAATAGAAGTGTCTCAATGAACAGTTTTAAATTTTTGAATTATAATGCTTTTCAGAAAGTGTGCGTAACTCAGTACATTTTAGTTTTGGATGAAAACAATCTATGTTTAACATGTTTTTATGAAGCAGTTTCAGGGTTAGACTTTGATATTGAAGGACGGCACAAAACTGAACATTTAACTGGTAGTGTTAACGAACTTATTTCAAAATGTGTTTCTTGCATTATTTGTGGATTAAATTTATACCAATTCTGTCTGATTGAATTTTGTACTATGTGTAATAATATATAATCAATAAAATAGTTATACTTCATGTATCTAAACTCTAGGAATTAAAACTTAATGTGTACCTATTATTTCGTATTAATTAATCAATTTATTTAAATAAAATAGAATTTGCATAATATATGTATTTTAAATCACACCACCCTGTACATTAATCAGTTTTTAAAGCCGCTTTCAGTTTGAATAGGCAATTATTGCAGCACCCCTCGTAAATGTGTTGCGACGTCTCAATGCAGTCAGCGTTTTAAAATATCACAGCAAAACTATATTTAGTTAAAATAATTACTGGTTGCATATCATTAACTGAATACATAGAATATTATTGTAATGTATATTTCGTCGTTTGAAAGCAACATCTGGCTGAAATTTCAGTTCTCTTAGTAAATATGTTATTAATACAACCTAACTGTTTCTACTCAGTAAAAGCGTGGGTATTATACATTTTGTGATTGAAAAATGTTTGTGAACATTTTGTGTGAAAAATAGCGTTAATAATGAATATTTTGTGTGTGACTCAAGGAAATGTGGAGTGTTAATATTCAAACTTATTATTTTTTGCATCAAACAGGTTTTAAATTATGTTCATTTCATCTTTTCTACGTGGTACATAGATAATGAATCTATAATAAAAGGTTAAATAATAAATTTAGCAACCCTAAAATATCTATGTATTTTCTAAAACATATTTTCTGTTTGTTTTAAATTTATTTTTGTCAGTATTGAAAGGTTTCAGGTATATTTTTTAAAAAATTTGGAATTATTCAGATTTCAGTATGCTTTTATTCCGAAGATTTATTATTTGAAAAATATTAACATTATTTATTCTCAGTTTTTACTCTTTTCTGTCTTGTTCTGTACAAATTAAAAAAATGAAAGTAACTCAGTACATTTTAGTTTTCAATATTAATTTTATTATATAAGAATATTCACAAAATATTATAAATAAATTAAAAATTATTCCTGACGCAAATTATCGATAAGGGTTGGCACTTGAGTGGCAAACGAAATGATCTTGTCCACTTCCTTTAATGCATCTTCGACACTTTTTACCTTCTTCTGATATTTTCTTAGTTTTTTCAATAACTCTGCTCGTTTGATAGTTTTTGTTGCTACCATTTGTTTTGTCTTTTGCACAAATCCTGCCACTTGCTTCATGTACTCATTATTGACTAAATTTTCATCCAGAACATCTTTTTCGTAGTTAAAGGTTGTGTTTAGGGCTTCATCATCGTTATTATCATCATCCCCCTCGCTAACCTCGACATCGGTAACATCTTCGTATGTGGTGGATGTTTTGCTAGGATTGAACTGGTTATAGTTCATCGACTTTGCAGTTCTCTTAGCTCCTATGGGCTGAAATTTGCTAAAAGATCCATCCAATATTTTGATGCTGGATTCACTGCCAAAACTTCTATTAAACTCATCTTGAATGTGTTCATATTCCTCAGCACCAACTTCTTTTTTTAAATGGGACAATAACTTGATAGACTTCCTTGGCCTATCAACCATTCTTGAAGTACCACTGCAAATATTTATTTTCATCTTTGGTAAGTATAATTGTTAATTAATTTTGTAATAAACTGAGTTCAAATTGTTTTTCTCAAGAGATATATAATGCCGTTCCCACTAACTTTAGAATGCTTAAAATTTTCATTAAAACCAATGATATTACTTTAATAGAATTATGTCTCCTACTTTAAGTTCTAGAACCAATAAAAAGCAAACACTTATTTTTTGAAGGGTGTGGCTAACATGTACAAATAAAAGTGATAATTTTCTCAAGCTTTATGTGTGAATTTATTAGCGGAAAGTAAAAAAAATATATATCCGCTGCACTTTGTATGTATCTGCATATGATGATATCATATTTGTGAGATAAAGATTTCGTGAGAAAGTGCATATGCATGCAGCTACATGCATAACTTTAATAACAGGACGTCATTTTTTTGGTTGAAGACGTTATTAAGTTGGCATGTTCTCTTTTTTAATTTTTTTACTTCAAGAATGGGTCGCCAATAGCTGTACTCAGGCATATATCAATTTCTTGGTTTACACAGTAACAATATTAATCCTGTATAGAGCGACCCTAGCATGGGCCACATATCATTGATACTCCTAATGATACGCCTCTGGTAGTAGTCCAATAAGTATATTTAATTAGATAAACGATTTTGCAATGTAATTTTAACTTCTTTAAAAAAATTAAACTTTAATGCGAATATATTCTGTTAGGAACACATGTTTACATTGAAGTGTCATATGTAATTTAAAGATCTTTGAAAGTAATAAAACCATAATGATGCTTTAATGAAATTGCTCATATTCTGTTTATGATATCGTCGCATTTTTTACTAGAAATAAACAAACAGATGCTATATGTAAGTTAAGCGAACATATTTTCACACATCCATATAATGGGTTATATGGACGGAAATATTTTAATTTTTACCAATATTTTGTATTGTGTAGTTATCATAATTATTATTTAATAACTGATTTTAGAGAATATTGGTTTAAAGTCTTATTAGTCTTTATTTATTGAAAGTACTTATTATTATTTATTATACAGGATTCCCTAAATATCATATTTCTTATAGTATGGATTCTGTCCTTGACCTTGACCTTGATCACTGATCATGCTCCGTTGCTCCGTTATTGTTCTCATTACCTTACTACTACACGACTTTTATTGCTCTCAATTAAAGGATTTGTAATACCCTGGACCTCACTTATCTCTACGATTTTAGATCGTAACAAATGGTTTATGTTAATTTTTTTCATAACTCGAACGGTTTTAGCAGCGTTTCGAGTTAAACGTGCAGGCGTCCAATTTCATTTATGGTTTTTATTTTTTTTTGCACAGTAGCCGACAATTTAGACACATAATTTTTCAACAATCGTGTTCTACATATTTTTCTGCATCGAATGGTATATTTTTCGACCTGGTAAAATGAAGTGGAAATTAACTAGGGACGATGCGGGGCTTAGCCCGCGGTGCCCTCGCGGCCACACACTGTCTCTCTCTTTGTCTTACGATGCGTTAACAGTTTGGAGACATTCTAAACATACGATACATTGAGGCGTTTCACCACCTAATTGTCTTACACCGTGGTATTAAACCAGTTAGGCTCCTCGTTAAACCATGAGGTGAAAACTCGGGCCAGATGGTGGTGACATCTGTTGTTTATGCAATCTGGACCCGGGGCAGAGAAGTTCTTACTTCCAAGTGCTTGTTGGACCTCTTCCGTACAGATTGTCGGACATGCTTAGTTTGGCTTTTTTTAGAAGAAAAGAGAGCTTCGAAGTGTGTTAAATTGGAACAGATTTTATACATTTATTATTAGTTTGGGGTCAAGCGCCACCTACCTCACTGAGACGCCCGTGGAAGCAATATTTTTCTCCTTGAGTTATTTTTATTCGCTAATAAACAACCTCCCAGGGAAAGGAATAAAACTCAATTTTGTTATTAATAGATTCTGAGAAATGATTATGGTCTAGCCAAAAATCAGACAAACTTGGCACCAAACGAATGCAGTAATTTAACGACACAGTACAACGTAGAAAAGAACATTAACTCGGGGGTTTTAGAGCAAATGTATCTCTCACGTGATCCTGTTTACGTAATAATAAAATGCCGTTTGGACCATACGTCACAAAACTAGTTATTTTTAAAGGTTTACAAAATTTAAATATATATATTGTATAAGCATTTTTATATATTGCATAAGCATTTTTAAGAATTTACCTAAAAATTTATATTAAAAAACAATAATTATTTCGTTCATTAAATAAAATTAATATAAAACATAATATAGTATAGATAATCATAATATACTTATCCAATGGAACCAAAATTTTCTTATAAGTACGAAATTGTAATGTACCTACAGGGTTTTTCGCAATAGTGATCATATATTTAGCAAGTAAATTTCTTGACAGAATATAAGTGTGGCTTGAAATATAAACTTTTTTAAATTTAGCCACTAAATTTCGTTTACATCATTCGAATAACTAGAATTATTTGCTTGCAGTAGCTTTCTGTGCGTCTATATTATACAGGGTGATTCACGTTGACCGCCTATTAAAAGTATCTCGAGAAAGAAAAAAGATATTGATTTGAAATTTTGGTTATGGTCCTAAGTGGGTAGGATCTATTTAATGAAAATATTTTCAAAATGGTGGCATTTCCGGTTATACCGGAAGTTGACCCTAACTTTGTTATTTTAAATGAGATGCCTCCATTTTCAATTTTTTTTTTAGATTCCTCGGAAAATTTAAAGGTCACTTCATTAAAGGTATGTCTAAAATGAATATTTTCTGAGATATTAATTTTTTTCCCAAAATATTGACGGAATAGTTGTATAATGTAAAAATCAATATCTCAGTAACAATTAATGATAAGACGTTGAATTTTTTATTGAGGTAAGACAAGGTATTGTAGCTATCCATCATGTAATAAAATTGTCAAAATCTCAACTGCAAAGTTTCTAAAATTAACGATATCTATCGACCTCATAGAAACAGCAATAAGTCATTTTTTTTAAATGGAACCATATCTAATTAAATACACCAATCGATAGCGAGAAAAAATGCGCATCTAAGCATGTATCGTGTTCCTATACCCAAAATGTATGATTCTTTAGATATTTGCGATTTTCTATTTGATCGATTAAAATTGAAGAGTATGCTTTGACTTTGACTGTGGACGAAACAAAATACAACAAATTCAACAAATGTGACAGCTAATACGTAACTCGTGTTATTGTTTTTCATTATAAATATTCTGTATTGTGTCTTATTGTGGAGAAAATGGCAAAGAATTACTCAAACTCAGATATTTTTCATTTATTTTACATTCATGGACAATGTGACAGAATAATTAGCAGAACATGCAGAACATTTAATGAAATATGTATCCTGAATTACCAGCAATAAACCGAAAACAATAATACGAGTTACATATTAGCTGTCACATTATTAGGCTTGTTCTGGTTCTCATTAGAACAGTTCTGGATTAGTCCTCGTCATGCGAAATGAAGAAACAGCCATGCGCTCTGTATTAAAATTGGTAATTTTTTACATTGCGCAAGACGGGAACGGTTTTAGGACTGCGAAAATTTTGAAGCCTATTTGTTGAATTTGTTGTATTTTGTTTCGTCCACAGTCAAAGTCAAAGCATACTCTTCAATTTTCATACGGCACTCTTCAATTTTCATCGATCAAATTAGAAAATCGCAAATATCTAAAGAATCATACATTTTGGGAATAGGAACATGATACATGTTTAGATGCGCATTTTTTCTCGCTATCGATTGGTGTATTTAATTAGATATGGTTCCATTTAAAAAAAATGACTTATTGCTGTTTCTATGAGGTCGATAGATATCGTTAATTTTAGAAACTTTGCAGTTGAGATTTTGACAATTGTATTACATGATGGATAGCTCCAATACCTTGTCTTACCTCAATAAAAAATTCAACGTCTTATCATTAATTGTTACTGAGATATTGATTTTTACATTATACAACTATTCCGTCAATATTTTGGGAAAAAAATTAATATCTCAGAAAATATTCATTTTAGACATAGGGAACCTTCAATGAAATGACCTTTAAATTTTCCGTGGAGTCTGAAAAAAAATTGAAAGTGGGGCATCTCATTTAAAATAACAAAGTTAGGGTCAACTTCCGGTATAACCGGAAATGCCACCATTTTGAAAATATTTTCATTAAATAGATCCTACCCACTTAGGACCATAACCAAAATTTCAAATCGATATCTTTTTTCTTTCTCGCGATACTTCTAATAGGCGGTCAACGTGAATCACCCTGTATATTTCTTTATTGCATGTTTGAGTAGACAAAACTTACACTATTTTTATTGTTTATAAAACGCAACTGTAAAATAAAACAAAATCGCGATCAAATCGTTGGCAAGTAGATGCCCAACAAACTATTTTCAGCGTGTCTTAAAACGAGTTTTACTTCAACTCCACCCTGTTAAATGAGAACAGTAATATGACCTGCTTATTTGGCAAAACTTTGTACATTAAAATGAAAATTTAAAAGATAAGGTTTCTACTTAATAATTGAAATTATTTTCAAATACGTTTGCCGAGAAGGAAGTACTACAGATGAACTTTGATTCTCTGACTTGATTGCTTATAATCGGCTTTCGTAATCACTTGAAACATGCAAACTGGTTTCCCATTAGCTCCCATCAATAGATGCAGGCATACATTCCCACTATATTCCAATTAAATTACCATCAATTGAGTTAATTTAACTTGTTGATACGAAACACTGTAATTTCAAATTAATTATTAAATAATACATCACTTGCTTGACCAATTGACCCTTTCCTTTGTTCTTGACCTCTACATCTTATCAGGGTGAGCAATTTTTGTTATAATCGCAATAAATGGTGGTTTCCTTGGTGACAGACGCATTTGACTCGATACAAAGATTTTTGCAACAATATTTGCAGTAGGTACTGATACTACGTTCAATATAGGCCTGCAGAAATAGAAAAACGGTGTAACTAATTCGTTTCAGATAGCTGTGGGTAAAAACAGGTGTATTTAGTTATAAGGAATATACCTCTGCGATACCTCCCAAATCAAATAAACAGAACATTGTTTAAAAGTCACTTTTATGTGAAAAAATCATGAAATTTGGATTTTTTTAAAAATTACAGTAAGACTGCAGTAGATTAATTTTTTTGAATGTTTCTGTTTACTAGGTAATTCCAAACCGGTTAATTTAAGCCCCGGTTGATTTCATTTCATTGATTATTTATTTAAATAATTGCCGAAAACCATCGAAATTTTCAAAAATTTCAAGCATTTTTTACTCTGAAAGGAAAAATGCTAGACTCTTGAAACTTTGGTGGAATATGTGTCTCATTACCCTCAACTTACAAAAAAAATTTTGTATCAAAATGTTTATTGGTTTTCGAGAAATTCTATTTGTTTATTAAAAACGTCCCAAATGTTTAATGAAAAATTGACCTATTAACGTTATCAAAAATAATTCAACCACAGCTCATTTTTTTCGTCAAGACGTCAATTTTACGAATCTGTTATGGGCGTATCGATTTTCAATAATTTTGACCGTCAAAATGGCGTTAACAACATAGCTAATTTTCGGAGCAGCGTTTTTTGCAAATAACTTTACAACAAATGAACGTATCTGCACAAACGTTTCATATTTGAGTTGCTGGTATTTTTCTACAAATTTATAAAAAAAAAATTGTTGCTCTGGGACATGTAGGGTAGGAGCCGAGATAATTTTTTAAATTGTTTAATGCGCCAAACGTTTATTTATTAATATGTATGGCCAAAATTGAAACTGGTTGTTAATAAGATCTTGAATTTTGTGAATTCATCAAGTCCTATTGAAAACGGGCCCTTTTTGAGGTCAAAATATAATTTTTAATAGTTAGTGATTTTAGAGCGTCTTCAATTTGTTTGGCTCAAGGGACAGGTGAATTTTTGATCAAACGAGTTTCAAATTGGGGTAGCGAGAAAAATTCGTCATATCTCCGTTATTTTCCGGCCAATTTCGACGTTTTTTTTTTAATTTGGGGTAGCTCACGAAAATAATAACAATGGGCACATTTGCAATATCCAAATATTAAACAAATAATTGTCATAAACAATTTTTTTTTTTTTTAAATTTTTTCCTTTTTTGGGCTTATGCAACTTATAATGTGCTAATGTATTAAATATAAATTTATACAGATTATATAATGGTAACAATGTATGCACAAACTATTTCTCCGTTAAATAATATACGATGTTACAGCATTGTTATCATTATATAATCTTTATAAATTTATATTTAATACATTAGCACATTATAAGTTGCATAAGCCCAAAAAAGAAAAAATTAAAAAAAAAATTGTTTATAATAATTATTTGTTTATTATTTGGATATTGCAAATGTGCCCATTATTTATATTTTCGTGAGCTACCCCAAATTAAAAAAAAAAACGTCGAAATTGACCGTTAAATAACGGAGATATGACGAATTTTTCTCGCTACCCCAATTTGAAACTCGTTTGATCAAAAGTTCACCTGTCCCTTGAGCCAAACAAATTGAAGACGCTCTAAAATCACTAACTATTAAAAATTATATTTTGACCACAAAAACGGCCCGTTTTCAATAGGACTTGATGAATTCACAAAATTCAAGATCTTATTAACAACCAGTTTCAATTTTGGCCATAAACAATAATAAATAAACGTTTGGCGCATTAAACAATTTAAAAAATTATCTCGGCTCCTACCCTACATGTCCCAGAGCAACAATTTTTTTTTTATAAATTTGTAGAAAAATACCAGCAACTCAAATATGAAACGTTTGTGCAGATACGTTCATTTGTTGTAAAGTTATTTGCAAAAAACGCTGCTCCGAAAAGTAGCAATGTTGTTAACGCCATTTTGACGGTCAAAATTATTGAAAATCGATACGCCCATAACAGATTCGTAAAATTGACGTCTTGACGAAAAAAATGAGCTATGGTTGAATTATTTTTGATAACGTTAATAGGTCAATTTTTCATTAAACATTTGGGACCTTTTTAATAAACAAATAGAATTTCTAGAAAACTAATAAACATTTTAAAACAAAATTCTTTTTGTAAGTTGAGGGTAATGAGACACATACTCCACCAAAGTTTCAAGAGTCTAGCATTTTTCCTTTCAGAGTAAAAAATGCTTGAAATTTTCGAAAATTTCGATGGTTTTCGGCAATTATTTAAATAAATAATCAATGAAATGAAATCAACCGGGGCTTAAATTAACCGGTTTGGAATTACCTAGTAAACAGAAACATTCAAAAAAATTAATCTACTGCAGTCTTACTGCAATTTTTAAAAATCTCCAAATTTCATGATTTTTTCACATAAAAGTGACTTTTAAACAATGTTCTGTTTATTTGATTTGGGAGGTATCGCAGAGGTATATTCCTTATAACTAAATACATCTGTTTTTACCTACGGCTATCGGCTATCTGAAACGAATTAGTTACAGATTCCCGTTCACATCGTCTAATTCTACAGGCCTAATAGTAAATATAGGATATGGCAATTCGAAAATGTAATACAAATGATAATAAAGAAAACAAAATAAGACAATGCTAGGATGAAACGTGAAAGAGTGTTTTAATACATTTCGACTGAGGCCCATTCACGTTATTTTTTATAAATATTCATTGTGTTATTCCATATGACTTTATACAACCACATTTTACTTTTTTGAAACATTTTATATTTAAGAAAATGTTGCAAAAAATTTTAGTGAAAAGCCAATGGCAAGGAGTATTTCATAATTCTATTAGACAGGTTTGTAAATAAATTAACGTTAAATGAAATGAGACGAATTTTATTAGAAAATAAGTAATATTAATATGTGTATAATAGACATCATTTTGTAATAAATACAGCCAGATCAGTTTATAATAACCATTCTATTTTTGATGTGCAATATTATTTACTCATTATTTATTTAATTAATAAGTAAAGTTATTTAAAAAATATGGTCGCCTTACAGTTGAAATGATTGTCTGTGGTGGCCATCAACTTTCAAATTACTGGTGTAATATAGATACGACCTACTCTCCTCAACTTGTGTAGCAACTAATATAAAAAAGAATACATATAAATATTAATATATTATTACTGTTAGAATAACATGTATGCAACCAACATAACTCACGAAACTTCTGTTTAGCGCTCCATCTATAGTGTAGTAGGTATATAAGATAGGAACGAAATCATTCGATGTAATTTCTGAGAAGTATGATTTAAATGTCGTACACGTTTTGAACGCTAGATGGCGGCTAGCGTATAGTTACTCAAATTAAATGCATACCCGTTGTCGGTCTCACCATCTACTGAATTTTAATTTGATTAAATGCTACAATAGTACTGACGCTCGCTGTAAATCACGCCACATAAACAGCTTTGGTACTAGAATGTATGGGCAGATGTCGTAGCGGATATGGGCCTAGGTTGTACCAAAGACGATATGTATAGACCGCTCCATCGCGTGCTAAATTTTATTAACACTCTAAAACCCAGTCAAACCTCCGAGTGATGTAGTTGTAGGTATACCAGTCAACACGAGATGTCGCCCAAAAATGTCTAGAGTTCTACCGTTTCATAACTAATACAAGGAATTCTGGCCTAGCAATGTTGCCATATTATTTTATAATACTCGCGGTGGTCGAAGTCGAAACATAATGATATATTTATTTTTGAATATATTTCATAGTATACAATATATTTATTTGAATGCATTTCTTTGACATTATGACATGAACTTACTTTAATTATTGTTGTTTAACACGTAGGTATTTACAAAATTACGTTTTAAAGTGTTCTTCATTAAAGTAAATGATGACCACCTGCTATTGTCAGGAGATACCTACAATTTTTTATTAGTTGCAATTTGTTAAGTATTTCCAATTTAGTGCTTATGAAATTTTTGTTGAGTTGAGTATGTGCTGCAAGAATAGCTAGGCGGATGAATATTGGCATTCTATCCTTTACTATCCTATAGATACTAACCAGTGTGCAACAGTGGGCGAAGATTGCTTCACCCGCCTAGCTATTCTTGTCGCACTCGCACTATACGCTTGCAAATATTATTTGAGTAGGTACTGTGTGGTTTTTATGTTGTTTCTTAATTAACTTATGATTTTATTTTTCATAAAGAACATCATTTCTGTGTAAACCGGAAGGGATATTTAAAATTTACTTGCATTTTTTTACTAACCTTTATTAGTATAAGTCACTTGCTTAAAACTCCACAAAACTTGACCTTCTCTTTTATTATAATTATATTTGTGAAAATACTGTAAGTTTTAACTCAACCTATATATATTATTATAAATAAGAAAATAAATTAATTATTGTGTAAGAAGTATTAATTTTTGTGGTTTTTATTTGTTTTACGTGGTAAAGTCCGGCTCATGAATGTTTGCCTTTTTGCCTATGACTTATTATTTACTGAAGGCATACACGCTCTCAAAAGATAATCAAATGCAAAAATTATAAAAAAATTTAAAACAAATAAATATACATTTCACGTGGTACAATGACGAATTTGACTAAAAATGCAAAATACCATTATAAATTTATGAATAATATGAATTTGCATATTTTTGAAAAAAAACTTACTTGTTTAGGTAATCATAAACTATAAAAAGTGTTATACTTGTTGAAATCATGAGAGAATAAGGATTTTATAAAAATTCAATATGGCGGAACGAAAAATAATTGACAAATATATCATTAATATTTATAGAAAATAGACTAAAAATGTAAGTAAAAGCAAAAAAGGTTAGTGAGAAAGATTTAGTCATCTAATTTCAATCACGTATAATATTTGTGTATCAGAAATCAGAAGACAAACGAACGTATAAATGATATAGGACAAACGAACACCACATGAGCGTGGCCTTAAAGTGGAATCTGGGCAACTATTATAAAAACTAAAATTGAGAGACACTACATGAAAGGGTTCCCACGCTTAGTGAAACGACTGATTCACAACAGAGAAATCTATGACTCTGATTCACAAGTGCTTTACTGCTCGTACATGTCCGTCTTTGGTCGCCGTATGCTAGCATCTCGAACTGTTTACAGATTAGAGCTGCGATACTAAACAAAACTAACCGGCAAATTTAGGTCCTATGTCAAGATGAGGACTTTCGCAATCTGTATATGACTTGCGATGGTCGAGATGGTAGCGTGTACCTCTCTCACTTAAAAGTCCCGGGTTCGATTCCCGGTCGTGGCAGTGGAAAATACTGTGAGAGGGATTTTTCCATTATACACGGATATTGGATGTGTGTCCCTTGTCTTTAAATGTGTAGCCCCCTCCCGCACAAGGCTCTTCTACAGCCTTCTGGGATAAAGGGGGTCATAATTGCATGTGGTGTATTTATTTATTTATTACCTTAATTTAAGATTTTCAAAAATATTTCCTTACATTATACCGGGTGACCACGAGATGAGGTTACACTCTATAACTTCTTTGTTATTAAACCGATTAATTTGAAATTTACAGGTGAGGCATAACATCTAAATGCGCAACTTTTGACACTTGGTGGCTTTATTTCTTACTTCCGATTTAGCCGGAAGTGATATTAACTTTCTTATTTTAAATACAACTCTACCTGTTTTTGTAATGTATCTTATTCGTTATAAAATTTACAATATAATGTCACACAATGACATTTCATTTTAAAATGGCCGAAAAATTAAATTTTTTCAGAAATATTAAAATGTCAATTAAAAGATATTGAAAAATAATTTTTTTCCAAAGTTGGCCGTGAAATCAAAAGAGTAATGAATTTGACATGTTTAATTTTTAATTTGTACAAAAATTTCGTTTTGGCAGAAAGATATTAGGAAAATAAGATAAATATTTTTCTGCAATTTTTAAATACTCAAAACTATTTTTTTTTAAATACACCTACCTGACTTTTTTTAAATTTTGCAATTGCTTGTTTCTTCTCTTTGATTTAATGCCATTAACAAACCGAATTATTCACAAAATATAAAAATTAAATAAAAATTTCTCCTAATATTTATTTTATTTTTCTAATATCTTGCCGCCAAAACGAAATTTTGATGCAAATTAAAAATTAAACATGTCAAATTCATTACTCTTTTGATTTCACGGCCAACTTTGGAAAAAAATTAATTTTCAATATCTTTTAATTGACATTTTAATATTTTTGAAAAAATTTAATTTTTCGGCCATTTTGAAATGAAATGTCATTGTGTGACATATCATTATATTGTAAATTTTATAATGAATAAGATACATTACAAAAACAGGTAGAGTTGTTATTAAAATAAGAAAGTTGACATCACTTCCGGCTAAATCGGAAGTAAAAAATAAGGCTACCAAGTATCAAAAGTTGCGCATTTAGATGTTATGCCTCACCTATAAATTTAAAGTTAATCGGTTTAATAACAAATAAGTTACAGAGTGTAACCTCATCTCGTGGTCACCCGATATAACGACAGTGATGTCATCAACGCTTTTTTATAAAAATAACTAGTTTTTCACTGTTTTAAACTATGTATATTAATTTTTATTATATTTAATTGTTTTCAACATGTGAATTGTTGGAAATGGAAATACTCAAAAATGAATGTAAATGTTAAAAAGTACCAATTTCAAGTCCCAAGAAATTAATCATGAAGTTAAAGTTTTCCAAAAAAATATTGGGCCATGAAGCCCATTATAACAGGTATTGATTTTAAATCGACGAGTTGCAGGCCATGAAATGGTCCCAACTCCCTTAAGACGCATTTACAGGCCTATATTTATAGAAACTTCTTTTTATATTTAGTCACGGAGAATCAGCTTTATTGGCATGGATTTCAGAAAAACCCTGTACAATAATTCTGTGCAAATGTGGACGACGATTTTTTACCATCATAATACTTTCGTTATATTAGGTATACATAATATTATTATACAATCATAATAATATAACAAAGTAAAAATGTATTAAGAAAATATGCATGTTTTTATAATACCAATGTTACACCTATATTTTGAAATATTTTGATATTTTCATTTAAGACAATTTCACCTCCTCTGCCGTCGCCGTATTTATTGGCTATTTTTTCATAACTAACTTGGCGAATATACACATAATATACCTACCAAATCTCATGAAAGTCAAGTTATTAAAACTTAAAATAAATCACACACACACATTTAATATTATGTTATAATTAAACTAAATTTAAAGGTGTTATCCAATATTTTTTAAGATTTTTTTAAATTATTCTATGTTTAGTGTGTGTTTTTATTTAGATTTCTTGTGTTTTTATAGTCAAATGTGGTTGCTCTCTGTGATTTATTTTAAGTTTTAATAACTTATTAAGATCAATTATTACATAAAGTCACCTTATTTATTACTTTTAATTAATTGTAGTCCTGTTACGTCTGAGGATGTGAAGCAAAGAATATTGTTCACGAAACCGGTAACGTCCGATAAAGGAATTTTATGAGTAGTATTCTATTTTCTCCACAATATGAAAATTATTTGAATATGAATGCGAATTCTTATCATGGGTTGGTTGGATCGGTATTATGCAATAAGTAGGTAGAATATGAACGCTTAAATTAAGTATTTGTCTCATTTACTTTCGACCTGTTTTAATTGTCTATCCCTTCTAGTTCACGTTCTTTAAGCTGGTGAGAAAGAATAACTTCAAAATACTTGTCCGTAGCTACTTTTTTATTTTAAGCATATTTATGTATACTCGCAAAAAAGCATTCTTAAATTATATTTTTTTAATTTCGCTAGTATAGACATAGGAACGTAAAATGGATGACAAACATCAGTCTGTTATACAGGGTGTTAAGAAAAAGTAGGTCATGCCTTTAACCGCAGATTCTTTGGGCGAAAATAATGTGACTTTTATAATGTGATTTTTTATTTTGGAGCGTAGTTTTTTTTTATACAGGGTGTTAAAGTTTACATTTTGAAAATTATTTTTATTAATAATTCTGTTACTGTTTAATATTTTTACCCGAATTTTTGCACAGGCTTTCATCTTATACAGATACACTTTTTGTGTAATTTTGGTCAAAAAAGTCAAAGCGTAAACGGGAAAAAGGGGGGTTGTGTTACCCATTAACTCCCCCAACTTTTTCATGCGAACGCCTATGGTCTCTAGATATTTATTTTTAGATTAAACACTTATTTCCCCAATTTTTTTTACTCCTACAAAGTTTTGATTTAGGACTTGATTAACGAGATATTCCAGTAAATTCAGAATCATTTTCAATATTTCAGTTTCGGAATTTATTGTTTTTACTATTGTTGTTCGTAGTAATCCTGGGTTTTCTTTAAATCGACTACTTTTAGACAAAACATGCTAGAGACTTTTATTGTTGTGCATAGTCAGAAAAGTTCAATAAAATAAAAATCTTAAAAAAAAACAGTGGCGTACACATTTTTGCTTAGGAAACCTAAATTAATACTTAGTTATCTATGCCACTGAGGTAGGTACAATAAGCAAATAGAAACACTAATTTAAAGAAAATACTATAAAAAATAAAACATTGCTGTGTTTAAAATTAAACTTTTCATATTCTTTACTTTAATTATTTATTAATTTTTGAATAATTTATCCAACGGGCGAATCCAGTTATTGTACATATGGTAAATGAAGCAGACAGCAAAAATACAGAAAATACAATTATTACTAAAACAAAATATCAGGTAGAATACTAATTAATAACCACAATACGTATAACGTATTAAATTAGTGTTTCTATTTGCTTATTTTACCTACCTCAGTGGCACAGATAACTAAGTATTAATTTAGGTTTCCTAAGCAAAAATGGTACGCCACTGTTTTTTTTAAAGATTTTTATTTTATTGAACTTTTCTGACTATGCACAACAAAAAAAGTCTCTAGCATTATTTGTCTAAAAGTAGGTAGTCGATTTAAAGAAAACTCAGGATTACTACGAACAACAATAGTAAAAAGAATAAATTCCGAAACTGAAATATTGAAAATGATTCTGAATTTACTGGAATATCTCGTTTATCAAGCCCTAAATCAAAATTTTGTAGGAGTAAAAAAAATTGGGGAAATAAGTGTTTAATCTAAAAATAAATATCTAGAGACCGTAGGCGTTCACATGAAAAAGTTGGAGGGGTTAATGTGTAACACAACCCCCCTTTTTCCCGTTTACGCTTTGACTTTTTTCACCAAAATTACACAAAAAGTGTATCTGTATAAGATGAAAGTCTGTGCAAAAATTTGGGTAAAAATCTTAAACAGTAACAGAATTATTAATGAAAATAATTTTCAAAATGTAAACTTTAACACTCTGTATAAAAAAAACTACGCTCCAAAATAAAAAATCACATAAAAGTCACATTATTTTCGCCCAAAGAATCTGTGATTAAAGGCATGACCTACTTTTTCTTAACACCCTGTAGATGAATGTAATAGCTATTAACATATCAAGGAATGTTATGACTATCATAACTGCCACAGATGTCGGTTTGAAATCCGAGTTCGTAGAGCGAGGATTTTAAGACATCTAAGGCTGTTATGATTCATAACATCCGTGATTTGTTCAATAGTTTATCGGTTTCAGAAAACAAAGACATTATTAATAGATATTACCTTTTGATATTCTCTTATTAATAACGTTTTCATTTCATTAGTTGGTCAAGTCTGTATGGGTTGAATTGTCGCCATGGTTACAGTTGTATTTTGTTTGTTTTTATTTGTTACCTTTTTTCATATTACATAAATGTTTACATTTTTAATGTCACAACGGCTACATAAAAATGGACCTTGGATTGCCTGAAAATACATTTCAGTTGGATTTCAGTATTTAATTATTATTGTTTGGAGTTTTCTGTCTGTTTGTATTAATAAATAGCCCTATAGTTTCATTATTTATTATTTCATCTGTTGACAGTTATTGACAGATCTGTATTGTAATATTACCGTACAAGCAAGAAATATAACTGTACAACTTTAGTTATGACTTATTTACCAGCCTACTTTTGCATATGTAAACAAAGGATTAATATCCTGAAACCGATAAAATATAAAAATATGACTTACCTATCTCAAAAATAACCTAATTCATTGGTTATAAGATTGGCCGAGACAAGAGTTTAGTAAGATTGTTAAATGAATAATCCAAATGATTACATTTTCGTCTTGGGAGAAAATATGATTTGTTACCATTAATTTATACAGGGTGTTTCAGTTTTTTCGTTCATAACTTCTGTAAACGATAGAACATATCAAGATAATAAGAGTCGTTGCTATAACATTTTCCTCTAAAACATTTCGTTTTCAAGATACAGGGCGTTAAACTTTTAAAAAATTATTACTCTTTATTCATTATCTCCTAAACAAATAAAGATTTTCCATTCAAACTTTGTACACTTTAGACATAATAAAAGACCAATTTTTTGACTTTCAAAAAGTTTTTCAGAGATAAGCAGTGGCGCAGTTATGGGGTTCAGTCCGTATTTGAACCCCCTAAACTTCTAGGCCAATGATCAGAAATTATATTTTTATACAAATTTTAAAACTTGTATTTCCTATAAAAATAGTACTCCTGGTGAAATTCATTGGGAGGCTTTCGATTCAAGATATTTAGATTCTTTCTAATCAGGAGTATCCTATGCAGGCTATTTGCTAAACAAATTAAAGATTTATTTTAATACATATTTGTTTAAAATGATAAATAATTAATAATTTACAATAAATGCTCAAAATGATATCCATTTTGTTTTTTTGTTTATGTTGTGAATAACTGTCAATGATTTAACGCCTACTTAATCCTGTCATTTTCAACCAAGATGTAATTCCTTAATATACCCCTGATTAGTAAGAATCTAAATATCTCGAACAGAAAGCCTCCTAGCGACTTTTATCAGAAGTAGTTATTTATGGGAAATACATCAAAGTTTTACAATTTGTATAAAAATATAATTCCTGATCATTGGCGTAGAAGTTCAGGTGGTTTAAATACGGACAGCACCCCATAACTACGCCACTGCTTTTGTAAGAAAAACTTTTGGAACGTCAAAAAATTGGCCTTTTAATATGACTAAAGTGTACAATATTTGAATAAAAAATCTGTATTTGTTTAGGAGATAAAGAATAAATAGTAATAATTTTTTAAAAGTTTAACGCCCTGTATCTTGAAAACAAAACGTTTTGAGAAAAATGTTATAGGAGAGACCTATTATTTTGATATGTTCTATCGTTTACAGAAGTTATGAACGAAAAAACTGAAATACCCTGTATATCACATATTATGCAAATATTTCGTTTGTACTGTAGATATTTTTAATACGCGTTCACAATGAAAAGAATAAATTCAATATAATTTGATCAACGTGGTTTTACCAAAAACACTCAGACACGTCGATTTTCAATTTTGATTTGGCACATTTTGAGTTATAAGGCAAGTCAATGTCAGTTCTAGTTTTTCCGGAAGTGACATCAACTTTTTTATTTTAAATGTAGCACGCTATATTTTTGTACGGATTTTTATTTATTTATTTATTTATTTATTTATTTCCATACACGAACCCAACAGAATTTACATTCCACTTACAGGGCCGGGATAACATATAGTGACACATTACATTTATAAACTAAGAGAAAGTAGAAATAAAAATTATACTAACTAAACTACAATTATCAAATTATATATTGAGAAATTAATAAATAACTGACTTAATTTGACTTAACCTAGTATTAAAAATATCTACATCATTCTCAATAGCTTCATAAGTACGGCAAACAGTATATAATGGAGAAAACATTAGAATATTTGAATGGGTATTAGGAAAATAGAACATTGACGTGAATCTAGTTAACCTGGTAGGTGCCCTAAAGTTGATTTTTTCAAGCAATTGGGGACAGTCAATCATATTGTTTAAAAGCTAGTATAAGAGTATTACACCTTGCATTTTCCTACGCTGCTCCATAGAACTGTAGGAAAAACGATCTAGTAATAAAGAATGATCATACCCTATGGGAGGATAGTCATGGTCGGTTTTAAATGCTAAAAATTTTAAAAACCGTCTTTGAATGCCTTCGATATTGTTAATATGAACATCATAGTGAGGGTTCCATATCACACTTGCATATTCTAATCTAGGCCGGACCAAGGTGTTATATAGAGTTTTTATGGTGTTTGTATTTTTAAAATCTCGAGCGTTGCGGATAACAAAGCCTAATATTTTAAATGATGATGTTGTTATGTTTCTGATGTGGTCTTTAAAAGAAAGGTGGGAATCAAATGTTACGCCCAGATCTTTGAAACTGCTATGGCGTGTCAGATTAACCCCGTTTATAGCATATTCAAATTGTAACTTATTTAATTTTCTTGTGAATGAGACTACATTACATTTATCTAAATTAAGAGAAAGACTGAATTTGTTGCACCACTCGAACTGTGTTCAAATCTGTCTGAAGCTTGTTGTAATCTGATATATTATTGATCTTAGAGAATATTTTTAAGTCGTCTGCATATAGGAGAGATGGACAACGGAGATCGGCTACAATGTCATTTATGAATATGATGAATAATAAGGGGCCTAATACAGACCCTTGTGGGACTCCCGATTGTGATATAAATTCGATAGACCTATGACCCTGATATTGTACAAACTGAGTTCTATTGAGAAGGTAGGATTCAAAAAAATTTATTAGCTTTGGGTTAAATCCAAAAGAAACTAACTTTGTTAGTAACATACCATGGTCAAGCCTATCGAAAGCTTTAGAAAAGTCCATATAAATAACATCGACCTGACCACCTTCATCAATGGTTTCGGAAAGGTATTGTGTCACACAAAGTAAATTTGTTGTTGTCGATCGTTGTGATACGAAGCCATGCTGGTTATCACATATGCTCCGATGAGTTTGGGGATAAATAGAGGTATGCAAGACGGTTTCAAATAGTTTACCAAAGTTATTTATAATTGTGATAGGGCGATAATTTTGTATATCAGATTTACTGCCTTTTTTGTGAATTGGGCAAATTTTTGAAGCCTTCCATTTATCAGGAAATATACAAGTTTGCATCGACAGGTTAAAAATATGTGCTAATGGTCCAGATAGTACGCCTGAGCAGTCCTTCAAAAAGAAAGCTGGCAGACCATCTGGTCCAGCAGTAAATTTCGGTTTAATTTTTTTGAAAGCATTAACTACATCCATTTCAGTTATGACCGATACTGTTATGTGAGCATCAGTGCTGTTATTTGAGGATAAGTTTATGTTACGACTCGAAGGTATGTATGCTGAGCAAAAGAAGTCGGCAAAAGAGTTTGCTATGTCTGTAGGGCTATCTAGGATGTTTTCATTGTTGGTGAGGACATCCGGTATTGAACTTGACTCTTTTTTATTATTGACATATGCCCAGAAATTTTTTGGGTTAGAAGTTAAGTTATTTTAAATTGACTGCAGATAATTTTTGTAAGATATGTCAATATTCCTTTTCAGATTACTTCTTGACAATTTAAAGTTTTCAAGATCAACAGGGTTTCCGGATTTTTTATATATACGCAGAGCTATCTCTTTGTTTCTTATGTCAGCAATTATATTTTTCGTAAACCAAGGAGGAAAATCTTTTTTTGACTTTTTTTTTATGGGTACAAATTTGGATACGCTATTGTTGATAACAGAGTACAAGTAGTCTGCCGCTTCATTGACGTCATTGATTATATATATTTCGTCCCAGTTTACATTGCATAACTCTGCATATAGTGACACAAAATCAGCTTTTTTAAAGTTGTATGAGATTAAGTTATTTTCAGGACTTTTTTTATGGTGAGAGCTAAAAGTTATTTCAATGTTTAGAGGTGGATGATGCATATCTTCTTTAAAAACAGAGAAGTCAGATTTATTGACGGTACACATTTTGTTACAAAATATGAGATCTAATAATTTATTATGAGAATTTGTTATGAGATTGAATTGAGTGAGGTCTAAAAAGTTAGCAAAGTTCTTAAGTTCAATTACTTTCTGAGTCATAGCTGAGATGTTATACATACATTCATAATATTCCGGGATATTAAAGTCGCCTAAAATTAATATATCCGTACCGTAAATAGTATGTAAGTTAGCCAAACATTCAAAGATTGAGTTGTATACTTGATTATTTAAAGTAGGTGGCACATAGATTAAAAAAACTGAAAGTGTTACAGCTCCTAGAATGATTTTAACTCCAACAATATCAATATTAGGAAAATTTATATATATACTGTTTAGGTCTACTATGCTTACTTTGTACAATTTATTAAGTAAAATAAGGCAACCACCACCCCTGGCTAGACCTACTTCTTTGAATTTTCGATCGCATCGGAAAATATTATAATTATCGTAGCTTAGTTCAGAATCAAAAACATGTGAATCTAGCCAGGTTTCTGTAAAGCACAGCATGTCGTAGTCGCAGTATGTCGTGAAATTAAATAAGTCAACAGTTTTGGTATTTAGACCTCTCACATTCATATAAAAGATTTTGAGTACCTGCGTACCAGAGCACTTGAGAGGAGGGGATGATGGGTCACTTATTCCTTTTTTATTTTCATTCAAAACATAATCGCGCAAGATATTAACTGGTGCTAATTGCTACTGAGGTCCAAATATAGATGATTTTAGAGAGGCTAGTTTTTGTTTATAGGTAAAACATTTGTCCTTGTCCAAGGCTGAGTGATTACAGTCAATATTGATATTTTCATTACTTTTCAACTGCAAGTTTTTATAATTTAACCCTTTGCCTCCAGCAGCTCACATTTGTGAGATCTGTATTTATTATTTCCATAAAGATCAAAATAACATTAAGCATGGTTGGCACCCGATTCATACGATTGTGAGGTCTGCAGGGAACACGTGTATTGCAGTTTTGGCGGTTTTTTCTCGGTCAGTAATGTGTTGACATCGACACAGTGTACATCATTTTCCGCGATTATGGCCGCTAAGAGTAAGTACCAATTATTTCCTATTTATTTATAATTTTTAGTGTCTATAATGTATTTACGTGAAAGATAAAATGTTTCAGAACATAGCAAAAATAATTTCACACTTAAAATTTGAAAAACAGTTTCTACACATAACCCCTACTTTTTCTATTCACAATTGTGTATTCCGGGAGTGAACAGTTCATCAGGATTATTCATAAATTTTATTTTTCTTTTAGATACACGTATTGATTGGATCTTTCAACTTTACCTGAGTTTGATGCAGAAGATGACGAAAATATTCCCGACCAAAGTAGACTTTCTGAATCTGACGATGGTTGGAATAGTGAAGACGACGTACCCCTATTGTATTTCCAGAAAACTTGGAAACGCGGTATCGCTTATCCGTCAAAGGCAGATCCTGTGGATGAAAATGAGCCAAATGACTGTGAAATTCTCTCACCCCTGGCAATACTTCAAGAAATATCTGAATGACGACTTTTTCAAATGGGAGCTGAATTTACAGTTAGATATTATATACAAGAGACAGGAAAACCTGTCAATATTTCATCTGAAGATATAAAAAAAATTTTTGGATTACACGCAATCATGGGTGCTACCAAGTTCCCCACGATTCATATGTATTGGAATGCCAACTATAAATTTCCGTGGCTGCGATAGTCGCTCAAGAATACGTTGCATAAGTGTAATGTCTATTTGTGTCTTAATAAATTCAGAAATTGTTTTTTGACATTTCATAGGAAATAAAACAGATGTTTCTTAACATTTCATAGACAATAAATATTTTGGTTCACAATTGTGAATTTTTCTGTTCACTCCCAATACTCACAATAATGAACGTCCTATAAGTCCTGGTCAAGGACTTGGAGCTGACAGCCGTTGTTACGTAGATGAAACTTATATAAAAATAAACCTTGAAATTATTTAGAAGTTCATTATATATTAAAAAAAAATCTCGGGAGTCAAAGGGTTAAACAATTCACGCATTTTACAGGATTTTCGTTATTACAAACAGTTAAATCGTGTTCTAATGAGCAGCGAGGGCATGCAAGCTTACTTTTACATATGGAGGAGGAATGATTGAGACTACTACATTTAAAACACCTTACCACATCTATACCATCATATACGAGACATCGGTTCAGACCTATTATTAAAAATGTTTCTTCAGACATAATATTTTTATACGCCGTAATATCTAATTGCACAATAGCTTGAAAAACGTCATCTCTTCTTTTTGTACTCCAAAGTTTAATCACCTTACACTCCGAGTTATTCTTAAGTTTATCACTATTTTGGAGTTTGAGAGATTTTTCAACTTCTTCCGCCGTCATGTTATTGGGAATTCCTACTATTTTGATACGGGGCCTTGGATTTTTTATTTCATTTATTCTGTAATCTTTTGAAAGCTTCTCATCAACCACTTTTTTAATTTTAAATTTTCTTCGTCCGTACTACAACTTAGTAAGACGCCACCTTTATTAATGTGTTTAATTTTGGTGATCGGTAAAGAAGTGTCAACATTTTTTAGATTTTCCAATATATCTGATTTTGTTACATTAACAGTTTGTTCCTCGTTCTTGGGTAAATAACAGAAGTCTTGTTTTTTTTTTTTTTACAGCATCAGAAAAAGAAGATGTAGAAGCAACTGGTAAAATTTCAGTTTTTGAATTAATGGACCTTATTAATTCAGTCTTCATTGATGAAAAAGCTGTTTCTAATTTTTTTAGGCTTTCTTGTACAGCGTTATTTACCATTTCTTGATACACTTTTTCATTATCTTTTAATTTAAGACATATATCGCAGTACCATAAACAACCAATATATTTTTTAAATTTGAGAATATCTGCAGCTAAATTAGAGCAGCTTAAGTGGTAACTCTTCCCACAGAAACCATCGCAAGAGATACCGGGTTTGCGACCATCTGATATCAAAGAATTACATTTATTACAATTCTCCTGCATTTTGACACTGCCTGTTTTAATGTTTATGATAGTTAACTGTACCAGATGTTATCTTAACTCCTCGGTACTATGGACACTAGAGGGTCGACCCTGCCGTTTTCCTATGCCATGTGTTGACCACTTGCATTAGTTATGTTTAGAAAAACCCTCAAGTACACTTATACACTAATTTCACCAATGTTTATCAATTATTCACTTTAATAAAAGCTTCACACTGTTGATCAATTATATGGAGTCATGCGGATTTTTTTAAGCTACTGATCAGTTAAATTTTCACTCAATTGGCACATTTTTAACCATTATTTTTAGCAAAATTACTGGAGCGCACTGCCACACGACCTTTCTCTACCATGAAAATATGTATAGACGACAAAATGACGTTTTCAAAGATGTAGTAAACACTTTTTTATTATGAATACTTTTTTATAAAGTATTCGAATCGATTCGAAACCGATAGTAATTTAGTGTAAGTACGAACTTTCTAAAAAATGTTTCTAAATTTTATTAATAGATGTTCAAATGCGTTGCCTGTATAATTGATTACATTTTTAAATTATTTCTTGGACATTGTGAATCATTTTTGGTGCGATTAGTCGAATTTCCTGGCATATTATTCAATTAGGATCTCACATTTTTTGTAAATAATACAAAATTCATTCATAATAAAAATGTGTTTATTACACAGGGTGTCCCGATTTTAAACCGATAAACTTCAGGTACAGAAAGTTCACATGAAATTATGACATACCCCTTCTAACATTTCTTCTCTATCGAGCCTCCTAACGAAGATACAGGGCGTTGAAAATTTAATTTATTTTTTGTTTTTGTTTAATAACTTCCACAATATTAAAGATAGAGAAACCAAACTTGGTACAAATAGTTAGGTTGTGAGGTTCATCTTTGCTATGGTTCAGAGTTGAACTAAGGCGCGCCAGTGGCGTGCGGTGTGGTCACGTCGACATAATTTTAAGGAAAAAAGTATGTGCACTAATTTTTTTCGTAATTCTGATCAGATTTTCATAATTTACGGTTCGTTTTATAAAAAAACTTGCTCGTGTAGAATTTTGACTGAGGCATTAGTTTTCGAGATATTTGCGTCTGAACAAAACGATGCACCAAAAACACAATTAATTAATTAAGATAGCCCTTTCAAAATTATTTTCAATCTGATTTTCGAAGGGATATACTGAACTGAACTGTCAATTTAATGTTTTTAATGTTTTTCTTCTTTTGCAATGAGGCGTTTTTAAGGCCTATTGCAAGTCAATATTATTTCTGTCAAAAGAAAAATTTGTTTGTTCCGAAATTTCATCGGAAGTTTCTATTCGACATGATAATTGTGTTTTTGGTGCATCGTTTTGTTCAGACGCAAATATCTCGAAAACTAATGATTTAGTCAAAACTCTACACGAGCAAGTTTTTTTATAAAACAAACCGTAAATTATGAAAATCTGATCAGAATTGCGAAAAAAATTAGTGCACATACTTTTTTCCTTAAAATTATGTCGACGTGACCACACCGCACGCCACTGGCGCGCCTCAGTTCAACTCTGAACCACAGCAAAGATGGACCCTCACAACCTAACTATGTGTACCAAATTTGGTTTCCCTATCTTTAATATTGTGGAAGTTATTAAAGAAAAACAAAAAATAAATTGAATTTTCAACACCGTGTATCTCCGTTAGGAGGCTTGATAGAGAAGAAATATTAGAAGGGGTATGTCATAATTTCATGCGAACTTTCTGTACCCGAAGTTTGTCGGTTTAAAATCGGGACACCCTGTATATTTGGAAACATCTTTTTGTCGTCTATACAAATCCTAAAAGAAATGGTGTGTTTCATTTAAAACAAAAAAGTTGATGTCACTTCCGGAAAAACCGGAACTGACATTGATATGCCGTATAACTCAAAATGCGCCAAATAAAAATTGAAAATCGACGTGTCTGAGCGTTTTTAGCAAAACCACGTTGTTCAGATTATACTGAATGTATTTCTTTCATTGTGAATGGCACTGTATACACTCAGTTCCATAAAAAGTGATGCACTCGATTTTTCGGGTAATTTTACAGTTCTTTAGTTCTTAAACCGGTGGACCGATTTGAACATTTTTTTTCTTAGTTTATAGCAAAATTCATTCTCTATGAGCCGGATTGGAAGCAATGGTGAGTTCTTCCATATTTCATGGAAATTAATGGAGAATTTTAAACCTAAGTTTTTTCACAGGTTTTCAAAACACCCTGTGGATTATTCTCGCATTCATGGAAAAATCATTCATTCTGCATTCGATGAACCATTTTTTAATGAACATTTTGTTTTTTGGTTCACTGTTTTATCGCTGGTATTTTCCGAGATATAACGTTTTTACGTGAACCCTGCTTTTTCGTGTATTGAGAAATGATGCACATGATGAGTGGTCATAATCACTGCAGAATTATATAGCATATAAACCAATAGAAATTGTCAAGGTTTTTAAATACACTCAGTTCCAAAAAAAGTGACGCATTTGATTTTTGACCTAACTTTTTTTTTTTTTTTTTTTAAACCATTTTGAATTTTTTTTCATTTATTGGTAGGTAATTCCTTTGTCCTTCAAAAAATAAAGAGGTGGAAATTTATTTCATTGTAGGATCACATTGCTTTTGAAAAAGCAATTGCCGTTGCCATAGCAATTAATTTGTTGTATGCCTCCATACTTTGTGTTGTGTCATTAATTTAGTGTCATTAAAGAAGTTTTAGAGACTAAAATTACACAAAATGCCTTAAATAAATCCTGAACAAGTTTATAATTTTGTGTTTAATAAAAATGTTTTTTAAAATTCGTATCAGTTTATAAAACTCGGTAAATTCTGAAAGTTGGTAATACGCAAGGTTTTAGCAAACAAGCTGTAATTCGGACAATTTTAGAGATAAATCAATGAATAAAAAAAAAAATGTTTTTTAAAAAATGGTTCATCGAATGCAGAATGAATAATTTTTCCATGAATGCGAAAATAATCCACGGGGTGTTTTGAAAACTTGTGAAAAAACTTGAGTTTAAAATTGTCCATTAATTTCCATGAAATATGGAAGAACTCATCATTGCTTCCAATCCGGCTCATAGAGAATAAATTTTGCTATAAACTGAGAAAAAAAATGTTCAAATCGGTCCACCGGTTTAAGATCTACAGAACTTTAAAATTACCCGAAAAATCGAGTGCGTCACTTTTAATGGAACTGAGTGTATTTATAATATTGTCAATGGTTTAACATAAATCGCAATATCGTAGAGGTCAAAACCGAAAGCGTATTTTGGAATTAATTATTATGTACCTATTCCATTCAAACCATTCAGTTGCAACCTTTATGGTTGCTTTAAATACAATGCAAATGTTTTAAACTTACCGGTATCATTGAGCAGACCTTGCATCGAGTCATCGTTAATTCCCTCCGTTTCTGTCGACATGGCTGAAAAAATAAATAACATTATTTGTTTGTCTTAACGTTGATGATTAAATAAATTAGAATGGTGTTTTACCAATTTTAACATTTCCTAAGAAATCTATAAGCACTTAAATGTATTCGAAATAATCCTTTCAAGTCCTAAAACCGAATTTTAAAACCAACTTCTCCAAAGAAAATTCTCAATTCAGCCCTTTTTGTTCAACAAAATCTGTTTGTCCTCGCATAACGTAAAAATGGTTGAATGTTGAATCACTGAACGCAAGATGAAACTTTTTGTATATTGTTGTGCCGCTTCAGTGAGGTTATAGGCCATTACAGTAATAGAAACATTGTTTCGTTTAATTGTAATAAACATTTATTTCAATCCTAATATGTGCAATTTTATGATTTTTTATTGTTTTAATTTTCTTTTAAACTAATTTTATAAAGCAATTGCTTTTATTGTTTAAACGTTAATTGTGGCATTTCATAAATTATTTCGCTTCCTTTTCTTTTTTGGGATTTATTACCACATTCCTTGAGATTCCTATCCAAAAAAATTCGATTTATCTAAAAAATATTCAAATTAACCAGTTTAAAAATGTGAAATATCCTCTACGCCTTTGACGTAATATCAGAGGATCAGTTAGAGGGTGTTTTTTGACAACTAATAGGAGTTAAATTAATACACAAATACTGCGCTGACGTTTCGGAAACTATATCCGTTTCCTTTTTCAAAGTTTAAGATTTAGATTTTTATGTAACGTGTAGAATAACACGGCATAAAATAAAAATTGTTTATATCATTTCCATAGATACCTACCATAGAAATGTTGAAAAATATACTAAATAATATTAATTTTATTGAGTTCTTCTCTCAACATTGGTAACCAAGTTGAACAAAATTCTACCGAACAATTTGATACGCATTTATCTTCATTGAGTAACATTATTGCAGATTCTTTGATTTTTCTTTTTTTGTTGTCTGCATTTTTGGTCAAAATTTTTGCTGAATCCTATTTTATCCTGTGATTGTTTTCCCAAGCATGTTCACAAATTTTAGATTTTTCAATATCACTTTTTCTAATATAACTTTTGTACATTATTAAGTGGTCTAGATGATTCACCCACATAATGTTTATTACACTCGTACGGGATACTGTATATTCAATTTTTTGAATTTTGTTCAGGATTTAATGGTTTCGTTTTTGTCAATATGGTTCTTAAAGTATTATTTGTTTGAAAAATTGTCCTAACGCCAAATTTTTTACAGACACGACGTAATTTCTCAGATAAACCTTTTATATATGGAATTAATGTCGAATAATGATATTCTGGTTTTGGTTGCACCGGATTGTTAACTCTATTTTCAATTCTCATGAAAGTCTTATTAACAAATTCTTTCGGGTATTCATTATTAATTAAAATTTCCCTGACAAATTGCCTTTCATTTTTGAATATTTCATCATTAGAAGAAATTATTTTTGCCCTGTGTTACAAACATTTTATAACACCTCTTTTAACGTCCAAAGACTGGTTTGAGTTAAAATTTAAATATCTGTTAGTGTGAGTCTTTTTTCGGTAAACGCTAGTTTGAAAATTATTATTATTGACTTTTTTAATTAAAACATCTAAAAATGGTAATTCATTATTATTTTCTATTTCTAGAGTGAATTTGATAGATGGTTCTTTATTATTAATATTTTCCAAAAAATTGTTTAATAAATCTTTTCCATGAGGCCAAGATTGCAAAAATATCGTCAACATATCTCCACCAAGTTACTGGTTTATGAATATTATTTTCAACATATCTGTTTTCAAAATCCTCCATAAATATATTACTTAGTATTGGTGACAAAGGAGAACACATTGCCATCCAATTAAAAAATGATTTTTATCAACAAGACTTCGGGATGGCAATGGGATCCCCTTTGTCACCAATACTAAGTAATATATTTATGGAGGATATTGAAAACAGATATGTTGAAAATAATATTCATAAACCGGTAACTTGGTGGAGATATGTTGACGATATTTTTGCAATTTGGCCTCATGGAATAGATTTATTAAACGATTTTTTGGAAAATATTAATAATAAAGAACCATCTATCAAATTCACTCTAGAAATAGAAAATAATAATGAATTACCATTTTTAGATGTTTTAATTAAAAAAGTCAATAATAATAATTTTCAAACTAGCGTTTACCGAAAAAAGACTCACACTAACAGATATTTAAATTTTAACTCAAACCAGTCTTTGGACGTTAAAAGAGGTGTTATAAAATGTTTGTATGATAGGGCAAAAATAATTTCTTCTAATGATGAAATATTCAAAAATGAAAGGCAATTTGTCAGAGAAATTTTAATTAATAATGAATACCCGAAAGAATTTGTTGATAAGACTTTCATGAACATTGAAAATAGAGTTAACAATCCGGTACAACCAAAGCCAGAATATCGTTATTCGACATTAATTCCATATATAAAAGGTTTATCTGAGAAATTACGTCGTGTCGGTAAAAAATTTGGCGTCAGGACAATTTTTCAAACAAATAATACTTTAAGATCCATATTGACAAAAACGGAACCATTAAATCCTGAACAAAATTTCAAAAACTGTATTTACAGTATTCCGTGTGAGTGTAATAAACATTATATGGGTGAATCATCTAGACCACTTAATGTACGTTTGGGCGAGCACAAAAGTTATATCAGAAAAGGTGATATTGAAAAATCTAAAATTTGTGAACATGCTTGGGAAAACAATCACAGGATAAAATGGGATTCAGCAAAAATTTTGACCAAAAAAGCAGACAACAAAAAAAGAAAAATCAAAGAATCTGCAATAATTTTACTCAATGAAGATAAATGCGTATCAAATTGTTCGGTAGAATTTTGTTTAACTTGGTTACCAATGTTGAGAGAAGAACTCAATAAAATTAATATTATTTAGTATATTTTTCAACACTTCTATGGTAAGTATCTATGGAAATGATATAAATAATTTCTATTTTATGCCGTGTTATTCTACACGTTACATAAAAATCTAAAGCCTAAACTTTGAAAAAGGAAACGGATATAGTTTCCGAAACGTCAGCGCAGTATTTTTGTATTAATTTAATTCCTATTAGTTGTCAAAAAACACCCTCTAACTGATCCTCTGACATTACGTAAAAGGCGTAGAGGTTATTTCCCAGTTTTAAACTGGTTAATTTGAATATTTTTTAGATAAATCGAATTTTTTTGGATAGAAATCTCAAGAAATGTGGTAATAAATCCCAAAAAAGAAAAGGAAGAGAAACAATTGCTTTTACCTGGCGGTTTTAAGTTATAAACTCATAAAATACTTACTTTTTAAAAACAAATAGCTAAATTAAGTAAAAATATTTAAAAACGAAATTTGGCAAAATATTTAAACATACAGGGACATCCAACGAAAATGACCACCCCTAATAACTTCTTTATTTTTGATGCTATAAAAAAATATTTTCTATAAAAGTTGTAGGGTTTATTGAAAGCATTTAGAATATGTATTCAGAAAAATAAATGAAAGTCGTTTAGAGCACCCCATTTTTTTGCATTTTGAAATCAAGTTACTTTCTCATTTCGAATATAGATATATACCTATATAATATTATCTTTTAGGGTTTTCTAATTATTGCAATGCTTGTGGCCCGAAAACAACAAGGAAATAAAATAACAGAACAAATTTTTATTTTTAGAATGCATCAGTCTTGGCTAATTTAGATATTAATTACAACTATAAATAAAAGTAATTAAAACTATCCTACATAAACTGTTCAAAATGACGCCCTTCATGTTCGATACAAAGCCGATACCTTATTCGAAATGAGAAAAGTACCTTGATTTCAAAAATGCAAAAAAAATGGGGTGCTTCATTTGAAAAAATGCAAGTCAAAACCATATCTCCTCTAAACGACTTTCACTTATTTTTCTGAATACATATTCTAAATGTTTTCAATAAATCGTACAACTTCTATAGAAAATTTTTTTATAGCATCAAAAATAAAGAAGTTATTAGGGGTGGTCATTTTCGTTGGATATCCCTGTACATACAGCATGATGCAAATGTATGAAATAAATCCATTATTTCAAAAATATACGACTTTTGAAAAAAATCTTAAAACACGAGCCATGTCATGATATACATGTAAGAGACGTTACGTCACCAGTGTTGGCGTAATGACGTAATCAACGAATTTTTTAAATGCAAACAGGGGTCATGAGACACCTCATTTGAAAGAACACATTTTGAAATATAAGCCCCACCCTTAACACACATTAAGTACAAAAGTCTTTACCCTTATTATGAAAATGGTTGGAACCTCTTTTCATTAAATTGAAAATTAAAGGTTTTGAAAATAGATCCCTACAACACAAAAAACTCACCAGCAAAAACTTTTCGTATTAGAAAGAGAAAATTAGTGACTTCAAGTCTCATAACAAAAAAAAAAAAAACAACCATGAATACAATAAAATTTAACCGCAAATTCGAACTGACTGACTGACGTCTTCTTCATGGTGCTTATGAAAATATAAAGCGTATCTAATGGTAATTCCCGATCTATGATATTGGGAACTGGAAACTAGCTAAACATTGATGACACCGTGAGGCAGTGAGTTCTTTCGCTTTATACCTGCCTAATAAATAATGAAAATAAAACAAATAATACACGAGATGGTAAACAACTTTAACAAACTTAATTTGCCGAAAATAAAAGTTGCATGACGACTAGACGGAACAAATACATATGTATATGATCTAAATATAAATGACGAAGATTATATAAATAATAAAATAATAACGTAGATTATATATGATTGATATATTTATAAAAAAAAACGCAGAATTATTAAAATGCCTACTTATAACAGATTAAAAGTTGATTCATGATACTATCAGATAAAAATTAATAAAACTAATAGGTACAAAAAAAGACTGGTATGCGATTTCACGTGGTATAATATTTCATATTTTACAAATTTGATTTTGCTCCTTTGTTTACACACATAGAACGATTTGCGTACAATTATGGATTTGGATTTATAAATGTGTTTACACTGAAGTTACTGGTCTCTCTAGTTCTCGTCATTTTTGCCTTTTCATATCCTTCATCGTCATTATCAAAATCAGGATGGAATCTGTACTATAAAAAATTCCGTCCGCATATTATTTGTATTTTTGAGCCACGTTATCGTTAACTGTATTTCCACTAATGCCGATATACCTAATAAGACAATCTTCATTAAGTATATTTTGGCACCTATGGCACACTGACGAGAACACAAAAAGTTCGAAACCGGTATGTATCTGGTGTAGAAAAGACGAATAATAAACTTGGCTACCCATTTGGATTTGTAGGTATAATACAACGCAAGCCGGTGCATTTGTCCATTGAATAATTGTTTCCTATAATCCTATTTATTTGTATATTATTTTATACAGGGTGTGCCAATAAAAACTCCCAGGTGAAATATTTCGGAAACTACTAGAGATATTTCTGTAAAAGCCCATTGCTAAACATATAAATAGGTTTAGTTTTGAATACAAATAGTTTTTCAATAAGTTAAGGGATAGATGGCGCTGCGTTACAAAGAATTTTTTGGAAGACAGGAGCTTAGAAATATAGTGCATGATAAAAAGATTTTAATTTCAATTAGATTTCGTTATATGAAAAATTTTCGAAAATCCAGCCGTTTTCGAGAAAATTGAGTTTAAAATTTATAATTTTTGAAAAACTAAAACCGCCGTAACTTTCTTTAAATAAATTTTAGACGATAGTTCGTTTGAAACTTTCTTCAAAGGAAGGTAATGTGAATAATGTGGCTATAAAACTTTTTTACAACTTCCGGTTAAACCGGAAATTACATTTATTGCAATTTTAAAGCGATCGCCACTTTATTATATTAAACAATATTGAATAAAAAATATGTCTTCGTAAAAAACATCGTAATTCGACAAATGCTCCTGCATACTTGAACCGTTTGCATGGAACATATTTTTATTCAATATTGTTTAATATAACCCAGACGTGCGCTGCCTGATTTCAGAAGGAGTCCTTTTTGGATTAATCCGTCTGGTGAGGCTTATTGCAAATATTAAATTATTTGCTTTCTACATTCGTAGTACTGACCATTTTATCAGTTAAATGTAGATAGTTTGCAAATAAGCTCTGAAAAGAGTATTTATGTCTTTTTAAGACATTAGAGGATTAAGACTAAAAATTTTGACGTAAATAGTAAAATTTAATTTTACTATTTTATCTTATTAAATTTAAGTGTTTTAAGATCATCATGTAGTTTGTTGTATAATTTTGAGTCTAGTGAATTTTTTGCAGATTTAGTTAGTCGAAATCTAGTTGGCGTTAAATGATTTGCCGACCTGGTACTGTAGTCGTCATAATCCCCGTGTATTTCTAAAGAATTTCTTTTTTTATGAATCTGCAAGAGACTGTGGTAAATGTATATACAATATACATAGTTAGAATTGGCATGATTTTATATTTCTTAAACAAAGGTCTACAATAAGAGAGCTAGGGCCAACAGGGTTTCCTTCGCTTGAGAAAAGACCACGACGGGATTACCAGTCATCAAGAAAACTCGTCTATAAATCATCATCTCTGTAAAAGTCTTAGAAGCAAAATTATAAAATTATTCTGGCCCACTTCTCATTTACAGTTTGAGTATAATTCATATAAGTTATTAAGTTATTTATTATTTCTGCTATTTAGGCCGGTTTTTTTCACCGCCAGTTAACTTTATTCAGCAGTCATTTACCTACGATCCAATTGTTATAGCAATTGTATCTTAGGTGAATAACTGCGGGATAAATTTAACTGAAGGTGAAAAAAACTGCCCTTAGTAGTAATTTGTTTTATAGTACATTCTGCTGTTATATCGATTAGGTTACACCTTAAAAATCAATAAGTTACTCTGGATAATTGGGTTGGTAGAGATAATTTTAGTATCAGGATAATACTTAACATGCTATATCATAATTTCTCTTTATAGAAATAACTCTATAAATATAACCAGCCCAACCCTGTGACCATCCCTTAATTTCAACTAGTTATACATTGAAAAGTAATCAATTTTAATAAATTTGTTTTGTTTGACTAGATGTAATAAGAAATGTTTATACATATACAGGGTGTCCCAGCCTCGCGTCGGCCAAATGTCCTGGCTCTCCTATAAGAGATATCGAAAAATTTCAAAAACGAGATGATAGAAGACACAATGGTGCATAGTATAAAAATATTTTGAAATATACAGGGTGATCGATTTATGCGTGATGTCATAAACTTATGTTTTTTTAAATGGAACACTAGGTATATTATTACATATTTGAATTCTCCTTTTAAAGACGACTCGATCGATATGCCACTTGATGGGTTTGCGATGGGTCGGTACCATGATATGGGTGAGTTTGTACCAAAAACGTGCCAACTTTGTGAGCTCACTGTGGCGTAGCGGAAAAGCATTTTGAGATCTAGCTTGTGCCAAAAATTGTCAAAAAACCCTGTAGTTTACGCTGCTGTTATCTGATCTAACGAAATCGGGCATTTTATACCGGGTGAGTCAGGAAACGCCAAATCTATTTTTTCCCATTTTTTTCAAATGGAACACCCTGTATATTATGACACCAAAGGAAAGCCCTTTGAAAGAGCTTTCCACTGATATTAAGGTTCAAGGGTCTATCTTTCATGGGTGCCAAGATATTTGATGGGAAAGTGGCACAATTCGAGGTTTATTAAAAAATTACACTCAATTTTCAATTGTCTTGTGAATTTTCGCTGAAATCGGCTCTTTTCAGTAAGAAAATTTTGAAAATAATTCTTATACTCGGAGAAAAAAACCGTACTTCAGTACAGAAAAGTACTTAAGTATAAAATAGTCAACGTCTGATAAATTTAATTTTTTTTCTGAAATGTGTGTATAAATTCATGACATGGCAAGTATTTTCTAGCCCGAAGTAATTTTGTCGCGAAACGATTTACTATTTTAGAACGAAGGTGCTTAATAAAACGTACCTTTTCGTAGTTTCTTTTTTCAGCTTTTAGATAGTATTCTTCATTTTTCTAAAATAATACCAAAAAATACTTTCCTTATTAATTCAATGAAAGATAATAAAATTGTTGTTAAGTTTAGGAAGCTGTTGTTCCACGTACTATCATCGATAGAATAAATAAAAAATTGTAGAGAAATTCATATTGCTTCCAACTTTCAATTTATTGAAATAAATTTAAAAAAATCAAGTAGGTACCTGTCATAAAAATACCAGTCTTGTCAATAGTTCACTTTATTGTTGTAAAATTTTCTTATTGAAAAGAGCCGATTTCAGCGAAAGTTCACAAAACAATTGAAAATTGAGTGTAATTTTTTAATAAACCTCGAATTGTGCCACTTTGCCATCAAATATCTTGGCACCCATGATAGATAGACCCTTGAACCTTTATATCAGTGGAAAGCTCTTGCAAAGGGCTCTCCTTTGGTGTCATAATATACAGGGTGTTCCATTTGAAAAAAATGGGAAAAAGTAGATTTGGCGTTTCCTGACTCACCCGGTATAAAATGACCGATTTCGTTAGATCTAATAACAGCAGCGTAAACTACAGGGTTTTTGACAATTTTTGGCACAAACTAGATCTCAAAATGCTTTTCCGCTACGCCACAGTGAGCTCACAAAATTGGCACGTTTTTGGTACAAACTCACCCATATCATGGTAACGACCCATCGCAGACCCATCAAGTGGCATATCGATTGAGTCGTCTTTAAAAGGAGAATTCAAATATGTAATAATATACCTAGTGTTCCATTTAAAAAAACGTAAGTTTATGACATCACGCATAAATCGATCACCCTGTATATTTCAAAATATTGTTATACTATGCACCATTGTGTCCTCTATCATCTCGTTTTTGAAATTTTTCGATATCTCTTATAGGAGAGCCAGGACATTTGGCCGACGCGAGGCTGGGACACCCTGTATAACTTTTTAGAAAATAAACATATTTGAATGATTCAAATTTTATCTCAGTTTTGGACATAATATATAAAACCATTGTTTGTGTATTTGTTTAATAAAATCCTTCAGTTTGAATTCTTTTTTGTTATTTTGTTTGAAACAAATTAACGTTACGAATATCATTTTTACAATTAAGCTAAGTAGCAATATACAGTGTGTCCATGGATTGACGCAACAATAGGTATTTTATATAAAAAATTTTTGAGTTGGAATTTCATTTTCTGGAAACAAGCTTTGTTTCATTAAGAACAATTTTCTAGCGTAATTTTAGTTTTTCATAATCATGTAGGGCCCTGTTAACTAAGCTAAAAACCATTTTTACTTCTGGTAAAGTGCCTTTTCTGGAAGATATAGAAGAAAATGTTTTCAAGAAAAGTTGTTCAGAATAAAAAGTTAGGTCCTTATACAAAATTACAAAATATTTGGCTCCTTTGAATTTTTTCACAAAAGAAATAAAAGGCAATTCGCTTGAGAATTGTTCTAGTAACTGAAAATGTGGAGACATTTTAAAGGAGTGATGCTGTGAAAGGATAATTTTTGTCAAGTAAGTTGGCGATAAGTCACAAAATATTAATATCGAATGTTATGTAAGATTTCTTGTATTTAATAATAAATCCATTGTTTCCAATAGATTTCCTATTTTATACGCAGATAAAATTAATTTTTTGTGTCCCCCTGCAACTCATGCCCCGTATATACACTACAGCTTTTACCTCCGAGACCCCTATAAATTTACGTTACGAGCCGCCACTGACTGAAAAGTTACATTTTAAACCCGTAACTATATGTTTTTACATACAGGGTGGTCCGAAGTTTACCTGACAAACTTCGTCAGGTGATAGAGGGACTTAAAATAAGTGAAAAAGTTCCTATCAACTTATGTCCTTGTGATTGCTAACAAAGATACAGGGTGTTAAAGTTTTGTGAAAAACAAACCATTTCTTTAATAACTCCAAAATTATGAAAGCTATTGACTTGAAATTTTAGGGGCGGCGATGTTTTTTAAGCCTCAATTGTTTTACGGAATCTTGCCTTTGTACTGTTTCCAGTGGCTCCGTCACAGTGTGGGGGAGTTAAATTTTTCGCCGAAACTATGTAACGCCACTGCTTTGTACGGTTGTTTTAAAGATTTTCCGAATCTCAGCTCAATTTGGAAGAAAGAAGGTATCTTTTAATTTATTCGTACAACGCTTACTTTTCGAGTAAAACGGCTGTTTTTGCTTTATATCTCCACTAAAACACTAAAACCTTTACTACAATAATAATAAAATTAATAATCCTAGCTGCCCATGGTAAACAATGAAACATTATTGTCAGTCAATGTTTGACCTGTCACCCTGTCAGTTTTTATAGTGTTAATGTTGGGTATCAAGATGCCAAGATTGTTCAGCAATGTAAAATAAATCATAAATTTGCAATAAAGTTTAGTCATGGAAATTCTTTTTGCTATTTTACTCGAAAAGTAAGCGTTGTACGAATAAATTAAAAGATACCTTTTTTCTTTCAAATTGGGCAGAGATTCGGAAAATCTCAAGATCAACTGTATAAAGCAGTAGTGTTACATAGTTTCGACGAAAAATTCAACTCCCCCACCCCGTAACGGCGCCACTGGAAGCAGTACAAAGGCAAGATTCCGTAAAACAATAGAGGCTTTCATTGCATTGGACGGTATCCATTAGCCAGTCGCGAATTTACTAACTATCCTATTTTTAACTTAACGCAACAGGAGTTTAATACATACACATGAGACATTAACCCTCCCAGGACGGACCGGGGTACAAACTGTACCCCAAGTTAACGTTTTTATTAATATTTAGAAAATTAGCCGCATGCTAGATGCCCTGATTTTTTTAAGCCTATGTAAGAACCAGGTTGTTCTAATGGACAGATTAATTTCATGTTTAATTTTATTATTTTGATGTTACAAATAAAAATTGACTGTGGGGAACAATTTGTACCCCACTTCGTCAATTTTGGTTGCATAAAATTTCAGGCGTGTGCGTGATTCCTCTTCAATTCTAACCTCAAAATCGTGCCATACAGTCAGTTTTGTTGCGTTCGGTTATTTTTTACTTTGTAAGAATGTCTAAAAGGCAAAAACTAGACCTCACAAATAAGCGAGACCATCAAATAGCTCTCGAGTGGTTGGAAGAAAGTGATGATGACTTTGTTGATATAGTTATTTTCCTAACAAGTGCGGAAAGTGGTACTTTTCCGCACGCGACTGCCGTTGACCGAACGACTCGAAGCGGAGTTCGGTCAAGCAGTCGAGTGCGGAAAAGACAGTTTCCGCATGTGTTAGGAACAATATTTTTCCTAGGAGCGTGATCACATTTTCAAAATGTAATTATAACTTACTCAAAAATGCAAATAAAAATATAATTACTTTTCTGCACGCATTTTAGTTTCGAAAGTTGCACTTTTCCGCACTAGTGCGGAAAAATGTACTTTTCCGCACTATTGCAGAAAAGTGCATCTTTCGAAACTAAAATTCGTGTGGAAAAGTGATATTTTCCGCACGCTCGTAGTAAAAAATTATTACATCTGATGTTTCTGAAGTTGAAGATAATATTATTGATATATTGTTCATATAGCGCTGCATTTGATTTCATTCAATAGAGAAAAATGATGGGGTACATATTGTACCCCAGTACGTTAACGACGTAAAAATTTGAGCTCCGTCCTGGGAGGGTTAACAAGGACACTCTCTTCTCGCCCAGGGGCCTATCAGGGCATTTCGTTTAACACACGTGAGGGCCACGGTAAGAAAGTTAGCTTTCTGAGTTTTGAGTAATTATTGTCTCTCCCTATGTGAAAAAAAAAAAATTCCAAATCGTTTGTATTTTATTATAAATAATACACTGAGAAAAGCCCCAGCAATAAATTCTTTGCTAAGATTTTTTTAACTAGAGTAGCAATAATTTTATTTAGGTTCAATATATCTGTTCACTACATCAGAAAAAATCTCTTTACTGCGTCTTTGTATAGAGCATTTAGCTATACCATTAAAAATAAATGTTTTACTAAAAAATGCTGCAATAAAAAAGAAATTAAGTAGGGTAGTAGAAAAACCTTGCGATGGTAGTGAAACTTTTTGCTGTAACCATAACTATACTATACTGCATGTTGTGACGTCATCAGACGCAGTCGCAGACGAGCCATATCTTCAGATTCGATGATCTTATTAGCGGCCATATTTTTTCGAGGAGGGGAGAATAATATTTTAATTTTGTGCATTTATTCACTTTCATACTGATCCAGAGGACGAAAAATGTATTATAATAGTAATATCCTGTGATAATATGTGATTTAAAACTATTTTTTAGGAAAACCAGATTATCTTAATTAAGGAGCTAATTAAATACCACATCGATTAATTTCTAAACATAAGGAATATTTGAGGCGCGCGGACTCTAAAGAGGTATCTCATCCACATTTAACGAAAAAGTGACAGCGGCACATAATTTTAGCACCCAGCAGTGGTTCTATGATGCAAATTAAAGAAGTACAGATAAAATTTACGTAGACATATTATGTATTTCTAATAGAGATATAGACCATCCTACAGTAGTAACATAATTTGGTCTTATATGTACGGTGAGTAGTAATAAAGCTATTAAATGGTAATAAAAATCTTTGCCAGGAATGATATAACCTACTTTATACTAACAGTAAAGCTTATTTTCGGTGGCTAGATGAAAAACATTTTATAAAGTAACTTTACTATTGCAGTAAGGTAAGTTTGGCAAAGCGATTTTTACTGCCCTAGCAAAGTTCTTGGCAGGCGCCTATTCAAATAGAGTTTTTTTGCTGCTGTAGCTTGATTTTTGGCTGTCACTGCAAGAATCTTCTCTCAGTGTAGCAAGCAGATCAAGTAAGTTTGGTCTGTATCTCCGAAACGCGATTCTCTTTTTTTCTGCGACAGATTACTTAATAAATGAATTATTGTCAATATGTTACTGCAGAATAACAAAACATTTTCCATGGCAATACTGATTTTATGCAAAATTCGAAACATTTAATTGAATTAATCCTGTCATTATTTTGTGTTTTAAATTAAATTATTTACCTTTAATTATTCCTCAGTATTGATCAATTAAAATAATAATTAAACTATGTAAAAAACTGTAATTATAAATAATTGGTTTTAGTTAGGAGTTATTTATTATTTCTTTGCGTATTTTTAAAAGTGAATAACATATTATAATAAATAACACCACATTTAATTACGACCCCCTTTATCCCAGAAGGCTCTAGAAGAGCCTTGTGCGGGAGAAATACACATTTATACACATTTAAAGACAAGGGACACACATCCAATATCCGTGTAGAATGTAAAAATCCATTGCCACGACCGGGATTCGAAACCGGGACTTTTGGGTGAGAGGCAGGTACGCTACCATCTCGACCATCAGTCATACATATTAAATACATTGTAGGAAGTCTGTAATAGACCTATCCAGGTAGTGCAAGCGAGAAAGATAAATACAGCGTACTATGTGTTAAGTAAAGCAGTAGAGCCGTGCGTAGTTTGTTCTGCGCAATACAAGGGCAACTGTTCGGCCGAGAACCCTTGCATGTATTTGTGCATGTTTTTATATCTAATCCATTTTCATGGAAACGGTTAACTTTATTAAGAAATCATAGAACGACTTTTTTATAGCAGACAAAATTTCCTTTCGAACAATGTATAGCACAAACCATATGCTTTTTGTATAACGGCCCCAGATACGTTTCAATTACGGACAAATTAAAAAATGAATGAGTTTATTAAGATTCCTTAAATTTTGAACCACTCTTACGTCTAAACTATTAAAGATAGATATATGCCATCACTGACTTTCTTATAGAAAATTTAATTCTCTATAAATTTGTTTATATACATTTTCATCATATTTGTAACGGTTTTGGCAGCGTTTCGAGTCAAACATGCCGCAGTAAATCGATGCGTGGTTCGTTCTAAGCACCTGAAGAGACACACGCTTACCGTGGCTGCCTGATTCTATTGAAATACAATGGTCCAGACTTGCAGCTGAGAATTGTTTATATGCAAAATGCATATAAACAATTTTATAGAGAATCAAATTTCCTATAAAAAAGTCCGTGATGGCATATATCTATATTCAATAGTTTATACGTGAGAGCGGTTCAAAGGTGAAAGAGTCGTAAAAAAATGAATTAATTTTTAAATTAGCCCCTTAATTGAAACGTATCCGGGTCGTTATACAAATAGAATATCGGTTGCGTTATACATCGTTGGAAAGGAAATTTTGTCTGCTATAAAAAAGTCATTCTATGATTTTTTTATAAAGTTAACCGTTTTCATGAAAATGGAAAAAATATAAGAACGTGCACAAAAATCTATTTATTCTCTCGTCGACGCTATTGCCCTTCTGTTGCGCACGCACCATACTGTGTGACGTATTTACCGCATCTCACCAGGATCGGTCTATTAATACTAATTGAAATACCAATTTGGGAATGATACTTGCATTTACCAAATCAACTTAAATGTAAAAAACCGCTGCCAATTATGGGATCAAAACTTCCTCACCGTGTGGTGGTGTTTATAATAAAAGTAATTTTTGACGTATTTTGTTTTTTGACGTACCTATTTTGACGTTTTTGACGTATCTTGTTCTTTGGCGTATTTTGTTTATTTCAACATTTGGACACAATATCATAATGGATTTGTATATTAGATCCTATTTCTAATCGTTCATCACAAATAATTTTTTTTGTAAAGTTAGAAATAGAAAAGTTGGGGTTCGGTAGACCCCATTCCAGTGGACCGATTTTGCTCATCAACGAACTCAATCTTTTCCCTGATCTCTAGAACGTGTATACCAAATTTAAAAGCTTTATCTCAAAAACTGTAGCTGCTATCGCGATACACACACACTGACAAAAAAATTTTTTGTTTGAAATTTTGTGTTTCGTCATAATTCGTCGAGAATCGTCCAGAAATGCAATAAAAATTTTCAAAACTTTTTTCACGAATACATATCTTTCTTACTTTTGGCGAAAATCGAGATCTCCAGTCCGCGTTGAGCCCGCCACTCCTCCTCCTTTAAGAGATTCCTCTGCAAAAAAAGCAAATTCCTTTTCCGCTCCCATAATCCCTAACCCATATCGTGACGAATTCATACAATATAAAGAAAAACTAGTTTGTCAAATAGCAACTTATGTCCAAAACATAGTCAACAGTTTTAATAGTAACGCTAGTCAAAATATTAATTTAGAAAACGATCATAAAATTAAAGAATGATATCTTATCAATCATAGACCTGGGTAATATTACAACAGAAGTAATAAATATCAGTGACAATGAATCCACATACTAATAAAAAAATTAAAGTTCTTCAGTGGAATTCTCGATCTGTCATAGCCAATAAAGGCCACTTACAAAACTTCTTAAACAGGAATAAGATAGATATAGTTATGCTTTCCGAGACTTGGATCAAACCAAGCTCAAATTTCTCCATCGATGGCTATAATTTTGTAAAAAAAAACAGAAATTACGGTAAAGGCGGTGTAGGTATACTTATCGCCAAAAACCTTAGGTACACAGAAACTATAATAAACCACAATTTTAACACTAATATAGAAGTGTGCGCAATTTACATAGCAGATTATACTCTTTCGTTAGTTTCATTATATAAACCTCCCAATATTTGCACAAATAAAACTGATTGGGAAAATTTATTTGCGCAATTCTCATGTCCTACAATTATTTGTGGTGACTTCAACTCCCACCACAATTTATGGGGCTCCTACCAAGAAAATATTTCTGGGAAATATTTGGTTGAATCTCTAGAAGATTCTAATTTCGTCATATTAAATAACGGTAGCCCCACTCGTGTAACCCCACCAAATCATCTCCCCTCGGTTGTTGACCTTACCCTAGTAAGTAATGATTTAGTAAGTAAATGTAGCTGGAGTATTTTACCTGACACAATGGGGTCAGACCACTTTCCAATATTAATCGATTTTGAAGTTAATAATCTGCCAAAAATCATAAACCCTGCAACGAAGTGGCAGGAAAAGTCAGCTGATTGGTTGGCATTCCAGGCCCTTATAGAAAATACAATTTGTGAATTACCAGATGACTTATGCAATATAGATCAATTTAATGCTTTAGTCTCTTCTATAAGTAATGCGGCCTCTAGCTCTATGAAAACAAATAAACCTTTCGCACTAAAAACTGCCCGTCCCATATGGTGGGATGAGGAATGTTCCAACAAAAATAATTTTAGACGTGAGGCGTTGTCCAAATACAAAAATCAATCCAATTTAGAAAATTATTTAAATTATAAAAATATAGACGCACAAACTAAACGATTATTCAAAAATAAACAAAAAGAATGCTGGAAAAACTTTTTAAATAAACTAAATAAAAATACACCTCCAACAGAAATATGGAACTTCATTAAAAAAATTAACAATAAACACTTTCAAATCAAAAAAGGATCAATATCACAGATACTCGTCGATAATTATTAGACAACTTTGCACCTGCTTATGTACCGAACAATATATTGCAACCAAACCAACCGAACCTCGACACGATGACATATGACGACCAATTATTGAAATGTTTCACTATAGCAGAGTTAGACATCTCTTTACAAAGTACAAAAAACTCGTCTCCCGGTATAGATAGCTTATCTTATAAAATGCTAAGAAATCTTCCTTACTCTGCAAAACGTCTACTCCTTCAAATATTTAACAATTGGTGGTTAAATGGAGACTACGTCCCTCAGTTTAAAGAAATTGTTATATGTTTATTGCTGAAACCAAATAAGGACTCTCTGTTACCTTCATCGTATAGACCAATTTCTCTTATGTCTTGTTTGGTTAAGATATTCGAAAGAATGATTAAATTAAGGCTAGAATGGCAATTGGAAAATAGGTCATTATTACCGCAGTCTCAGTATAGTTTCCGGAAAGGGAAGGGTACGGTTGACGCAGTTGCACAATTGGTATCTGATATCCAGTTAACCTTTTCTCTGAATATGTATTCGGCCTGTTTATATGTCGATTTAAAAGGTGCATATGACGCAGTTGACTTGGAGATACTGAATGTTAAATTGTGCAATATGGGTATCGGAATGAATGCAGCTGCATGTATCACGGAACTATATAATGGTAGAACAATTTTCATTAGAGACCATAACAATAATTTGCATGGACCCAGAACTGTTTCCAAAGGCTTCCCCCAGGGCTCCGTCCTGAGTCCACTATTATTCAATGTATATACACAGGACTTGCATAGCATATTTAATACGCCACTAAAAGTTATTCAGTATGCAGATGATATATGCATATACACCAGACAGGATTCATATGGAGAATGTGTAGAGGACCTAAAACACATAATACGCCGCCTTAAAATCTGGTTATTTGATCACGGTTTTAGTATAAGTCCTGTAAAATCTGCTATTATGTTTTTTACCAGACATAGACACAGGACACCTAATACTATAAAACTTAGCGATCTCGATATACCAATAGTAGACCATTATAAATACTTAGGTATAGTCCTAGACAACAAACTTCTATGGTCTAAACACATTAATCACATTAAAAATAAATGTGAAAAAGGCATAAACATGTTAAAGTGCGTATCAAAAAGTAAATGGGGTGCAGATCCGAAAATCGGCCTCACGTTTTACAGGTCTTACATTCGATCTATATTGGATTATGGCTGTGTGCTATATGGGTCATCCTCTAATACGAATTTAAAAATATTAGATCGTATTCAGTACAAAGCTATTCGCATGTGTATCGGAGCTATGAAATCCTCACCGTGTCCTGCTATTCTGGTGGAGGCCCTTGAGCCTCCTTTGAGCCTGAGGCGACAGTTTTTGGCCAGCAAATTTATTATTAAACACAGATCCATGAACAACACCTCAATATTAAACTGTGTGTATAGACTTTCAATAGAAAATCTGACTAATAAATACTGGAAATTAAAAAATAGTCCTCCTCTTGCAGATGCATTAATTGAAACAAGTAGACATGAAAAATTTATAACACCTAATGACAAATACCCTATTTTTAACTTAGATTATGATGTTTTAATTTTCAAGCCAACAGTTATATTCCCTAGATTTACAGAATTCCATAGAATTAATAATAACCTTCTGAATTCTATACTGAGCAGTCACAATAATGACATTATCATTTACACTGATGGGTCAAAATGCAGTGAAGGGACAGGATGTGCCTTCTTTGTAGCTAATAGCAATCAATCCTTCAAATTTGCTCTGCCGGATATGAGTTCCATTTATACTGCCGAAGCTTACGCAATTCAATGCACCTTATCTTGGTTAACCGAAAACAATGCAAGCAACGATAACTATGTCATCGTGTCGGATTCTAAATCTGTCTTAAAAGCCATTGGTAATACAACCGAGAAATCTGGTAAAAATGAAATCATTTGCGACATTAAAAAGAGACTAGTAGACCTACATAGAAAGGGAACGAGTATAACCTTTATATGGACAAAGGGACATGTAGGGGTTGTTGGAAATGAAACTGCAGATAAACTTGCTAAAGAACTGCAAGAAATTAATTACATTGCAACAAACGATGATCTAGTTAACACATATAAGCATGATATTCGTGAGAAATGGAAGACACAGTGGTCGGATTTCAGCAGAATGTCTCACAACCATTACACCCTCATACACCCTAATTTACCTAAAACAATCCCCCATATTTTCAGCTATTCAGTCTCAAAATTTTATTCATCCACAATAACAAGATTGAAACTAAATCATGGTCGCTTTCCTTCCCACATGCACAAAATTGGCTTGCAAGATTCCCCATTATGTACTTGTGACAACACCTCTGTTGGAGATCTAAATCACTTATTTTTTTCCTGTCCTAATTTTACACAATCTAGACTGATTCTAGAAAACAAATTAAAATTTTATAATATCCAATTTCCTTTAAATATTACACACCTATTGAGCCTGAATAACAAACATATATTTGATATTCTAATTGAATTCATTAAATCAACCAAATTAGACATCTAATAAGTATGTTTATATATATATATATATATATATATATATATATATATATATATATATATATATATATATATATATATATATATATATATATATATATATATATATATATATATATATATATATATTTTTTCCTTCCATTGAATTTTCTGTGGCTACAGGACCATAGTCCATTGCCATTCCCCCCCCCCCCACACACACACACACTTTTGGCGAGGAAGTAAAATTAATAATAAAGCTAAACAGTTATAAATAAACGTTTAACACTAAAGTTAATCTATATTTGTATGTACAGGGTGTCCAGCTTAAAGGTATTTCCCCCTTTATTTTCGCTATTCTCAACATATTTTTGCCATTCAAAAACTTTTCTTGATCAGTTTTTAATGAACTTTTCGGATCTGCAATAACATCTTCTCTACGTCAACAAAATACAGGGCGCTTAAAATTTTTTTTTTTAAATATAACGACCCTATATTTATTATATAAAAAAAAACACAAAAAACATAAAACACACCACAGAAATTAGACAACCCCCAAATCCAAAGCCGGTGCCCGGTCTCGAACCGGGACTCGATAGGCAGTGTAGCCAGAGCCATGTCTGTCACTCACGCCTTAGCCCACTGCGCCACCGAGTCGGTTGTTTCGATAGACCCTTTCAAGCTGAATTCAAAAATATATAACACTTATATATTTATTTCACAAATAACATTATAATAAAGATAACAAACAAAAAAAATTTTTTTAGGCCCTGTATTTTGTTGACGTAGAGAAGATGTTATTACAGATCCAAAAAGTTCATTAAAAACTGATCAAGAAAAGTTTTTGAATGACAAAAATTTGTTGAGAATAGCGAAAATAAAGAGGGAAACACCTTTAAGCTGGACACCCTGTACAGGGTGATCCATAACTCTATTTTCATCGTAAATAATTCGGTTGCTGTTAATATATTTGATTGTTTTCAAATGTATATATATGTAGAAAGTCCTGCAGAATCCGAATATGTATTCAGAAAAACAATTGAATGCCAATTTAAAATAATAATAATAAAAATACAATTTTCTTAAAAAATTTCACCCTGTATATTATTGCATAAAATGATATGGTAACATATTATAAACATACACATGATACTCATTGCTGTTTCCAACTTCCGGTTTAGCCGGAAGTGCTTACAATTTATAGCAATTTTTTATTAACCCTGTATATTTCAATTATTTCAGATAATACTATCGATTACGAATCCAATGAAAACATCATAGTTTCACCATTTTATGAGCGAAATAATTCACAAAATTCAAATTTTATGATACATAATACATATTAAATGCACAAATTTTAAATTATTCTAGTAGGCGACATGCTTGAAAAAATTGCCTATCCGATTGTACCTGTCATTACTATAGTCGAGTAAACTTTAACTTGGCGTGTGGATGAGTTGATATTGTGCGTGTTATTGTATTTTCTCTTGCACACAAAATTGAAGCAATGGCCCAAAACCATTGTTTACGTATAAACATTGAGTAAAAATAATAAAGAGGCGCAACTGTCAAGGTTTCGAGATTTTAGTGATGTATTTTTTCACCAATAGCTTCATGATTGTCTTCAATTTTAAGGGCGATACAGCCACATTACAAATACCTTCCCGTAGCACTAAAAATTGATGACAATCATGAAGTTATTGGCAAAGAAATACAATACTAAAATCTCGAAACCTTGACAGTTGCAACTCTTTATTATTTTTTACTCAATGGTATAAACATACGTGAATAATGTTTTTGGGTTATTGCTTTAACTTTGTGTGCAAGAGAAAATGAAGTAGTATGCACAATATCAACTCATCCACACGCCAAGTTAAAGTTTTCTCGACTATATATTATTGATATTGTTAGGGCGTTTTCTGTAATCAAAATGAAATAAAAAAATAAATAAATAATAAATAAAAAATAACAGATGAAATTAACAATTTAAACAATAATCCAACAAATTTTAGAAACTTACGAAACAATTTAAAGAAACGATTAAATTGTTATGTTGAACAGGAAGGGCATTTAATTGAACATTTATTGTAAGCGAAGTTTTATTATGTTTGTTTTGTTACTTTAATTCATTTGTTTATAATTATTTTTGTTTATTAAATAAGTTTATTAAGTAAAACTTTTTTTTGAAAATCTCGCTTATAAAATGGTGAAACTATGATGTTTTATATATCATTGGATTCGTAATCGACAGTATTATCTGAAATAATTGAAATATACAGGGTTAATAAAAAATTGCTATAAATTGTAAGCACTTCCGGCTAAACCGGAAGTTGGAAACATCAATGAGTATCATGTGTATGTCTATAATATGTTACCATATCATTTTATGCAATAATATACAGGGTGAAATTTTTTAAGAAAATCGTATTTTTATTATTATTATTTTAAATTGGCATTCAATTGTTTTTCTGAATACATATTCGGATTCTGCAGGACTTTCTACATATATATACATTTGAAAACAATCAAATATATTAACAGCAACCGAATTATTTACGATGAAAAGAGAGTTATGGATCACCCTGTACATAATGATAATTTATATTTTGACACCCCCCTAAACTTTGTTATTTTTGGAAAAAGAACAAAGTGTAAAGACAGAAGTTTTAGTTATTTTTGCGTAGATTTTAAATACGATATCAGAAAAACATTTGAGTAACGCTAAAAACGCTTGTAATACAAACTTGTGTTTTTTGTACAGTAACACGCTGTATGAAAAGGAAAATAGTACAAAAACCGCCAAAAGATAAATATACAGTGTTATATATTATTGAAAAGCTATTTTCATGCTCTTTCATATTCCAAAAATACATGAGCATGTTGTCAAAAAATATTATAACTTTTTTTTGGCGATACTCCATTGTTTTTCTGATATCGTATTTAAAATCTACATAAAAATAACTAAAACTTTTGTCTCTACACTTTTTCCTTTTTCCAAAAATAACAAAGTTAGGGGGTGGTGTAAAAATATAAATCATCACCCTGTACAGGGTTAGTTTTATTAATGTAAACCCCCCATTATTATTTTTATTTTTGACCGATTCGAAAAATAAAAAAACTGCTAAGAGACTTTTCGCACCAACAAATTTGGTGAAATTCTGAGAGACTTCAATTTTGTCTAAAATTCGTCCAGAGGCGTGCATCAAAAGATTAAATGTAAATTTTCTGAACAACGGCTTGTCATATCAAAAAGTGCCAAGAGACATAAAATGTTTGTTTTTTCTTGCTTTATTGAATTAAACTGGAAACATGGGAAAATATCAGTGGCGTACTACTTTTTTGTAAAAAAGAACCTTAGTAAATCCATATATCTACGCCCATGGTTAACTAAAGTAGTGGTTTGTTATTCTAAAATAGGCCTCTAAATTGTATGTAAAGAATTGATAATTTTGGATTCGATACTTCTTAGCATTCTGGAAATATAAATATAAATCCATATTTATTTTCAAACTTTAACACCCTGTATCTCAAAACTAAGCATTTCTCAACCTATGTTTATATGCACTTTTTTTAATATTTTTCAAATGTCTATCGACTGTTAAAGTCCTGCTACAAAAAACTGGAACACCCTGTATATATTTTTTTATTACTCTTATTTTGAATACAGTAGGATTGAAATAAATCGCACTCCTATTCGTTTGTTCATTTTATAAAAATATAGTTAACTTTTAACCACGGTAGTAAAAAGAGTAGGTACTAGCCTCCCAGTTTCAATTCCCTCTAGAGCCAATAAAATTTAAAAAAAATGTTTTTTGTGTACCATGAATATCTAAAGAAGAAACTTCTACATTACTTATACTTATATATTTCGTAGGTAAAATCCATTTAATTGCTAATAAACCGCATTTCCTACAACATGTACCAAATTGGGTACAATGAAATAATTAGTCTAAAGAATTTTTCCCCAACTATGCTTATAATTAATTTTTTTAACGTACATCATGATTAATCTACAAAAAATGGATAGCCATAGAATATTGATGATGATGTTTACATGCAATTTCAATATGCGGAATTGTACTTTGTCATCCAATATATTTAAAAAATAAACACCAAGTACATTATAATATTAAACCAAAGTTAGAGATACTAAGAATTAAAAATAAAATATAGTGATGGTTTCAATTGTTGGTGGTATGTTACAACTAAATATGTGGCGAAACCTGTTGTAAAGAAAATACTGGAGACCAAGATTTTAATAGGGATTTATTTACTTGAATCTTTTAATAAACGCAATAACACCACTCCATTAAACTCTTTTAACAGTATTTATATAAAAACCTCAGTGGAATTTAGCTTTTTCTTGCAACGTAACGATGGCTATTGTGTTTGAGGTATACAAATTATGTTTCTTTATAGAAATCAAATAAAAGGGCAAGAGTACTGCATTGCCTAAAGCTTATTGATTCCTGACATTTAATATTTCATGTTTATAGGTCGAGTCAACTATAATCTAAAATTAAACTTTATTTAAAAAATACACGTTCTGATATATTTCTAATTCTGCACATCAATTTTAAAAACAAAAAACCATTTAGTAATAACAACAATAATCGAATAATTAGATTACAAATTTTCCTTGGCATAACCACGGTCGACTCTAGCTAACGGGCCATGAATAGGCCCGCGGCGCGCTGTTGCCAAACGTTAGATAGTTGTCTACTTTGACGCTGATATTTTACTAGTTTTACGAGTTGATTTTTGAGATTTTTTGACGGTATTTGTCGTTACGATGTTACAAGCAGGTAATTTGTCGCACATGGGTTTTTCATTACAGAAAACTCAATAGACAATGACAGTTTTACTTCGATTATTTATTAAAAGTATTTCCGGAAGCCTCTCTAAATACATATTTAAGTCTGTCTTGTTCTTTTCTCTGCATTAATGTTTCATCAAAACTGACATAATTACTACCACCCAATAGTCTATATTTACCAAACCTTTTTTTCTAATTTTTCAGTTGTAAATTTACCAGGTAAAACATATGATATTTCAAACTTTTTAAAAGAGTACTCAAAAAAATCTGTTCCACTCACTTTTCCGTGAAAATGTTAATGTTTAACACCGACATCGCAAAGTGAAATCTACACGTAAACAGTATGATATATGTACAACGGCAAACAATAAGATTCTAAAGTTCCATCAAAAAATGCCGGTGATTGACGTCACGCCCAGCACGGTGAGATTCGATTTCCATCGTTTGTTCTCGGCCAGTGGTCGTAAACTTAAAAATAATATTAATTTTAATTAACAAATACATTAATATAGGGTACATTGTTGTTAAAATTTTATTGTTATTCATTTTTTTATAGCATTAACTATCTTTTAGAACCAATTTTGCTTAAAAATCTCGTATATGAGCATACCCTATTACAATTAATTCGTCAAGAAATGTTACTGTCAATGTGTTTAAAAAAATATTATTCAAATAAAATTTCTGGATAAAATTGTGTATCGTACACGTGTTTGTAACACCGCGTATATTAAAAGTATTATAATGATCAACTAAGTATTATTGCAAACTAATTTAACATATTTATTCTTTTCACATATTACTTTCTTTTATAAAGGAAAGTGGTGACATGTTCAAAATAATACACTTTAAAGTAACAAATTTGGTAATGACGATGGTATACCATTACGTGTATTAAAATATTATGTTAATGATATGCATAATAATAAATAAAATAATAAATATATACCTCATGTTAGATTTGAATATTTAGGTTTCAAAAATATTTTTGAAAGGTTCAACAAACCGTTATACGAAACACTATAAACAGTTACTGGCTGTCTCGCTGGACTCTAATAATGGAAAAAAATACAAAAACGTTGTTCTATAGCAGGATTAGTAAATTTCCTCTTTTTTTTATGTCAGAGATAGTTAAAAAATAATTTAAATATATAATTATAGAAAATTGCAGGGTAATGACTCTAATTTAAGATTGTTAAAATTATTTACTATGAGAGTTAAAACTAGTTTTATTAACTGCTTTTGGCCACTATCGACTGTAACTAGTAAGATATTTATATATTTATAATTTTATATTCATTGAACTTAATTCTGGGAATCACGCCAAATTCTAAAAAATAAATAGAAATAAGAAAATTGCCAAAATATGTCAAGATAAAAGTGTAGTATCAAAGGCAAACCTCAACAGTTTGCCCCAGAAAACCACTGTATATAGTTCTAAATGAATATAAATACAATATTGTTATCTAAAATTCGTATCAGTGGTTTTCTAGTATTTTACACTAGAAAATATAATAACAAAATGTATATTATATAATATATAGATATATATATATATATATATTTATATGAAATGTAAAAAACAATTATAAAACAATAACTTATCTTAACAGAACGTTTCGAACCAAAGTCTAGGTCCTTTTTCAACTGTGATTACAAAAAATTAATGACTTGTCAAAAAAGATCAATTTGAGACCTGACACTGATTATTAATTAATGCATAGATCACTAGATAAAGAATTCTAATTTATTTTGATATTTCCGTCACGTACTTCTTTTTGGAGAATCGGTAGCCAGACCTCGTCTAGCAACACTGAACTAGTAGAGACGCAGTCGGTACTATTTAGTTGAATACAGGCACTCTCTTTAAGTTTTCGTTTATTACAATGTGTCTAAGTTTGAATTATTTTTGCCTGTGTCCAACTAAATCTGTGGCCATTACTCCAAGCATGTTGTGCCAGTGTAGATTTATCAACTTGGTAATTTTTAACGTTATTTTTGTGTTCAGATATTCTAACTTCTAATGGTCTAGACGTCTCACCTATATATATATAGCTTTTCACACTCGCATGGAATGCTATAAATACAATTTTTAGATTTTTGAACACTGTTAAAAGGTTTGGTTTTTGTTAAGAATGATCTGATGGTATTGCAAGTTTTAAAGGTGGTTCTTATATTGAACTTATTACCAAGTCGTCTAAGTCTATCAGAAAAACCAAAAATATATGGAATGGTCATTGTGGTTACCGGTTGTTCTCTCAAAATTCTCTGTTGTTGCTGATTTTGTCTATTCTCAATTTCAAGAAATGATTTCTCAACAAAATCCTGTGGATAATTATTTTCTTTTAAGACAGTTTTTATAAAAAGTTTTTCGTTATTAAAAATTTCATTTGTTGAAGAGATTATTTTAGCTCTTTCATACAAACATTTAATTACACCTTTTTTAACATTTAGGTGGTGGGTGGAGTTAAAATTCAAATATCTATTTGTATGAGTCTTTTTTTTCTATATACATTAGTTTCCAAAATATCTGTCTTATTAATTAATACATCTAACATTCTTAACAAAAACCAAACCTTTTAACAGTGTTCAAAAATCTAAAAATTGTATTTATAGCATTCCACGCGAGTGTGGAAAGCTATATATAGGTGAGACGTCTAGACCATTAGAAGTTAGAATACCTGAACACAGAAATAACGTTAAAAATTACCAAGTTGATAAATCTACACTGGCACAACATGCTTGGAGTAATGGCCACAGATTTAGTTGGACACAGGCAAAAATAATTCAAACGGAGACACATTGTAATAAACGAAAACTTAAAGAGAGTGCCTGTATTCAACTAAATAGTACCGACTGCGTCTCTACTAGTTCAGTGTTGCTAGACGAGGTCTGGCTACCGATTCTCCAAAAAGAAGTACGTGACGGAAATATCAAAATAAATTAGAATTCTTTATCTAGTGATCTATGCATTAATTAATAATCAGTGTCAGGTGTCAAAGTGATCTTTTTTGACAAGTCATTAATTTTTTGTAATCACAGTTGAAAAAGGACCTAGACTTTGGTTCGAAACGTTCTGTTAAGATAAGTTATTGTTTTATAATTGTTTTTTACATATCATATAAATATATATATATATCTATATATTATATAATATACATTTTGTTATATTTTCTAGTGTAAAATACTAGAAAACCACTGATACGAATTTTAGATAACAATATTGTATTTATATTCATTAAGAACTATATACAGTGGTTTTCTGGGGCAAACTGTTGAGGTTTGCCTTTGATACTACACTTTAATCTTGACATATTTTGGCAATTTTCTTATTTCTATTTATTTTTTAGAATTTGGCGTGATTCCCAGAATTAAGTTCAATGAATATTAACTATCCGCCACAAATAAACTACAAACAATATTTATAATTTTATATTTATAAGTAAAGTAATATAATAATTGTATATTATTATTAACATTTCGCTCTAAAATGGCAATAAAAGTTGCTCAAACATACAAGTTAATATTCTCCTAGGAAATATGTTGTATAACTCAATCAATCAACACATTTTAAAACGAAGAATCAATGGTGTCCTTTTATAGTTATTATTATGGTGAGAAAAAAATCTAATGGTACCATTTATATACCTACATTAGGTAGTTTTATTTTTTCCTATTTTGGCTTTGGCTGCAAATTTTGACCTAGGCTTTTTGAGCCACCCTGTATACTACTACTTTGACTAACAAATTATGCAAAAACCAAATAGTAAGAAAAAACAAAAAAATTAGCTTAAATATATAAATTCAATTCCAAAAAATTTCATCTCAACTATTTTATTACACGCGACTTAAGAAAAAACACAAGGACACTCATTCACATCAAGGGGTCCAACTTGATGACTTGATTATTTTCACTTACATGAAAAGGACCACGAACAACGTGGTTTAATCTAGTTCACGGATGTACGGTGTTTTAAAAATATGAAACTATTGTTTTAAAAAATAATATGGAAGCTATTGTTTTGCCTAATTTTTCCCGAAATTTTCATCACATGTATATTTTTGCAGGTTTTTAATGATTAATAGGTAAATGAGTTTCGTTGCAAAAGTTAACGGCAAAGTTATTAACAGTAAAAGTTCAAAAGTAAAAATGTTTAGAATTGAAAAATTTCATTAGGCATATTTATTCTAACCGACTCGGTAGCGCAGCGATTTAGACCATGCATGACAGGCATGGCTCTGGTCACACTGCCTATCGTGACAGGGTTCGAGGCCCAGCGTCAGCAATGGCAATGTCGGTAGGTGGTAGGGACGTTTGTCTGTATTTTCTAATGTGTCTAATCTTCCGGACAGCTTTGGCTTTGGATTTGGGGGTTGTCTAATTTCTGTGGTGCAGGAAAACACATAAACCAATCAGTACAGCTATTTTATTATAATGGGTATCAAAATAGACTTTTATTTGGTAGTACCATATTAGAATCATATTCACCTAATGGTATTACTGTTGACAATTTCTATTCATCATTATCCAAAATACACTCAGTTCCATAAAAAGCGACGCACTCGATTTTTCGGGTAATTTTAAAGTTCTGTAGTTCTTAAACCGGTGGACCGATTTGAACAGTTTTTTTCTCAGTTTATAGCAAAATTCATTCTCTATGAGCCGGATTGGAAGCAATGGTGAGTTCTTCCATATTTCATGGAAATTAATGGACAATTTTAAACTCAAGTTTTTTCACAGGTTTTCAAAACACCCTGTGGATTATTCTCGCATTCATGGAAAAATTATTCATTCTGCAATCGATGAACCATTTTTTAATAAACATTTTGTTTTTTTATTCATTGATTTATCTCTAAAATTGTCCGAATTACAACTTTTTTGCTGAAACCTTGCGTTTTACCAACTTTCTGAATTTACCGAGTTTTATAAACTGATACGAATTTTAAAAAACATTTTTATTAAACACAAAATTATAAACTTGTTCAGGATTTATTTAAGGCATTTTGTGTAATTTTAGTCTCTAAAACTTCTTTAATGACACTAAATTAATGACACAACAACAAAGTATGGAGACATACAACAAATTAATTGCTATGGCAACGGCAATTGCTTTTTCAAAAGCAATGTGATCCTACAATGAAATAAATTTCCACCTCTTTATTTTTTGAAGGACAAATGAATTACCTACCAATAAATAAAAAAAAATTCAAAATCGGTCCACTGGTTAAAAAAAAAAGAAAAAAGTTAGGTCAAAAATCAAATGCGTCACTTTTTTTGGAACTGAGTGTATTTAAAAACCTTGACAATTTCTATTGGTTTATATGCTATACAATGCTGCAGTGAGTATGACCACTCATCATGTGCATCATTTCTCAATACACGAAAAAACAGGGTTCACGTAAAAACGTTATATCTCGGAAAATACCAGCAATAAAACAGTGAACAAAAAAACAAAATGTTTATTAAAAAATGGTTCATCGAATGCAGAATAAATGATTTTTCCATGAATGCGAGAATAATCCATAGGGTGTTTTGAAAACCTGTGAAAAAACTTAGGTTTAAAATTCTCCATTAATTTCCATGAAATATGGAAGAACTCACCATTGCTTCTAATCCGGCTCATAGAGAATGAATTTTGCTATAAACTGAGAAAAAAAATGTTCAAATCGGTTCACCGGTTTAAGAACTACGGAACTTTAAAATTACCCGAAAAATCGAGTGCGTCACTTTTTATGGAACTGAGTGTATATAGTATATACAACTTTTATTTTTAGCTCAACAATTACCCATTAATATTATGTAGATGAATTTACCTTGAATTTAAATAGCTAGTATCGTTACTTCCGTCGTTATATAAAACTATAAATAAACAAATAAAATTCTTCTTTAAAAGGAATAAATAGACATAATAATTCAATTTGTGCACATTTTACATTAGGAGAGATATTTAAAAAACAATTTTTACGTTATACCGGGTGACCACGACATGAGGTTACACTCTATAACTTCTTTGTTATTAAACCGATTAATTTGAAATTTACAGGTGAGGCATAACATCTAAATGCGCAACTTTTGACACTTGGTGGCTTTATTTCTTACTTCCGATTTAGCCGGAAGTGATATTAACTTTCTTATTTTAAATACAACTCTACCTGTTTTTGTAATGTATCTTATTCGTTATAAAATTTACAATACAATGATATGTCACACAATGACATTTCATTTCAAAATGGCCGAAAAATTAAATTTTTTCAAAAATATTAAAATGTCAATTAAAATATATTGAAAAATAATTTTTTCCCAAAGTTGGCCGTGAAATCAAAAGAGTAATGAATTTGACATGTTTAATTTTTAATTTGTACAAAAATTTCGTTTTGGCCGAAAGATATTAGGAAAATAAGATAAATATTTTTCTGCAATTTTTAAATACTCAAAACTATTTTTTTTTTTAAATACACCTACCTGACTTTTTTTTAAATTTTGCAATTGCTTGTTTCTTCTCTTTGATTTAATGCCATTAACGTACCGAATTATTCACAAAATATAAAAATTAAATAAAAATTTCTCCTAATATTTATTTTATTTTTCTAATATCTTGCCGCCAAAACTAAATTTTGATGCAAATTAAAAATTAAACATGCCAAATTCATTACTCTTTTGATTTCACGGCCAACTTTGGAAAAAAATTAATTTTCAATATCTTTTAATTGACATTTTAATATTTTTGAAAAAATTAAATTTTTCGGCCATTTTGAAATGAAATGTCATTGTGTGACATATTATTGTATTGTAAATTTTATAAGGAATAAGATACATTACAAAAACAGGTAGAGTTGTTATTAAAATAAGAAAGTTGACAACACTTCCGGCTAAATCGGAAGTAAAAAATAAGGCTACCAAGTATCAAAAGTTGCGCATGTAGATGTTATGCCTCACCTATAAATTTAAAATTAATCGGTTTAATAACAAATAAGTTACAGAGTGTAACCTCATCTCGTGGTCACCCGGTATACACATAAAACATGCTATTATTATATTTAATACACTTTAATACAACTACCACCTGCTGTGAGAAATAGTTTATATTCAGAACAGATAGTGAACGTGTAAAAATTACAGTAGTTACACAGTGCAGTGTCTTAAGGGGATAATAGCACCCAACATATTTTTGAAAATTCTTATTTTCGTTACTATTCATCGGAATCGTTTCAAATTTCTATGAATGTTATAGAATTATTTAATCTAGGGCTGTGTGCATGCATATTTGAATCGGCCGAAAAAATTAAAAAAAAAATCGAAAAAATGTGAAATTTTCCAAACCCATGCACATGCATCTAGAAAATGTAATTCTAAATACGGTGCTAAAATTCAAATCATTTACCTGCTGTATAATAAATTTTGAAAACTCATGGCATTTTGTACCTGGAACACAAAATGCCATGAATTTTGAAAGTTTTTTTTTTTTGGCTTTAGGTCGTAGACCATGCAGCCAGTCACGAATTTTCATCTTAGAAAAATAAATAAGAGCTCTTCTTTTCCTAAATTTAAATAGGTACTAATGAAATATTAATAAATTGCTGGTAACTAACAAATTAATTAAATTCAAATCAATTCAAGAATTAGCACTTTCTTATTGTTATAAATCAAGTTATGTATTAAAAACGGGTCGGTTTTTTTAAAATTTACCTAAGCTATAATATAATCTATAGGTACTGATTTAACTGTTTTTATTTTCTAATAAAAAATATAATCTTCACGTTGTAACTACGTGAGCAACTCATTTTATATTATAATGTTATAAATACAGTTAGACTTTATCAGACATTTCTTTGTATGAACGAGTTTTTAATGTGTCTTGGTGATTTATATGTATTTTTTTCTCACTTGATCGTTATAAATTCAGAATATCGCACGAGTTAAATAGTACAATATTGATTTAAGTTGCTTTAATTTATGTTACTTAAAAATTAAATTTTATTATATCTTTATTTAATTTTATTTATATCTATGCAATATACCAAGATGTGAATATGAGAATTGAGAAATAATTGAAGTTTAGTACCTGCTGCAAAATTTCTAGGTTTAGTTATTAGTAAAGAATAACAGAGAAGTGCAACCGAGCAAGTTTTCAGGTTTTAGTACATAGGTATTGTATTTTAGGGTTAATGAGACAAATTATAATAATAAATAAATCTTAATACATTGCACAAAATAATGCCAATATTTTAAATAAATAATAATAACTATAATAACAATATTAGATTAAAAAGTTACTTTCCTGGCTCTGATTTCGGCGAAATGTTGGATACTCTCTCGATATCTATAGGTACAGGGTGTTTCCTATAAAACTATACCCCCTCTTATTTCGGCCAATTACCACCGATTTTAATTTTTCAAAAACCGTTCTGACACAGAATTTTCCGTAGATTTTGAATATGCTATTACTTTTTTTCCTACATCAACCGTATACGAGGGGCAGAAAAAAGCATGTTTTTTTTAAATGGAACACCCTATATATTTTTACATATTTGGATTCGCCTCGTCCTTCTGATTACAAATATATATGACACTTATATATTTGCTATGAAAATGGCGTAAATAATTGAATTTAAACTTGGGGCGTTTCCTTCAAAACTATAGGTACCCCCCTTATTTCGGTCAATTATTGACGATTCAAAATTTTCAAAACCTACACATAGAATTTTTCGTAGATTTCATATATGCTATTACTTTTTTCTCCCTTCAACGGTATACGAAGGGTGGAAAAAAGTATGTTTTTTTTATGGAATGCCCTGTATTTTTTTACATATTTAGATCCGCCCTACCTTTCTGATTATAAATATATATAATATTTATATATGTAAAAAAATACAGGGCATTCCATAAAAAAACCATACTTTTTTCCACCCTTCGCTTACCGTTGAAGGGAGAAAAAAAGTAATAGCATATACAGGGTGAGTCACCAAGGGCGCCTCGGTCGATAACTCCTTTAATATTTATTATACAGAAAAAAGTTTCAAATAAAAGTTGTAGGAGACCAAGAGAACCATATTTTAAAATCATTTCTAATCATACATGGTGTTTGATATTAGAGTGGCATATCAAAAGTGTGTTTTTTTAAATGGGACACCATATATATTTTTGCAAATTTTTATTCCTTCTTTCATTACCTTTTCGAATATATCTGGTTTTTGAAATTCCGTTGCAGCGTTGTCGAATTATTCAACTTTTTTCAGAAAAATTGTCATTTGCAGACCTCACTAATGAATTCTGCATGAGCGGTGGTATGTTCACAGATTAAGCAAACTTTGTTTGTTAAGTGTTAAGCAATGCCATGTCCTAGCCTCCAGATATTTTAAAGTTGAAATTATTTGTACAGGGTGTTTATTACGATGATACAAAAATGGCTAACTTTAATCTATCATAACTTCATCTTTTTAAATGGAACACCCCGTATATTTTTACATATTTGGATAGAGTTTTTGTCGCTCTACAATTTTTATTAACCTATGGTTATACCTAAAACCAACGGTTTCCAGTGAAACTGCATTCTAATAAAAACATCAGGCAATTTCTAGAAATTCGAATATCATAGGAGGCATTGGCACGTGTTTTTTTTTTTGTTTTTGCAAGAAGGAACTATGAGCATTATTGTTTCAATTAATGTAAGTTTCATCTCTTATAAATGAAAAGAAAGTTGTCATATTATTCTACATTTAAATACTTGAACTTTGTGAATTTTCCAAATATCTAGATGGCATTTATCACTGACATTTGTTTGTAACAAATTTTGTAACGAGCTCTGCTTCGTCCCAGGGTCAGTCTCTCTCTTTTTAGGTTCTTTTCAGATAATAAGTAAGTTTTTTTTATCGACTTCTTCAACAATTTATTTCAACCAAGTGATTTACAATTATTAATTTTACATTCAACTAAGAAAATCTAATTCTTGCTTCCTCTAAAATTATTCTCTTATTATTCTCGTTGCCATCGCCACCCCTGCTTCTCCTGTTTTCCGCAATGGTCACCTTACTTTTGCACTAAATTTTAGTTCTATAAGGTCGGCGTTTTACAATACCCCCTTTTTAAGTTTTTTTTTTTGTTTTTTTTTTTTATAAGGAAAAACTTCCAGCATAGTACAACTCAGTGCCTATTATAATAATAAAACAACAAAACTTAAAACAAGTTACCAGAAACGTATCAACTAGAAATTAATTAAACTTACATCATTAATGATGTCAACCAAGGAATATGAACTTTGAATATCAATAAGAAATATATATTTTTAATTATTATTATTTTAACACCGATACATCCAAACAAGGCGGTACATATTTCTTTAAATTAAATATATTGTATCGTCCGATTACGACCCTATTATCAGATATTTCGAAGGCGTTGGGTCCTACCTGCATAGTGATTGTATATGGACCCTCATACAGTAAAAAGAATTTTTTTATTTTAGCATCATCGGCTGATGATTTTGGATGAGTTCTAAGCCATACCTGGTCTCCAATATTAAAATCGGTTAGCAAATTAAGTTTTTCATGTCTTAACTTACGTTTTTCAGCTTTATGCAATAAATTTTCATGGGCTAATGTAATCATTTGTAACTTTTCCGGACAATGTTTTATAGGTATTCCTAATTTACGCAGCAAAGGTTCACCGCGAGGTTTTTCCCAATGTAATTCGTTAGGCGTAAAACCGGTGCTTTCATGAATAGCTTCATTCAACCAAGTTTCAGTTTGCTTGAGAACATGGGCCCATTTTGAATGACTTTCATGACACATGTGACGAAGTAAACGACCTACCTCCCTATTCGATCTTTCTGTTATATTTCCTTGAGGATAATAATACGTTGTATGACATACGCGAACGCTTTCTATATGTAATAGTTCTTCCCATCGTTTTGTGAATTGAGTACCATTGTCTGACAAAATTAACTCTGGTTTTCCTACACGTTTAAAATAATCGGTTTTGATTTTATTGAATATAGCGATAGTTGTGGCCTTACGTAATGGGTATAATGACACTAATTTTGAAAATACATCTATAACGACCAATAGTTGTGTTGCTCCGAATCTAGAAACAGGTAATGGACCTATTAAATCCAGGCAAACCATTTTATTCGGGCCATCAACTATAACACTGTGAAACTCGCCGTGTAATCTCAACGAAATTTTACTTTTCTGACACAATTCACAACCCCCTAATACTCTTCGAATATGTGCTCGCATTTTTGGCCAAAAGAAATATTTACGAAGAGCCAAATAGGTTTTAGTCGAGCCAAAGTGACCGTGCTCTTCATGTTCTTGTGTGATTAAAGGTATTACTTGTTCTTTCGGTACGCAAACCCTTAAACCCTCGCTGTCTTTCTCGCTTCGCCGATATAAAATATTTTCTTTAATTATGTACCACTGACTTACACTTGCGGGACAACCCTCAGAATTTAAAATGTGTATTATTTTTTTACAAAATGTATCATCTTTTTGAACTCGTGGAAGTTTATTCATATTTTCTAAAGTAATTTTAAATGACTCCCCATGTTTTATATTAAAAATCTCAATAATATTAGATTGACTTGGTTCATCACTTTTTGAGCCTGAGCTTACCACATACCGTGATAAACTGTCGGCAAGGATATTATCTTTGCCTTTACAGTATACAATGTCAAATGCATACTCCTGAAGAAACAAAGTCCATCTAGTCAATCTGGAATTTAATAATTTACATTTTAACAGAAATGACAAAGCTTTATGATCCGTTACCACCGTTAAAGGTTGCCCTAAAACAAATACCCGCCATAATTTCAATGCATGTAATATGGCCAACGCCTCTTTCTCACTAATTGTATAATTAATTTCTCCTCCTCTTAAAGTTCGACTTGCAAAAGCTATAATATTTTTATCTTGGGTCATTCGGTCAAGCTGATATAGACAAGCTCCCAAAGCAAATCCCGAACTGTCGCATTGAACATAGAATCTATCACCCATAACCGGGTGTTGTAGAAAACTAACGTTTAAATAGGCTTGTTTCAAATTAATAAAAGCATTTTCCTCTTTTTCTCCCCATTCCCATTGACTGTTTTTTTTTAATAGATGAGTTAGTGGTATCGTAAGGTCTGAGTAATATCTAACAAAACGCCTGTCAAAATTACATACGCCTAGAAATGACCTTAATTGCTTAGTGTTTTTCGGTCTAAGAAATTTTGAGATTGATTCAATTCTCGCCGGATCAATAAAAATTCCTTCAGGAGACAAAATATGTCCGAGAAAATTTACTTGTGACCTAGCGAAACAACATTTTCGTAATTTAATTGTCATGTTGGCGCTACTTAATTTTGCAAAAATTACACCCAAATGGTGAATATGCTCATCGGATGAAGAGGAAAATATTAAAATATCATCCACATATGGAATTGAAAAACTACTCGTTTCGGGTCCTAATATCTTTGTCAGTCCTCTAATGAAACCAGCCACTGATGTACTTAGTCCAAATGGTAATACTTTATATTGATATGTATGACCTTCAAATTGGAAACCCGTATACTTTCTACTGGATTCCTCTATAGGAATCTGCCAATAAGAAGCACTCAAATCTATAGTACTAATATATTTGATATTCGAAAATTCAAAAATTATCTCCGCGGGATTAGGTGGGATTACGTGATCTTTTACCATTTTTGTATTTAAGTAACGTGCATCCAAACACATTCTTAAACTTTTATCTTTTTTCGTAACTCCTACTAAAGGACTTATGTATTCCGTTTGAGCAAATTCAATAACCCCCCAGTTCAACATTTCTTGGATCTGCGCCTGCGCTTCGTATTTATGAGCATGTGGAATAGGATACGATTTTAAGAAAAACGGAGCGTCATCATGCATCAAAATAACATGAGAATAACAATGAGTGAGTCCTGGTTGGTCAGAAAAAATATTTTGATGGGACGTCAACAGCCGTAATAATTTTTCTTTTTCAAGATCATTAAAACAAGATGCTGATCGTACAATTTCATGATGATCTTCCGGTGAATAGCAATTTCGTTTTTGTTTGATATATGGTACTATTGACGCGTCCATTTTATCCGCCTCGCTAATAAAAGTAATCGAATTTTGATAATCCGCACATGATGTTAAATTAACCTCTATCCATTTATTTTCAATACATATTTTTATTTTTGACTTATCAAAATCTAATACAGCTTTATAATCATTTAACCAGTCACAACCAAAAAGTATCGGTTTTGCAAGCGTTGGTATAACAATGAAAGCAATTTCCATGTTAAATCCATAAATTTCAACATCAACTAGTATTTGTGAACTGATCTTTTTTGGTTTTGACGCAATGGCTCCCTTTACTGTTAACCCCGTTACTGGAAACATCGGTAGTAAAGGATTTTTAGTCTTCAATATTTGAAACAATTCCTCAGATACACAATTATATTTACTTCCTGAATCGATTAGTGCCGTGGCGTTCAACCCAATAATATTAATTTCCAGAAGTGGCCATTGTAACTTATCTTTATTTACTGTAACAATGTCCTCTTCCGAAAGCAAATCGTACTCTATATTATTATTAAAAGCTGGTGTAACCCCGGTAACATTACCAACTTCAACGGTATCTTGGATACCAATTTTCACATCAGCCGAAGACATTGCGTGGCCTTGAGATGAAATTAAATTAATATTTTGATTACTATAATATGGTTCATTTTCACGGTCGACAAATTCTCTACTTTGATTTTCGCGATCATTTCTATTTTCATATTGATAATTACGTCTGAATACCGTTTGATTGTTATGAAAATATCTATTTCTTAAACCACAAACGTCTCTGCTGTTACTCTTTTCCTCAAATGTTTCGTCATTTCTTAGAAATTGCTCGATTTCATCAATTTCATATAAAGCATTATTTCTAATACCCCTACGAGTCTCACGATCAAAGTGTGAAATCAAACAATCAACCAATTCTCGTTCTGTCAAAGGTTGTGACAGATACGTATTTTCGTGCACTAACCTTAAAAAATAATCACCGCGGGAACCGTTTTCATAAGATCCGTATTTTATTTTTCTATAAGTTTTCCGTTCGTCCTCTACTTGCCAATACCTACCCATAAATGCTTCATAAAAGTCACTAAATGTTACGAATTTAGATCGCCTAGCCAAAGCCCAGGTATGAGCGGAACCACACAAGTTATTTATTGCCATATCAACCCGTTTGTTAAGAGGAACCTCAGCGTCTTCGAATGCGTTATATAATTTACGCATAAAATCCACTGGATGGGCAGATCCACCAGGTGAAAAAAATGATGCCGTTACCCCCCAAGTCTTTCCAAAGAGATATGTACCCCCTATTTGACTGCTTGGTTGTTTGCTCACTTTCAATGTAACTATTCCCGGGTAAAACTTTCTCAGTATCGCTTTTAGCTTTATCATTTATAGTGGTAAACATTTTACTCATCATCTCTTGCATAACTACTACATTTCTGGTTAACTGTTCCATGTTAATTTCAATTTTATCAACCCGTGATTCATCTATCGCCACATTACTAACCTGTTTATTTTTTTTTTTTCGGCTCGTCATTTTTTTTTTTTTTAATTCGAGAAGGACGTATGACGGATGCTTTTCCCTTACAATATATGATTATATTTATAAAATAACATTTTCCACAATGATTGCTTTTAAATTACTCTAGTTATACTACACATAATCATTAAACACCTTTGTCTTAACGGAAACAACAATAATATCTGGTGAACTTTAAAATGCACAACAATAAGTCTATTTATTAGATAATAATGTCAAGTATTTGACGTTGACAGATTACGATTTTTTTTCTTACAGTTCACTTTTACCTTCGTTTATCGTTTACCTTCGTATAAACGGCTTCTCCACTGCTTTTATCCTTGTACCAAATTGGAAAATTTCTCACTGTTCTCTGCCCCACGTTGGGCGCCAAAATGTAACGAGCTCTGCTTCGTCCCAGGGTCAGTCTCTCTCTCTTTTTAGGTTCTTTTCAGATAATAAGTAAGTTTTTTTTTATCGACTTCTTCAACAATTTATTTCAACCAAGTGATTTACAATTATTAATTTTACATTCAACTAAGAAAATCTAATTCTTGCTTCCTCTAAAATTATTCTCTTATTATTCTCGTTGCCATCGCCACCCCTGCTTCTCCTGTTTTCCGCAATGGTCACCTTACTTTTGCACTAAATTTTAGTTCTATAAGGTCGGCGTTTTACAATTTGAAACGCTTTTAATTTGTAGACTTTATTGTTACGTTAATTTCTACCTAGATTAGTATTTAAAATGAATTTTTCTAAGCAAGAAAGAATTAATATGATTTACGGTATCGGAGAGAGTTATGGTAATTAAATAAAAAACTAAATCGTGTCATATACCCCAAAAGATGAAACTGGTGCACGATTTAGTTTTTTATTTATTATATTTGACCCCACGAATCCTATCTATGTTACGGTAATTGTTTGTTGGCCTCTACATTGTATGGTCAAAAATATCCAGACCAAAATAAGACATCCGAATTGTCGCGCTTTTACTAAATTAAAAACTAAATTCGATGAAAGCGGAAAAGTTGTTTAAGAAGCCGAAGTGAATTAAACCAGTCGTAAATGAAGAAAACACATTTTCTGTTGTACTAAACCTCGTAGAAAATCGTAGAAATTTTTGACCATACAATCTAGAGGCCAACAAAAAATTACCATAACTCTCCCCGATACAGTAAATCATATTAATTCTATCTTGCTTAGAAAAATTCATTTTAAATACTAATCTAGGTAGAAATTAACGTAACAATAAAGTCTACAAATTAAAAGCGTTTCAAATTTGTTACAAACAAATGTCAGTGATAAATGCCATCTAGATATATGGAAAATTCACAAAGTTCAAGTATTTAAATGTAGAATAATATGACAACTTTCTTTTCATTTATAAGAGCTGAAACTTACATTAATTGAAACAATAATGCTCATAGTTCCTTCTTGCAAAAACAAAAAAAAAAACACGTGCCAATGCCTCCTATGATATTCGAATTTCTAGAGATTACCTGATGTTTTTATTAAAATGCAGTTTCACTGGAAACCGTTGGTTTTAGGTATAACCATAGGTTAATAAAAATTGTAGAGCGACAAAAACTCTATCCAAATATGTAAAAATATACGAGGTGTTCCATTAAAAAAAATGAAGTTATGATAGATTAAAGTTAGCCATTTTTGTATCATCGTAATAAACACCCTGTACAAATAATTTCAACTTTAAAATATCTGGAGGCTAGGACATGGCATTGCTTAACACTTACCAAAAAAAGTTTGCTTAATCTGTGAAAATACCGCTCATGCGGAATTCATTAGCGAGGTCTGCAAATGACAATTTTTATGAAGAAAGTTGAATAATTCGACAACGCCGCAACGGAATTTTAAAAACCAGATTTATTCGAAAAGGTAATGAAAGAAGGAATAAAAATTTGCAAAAATATATAGGGTGTCCCATTTAAAAAAACAAACTTTTGATATGCCACTCTAATATCAAACACCATGTATGATTAGAAATAATTTTAAAATATGGTACTTTTGATCTCCTACAACTTTTATTGGAAACTTTTTTCTGTATAATAAATATTAAAGGAGATATCGACCGAGGCGCCCTTGGTGACTCACCCTGTATGAAATCTGCGAAAAATTCTATGTGTAGGTTTTAAACATTTTGATCCGTAAATAATTGACCGAAATAAGGGGGGGGGTATAGTTTTGAACGGAAACGCCCTAAGTTTAAATTCTATTATTTACGCCATTTTTATAGCAAATATATGTGTCATATATATTTGTAATCAGAAGGACGAGGCGAATCCAAATATGTAAAAATATATAGGGTGTTCCATTTAAAAAAACCATACTTCTTTCTGCCCCTCGTATACAGTTGAAGTAGGAAAAAAAGTAATAGCATATTCAAAATCTACGGAAAATTCTGTCTTAGACCGGTTTTTGAAAAATTAAAATCGGTGGCAATTGACCGAAATAAGGGGGGTATAGTTTTATAGGAAACACCCTGTACATATTCTTTCGCTATAACTAGCTCATCAGGTGGACGATTAATCTCGCAAAACAAATTTATTTACTGGAACTTACATTTTACAATTAATAAACTGTCATGTAACCATAAGAAACAAATTTCTATAATTAATGCCGCCTACATTTTTACCCCAATTTGGAACTCGTTTGATCAAAAATTCACCTGTCCCTTGAGCCAAACAAATTGAAGACGCTCTAAAATCACTAATTATTAAAAATTATATTTTGACCTGAAAAAGGGCCCGTTTTCAATAGGACTTGATGAATTCACAAAATTCAAGATCTTATTAACAACCAGTTTCAATTTTGGCCATAAATATTAATAAATAAACGTTTGGCGCATTAAACAATTTAAAAAATTATCTCGGCTCCTACATGTCCCAGAGCAACAATTTTTTTTTTATTAATTTGTAGAAAAATACCAGCAACTCAAATTTGAAAGATTTGTGCAGATACGTTCATTTGTTGTAAAGTTATTTGCAAAAAACGCTGCTCCGAAAAGTAGCAATGTTGTTGACGCCATTTTGACGGTCAAAATTATTGAAAATCGATACGCCCATAACAGATTCGTAAAATTGACGTCTTGACGAAAAAAATGAGCTGTGGTTGAATTATTTTTGACAACGTTAATAGGTCAATTTTTCATTAAACATTTGGGACCTTTTTAATAAACAAATAGAATTTCTCGAAAACTAATAAACATTTTGAAACGAAATTTTTTTTGTAAGTTGAGGGTAATGAGACACATTTTCCACCAAAGTTTCAAGAGTCTAGCATTGTTCATTTCAGAGTAAAAAATTCTTGAAATTTTAGAAAATTTCGATGGTTTCCGGCAATTATTTAAATAAATAATCAATGAAATGAAATCAACCGGGGCTTAAATTAATCGGTTTGGAATTACCTAGTAATCAGAAACATTCAAAAAATTAATCTACTGCAGTCTTACTGCAATTTTTAAAAAACTCCAAATTTCATGATTTTTTCACATAAAAGTGACTTATAAACAATGTTCTGTTTATTTGATTTGGGAGGAATCGCAGAGGTATATTCCTTATAACTAAATACACCTGTTTTTACCTACGGCTATCTGAAACGAATTAGTTACACCGTTTTTTCTATTTCTGCAGGCCTAAAATGGAATTCGCTGCCAATGCCAATTGTTGCTAGAAATCCAAAACTGTTTAAATTTTTTTTAATTACATATCAAATTTCTAATTCGTCAAATATATTACATTAAAGCTTTGTTTTTGTAAATTTAAAAATAAATCATATTTTGGTAAACCTATAGATAGGTTAACCAAATTAATATTAAAAATAAAGTAGACAATTACTGTATTTGTTCTATAAATAACGCTATTAATTTATTTTATAATTATTATTAAAGAACAAGGGTATTGTTAATTATTATCATAAGAATAACTCAAGGTCGTTATGATAAAAGCTACTAACTGGAAAATAATTCAAATCGTTATTGTTTACTATCTCTAATATAAACTGTGTATACCTACTCAATTTATTATCAAACAAACATAAACAATGTGCAAGTAGCGTGACTTATTAATACTTATATCAGCAGTTTGCATCTGATTGATATACTTCACCGGCATAAAATTCGGGACATCCATAATTTTGATCAAATTTAATATACGATAACTTTTTGCCCCATAGTCCGATTTTAACTTTTTTTTTTTTTGAAAATGTGATAAATGTTTCGGATTTAATTAATTTTATTCAATTTTCGAAAAGAGATTTTTACATGTTGAAATATACATGAAATTAAAAAAGTATTTCTTTCCTTTTCTTTTTTGGGATTTATTACCACATTCCTCGAGATTCCTATCCAAAAAAATTCGATATATCTAAAAAATATTCAAATTAACCAGTTTAAAACTGGGAAATAACCTCTACGCCTTTGACGTAATGTCAGAGGATCAGTTAGAGGGTGTTTTTTGACAACTAATAGGAATTAAATTAATACAAACATACTGCGCTGACGTTTCGGAAACTATATCCGTTTCCTTTTTCAAAGTTTAGGCTTTAGATTTTTATGTAACGTGTAGAATAACACGGCATAAAATAAAAATTGTTTATATCATTTCCATATATACTTACCATAGAAATGTTGAAAAATATACTAAATAATATTAATTTTATTGAGTTCTTCTCTCAACATTGGTAACCAAGTTGAACAAAATTCTACCGAACAATTTGATACGCATTTATCTTCATTAAGTAAAATTATTGCAGATTTTTTGATTTTTCTTTTTTAGTTGTCTGCTTTTTCGGTCAAAATTTCTGCTGAATCCCATTTTATCCTGTGATCGTTTTCCCAAGCATGTTCACAAATTTTAGATTTTTCAATATCACCTTTTCTAATATAACTTTTGTGCTCGCCCAATCGTACAGTAAGTGGTCTAGATGATTCACCCACATAATGTTTATTACACTCGCACGGGATACTGTATATACAATTTTTTGAATTTTGTTCAGTATTTAATGGTTTCGTTTTTGTCAACATGGATTTTAAAGTATTATTTGTTTGAAAAATTGTCCTAACGCCAAATTTTTTACCGACACGACGTAATTTCTCAGATAAACCTTTTATATATGGAATTAATGTCGAATAATGGTATTCTGGTTTTGGTTGTACCGGATTGTTAACTCTATTTTCAATGTTCATGAAAGTCTTATCAACAAATTCTTTCGGGTATTCATTATTAATTAAAATTTCCCTGACAAATTGCCTTTCATGTTTGAATATTTCATCATTAGAAGAAATTATTTTTGCCCCATCATACAAACATTTTATAACACCTCTTTTAACGTCCAAAGACTGGTTTGAGTTAAAATTTAAATATCTGTTAGTGTGAGTCCTTTTTCGGCAAACGCTAGTTTGAAAATTATTATTATTGACTTTTTTAATTAAAACATCTAAAAATGGTAATTCATTACTATTTTCTATTTCTAGAGTGAATTTGATAGATGGTTCTTTATTATTAATATTTTCCAAAAAATTGTTTAATAAATCTATTCCATGAGGCCAAATTGCAAAAATATCGTCAACATATCTCCACCAAGTTACCGGTTTATGAATATTATTTTCAACATACCTGTTTTCAAAATCCTCCATAAATATATTACTTGGTATTGGTGACAAAGGGGAACCCATTGCCATCCCGAAGTCTTGTTGATAAAAATCATTTTTTAATTGGAAATAGGTTGTTTTTATTGATACCGTTTACAGTTCCATTATACTATTTACGCTAAGTTTAGTCCTGTTTGCCAAATTATTGGTTAATTTGAATATTTTTAAGATAAATCGATTTTTTTGGATAGGAATCTCAAGGAATGTGGTAATAAATCCCAATAAAGAAAAGGAAAGAAATAATTTATGAAATGCCACAAATAACATTTAAACAAAAAATTTATATTGGTTTCTTAAGTAAAGATTTCTACAATTTAAAGTGAAACATTTATAGGAACCAGAATATATTTTAAATCACGTGTGTGGTCTCTTCTAATAAAATGTAGGTCCTCATACCACACTTAATATTACCCAAGTCATTTTATTAAATGGTCGTTTTAAACCTCATAAAAATATTAATGATTTTTAAAAAACATAAGGCGTTTTCTTATTGACAACGGATTCTAAACATAATAAAGGTATATATTGCGCATGAAAATTTAAATAATGTTAATTGTCTCACGCAAATATCCTTGCTTTAGTTATATCTAACTTTCATTTTAAAGTTAAAAAGAAAATAAGGTCACTGGCGGCACACGGAAGGAAAGAAAAATAGAAATCAGATCAAGTGCACTGTGAAACAAGGTCAATTTGATCACTCTCAATGTTTACATTTTGTCTCCCTAAACACTTTGGGTTCTAGTGTCTATTGTATACGGGTGTCCGGGAAATAAGTGTACAAAAAGAAATCACATATTCCCTAGGTCAAAATAAATCGATTGGACCAAACTTACCTCTATACCAAAATGCTTCCTAAGGGAGCTACAGGTCCCTAAATGTGGGCCCCTGAAGACGGTTTTTATTTATTATCTCCGAAACCGTTCAAGTTAAAGTAAAGAAATTTTGTACATCCACTAAACTTTCTAAGCCTAACAAAATGAGGTACGTATCATCTCAAAATTTTTACCAAGGGTGGGTCAAGCTGTAGGGGTGGGGGGTAAAAATTACCGCAACTTTTTTATTTGTAAATTTTTTTGAGATTTGACTTCAAATTATGAATTTTCAGAGTTTTTCACAAATGAAATGCCCTCTTGTGCAACATCGATTGGAGGCATCGTTTTCGAGATAAATTCATTTTAATATTCAAATGCATGCTCTAAAATGATTAGGTAAGTGGAGTAAGTGGACAAATTTTTTCCTTTTCTCGTCAAAACAAAATTTAAGAGCCAGATCAAACCAAGATTTTCTTATTTATTTTAACAACTGCTCAAAATGCTTAAATTTTGTTTCGACACGAAAAGCAAAAAATTAGTCCACTTCCCTAATCATTTTAGAGCATGCATTTGAATATTAAAATGAATTAATTTATCTCGAAAACGGTGCCTCCGATCGAAGTTGCACAAGAGGGCATTTTCTTTGTGAAAAACTCTGACAATTCATAATTTGAAGTCAAAACTCAAAAAAATTTACAAATAAAAAAAGTTGCGGTAATTTTTACCCCCCACCCCTACAGCTTGACCCACCCTTGGTAAAAATTTTGAGATGATATTTACCTCATTTTGTTAGGCTTAAAATGTTTAGTAGATGTGCAAAATTTAATTACTTTAACTTGAACAGTTTCGGAGATAATAAATAAAAACCGTCTTCAGGGGGCCACATTTAGGGGCCTGTAGCTCCCTTAGGGAGCGTTTTGGTATAGAGGTAAGTTTGGTAAAATCGATTTATTTTAACCTCGGGAATATGTGGTTTCTTTTTGTACACTTATTTCCCGGACACCCTGTATAAGAGCGGGTAAAAGCAAATATATAAGTCTGTATATTCGGTAAAAAGGCATGATCCTAAAACTGTACAGATAAGCTCATGCGCCTGACAACATTTTGTTCAGTTGTGATCGTGTTCTGGTTTATTTGATATATAATAAACAACAGTTTACTGTGCAGTGATGGGTTGTAGCACTTGTAGCAGTAACAGTATAATAGAAAAAGTAAAAACTATTCATCTAGTTACCGATACTTTAGTTCTACGTCTAAGGGATTTGTAATTTATGGGTTCGAAAATGATATCAAATGCACGATTATTGGTATACCACTCTCCCGTTTTCTATAAGCAATTTCTGTTTAGAAGCATATTCAGCTTTATAACACCGAAAGGGGGTTAAAAATCTGAAATTTGATGCAAGACATACTTTATGCATACAAACAATTATTTGTCTAAAAGTTTTTTTTGCGTAAAGCAGGTTTTGCATTACACGCCTTATATTGTGTGTATGTACAATGTCTTATATTTTTTATTGTGTGTGTTTGAATAGTATCCAAAACAGTTGTAACGGTCGAATTATAACGAAAATTTCAGTAACTTAAAACAAAAATTCATTAAGGCTAGGATTCAATAGTCTAATATGCTTTGTATGGTTGCCTAACGCGGGTAGACGATCACTGGCTGGTCCGGCCTGGAAGACAATGCAGATAACAAATTTTTGTTTTGTTTTGAGGGTTCACGCTACTCGCCGTCAGATGCCGGCACGTAACGTGTTTATAATATTGTGTATTATACCACTATGTTTGTTGTAAGATTTGTCTTATGGCATCGAATAAAGGAATATATTCCTTTATTCAATGCTTATAGCCTGTATTTGTGCTCTTTTGGACTAATAAAGTACTACTAGTGCTACTACTACTACATGCTGACATCTCCAGAGTGATAGACCAAAGTTGTAATGCAATATTGTTCTGTAATTTGCCTAGTTTCGGGCGCTATTTCAGCAATGCAAATGACTACTTGACCTAAAAATGTGAAATTTCTCCTTTGAGGGTCAAATTTGAGCGACAATATTTGGTGAGCTTTTAATAAACACTTTGTACTCGGCCGTAAGGTAATTTCTTTTTACAAAAAAAAAAATACAAAATAGTAAATACAAGCGATTGAATGAGTTGCCTACGTATTGCCAATATGTACAGTCTAATTTTTTCCTTCTCAATTATAGATAAGAATGGTAATTTCAATACCTCACGGCCATTTACACTTTTTTCTGCAAAATTAGATACATTAATTTTCAAAATCCGTGTATTAGTTTCTGCAAAATTTACTCCTAAAGAAATAGCGGTTAATATCAGAGGAGTAAACCGCAACCTTAATAGGAACTGGGGAAATAAATAATAATTTACTAGAATTACAACGTCTAAACCTTAAAGCATAAGAAATCTGCTCCTCGTGTCGTGACGCTGAATAAAAAAATGTAAATGCATAAGCCCTACTATAAAAATAAGTGATACATGATTTACATTGACGTCAAATTTATTTTATTGTGTTTTCATATTACCTACATCTGTTCAATGAAATTGATATGATTATGCATTCATAAAACCATGAATATTTATAATTACATATAAACACTTGGCTGTAATTTTTTAAAAGCAAGTTTATTTACTTAAGATGAATAGGCATGTAGGTGCGTCACGAAAGTTTCATTGAAGCGAGTAACGGGTGAAATTATTACCAAAGAATATTTTTTGATTAAACTATAACATTAAAAGTAAAGATACATAGGTACAGGGATATCCAACGAAAATAACCACCCGTAATAACTTCTTTATTTTTGATGCTATAAAAAAAAATTTTGTATTGTTAAATAATATTATATGCCCAGCCAGACCAGCGGTGATGGCATCGAACCTATTTGTTTATTTTAGTTAGACATCGGAGAACCGCTGTGCTGACCAGAGTAGTAATAAGGATTCATTATATTTTAACCCTTGAGCTTGTTCACATCTCTTAATAAATTGTATTAGTTTTCAAGTATTTCTATTATTTACTCATAAACGTTTTATACGTTTTAACATCAGAAGTGGGATAAAGGACCTAGCCATTATTAGTGAATACGTGAATAAGTGAAAGTGTGGTTAAAAAAAAAAAAAAAAAAAAAGCCAAAATACAAAGTGGGGTTGCGGCGACGAAAAAGTGTTGAGAATCGAAGAACTCGTAGCCGGGGTCCAGTTTGGAGGTACTCCTCAGAGGGAAGCTTATACTGAGCATCGAGGTCATCGAAGAGAGATTTCCGGCAGGAGGCTTGATGGGGGACGAAGCCGTCGAAACTTTTGCCGTGCGTCATAGTGCTGATAGGAGAGGGTCTCCTGATGAACGACGTGGAAGAACGAGTTTCTCTGGCAGTTGCACCAAGAGTGACGTCACTGAGCTAAGTCAGGCTATAATTAAAAGTATGGGCAGAACAGTTCAGGATTTAGAGGTGAGGAATAATAAACAGCTGGTAAGTGTGACATCTATTATAAGTAGTATTATTCCTGAATTTAATCCGCTTCACCAAAGTGTGAAAGATTGGCTAGAAATGGTGGATGAGTTTATGTATTTGTATAAATGGGACGATAAAACGGTTTGCCATTTAGCTTTAAACAAATTGCGCGGTCCTGCCGAATGGTATCGAGGGTTACCTACATATATTTTTAGTTGGCCAGAGTGGAAACAAATGCTTCGCGATAACTTTAGGTCTAAGCGAAATTTGCACAATTTGCTAATAGCAATGCTCGATTGTAAGCCTAATGCTAATAAAGGATTATACGAATATTTAATGAAAATCTATCTCAAAAATTCCTATTGACGCTGAAGATAAGGTAAATTTAATAATGGGAACCATTTCGGACGAGCAAATTAAATTTTGGTTTCGGTCGCAGAAATAACAAATCCTACGATTTTAGCTAGTCATTTCAAAACGCTAGATGATCAGAGGAAAATACATTCAAACACAAATTCAATAACCTCTGACAAAAATATATCTACCTCCCGAAGTTTAGTTAGGCCACCCAATAAAGTAAACCATACGTGTTTTAATTGTAATCAAGTCGGTCATTTCAAACGTCACTGCCCAAACGTAATTTTAACAGCAGGGGTTTGAAAATCTTTACGTAAAGTAAGTCCTAATACCAAACATAAATTCTTTAAAACTGCGCTCGTTAATAAACAAACTATCAAGTGCTACATCGACCTGGGCAGTGAGTGTTTACTTTTCAGTAAAGGCTGTTGAAAGATTAGAATTAACAATAATACCCATTAAGAGCGATATCGTTTTAACAACTCTTTTAGGTTCGAAAATTAAACCAAAATATTCATAATATTTAGCTAGGGTTAAACGGCACCATTAATAAAGAGCCATAGGCGTCACATCTAGTGCAGCATTAATGGGGTATAGTCTTTTCACAAGGTCAGTTAGAAACAGATGAGCGCGAAATTTTGAATGTTACAGATATACGAACACGAATGGAGAGAGATACATAAGCGAGTATCAGGCAGATCAAAAGCGCAGGTGTAATCAGAAAGGAGATTCTTGCGTTTACAACGGTACTCTGGTTCTGTTTGGCGTCAATAGTAGTAGTCCAGCTGCTGGGCGGAGCCAGAAACTGCTGTCCAAGTGGAGAGGACCATTTGGGGTCGTGGAAGTCCTGGTTGTGAGGTGTCAGACATACCAGGGTGTGATCGTTCTCAAATGAGGTACAGTGGCGTGGCCGGAGTGGACAACATGAGGCCGTGGATTCATTACGCGTAGTATGGGTGACGATCGCTGGAGGGGATTGCCAGGTGGAGGCAACATCGCTGGACAGGATTGCCAGGTGGCGATAGAGTCACTGGGCAGGATCACCAGGTGGTGGTGACGGCGTTGGATAGGATCACCAAGTGACGGTAGAGTCACTGGATAGGGTTCACCAGGTGGCGGTGAGATCACTGGTGACAGTCACAGATACCATAGGTGTGGCTGGATTGGAAAATATTAAACCTTGGATTCGAGTAACTTAATAAGTAAAGTAAGTTTGATTTATTCCTATGACTGTGTCCAATGGACTGTGTCAAATCTAGATATGCGCGTCTAGACTGCGGTCAGTATCGTGACTGACTCTGTGACCGTATCTAGCCCAGCGGCATTTGTCTGTTCTGTGTCCTCGTGAGGACTGTGACGGTGACGGTGCTAGCAAGGGGTGAATCCATTACCTAATTTTCCTCTCATTTTCCTCAATTTTTATTTAATTTTGTTGTATTGTTCGTTGTATGTACTTTAAGGGGACGCCTTTGATTGTATTTACGATGAACAATTTTAGGCATCTAGTAAATAACCATATAATTTATATTTTGTTTCTTTCCCAGTATTACCGGTTTCCTAGCTGAGAATTGGTTTGGCATCCTCGAAACAATAGCCAAATAGTGTGGCTATTTGAACAAAGTGGTATCTGCAGCAGGAAGCTTAGGACACCGAATAATTTAATCATCTAAGTGTTTGCTTCTTCCTTATTTCAATGTATGGACTACAGTCTTGTGTGTGCTCTTATTTTTGCACCCATATATTGTTATTGTTTTAATAATATATAAAATTTATATATTTTGTTTATACGAAGCGAGGCCGCTCCGTTTGTCAGGAAAGGCCGTGTTAAATAATATTATATGCCCAGCCAGACCAGCGGTGATGGCATCGAACCTATTTGTTTATTTTAGTTAGACATCGGAGAACCGCTGTGCTGACGAGAGTAGTAATAAGGATTCATTATATTTTAACCCTTGAGCATGTTCACATCTCTTTATAAATTGTATTAGTTTTCAAGTATTTCTATTATTTACTCATAAACGTTTTATACGTTTTAACAGTATAAAAGTTGTAGGGTTTATTGAAAGCATTTAGAATATGTATTCAGGAAAATAAATGAAAGTCGTTTAGTGGAGATATGGTTTTAACTTGCATTTTTTCAAATGGAGCACCCCAGTTTTTTGCATTTTTCTAATCATTGCAATTTTTGTGGCCTGAAAACAACAAGGAAATAAAATAACAGAACAAATTTTTATTTTTAGAATGCATTAGTCTTGGCTAATTTAGATATTAATTACAACGGTATATAAAAGTAATTAAAACTATCCCACATAAACTGTTCAAAATGACGCCCCTTATGTTCGATACAAAGCCGATACCTTATTCGAAATGATAAAAGTACCTTGATTTCAAAAATGCAAAAAAATGGGGTGCTCCATTTGAAAAAATAGTTAAAACCATATATATTATCGTCTAGACGACTTTCATTTATTTTTCTGAATACATATTCTAATTCTTTTTTTATAGCATCAAAAATAAAGAAGTTATTTAGGGGTGGTCATTTTCGTTGGATATCCCTGTACATATTATTTCTTTACTCAATGACTATACCTAGAGCTCTGACAGTGTCCAACCGCATTTTATACATTTTCTTGCTTCAATTACAACAATGTCGTTCCTTGTCTTTATAGTTTACATTTGTCATTGATATTACTTCATTTGAAAAATATATTTGCAGCAAATAAATAGAACAAACAAAGTAACATGACAAAATATAATACATTTTATGAAGGGTACGTGTTTTCAGATTCCAGAATCAGAAGTGACAAAATAGATTTAAATGATCAAATTACCAAATTTTACAATTCTCTTTCTTTGCTTGATATGCATTATTTATAAATGACTTTGTTTAGGATTTATACAAGCATAATAATAACAAACATATCCAAATTGATATACTTATATTGATGTTTCATCTCTAATCATGTTATTATTAAATTCATTGGACTATCTTTAATATATTATGAATATTGGATTAAAATTTATAAAATTCAGAACGTCTAAAAACAAATTATTAAAATTAAAACGTCAGAATCAAGTTAAAAATAGGGAATTTTTAACGTCGTAATGTCACAATTAAACTAAAACTAGATTATATTAATTTTTTACGAAGATTAATAATTTTTATTTAAATGTTTTACGTTTTGCTTTCAATGTTATGGATTCTGCAATTTAATTCAATGCTGTATGACATATAGTCCTGCAGAGTATTTTGGTTTTGCATTATTCGACAATAATAACGTTCTTAAAGTGTTTTCAACAATTTTTTTTTGGATTCAACATACTTTATATTTGCATGTTCAGAAATGGAACATCAATAAATATATTAGATAATTTTGTGATTATTGGACCAATATAAGGCTTGAATAAGGTTGTTTATAGACAACAAGTCTCGAATAAAGATAGGTAGAGTATTTTATAAGAAAGCATGAAAATGTAGGCGGCATTAATTATAGAAATTTATTTCTTATGGTTACATGACAGTTTATTAACTGTAAAATGTAAATTCAAGAAAAAATAACTTTGTTTTGCGAGATTAATCGTCCACCAGATGAGCTACTAAATAGCGAAAGAATATGTACATCTTCTTGTGGACTTCGTTTTTTAATTGGTGACCATAATGAATGAATTTTGTGGTGAGTTAAAAAAAAATTTTTAATAATTTGTTTTTAGACGTTTTGAATTTTATAAATTTTAATCCAGTATTCATCATGTATTAAAGAAAATCCAATGAATTTAATAATAGCATGTTTAGAGAAGAAACATCAATATAAGTAAGTATATCAATTTGGATATGTTTGTTATTATTATGCTTGTATAAATCCTAAACAAAGTCATTTATAAATTATCAAAATTTAGGGCATTAGAAATACTTTTTTTCTTCACGTTTAAAATATTTAATAAAAAAATGAAGTTAACAACCCCTGTTTGTAATAAATGGTACCCTAACCATTTGTTATTGTTATGATGATGCAACTCAATGTTTTTTTTTAAAATAAATTTTGTCATATACATATACAAATATACAACTAAGCCTTGGTCCAAAAACTACAATATTTCCTACTAAAAATTAAATGTCTACGGATATCTACTATTAAAATATACGCCTACGGAATGCGCAGGAAAACTGTCGCAACATTCAATTTATTTTTCCTTTTTTTCTCTTCTGAAATATTATTAGCACTATTAGTATCAAGGAAGTTATAAGGATAAATTCTTTTTTTAAAATTGGGGAGAATACTGCATTTCAAGTGTTTGTTAAAAACAAAGACAACTGTTGCGATTTAGAGAAAATAGCTTTGTTTCTATAAAAGAGGCATCTGAAATTGCAGTAAAATTTGTTTTAGCTCTTTTTAGAAATAAGAATACATTAATTGATGTATTCTTATTTCTAAACATGAATTAAGATATCATCTCAGTATGACATCTCAAAAATCTGCATCTGAATTGCCACCAACTGATGATTCTTTTCAGCAGCATAATTTGAGGTAGGTAAGTTTCAGTAGTTATCTTAATTTTAAAAATTAATTCCTGTCGCTTTAGATGTGTTTATCAACTTAAAATTTGGATGTCCAGTCATGTACTAAATATACCAATAATTGATGCCACAAAATTTGGATGGACAACCAACGATACTGGAGCCTGTAGCCATTGCAGTTAGAACATTGTTAACGATATTTTGCTCCGATAAACTGTGCAATACAGCAAAATGTATCTGTATAAAAGAGGGGCTCAAATGTTGTCTAGAGTGCTCGTGCAAAAATTGCAATAATTTACAGAAACCCGAAGAGACCGTCATTGTTGTAACACTTATAAAAAATATTTTCATAGCCCCCTAATTGCTACAGATAAAATTAAAATTTTAGTGATTTTACATGCCCTAATAATTTTTAAGTTTCCCTGTATAACAACGTTTGAGGCATGTTTATTCGTATAATTTGAAACTTGCTTATTTTCATAGATCATTTGACATTACACAGTTTTGACACTCTTTTTTATTTCAAGGTTAATATTTATATTTATATGTCAAATAACCTTGAAACAAATAAATAAAGATATACAGGGTGTTAAGAAAAAGTAGGTCGTACCTTTAACCACAGATTTTTTGGGCGAAAATAATGTGACTTTTATAGTCGCGGCACAATCTGTTTTGACCTAGACATTTTGACTACCGAGCTGAATTTTTCAGAATATGTAGTTTTTGATATGTATAATAACATACTAAAAGTCCCGAAGAATCCGAATTGAGCGTTAGCCGCCATGTTAAAAAAATGGCTTGCGCGCGCAGTCGTAGAAAATATTTTTTCCTTGCCTTATTTATAAACCGATTTTAATTTTCTAAAAAAACAATTGTAACCAAAGAATAAGACTATAATATATATTTTATGCATTTTACTAAACTCAGTCTAAGTGATAAAAAATTTACTTCAAATGAAAAAGTTTGTTTTGAAAATTTTTATTTATGCAATTAAAGAGAAAACTGTGGGTTTTATAAAAATATTTGTTAAATAAAAGTTGTAGGCCATAAAAAATCAAACAGAATTGTTTTTTGAATTATTTTGTAGCTCTAAAAATAACGGAGATAGAGCAATTTAATTATATAAAATCATATGTTAGGATCGTTAGAATCAGAATTAAAAAGGTAGGATGTGCATTTCAATCACGACGCAATCAACCAAAACAAATGTTATTTCCCAGATAAGTTTTCAGAGGGTGCGTGAGTTAATAATTATAATAATAACGAAAGAAAAATTTATAAAAATAATAGTCTAATAAAATAAAATAATAGCCTACGCTGGCACTGCTCTCGACTTCAAAGACCACTTTGGCCTGCCGAAAGTCGGCAGAGTATCCGTCTACCTAGGTCACACGACTCTGGAATCTACAGTCACTATACCTACAATATATGGGAAGTGGTTGTACACATTCGGAGGGTATGAGAGGAACTATCCATTATCGAGAATTCGAAAATAATGATAACCTTTCAAATACTCCAACAATAAAAACAATCGAAAAATTCCACGGGTAAAGAATTGCGCTGTTATGGGCCACTATGGTAACGTTCCTATCTATACTATAAAGTATGTATTACAAAAAACCTATATTATAAATAAATTACAAGAATTTGTTACATTATGGAAGACATTTTATCAGTAGGTAAGTGCGATAAAAAATTTTGTCAAAATGTATTGTGGGTAATTGGGCCATTATTGAAAGAGTTTAATAGTATATTATTCAACGAGCGAGTTATGAAGCCATTACTTATTGGGATAGTTCGCGTAAACCGAATGAGTAATGGCCATAACTCGCGATTACAATAATATGGTTTTTCCAGACTACTATGTTTCGGAAAAATATTTTGAATAAATAATTATAAAGCGTCAAATTACAGACAAACACGCGAAAAATTGTCAGAACTGTCAGAAGAACTTTATATAATTTTAAAATGTCCTACTTTGTGTGACATGAAAATTTAAACTCGGTGATTATAAAAGTTGTGAATTTCTGATTGACAAGAGGCCAATGGTTATGAAAGTTGGGAGTTCCTGATTGGTCAATATAGTTCATAAATCCCTGTAAAGGATAATGATTACTACTTATTATTGGCAAATTATCAAACGCGTACGATATGCATTATTGTATAGTCGTGGAAGAACTAATTAATTGGAGTGGTTACATGTCAACTGCTTTAAAAGAAAAGAAATCAACCGATGTCAGTTTTATACTTTTTTTTATATTTTATACATTCACTCGAAAAGGTCGACATCTAGAATTCCAGGTAGAACGGAATATGAAGGAAACTACTTTGATTGCCCTCAGAATATTGTAAATGCCTTTGGTCTTTTTTTTTCAAAGTGTATCTTTACCTAAGTATGAGAGATTTTCCTAACTTATCTGATGTAACTGTGACTGCTCTAAATAGTATTTCCATTCATTTTGATAGTGTGACTTATACTGAAATTCAAAAAGCAACTGCTAAACTAAAAAACAAAATGACCTCTGGTCTCGATCTAATACCGTCTTTCTTGGTCAAGGACTGCAGCAATATTCTAAGCATACCTTTGTTAATTATATTTAATTTAGCTTTAAAAACCCGTAGCAACAGTCATAGATTGTTATTTGCGGATGATCTTAAGATAACTTGTTCTGTTGATGGCGTATTGCTGCAAGATGATATTGATGCGGTTCAAAGTTGGTGCATAAATAATAGATTACCTTAATGCATCCAAATGTAAGGTTGTAACGTTTACTAAAAAAGCGGGATAGTATTGTAAATGTATACTTAATTGATGGAATGCTATTAGATACTTAGATGTAATTCCACCAAAGAGCTTGGAATCATATTTGATTGTCAACTGTCATTTATTGATCACACTAATTCAAAAGTGAAAGACGCTACGAAGATGCTTGGCTTCATAATCAGAAACTGCAAATCATTTACGTACATTTGAGCACTAAAGTTCTTTACTTTTCTTACGTAAGGTCTATACTTGAGTATGCATGCATCTTATTTGGTATCCCTATTACGCGAATCACAAACTTGCCTTAGAAAATGTGCAGAGAAGATTTCTAAAATTTGATTTATCCTGAAATAGGTATTGAACAAAACACTCTTTTGACCAGGTTTGAAATGAACAGCTTAGAATTAAGACGAAAGCGCAATTCTATTTCTTTTTTATATTATTTATTGCATGATAATATTTACTGTCCTGAACTATAGTCGCAGTTATGTTTTAATGTACCAAATTATCATTCTAGATATAATTACCGGTTTTACTGTCCTCATGCTGGAAGTAATATTATTTTAAAATCGCCCATATTATATACAATGTGTAGTAATTTCAATCAAATATGTCATAGCTACAGGTATGATTTAAATAATTGTACAAAAATGAAATTTTACATACTGTGAATGATCTTTAACCAAACATCGCTCATTGCTTGTATTGTATAGTTGCATATTTGCATTTATTTTTGTATTTTCTATTTGTATTTATTGTTTATTGTATATATTATTATTATTATGAATCTTCTTATCGTATTAATAAATTGTCCTGTTATTGGGTGTAACCTGTTGGGCAATAAAGGCATTATTATTATTATTATTATTATTATTTATAACACCATTGCCATTTATCAATCTTAATCCCAGTGATATTGATTTAGGTACAAAATATTTGTTGATTTCAATTGTTTTCATTTTTGGAGTGAATTTGAAAGGTTAATATTTTCCGTTTCACGATGCTGGATAGTTCCTCCCGTGGCCTCCAAATGTATACAGTCATTTCCCATATACCGCAGATTAAATGACTGTAGATGTCAGAATCATGTGCCCTAAGTAAACGGAGACTTCGTCAATTTTCGGCAGGCCGGATTGGTCTTTTATGCCGAGAGGATCGTAAGCTCAGGACTATTATTTTATAATTTTTTGTTATCATTTTTTTTTCTTTATTGTTATGATTATTAACTCACGCACCCTCTGAAAACTTATCTGGGAAATAACATTTTTGTTTGTGGTTAATTGCGTCGTGATTGAAATGCACATCCTATCTTTTTAATTCTGATTCTAACGATCCTAACATATGATTTTATATAATAAAATTGCTCTATCTCCGTTATTTTTAGAGCTACAAAATAATTCAAAGAACAATTCTGTTTAATTTTTTATGGCCTACAACTTTTATTTAACAAATATTTTCATAAAACCCACAGTTTTCTTTTTAATTGCATAAATAAAAATTTTCAAAACGAACTTTTTTATTTGAACTAAATTTGTTATCACTTCCCAGGCAACACAGTTTGGTTTAAAATACGTTTATATACATATAAAATGGTATAAAATTTGGTCTAGTACAATAAATATACGTTGTTCGTAAACAAATAATAAAACAAACGTATAAAATACGTTTAATAAACGTGACAGAAATCAGGTTTGGTTGAATTATGGTATAATATTAGTTTCTTAGTTTATAATATTATATTCGTTTTTTAAATTATGTGTATATAGACGTTTTTCGTTAACATATTATAAACTAAAGTATAAAATACGTTTAATAAACGTGACAGAAATCAGGCTTGGTTGAATTATGGCATAATATTAGTTTCTTAGTTTATAATATTATATTCGTTTTTTAAATTATGTGTGTATAGACGTTTTTCGTAAACATATTATAAACTAAAGTATAAAATACGTTTAATAAACGTGATAGAAATCAGGCTTGGTTGAAATATGGTGTGATATAAGTTTCTTAATTTATAATATTGTATTCGTTTTTTAAATTACTTTTGTATATACGTTTTTCGTAAACCTATTGTACACTAAACTATAAAATACGTTTAATAAACATAACATAAATCAGCAACTGGTTGTATTATGGTGTAATATAAGTGTCTTAGTTTGTAATATTGTATTCGTTTTTTAATTATTTTTGTATAGACGTTCTATGTAAACATATTATAAACTAAAGTATAAAATACGTTTAATAAACGTGATAGAAATCGACTTGGTTGAATTATGGTGTAATACCTACCTATATCTTAGTTTGTAATATACGTATGTACATACATAAAGTATAAAATACATTTAATATAGGCTGTCCTCCCTCTTCATTCCCGCGTACACACGTGACATACTGACGCAGTGTAGACCGCACGAACCCTGTGTACTTCTAGTGAGTTCTACTCCTAGTTTAGTGTTTAGTTTCTCTATGACTGTCTTGTGTGTTGCTATTGTGTAGTGTTGGTGGAAATAGTTACTTATTTAAATAAAGGATAATTATTTGTTTTAAATATTTTTTATTGCCTACTTCTTACAATAATTCTGAACATTTATGTTTAGTATTTTACAACTTTTGCTGCATTAATTTTATTGTTATGTAAGCAAGTATTTACTTCACATTCGATACTAAATCCGGTTGACTATAAGTTTACTTATTTCTGTATTTTAAACCTAAATTTATTTCCATATTAACTACTAAGTAAATAAAAATAAACAGGATTTCGATATGTATAGAATTAACTTTAATTTAAAATATTTACCTAATCTTAATACATACGTCTATGCTGAACTTATTTTGAACTTATCTTATTCAATTGTATGTGGCCTACAAGGTAAATGTATTTTTGATATACGTTTTTAATATTTTAATATAAATACGTATAATATATGTCTATATTCTACGTATTTAATATGCTTTCGCTATACGTATTTTAATTCTAATATAAATACATATAACATACGTCTATAATCTACGTAATATATTTGTTTCCGCCACACGTATTTTAATTTTAATATAAATACGTACAATATATGTTTACAATCTACATAATAAATATGTTTTCGCTATACATATATCCTACATTTATCATACACGTTTTTTAAATGTTAAATAGTAAACGTTTTTTAGACTGACATTTTTCCATATTATATATGTTAATACTAAACCGTATCCATACTTTATGATCTACATAAAAAAAACGTTTTTTCAAGTGAAATGTGTTGCCTGGGATACTGAGTTTAGTAAAATGCATAAAATATATATTATAGCCTCATTCTTTGGTTACAATTGCTTTTTTAGAAAATTAAAATCGGTTAATAAATAAGGCAAGGAAAAAATATTTTCTTCGACTGCGCGCGCAAGCCATTTCTTTAACATGGCGGCTAACGCTCAATTCGAATTCTTCGGGACTTTTAGTATGTTATTATACATATCAAAAACTACATATTCTGAAAAATTCAGCTCGGTAGTCAAAATGTCTAGGTTAGGCCTCTTTTTAACAGATTGTGCCTATTATAATGTGATTTTTTATTTTGGAGCGTAGTTTTTTTTATACAGGGTGTTAAAGTTTACATTTTGAAAATTATTTTTATTAATAATTCTGTTACTGCTTAAGATTTTTACCCGAATTTTTGCACAGACTTTCATCTTATACAGATACACTTTTTGTGTAATTTTGGTCAAAAAAGTCAAAGCGCAAACGGGAAAAAGGGGGGTTGTGTTACCCATTAACCCCCCCAACTTTTTCATGCATACGCCTATGGTCTCTAGATATTTATTTTTAGATTAAACACTTATTTCTCCAATTTTTTTTAATCCTACAAAATTTTGATTTAGGACTTGATTAACGAGATATTCCAGTAAATTCAGAATCATTTTCAATATTTCAGTTTCGGAATTAATTGCTTTTACTATTGTTGTTCGTAGTAATCCTGGGTTTTCTTTATATCGACTACTTTGAGAAAAAAAATGCTAGAGACTTTTTTTGTTTTAGTAATAATTGTATTTTCTGTATTTTTGATGTCTGCTTTATTTACCATATGTACAATAACTGGATTCGCCCGCTGGATAAATTATTCAAAAATTAATAAATAATTAAAGAAAATAATATGAAAAGTTTAATTTTAAACACAGCAATGTTTTATTTTATATAGTATTTTACCTACCTCAGTGGCATAGATAACTAAGTATTAATTTAGGTTTCCTAAGCAAAAATGTGTACGCCACTGTTTTTTTAAGATTTTTATTTTATTGAACTTTTCTGACTATGCACAACAAACAAAATCTCTAGCATTTTTTGTCTAAAAGTAGTCGATTTAAAGAAAACTCAGGATTACTACGAACAACAATGGTAAAAACAATAAATTCCGAAATTGAAATATTGAAAATGATTCTGAATTTACTGGAATATCTCGTTAATCAAGTCCTAAATCAAAATTTTGTAGGAATAAAAAAAATTGAGGAAATAAGTGTTTAAAAAATAAATATCTAGAGACCATAGGCGTACGCATGAAAAAGTTGGGGGGGTTAATGGGTAACACAACCCCCCCCCTTTTCCCGTTTGCGTTTTGACTTTTTTGACCAACATTACACAAAAAGTGTATCTGTATAAGATGAAAGTCTGTGCAAAAATTCGGGTAAAAATCTTAAACAGTAACAGAATTATTAATAAAAATAATTTTCAAAATGTTCAAAAATCACATTATTTTCGCCCAAAGAATCTGTGGTTAAAGGCATGACCTACTTTTTCTTAACACCCTGTATAATGATGTTTTAATATCATGCGCCTATTTTTTAAATAAACTGCATAGGGAAATTAGAAATAAAATTACTGTAACAAATCCACAAAATTTTACTTTTGAACTATTTTGACTACATAATTAAAACTTTTTTAAGGGTACAAATATAAATATTAACTTAAAATAATCCATTTTGTTAAATCAAATCCCTAGAAGTATTTATTCGTTTTAACTAGTCCCAGTGGGGGGTGCAAAGTTTGTATCGCAAATGCAGAGTGTAATCATCTTAACGCCCGCACTAGACCACAAGATGTGACATACAAAAAAGTTTTCAGTAACAAATATATTTCAATGAATCTTCTATCACTTTAAAATTAGTTCAAGTATATTTTTATTTTATAAATTAATGTTAAAAAAATTTAAAACTGTGTAGGTATTTGTATTGCTCAACTCAGCAATTTTCTGTATTGTCATGTCAAAATAGCTAGTGCATTACTAAATTCCATGAATAAATTACAATATTAATGTATTTAGCAGAATTAAATGACCGATATTTTATGTCATCACTAATTTTGTTAATTTGAATCCATTAATTATACCTAATGTATTTCATGCAACTTTATATGTCGTATCCTACTCATAAAATTATAATATACCTAAATCCAATCTTGAAATGAACAAAAATGATGGGAAATTGGTTGAAAAATATGATTGACAGTTTTTTAGATTAACTGTTCGAAGCCAGTAAAATTATTTGAACTTTATTCTATAATTTTAAATAGGTTTGAATCGAGGTTTGAATTAATTAAATTTGACAACATTCTGACCTGAAGTACAGAATTAATGTGTGTAGGTGTGTAAATATGTGTATGTCAGTCAACCGTTCTTTGTTGATTTTGTGAATAAACCAGTAGATATCTGTATACTAGATAACAATGCTAAGAAATACTGTTTAAGAAAACTTACTGTAACGAAGTGATTTTTTTTGTGATTGTCTGTTAAATACTAATTTCTGTCACTATACACCCTGTAGCCTCTGTTAGTTTTTAAGTTCTGCTTTAGTTAAGATAACATTGAGTTGTAAGAACCGCTAGTTAACAAGCAGCAAGTTAATTGATTAATTTTTGATAATCCTCGGTATAGCTAAATCCGTCAATTGTTCAAAATAATGACCGAAATACAAATCATTAAAACATAAAATACACCACAGAAATTAGACAAAATTACTAAAACTTGTTAAAATATTAATACGTCTTCTTTTTACAATATAGCCTAAAAATTTCAAGCAGCCTATTTCCGTTTACAGATACTCCGAGTCACTGTTACAAATTACATAACACGTTCGGACTTAGTAAGTATAACGTTTCTAGCGTACTAGCCACGCGTTCAAATTCAATCAGCAGCTTTACGCGTATCCGAAATATGTCATCAAAAAACGAGTAATAAATTCGCGAGGAGCGTCCAGAAAATGATGTGTGATCTGTCTGATCTATCAGTCAAGCCTGACACCTTGCCGATATTTTCGCATTAAAGAAACCGCCAGCACCTATAAATTAACCGCCGACTTCTCTGAAAATTATTTTGGTAAGAGTACAACATAATTCGTTGCCGTTCGTGTCGTTCAAAGTAGAGATATTCGGAACGCATGTCATTTGTAACTACCGAAGGTATGTATGTACCACTAAACCAAACCAGAGCTCGTAATTCACTTCGCTGTTTGCATTTTGTTCTATAAAACAACCACCCGTTGGATCGACATTTCCCGCTTGGGTGGTCAGTACAGCCCCAGTAAATGCCTTCATAACGTGGACGTATCATACGCAGACGAAAATTTGCATTTCCCGGTTGAAGTAGAAGCCTTCCGCCCCAGCGTATCTCTGAGTCAAGTTTTTTTCGTTAAGCAGGAAAATATACCTTCCTGGGTAACGTGGCTCTGCGTTTGTGGCGGTTTTTTTAAGGTTAGGTTTTCATCGAAATCTGATGCTATCACAGCTTTCATTTTTTAATTAAGTAAAACTGACTAGGTATTAAGCACACAAATAAATAAAGAATAACACAATAAATTACTTTTGTAATATATCATCATATCAAATAGATTTTCACATCAATATCAAATAAATTTTTATTATAATATCCGGATATTCTTAACCTTGATGGCGAAGATATTCTCACGATTTATGAGAAATATACATTAACGAATTATGAAATATTGCCCGTCCAGTAGTTGTTTCCTATAAATCCTATTTATCATGCACGTTTTAGTCCATCAGGGCTAGAGGTCGCCGCTCTTGGTGCTTGCTTGGCAAGCCGCTATCGGTCACAGAGACATCTTCGATGTCTCGACTGGTAGTAGCAACTGACCACCAGAGGGATGCACTTATCCCTCACTACTTACTTGTGCTGGGTCTGCCATAGACTAGTTTGGTTTGCCTTTGTTATTTGTCTTTTCAGCTACCTGTGGCACACTGATGAGAACATAAAGAGTTCGAAACCGGTCTGTGTCTGGTGGAGAAAAGACAAATAACAAATTTGGCTACCAATTTGGATTTATAGGTATAATTCAATGGGAGTAGGGGCCTTTGCCCGTCCAGTAGTTGTTTCCTATAAATCCTATTTATCATGCACGTTTTAGTCCATCAGGGCTAGAGGTCGCCGCTCTTGGTGCTTGCTTGGCAAGCCGCTATCGGTCACAGAGACATCTTCGATGTCTCGACTGGTAGTAGCAACTGACCACCAGAGGGATGCACTTATCCCTCACTACTTACTTATGAAATATGCATCTAAATGTATACCGAGTGGCTACGAGAACCGGCCCAGGCTTATAACTCCTTTGATTTTGAACCAACTATTTTGAAATTTGGAACATATAAAGACTTATTTTCCAACTTAGTAACGTGTAGGCACATTCAAAATGACCGACTTCCGGTTTCTGCACTCTGTATATCTTATTATTTTTTGAATCTACAGACCAAATTCTATCTGAATAAATTGCGAAATTTTATTTTTTTTCAAAAATAATTTTAAAATTTTTGAATTAGATTTTTTAGTGTTAAATTGAAAAAACTAGACATATTATATATCGTCGTATTCGAAATAAAATGTTCTATCTAATGTTGTAAATGGTCCATACCTATTTCATTTAAAAAAATCTAATTATTTTATCAAAATAATGGGGACAGATACATTTTTCCTAAGTCACAGACATCTGGATTGAACAATAAAATAAAAAATTTTAAATTTATTTTTAAATCGATTGTGATGTTATTTCCGTTTTGAATTTTGAATATACACGTCACTAAATTTGAAAATAAGTCTTATATACATGTTCCAAGTTTCAAAACAGTTGGTTCATAAACAAAAGAGCTACAAGCCTGGGCCGGTTCTCGTGGCCACCCGGTATACCACTTTAAACGCGTAATAGTTAAACACAAATTTCCCTTATTTAAATATCTGAACAGGTTTTGGATATGTCATTTGTACAAATTGATAGATTGTGCATTTGTGTCGTATCTGTGTATCAGTTATTGAAATAAATTTGTATTTTTAATACAGTTATATTATTATGTAAACAATCATTTACAAATCCATTGCTACTAAGGAAAAATTTATTATAATTTACAAAAATAAAAATGGATAAAAAAATAAAATATCGATAAAATAATACTTCTCTTGAATGTAGTATATTATTTTGAAATTATGGTAAACAAGACATATAAAAATATAAATACATGTGACTGATGCGAGATAGTATTAGTAGGCCTGCAGAAATAGAAAAAACGGTGTAACTAATTCGTTTCAGATAACCACAGGTAAAAACAGGTGTATTTAGTTATAAGGAATATACCTCTGCGATTACCTCCCAAAGCAAATAAACAGAACATTGTTTAAAAGTCAATTTTATGTGAAAAAATCATGAAATTTGGAGTTTTTTAAAAATTGCAGTAAGACTGCAGTAGATTAATTTTTTTGAATGTTTCAGTTTACTAGGTATTCCAAACCGGTTAATTTAAGCCCCGGTTGATTTCATTTCATTGATTATTTATTTAAATAATTGCCGAAAACCATCGAAATTTTCGAAAATTTCAAGCATTTTTTACTCTGAAAGGAAAAATGCTAGACTCTTGAAACTTTGGTGGAATATGTGTCTCATTACCCTCAACTTACAAAAAAAATTTCGTTTCAAAATGTTTATTAGTTTTCCAAAAATTCTATTTGTTTATTAAAAAGGTCCCAAATGTTTAATGAAAAATTGACCTATTAACGTTATCAAAAATAATTCAACCACAGCTCATCTTTTTCGTCAAGACGTCAATTTTACGAATCTGTTATGGGCGTATCGATTTTCAATAATTTTGACCGTCAAAATGGCGTTAACAACATTGCTACTTTTCGGAGCAGCGTTTTTTGCAAATAACTTTACAACATATGAACGTATCTGCACAAATCTTTCATATTAATTGAGTTGCTGGTATTTTTCTACAAATTTATAAAAAAAATTGTTGCTCTGGGACATGTAGGAGCCGAGATAATTTTTTTAAATTGTTTAATGCGCCAAACGTTTATTTATTAATATTTATGGCCAAAATTGAAACTGGTTGTTAATAAGATCTTGAATTTTGTGAATTCATCAAGTCCTATTGAAAACGGGCCCTTTTTGAGGTTAAAATATAATTTTTAATAATTAGTGATTTTAGAGCGTCTTCAATTTGTTTGGCTCAAGGGACAGGTGAATTTTTGATCAAACGAGTTTCATATTGGGGTAGCGAGAAAAATTCGTCATATCTCCGTTATTTTCCGGCCAATTTCGACGTTTTTTTTTTTAATTTGGGGTAGCTCACGAAAATAATAACAATGGGCACATTTGCAATATCCAAATAATAAACAAATAATTGTTATAAACAATTTTTTTTTTAATTTTTTCTTTTTTGGGCTTATGCAACTTATAATGTGCTAATGTATTAAATATAAATTTATAAAGATTATATAATGGTAACAATGTATGCACAAACTATTTCTCCATCAAACAATATACGATGTTACAGCATTGTTACCATTATATAATCTTTATAAATTTATATTTAATACATTAGTACATTATAAGTTGCATAAGCCCAAAAAAGGAAAAATTAAAAAAAAAAAAATTGTTTATAACAATTATTTGTTTATTATTTGGATATTGCAAATGTGCCCATTGTTATTATTTTCGTGAGCTTCCCCAAATTAAAAAAAAAAAAACGTCGAAATTGGCCGGAAAATAACGGAGATATGACGAATTTTTCTCGCTACCCCAATTTGAAACTCGTTTGATCAAAAATTCACCTGTCCCTTGAGCCAAACAAATTGAAGACGCTCTAAAATCACTAATTATTAAAAATTATATTTTGACCTAAAAAAGGGCCCGTTTTCAATAGGACTTGATGAATTCACAAAATTCAAGATCTTATTAACAACCAGTTTCAATTTTGGCCATAAATATTAATAAATAAACGTTTGGTGCATTAAACAATTTAAAAAATTATCTCGGCTCCTACATGTCCCAGAGCAACAATTTTTTTTTATAAATTTGTACTTGGAGTAGTTTTCCACACACACCAAAACACTTTTGCACACACTCGACGCGCGTTTCGCCAACCAAGTTGGCATCATCGGGAGATGATTAAAACTTGATTAAAACAGTTTTAATCATCTCCCGATGATGCCAACTTGGTTGGCGAAACGCGCGTCGAGTGTGTGCAAAAGTGTTTTGGTGTGTGTGGAAAACTACTCCAAGTGTAAGTTCTACACCAAAGGTTCCAACCCCTCTTCAGGAATAAATTTGTAGAAAAATACCAGCAACTCAAATATGAAAGATTTGTGCAGATACGTTCATTTGTTGTAAAGTTATTTGCAAAAAACGCTGCTCCGAAAAGTAGCAATGTTGTTAACGCCATTTTGACGGTCAAAATTATTGAAAATCGATACGCCCATAGCAGATTCGTAAAATTGACGTCTTGACGAAAAAAATGAGCTGTGGTTGAATTATTTTTGATAACGTTAATAGGTCAATTTTTCATTAAACATTTGGGACGTTTTTAATAAACAAATAATAGAATTTCTCGAAAACTAATAAACATTTTGAAACGAAATTTTTTTTGTAAGTTAAGGGTAATGAGACACATATTCCACCAAAGTTTCAAGAGTCTAGCATTTTTCCTTTCAGAGTAAAAAATGCTTGAAATTTTCGAAAATGTCGATGGTTTTCGGCAATTATTTAAATAAATAATCAATGAAATGAAATCAACCGGGGCTTAAATTAACCGGTTTGGAATTACCTAGTAAATAGAAACATTCAAAAAAATTAATCTACTGTGGCTTTTAAACAATGTTCTGTTTATTTGATTTGGGAGGTATCGCAGAGGTATATTCCTTCTAACTAAATACACCTGTTTTTACCTACGGCTATCTGAAACGAATTAGTTATTTACAGATTCCCGTTCACATCGTCTAATTCTACAGGCCTATAGTTCCCTGTACTGAGCTTCCACCGCGCGAGTGGTTTTAATAGAAGTAATCGTTGATCATCTGCAAACATTTTTAAGTCTTTGTCACACTGTAATGTCTGTAATGAATTAATTGCCAATTGTCAAAGGAAAAAGAATATTTGACTTTACTTATAGATATTTAGAGGATAGATTCTCTGGCTTATTGTCTGATGCATATTTAACTTCAATTATATTGGTTTTACATGATTATTTTTAAAGTGGATAAAATATTTCAAAGTAATATTACAAAATCTGTGACTTTTATTTAATATCTCTCAAATCAACTAATATAATAATATAGGTTTAGCATACAAGTCTAACAAAATTATCATAAAATGGAAACGAACATGTATTTTCACTTTGGTCCGTTGTATTAAAATTATCCTCGTCGCTATTGAAAAGTTCATTTTCACTTGGTGAATGCATAGCAGCATATCTTCTTCTTAACACCGCTAACATGTCGTGAACTTCTGGGGTCTTGGGAATTTTCGGGAATATATTTGAAGGTCGAAGCTTGATTGACGTCAACTCTGCTATTGTAATTTTTCTCAAAGGTGGTGTTAACAGAGTATCATAATTCTGTTTCATATAAGTTTCTTCAGTCATATTAAATGATTTAATGGGAAGTGGAAGTGGTGGTGGTTTTGGTATATTTGGTGTCTCAACTGAAGATGACACTTCTGTACAATCAACTAATTCTGTGGCATTATCATCAATATTTACATTTCCTTTTGCATTGGTGTAAAATAATCTGTGACAATACTTACAGCATTTATTTTCTCTTACATTCAAAAATCTCTTTTCATAGTCTACATCTGAGGCATCACTGCTGTCGTCGTCTGATCTGACCAGTTTAGGTTTTCTCAATTTTCTGTTATTTTCAATAAGTAGTGAGCTTATTACTAACCGATAGGTCGGAAAAAATTGCAAAGGTAATTTTAATAGTATCTTCGAAATATAATTTCTTGAGCTGATTTGGATTAAACAATTTCCAATTATTAAAAACACTTTCTTGGTATAAGAGTGCACCATTTTTCTAAGCGCCAAAATGTTTTCCATCAGTAGGTTTATAAAAATGTCACCACAATTTTAATCATTTTGACGTATTCATAATAATATAGTTTTAGGTTGCCAAGGATATAATATATAAATAAAAATAGTCATTTACAAATCATGATATATTATGCTATTCACATTTTATTTACATGAGGGGAGGCTATGATATGTTTTTCTTAGGTTGTCTCAGGGTTGTCTACTATTGCCAAAATATTGAAGTGTCAGATTTAATTGATCGTCACTGTCATTTATTTTTGGCTGAATTGCCAAATTTTTTATTGATGACATTGCTGTGCTTTCTTTAGGGTCTCACTCTGGCAACTATGTAGAACCAATTTGAATTTGTGGTTATGTTTTTGACTTTTCAACATAACCTCAGTAATACACCGATCCTGGCGAGATGCGGTAAATACGTCACACAGTATGGTGCGTGCGCAACAGAAGGGCAATAGCGTGGACGAGAGAATAAATAGATTTTTGTGCACGTTCTTATATTTTTTCCATTTTCATGAAAACGGTTAACTTTATAAAAAAATCATAGAATGACTTTTTTATAGCAGACAAAATTTGCTTTCCAACGATGTATAACGCAACCTATATTCTTTTTGTATAACGATCCGGATACGTTTCAATTAAGGGGCTAATTTAAAAATTAATTCATTTTTTTACGACTCTTTAACCTTTGAACCGCTCTCACGTATAAACTATTGAATATAGATATATGCCATCGCGGACTTCTTTATAGGAAATTTGATTCTCTATAAAATTGTTTGTAATGGTTTCGGCAGCGTTTCGAGTCCAATTCTCAGCTGCAAGTCTTGGTAACTTTTGTCGGACAGTCCACCTATTTTTTTTTAAAAATGACCGCCATTTCTAAATTAAATTCTTTAAAGCTACCTAAACTTTTCCCCCACATCTTACTACGTTGAAATCACACGTAAATGAAATCATAATAGTTATGGACCATTGTATTTCAATAGAATCAGGCAGCCACGGTAAGCTAAGCGCGTGTCTCTTCAGGTGCTTAGAACGAACCACGCATCGATTTACTGCGGCATGTTTGACTCGAAATGCTGCCAAAACCGTTACAAATATGATGAAAATGTATATAAACAAATTTATAGAGAATTAAATTTTCTATAAGAATGTCAGTGATGGCATATATCTATCTTGAATAGTTTAGACGTAAGAGTGGTTCAAAATTTAAGGAATCTTAATAAACTCATTCATTTTTGAATTTGTCCGTAATTGAAACGTATCTGGGGCCGTTATACAAAAAGCATATGGTTTGTGCTATACATTGTTCGAAAGGAAATTTTGTCTGCTATAAAAAAGTCGTTCTATGATTTCTTAATAAAGTTAACCGTTTCCATGAAAATGGATTAGATATAAAAACATGCACAAATACATGCAAGGGTTCTCGGCCGCACAGTTGCCCTTGTATTGCGCAGAACGAACTACGCACGGCTCTACTGCTTTACTTAACACATAGTACGCTGTATTTATCTTTCAGGCTTGCACTACCTGGATACTGGATAGGTCTATTAAAACAGTCATTCATACCAACAGAATTCAGATTTTCCATAGCCACCCCTCATGCAAATAAAATGTGAATACTATATACGTATCATGTTTACAAATATTATAGGAAATGACGTTCAAAATCGAGGATGAAAGGTTCCCGTCTGACGGCCGGTAAATCGAAGAGACCATATAAATACAAGAATTTTTTCTCTCTGGCCGGAAGTTTTTGTCTGTAATTGGGGTATGTGAAAGACATATACTAACTACCTATATGGAGAAATATCGGTAATTATTCGATTTAAAAAAAATGACTCCCCCCAATCCGCCCATCATGCCCAAAAGTTCCAGAGAGGAAAAACTCTTGTTTTTATATGGTCTCTTCGATTTACCGGCCTTCAGACGGGAACCTTTTATCGTTGATTTTGCACGCCATTTTATGTATATAGGACCAAGAATGCAGAACATATTGACGAACTTTCTTAAGAATATATATTCTAAAGATTTGTTTAAATGTTATTTGTGGCATTTCATAAAGTATTTCTTTCCTTTTCTTTTTTTGGGATTTATTACCACATTCCTCGAGATTCCTATCCAAAAAATTCGATTTATCTAAAAAATATTCAAATTAACCAGTTTAAAACTGGGAAATAACCTCTACGCATTTGACGGAATGTCAGAGGATCAGTTAGAGGGTTTTTTTGACAACTAATAGGAATTAAATTAATACAAAAATACTGCGCTGACGTTTCGGAAACTATATCCGTTTCCTTTTTCAAAGTTTAGGCTTTAGATTTTTATGTAACGTGTAGAATAACACGGCATAAAATAAAAATTGTTTTTATATCATTTCCATAGATACTTACCATAGAAATGTTGAAAAATATACTAAATAATATTAATTTTATTGAGTTCTTCTCTCAACATTGGTAACCAAGTTGAACAAAATTCTACCGAACAAAATTTGATACGCATTTATCTTCATTAAGTAAAATTATTGCAGATTCTTTGATTTTTCTTTTTTTGTTGTCTGCTTCTTTGGTCAAAATTTTTGCTGAATCCCATTTTATCCTGTGATCGTTTTCCCAAGCATGTTCACAAATTTTAGATTTTTCAAAATCACCTTTTCTAATATAACTTTTGTGCTCGCCTAATCGTACATTAAGTGGTCTAGATGATTCACCCACATAATGTTTATTACACTCGCACGGGATACTGTATAGGTATACAATTTTTTGAATTTTGTTCAGGATTTAATGGTTTTGTTTTTGTCAATATGGATCTTAAAGTATTATTTGTTTGAAAAATTGTCCTAACGCCAAATTTTTTACCGACACGACGTAATTTCTCAGATAAACCTTTTATATATGGAATTAATGTCGATTAATGATATTCTGGTTTTGGTTGCACCGGATTGTTAACTCTATTTTCAATGTTCATGAAAGTCTTATCAACAAATTCTTTCGGGTATTCATTATTAATTAAAATTTCCCTGACAAATTGCCTTTCATGTTTGAATATTTCATCATTAGAAGAAATTATTTTTGCCCTATCATACAAACATTTTATAACACCTCTTTTAACGTCCTAATACTGGTTTGAGTTAAAATTTAAATATCTGTTAGTGCGAGTCTTTTTTCGGTAAACGCTAGTTTGAAAATTATTATTATTGACTTTTTTAATTAAAACATCTAAAAATGATAATTCATTATTATTTTCTATTTCTAGAGTGAATTTGATAGATAATTCTTCATTATTAATATTTTCCAAAAAATTGTTTAATAAATCTATTCCATGAGGCCAAATTGCAAAAATATCGTCAACATATCTCCACCAAGTTACCGGTTTATGAATATTATTTTCAACATATCTGTTTTTTCAAAAAATATGATAATGTTATGTTAAATTATAACAAAAATTTTAATTTAAAAAAAGATACGCATTTAAAAAACAAGTAAGAGAATTACAAAATATAAATAATAACCCTTTAATTGACAAAACTGTCATCAATATGTCAAACAGAGTTTTGACAATCTCAGATAAACTAGTTTTATCAAAAGGTTTAAATTTTGCTATTAACCCTAAAACAGTCCCAAAACTTGATATAATAGCAAGTATAGAGAAAACTGCTCAAAATTTATCAGCGTATAAAGGAAATGAATACCGTATACGTTCAAAAATTATTTTAGAGATTCAAGTTAAAATTAAAGATAATTTGAGTTCTGAAGAAAAACGATCAATTTCTTCTTTGAAACAGGACATTAGTATTAAAATTTTAACAGCGGATAAAGGTAATGCCACAGTCATTTTAAATACAGATACATATGATTCAAAAATTACAACTCTCATAATTGAGGGCCCTTATTCAAAATCGAGGGGTATTTCGCTGGGGAATTTTGGTGTAAAAACTCCAGGAATTAGTAGGGAATTAGGGGAATTAGTCGGGAATTAGGGGAATTAGTTGAGAATTAGGGGAATTAGTGGGGAATTAGTAGAAATTAGGGGAATTAGTTGTGGAATTAGGGGAATTAGCAGGAATTACTAAGGAATTAGTAGGATACATTACATACATAATTAGGGGAGAATTAATTCGCAGAGCACGCAACTCTATCTAGAGTGTCTGCCAAAAAGTCTGATATGGAAAATTACGAGGAAAATTATTTTATTGGCTTTCAGAAAAATTTTATACCTACTTGATAAAAGTTTGTGCATAGTCTCAAACGAGTAAGCGTCTAGACAAGTTTGTGTTAGTCCGGGCGCTTAGGTCGGAAAATCAAATTATTTAAAATTGGCTCAAGAATAAACTACCTACCCTTATTTTTGAAGATGTCGAAAAATGTAATTTGAAGAAGTTGTTCCGAGTTGTTCATAATGCAAAGTAACATCCAAATATCAAATTTAGTTGCTCGATTCGAAAAATAAAATTTGTTACCATTTTTACTTTTTTACGCGTAATTTCTGAACTATATTTTAAAATATTTTTTTGAAATTTTTCTGAAAGTCAATAATAAAATAATTTCCCATATGGTACAGACTTTTTGGCGGGCACTACAACCACACATGCGCGTTTATTCCATAATTCACACGTGTACTAGTATCGCCGTTGTAAACGTGCAAAACCCCTGTGAAGTCAGCACCACTTTTTTGCAAAATTGAGTAAATTTTTAGAGTTCTGAGTAGAAAAAGCATAGTTCCAGAGTTCCTGGCCGAAAAGTACACAATAATTCTGCAAAAATAAGGCAAGAAATCTAACAAAATTAAATAAGGGTGCTAACTTCACGCAGCACCACTTTTTTGTGAAAAATGAGTTCTATTAATTCTCCGTGTCATAACTTGGCAAAATTCTTACTAAAAATTATTAATCCGCTTTCTGGAAATACCAATTTATATATAAAAAATAGTAGATAAGCATTTTCTAGAAAAACTTTATGAAAATAATATTCATGATCCACATCTGATGGTTAGTTTTAACGTAGTTAGCCTTTTCACAAATGTCCCTGTGGACAAAACTTTGAAAATAATTAGAGACAAATTAATAAACGACAATAATTTGGCAAACAGGACTAAACTTAGCGTAAATAGTATAATGGAACTGTTAACGGTATCAATAAAAACAACCTATTTCCAATTAATAAATGATTTTTATCAACAAGATTTCGGGATGGCAATGGGTTCCCCTTTGTCACCAATACTAAGTAATATATTTATGGAGGATTTTGAAAACAGATATGTTGAAAATAATATTCATAAACCGGTAACTTGGTGGAGATATGTTGACGATATTTTTGCAATTTGGCCTCATGGAATAGATTTATTAAACAATTTTTTGGAAAATATTAATAATAAAGAACCATCTATCAAATTCACTCTAGAAATAGAAAATAATAATGAATTACCATTTTTAGATGTTTTAATTAAAAAAGTCAATAATAATAATTTTCAAACTAGTGTTTACCAAAAAAAGACTCACACTAACAGATATTTAAATTTTAACTCAAACCAGTCTTTGGACGTTAAAAGAGGTGTTATAAAATGTTTGTATGATAGGGCAAAAATAATTTCTTCCAATGATGAAATATTCAAACATGAAAGGCAATTTGTCAGGGAAATTTTAATTAATAATGAAAATACCCGAAAGAGTTTGTTGATAAGACTTTCATGAACATTGAAAATAGAGATAACAATCGCAACCAAAACCAGAATATCATTATTCGACATCAATTCCATACATAAAAGGTTTATTTGAGAAATTACGTCGTGTCGGTAAAAAATTTGGCGTTAGGACAATTTTTCAAACAAATAATACTTTAAGATCCATATTGACAAAAACGAAACCATTAAATCCTGAACAAAATTCAAAAAATTGTATATACACTATCCCGTGCGAGTGTAATAAACATTATGTGGGTGAATCATCTAGACCACTTAATGTACGATTGGGCGAGCACAAAAGTTATATTAGAAAACGTGATATTGAAAAATCTAAAATTTGTGAACATGCTTGGGAAAACGATCACAGGATAAAATGGGATTCAGCAAAAATTTTGACCAAAGAAGCAGACAACAAAAAAAGAAAAATCAAAGAATCTGCAATAATTTTACTTAATGAAGATAAATGCGTATCAAATTGTTCGGTAGAATTTTGTTCAACTTGGTTACAAATGTTGAGAGAAGAACTCAATAAAATTAATATTATTTAGTATATTTTTCAACATTTCTATGGTAAGTATCTATGGAAATGATATAAACAATTTTAATTTTATGCCATGTTATTCTACACGTTACATAAAAATCTAAAGCCTAAACTTTGAAAAAGGAAACCGATATAGTTTCCGAAACGTCAGCGCAGTCATTTCGTTTTAATTTAATTCCTATTAATTGTCAAAAAACACCATCTAACTGATCCTCTGACATTACGTCAAAGGCGTAGAGGTTATTTCCCAGTTTTAAACTGGTTAATTTGAATATTTTTTAGATAAATCGAATCTTTTGGATAGGAATCTCGAGGAATGTGGTAATAAATCCCAAAAAAAGAAAAGGAAAGAAATTCTAAAGATTCGTTCAAAAAAAAATTAAAATATTGGGTACTTTTTAATAGTAGATATGAAATTCACTCAATCATTGACTCATAATAGTCATAATTTAAAAAAATATCCAAATTTGTTTTTGTAAATTGTGATTCTTCCTCATATTATATTACATTTTATTTTATTTGTATACACTTGTTTTAATACGTTATTTTTATAAATTTTATTAAATACATACGCAACACGCCATTTTTAATTTAACCTCAAATAAAATGAACACGAGCCCTATAATTTATTTAACTCTAATTCTATCTAACACAAAACGTATTTGCTCTCATTAGTTTTTGACTCCACATATTACCTTCAAACAAATTTTTTTATAACATGAAAATGACACTTTTTTATAACATGACAATGACACAAATGTTACTGAATGATTCATCATATCAAATTAAACTTCCAGAATAAAAATCATGTTATTAATGGATGTTATTTTGATAGATGGTACATTATAATATTGTTTGTTTATTTTTAAACAGTATTATCGATCATTTGTTAACTGATCAGAGTAGAAGACCTCTAGAAAGAAAGACTCGTGGTATTTCCATGGCAATATCAAGATTAATAATATGTGGCGGTGGCGCAGATTATTTTACCACTGTCATTTTATAACTTTGGGTCAAGTGATTAATTTGTTTACCTGGTGTGCTATTGTTACTAGTTTGTAGTTCTCTGTTATTTATGAGATTTAGTATACTAAATCATTTAAATGGCTCAACGAGCATGACTTTAACATAAACAAAGAAGTGTTGAAAAACTTTATTATATACTATGCATAAAATATCACACACATCAGAAAATCACATACCTAATTAAATAACATTGTTAACACAGTCTCTTTACGGGCATATGTTAAGTATGTTAACATGCTGCCAGAAAATAATTAGTTGCTCCATAATAAAATAATAAGCAAATATAGGTAATGTTGTCTCGATAATGTTTATATTTTTAACACATTTCGAACGTAACTTGATGAATTAAAATTCATTATATTATTAATTCTAAACATAATATACTCACAGCAGTCACAAATAAATACAGTCAATTGCTTGGGTACTTTTATTCCAGAACTATTGGCAATAAAAAATGAAAGAAGAAACTGCATAGGAATACGTGAGAGACGAAAATGAGAAATTTGGATGTAAAAATATGTATACATTATACAAGGTGTTTCTAAATTGACTACCATAAATTAATAAGAGCTTGTAGAGAACGTTAAAATAAAACTAAAACCTCTATACAGTTTCGTCGAAAAACGCTTCGTTTTCAAAATACAGGGTGTTATAGTGTTGACTGGCAGATCAGTTATTTAGCTATATAGGCCTGCCGAAATAGAAAAAACGGTGTAACTAATTCGTTTCAGATAGCCGTAGGTAAAAACAGGTGTATTTAGTTATAAGGAATATACCTCTGCGATTCCTCCCAAATCAAATAAACAGAACATTGTTTATAAGTCACTTTTATGTGAAAAAATCATGAAATTTTGATTTTTTAAAAATTGCAGTAAGACTGCAGTAGATTAATTTTTTTGAATGTTTCTGTTTACTAGGTAATTCCAAACCGGTTAATTTAAGCCCCGGTTGATTTCATTTCATTGATTATTTATTTAAATAATTGCCGAAAACCATCGAAATTTTCAAAAATTTCAAGCATTTTTTACTCTGAAAGAAAAAATGCTAGACTCTTGAAACTTTGGTGGAATATGTGTCTCATTACCCTCAACTTACAAAAAAAATTTCGTTTCAAAATGTTTATTAGTTTTCGAGAAATTCTATTTGTTTATTAAAAACGTCCCAAATGTTTAATGAAAAATTGACCTATTAACGTTATCAAAAATAATTCAACCACAGCTCATTTTTTTTCGTCAAGACGTCAATTTTACGAATCTGTTATGGGCGTATCGATTTTCAATAATTTTGACCGTCAAAATGGCGTTAACAACATTGCTACTTTTCGAAGCAGCGTTTTTTGCAAATAACTTTACAACAAATGAACGTATTAAATTAAATTGAAACTGGTTGTTAATAAGATCTTGAATTTGTGAATTCATCAAGTCCTATTGAGGTCAAAATATAATTTTTAATAAGTGATTTTAGAGCGTCTTCAATTTGTTTGGCTCAAAGGACAGGTGAATTTTTTATCAAACGATTTTCAAATTGGGGTAGCGAGAAAAATTCGTCATATCTCCGTTATTTTCCGGTCAATTTCGATGTTTTTTTTTTAATTTGGGGTATCACACGAAAATAATAACAATGGGCACATTTGCAATATCCAAATAATAAACTTATAATTGTTATAAACAATTTTTTTTTTTTAATTTTTTCTTTTTTGGGCTTATGCAACTTGTAATGTGCTAATGTATTAAATATAAATTTATAAAGATTATATAATGGTAACAATGTATGCCCAAACTATTTCTCCATCAAACAATATACGATGTTACAGCATTGTTACCATTATATAATCTTTATAAATTTATATTTAATACATTAGCACATTATAAGTTGCATAAGCCCAAAAAAGAAAAATTAAAAAAAAAAAATTGTTTATAACAATTATTTGTTTATTATTTGGATATTGCAAATGTTCCCATTGTTATTATTTTCGTGAGCTACCCCAAATTAAAAAAAAAAACGTCGAAATTGGCCGGAAAATAACGGAGATATGACGAATTTTTCTCGCTACCCCAATTTGAAAATCGTTTGATAAAAAATTCACCTGCCCTTTGAGCCAAACAAATTGAAGACGCTCTAAAATCACTAATTATTAAAAATTATATTTTGACCTCAAAAAGGGCCCGTTTTCAATAGGACTTGATGAATTCACAAAATTCAAGATCTTATTAACAACCAGTTTCAATTTTGGCCATAAATATTAATAAATAAACGTTTGGCGCATTAAACAATTAAAAAAATTATCTCGGCTCCTACATGTCCCAGAGCAACAATGTTTTTTTTTATAAATTTGTAGAAAAATTCCAGCAACTCAAATATGAAAGATTTGTGCAGATACGTTCATTTGTTGTAAAGTTATTTGCAAAAAACGCTGCTACGAAAAGTAGCAATGTTGTTAACGCCATTTTGACGGTCAAAATTATTGAAAATCGATACGCCCATAACAGATTCGTAAAATTGACGTCTTGACGAAAAAAATGAGCTGTGGTCGAATTATTTTTGATAACGTTAATAGGTCAATTTTTCATTAAACATTTGAGACGTTTTTAATAAACAAATAGAATTTCTCGAAAACTAATAAACATTTTGAAACGAAATTTTTTTTGTAAGTTGAGGGTAATGAGACACATATTCCACCAAAGTTTCGAGAGTCTAGCATTTTTCCTTTCAGAGTAAAAAATGATTGAAATTTTCGAAAATTTCGATGGTTTTCGGCAATTATTTAAATAAATAATCAATGACATGAAATCAACCGGGGCTTAAATTAACCGGTTTGGAATTACCTAGTAAACAGAAACATTCAAAAAAATTAATCTACTGCATTTTTACTGTAATTTAAAAAAAAATCCAAATGTCATGATTTTTTCACATAAAAGTGACTTTTAAACAATGTTCTGTTTATTTGATTTGGGAGGAATCGCAGAGGTATATTCCTTATAACTAAGTACACCTGTTTTTACCTACGGTTATCTGAAACGAATTAGTTACAGATTCCCGTTCACATCATCTAATTCTACAGGCCTAATAACTCTAAACAGAGGAGGCAGAGGAATCTAAATTTTTGTGAGCCAGTGTTACATAAGACTACCGAAGACTGTATAATATTTCAAATCTAATACCACCATTCAGTGGCGTAGAAAAAAGGGTAGCCTAACAATTTTTTGTTAATAAAAAATTTGCAGTCAGATATTTTGAAAATATCGTCCCATTTTCAAATTCCCCAATCAAAATGCTATAATAAAGATGCTCTTGTTAAATATCTCCAGAGGCGCACGGTTTTATGTGGTATCTACTTAATTTGCGAAAACATATTATTATTAAAAAGGCACAATCATCACAAGGTAGATAAAAACAAAAACAAATGCAACTCAAATCTGCTTTACTGTCAAGAAATGACATTTTAATCTCAAAGGTGCACTTATTAACAAATTCATATTGAATTGAAAATTTCCTTTTTTTGTTCAGTAGTAATAATGGTATCAGATTTAAAATATTATCTAGTCATCAGTAGTCTTAAGTAACACTCGCTCACAAAAATTTAGATTCCTCTGCCTACTCTGTTTAGAGATATAGCTAAATAACTGATCTGCCAGTCGACACTATAACACCCTGTATTTTGAAAACGAAGCGATTTAAGACGAAACTGTATAAAGGTTTTAGTTTTATTTTAACGTTCTCTACAAGCTCTTAAATTTATGGTAGTCAATTTGGAAACACCTTGTATAGTTGATGTTTTGCTGTAAAGAAAAAAAATCAAGTTTTTGAAGTCCTGTATCTCAAAACCTATTGGTCGTACAAAGCTGCACTTAGTCTCTAAATGAAGGAAATTTTATCGGATTGAAAAAAGCTAGGATTACTTTTTTACGTAGGATCCATTATTTACGAGTTATAACCCAAAAACTAAAAAAAGTCAAAAAATATCGTGGTTTTTCCCCCACCACGCAGCGAGCACAAGTTTTTCGAAGCTGCAAACTTAGTTTTATGCAGCTGATATGAATCCTAACAACATATCAAAAATTCATACTTACCGCATTTTTTGCGAACTGGAATGTATTAAATGACTGGCCTATGAAGTTTACAAAACGAACCAAACGTGAGTTTTGTAAACAGACAAGTGCTATAAAATACAGATATGGCACGTATAATATACAATATCTTATCTACGCTCGACTTATTAATTTTTTTATACATAAAAAACTACTAATCAATTAATATTATTTTTATTGTGAAAACCACACACTATCTACAATTAAGTAATAACTAAGTTGATAACAATAGCTGTCTGTTGATATGTCCTTAGCAACCGATGGTTTGCATGCTTTTTTTATAAAATGTGTGCGATAATAGCTATTTATATTATAAGTGCCATATGGGGTATTTTATAGCTCGCGTCTGAAAAAGTGAGTTTTGTAAACAGACGAGTAATAATAAGAATAATAAATAAGTAATACCTAAGTTGATAACAATAGCTGTTTGTTGATATCTCCTTAGCAACCGGTGGTTTGCGTGGTATTTTATAAAATGCGTGCGATAAATATATATAGCACTAGTGCTATAAACAACATAATTATGACATTGAAATGAGTGTCATATTAATGTCATATAACGAGTGTAGATAAATTATATTTATACAGGGCGTTAAGAAAAAGTAGGTCATGCCTTTAACCACAGATTCTTTGGGCGAAAATAATGAGACTTTTATAATGTGATTTTTTATTTTGGAGTGTAGTTTTTTTTATACAGGGTGTTAAAGTTTACATTATGAAAATTATTTTTATTAATAATTCTGTTACTGTTTAAGATTTTTACCCGAATTTTTGCACAAACTTTCATCTTATACGGATACACTTTTTGTGTAATTTTGGTCGAAAAAGTCAAAGCGCAAACGGGAAAAAGGGGGGTTGTGTTACCCATTAACCCCCCCAACTTTTTCGTGCGTACGCCTATGGTCTCTAGATATTTATTTTTAGATTAAACACTTATTTCCCCAATTTTTTTTTACTCCTACAAAATTTTGATTTAGGACTTGATTAACGAGATATTCCAGTAAATTCAGAATCATTTTCAATATTTCAGTTTCGGAATTTAATGTTTTTACTATTGTTGTTCGTAGTAATCCTGGGTTTCTTTAAATCGACTACTTTTAGACAAAAAATGCTGGAGACTTTTTTTGTTGTGCATAGTCAGAAAAGTTCAATAAAATAAAAATCTTAAAAAAAAAACAGTGGCGTACACATTTTTGCTTAGGAAACCTAAATTAATACTTAGTTATCTATGCCACTGAGGTAGGTAAAATAAGCAAATAGAAACACTAATTTAATACTTAAACGTATTGTGGTTATTAATTAGTATTCTACCTGATATTTTGTATTAGTAATAATTGTATTTTCTGTATTTTTTCTGTCTGCTTTATTTACCATATGTACAATAACTGGATTCGCCCGTTGGATAAATTATTCAAAAATTAATAAATAATTAAAGTAAATAATATGAAAAGTTTAATTTTAAACACAGCAATGTTTTATTTTTTATAGTATTTTCTTTAAATTAGTGTTTCTATTTGCTTATTTTACCTACCTCAGTGGCATAGATAACCAAGTATTAATTTAGGTTTCCTAAGCAAAAATGTGTACGCCACTGTTTTTTTTTAAGATTTTTATTTTATTGAACTTTTCTGACTATGCACAACAAAAAAAAGTCTCTAGCATTTTTTGTCTAAAAGTAGTCGATTTAAAGAAAACCCAGGATTACTACGAACAACAATAGTAAAAACAATAAATTCCGAAACTGAAATATTGAAAATGATTCTGAATTTACTGGAATATCTCGTTAACCTAGTCCTAAATCAAAATTTTGTAGGAGTAAAAAAAATTGGGGAAATAAGTGTTTAATCTAAAAATAAATATCTAGAGACCATAGGCGTACGCATGAAAAAGTTGGGGGGGTTAATGGGTAACACAACCCCCCTTTCTCCCGTTTGCGCTTTGACTTTTTTGACCAAAATTACACAAAAAGTGTATCTGTATAAGATGAAAGTCTGTGCAAAAATTCGGGTAAAAATCTTAAACAGTAACAAAATTATTAATAAGAATAATTTTCAAAATGTAAACTTTAACACCCTGTATAAAAAAAACTACGCTCCAAAATAGAAAATCACATTATAAAAGTCACATTATTTTCGCCCAAAGAATCTGTGGTTAAAGGTATGACCTACTTTTTCTTAACACCCTGTATAAGTAGTTCGTAAAATTAGTGAGTCAATAACATTATATTTGCAATGCATCTGTGACGGTGTTATATATATTTATGAAGGAAAAATGTGGTTTTTTGTCTTTAGTTTGTTTTTGTTTTTGGGTAGAATATTTATGTTTGACTTGTGTATTCAATAATGTATCTCATAATAATAATTATGATGTCACTTATAAATTTATAAGACAGAATCTTTTCTTTAATTTCAAAATAACATTCTGGTTGAGTCAGAGACAAAACCAGCAATGGTTTTATTTTATTTTTTATAAATGCATTAAATGAGAACAGTATTAATAAGAAGACACAAATTCGAAAAAACCTGCTGTGGATACCATTTAAAGGTATGCAGTAAACAAAACAATGTTGTAGGTACATTTGGTGGTTAAATTTAAGTTCTTTGACTATAACCACAATTTGTATCTTGTTTATACCGATAACAATATTAAAAAAATCTTTGAATATTTAAAGAAAAGAAACACACCCAGATGCATAATTAATAAATAAATAATGAGATAAGTATACAAAACTGTCAAGTCATGATGAATATCGCATATTATATTTATTTGCAATATTTAGCTAATTGGCAAAACTAACTATCATAAAAATGGCAACTACTACTTTATAATGAAAATAGGTACCTACCTAAAATGTATATAAGATCAGAATGTTTCTTATTTCAAAAGATGTGATTAAGGTAATTTTCTAAGGCATTTTTTGCTATTTTCTGAAACTGACACTTTTCTCAAATCCAAAAATTCATCATATGGGATTGAAAATAAAAAAATTGAGAACGTAATAATTGAAAACTTTAACGTAACAAACGAGCTTACATTGTTTTAACAAATGGAAATGAAATAAGATGCACATATTTTATGAATTTATAATAGTATATTATAGGTATATCAAGTTTTTTAAACGTCATTTTAGTCACGTGTTTTATTAATCACGAGCGAAGCGTAGCGCAGCGAGTATTTAATAAAATGAGTGACTAACAAGTTTATAAAACGAGTTGCATGCTATATTTTTTCTACGAGAGCAAATATCTAAATAAAAAATTTGGAAATTATTTTATTATTTTATTTATTATCATATCAATAAACATGATAGAGTTATTTTGACACTTACCAGTTTTAAAAGTGTGTGTCAAAATGAGAAAAATATATTTTTATATACTTTGAGTGTCTGCCTTCTCCGCAAAATAAGTTAGAATTTAAGAAGTTTTAAATTTTTACATAAACAAAATTTACTTTCTTGTTCCAAGGTTAAGATTTTCAATAATTTTATTGTAATTATGGTCTTTATTAGTATAACTATCCTAGGCCGTCTTTTTACCCTCAGCCAATGGAATCTTCTGAAATAATTCAAGAATAATGAACTGGTGGTAAAGCGTCGACGGTAAAGTCGTTGTTTTCTTTCTACTTATTGGTTTATACTCGTTAATCTTTTACCACCAGAATCAAGTAATAGATCTTTAACTTTTAGAAGAGAATAAAGTGCCCCAAACAAGACAAATAGACAGCTCAAATTTCAATAGCAAGGAACCTATTTACATAGTAGAAATATCTAAAATGACTACTATACTATACCCTCACCACCAATGTTTCTTCTGAGCAGAAGTAAGCAAAAGAGAAATAAAGGAATGATGATGATGATGAATGATAAGGGCTTAAATTTTATTAGAAAACAACTAACGCATTGATATGATATGCAACAACAATATAATCTACTTTACACCTCCAATCAATGAAATTTTCTTCTGATTAACAAATCGACTGGGCCTAATTAAACTGTACCAATATGAATTATTCAACAAAATACAAATATCGAGCGATTTATGTAATTAGTCCAGTCAAATTACACTTTGACAAGGAAAAAATTGTTAACAGGGCTTTGGCAGTTGGAAATGGTAAAGTGGGCTATAATAATCAAAAAAAAATCCATGCACCAGCAGGAATGTTCCGGGGGGATTTGGGGGGGGGGGGGGGGGTCAAAGGGGTCAATTGTGTATTATTGCGGTTTTCGGATAAAATTGAAGTCGGAGAGAAAAATATTTAATAGAAAAGTTGTAGATCGTCAAAAAATCTACAACTTTTCTAGATATCAATTTTTCACATAACCTCAAAATATCCGAGAAAAATGCGAAAAACTGGTTTTTCTGTTTTTAATTTTTTATTTCTATCAAAAAAATTTAATTTTGACGAAGCTTGGTGGAAATATACCTTTTGGTCTTCTAAATATCCACAAATTTTTTCAGACCAAAAAATTCATAGGTTTCCGAGATATTCCCTTTTTTGGAAAAAAACATTTTTTTTAAATGAAATTTGTCCTTCAGGGAATCATCGCACCGACTTGATTTAGGTCTTAATTTCTTCGTTTCTACTTATACTTTTTTAGTAAATGATAAAAAATAGTAGTCTCCATTTAAAAACACGATCAAAAATCGAAAAAAACAAAAAATTACGTTCTGCTCCGAAACGATTATTGACCATATTTTTGCAAATATAGTAGATACTAGCTTGACGTGTGTAGTAGATAATGATATTTCTGATCATAGAACAATTCTGTTTGAATTGCATCCAGAACCTAAATATAGTACCCCCCAAACCTTTCAGTTTGGAAGACACTTTAGTGACAATTCTGTAAATAATTTTTGTTCGGATTTGCTTAATGAATCCTGGACCGAAATTTATAATATATATACAATTGACGATGCTTATCAGTATTTGTATGATACATTCATGTTTTATTTTAACAAGCATTTTCCTCTCAAGAAAAATTATACGAAACCTAGTGGAACTAACAAAAAATGGGTCACCAATGAGGTTAAAATGTCAAGTATAAAATTAAAAGATTTACATAATCTGAAAAATGTATATCCTGAGTTAAGCGATGAATACAAACGCGCAAAAAAAGAACATATTAGTTTGATAGAGAAGACAAAAAAACATTTTTTTCAAAATAAAATAATTAACTCTAATAATCCATCAAAAGCCGCTTGGAACGTAATTTCGGAATTATCAAATAAAAACAATAAAATGAAGAACATACAATTGCTAGAGGAGGGGGTTTTACGTAAGGACCCTAATGAAGTAGCTTCAGTTTTAAATAATTTTTTTATAAATGCGCCTCTAAAGATCACCCAGAATATAACTGTAAAACAAGGTGACACTAATAGACATAATATAGCTGAGAATCAGAACTCTATATTCCTGGAACCTTTTGACTCCAATGAATTATTGTCTCTATTAAAAAATAAAATAAAAAATAAATATTCCTCCGGTCCTGATGAAGTCCCTACATTCTTGATTAAAAAAGTGATAGGTATTGTTATCAGTCCAATCACATATCTGGTTAATTTATCCTTTATTACTGGCAGCTTCCCAAAGAGCCTAAAAGTAGGTAAAGTTATACCTATTCACAAAAAATATGATCCTCAAGATATGGAGAACTATCGACCAATCACAATGCCCTCCAGTTTTTCAAAAATTTTTGAATACTCTTATCTTGATCGGCTTCTTAAATTTATCGATAAATATAATATAATTACGGAAAATCAGCATGGATTTCGATTAAATAAATCTACTAGTACTGCTTTGTACTCATTTTATCAGAAATTAATTGAACATATCGAGGCAGGCGAGTGCCCTGTTGGGATCTTTTGTGATCTCAGTAGGGCATTCGACTGCGTCGATCATGATAAGTTAATGACCAAACTATATTCGTATGGCATACGTGGTGTGGCATATGATTGGGTAATTTCTTTTCTAAAAGGCCGAAAACAATATGTTAGTTTAATACACTCAGAGACCAAAGCCATCTCTAAAATAAACTCCGAGTACAGAGCAGTTAACACTGGTGTTCCTCAAGGTTCTGTGCTGGGTCCAATACTGTTTACATTATATACGAACGATCTTGAGACCCAGACACCAAGTGCATTTTCAGTGCTATACGCTGATGATAAATCATTGCTTGTTTCCGATGTATCGGACGATGTACTGACGCGCGAATGTAATAATGTGCTAGAGACTGTATGTTATTGGTATGGTAATAATTCACTTTTTTTAAATAAGGACAAAACATCAGTTATTAGGTTTCATAACAGACAGAAAGAATGTTCCAGATTGAATATTAATATGAATGGTTTTATATTAAATACTGATACGCAAAATGCATTTTTAGGAATCACGATGGATGAGTGTCTAAACTGGAAGGCTCACTGTGGTAATTTAATATCTAAATTAAATTCAATTTGTTACTTGTTCAGAAATATAAAATCAATTCTGACAAAAGAACAGCTAATAAGTATATACCATGCTCAGGTAGGATCTAGACTAAGATATGGAATATGTATTTGGGGCAATTCCACCCTATCCCCAGATATTTTTATTGTCCAAAAAAAAGTTTTAAGGTGCATCGCAAATGTCTCCAGTAGAGAGTCATGTAGAGGTTTGTTCAAAGATTTTAAAATTTTAACCCTTGTATGTGTCTTTATCTATGATTTATGTGTGTATGTTTTTAAAAATAAATTAAATTTTATGTTGACAAGAGATGTCCACAATATAGGGACTAGACAAAATAATAATTTTTATATTCCTACCTGTAAATATAACATAACTAAGTATTCACCAGCTTATCTAGGTCCAAACGTTTTTAATAAACTACCTTCTGAAATAAAAGAAGCTAAAAATTTGAGATACTTTAAAACTAATTTAAACAAATTTTTATCGGATAAGTGTTATTATACATTAGGTGAATTTTATGCAGACTGTTAAAATTAGCTTAAGTTAGTTAGTAGGCAATTTCTGGACTATTCCTATACAAATGTATTTGTCTATGAGGAAAATAAAATATTATATTATTATTATTATTATTAAACGAGTATGTGAGCCTCTTTCAATACACTGGAACCTAACCGGTATGCGGGGACCAGCTGTTTCGAACTTTGAAGAGCAGAAACTAGAAAACAGACTGGTACGGCAACTAAGCTGCCTCTACCTGTAATCTAGCGAACTAAAGACAGGTAGCGGGAAATTGAAACTTCATATAATTATTCGCCTTCAATATTAATAGCGATAGTATTACAAAATTAAGGTTTTTACGAAATAATTAAACTAGGGATATCTTGTATTTTTCTACGTAAAATTCAATGGTGTAATCAGTTTTATAAGATTATATAAAAATTTCAATAAATTATAAACATATACAAAAAAAATTAATTTTTGCGAAAGTCATTTTTTGTTTTTTTTTTTCGATTTTTGAGCGTGTTTTTAAATGGAGACTACTATTTTTTATCATTTACTAAAAAAGTATAAGTAAAAACGAAGAAATTAAGACCTAAATCAAGTCGGTGCGATGATTCCCTGAAGGACAAATTTCATTTAAAAAAAAAATGTTTTTTTCCAAAAAAAGGGAATATCTCGGAAACCTATGAATTTTTTGGTCTGAAAAAATTTGTGGATATTTAGAAGACCAAAAGGTATATTTCCACCAAGTTTCGTCAAAATTAAATTTTTTTGATAGAAATAAAAAATAAAAAACAGAAAAACCAGTTTTTCGCATTTTTCTCGGATATTTTGAGGTTATGTGAAAAATTGATTTCTAGAAAAGTTATAGATTTTTTGACGATCTACAACTTTCCTATTAAATATTTTTCTCTCCGACTTCAATTTTATCCGAAAACCGCAATAATACACAATTGACCCCTTTGACCCCCCCCCCCCCGGAACATTCCTGCTAGTGCATGGATTTTTTTTTTATTATTATACCCCACTTTACCATTTCCAACTGCCAAAGCCCTGTTAACAATTTTTTCCTTTTTCGAAAAAAAAAAATGTTAATTTGATTAGCCTAAATCCTAAACCACGACAATCGGCGGAATATAACGCCGAGTAAATAAACATTTATCTCAGATATTCAGGTAACCTCTAATTTATTATGTCAGTAACAGATTAACGGTCTTTGTAAAACCACCTCGTTTTTTAGTCGATTTATGAATGTTCTGAAAATAAATTAGTGTATTTTAAAAAGTTCTTTCGCCATAAAAAACGTAACTAGCATCGTAAGTAGCGTTAGTGCTCCGTACAACTTTGATCATTTTGTTATGTGTTCTCTATCATTCATAATTTAAGTATCACGAATAACTTAAATCTCTGCGTAAATAAAATACAATGTTCTAAAAATTTACTATGCTCATGACACTAATATTCTTACAGTGGTGGAAACAATTTGTCTTTTCCGATTTCAACCAAATCTGGACGGGTATGAATCAATGACCTTTGGCGTGATCTTTTTGAACTAAAAAAAATATTTTTGTCAGTGGCGTGCATTTCTATTAAGAAAATAGGAATCGTATTTTTGAGAGGTCATATTAGGCATATTTTTACAGAGAAACTAACGCAATATTACTAATCAATAATGCAGCACGCTTTAGAACCCCCATGTCCAAAATTTCACAATATTTTGATTAGGGGTTTCCGAATAGCTGGCACAGTAAAAATACATTTTTTCAGTCGTAAATAATTGATAACTTGAAAACGGTTCCCGTTTCGAAAAAAAGTCATTCCTCATATTCAATTTAAATTAATTTACTTTATCACCCCATGCCTTCAAAAGTTTCAAATGTTGCAAGCATAGATTTTTCATTAGACGATAAAAAAATATTTTAACCGGCTTATTTGGGCATTAAGTGATAAAACATGATATTATGTGATAATAAATCAATTTTATAAAGAATTTTATAAAACTTTTATAAAAAGTTATACTGATGTTAAATTAAATTATTTTTCGAAAAATAAACCGTTACCAAGTTTATTATTTACGACTGCGGCATTTGAAACTTTTTAAGATATACAGGGTGGTCACTTTTACAATGTACACCATTGGTATCTTCTAAACAACAAGAGGTACATAGATGCTTAAATTAGAGAAAAGTTGCGCATTTTCATGCTCTTTAAGGATCTGAAAAGAAATCCGGGATAACTGACCTCGTTCCTGAATATCCTGAAAAAATCTGAAATATTGCGTTTTCTTATTTCGTTCATAACTTTTTTATTACTTTAGCCAATGTATTGAAATTTGGCATGTTTACATAAATCGATATGGGCTATCCACTGCACATTTTAAAAATTTTCTAGACCTACTAGATCTTCATGTTTTTATAGCCAATTTTTGATTTTCTTATGGACGCCATATTGGATTTTTATACTGTTGGATAGAGAATAAAAATGTGATTTCAACGATGTATCACACATGAGTCATCTGACTTGATTAACCACCTTTAAACATTAATTTAATAATTTTTTGACAAAATCAAGTTGCCATGAAATAGCAAATGATCGAGCAAATTATTGATAGTAGTAGAAGTAATGCTAGAGCTCTTTCGACAAAATCAAGTTGGCATGAAATAACAAATGATCGAGCAAATTATTGACAGTAGTTGTAGAAGTAATGCTAGAACTATTTTTGTAATTACTGTTAGTGTTATTATTATTATACCTACATATCTAGTCTTTCATTAACTGAAAATCTTACCATAATGAATAAATAATAATAACACTGACAATAATTATTACAAAAACAGTTCTGGCATTATTTCTACAACTACTGTCAATAATTTGCTCGATCATTTGTTATTTCATGCCAACTTGATTTTGTCGAAAGAGCTCTAGCATTACTTCTACTACTGTCAATAATTTGCTCGATCATTTGGTATTTCATGGCAATTTGATTTTGTCAAAAAATTATTAAATTAATGTTTAAAGGTGGTTAATCAAGTCAGATGACTCATGTGTGATACATCGTTGAAATCACATTTTTATTCTCTATCCAACAGTATAAAAATCCAATATGGCGTCCATAAGAAAACCAAAAATTGGCTATAAAAACATGAAGATCTAGTAGGTCTAGAAAATTTTTAAAATGTGCAGTGGATAGCCCATATCGATTTATGTAAACATGCCAAATTTCAATACATTGGCTTAAGTAATAAAAAAGTTATGAACGAAATAAGAAAACGCAATATTTCAGATTTTTTCAGGATATTCAGGAACGAGGTCAGTTATCCCGGATTTCTTTTCAGATCCTTAAAGAGCATGAAAATGCGCAACTTTTCTCTAATTTAAGCATCTATGTACCTCTTGTTGTTTAGAAGATACCAATGGTGTACATTGTAAAAGTGACCACCCTGTATAGTCTGATAGAGTAAATCAGTTTAAATTGAAAGTAAGAAATGACTTGTTTTCGATATTGCATTATTTTTTCTGTAAAAAAATGTTTAATTTGATTTCTCGAAAAAGCTATCCCTTTCTTCTTAATAAAAATTGACGCCACTGGTGAAAATAAGTTTTGTTTAATTCATAAAGAGCACAACAAAGGTTGTTGATACTGATCCAAATTTGGTTGAAATCGGATAACTAATAACTGAATTGTGAAGGGGGGAGCATTAAAAGTGGGGGGAGCATTAAAAGTGGGACTGTATACCGACCATTACCTTTCATAGCATTTGAATTTACATGTACGAATTGGATTGAAAAAAATTCAATGAAGAATATTCCTCGAAAAAATCCCGATCCGACAAGCACTCGCAAGCCTAGGATCGAAAAACAGAAAAGAAGGGTAGTTTTCTTTCGATTTAGGAGTAGTTTGGGAAGGGTAAGAGAAAAATATTACCACCTTCGAAAAGGGGAGTGAGTACTATAATGTTGTACTTTCCGAACGGGATGAAATAATAGTACATTGTTTACCTAGTAGTAGTAGGAAAAGCCTAACATTCCCGGACGACTGTGAAGCAACACGGAGTCCGGGAGTCGAAATTATGCGTTTTCCTGAAACGTCAAGGTGACATCTATAAACCAAGGAAGCTGAAAGTTCTGTCAAATGAACAACTTGAAATATTTATTACTCAAGCACCAGATCATATTATTATGTACTTAATGTATAAGTTTAAAATGTGAGAATTTCAAATTATCTAGATATTTATATAATTTTTACTTTTTAGGTTGCCTTAATAAGTATTTGGTGTGGCCGGTACATATATGTACAGGGTGTTTCAGTTAAAAGTCCCCGGGCCATTATCTTGAAAAATAATATTGATATTTTATTTTTGTAAAAGGAGGCTTTAAATAACTGTAGTTAGAATTTTTCCACTACGGTTCACATAGATGGCGCTGCGATGCAAAATTATTTTTCGATGGCTGGAACCTTGAAACATGATTCATGTGATTAAATGATAATTTATGAATAATTTTGATGGTATAGAAAATATCGAAAAACCAGCCCTTGTGGAGTTATTGATTTTTTTTTTCATTTTTCCAGTAGGTACACGTAAATCTTGATAAAATTAGTATTTCCTTTATTATCTTATCTAAAAAAAATCCAATAACTCCACAAGGGCTGATTTTCTCGAAATTTTCTATACCATCAAAATTATTCATAAATTATCCCTTAATCACATGAATCATGTTTCAAGGTTCCAGCCATCGAAAAATAATTTTGCATCGCAGCGCCATCTATGTGAACCGTAGAGGAGAAATTCTAACTACAGTTATTTAAAGCCTCCTTTGGTATCTATCACCCTCCATTTACAAAATTAAAATATCATTATTATTTTTCGAGATAATGGCCCGGGGACTTTTAACTGAAACACCCTGTATACCAATGTTATTTTATATTCATTTGAAATATAGTTTATTCAATCAGTATTACATTATAGTCTAATTTCATCCCCTCAACTATTTATTAATTTTCACTCTTCAACAAGAACTAAAATAAAATCTCAGATGACTTACGTTAGATTATTTGCAAATATGTATGGATTTAAAAAATAAAATAAAACGTTTAATTAAAATTCCTACTGCAAAATATTTAGTATGTAGCATAAATGGATAATATCCGAATGGATGTCTTATAGCTAATTATGTGATGTTCCACAAACCTGTATGTTAATATATACAACAAAATTTAACACCAACGTTTTGACCAAGTATTTATGGTTATTGTTTATTATTTGCAAACCACCTGTGAGGATAAATTTTAGAATGAAAATTTTTTTAATGAACCGTTGATAATATTTGAATGGACGCTCATGGATCCACCTGAATCCAGTTTGCTAAATCGTGACGTAACGATCGTCCCAGAACCAGTACAAGTATTCATATTCACGTGCTCAACTACGTGCAGTTATTTAGGATCAGACGATTTTAAAAACAGAACAAAACTCCTGTGATATTGCATAATAAAAAACGTCAAAAAGATATATTGCACAATTATTCTTTAATGCCATAATTTAAGGCCAACTATCTTTACAATGTGCAAACAGAAGGAATTTTGAAAAGCGCACAAACATTTGTTTTAACAAAAACCGTTCACTCAACGTAAAAACATAATCTATACCATGGCAAAATAAATTTTCGTAACGCATGAGTCGTATGACAGGTAGGTACCTTGAACTTTTATTTAGCTGAACATTAATTATTATGAAGATACTATAATAGTACTTTATAAATTTTACAATGTTGTTCATTATTTATTATGAGTGTTTAAAAGATGCAATATTTTTATTTCTACATTTTCAGACTATTCAAATTCCTTTAATTAGTATTCTTTCGCATTCCGATTTTTATGTGTATTAGAAATAAATTAGGTTCATATTTGTTTACATTTGCAAACATTTCTGTAGATGCAAAATTATTACAATTGCATGCTAATCTGACGGCATCCGGATCAGGGGCAAAAGCATACCCGAAGAACACAGGTCCGTCTAAATTACATCGAATAAAGCTATAGAAAAATGTAAAATAGATGTATTTTTAAAAGCAGTCCTTAGATTAACCTAAAATTGGCATAATTTAGACTTTCCTTTAGACCAAAATACATTTTAGTCATTTCAGTTATTCTAATAGATATTATATATTAGACACATTTTAGATAAATTATTTTTGATCGTAAAAAGTTAGTCTAAATATTACAAAAATTAAAGCAATATGAAATATACATCATTTAGACGTTATATTTTAGTTGAAAATAAATTTCAGTCATTGCGTTTATCTAATAGATATTGTGCATTAGACACATTTTAGATAAATTAATTTAGATCGTAAAAGTTAGTCTACATATTACAATAATATTAGAAAAACATGAAATATACATCATTTAGACGTTATATTTTAGTTGAAAATAAATTTCAGTCATTGCGTTTATCTAATAGATATTGTGCATTAGACACATTTTAGATAAATTAGGTTAGATCGTGAAAGTTACAATAGATATTGCGCATTAGACACGTTTTAGATAAATTAGTTTAGATCGTGAAAGTTAGTCTACATATTACAATAATATTAGAAAAACATGAAATATACATCATTTAGACGTTATATTTTAGTTGAAAATAAATTTCATTCATTGCGTTTATCTAATAGATATTGTGCATTAGACACATTTTAGATAAATTAGGTTAGATCGTGAAAGTTAGTCTACATATTACAATAATATTAGAAAAACATGAAATACACATCATTTAGACGTTATATTTTAGTTGAAAATAAATTTCAGTCATTGCGTTTATCTAATAGATATTGTGCATTGGACACATTTTAGATAAATTAGTTTAGATCGTGACAGTTAGTCTACATATTACAAAAATATTAGAAAAACATGAAATATACATCATTTAGACGTTATATTTTAGTTGAAAATAAATTTCAGTCATTGCGTTTATCTAATAGATATTGTGCATTAGACACATTTTAGATAAATTAGTTTAGATCGTGACAGTTAGTCTACATATTACAATAATATTAGAAAAACATGAAATACACATCATTTAGACGTTATATTTTAGTTGAAAATAAATTTCAGTCATTGCGTTTATCTAATAGATATTGTGCATTGGACACATTTTAGATAAATTAGTTTAGATCGTGACAGTTAGTCTACATATTACAAAAATATTAGAAAAACATGAAATATATATCATTTAGACGTTATATTTTAGTTGAAAATAAATTTCAGTCATTGCGTTTATCTAATAGATATTGTGCATTAGACACATTTTAGATAAATTAGTTTAGATCGTGACAGTTAGTCTACATATTACAAAAATATTAGAAAAACATGAAATATACATCATTTAGACGTTATATTTTAGTTGAAAATAAATTTCAGTCATTGCGTTTATCTAATAGATATTGTGCATTGGACACATTTTAGATAAATTAGTTTAGATCGTGAAAGTTAGTCTACATATTACAATAATATTAGAAAAACATGAAATATACATCATTTAGACGTTATATTTTAGATGAAAATAAATTTTAGTCATTGCGTTTATCTAATAGATATTGCGCATTAGACACATTTTAGATAAATTAATTTAGATCGTAAAAGTTAGTCTACATATTACAATAATATTAGAAAAACATGAAATATACATCATTTAGACGTTATATTTTAGTTGAAAATAAATTTCAGTCATTGCGTTTATCTAATAGATATTGTGCATTAGACACATTTTAGATAAATTAGGTTAGATCGTGAAAGTTACAATAGATATTGCGCATTAGACACGTTTTAGATAAATTAGTTTAGATCGTGAAAGTTAGTCTACATATTACAATAATATTAGAAAAACATGAAATATACATCATTTAGACGTTATATTTTAGTTGAAAATAAATTTCATTCATTGCGTTTATCTAATAGATATTGTGCATTAGACACATTTTAGATAAATTAGGTTAGATCGTGAAAGTTAGTCTACATATTACAATAATATTAGAAAAACATGAAATACACATCATTTAGACGTTATATTTTAGTTGAAAATAAATTTCAGTCATTGCGTTTATCTAATAGATATTGTGCATTGGACACATTTTAGATAAATTAGTTTAGATCGTGACAGTTAGTCTACATATTACAAAAATATTAGAAAAACATGAAATATACATCATTTAGACGTTATATTTTAGTTGAAAATAAATTTCAGTCATTGCGTTTATCTAATAGATATTGTGCATTAGACACATTTTAGATAAATTAGTTTAGATCGTGACAGTTAGTCTACATATTACAATAATATTAGAAAAACATGAAATACACATCATTTAGACGTTATATTTTAGTTGAAAATAAATTTCAGTCATTGCGTTTATCTAATAGATATTGTGCATTGGACACATTTTAGATAAATTAGTTTAGATCGTGACAGTTAGTCTACATATTACAAAAATATTAGAAAAACATGAAATATATATCATTTAGACGTTATATTTTAGTTGAAAATAAATTTCAGTCATTGCGTTTATCTAATAGATATTGTGCATTAGACACATTTTAGATAAATTAGTTTAGATCGTGACAGTTAGTCTACATATTACAAAAATATTAGAAAAACATGAAATATACATCATTTAGACGTTATATTTTAGTTGAAAATAAATTTCAGTCATTGCGTTTATCTAATAGATATTGTGCATTGGACACATTTTAGATAAATTAGTTTAGATCGTGAAAGTTAGTCTACATATTACAATAATATTAGAAAAACATGAAATATACATCATTTAGACGTTATATTTTAGATGAAAATAAATTTTAGTCATTGTGTTTATCTAATAGATATTGCGCATTAGACACATTTTAGATAAATTAATTTAGATCGTAAAAGTTAGTCTACATATTACAATAATATTAGAAAAACATGAAATATACATCATTTAAACGTTATATTTTAGTTCAAAATAAATTTTGGTCATTTATATAATTGATATTATATACTAGACTTTTTTAGATAAATTATTTTAGATTATGATAAGTTAGTCCAAAAATTAAAAATATTAAACAACACGAATTATACACCTTTTAGTAATATTTTACAAACCAAGCATTACAGCATTAGAAACAATAAAAGGATTACAGATTCAAATCTCAAAAATTTGTTTTATTAGTTTTTTCGCTAATATGCCAATCATCACGACATTCTTTTGTTTTACTCTTTCCTTATGTAAAATTGCGCATGTACGAGAGAGACACTATGGTATGGTGGGGTAGTACAGTACGTCAGCACTTATTTACGCAGTGCGACTGCGCTGACTCGGTTCCTGGGCTGGGTCGATTCATTTGCTTGTCCTAGCATGTCGTGTGGCGTTGTGGCGTTGTTTTGTGCAAAGAAAATATTTTTATTTGAATTTAGAGGTAAGTAAACTAACAAAAATTTATTTGTAAGTTTTATTTTAGCAAGGAAATTAATAGATACATACCTAGGTTACTAATACTTTAAAAAGCTTAATGTACCTAATGACTTTCTCCAACGTTTTTCTTAAAAAATAGAACGTCTAAAAAACATCTGAAACTCATTTCGATCAGCTTGTATAGTAATTAACTATTTGGCACTATTAACATCATTGACATTATTTAACAATTATCTATGAAATCTGCATTTATCTGATGATTACATGTGGTATTTATTTATTTATTTATTAAAGTAATAATAACAACTTTCGACACAAGTTACCGTTCAACTAACTATTTATTCTGATTTTAGATGCAGTTTTTTTGACTTTGGACTGCAAAAACCCCTTGGTATGAACATTCACAATATCGTTAAGACCACTTTAGATTGGCAAGGGCTGATTGATTACTTACCTGACACTTTTTTATGTTTAATTTTTAATTTTATAGTTACTTTCATTATAAGACTGTGCTTATTTTTTCTCATTTTTTCAATATTATCTGTACACCACGTCATATTTTGTAAATGTATCTATATATTTATAATAAACGTTTTTACAGCATTCAAGTGTATTTAATATGTAATAGTTGATATCTCAGAACAATCTAAATAATGATTTAGATTTATATACCTAATTCTTTGTGAATCAACGGCGACTTCTTTGGTTCACAAAGAAACCCGCTTTTTTCATGCTTGTTATATCTTTCCATACTACTATACAACGTAATATTTTAATTAACACATAAACAGTTCTATCATTGACATTGAAAACACAAGATTATGTAAAACACAACAGTATTCATTTTAATTAAACGACAATAATATCAAGTAGACATCTGTTTATGTAAATATTGAAATAACACAATTTATAACTAGTATACTTAAGAAAAAACTTGGCATACTTAATTATTTTGTTACAGAAATATATAAATTGAACAAAATATATTATGTTATTAAATAGAAATATATTGAAATGCGGGTGGAGATTGGATTATTTAATAAATAATTTTTGCAATAGAACTTGGGATGTCATCAATATTAAACCTTTGATTAAAACCAATGGTGAGCCTAACTGTAGTCTAATATAATTAATCTATTTAAAAAAAATTATTTTACGTTTACCTTAGGATCAATGTCCCCTCATTATATATTCTAAACTTGGTGATTTTTGTTAAGTCAAATCCCGAAAATTTCATACAGGCTCGAGATGGAAATGCTCGTTATTGTTTCAGGGTGAATAACAATATAAGTGTACCTCATCACCGATTGTCGCTGGTTGCGAATGGTCCCACTGTTATGGGTATTAAACTTTTTAACAAGCTCCCTAATAACATAAAAAGTCTCAATAAATTAAATGAATTTAAAGCAGCTGTCAGGAACCTATTAATTAGATCTAGTTTCTATTCTGTAACAGAATATTTAAATACGAATTTTAATAATTAAATACTGTGTTGTTGTAGGTTGTCTACTATGTATCCCTGTTGATATTATAGTTCTTTATTTATTTTTGTATTTTCTGTCTTAACTGTGTTTTATACATTATACTTACCCTTATGACAATATTCTATACTTGTGTATTCAAGTCTAATGAAAATAAAGTGTATTTATTTATTTATTTATTTAATCAGAAATAATCCTCACTAATAAAAATAATGAAATTCGTAATAAATAATAAATAATATGTATCTCTAAGCACGTTACCAGAAAGAAACCTTCATTTCATTTAAAAAATATATTGACGTCACCAAGTAAGTACTTATGTTTAACTTACTACTCTACTACTCAAAATTAATGAACAATGAAATTGATACTCAGAATACAGCTAAATCAAATAGAAAATTAATGAAATTTCATACCTATACTCTCTGTACCACCAACATAAAGCAATAGACTCCTCCCCAAAAATGCCCACTAAATTTGAATGGAATTTCTCTATTGGTCGAATTTATAGAACCCGAGTTACAAAGCAACCACTAAATTTGACAAAGGCCGACTCTACAATACTGGCGTCACACATTAAAACTTTTATGTATTTTGGCAATAGACCAATCAGCTATGTTATCATTGTCGCGAAACGTATAAACGCTAAACATATTAAAAATCGCGCATAAATGGGGAGCCGGCCTCACTGTAAACCTGTGCTGTCAACTGTCATATTCATTCGTCTATGTGAAATTATTTCAAATTTATATATTTGTTTTTGTGAAGGTACGTATAAGGATTAACCTTATTTGTTTATTAAGTATTAAGGTAAGTAGGTAATGCAAACGATTAATATTGATTAAATGTTAAAACATCGTTTTTTTTTTAAGGTCAAATCGAAAACTCAATAGTAGAAGGGGGTCCAATTTCTCCACCGAAAAAACGAATCTCCAGGCATTTTTTGAGGATAAGGAAAACGTGTTGAACATCTTTAAGGCGAAAACGTATGAAAAACGCGAATAAATGGGGCGCCGGCGTGACTGTCAACTGTGTTATTCGTTTTTGTGACATTTCACATTTCATCTGGGATTAAAGTAATAAGGTACGTGAATGCAAACGATTAATATTGATTAAATGTTAAAACGGGTTTTCTTAAGGTTTACGATGGCTGAAGGAGGTATAATTTCTCCACCCAAAAAACGATTATCCAGACATTTTTCGGTGGAAGATAAGGAAAAGGTTCTGAACATTTTTAAGGCCTACGATGGGGAGAATCCGGAGAAACCAAAGATGGAATGCATGGAGTTCACTGCAAAGGCAGCAGGTGTGAGTGTTCCAAGTGTTTCTAATATTCTTCATGAATACAAACAAACACACCAACATCAGCCACCAAAAGTGTACCACCGACAAAGGGCAGTTTTGGACAATATTGATGAAGGTTTTTTGAAAGAAATGAACCACCAACTGCAAACAAAATTTTAGCAGCGGTGCATGAAGATGATTATTTACCTCATCTTAAACGGAGTACTTTGTGACGATTAATTTCGGACTTTTTATTTCTTTGTGTTGTAATGTAATTGTGTTTGGCATTATACGTTCTCAAAAAGGTCACTTAATAGTGCCCTAAGGGAAGAACATAGAAGTTGTAGTTTTTAGATGAGACTTGGGTGAACGCTGGCCTTACTGTAAGTAAATTATGGTTTTTTTTCGAAGGAGAAATAGGAACTGCTCGCCGGTTCTGACTGTTCAGTGTAAAAAATAAAAGTGACATATATTATTTTTCCAATTATATTATATACGTTTATCTTATTATCGTTGTTTTAATATTATTTACAAATTTATGTATATGTACGGCTTTTAAAGTCTATTTTTTTCTACTGATTTAAGTACCAAATGTATTGTAATGATGAATAAAGCCATTCTATTATTATATTATATTGATATCATTCATAACTTTCTTATACCAAAGTTTACTGAATACTATTAGTAAACTTTGCTTATACGTAGGAGCTGTAATAGATAGAACCTTGTGAAAATTAAGAAGAAGTAGGTAGGTATGTGTTTATTTATTTGGACATGTTAAAACTTATAAGTGGTTAAGTTCTTGCCTTCTAGCAAATGATAGGCTTTTTAAAGATTAAGAATAAAAATAAAACAAGATGTAGATACCTATATAATATAATATATAGTTTGTATAGTTTTTATTGCTTGAACATTCCACGACTTTTCGTAAAAAGAACCAAAAGTAATCTTACGATAGATATTAATAAATAAATATGTACAGTGGTGGAAACCAAGAAGTAAACGACTCGGCAGATTTCGCTATTGAGTAGTGTATTGGGGTCATTGGGGTTTATCCAGTGGAGTAATCTATGTGAAATTGTTACAGTAAATCACAAACTAATTTTTTTTGCCTGAAATAACCTCATACTTTCTTTTAAATATGTGGAAATAACTCGCGAAAGCACCTAACCTAAAAACTACAAATGTCAACAACAAACCCCATCAATCAGATCAGCTGGTCTAGACGACCGGAAATCGGAAATAAATGTCTCTGATAAAGTAACTTGAGTTTGCGCAATGCGGACTAACTTCGTTTAAATTTTCGCGGGAATAAGTATTATTTTTAAAAATCCAAAATTGAAAATGTATAATAGAAAATTTAATGGGAATAAACATTATAAAAATACAGTATAGCTGTAGTATAAAATATAACACGTATAATAAACAAATTTTGTTGAAGCTATCTCAACTTTCTTTAATTTCATCGTGTAAAACTGACTATTGCGCACACCGTTCTGCGCAACCATAAAATTAATGGGGCGGAGTCCATTTATTTTTGATGGTGGTATAGGGTATAGTATAGTACAGGAGTCCATTTATTTTTGATGGTGGTATAGGGTATAGTTAAATATTAATCAAATTATATCTATTTTAATGGAGAGAGGGCGCGAGGCCTCCTATATAAGAGCCAACGCATCGATTAGAGTACCTCCATGGGTGGTATGGAAACCTCTTTCCATTTAGGTTATCGTAAATAGGTAAGTGAAAATACTAGGTTTTACTCATTTTTACTTGTATAAACATGGACATGTCCATATACACTGTTCTATCGCACGGACGAGTATCGTGACGTCACGATTCCTAGTGCGAGGCCTCTATTTGCGTCGGTTACGGCTGTAGTTGCCTAAAAATGTGATTTCACATATTGACTCAGTAATTTTTTAAATCTGTAATAACTATTGCAATATTTTATTGTGGTTGGTACTTCATTGAACATTTTTAGACCGTTTGAAAATAAAAAATTTCCATCCTGGTTTTATTAAATATTTCAATGAAAAAAATTTTCGGCTTTTCTGGTGTGATGATTATGGGCATCATATACATATTTAAGTTGGTCACATAAGTAATTAGGATTTTATATATTAAGTCAAGTGTTTTAAAAATAACTATTTGATTGATACTCATGAAATCAAACATCTCTAGCAAAAATTTAATTGGAGTCTATCGGTTACATCTAGTAATTATTCTCATATTTTTTTTTGTAGTTTTTTGACTTTGTTGCATTTGATTTTTATCAATGTTAATTGATACAGATGCACAAATGTCTTATGTGACGCTATCAGGGATTTATACAACAAGATTCTCGTGTACATTGAGAGAGTAGTTATTCTATACAAAAAGTTAGTCTTATAAATTTTCGATATTCTAGAACATTTGTTTCATTTAGTTCCTTTTTGTACAGTGTTAAGGACATTATTTTATTTTAAATTTTAATCTGTTTGTCCTCGTACATTGTCTTTTGTGTTTTTAATTTTGAATAATTCAAAATTAACTAATGACATTAAATAAATTCAAGTACATGTATTTTTACATAATAATTATTAGTTTTCTAAATAATTGGACAAATTTTTCATTAATGCTTATACATATTTGGTATTTATAGAAATGTAAGTATATTTTTCTATTTTAACTTATTTTATATTCACAATTTCATTGGTTTTTTAATCTCTTTAGTATCTTTTGTTAATAACTTTTTTATCTTATTTACAAACATATATTTTTTAAATATAAAACAATATTTGATATTATCGTAATAGTTTTACTTGTTTTAATTAAATTTAACTATCTACATTTGATGAAATTTTTAACTTATTATATTAATGTAATATTTGGATTGTTATAGTTTTTTAGATAAAAATTTTTTTCCTATTTGTAGTCTTGTAGCCTGATGATGTGATGTAATGTATTGATCACGAAACCGGTTGCAATAAAAAAGTCTTCAATATTTTATTAATGCCAATAAATACGATTTTTCAAGTTCAAGTTTCAAGATAAATAAAAAAATTTTTGCAATACTTAATTTATTTTTAGACATTTTGAATTTTGTAATTTTTAATCCAATTTTGATCATGCATTAAAGAAAGTCCAATAAACTTAATAATTATATGTTTAGAGATGAAACATCAATATAAGTATATCAAATTGGATATGTTTGTTATTATTACGCTTGTATGAAGCCTAATTAAATAAAGTCATTTATAAACAAGTATTATTTTATTTACTGTCTCCATAGCAACGCAGCAATGAATATTTTTTATAATAAATAACATTTAGTTGACAAGAGGAATTAACTCAGCAAATTAAAACTCGAGGTTACATTTTGATCTAATAGTTTTTTATTTATTAACTTTCATGGTAATTTACGAGGTAAATCATCTCAAGACAAAAGCTGTAGATTTGATGTGAACTATCTTTTGATGAATAAATAAAACAAAATGATATCGAAAACTAGAGAAAAAGACTCAGCATAAGTTTATGACATCACGCCTAAATCGATCACCCTGTATATTTCAAAATATTTATGCACCATTGTGTCCTCTATCATCTCGTTTTTGAAATTTTTCGATATCTCTTATAGGAGAGCCAGGACATTTGGCCGACGCGAGGCTGGGACACCCTGTACATATGAATCTGCTTTATTCGGTAGTTATAAAAATAGTACAATAACGTTATGATACAATAACATACCTATTTATTTATGTTTGCTAAAACACACAAGGTCATCAAATACCCGGAACGTTATTTCCTGCATTTTTATGTAATTCTTCTACATACAATACATAGTTAAATCCACTATCTGATGATAAACTTAAACATTATAACTTTATTAGGTGTTTTAACATATTTTTTGCTATACAAAATAAGTTATAATTTGATAAGGTAAACAATATAATCGTTATAATCTGATAGTAATTAAAAAAAATTATAAATAGTATATACAGGGAGTGAATATAAAATGGTTACGGTAATATTTTATCATTGACAATAGTTTATTCTTAATAAAATTGTTGGTTATTTACGCTCATTCACATAAGATAATACTTTAAGTAAACTAATCGACCTCTTGAATTATCTGTTTGTCCCTAAACTGATAAAACAACAAGATTATAATAGGCCTGTAGAATTAGACGATGTGAACGGGAATCTGTAACTAATTCGCTGCAGATAGCCGTAGGTAAAAACAGGTGTATTTAGTTATAAGGAATATACCTCTGCGATTCCTCCCAAATCAAATAAACAGAACATTGTTTATAAGTCATTTTTATGTGAAAAAATCATGAAATTTGGAGTTTTTTAAAAATTGCAGTAAGACTGCAGTAGATTAATTTTTTTGAATGTTTCTGTTTACTAGGTAATTCCAAACCGGTTAATTTAAGCCCCGGTTGATTTCATTTCATTGATTATTTATTTAAATAATTGCCGAAAACCATCGAAATTTTCGAAAATTTCAAGCATTTTTTACTCTGAAAGGAAAAATGCTAGACTCTTGAAACTTTGGTGGAATATGTGTCTCATTACCCTCAACTTACAAAAAAAATTTCGTTTCAAAATGTTTATTAGTTTTCGAGAAATTCTATTTGTTTATTAAAATCGTCCCAAATGTTTAATGAAAAATTGACCTATTAACGATATCAAAAATAATTTAACCACAGCTCATTTTTTTCGTCAAGACGTCAATTTTGCGAATCTGTTATGGGCGTATCGATTTTCAATAATTTTGACCGTCAAAATGGCGTTAACAACATTGCTACTTTTCGGAGCAGCGTTTTTTGCAAATAACATTACAACAAATGAACGTATCTGCACAAATCTTTTATATTTGAGTTGCTGGTATTTTTCTACAAATTTATAAAAAAAAATTGTTGCCCTGGGACATGTAGGAGCCGAGAAATTTTTTTAAATTGTTTAATGCGCCAAACGTTTATTTATTAATATTTATGGCCAAAATTGAAACTGGTTGTTAATAAGATCTTGAATTTTGTGAATTCATCAAGTCCTATTGAAAACGGGCACTTTTTGAGGTGAAAATATAATTTTTAATAATTAGTGATTTTAGAGCGTCTTCAATTTGTTTGGCTCACGGGACAGGTGAATTTTTGATCAAACGAGTTTCAAATTGGGGTAGCGAGAAAAATTCGTCATATCTCCGTTATTTTCCGGCCAATTTCGACGTTTTTTTTTTTAATTTGGGGTAGCTCACGAAAATAATAACAATGGGCACATTTGCAATATCCAAATAATAAACAAATAATTGTTATAAACAATTTTTTTTTTTATTTTTTATTTTTCCTTTTTTGGGCTTATGCAACTTATAATGTGCTAATGTATTAAATATAAATTTATAAAGATTATATAATGGTAACAATGTATGCACAAACTATTTCTCCATCAAACAATATGTTACAGCATAGTTACCATTATATAATCTTTATAAATTTATATTTAATACATTAGCACATTATAAGTTGCATAAGCCCAAAAAAGAAAAAATAAAAAAAAAAATTGTTTATAACAATTATTTGTTTATTATTTGGATATTGCAAATGTGCCCATTGTTATTATTTTCGTGAGCTACCCCAAATTAAAAAAAAAACGTCGAAATTGGCCGGAAAATAACGGAGATATGACGAATTTTTCTCGCTACCCCAATTTGAAAATCGTTTGATAAAAAATTCAGCTGTCCCTTGAGCCAAACAAATTGAAGACGCTCTAAAATCACTAATTATTAAAAATTATATTTTGACCTCAAAAAGGGCCCGTTTTCAATAGGACTTGATGAATTCACAAAATTCAAGATCTTATTAACAACCAGTTTCAATTTTGGCCATAAATATTAATAAATAAACGTTTGGCGCATTAAACAATTTAAAAAATTATCTCGGCTCCTACATGTCCCAGAGCAACAATTTTTTTTTATAAATTTGTAGAAAAATACCAGCAACTCAAATATAAAAGATTTGTGCAGATACGTTCATTTGTTGTAATGTTATTTGCAAAAAACGCTGCTCCGAAAAGTAGCAATGTTGTTAACGCCATTTTGACGGTCAAAATTATTGAAAATCGATACGCCCATAACAGATTCGTAAAATTGACGCCTTGACGAAAAAAATGAGCTGTGGTTGAATTATTTTTGATAACGTTAATAGGTCAATTTTTCATTAAACATTTGGGACGTTTTTAATAAACAAATAGAATTTCTCGAAAACTAATACACATTTTGAAACGAAACTTTTTTTGTAAGTTGAGGGTAATGAGACACATATTCCACCAAAGTTTCAAGAGTCTAGCGTTTTTCCTTTCAGAGTAAAAAATGCTTGAAATTTTCGAAAATTTCGATGGTTTTCGGCAATTATTTAAATAAATAATCAATGAAATGAAATCAACCGGGGCTTAAATTAACCGGTTTGGAATTACCTAGTAAACAGAAACATTCAAAAAAATTAATCTACTGCAGTCTTACTGCAATTTTTAAAAAACTCCAAATTTCATGATTTTTTCACATAAAAGTGACTTATAAACAATGTTCTGTTTATTTGATTTGAGAGGAATCGCAGAGGTATATTCCTTATAACTAAATACACCTGTTTTTACCTACGGCTATCTGAAACGAATCAGTTACACCGTTTTTTCTATTTCTGCAGGCCTATAATAAAAAATCAGATTTCTTCTCGCCCATGACTGCCTTTTTACGTAATTACACATCATCAGAAAAAATCTCTTTACTGCGTCTTTGTAACTGCCCTTAAAAAGTACTTTACTAGAGCACTAGAGCATTTAGCTATACCATTAAAAATAAATGTTTTACTAAAATATTCTGCAAAAAAAAAGAAATTAAGTAGGGTAGTAAAAAAACCTTGCAATGGTAGTGAAACTTTTTGCTGTAACCATAAGTATACTATACTGCATGCTGTGACGTCATCAGACGCAGTCGCAGACGAGCCATATCTTCAGATTCGATGATCTTATTAGCGGCCATATTTTTTCGAGGAGGAAAAGAATAATATTTTAATTTTGTGCATTTATTCACTTTCATACTGATCCAGAGGACGAAAAATGTATTATAATAGTAATATCCTGTGATAATACGTGATTTAAAACTATTTTTTAGGAAAACCAGATTATCTTAATTAAGGAGCTAATTAAATACCTCATCGATTAATTTCTAAATATAAGGAATATTTGAGGCGCGCGGACTCTAAAGAAACGAATTTAACGAAAAAGTGACAGCGGCACATAATTTTAGCACCCAGCAGTGGTTCTATGATGCAAATTAAAGAAGTACAGATAAAATTCACGTAGACATATTATGTATTTATAATATACAGGGTGATTCACGTTGACCGCCTATTAAAAGTATCTCGAGAAAGAAAAAAGATATTGATTTGATATTTTGGTTATGGTCCTAAGTGAGTAGGATCTATTTAATGAAAATATTTTCAAAACGGTGGCATTTCCGGTTATACCGGAAGTTGACCCTAACTTTGTTATTTTAAATGAGATGCCCCCATTTTCATTTTTTTTTAGATTCCTCGGAAAATTTAAAGGTCACTTCATTAAAGGTTTCATATGTCTAAAATAAATATTTTCTGAGATATTAATTTTTTTCCCAAAATATTGACGGAATAGTTGTATAATGTAAAAATCAATATCTCAGTAACAATTAATGATAAGACGTTGAATTTTTTATTGAGGTAAGACAAGATATTGGAGCTATCCATCATGTAATAAAATTGTCAAAATCTCGACTGCAAAGTTTCTAAAATTAACGATATCTATCGACCTCATAGAAACAGCAATAAGTCATTTTTTTAAAAGGAACCATATCTAATTAAATACACCAATCGATAGCGAGAAAAAATGCGCATCTAAACATGTATCATGTTCCTATACCCAAAATGTATGATTCTTTAGATATTTTTAGAAATTGTTATTCGAAAATTTTAGAAAATACGTATTTTTGAAGTTAATTGTGATGTCACCCCTGCCACTTTTTAAACTGACGTCATCGTGCCTGCGCGCGGGCATACCATTCTCCTTATACCATGTATTTACCTCTATGGATTTCTGACTTCTTTGGATTTCATTTCAATTAATTTATTATTTATCGTTTTTAAATAATGTTTCTATTGAATTGGTTTATATAAAAATATTTGGTAAAAAAAGGAATATTTCAAAGGAGCAAACAGATTGGCAATATTTTTGTTGTCACACTTCACTAGTCGCCGCTTGAATGAACAATGACAATATTATATACTCGATTATAAATGACTACCATTTAAGTAAATTGATCTGTTGTTAATAATAGAAACAGTGCTAATTTGAAATTAATATTTTGGACTATTCATACAGTCATATAAATGACGCATTCAATTTTAATGCCTACCATATTAAATAACTAAACAACTTCTTATGTTGTTAATTGATATGCATAGGTAATTTTATTTATATATCCCATTGTGGTTAATATCCAATACATACTTATAATAAAGTGGCAAAAATATTCCACTTTTAAACCACGTACCTATTTGATTGGTGTATGGCGTATGCTAATACCTATTAATTTTTTGTACCCAATATTGGATACAAATCAATGCGCATATAGGTTGGTTAGGTACCTATATTAAATGAATTCTCATTTACTGTTACGCACATTAGTAAGCAATAACTAAATAAGAAATCCTCCTTATGAATTTTAAGGTAGCAATAATTACTTAATATTTTTTTCTGATAAATCTTTAAGTTCTAATACTATAAAAATACACAACAAATTTGATCCATATTTGCATTTTCTCATTTCATTTTTAATTACTCTACTTTACTATTACCTAACAACCGACAGTGTTTATTTATTTTTTGTATTGACCTTGAATCCTTCTGATAAACCGGTTACATTTTTCGGCATGCTCCATGAGTTTGCATATTACATAATATTCTGTTTTGGGTATGCTAGAAGGCCTGAATGTATATTCTAAGAAATAATACATATTTACTTGGTACAAGCAACTACGACATTCAGTATATCGTATCGGGTAGAGAGAGTAAGTTATTTCCAATTTAATTTTTCCAAAATATTTTTGAAATCATTTGAATGTTCAAATAAAATAATTAGTCCAGTCAAATTACACTTTGACAAGGAAAAAATTGTTAACAGGGCTTTGGCAGTTGTAAATAGTAAAGTGGGGTATAATAATCAAAAAAAAAATCCATGCACTAGCAGGAATGTTCCGGGGGGGATTTGAGGGGCCCAAGCAGCACAGACTGGTCGGGGCAACGTCGAGCCGACGTCGGTAGTATAACCTGAAGTCGGTAGTCGACGTCCGCGCCACGGCGTACCGGCCAAGATTTATGCGAAAATGGTCACACAAATTCTGGTCGGCCCGACGTCACACGTCTGACCAACAAAGTCGCTTTAGATATAAATTATTATATCTATTTCGATGACATTTTAGGTAAGGCAAATTATACCCAAAGTGACTTTTGCTACATAGTCGTCCAAGCAAGTGGCTTTAGGTGTAGACTTTTATCTCGACGTCACCTTAGATGCGGCAAAGCTTACCTAATATAACCTTTACTATAATTTATGTATAAAGTTTTAGGTATAAAATAGACAAGCACTGTATTTTTGACCCGTTTATACCAATTTTGTAGCTAATGCTAAATATTGCAGTACATTTTACTACAGGACAAGTTATTTCTTCAACGGTATCTATACAAATCAGCATTTTATGAAATATAATTTCAAGGATACTATTTTTGGTAGGTAAGTACTTTAAAGCACTAAAATTACAAACGCCTACAACTTTACTGATTAAATTGAACAAAATAGACCACTAAAATTAAAGCGCCGTCAAAATTAAACCATTTTTATAAATACTTTTTTACCGTACTTTTTTTGAAAATAATTGTTTAGTAGTTATCTGAAGAAATAAGAACGGGTAAGTTAAAAAACTAACATTTTTACACATATGTCATCTTAAAATCTTACAATTATAGTCAAAATATTAAAAATGAGAAATTAACATGTATTATCTCCAACCATAATCCAAAATGGTTTCCTATTACTTCTTCAAAAAAGATGTCGTCGTCGGCAAGACCGATCTGTTGTATACTTGGGCCACCTGAAGTTAACAATGGTGTAAACGAATATATCTGTTCCGTACAGCCGGTCATATTAGATGTATTCGTTTACTACTATTACATACCAGTGGTCATAATTGGTATAATAAAGACAATCAGTACTGTATATTAACCGAATAGGTCAAAATTGCTTCACCAAATTGTAGTAGTTGTGTACATCGGAAAGCCGTATATGATAATGGTAGACAAAAATATACCTCTAACCTACTTGCTGTATAGAATAGGTATGGAACACCGACGTCGGCTACACCTACCTCATCCGACGTCACGATTGGTATTAAATAAATCGGAGTAACGACGTCGGTGTAGACTACTTCAATCGACCTATACAATTGGTTAGGACCAAATTAGAAACGTCGACGTCGGCCTATCCGACCTATTTCATTGTTCATTTATTAGTATTTATGATCGTCAGTAGTATAGAACAGGTCGGAATGCTGACGTCGACTTTGCCGACGTCGTTACGACGTTGGCAACGGCAACGTTAGCGGTAACTACCAAAATTCCTCCAATTTCGACCATAGGCATAATACTATACCAGGTTCATACCAATTTTGTAGTCATAATGTGTATGATTTTACTATAAAATTAGTCACTAGTTGGCTTTAGTGTGGTTTGTGCTGCTTGGGGGGTCAAAGGGGTCAATTGTGTATTATTGCGGTTTTCGGATAAAATTGAAGTCGGAGAGAAAAATATTTAATAGAAAAGTTGTAGATCGTCAAAAAATCTACAACTTTTCTAGAAATCAATTTTTCACATAACCTCAAAATATCCGAGAAAAATGCGAAAAACTGGTTGTTCTGTTTTTTATTTTTTATTTCTATCAAAAAAATTTAATTTTGACGAAACTTGGTGGAAATATACATTTTGGTCTTCTAAATATCCACAAATTTTTTCAGACCAAAAATTCATAGGTTTCCGAGATATTCCCTTTTTTTAAATGAAATTTGTCCTTCAGGGAATCATCGCACCGACTTGATTTAGGTCTTAATTTCTTCGTTTTTACTTATACTTTTTTAGTAAATGATAAAAAATAGTAGTCTCCATTTAAAAACACGCTCAAAAATCGAAAAAAACAAAAAATGACGATCTGCTCCGAAACGAGTATGTGAGCCTCTTTCAATACACTGGAACCTAACCGGTATGCGGGGACCAGCTGTTTCGAACTTTGAAGAGCAGAAACTAGAAAACAGACTGGTACGGCAACTAAGCTGCCTCTACCTGTAATCTAGCGAACTAAAGACAGGTAGCGGGAAATTGAAACTACATATAATTATTCGCCTTCAATATTAATAGCGATAGTATTACAAAATTAAGGTTTTTACGAAATAATTAAACCAAGGATATTTTGTATTTTTCTACGTAAAATTCAATGGTGTAATCAGTTTTATAAGATTATATAAAAATTTCAATAAATTATAAACATATACAAAAAAAATGGATTTTTGCGAAAGTCATTTTTTGTTTTTTTTTCGATTTTTGAGCGTGTTTTTAAATGGAAACTACTATTTTTTATCATTTACTAAAAAAATATAAGTAAAAACGAAGAAATTAAGACCTAAATCAAGTCGGTGCGATGATTCCCTGAAGGACAAATTTCATTTAAAAAAAATGTTTTTTTCCAAAAAAAGGAAATATCTCGGAAACCTATGAATTTTTTGGTCTGAAAAAATTTGTGGATATTTAGAAGACCAAAAGGTATATTTCCACCAAGTTTCATCTAAATTAAATTTTTTTGATAGAAATAAAAAATAAAAAACAGAACAACCAGTTTTTCGCATTTTTCTCGGATATTTTGAGGTTATGTGAAAAATCGATTTCTAGAAAAGTTGTAGATTTTTTGACGATCTACAACTTTTCTATTAAATATTTTTCTCTCCGACTTCAATTTTATCCGAAAACCGCAATAATACACAATTGACCCCTTTGACCCCCCCCCCCCCAAATCCCCCCCGGAACATTCCTGCTAGTGCATGGATATTTTTTTTGATTATTATACCCCACTTTACTATTTACAACTGCCAAAGCCCTGTTAACAATTTTTTCCTTTTTTGAAAAAAAAAAAATGTTAATTTGATTAGTCTAAATGAGTTGCATTAAAATCGAATAAATAAGCAATGCAAATTAAGGTGTAATCGGTACATAATTTTTCCCTGTTTATAAGGAGTGGAAGTGGAGCAGATAAAATACTACAATTTTTTTTTTGTTATTGTTGAATTCCAGCACATTTTCGAATTATCTTCCACGTTGATTATTTTGAATGCTTGACGTTACAACCATTTTCTTTTGGTCTTTTCCGAAGCGCAGAAAGCTCGGCAGAAAGCTATGACAAAATAGCCGAAACGAAAGAATTCAAAATAATCGACACGCCACGCGATAAAGTTTCTAAAGAACAATCAAGAGTATACCATGCTATTTTATGTAACTATATGTTTATGATTACTACAATGTTTCACACAGTTATATATTAGTGTTTAGTTAAAGAAATTATAGTGGACACAAACAGGATTTTACTGATTTTAATTTAATATGCGAATTTATTGAAGTCTAAATATTTGGTGTGTTTAAAGTTGACTATATCTATATTATATGAATTTATACAAAAATGATATTCTTATACATTAGCAATACTCTAATCTAAGGAAATACTTGAATTCTTATTTATAATGAAAATTCATTTACGTACACATGCAACAGTTACCGGTTTTCTACTGGTAATTTTTTCAAAAATTATCAAAGGACAGATTAGATATAGTACAACTTTGTAAATGACTTGCGTGATGTTTGGGAAAAATATTATTTAAACGTGATAAGGTCAATCTAGTCTAAGTGACAAAAAATCTTAACCATTATGTAAATTGTGCCATCAATACAGACTGAAGTATGACCTGACCTGTTTTTCTGCCCCCATAAAAAGGTGAATTTTTCAAATATTAAAATGAGGGACTTACCACCAAAAATTTAAATTTTTATCATAAAAAAATTGAATAGTTTGTAATTAAACGTGGTATTCTAAACAAAGGAACCCATTTTAGAAATGTTATTACAGGGAATGTTTCGTTTTTCATAGGTATCCAATAGAATTTAACTTAAGCGTCCATAAATTTGACTCTGTGTAATAATATTTCAATATCACAGATCACACTTCTGAGACTGTAAAAATGTTAATATGTTTAAGTAATGTATTATGTATAATATCTAATTTATTTATGGATTAAATCAAACTTTATAATTTACATGAGTCATTTCAATTTTTTTTAATTAAGAAAACTTCAAATGCATAATAAAACTGCAAATATTTTGTCGATAAATGTTGGAAAAGTCTTAAATGTGCAGCAAATGTTTTTAATGTGACAATTTAAATGTAGAAATTAGTATACATTTTTCTAAAGAAGTTATTTATAAATGTTGGTATAGATTTTGTCAAAATACATTGTTTTGAAGGCAAGCCACTGTTTAATTTATCGTTTATAAGTACTTTAGGTATATGAAACGTGTGTAGTATTATATTTCTTAATTGTACTATTATCTTATCTTCCTATATGTATATGATATATTAACTGTTATTAGAATACACACATTTTTAATACATACTTGCTTGATTCCTAACTAAACAAATAATTAAAATACATGTTTTTGCACTAGTCACGCAAATTTCATGCAAATGAATATTTATTTAAAAAATGTACCTAATTGCAATGATTTTGCCGTATCAATTTTGATAATTTTATTTATCTATTGTTCCCTGAAAGTAAGGATTGTTAAAATTGAGACTTAAATAACAATTTACCACACGTTAATGAAGAATCAATCAAAGCATTTCAATGTATGTACTTACATAAAAACATATTTTTTATATCGTTTTGTATAATATTGCTTCGATATGAATTACGAGATGAATTATATCATATAATTCATTAACACCTTAAAGTACTTAATAATGTAATACATTAATTTGAACTACGTCTACCTACTAGAAAATCTCCCTGTCAGAGGGTTCTTTAATTCACATTTGTATTTAGATTAGAACCTTTATTTTCTATTACACCACTAATAAAGTTTCATCTTAGGTTTCATTTTTAGTTAGCAAGTCACGAGTTAAAAAATTAACAAATTACATGTTATTCTTACATTTAATATATTTAATCGAAATAAAAATTCGCGTAAATAGCCTGACCTGTTTTATATTTTATTTTTATAATGAACATCATGTTTAAATATATATAGCTTGTTCTAATTCCGAGTCTAAGCTATGCAATGTAATTTAGGCCTGCAGAAATAGAAAAAACGGTGTAACTAATTCGTTTCAGATAGCCGTAGGTAAAAACAGGTGTATTTAGTTATAAGGAATATACCTCTGCGATACCTCCCAAATCAAATAAACAGAACATTGTTTATAAGTCACTTTTATGTGAAAAAATCATGAAATTTGGAGTTTTTTAAAAATTGCAGTAAGACTGCAGTAAATTAATTTTTTTGAATGTTTCTGATTACTAGGTAATTCCAAACCGGTTAATTTAAGCCCCGGTTGATTTCATTTCATTGATTATTTATTTAAATAATTGCCGAAAACCATTGAAATTTTCGAAAATTTCAAGGATTTTTTACTCTGAAAGGAAAAATGCTAGACTCTTGAAACTTTGGTGGAATATGTGTCTTATTACCCTCAACTTACAAAAAATATTTCGTTTCAAAATGATTATTAGTTTTCGAGAAATTCTATTTGTTTATTAAAAGCGTCCCAAATGTTTAATGAAAAATTGACCTATTAACGTTATCAAAAATAATTTAACCACAGCTCATTTTTTTCGTCAAGACGTCAATTTTACGAATCTGTTATATGGGCGTATCGATTTTCAATAATTTTGACCGTCAAAATGGCGTTAACAACATTGCTACTTTTCAGAGCAGCGTTTTTTGCAAATAACTTTACAACAAATGAACGTATCTGCACAAATCTTTCATATTTGAGTTGCTGGTATTTTTCTACAAATTTATAAAAAAAAATTGTTGCTCTGGGACATGTAGGAGCCGAGATAATTTTTTAAATTGTTTAATGCGCCAAACGTTTATTTATTAATATTTATGGCCAAAATTGAAACTGGTTGTTAATAAGATCTTGAATTTTGTGAATTCATCAAGTCCTATTGAAAACGGGCCCTTTTTGAGGTCAAAATATAATTTTTAATAATTAGTGATTTTAGAGCGTCTTCAATTTGTTTGGCTCAAGGGACAGGTGAATTTTTGATCAAACGAGTTTCAAATTGGGGTAGCGAGAAAAATTCGTCATATCTCCGTTATTTTCCGGCCAATTTCGACGTTTTTTTTTTTAATTAGGGTTCGCTCACGAAAATAATAACAATGGGCACATTTGCAATATCCAAATAATAAACATATAATTGTTATAAACAATTTTCTTTTTTTTTTAATTTTTTCTTTTTTGGGCTTATGCAACTTATAATGTGCTAATGTATTAAATATAAATTTATAAAGATTATATAATGGTAACAATGCTGTAACATCGTATATTGTTTGATGGAGAAATAGTTTGTGCATACATTGTTACCATTATATAATCTTTATAAATTTATATTTAATACATTAGCACATTATAAGTTGCATAAGCCCAAAAAAGAAAAAATAAAAAAAAAATTGTTTATAACAATTATTTGTTTATTATTTGGATATTGCAAATGTGCCCATTGTTATTATTTTCGTGAGCTACCCCAAATTAAAAAAAAAAAACTTCGAAATTGGCCGGAAAATAACGGAGATATGACGAATTTTTCTCGCTACCCCAATTTGAAACTCGTTTGATCAAAAATTCACCTGTCCCTTGAGCCAAACAAATTGAAGACGCTCTAAAATCGCTAATTATTAAAAATTATATTTTGACCTCAAAAAGGGCCCGTTTTCAATAGGACTTGATGAATTCACAAAATTCAAGATCTTATTAACAACCAGTTTCAATTTTGGCCATAAATATTAATAAATAAACGTTTGGCGCATTAAACAATTTAAAAAATTATCTCGGCTCCTACATGTCCCAGAGCAACAATTTTTTTTAATAAATTTATAGAAAAATACCAGCAACTCAAATATGAAAGATTTGTGCAGATACGTTCATTTGTTGTAAAGTTATTTGCAAAAAAACGCTGCTCCGAAAAGTAGCAATGTTGTTAACGCCATTTTGACGGTCAAAATTATTTAAAATCGATACGCCCATAATAGATTCGTAAAATTGACGTCTTGGCGAAAAAATTAGCTGTGGTTGAATTATTTTTGATAACGTTGATAGGTCAATTTTTCACGAGGGGGGAACCACCTTAGAATTTTGGTGTACAAGCTGTTAGAATTTTAGAATTCTTTAGCATTTTTTTAGAATTCATTAGCATTTTTTAGAATTATCAGTATTTTTGGAATTTTTTAGCATTTTTAGTATTTTTTAGAATTTAAATAGAATTTTTTAGAATTTATTTAGAATTTTTACCTATTGCGCATGCTCAACAGCATGTGCAATCTATAAGAATTTGCCTGAACAATCATTTGTTTTTGAGCAGTAGCTAGCGGAACGCACCTTGTGATTACGATTTCGGATTTATGGAAGTTGATGAATTGTGAATTGAGAATCAGAACAAAAAGAGAAAAAATAATGATTCTGACACGGATCTTTCTTCCGATGAAGATGTTGTTTTATGGAATCTGATGATTCTCCCTCGGATTCTCCCGAGGATTCTCCCTATTTTGACGAAAGAGAAAATCCCTCTGAAGATAATATCTCGGAAGATATCAAAGATATAAAGAGTATTGGGTAGATTAAACAGGGAGACTTTGTATTAGTATCATTTGTAGGAGGAATTTATATTTTCATTTTTTGAAGGCCTGCTTAGACCCGCTAAATGGGTCGAAATTTACAGATCGACCATTAGGCAATTTTCTTTCGAAAAAATGGATAGCGCATTCGATTCAGATGTGCCTCAATAAAAATACCTTTATACAAAGTTTGAGCTCAATATCTTATATAGGGTGTTTGTCACAGCGTAGCGAATTTTCAAATTTTCTACTTTTTGACTGACCCTGTATAAAAGTCTATTATGCGTACAAAAAAGGTAAAGTATTCATTCGACTTATAGCCATGTCAGATATCTAGGAACAAAGTTTTATCGCTGTAACTTCAACAGGTAGATGTCTGGATAGCAACAATTTTTTTTTTATAGTAGATACTTTATTGTTGAAATCCAGACATCTACCCTCGCATCTACCTGTAGAAGTTAGAGCGATAAAACTTCGTTCCTAGATATCTGACATGGCTCTAACTCGAATGAATACTTTACCTTTTTTTGTAAGCATAATAGACTTTTATACAGGGTCAGTCGAAAAGTGAAAAATTTGAAAATTCGCTACGCTGTGACAAATACCTTATACCTATAAGGTATTGAGTTCAAACTTTGTAAAAAGGTATTTGAGGCACGTCTGAATCGAATGCACTATCCAGTTTTTGGAAAAAAATGATCGATCTCTAAATTTCGACCCATTTAGCGGGTCTTAGCAGGCCTTGAAAAAGTGAAAATTTAAAATTTTTCCATATGGTTAAATGGAGCTCAAAAAAGAAATATTAAAATCGGTCAACGCGTCCGAAATAATGGGGTGTTCCGATCTCGGTTCCGGTCTTAATCCCGCACACCCTGTATGTATTGTGCAAGATATTATTGAAGACGATGTCAAAGTTATGGCACTTAACAGTGCAGACTCTACAAAAAAAGCATATACAGCCAATAAAAAAGATGTTTCATTGTAAAATTTAGTCAGATAATTGGATTAGGCACTAAATACACCTGATATTGTTTCTACTGGAGAGAGAGTATGTGTTTAGAAGCAGCATATGAGAAGTGTCAGAAATGTACCTATGTCGTTGTTTCTCATGTCAGCCGGCTTAACAATATAACTAAGTGTATTTAATCCCATTTCCACTTAGTTATATGAAAATGTGTATGAAATAAAATATTTTTTTAAATAAAAAATTTTTTTTTCAGAAAAATATTAAAATATTTATCCTCGTATTTATCACAACAAGGAAAACACTACAGACATCAGAAAAAATATACGTGCCAAAGATTGACTACTTGTTCAAGAAGAAAACCTTTTATAGATAGCAATAGAGGCTTAAATATTAGGTATTCAGGTCAAAAAGTGGATAACTGATCACAGTGATCACATCCTTTATCTACTCAATCTTGTCCGAGATCTTGTCTATGTGTAAGCCTCGGTGTAAGCTTAAATGAAGTACGACTCCTTAATATTTGATTCTTACTCCATCTTAGTAAGGTTAAACCGAGGGTTAAACACAGATCAGATAAATATATTTTTGAAAATTATGAACGTAAAAATGATAAAGAAAATAAAAATGCAGATAATAAATAGTATTTTAGAATGACCGAAAAATAATCAGAATTCTTATAAAGTTTTAGAATTACTTAGAATTATTTAAAATTTTTTGGAATTTTTTAGAATTTTTAGAATTTTTTAGAATTCTTTAGAATTTTTTAGAATTATTAGAATTTTTTTAAACAATTATATGGAAATTAGCATTTTTTAGAAATTTAGAATTTTTGGTGTACAAAATTGGGTAGGTGGTTTACCCCTCGATTTTTCATTAAACATTTGGGACGTTTTTAATAAACAAATAGAATTTCTCGAAAAGTAATAAACATTTTGAACCGAAATTTTTTTTGTAAGTTGAGGGTAATGAGACACATATTCCACCAAAGTTTCAAGGGTCTAGCATTTTTCCTTTCAGAGTAAAAAATGCTTGAAATTTTCGAAAATTTCGATGGTTTTCGGCAATTATTTAAATAAATAATCAATGAAATGAAATCAACTGGGGATTAAATTAACCGGTTTGGAATTACCTAGTAAACAGAAACATTCAAAAAAATTAATCTACTGCAGTCTTACTGCAATTTTTAAAAAACTCCAAATTTCATGATTTTTTCACATAAAAGTGACTTATAAACAATGTTCTGTTTATTTGATTTGGGAGGAATCGCAGAGGTATATTCCTTATAACTAAATACACCTGTTTTTACCTACGGCTATCTGAAACGAATTAGTTACAGATTCCCGTTCACATCGTCTAATTCTACAGGCCTAATTGTAATGGTGAACTTTGCGTTCAGGCACTATGATTTTTACTTTTGTAAGAATTAAAAATAGGAGAAATAAACGTTTATTCCCTAAAAGAAAAAGAAATATAAAAATCCAATTTAAACAACAATAAAATATTGTTTGTAGTTTATTTGTGGCGGATAGTTAATATTCATTAAACTTATTTCTGGGAATCGCGCCAAATTCTGGGGCAAACTGTTGAGGTTTGCCTTTGATACTACACTTTTATTTTGACATATTTTGGTCATTTCTTATTTCTATTTATTTTTTAGAATTTGGCGTGATTCCCAGAAGTAAGTTTAATGAATAACAATAAAATAATTTAAGAGTTGTCACTCACCTTTGTTATAATCAAAATATGATGGAGTGCAACTACTTGAGGTACACATAACTTCCTCCTTTATTTTTGAAACACGACTATTCCAATAATACAACTAAAATTTAAATTCACTTTATGATGAAGCAACACAAAATTATTTGCATTATGCCACAGAGCCATCAATGCCACATATTTTAATAAATATTTAAACACTTTTATTAAATTGGTATAACAATCACTCCCGTTTGGTGTTTTAAACTTTTTATTGGATAGTTGCTGAAAATACACACTGGTGCACTGATGCCAGCCACAATAAGAATAAACAAAACTAAATTGTTTCCTCAGTAAAACAGGAAAGTAAAATTAAAATTAATTGCACATCTGACGTTTTTACTCTTAATCCTGCGAATAACTAACAGAAAAGCAGAAGACAATGCTGTTATATTTACAGATTTTATCCGCATAGACCACGTGCTGCATATTTACTTTTACCTCAATATTAAAACAAGCAAACAAATTAAATTAACACCGACTTTGCGCCAAAAGTCTAATACATAAATGATTTTCAACGTATTTATTAAAACTGTCGAATAAACTCAGTCCACTTGTATAAATCACAGATCTATGGCGAGAGCGAGAGATGAATATTAGGTGACCACCTTTGCGGTGAACTGAGTATACTAATCAACGAATGCTGTGACTTCGCGAACAGGTGAAATAAAACAGCAGCGCAGCCGCTCGCGTACCTGTAAGGTGTATCTTCCTGTCGCGAGGTCATTGTTTACCTATCGTTGTTGACATTGTCGGCTTTAAATTAGACGTACGCCATCAGAAAAATTAAAACGTGCGCTAAGTGAATTAACACCCTTTATGGAAAGACCTGCAAACATAGCGGCCAAAGGTCGGATTTTTTTATTGATATACTATATATAGTACTAATATACTTATAAGATACGAGGGCCGTTTAAAAGTAACTTCTTTACAAAACTTATATTCAATTAAAATAAATGTGCTATCAATATTAATTTAAAATGTTGTCCACATATTTATTTGCCTAGGGTTTTCACACTACCAGCTATGATGTAGGACAGGTTATTATAGAGTAAACGTTATTCCTAGCAATAAAATTAGATATAACGACTTAATTAGTATTCATTATATCTAATTTCATATGCTGAGAAATATAAAAATACATATTTCTTAGAAATATGCTTGTATTATTTAAAAAAGTTGATACTATATTAAAGTAAAGTACGGGGTGTTTTTTTAAATCATCAACAAACGAAAACTGAAGATTCTATAACCATAGATAGGACAGAAATTATTGTAGTTAATGCTTTTTCCGCAAGTGGGTCTAACACCAAGATACAATGAGTTTTTTAAGATTTTAAAAAAAATTAAAGATGATATTTAATTGAGATTTGGTCCACTCCAATGTCTAACTGAATGCAAGCAGGCTAGTTTTAATCCAGTGACGGCGCAACGCATTTTAAGTTAATCAATTAAATGAAAATCACAGATAGTTTAAACGTACTCTTCTACATTTTTTTTTTTTAATTTTTTATAGTTTTGCTTTTGTATTCTCCAAATAAAATAATACTGGTTATTATTCTTTAACGCTTTAACGACGAAAATAACGGAAATAAAAAGAAAAGCAATTTTATTCACGAGCGAAGCGAGAGCTGCAATCAATTTTATTGAACAGAATATAACGTTAACACAAATGTCAAACGTCAAACTGACAACTAGAGAAATTGTTACTGTCAAACGCCATCCATAAATAACTATGAATAAACTTTCGTTGCCTAGTAACAAACTTAGTTTTTGCACTAGTGCAAAAAATAAGTTACTTTTTGCACTATACAGGGTGATTCACGTTGACCGCCTATTAGAAGTATCTCGAGAAAGAAAAAAGATATCGATTTGAAATTTTGGTTATGATCCTAAGTGGGTAGGATCTATTTAATGAAAATATTTTCAAAATGGTGGCATTTCCGGTTATACCGGAAGTTGACCCTAACTTTGTTATTTTAAATGAGATGCCCCCATTTTCATTTTTTTTTAGATTCCTCGAAAAATTTAAAGGTCACTTCATTAAAGGTTCCATATGTCTAAAATAAATATTTTCTGAGATATTAACTTTTTTCCCAAAATATTGACGGAATAGTTGTATAATGTAAAAATCAATATCTCAGTAACAATTAATGATAAGACGTTGAATTTTTTATTGAGGTAAGACAAGGTATTGGAGCTGTCCATCATGTAATAAAATTGTCAAAATCTCAACTGCAAAGTTTCTAAAATTAACGATATCTATCGACCTCATAGAAACAGCAATAAGTCATTTTTTTTTAATGGAACCATATCTAATTAAATACACCAATCGATAGCGAGAAAAAATGCGCATCTAATCATGTATCATGCTCCTATACCCAAAATGTATGATTCTTTAGATATTTGCGATTTTCTAATTTGATCGATGAAAATTGAAGAGTGCCGTATGAAAATTGAAGAGTATGCTTTGACTTTGACTGTGGACGAAACAAAATACAACAAATTCAACAAATTGTGACAGCTAATATGTAACTCGTGTTATTGTTTTGGGTTTATTTTTATTGATGGTAATTCAGGATACATTTCATTAAATGTTCTGCATGTTCTGCTAATTATTCTGTCACATTGTCCATGAATGTAAAATAAATGAAAAATATCTGAGTTTGAGTAATTATTTGCCATTTTCTCCACAATAAGACACAATACAGAATATTTATAATGAAAAACAATAACACGAGTTACGTATTAGCTGTCACATTTTTTGAATTTGTTGTATTTTGTTTCGTCCACAGTCAAAGTCAAAGCATACTCTTCAAATTTCATCGATCAAATAGAAAATCGCAAATATCTAAAGAATCATACATTTTGGGTATAGGAACATGATACATGTTTAGATGCGCATTTTTTCTCGCTATCGATTGGTGTATTTAATTAGATATGGTTCCATTTAAAAAAAAATGACTTATTGCTGTTTCTATGAGGTCGATAGATATCGTTAAAAAAATATACCATAAGCATCGTTAATTTTAGAAACTTTGCAGTTGAGATTTTGACAATTTTATTACATGATGGACAGCTCCAATACCTTGTCTTACCTCAATAAAAAATTCAACGTCTTATCATTAATTGTTACTAAGATATTGATTTTTACATTATACAACTCTTCCGTCAATATTTTGGGAAAAAAATTAATATCTCAGAAAATATTCATTTTAGACATAGGGAACCTTTAATGAAGTGACCTTTAAATTTTCCGAGGAATCTAAAAAAAAATTGAAAATGGGGGCATCTCATTTAAAATAACAAAGTTAGGGTCAACTTCCGGTATAACCGGAAATGCCACCATTTTGAAAATATTTTCATTAAATAAATCCTACCCACTTAGGACCATAATCAAAATTTCAAATCAATATCTTTTTCTTTCTCGAGATACTTCTAATAGGCGGTCAACGTGAATCACCCTGTATAGTGCAAAAAGTTAATACTTTTTGCACGATCGTAGAAAAACGATTTTAATGTATATCATTGTATTTCGGTTCGGAAGCATTTAAAAACAATAACAATTTTTTTTTTGTGGCTTTAGGTCGCTCACCATGCAGCCAGTTACAGAGGGAATTATGATTAAACCTAATAAACGAAGCTAAAATATTAAGTTAACCTATAATCAACCTAACACAAAAATCTAATATTGAGAAAGACGACAACAAAAGGATATACAGGGGCACTCGCTTCTCGGCCTGGGGTCTTTCAGGTCATTATAAATTACATATTACAAAAATAACAATTCTTGTGTTATTTTGAAAAATTAAATATCCAGTTTGGAGATAATTAGAAAAGCTTCGCATACAATAAACGTTTACAATGGTTTGTCCTTATACAGGGTGTTAAGAAAAAGTAGGTCATGCCTTTAACCACAGATTCTTTGGGCGAAAATAATGTGACTTTTATAATGTGATTTTTTATTTTGGAGCGTAGTTTTTTTTATACAGGGTGTTAAAGTTTACATTTTGAAAATTATTTTTATTAATAATTCTGTTACTGTTTAAGATTTTTACCCGAATTTTTACACAGACTTTCATCTTATACAGATACACTTTTTGTGTAATTTTGGTCAAAAAAGTCAAAGCGCAAACGGGAAAAAGGGGGGTTGTGTTACCCATTAACCCCCCAACTTTTTCATGCGTACGCCTATGGTCTCTGGATTTTTATTTTTAGATTAAACACTTATTACTTACTACAGGCCCCTAAATGTGAGCCACTGAAAACGGTTTTTATTTATTATCTCCGAAACTGTTCAAGTTAAAGTAATGAAATTTTGCACATCCACTAAACTTTCTAAGCCTAACAAAATGAGGTAAATATCATCTCAAAATTTTTACCAAGGGTGGGTCAAGCTGTAGGGGTGGGGGGTAAAAATTAACGCAACTTTTTTATTTGCAAATTTTTTTGAATTTTGACTTCAAATTATGGATTGTCAGAGTTTTTCACAAAGGAAATGCCCTCTAGTGCAACTTCGATCGGAGGCACCGTTTTCGAGATAAATTCATTTTAATATTCAAATGCATGCTCTAAAATGATTAGATAAGTGGAGTAAGTGGACTAATTTTTTCCTTTTCTCGTCAAAACAAAATTTAAAAGCCAAATCAAACCATGATTTTCTTATTTATTTTAACAACTGCTCAAAATGCTTAAATTTTGTTTCGACGCGAAAAGGAAAAAATTAGTCCACTTCCCTAATCATTTTAGAGCATGGATTTGAATATTAAAATGAATTTATCTCGAAAACGGTGCTTCCGATCGAAGTTGCACAAGAGGGCATTTCCTTTGTGAAAAACTTTGACAATTCATAATTTGAAGTCAAAACTCAAAAAAATTTACAAATAAAAAAGTTGCGGTAATTTTTACCCCCCACCCCTACAGCTTGACCCACCCTTGGTAAAAATTTTGAGATGATATTCACCTCATTTTGTTAGGCTTAGAAATTTTAGTGGATGTGCAAAATTTCATTACTTTAACTTGAACAGTTTCGGAGATAATAAATAAAAACCGTCTTCAGGGGCCCACATTTAGGGGCCTGTAGCTCCCTTAGGAAGCATTTTGGTATAGAGGTAAGTTTGGTCCAATCGATTTATTTTGACCTCGGGAATATGTGGTTTATTTTTTTGCACTTTATTACGGGACACCCTGTATATTAATTCATGTATTCAATGCATTATTAAAAGTTTATTACATTTAGTATTAGGTTGCTGAAAACACGATTTTTAATACTTTTGATCCCTCTACAGCTAAGGGGAATACTTTTCAAGTTTCGTGCCCGTGGAGATCATCAGGACATTAAAAGGCACAATATTCAATTTGGGCCAGTTTCACCGTAAGACACTTCTCCATAAGATTTGTCCCTTCTTAACCGAGTAGTTGTTGGAAATTTTCTGTTTTTAATTTGAATTATTTTCTATTTTCCAATCGCTTAAACATTTACCTTCCTCAATGCCTAAGTCTTCTAATATTATTCACACATGGTACTTCAAAAGTACACAACGTTCATTTATGGGTAGGTACAGAAGAAAATTCCGACTCGTGGTTATATGAAACGGTTTATATTAATATCAAATGATCTCCGACGTGTCAAATTGCACACGAGCACATGTTTAAGAGGTATTAGATACTTTAATATTAATCTAATTCAAATATCATGTGTAGATTACGAAAAATGTTTACGATTTTACCAAATATTTTAATCCCAACATTTAATTGAAAGGCAAATAATTGTTTTTTTTTATTCTAAGGCTTTCGCACAGCTGAAGCTGATTTGTCATAGTATATTCTATAAGTTTTAGAATGGCCCATATTCCACAAGAGTGAAAAGTTTGCAGTCCGAGCCGAAGGCGAGGACCACGATTTGCACAGTTAACTGGAGGTGAAAAAAACGGTCCTTACTGATAGAATAATGGGGTTTACTTTGAATTTCAACAATAGAAATCACTTTTTATAATATTTTCATTATTTTCTGAGGATAATATTAACCAAATGAAGATAACCTTGTTAAATCATTATTATTGAGTACTCAAGAATACGTACATCTGTTTATTCAATAGTATTTGTCTTTTAAAACCTCATGTTCATCTGAATCTAAATTAGAAGTATAATGCTGTTTATTTAATAATTAACTTTACACGGTGCGTAGCAACATAAATACTATAAATATGTACAAATTCTAACAAAAATATTGACAATTTTAAGTAGTTCTGCAAATTGATGTTCGATCTGTTCGAAAACTTGATGTTTAACAAAGGCGTTATCCTTAATAATGAAAAGAGACGAGGAACAAAGTTTTTGTTTCTCATCTCTTTTTATAAGATAAGTATATTCACTTTTAAGTAAGTACCCGACAGGTGAGAGTTGACAGATTTACAGAACTAAATTGAAAATAAATGCTTGAAGACAAATGACAAAATCCAAATTTTGATCGTGGGAAAGTTAAAAATTTAATTTCAATGAATACGGGAGTGTAGCGACCTTCTATTTAATTCTGAACTTCAGTTAATTATGGGATTATAAGTCCAATGGGAAAATCAACAAAACTTATTAAATCCAATAAGTGTGTTTGATTTCCCATTGGATCTAAGTATAACTGAAACGCCAAAGGGAAAAATGCTAAATAAATATGCTACCATTGGATGAAAATTTCTCCCAATAAAATACAAAAAATTAGTACACTAGGTGGTCATCCTATGGGGAGCAGCGGTCGCAGTCAATAACAAATGAGAAGTACATAAGACACATTATAATGTATCCTACTAATATTAGATGCTGCAAATTCATATAATGTGTCAAAGAAGCATTTGGAAAAATTCGTATAATTTTCTTCTGGTCATAACATTAGTTGCGGAGAACTAAAAACACATTCCGAAAAATCTAAAATGAATTTAATTATTTCGCTGCGTCGTCGTACAAAATAAATAATGAAATTTTCCAAATAATTTCTTGACAGATTATCCAAATTTGGAGCTGTCAATAGGAGCTTACGTATTATTGGCATTATACCCTATACCACCATCACAAATTAATAGACTTCGCCCCATTAATTTTATGGTTGCGCAGAACGGTGTGCGCAATAGTCAGTTTTACACGATGAAATTAAAGAAAGTTGAGATAGCTTCAACAAAATTTGTTTATTATACGTGTTATATTTTATACTACAGCTATACTGTATTTTTATAATGTTTATTCCCATTAAATTTTCTATTATACATTTTCAATTTTGGATTTTTTAAAATAATACTTATTCCCGCGAAAATTTAAACGAAGTTAGTCCGCATTGCGCAAACTCAAGTTACTTTATCAGAGACATTTATTTCCGATTTCCGGTCCTCTAGACCAGCTGATCTGATTGATGGTTTGTTGTTGACATTTGTAGTTTTTAGGTTAGGTGCTTTCGCGAGTTATTTCCACATATTTAAAAGAAAGTATGAGGGTATTTCAGGCAAAAAAGATTAGTTTGTGATTTACTGTAACAATTTCACATAGATTACTCCACTGGATAAACCCCAATGACCCCAATGCACTACTCAATAGCCAAATCTGCCGAGTCGTTTACTGTCTTGGTTTCCACCACTGTACATATTTATTTATTAATATCTATCGTAAGATTACTTTTGGTTCTTTTTACGAATAGTCGTGGAATTTTCAAGCAATAAAAACTATACAAACTATATATTATATAATATAGGTATCTACATCTTGTTTTATTTTTATTCTTAATCTTTAAAAAGCCTATCATTTGCTAGAAGGCAAGAACTTAACTACTTATAAGTTTTAACATGCCCAAATAAATAAACACATACCTACCTACTTCTTAATTTTCACAAGGTTCTATCTATTACAGCTCCTACGTATAAGAAAGTTATGAATGATATCAATATAATATAATAATAGAATGGCTTTATTCATCATTACAATACATTTGGTACTTAAGTCAGTAGAAAAAAATAAACTTTAAAAGCCCTACATATACATAAATTTGTAAATATTAAAACAACGATATTAAGATAAACGTATATAATATAATTGGAAAAATAATATATGATGTCACTTTTATTTTTTACACTGAACAGTCAGAACCGGCGAGCAGTTCCTATTTCTCCTTCGAAAAAAAAACCATACTTTACTTACAGTTAGGCCAGCGTTCACCCAAGTCTCATCTAAAAACTACAACTTCTATGTTCTTCCCTTAGGGCACTATTACGTGACCTTTTTGAGAACCTATAATGCCAAACACAATTACATTACAACACAAAGAAATAAAAAGTCCGAAAGTAATCGTCACAAAGTACTCCGTTTAAGATGAGGCAAAATAATCATCTTCATGCACCGCTGCTAAAATTTTGTTTGCAGTTGGTGGTTCATTTCTTTCAAAAAAGGAATGGATTATACGCTTGAGAGCACTTTTAGTTCCTTCATCAATATTGTCAAAACTGCCCTTTGTCGGTGGTACACTTTTGGTGGCCGATGTTGGTGTGTTTGTTTGTATTCATGAAGAATATTAGAAACACTTGGAACACTCACACCTGCTGCCTTTGCAGTGAACTCCATGCATTCCATCTTTGGTTTCTCCGGATTCTCCCCATCGTAGGCCTTAAAAATGTTCAGAACCTTTTCCTTATCTTCCACCGAAAAATGTCTGGATAATCGTTTTTTGGGTGGAGAAATTATACCTCCTTCAGCCATCATAAACCTTAAGAAAACCCGTTTTAACATTTAATCAATATTAATCGTTTGCATTTACGTACTTATTACTTTAACTCCCAGATGAAATGTGAAATGTCACAAAAACGAATAACACAGTTGACAGTCACGCCGGCGCCCCATTTATTAGCGTTTTTCATACGTTTTCGCCTTAAAAAATGCCTGAAGATTCGTTTTTTCGGTGGAGAAATTGGGCCCCCTTCTATTGAGTTTTCGATTTGACCTTAAAAAAAAACGATGTTTTAACATTTAATCAATATTAATCGTTTGCATTACCTACTTACCTTAATACACAAATAAAGTTAATCCTTATACGTACCTTCACAAAAACAAATATATACGATGGTAACAATGTATGCACAAACTATTTCTCCATCAAACAATATACGATGTTACAGCATTGTTACCATTATATAATCTTTATAAATTTATATTTAATACATTAGCACATTATTGCATAAGCCCTAAAAGAAAAATTAAAAAAAAAAAAAAAATTGTTTATAACAATTATATGTTTTTTATTTGGATATTGCAAATGTGCCCATTGTTATTATTTTCGTGAGCTACCCCAAATTAAAAAAAAAACGTCGAAATTGGCCGGAAAATAACGGAGATATGACGATCTTTTCTCGCTACCCCAATTTGAAACTCGTTTGATCAAAAATTCACCTGTCCCTTGAGCCAAACAAATTGAAGACGATCTAAAATCACTAATTATTAAAAATTATATTTTGACCTCAAGAAGGGCCCGTTTTCAATGGGACTTGATGAATTCACAAAATTCAAGATCTTATTAACAACCAGTTTAAATTTTGGCCATAAATATTAATAAATAAACGTTTGGCGCATTAAACAATTTAAAAAATTTTCTCGGCTCCTACATGTCCCAGAGCAACAATTTTTTTTTATGCGCAGATACGTTCATTTGTTGTAAAGTTATTTGCAAAAAACGCTGCTCCGAAAAGTAGCAATGTTGTTAACGCCATTTTGACGGTCAAAATTATTGAAAATCGATACGCCCATAACAGATTCGTAAAATTGACGTCTTGACGAAAAAAATGAGCTGTGGTTGAATTATTTTTGATAACGTTAATAGGTCAATTTTTCATTTAACATTTGGGACGTTTTTAATAAACAAATAGAATTTCTCGAATACTAACAAACATTTTGAAACGAAATTTTTTTTGTAAGTTGAGGGTAATGGATCACATATTCCACCAAAGTTTCAAGAGTCTAGCATTTTTCCTTTCAGAGTAAAAAATGCTTGAAATTTTCGAAAATTTCGATGGTTTTCGGCAATTATTTAAATAAATAATCAATGAAATGAAATCAAATCAACCGGGGCTTAAATTAACCGGTTTGGAATTACCTAGTAAACAGAAACATTCAAAAAAATTAATCTACTGCAGTCTTACTGCAATTTTTAAAAAACTCCAAATTTCATGATTTTTTCACATAAAAGTGACTTATAAACAATGTTCTGTTTATTTGATTTGGGAGGAATCGCAGAGGTATATTCCTTATAACTAAATACACCTGTTTTTACCTACGGCTATCTGAAACCAATTAGTTACACCGTTTTTTCTATTTCTGCAGGCCAAACTCTACATTTTTGAAAACAAAAAACTTGGCATAATCCAAATATTCCATTTTGTACAGGGTGTTACTTTAAAAAAATCAGTCGCCGCCATACTGTTTTTATCATAAAAGTCAAAAAGACCTCGGCTAGTGACTGAGGATAAAAAGGGATCTACTTCCATTCAGTTTTTCAAATTTTCAAATATGTCTATAACTAAACAAGTTATGATAGGCGAATTCTTGGTTGGACATCCTGTACAATACATACACGTTATTAGATGAAGTAGCTACCTATATTTTAAGTGTTATATTATAATCATAATATTGTTAACTGGCGCACTAATCTTTAGACACACCTTCGTTTGGTACCAAGGAGTACCGCCATTAAACTGGAAGGGAAAATGCTAATGAGAACCTGCAATCTGACTGACAGAAAACTGACCAAAATGAGCACCAACTGGTTTAACTTGACCTAAGACTGCCAGTTACTTAGACGAATATAAGAAAGAAATTGTTGGAATTGTTAAGAAATGTTAATCACAATAATATGAAGTTTAACGAATATTGGACAGATCATAGATGGGTAATACCTAGATTGGTTTAAAAAAACTGCATGTGATATATATTATATAAGTATTATAATATAGATTAGATATATAATAAAATATGATTCTGGTCCTTTCTTCAGTTTTTGTGAAATATCAGTCTTATCGGTTAACACTTTTTCGTTTTTGGCTCATCTCGATGTTTACCATTCAGAAACCAGAATCCACTTTTGTTATTGGGCACTTGAAATTTTAACCGGTTTGAAGATACCACAGTGTTGCGTCACGTAACACGCAGACATGTTGTCGCGACCGATTTAAATCTCTCAATGAAGATTTTGCATGAATTAATTTGGTTTTACATTTTCATACATTATAGTGTCTCAAAAACTGAATATAATTTATTCTGAAATTGAGTAATCACACCAGTCGTCCTTTATTCAGTGGAACTATAAATAAAGCAAAATTTCCTTTTCTTTTACTTCTTCTCTAGATAAATTCTGTTTGTAATTTGACACTAATACTCGTAATAAAAGTTGACGAGTTCTTAAAAGATGAAATTTCGATATAATAAATATTGTAGGTATGATGTGCACTTAATTATTTTCATATTATGGGACTTTGTGTATGCTGTATATTATGTTCGAATTTCTTAGGTATACAGGGGGTCCCGATTTTAAACCGACAAACTTCGGGTACAGAAAGTTCACATGAAATTATGACATACCCCTTCTAACATTTCTTCTCTATCGAGCCTCCTAACGGAGATACAGGGTGTTGAAAATTCAATTTATTTTTTGTTTTTCTTTAATAACTTCCACAATATTAAAGATAGGGAAACCAAACTTGGTACACATAGTTAGGTTGTGAGGGTCCATCTTTGCTATGGTTCAGAGTTGAACTGAGGCGCGCCAGTGGCGTGCGGCGTGGTCACGTCGACATAATTTTAAGGAAAAAAGTATGTGCACTAATTTTTTTCGCAATTCTGATCAGATTTTCATAATTTACGGTTAATTATCTAAAAAAATTTGCTCGTGTAAAATTTTGCTGAGGCATTAGTTTTCGAGATATTTGCGTCTGAACAAAACGATGCACTAAAATCACAATTATCATGTCGGGAATAGTTCTGGTGAAATCACGACATATCCCTTCTAAAATTTATCTATAGCCATTCCTAACGGAAATACGGGGTGTTGATTTCTTTTATATTTGGATGTTGATAATTTGTTTATGTAATTTCGTAACAAACAAATTTTTCTTTTGACAGAAATAATATTGACTTGCAAAAGGCCCTAAAAACGCCTCATTGCATAAGAAGAAAAACATTAAAAACATTAAATTGACAGTTCAGTTCAGTATATCCCTTCGAAAATCAGATTGAAAATAATTTTGAAAGGGCTATCTTAATTAATTAATCGTGTTTTTGGTGCATCGTTTTGTTCAGACGCAAATATCTCGAAAACTAATGCCTCAGTCAAAATTTTACATGAGCAAGTTTTTTTAGAAAATTAACCGTAAATTATGAAAATCTGATCAGAATTGCGAAAAAAATTAGTGCACATACTTTTTTCCTTAAAATTATGTCGACGTGACCACACCGCACGCCACTGGCGCGCCTCAGTTCAACTCTGAACCATAGCAAAGATGGACCCTCACAACCTAACTATGTGTACCAAGTTTGGTTTCCCTATCTTTAATATTGTGGAAGTTATTAAAGAAAAACAAAAAATAAATTGAATTTTCAACACCCTGTATATCCGTTAAGAGGCTCGATAGAGAAGAAATGTTAGAAGGGGTATGTCATAATTTCATGTGAACTTTCTGTACCCGAAGTTTGTCGGTTTAAAATCGGGACACCCTGTATAGGCATTATCTTGTAGTTTGATGATCTTTGTTTTCTCAAACAGGTATTATATACCGGGTGGTCCAAAAAAACCGGAATTTTTTATTTCTCTAATAGTTTCGCGAAATTTTAACCGATTTTAATTATTCAAAAACTAAAGGATCACATTATGAGGTAATATAAATATATTTTAATGCCGTTTTGACTAAAATAAATATTGGTGTTTGGACGAGTGGCATAGAATATCAACAAAATTGTGATAAAACGGTTTTATGTTACGGACTATATCTTCGGAACCAACTGGTCGATTTTAGTGTTTGATGTCTTAAAATATTCACAAATGTTCATTCTATTATACTTCCTCAATCATTTCATTGTTTATTTAGCAAAAAAAGTTCCAGTCGATCTTAAAGAAGGCCCAAGTTTAATTTTAATAATAATTAAAATATATTTATATTACCTCATAACGTGATCTTTTAGTTATAATTTAGTTTTTGAATAATTAAAATCGGTTAAAAATTGGCGAAACTATTAGAGAAATAAAAAATTCCGGTTTTTTTTGGACCACCCGGTATAGTAAATGTTCACATTCTTTTCTACACATGTATATGTTATGAAAATAATAAAATAAATATTCTATTCTATTCTATTCTATGTAAACAGGATGTATTCTAAAATCACCAACAAGCGGAAACTGGAGATTCTGTGATCCAAAATAAGACGAAAGTTGTTATAAATGTATTTCCGAATATGCTTCCTAACCGAGTTACAGGGTTTTGCTTGCATCCAACAAGACGGAGGGCATTTAGAACAGTATCTAAATTAATAATACCTTTTTCAATGTATTTAAAATACTTTTATTATGTAATAGTTAACTGCGTTATTTTGATAAATTTTATTTAAATAAAAAACAAATTTTATTTTTTATTAAAATGTGTGGTCGTACTTTAATTCAAATTATATCAAAAAAGGAGTGCCTAATCGAAAAAACACAAAGTATGATTTCATTTGCAGAATAGAACAGTGAATCTAAAAATAAACATTTCAAAAGAAAAGAATGCAGTGGCGTACGTTTTTTTGTGATTTGAGGGAGTAACTTAAACGATGTTACGCCACTGGATTGAGCCAATCGACTCAAACTCACCTCATTAATTGTATTCAGTAAGACATTCGAGTGTACCAAATCTCAATATAATATCTTATGCAGTTTTTGAAAAAACTCCAAAAAACTAAGTAGATACAAAACAATTTTTTTTTCAAAACCCTGTAGCTCGGTTAGGAAGCATTTTCGGAAATACATTTATAACAACTTTCGTCTTATTTTGGATCACAGAATCTCCAGTTTCCGTTCTGAGTAGCGCTAGTTGAGTTCTACAAGAGGTCACCTACGAGAACTTTTCCTAAAAAACTCTGCAATTGTCATTAACAATTATTGGTCGAATTTTCTATTGTCACGCCCCCAAAACTGCAAAATTAATTTTGAGATAGTTCTGATGGGAGTTCTGAGTAGCGCTCGATGAGTCCTACAAGACTCGCCAACGAGAACTCTCGCTAAAAAATCGCTATAATTGTTATTAACAATTATTGGTCGAATTTTTTAAGTTTTCTATTTTCACGCCCCCATCAGAACTATAGCAAAATGAATTTTGCAGTTTTGGGAGCGTGAAAATAGAAACCATAGAAAATTCAGCCAACAATTACAGGGATTACTTGTTGGCAACTCTTGTAGAACTCATCGAGCGCCACTCAGAACTCCCACCACAACTGATTTATTGAGAAGAACTTTTTTATATAAAAAGAAAATAAAATATTCATAGCTTTGAGAATACGCGTGAATTATTTTCGAAAACCATCAGGAACTTCAGAACTCTTCTGCCTCTATCGATAAATGCCCTCAGAAAAAAACGGCGCTGCGTGAAGTTAGCGCCCTTAAATTGATTTTTTCGATTTTTGAACTTAATTCACCGGAACTCTTTGTTAAGTTTTTTTTTTTAGTTTATAGTTAACCAAGAAAATTTTTACACAATTCAACAAATTAAATAGTTACGAGAAACGTTTATTTTTCAAATAAGTAATAGTGGTTGTTATTTAAATCAACAAATTAATATAAACCCTATAAAGAAATACCTACGTTAAGTAAAAAATAAACATTTATGTTAATAATCAAAGTAAATATATATTTTATTTCAATATAATATATTTTCTTGAGGATATAATATGACACTTTTATTCACTTTAAATTTATTTTATTTAAATTAAACAATATTTTTCCTGAGCTGAGTACTGAGTTACATGCAATATTAACCATTTTCATTTTGCCCCTTGCAATAAATAAGTATAATGTTTTTGTTTAGAAATAATGATTAGGTACAGGGTGTTTCCTATAAAACTATACCCCCCCTTATTTCGGTCAATTACCACCGATTTTAATTTTTCAAAAACCGGTCTAACACAGAATTTTCCGTAGATTTTGAATATGCTATTACTTTTTTTCCTACTTCAACCGTATACGAGGGGCAGAAAAAAGTATGGTTTTTTTAAATGGAACACCCTATATATTTTTACATATTTGGATTCGCCTTGTCCTTCTGATTACAAATATATATGACACTTATATATTTGCTGTAAAAATGGCGTAAATAATTGAATTTAAACTTAAGGCGTTTCCTTTAAAACTATATGCACCCCTTATTTCGGTCAATTATTAACTCGATTATTAACGAGTCAAAATTTTCAAAAAAAACACAGAATTTTTCGTAAATTTCATATATGCTATTACTTTTTTTCTCCCTTCAACGGTATACGAGGGGTGGAAAAAAGTATGGCTTTTTTTATGGAATGCCCTGTATTTTTTTACATATATAAGTATTATATATATTTATAATCAGAAAGGTAGGGCGGATCTAAATATGTAAAAAAATACAGGGCATTCCATAAAAAAAGCCATACTTTTTTCCACCCCTCGTATACCGTTGAAGGGAGAAAAAAAGTAATAGCATATATGAAATCTACAAAAAATTCTATGTGTTGGTTTTGAAAATTTTGAATCGTTAATAATTGACCGAAAAAAGGGGGGGTATAGTTTTGAAGGAAACGCCCTAAGTTTAAATTCAATTATTTACGCCATTTTTATAGCAAATATATGTGTCATATATATTTGTAATCAGAAGGACGAGGCGAATCCAAATATGTAAAATTATATAGGGTGTTCTATTTAAAAAAACCATACTTTTTTCTGCCCCTCGTAAACGGTTGAAGTAGGTAAAAAAGTAATAGCATATTCAAAATCTACGGGAAATTCTGTGTTAGACCGGTTTTTGAAAAATTAAAATCGGTGGATAATTATATAGTATAGTTTTATAGGAAACACCCTGTACTTATTAATTTTTTATCAAATCGGCCGTAAAATTAATAAATTATTGTTTGTTGTCATTGTGATTGGAAATTTTCCTGGATGGTGTTATCAATGTAATATTAAAATGATTGGGTGATTTGTGTCACATGACAAGAAATACGAAATTTAATTGGTTGTTAGAACTGTCAAAAAATTTTCGGCAAAATATACATGGTGATTCACGAGGAAAGGGACAAAATGTTATGGTGATAGAGTTCACTTAGGTGAATTAGAAATGACTATTGAAAAAAGCCTGAGCCTTTTTTTTATCGATCTACAGGGTGATTTATGAGTTTTACCCAATACTTCTTAAGGTAATATCTTTTAAACTAATCACTAGAATCAGCTCGTATTGTGGGTATATAGTATACTATTAATTGTCAATTTACATGCATAATCAAAGAGAGAAAATTCCAGGGCCGGCTCAACTAATTTTTATTTTTAGGGCTCCTATGAAAAAATTCACCCTGTGTACGTGATTTTTAAATTCTAATACTAAATTATAAAACTACATACAAAAGTGATCGAAAGCATGTATTTTGTTGTTTTGCCACACTTTGGGCGAATTTTAAATAAACGATCAATTTTCGCCAAAATCGAAGGTCTGCACAAAATAAATTTATAAAATTACATTTTCCTCTCTTATTTAAACTAAAATATTTGTTATACAAAATTTTGTTAATATGAAATAAATACCTAATCAAAAATAAATAATTTCAACATAAAATTAAGTAATTATTATTTGTGAGGTTCCTGTGAAAAAAATCAGTCTGTATACATTTTTCTCAAATTCTGATAATAAATTATGGAACTACATTAAAAAAAAACCGCTGCCAGTTATGGGATCAAAACTTCCTCACCGAGTGGTGGAGTTTATAACAAAAGTAATTTTTGCCGTATTTTGTTTTTTGACGCATTTTGTTTTTTTTTTGGCGTATTTTGTGTATTTCAACATTTGGACACAATATTATAATGAGGTGTATATCAGATCCTATTTATAATCTTTCATCACGAATTAATTTTTTTTTAAAGTTAGAAATAGAAATGTTGGGGTCCGGTAGACCCCATTCCAATGGACCGATTTTGCTCATCAACGAACTCAATCTTTTCCTTGACCTCTAGAACGTGTGTACCAAATTTGAAAGCTTTATTTTAAAAAAAGATTTTTGTGTATCGTCATAATTCGTCGAGAATCGTCCAGAAATGCAATAAAAATTTTCAAAATTTTTTTCACGAATACATGTATCTTCCTCACTTTTGGTGAGGAAGTAATTAACGAAATTGTTTATTTTTTTTATCACAGTTCATCAATAAACAGAACATTAATAATCCTGTCGTTACTAGGAAAGCCGTAGGAAATTTAATTTTACGACAAAGAAAATGTAGGGAGGCAGAAGGCTTTCATCGAGGCTTTCATTTTGAAAATAAGTTATAAGGTTTTATGTTCTGTGAATTTGTTGTTTATAATGTTCTGTTTATTGATGTATTGTGATAAAAAATAAATAATTTCGTTAATTTTTAAATGTAGTTCCACAATTTATTATCAGAATTTGAGAAAAATGTATACAGACTGATTTTTTTCACAGAAACCTCAGAAATAAAAATTACTTAATCTGATGTTGAAATTATTTATTTTTGATTATTTATTTTATATTAATCATGCATGAAATCACAAAATTTTGTATAACAAATATTTTAGTTTGAATAAGAGAGGAAAATGTAATTTTATAAATTTATTTTGTGCAGACCTTGGATTTTGGCGAAAATTGATCGCTTATTTAAAATTCGCCCAAAGTGTGGCAAAACAACAAAGTACATGTTCTCGATCACTTTTGTATGTAGTTTTATAATTCAGTATTAGAATTTAAAAATCACGTACACAGGGTGAACTTTTTCATAGGAGCCCTAAAAATAAGAATTAGTTGAGCCGGCCCTGGAATTTTCTGTCTTTGATTATGCTTGTAAATTGACAATTAATAGTATATTATATACCCACAATACGAGCTGATTCTAGTGATTAGTTTAAAAGATACTACCTTAGGAAGTGTTGGGCAAAACTCATAAATCACCCTGTAGATCAATAAAAAACGGCTCAGGCTTTTTTCAATAGTCATTTCCAATTCACCTAAGTGAACTCTATCTACCATAACATTTTGTCCCTTTCCTCGTGAATCATCCTGTATAATCGAGTATATAATTATTGTCTAAAAGTTATTTTTTCTACTACCGATCGTAAAGTACTAACTTTCAGCACGCTGAAGAGTGCGTAAAGTTTAATTTTACGCACTAGTACGTAAAGTGTTTTTACCTTACACACTAGTGCGTAAAGTAACATACTAAACAATTGCATACCTATTAGAGCACCCATAATAATCATATCTTATTTTTAAAACGTTAACTGAGGTTATTTAATTTTATATAGTCCATTTATTTAATATCACGGTATTATTATAAAACATACCACCTATTTTTTAGTATTCTTTAACAATAATGACTGAATGTTTTACAATTCTGAAATTTCATTTATATTCTTGACAGTGACATTAGATAAAGAAATAATAGACATTGATTAATTTCACTCATATAAAATTAAGTGGGCTATAACAGTATTATGATTTTTAAATGACATACGAAGATTTGACGTACCTAATAGGTAAGTTTTGACGTTTCACATTATTATTATTAGAGGATTTAGGTCCATTTCAGTAATAGAAAAAATATTGTATGTAATTCGTGCGAAAAGTGAGCTTTTTTCACTCATGGGATTGTCACAGAGAATTCAAATTTTTAAAAAATATAGGGTATTCCATTTAAAAAAATTGACATCTATAGCGCCCCACTTTCATGAATCACCCCGTAGATTGAGAACTAATTTTAAAATGTAGCCATTTTGGTCTCCTACAACTTCAATACAAAATTTTTGTTTTTATTATCGATAATAAAGGAAGTGTTGGACTTTATCGCACCGTTGACTCACCCTGTACAATAACATAAAATGTTCAATTCAAGGTGCAAATTAATAATTTGCAACAAATGTGTGTAATATAGGTGTTTAAAAAGAAATACTTGATTCACCTTTCCTTTGACCATATGAATCGAAGAATTCTACTGAAAATTTGATATGAAATATTTTAAAATAGTGTTTGTTTCAAATTGCCCGCCATATTTTCTTGTAAAATTCCGCCAGTATTTTGACAGCGCACGTCGCGGAATGAATAAAATGTCAAAACAAATTAACAAAAATGCCCGTAGCAAATTTACTTCACAACGAACTTTGTTAATCGTTTCACAATTAATAGTAGTTACAATTTCAATAATTACCAAATCCTCAACGTCAAAATTCATATTTGACAGATGACATTCTACTGTAGGTATTGCTATGAACATCCCTGATTTATAAATCGCTGGTGGAAGGGAAAAATGCGAATTATTAATATCGTCCATTAGATTGTTAAATATACAATATACACCACAGAAAAATTCAAATAATTTTAAGAGAGACCTTTTTAAGATACCTACAAAACTTACCTATCCTCAACATCTGGGTTTTCTTAAAACTTCTTAAAATAGTCACTCTGAGTGCATAATGTAATAACTATATTACTTTACAACAGTTAAAAACACTTTATAACAATGCACAAAACACTCTTTGCACGGTTTCAACCGTAGAATTTAGCAAAGTCAGCAGAAAAACACAAAATGTAATCAACGCTAAAACATCTCAGCGCCATTATTGAATTTTGTTTTGGTCACGTGTCACGTGGTTTGGATTGCCTAATTCAGATTTTCCAAAGCCTACCCCAATTTAAATAAAGTGTGAATTGCATAGTAATATACCTATAAAATTCTATACCTACATTATTTTTTCCATTAATTTACAGTTCACATAATACTAATAGAGAGCATTAGGTCCATGTTATGTTTTTTAAGGTACCTATATTCCTCCTCTCTTAATAGAGAAACACGCCAGTATTAACAAACTCTTTAACTTATAATATTTACACAACATTGTAATTATTAACTTCAAAAAACAACAAGCTCATTTAATTGACTTACCGCTTTCCTGCGTTTTGCTAATGAAAGATATATTGGGAACACATAACCTCAAAGTTCCAAAGATTGCCTGCATATTCTTCATTAGCGAACGGAAAACACCAACGTTTATTGTACCACTCATTTAAACTTGATATATTTATGTGCTACACCACTTATAATTTAACGTTAATTTGTTAATTCGAACGTTTATGTATTATTCCCAGTAACACTCACTCCGAACTCGAGACAGTCCAAACTAAACGGTTTTACAAACTTCCACCGCCTGCCTCACAGATCGCGTTTGTTGGGATTCCTAGAAAAGCGTCTGGACTAGCGCAGCGCGCAACTCACACAGCGCAACAAACAAAATAAAAACAAAACCAAGTTAGTGTCAGTCTTGGTCTTGGGTGTTTCGCAGTTTATCTTCCCTGTCCATGGTCAATCACCTGTGTAGTGGCGTTAATTATGCTCAAATTTGCAATTATTTTAGCGTAGATAAACACAATTAATGTTCAAATAAGCTAAATAATTCATTTAGTGTGTGTAGACGGTATTTATTTCTGTGGGAAGTGAGTGAGTGTGTTTACCTAGAAGCAGGACGCTGGACATTGAGGCAGGGTAGCTGTATGGGTAAGTAATAATGATAGTTTAAAGGGGAAAATGCAAGTGAAATCAATGATTTTTTTTTTAATAATTTGATTTAAATCGTGATTTAAATCTGATTTAAATCTGATTAATAATAATTATTTTAGCATGGAGAAATTGTTACAAAGATAAAACACAAAATTTACAATAGCAATAAAGAACGAAATTTTCAGATAACAGGTTTAAAATGATTTTGTGTTCAAAACGTAGACTTATGTTATTTTTATGGAGAACATTTTGTTGTTTAGTTGTCGAAGCTATTTATGCGAAAACTTTATTATTTCTCGGTGCAACAAATTCGTACACGATACGCCAGTGTATTGAAGGGAAAAACACATGGAGAAATTTGCACTTGCGAAGGTTATTCGTAGGGGTAGTACCAGGTTGCTATAATAATTCACGATTTTATCGAATTTTGCGGAAACTTTTATCGCAACAAATTTTATCTCGGCGCAACAAATTCGTTGGAATTTTGTAATTTTTTTCTATAAGAGTTGATTATTCTGTTCTGGTGCCGAGTGAGTCAGGTTGTATGGTAAAAAATTAATATGTGAATAGAGCATGAAAAAATAGTATTGACGTGTCTCAGGATTTTGCTATATAACCTTAAATTTTTTTTTATAGGGTGTTAAAGTTGAAAATTTTTCGTTGAATTTTTTAAATATCCTTTGATTAAAAACAGTCGTTTCAATAAAATTTGGTTGGTTTATATTTTTCATCAACTGGCGATATTAGTTTTCCAAAATTATCCCAGTGGCGTGCGTTTACACTTTTTTTTCTGATAAGAATGCCGATAACTGTGAGCCACTGGATTTTTTCATAAGTTGAAAACCTAATGCAATAATAATAAAATACTCTAAGGAAACAAAATCTTCACTAACGAAAATTTAAAAACAACTGTGACTTAATTACTATTTTTTTAAATAAATTTTCAAAATGAAGACTATTAACCCCAATGCACTTTCGGGCCCGCAAGGAAATTTCATTTTATATATTCCTTATTAGTGTATGCACATTTACCCATAGTTGACGTGAAAAATGTACTATTCGGTTAACTAGTACTCGTTGATTGTTAATTGATTCATTTTTAGAGTGCATTGAGGTTAATGTACTTCATTTTGAAAATTTATTGAAAAACGGTAGTAATTAGGTAGGTAGCTGTTGTGTTTAAATTTTTGTTATTAAAAATTATATTTTGACCTCAAAAAGGGCCCGTTTTCAATAGGACTTGATGAATTCACAAAATTCAAGATCTTATTAACAACCAGTTTCAATTCTGGCCATAAATATTAATAAATAAAAGTTTGGCGCATTAAACAATTTAAAAAATTATCTCGGCTCCTACATGTCCCACAGCAACAATTTTTTTTTATAAATTTGTAGAAAAATACCAGCAACTCAAATATGAAAGATTTGTGCAGATACGTTCATTTGTTGTAAAGTTATTTGCAAAAAACGCTGCTCCGAAAAGTAGCAATGTTGTTAACGCCATTTTGACGGTCAAAATTATTGAAAATCGATACGCTCATAACAGATTCGTAAAATTGACGTATTGACGAAAAAAATGAGCTGTGGTTGAATTATTTTTGATAACGTTAATAGGTCAATTTTTCATTAAACATTTGAGACGTTTTTAATAAACAAATAGAATTTCTCGAAAACTAATAAACATTTTGAAACGAAATTTTTTTTGTAAGTTGAGGCTAATGAGACACATATTCCACCAAAGTTTCAAGAGTCTAGCATTTTTCCTTTCAGAGTAAAAAATGCTTGAAATTTTCGAAAATTTCGATGGTTTTCGGCAATTATTTAAATAAATAATCAATGAAATTAAATCAACCGGGGCTTAAATAAACCGGTTTGGAATTACCTAGTAAACAGAAACATTCAAAAAAATTAATCTACTGCAGTCTTACTGCAATTTTTTAAAAACTCCAAATTTCATGATTTTTTCACATACAAGTGACTTATAAACAATGTTCTGTATATTTGATTTGGGAGGAATCGCAGAAGTATATTCCTTATAACTAAATACACCTGTTTTTACCTACGGCTATCTGAAACGAATTAGTTACAGATTCCCGTTCACATCGTCTAATTCTACTGGCCTATTCGTGCAATATTGCCCAATGCAATGAATGCAACTTGTTGTGCATCTTAAATTGTATTTATTGCAGCTGCATAATTTTGAACAGTTTGTTTTCAGTTGCAAAACAAAATATTTAATATTAATTCAGGGGCACACTTTTGTGACATTTTTTCTGGTTCTAGACAAATTTTATTTTTAATCCAACCCGAATTTTCAGGATTGACGTTATTTCCTAGCCATTCTTGAACTTGAAAATACACTCGTTTTATATGAAGTTTGGCTGCGTCAGAAGTCGGAGGTAAAACTTCCAATTCAAAATTATTAAATAGATATTGGCGGGCAACAAGTTGGGTATATATTTGATGTATCTAAATGAGTTCAAATCTTTACTTTTACGACCTCCATACCAATCTCGGGAATGACCATGTTCTTTTGTGGTGTTTGATAAAACATAAAATTCTAACTGCAACAGTTTTTTCAAATTTCAAAAATTCCAAAAAATAAGGGAGATACGAACGATTTTTTATTTTGTACAAAATGGCCGCGTCAGATGAATGCGATGTAAGAAAATTACTAAGTAGGCTATGGAAATTATTAGCAAGGTAGTAAGCTTGTCTGTAAAGAATAAAATAGTTATTTAACTTACTGATAGATACGACCATTTTAAGGTTTTTCTCAAAAAACGAAATTTAATTTTCATTTTCATTTCCGTAGGGGTCCTATGGAAAATTTTTAAATGGGACCGTACTATTTTTTTTTATTATTCGGACATAATGATTCATAAGCTTTCATTTGTTCGCCAATAATCATTTCTTAACGAGATCCTTTGTAATAATAAAAGTGTTTTTAAAAGGTTCATTAAAATTATTTCTTGTTTAATTTGTGCTTACCTTTTAAATACTCTTTTATTATTACAAAGGATCTCGTTAAGAATTGATTATTGGCGAAAAAATTAAAGCTTATGAATCATTACGTCCGAATAATAAAAAAAAATAGTACGGTCCCATTTAAAAATTTTCCATAGGACCCCTACGGAAATGAAAATGAAAATTAAATTCAGTTTTTTGAGAAAAACCTTAAAATAGTGGTATCTATCAGTAATTTAAATAACTATTTTATTCTTTACAGACAAGCTTACTACCTTGCTAATAATTTCCATAGCCTACTTAGTAATTTTCTTACATCGCATTCATCTGACGCGGCCATTTTGTACAAAATAAAAAATCGTTCGTATCTCACTTATTTTTGGGAATTTTTGAAATTGGAAAAAACCGCTGCAGTTAGAATTTCATGTTTTATAAAACACCACAAAAAAACATGGTCATTCCATTTAAGAAAAAAAAGTTGATGTCACTTCCGGTTCAACCGGAAGTAATATTTTTGTTCCTGTTAGTCTAAAAATAGCCCACTTTTGTCTTATTCACGTATACCAAAAACGAAACTTTTAAATTCAAAAACAAACAAAAAATTGGGGGCTTACATTGACTCGTGGCCACCCGGTATATACAGTGTGGCGCACTTAAGAGTGAAACACCCTTATAACTTTTTTCATTTTTATCCGATTTGAACCAAATTTTACTCAATGATAGATCACATTTTTTCTACGATCGAATTAAATAGATTTAAAAAAAATAGTTGAACAGAATATTACATTAACACAAAATATTCAAATGTCAAACTGACAACTGGAGAAATTGTCACTGTTAAACGTCAAACGCCATTCATAAACTTCTTGCACTGTAGGTAGTGCAAAAAGTTAATACTTTTTGCACGATCGTAGAAAATAGCTATTTATGGTACGAGTGTGAAAAATGCATGTTTAAGGCAAGCGTATGAAAGTTAAGGGTGTTAAGAAAAAGTAGGTTATGCCTTTAACCACAGATTCTTTGGGCGAAAATAATGTGACTTTAATAATGTGATTTTTTATTTTGGAGCGTAGTTAAAGTTTACATTTTGAAAATTATTTTTATTAATAATTCTGTTACTGTTTAAGATTTTTACCCGAATTTTTGCACAGACTTCCATCTTATACAGATACACGTTTTGTGTAATTTTGGTCAAAAAAGTCAAAGCGCAAACGGGAAAAAGGGGGGTTGTGTTACCCATTAACCCCCCCCCCAACTTTTTCATGCGTACGCCTATGGTTTCTAGATATTTATTTTTAGATTAAACACTTATTTCCGCAATTTTTTTTACTCCTACAAAATTTTGATTTAGGACTTGATTAACGAGATATTCCAGTAAATTCAGAATCATTTTCAATATTTCAGTTTCGGAATTTATTGTTTTTACTATTGTTGTTCGTAGTAATCCTGGGTTTTCTTTAAATCGACTACTTTTAGACAAAAAAATGCTAGAGACTTTTTTTGTTGTGCATAGTCAGAAAAGTTCAATAAAATAAAAATCTTAAAAAAAAACAGTGGCGTACACATTTTTGCTTAGGAAACCTAAATTAATACGTAGTTATCTATGCCACTGAGGTAGGTAAAATAAGCAAATAGAAACATTAATTCTCGCATTAATTTAATACCTTATACGTATTGTGGTTATTAATTGGTATTCTACCTGATATTTTGTTTTAGTAATAATTGTATTTTCTGTATTTTTGCTGTCTGCTTTATTTACCATATGTACAATAACTGGATTGGCCCGTTGGATAAATTATTCAAAAATTTATAAATAATTAAAGTAAATAATATGAAAAGTTTAATTTTAAACAAATCAATGTTTTATTTTTTATAGTATTTTCTTTAAATTAGTGTTTCTATTTGCTTATTTTACCTACCTCAGTGGCATAGATAAGCAAAAATGTGTACGCCACTGTTTTTTTTTAAGATTTTTATTTTATTGAACTTTTCTGACTATGCACAACAAAAAAGTCTCTAGCATTTTTTTGTCTAAAAGCAGTCGATTTAAAGAAAACCCAGGATTACTACGAATAACAATAGTAAAAACAATAAATTCCGAAACTGAAATATTGAAAATGATTGTGAATTTACTGGAATATCTCGTTAATCAAGGCCTAAATCAAAATTTTGTAGGAGTAAAAAAAATTGCGGAAATAAGTGTTTAATCTAAAAATAAATATCTAGAAACCATAGGCGTACGCATGAAAAAGTTGGGGGGGTTAATGGGTAACACAACCCCCCTTTTTCCCGTTTGCACTTTGACTCTTTTGACCAAAATTACACAAAAAGTGTATCTGTATAAGATGAAAGTCTGTGCAAAAATTCGGGTAAAAATCTTAAACAGTAACAGAATTATTAATAAAAATAATTTTCAAAATGTAAACTTTAACACCCTGTATAAAAAAAACTACGCTCCAAAATAAAAAATCACATTATAAAAGTCACATCACATTGTTTTCGCCCAAAGAATTTGTGGTTAAAGGCATGACCTACTTTTTCTTAACACCCTGTACCTATAAAACAATGACTTCCTCCAGTTTCTAGATAATTTATAAATATTGATTGGATCTTGAACACACTTTAACTCAGTTTTAACCTCACGATGTAAATTAAATGTGTTTATATTTTTATGTTAACACGGATTATTTATTCTACATATTATACCAAAATACATAATAATATATTGAGATGATATATGTATTGATTAATACCTTTTTGTAAAACCCTAATTTTATCATCCATATAATAATTAACAATAATTGTTACTAAAAACATATTTATCTGCTGCGTTGTAAACACAGAAACAGAAAATATACATAGGTACACGTCAAAGTGTTTTTAATAAATTTAAAATGTTGACTGCCATGAGTATTCTATTGAATACACATCAAGGTGCCACGTGTACGTATTCAATTAGTAAAGCTTGGGCCACACGGATCCGGCCGGAATCGACTCAACCGGAAAAGAAAATGGCCGAAGAAATAATACAAAAATAGTTTTAAATGTGTAAGTAAACCCACACTAGACCCACTGGCATTGGATGGCCGGTTCGGATTTCTCCTCTGAGCATTTCATCAGAATATTTGCCAGCCGGTGTAGTGTGGGCCAGACGCACGAAGTCGTGTCGTGAGTAATGTGAGCATTCCAGCGGTGTTCGTTCATATTCGAAGGCACTTGGAGAACCTGGTCCTCGCCTCGCCGTCTGAAGTGAAAGAAGTTGAAAGAAGAAAGAACACACACATATTTGTTCATTCTAGTACTGATGATGCCTTGATCCTGTTAGTGGAGTTCACATGATATCAAATTGTGATTTCAGTTTGCACTTCGAGGTTAAAAGCTAAAACCTACTTCAAATGATTCGTTACCTTCTGGAAAATCAACATCCGATGGTCGTCAAAAGGTCGTCCTGTACGGGGTGGCTGTAGGGGATGAAATGTGAAAAACACTCTAGAAATTTTTTTTTCACCATTTCAATCTACAAAACACGAGGATTACTTTTGTTAAAGCAAAATATGCTTTAGGGTAAGACAAATATTAGAAAAAAAATATTAAACAATTCAGAAAGCACGGAGTTAAATGGGCGACGTCTATGTTTATTGTACGCTGGTGAAAAGTGTCTTATTGCACAGGCAATGTTTTCGCTTAACACCGCACTAGCTACTTTTTTCTCATTATGATCAAAAAACACCCTTTAATAAAGTTGTAGACTGGAATCTCAGGATGCTAAGGCACTTTTTACTTTTTTAATATGACCGCTCCCCAATTTTTGAATGGGTTTTTTAGGAGCGCCCGCACAAGATCTTTTAAGGTCGACATTCGTTTGTTTTCGTACCGGGAGAGGTCTTATTAAAGTCCATTATCGCCTGTTTTCGCAGTAAAGACGTGCATTTGACTAACTGAATGAAAAATACGAACTAAACTGTATTAGGTATGTATTTTATTTAAACGAAATATTATTTTTTATATGAATTTATTTTGCTTTAAATAGTTTATAGTACAGTTACTTGGTGATCTCACTTCTAACTAATCCTATAGCTGTTTTAAATTAAAATATCTTTGGGTAGTTTGATTCAAAATGGGTCAAATATCAAATATTAAAAAGGAATAAAGGTGTTTTTCGTTGGGGGTGAGTTTCACCCCAACTTAGGAGTTTCGAAAAAATAAAAAGTGACTGTTGGAACGTGTGGATCATCGAATTCTACTTCAAAAAACCCCATCTATATCGTACTTTTTGCTTTAATACCCGCCGAGTTAAAGGGATTGAAAACGTTGATTTTTAAGCAGAAGACACTGACTTTTCAAAGGTTTTAAACAAGCAAATTACTCAAAGAGGATCACATTTTCGAAAAAGTTAGCTAATGAAATAAAAATAATCCATGAAATAAAAATTAGTTCAAGCTCATCGTAGTCGAGATACAGTTGGTGCATTTGAATGTAGATCTGAGAAGGGCACGCGTCTCAAATAATCATAACTCTGGTTTAAAAAACCTTTTGACATGTACCTTGAATCAAATTGAAACTTATTACAGTAGCTTAAAATTGTGTTTTGGCTGCTAAATCAAAAATGATACAAGGAAAATAAAGGCAAAATTTTGATTTTTGACAAAATAAGTGCCCGTTTTTTTTTGGTTCAGTAAATTTCAAATTGAAAATATAAAATTCCAAATTATGTTTTTTGTTAGTCATTACTATTATGTATACGCTCAAATTTTTTTGACCGTGATGGATGATGCATTATCTAAAAGATTTTACACTTAATGTATTTTGAAAATTTTTGAAATAATGAATTTTATGGCTTTGAAGTTAAAAAACTTAGCAGGGAAGAATCTTACCAAAGAATGTTACCAAAGACAAAAAATGATGGCAATAAACTAAGGAGAATGCTACCGTTTTTATTATTTTTTTTTAATTGACGCATTTAAGATGAATATAGAAAAACTGACAACCTTTGTACTGTTTTGACCCACCTGATCTTAAAGAGGATTAAAAGACCTTCAAAATGATTTCTTTTGATGATTTTTAGCGTTAATTGCAAAGGAGATATGACCGAAATAAGAAGCGCGCCTCATTTTAGCAAATTACGATATTGCTCGTTTTGCGGTAATTTATTAGTCTCTGAAATTCGTTAATTATTGATATATTAACTTTAGGGGTGGTTTTCATCCTCTTAGGGGTAAGATCAATTATTTTTCTTATTAGGGGATGAGTTTTAGTTTTATATCGACCATATTGAGGGTCCAACATAAAATTTTTAATTTCTTACCTCACATTCGTGATCAGCGACTCCAAAAACATAAATAAGTTTAAATAATTTATTCTCAGTACTTGGTTAATTATTGATTTTTTGATTTTAGGGGTGGTTTTTACCCAATAATTTTTCTCATTATAATAAGTAAGTAAGTAATAAGTTGTATGTCCTAAAATATACGAATTTGCAAAGAAAACAACAAAATATGTTTTTCCATTGTACCCCTATTATATCGGCCATATTAGGGGTATCTACAATCGCGAATTCTAAAATTTTTAATTGAGATTCGTAATCAGCGACCTCAAACACATATATATGAATTAACTGACATTAATAACTGACTCTTAATACTTAAGTCAGTATTAAATTTTGAACTTCAGGGGGGTTTTCACCCTCTTAGGGGTAAAAGCACATCTACATATTCCTTTTTAATATTTCAACTTGATACCCTAAAGTTTAAAAAGGCGCAAAAAAAAATTTACAAGCAGCTATAGAATTAGTTCGAAATTTGGGTACTTTTTGGCGCATTCCCGCCGGTCTCCGAGAATGTTAGGCTTTTCCTACTAGATACACAATGTACTATTCCAGTTACATGTAGATAAAAATGGTGTCATTCCATTGGGCATTGATGATTTAGTACTGAGAACAGGGGTAATCTTATTGTCAATAATTTTCCACCCATTTTGCAGCGGATCTGCTAGAAATAGTTTTGGATTCAGAATATTAATCCAGACAGGTGTATATTTGGTAGTTGATTCGTAATAGGATAGAAGCATTATATGGCTTCTTCAAAAACCAATAAACAAACATTTACCAACGAAAGAGTCTTTTACTAACACCTATTACGAGTCAACTACCAAACATATAGGTACCTATCTGGATTCATATCTAGCTAGTCTGAATCCAAAAGCACTTCTAGCAGATCCAGTGGAAAATGGGTGGAAAATTATTAACAATAAGATTACTCCTGTACAAAACCATCAATGCCCAATGAAACACAATTTTTATCTACATGTAGCTGGATAAAGGTTTGTTAATTATTTATATATATTTCGAAACTCCCAAACTTTTTTGGTAATATTTTAAAGGTTGTAGTGGCCTGCAGTGTGAAATTACCATGCATCGGTTCCTGCGAGTGTGTGGGACAAAAAGCCCTTTGTAATAATCCCAAAACCAAGGAAACTCGTCTTATTTTTGAGATAGTTAAAAATCGTTAGTATCAGAATGCGAAAAATTTAATGACACTATGTTCAAACTGTTTAAAGCATAATAATAATATCATATAAAAAGTAATAATTTGTTCAAGTGAAATACATAATATAATTAATATAATGTGATTATACAGTTTATTCATATTTTTCATACAATTGGTCAAATGAAGGTGTTTATTGCGAAAACAGGCGATAATGGGCTTTAAAAGACCGTTATAGAGGTTTTTTTTTTAAGTAGAATTCGATGATCCACACGTTCCAACAGTCATTTTCTATTTTTTCGAAACTCTTAAGTTGGGGTGAAACTCACCCCCAACAAAAAGCACCCTTATTCCTTTTTAATATTTGATATTTGACCCATTTTGAATCAAACTATCCAAAAATATTTTAATTTAAAACAGCTATAGAATTAGGTAGAAGTGAGGTCACCAAGTAACTGTATCATAAACTATTTAAAGCAAAATAAATTCATATAAAAAATAATATTTCGTTTAAATAAAATACATACCTAATACAGTTTAGTTCGTATTTTTCATACAGTTAGTCAAATGCACGTCTTTACTGCGAAAACAGGCGATTATGGACCTTAAAGAGACCTCTCCTGGTACGAAAACAAACGAAAGTCGACCTTAAAGGATCTTGTGCGGGCGCTCCTAAAAAACCCATTCAAAAATTGGAGAGCGGTCATATCAAAAAAGTAAAAAGTGCCTTAGCATCCTGAAATTCCAGTCTACAACGTTATCAAAGGGTGTTTTTTGATCATAATGAGAATAAAGTAGCTAGTGCGGTGTTAAGCGAAAACATTGCTTGTACAATAAGACAGTTTTCACCAGCGTACAATAAACATAGATGTCGCCCATTTAACTCCGTGCTTTCCGAATTGTTTAATTTTTTTTTTCTAATATTTGCCTTACCCTAAAGCATATTTTGCTTTAACAAAAGTAATCCTCGTGTTTTGTAGATTAAAATGGTGGGAAAAAATTTTTTAGGGTGTTTTTCACATTTCATCCCCTACAGCCACCCCGTACAGGACGACCTTTTGACGACCATCGGATTTTGATGTTCCAGAAGGTAACGAATCATTTGAAGTAGGTTTTAGCTTTTAACCTCGAAGTGCAAACAGAAATCGCAATTTGATATCATGTGAACTCCACTATTAATGTTAGTTCATGAGAACAACTTTTAAAAATGCATAGTTAGTTGGGAAATGGCTGATATTTGACGCCTACAACAACAGGCTAGTATAAATTTTACAATCTTTGGTCATGGTCATCTATCGTATTGTCTGAGTACAAAAAAATGAACTTTGAAACGAATTACGTCGATAATTTCAAGAATTGTTTGTAGTTTAGAGTAAATTCTCCGGATGTAAATGTGCTTACATATTTATACGCGTTATGCAAAGATGACTTGTAAATATGATGATTACCTACTTTAAGGTTAAAGTACAATAATTATATAACTGGATCTATCTAATTAAACAAAACTGACTCACGTATAAGAGATCTGCAGCATGTCGACAGATCCTAATTAAATTATCAGGTCAGTAAAAAAGGCTTAATAATAAAAAAATGGGCATATTATTTTTTCACTTCACAGAATTTTATTTATTAAAGAATTTTTGGTACAAAGAGTACAAAGACAGTGTGTCCACGGATGGACGCATGAATAGGTGTAAATGACAAAAAATTTTCGAATTCGATTTTACTCTTCTGGATTTAGCCTCTGCTTCGTCAAAAACTAAGAAGTGCCAAATATGAGTAAAATCGCTCGTATTCTATAGCGACATATTTTTTAAAATGCACTATAGAATAAACTACCTTTACTTTTGAAGATACAACAAAATTGTATTAAGAAAAGTTGTTCAGAATAAAAAGATATGCCTAAATACAAATGTTCAAAAAGATTGGCCTGTTTTGATGAACTCGTCATTTTTTCTCAATTTTGTTATTTTTATTTGAACAAATAAATAAAAATCAAGTATGTAACCATAACAGAACAAAACTCCGATGCATTGTTAATAAAGTAATGAAAAAAGAATGCATAATAAAGGTACCTAGTTTAATGAACTTTATAAAAAAAAATTTGTTTTTTAAAGTTGGCCGATTTTCCTTAAATTTTGCAACCCAACATAAATCTATAAATAATGCAGGTATGTACAGGGTGATTCACTTAACTTTCCCACCCCACTTTTCTCCGTTATTTTTGCAATTACAAAAAAAAATATTATAACAAAAATTGTAGAACTTTTTATGAAGTTTTTAAATATGGTATCAAAAAAACAATTGAAAAACAAATTATGAAGTTACAGATATAACTTTCATTTTTTTTAATGGAACACCCTGTATTTTATTACATTTTTCGACATAAAGTTTTATTCTGATTTCGACAATATAGCACACATGGTACTTATTTGTAATACTTTTCGAAATATTTGCATTTAAATATATAAATTATAGACAATATCGCATATTCGAGTATGCTCTGATTTTAATAGTACCTATTTAATTGTAAATTAATAAACAAGTAACAATAATAAACAAATAAGAGTTATACTAACACAAAATAAACATAACTTAGTTTAACAAATTAAAAACAATAATGTTATTAAAATCAGAGCATACTCGAATATACGATATTGTCTATAATTTATATATTTAAATGCAAATATTTCGGAAAGTATTGCAAATAAGTACCAGGTGTGCTATATTGTCGAAATCAGAATAAAATTTTATGTCGAAAAATGTAATAAAATACAGGGTGTTTCATTAAAAAAAATGCAAGTTATATCTGTAACTTCATCATTTGTTTTTCAATTGTTTTTTTGAAACCATATTTAAAAACTTCAGAAAAAGTTCTTCAATTTTTGTTATAATATTTTTTTTTGTAATTGCAAAAATAACGGAGAAAAGTGGGGTGGGAAAGTTAAGTGAATCACCCTGTACATAGGTGATTTAGCAACATTTTTCTTCTGTAAATTCATGATTGTTTCAAAAGTTACTTTCAGAACAGGAGGTAACAACATGTTTGTTCAATGTATTAGATTTTTCGCTTAAATTTAATATTCCAAACGTAGTTTACATAATTATTTTCTCTATTGACTTTTTTTAATTAATTATTTAAAAATGGTTAATCCGGTCCTGCAGATTTGATTCTAGACGAGGAAAAATAAAACTGGATCAAGAGTTAACTGCCTAGTAACTGCCTCAAGTTGAGTATTTGCCTTTAAAGGCGTTATTCTTGTAAATCGAATACGTGTTGTACGAAGTGGTGAGGAATTTTCAGGTTTAACCAAAATTGATCGGTTTCTAAAAATCTGTGGAAAGCGTGACAAAAATTTCGTATGGCGTTATTTATTTGTTCATTTGTACTCTTTAAATAACCGGCATTAAAATTTGAAAACACCCGTATACAGAGTGTTTTCTTCTTTATGGACCTACTGATGAACTTTGCTTACGCTGGTCCTGGAATATCTAAATTTTGAATACGTCACAGTGATGCTAGACATTAGTTTATAGTTTTCCCAAAATATAACACAATTTGAATTTACCGTTTAAAAGCGGCAGCGAATAGAAATTTTGGTCAAAATCGATAAATCACTCTGTATATCAATAAAAAAAGGGATCTGAAACTTTCTAATGCCCATTTGATATTCTACTCAATGGACTCTATACGTGGTAGAAGTTTGTAAAGTTCCTCACGACTCGCCCTGTATAATCGTGGATGAAACAACATTGTTCTGTGATTATTTCAGATCCTATTTATTACTAAATGATAAGAAGAGCAAAAAGAAGAAATTAATTTAATTTATTTAAGTTATTTACCATTAACAGATCTAAATGAACGAAAAAAATGTATTTTCTACTTGTATTTTATGAAGCTATGGTAATTACGATACACTAAATAATAATAATAATAATAATAATAATGATAACGATAATAATGTTTATTGCGAACAGCGTGGTGCCAAGAAGGGCCTGACAGGTTGCAAGGAAAACCTGCTGATAGACCGCTGTATTACACAGGATTCTGTGCAGTACAAGCGGAATCTGTCAATGGCCTGGATTGATTATCGCAAGGCATTTGATACAACATCCCACGAGCTTTTGTTACACTTGCTCGGATGTCTTGCGGTACCAGCACCACTAGTGAGATGCATCGAACAACTGTTACCGCTTTGGAGAACTCGCTTCACCATAACATCCGGTGCCGAGCGAGTTTCGACAGAGTTGGTGACATTTAAGAGAGGAGTGTTTCAGGGTGACTCTTTGAGTCCGCTCCTCTTCTGCATCTCACTGCTGCCGCTATCTGTTGGACTCCGCCAAACCCGCGGGTATCAGTGTGGGCCACCCAGCAACCGGAGGCATAAGGTCACCCATCTATTTTATATGGATGACCTTAAACTCGAGAGCGAGAACTTCAAAATGCTCTCAGGGTGGTCGAGGAATACACGCGGGCAATTGGAATGGAGTTTGGGTTGGACAAATGCGCAGTCGTCCACCTCAAGAGAGGACGATGCGGGGAATTCCACGAAGATGCGCAGCTCGCAGACGGAAGCATCCTACGACATTTGGATGCCGGAGAGACCTACACATACCTGGGTGTGGAACAACGCCACATCCAGGATGTGAACCAAATAAAGGATTCTCTCCGTGGCAAGTACAGACACCGACTCCGAAAGATTTGGTCTTCTGAACTTTCGGGGAAGAACAAGGTGTCTGCCACTAATATGCTTGCCGTTCCGATTCTGCTCTACTCCTTTGGAGTAGTTAAATGGCGAGTAGATGAGATGCGCCAATTGGACAGGGATACCCGCAAGATGATGAATATTCATAGGAGTATTCATCCTAGGTCGTCCGTTCCTCGTGTGTATCTCCCACGTCAACGGGGGGGCCGAGGACTCTTGAGTCTGGAGTGCATGCATGGCAGAGTGGCACTGAGTATGGCATGCAATGTCATCGGGAGCTCGGACCCACTCCTACAGTTAGTGAGAAATCATGAAACTGTGGGAGTTGGCGCTTTATTGTTTAGGGCAGCACAGAGGGCCGCAGATGAACTCGGTCTCGTGTTCGACTACAGACGAGGAGGCCGGCGAGGTGCTGATGTAGAGTCAGTTACTGAGCTTCCGCCGAATCATCTGACAGCCCGCATTAAAGCTGCCGAACAGAGCATTCTGTTCAGGCAGCACGTCGATAAACCCCTGCACGGTGTTTTCTATAACAACATAGAAGCACTGGGTTTATCGACAAAGCTGACCTTCGCATTCTTAAGGTCAGCAGGGCTGAAGTCGGAGACCGAGGGATTCATTGTGGCCTGTCACGATGGTGTTATTAACACCTTGGTCTATCGGAGTCGCGTGATGGGTGTAGAGGTCCCTGATATCAACTGCAGGACCTGCCGTCAGGCGCCGGAGTCGTTCATGCATTTATTATCTGCATGTCCGATATATGCGACTTCGGTCTACATCCACCGACATAACGCGGCTTTACGAGTGCTATACTACCATCTACGGCACTCGTACGAGATAGACCAAACACCAGTGCTGCCTTACATTCCCGGAGATATCGAGTCCGTTGTCGAGAACGAGAAATGCCGGATTTACTGGAACTACTCGTTCCCGACCGTCAGGCTAATTCGAGCCAATAAGCCTGACATAGTCCTCCTCGACCATCAGACCAAGGTGATGTATGTCATCGAGTTCTCAGCACCTGCTGAGACAAACATCGCCTTGAAGGAGGAGGAGAAACGGACCAAATACAGAGATCTCCGGTACGAGCTCCAAGTGCTATACCCAGGCTACTCTGTCAAGATGGTCGTCCTGATAATCGGTGTACTCGGAGGTATGAAGCCCACGCTGCTCTCCGCATTGAAGACCATGCCTGCCTGCCAAAAATCGGCAGAGTGGTTGGCTGGTCAAATGCAGAAAGCGGTCATCCTGGGTTCCCTCCGTCTACTTAGGGCACACGAGTCTGGAATCTACAGTCACTAACCCCGCGGGATGTGGGGAGTGGCTGTAGATTATTCGCTGGCGCTTACTCCGTGTGGTGTCGGAGGCCATGGAGAGACTGTCCAGCATCGGGCAACCGAAAAAAAAAAAAAAAAAAAAAAAAAAAAAAAAAAAAAAAAAAAATGTTTATTGTATAACATAATATAAGAAAATTACACAAATGATAAGAGTTCGGCAGTGACCACTATTCTACTATTCCTTTTTAAATTAAATCACGAATCCGTCAGTACAATAACTGGTCACTTTCATCTCTCAACATTCTCTTTATGTAAAACTCGAAAACAAGATATATTAAGATTAATTCTTATAAATTAAGAGTCACGCGTTTATGTTTTTACACATACATGCTTATTAACATTTAACAAGATGTTAACCTCACTTATCAATATTAAAGATATTTTGTCTAAATATTTATTTCTACGTCACTCCATTATATTATAATCGTGTAAATTAGTCCACGCTCTTTAAACAGTTTACGTTTTTAACGTCTACGTAAAAATGAAGATTGTACGTTGTACAAGAATTGCTGGAGATAAATCTGTATTATTGATATAAAGGACGCCGCAGAACATGGAACAGTGGATCCGGTAAAATCGGCTGAAAATTTTAGAGTCTCAACTCCCGAAAATGGCCAGATTTCGAGATATTTCAATTTGAAAGTAAAATTCGGGATAACAGTCTGTAATCGGATGCAATTGATAGTAGATGGATAATACTCGTTACTCCCCCTGTTTTTCGAGGCGAAGAATCGATTATCAATGGGTCTGATAGTTGAGAAACTCTTTCCACGCCGCCTATTGGCCGTAAACTACCCCCAAACGGCGTTTTACGAAGTTCAGCGGATGAACGTCGGTTTTCCGGTGGGGAACCTTAATACAAGGGCTCTTATTATGTTATGGGACAATAAGGGTTGTAACGAAGTGATTTTTCCGATGAAGTTATGTTCATTTTTGCTTTAAATATTACCGTCACTTGGGTACACCCTGCCGCAGTTTTTAGTAAGTAAGTTCTGTTCTAATTAAGTTATTAATGAGTTGTTAAAAAGTCCGCTGGTAAACAAGCAGTCAAGCAATTAATTGATTAGTTTTCGACAATCCCTCGTATAAGTAAAATCCGAGAATTATTATAAATAATGGCCGAGTCGGAAATAAAAACCATTCGTTACTAAAATTGTTAACCCTTGTCCGTTTTAATCCGTTTCTTTTTGCAACATGGTATAGAAGTTACAAGTAACTCATTTCCGATTAGATACGTTCTGAGTTGATGCACCAAGTTGCATAATCCGCTGCACCTCTGCAAGTTACGCTGGGATGTGCAGCCGAGTAAGTCGTTTAAAGTCGGTGCCCACCTCTCTTTTAACACGACAGATACGTCATAAAGTTTACAAAAAGGGGAAGAGCAGTCACTTCACTGTCATTCCATCCTCATTCTCATTCCGAGAAAACCGACAGCAGTTCTGAGCAGTTCAGGTTCATTCCGAAATAATCCAGATCAGATCCAAGCTACCGCCAGCAGGAAAAGATCCAGCCGCTGCCGTTAATATTTCCGTACCGCCGCTCCGAGTTTCATAGTAAATTTCTTCGAGTACAATCTTGGTAAGAATTCAACGCAACCTGCTACCTTCTGCAGGTACTGCCTTCAGTTAAGTATAGATATTTAGAGTTCTGATTGTCCGTGAGTATCGCCGTATTTTGCTACCAAAGTAAACTAGAGCTAATTCATAATACCTCCGGTGGTTTATTCTCTTTATTATTGCATAAATTGTACACCAACTGGTCAGATTTTCTCGTTCGGGTGATCTGGTAGGTTGTCATGTACAAGGGTTTCCGGAAAACCCACTGTAATTAGAAAAGTCATTCCTAAATGTGCATCCACTGATTAGATTTGCTCGTCGGGTGATCTGTGATGTGTCAATGTACCAGGGTGACCAGAAAATTAGTTGTAAATAAAATAGTCAGTCTAAAGATAACTCTATGTTTGTGGCAGTAGTTCGCTGTATTTTTTAAATATTAGTAAAAGACGTAAATATCTATAGCTAACGGATTGCCCGCCGTTTATAAGCCATCTTAGTGGAAAGGTCCGTTTGCTTGTCGTACACAGTAATTTATTAATCTCACGTATTCGCAAATTCCGCCGTAAAATCGCGTAAAAACTTGATTGCCAGCTTACTTGATTTATAATCATTTTAAAAATAGTTTTATACATACTCGACTGTATAGTCGTGGAGGTTTTAGAGTAAACTAATTTGTTCATCATTATTACTGAATAAACACGTTATTTTAAAGAGGTAAAATTCACGAGTTATTATTTCTGTCATTTATTTCTGATTAACCCGTTTGAGCAGTATGATCGAATTCCATTAGATAGATCTCCAGCTCCGACCCCTAACAATTCCGTATCACCAGCTGTCAGCTACTCAGGGTTGTTCTGCCAGTTAGGAGAGCCAAAAACAGTGTAGTTCTTCGCAATTAAAAATTGAAGGACTGGCGCCTGAGATTTTCGTAGAAATAAAAAAGATTACGTCAGTATCTGACCGAAAGCACCGCAATAAAAAAAGACCATTACAGGGTATGACGAAAGTGATCTGGAAAGTTTGCTAAAAACTACCTCAGTACCGAGATTCGCGGCTTCGGCCGAGTTTTCCCAATTTTTTCGAGGGAATTGTGTTGAGAAGCGATCAAGGAGGATAACTAGAATTAAATACTCATTAATCTACTTCTCATGGGGGTAGTTTTCACCCCTCTGGGCAACCTTCCAGATCACTTCCGTGTATACATATTAATTCTGTAACCGAATATAAGGTACAAATTATTTTGCTTACGCGATTAAGCAAAACATAACATACGTCATGACTGTCACGAGAATGAAATTTCGCAATTTTTAAACGATGCTATTTTTTTCAAGTCATGTATACATTAATATTCTGCGCAATGCCTTTCATTACGATTAAGGGAAGTACAGAATTTATTTCTAATGATCGTTTATGCAAATAATTACAATGTTAATCGAAAGGTCAAGACAATATTCCAGGGTCAGTGACTATTAAATTAAATGTATTTAAAACCATGGATTTTTTTTAAAACAGGTATAATGAAAATTGTAAAAATTTAAAATAATTAACTATTATTGAACTAGCTTGTTAAAAAAGGCAATGTAGAAACCAAGGCAGAAATAGATGCAAAACTATGGTTAATTGCGTTTATAAATTTCTTATTATAAAGTACTTAGTTAAGTACTTCACAAGATAAACGTTTTACCTGGATATTAAATTAAATGTATTTTAAAATTTTACAGCTATTTAAAAAGTTATTTCTTTCTTTTTCTTTTTTGGGATTTATTACCACATTCCTTGAGATTCCTATCCAAAAAATTCGATTTATCTAAAAAATATTCAAATTAACCAGTTTAAAACTGGGAAATAACCTCTACGCCTTTGACGTAATGTCAGAGGATCAGTTAGAGGGTGTTTTTTGACAATTAATAGGAATTAAATTAATACAAAAATACTGCGCTGACGTTTCGGAAACTATATCCGTTTCCTTTTTCAAAGTTTAGGCTTTAGATTTTTATGTAACGTGTAGAATAACACGGCATAAAATAAAAATTGTTTATATCATTTCCATAGATACTTACCATAGAAATGTTGAAAAATATACTAAATAATATGAATTTTATTGAGTTCTTCTCTTAACATAGGTAACCAAGTTGAAAAAAATTCTACCGAACAATTTGATACGCATGTATCTTCATTAAGTAAAATTATTGCAGATTCTTTGATTTTTCTTTTTTTGTTGTCTGCTTCTTTGGTCAAAATTTTTGCTGAATCCCATTTTATCCTGTGATCGTTTCCCCAAGCATGTTCACAAATTTTAGATTTTTCAATATCACCTTTTCTAATATAACTTTTGTGCTCGCCTAATCGTACATTAAGTGGTCTAGATGATTCACCCACATAATGTTTATTACACTCACACGGGATACTGTATATACAATTTTTTGAATTTTGTTCAGGATTTAATGGTTTCGTTTTTGTCAATATGGATCTTAAAGTATTATTTGTTTGGAAAATTGTTCTAACGCCAAATTTTTTACCGACACGACGTAATTTCTCAGATAAACCTTTTATATATGGAATTAATGTCGAATAATGATATTCTGGTTTTGGTTGCACCGGATTGTTAACTCTATTTTCAATGTTCATGAAAGTCTTATCAATAAATTCTTTCGGGTATTCATTATTAATTAAAATTTCCCTGACAAATTGCCTTTCATGTTTGAATATTTCATCATTAGAAGAAATTATTTTTGCCCTATCATACAAACATTTTATAACACCTCTTTTAACGTCCAAATACTGGTTTAAGTTAAAAATTATCTGTTAGTGTGAGTCTTTTTTCGGTAAACGCTAGTTTGAAATTTATTATTATTGACTTTTTTAATTAAAACATCTAAAAATGGTAATTCATTATTATTTTCTATTTCTAGAGTGAATTTGATAGATGGTTCTTTATTATTAATATTTTCCAAAAAATTGTTTAATAAATCTATTCCATGAGGCCAAATTGCAAAAATATCGTCCACATATCTCCACCAAGTTACCGGTTTATGAATATTATTTTCAACATATCTGTTTTCAAAATCCTCCATAAATATATTACTTAGTATTGGTGACAAAAGGGAACCCATTGCCATCCCGAAATCTTGTTGATAAAAATCATTTTTTAATTGGAAATAGGTTGTTTTTATTGATACCGTTAACAGTTCCATTATACTATTTACGCCAAGTTTAGGCCTGTTTGCCAAATTATTGTCGCTTATTAATTTGTCTCTAATTATTTTCAAAGTTTTGTCCACAGGGACATTTGTAAAAAGGCTAACTACGTCAAAACTAACCATCAGATGTGTATCATGAATATTATTTTCATAAAGTTTTTCTAGAAAATGCTTACTATTTTTTATATATGAATTGGTATTTCCAGAAAGCGGATTAATAATTTTTAGTAAGAATTTTGCCAAGTTATGACACGGAGAATTAATAGAACTAACAATTGGTCTTAAAGGAATGTTTGGTTTATGTATTTTTGATAAACCATAAAAATGAGGAGGTTTACTATGATGTGGTGTAAGCTTTCTGCGTTCAAAGTCATTAAATTCATTTTTGTATTTAAAAAGAGTTCTGTAAATTTTGTTTTCAATTGATTTGGTTGGATCTTTATTTAATTTTGAATAAGGGCCCTCAGATATGAGAGTTGTAATTTTTGAATCATATGTATCTGTATCTAAAATGACTGTGGCATTACCTTTATCCGCTGGTAAAATTTTAATACTAATGTCCTGTTTCAAAGAAGAAATTGATTGTTTTTCTTCAGAACTCAAATTATCTTTAATTTTAACTTGATTCTCTAAAATAATTTTTGTACGTATACGATATTCATTTCCTTCATCCGCTGGTAAATTTTGAGCAGTTTTCTCTATACTTGCTATTATATCAAATTTTGGGACTGTTCTTTTTATTAGCTGATGTACCTTGACCCCGCGTTTTGATACTTTCTATTTTCGCTTCTTGACCCGCCTGGACATTTCTTATTTGTTCTTTTGCAACTCTCATTAGAGTATTGTTGTTCAGCATTCTGAACTGGTTCTTCATTTTCTACTGTAGTTTCTGCATATTCTTCCCGTGCTATACCATTATATCTTGACTCATATTTATTTTGTGAAGGCCTAATGTGTAAGCTGTTTCTTCTTACTACACGTCCATTATCTTTTTCTACAATATACGACCTTGGGGCTGTGTCACTTTTTTTTACAATTTTCGCCGGCTGCCATGTTGCTCCTTCCCTTACCATTATATTTTCACCTTCTTTGAATTCCTTTTTATTCACTGTAGATCTATCATAGTAGTATTTGTACATTTTCCGTTTATTTTCCAATTTTGTTCTCTCACTTTGATAATTTGGTTGTTGTGGCATTAGCAACTTGCTTGCAATAGGTAATTTGGATCTTGAATTTCTGTTCATTAATAGCTGAGAAGGTGACTTATCGGTACCAGTAATAGGAGTGTTTCTATATTCTAACAGGGCCAAATGCAAATCATCACATTTACGCAACATGTTTTTAGCTGTTTGAACAGCTCTCTCAGCTAGTCCATTTGAACGTGGATAACGTGGACTTGATGTGTTGAACTTAAAATTCCATTCCCTACTAAATTCTCGACATTCTTTTGAGCTGAAAGGCATGTTATCTGAAACGACCTCTAGAGGTATACCATGCGTCGCAAATACTGACTTCATTGCTTTGATAACTGACTGTGAAGTTTTCATTTTCAGCGGTATCACTTCTAGCCATTTCGAGAAATAGTCTATAATAACGAGGTATGAACATCCTCCAAAATCAAATATATCACTCGCCACTTTTTCAAAAGGTAACATCGGGAACTCTCTAAGTATCATGGGTTCTTTGATGTTGTTCTTATAATATTTCTCACACTTAGGGCATTTCCGAACAAGTTCTTCAATGTCCTGATTTATTTGTGGCCAATATAGAATGTGTTTCGCTCTTTGTTGGGTTTTAGTAATACCATAATGATTTTCATGTAGAAGTCTTAACATCTGTGGTCGTAGGGACTTCGGCACCACTACTCTATCATTAAAAAATAACAAATCCCCAATTACAAGCAATTCATTTCTAATACGATAGTATATTTTTATGTTTTCAGGAACTTTAGTTATATCATTTGCCCATCCTTTCAAACAAAATTCTTTTACCCTCTGTAGTTCTACATCAACTTTAGTTTCTCTTATAAACTCGTCTTTTTTGTCCGTGGTCATGTTGATTGAATGTACAATTTCAGTGATAAATTTGTCATCATCGTGATGGATTTTTAAATAATTTCGTGAAAGAAGATCTGCAATATGCATTTCCTTTCCGGGTTTATAAGTTACCGTTAGATTATATCTTAACAGTTTAACTTTAATCCTCTGTAATCTAGGTGACTGAACTTCCGCAACGCCTTTTCGCATTAAAGCCTCCAGAGGTTTATGGTCTGACTCTACTTGTATATGCCTGCCATAGATGAAGTTATGAAATTTCATGCAGGCCCAGAGAATAGCAATATATTCTTTTTCTATTTGGCTGAATCTAGTTTCAGATTCAGTTAATGCACGAGATGCAAAAGCAACAGGCTTATTATCCTGCAAAATACAACATCCAAGGCCATACTGGCTTGCATCTGTCTGAATTACAATTTGTTTTGTATCATCAAAATTGGCTAAAACAGGTGGAGAACTAACTAAATTTTTTATTTTATTTAGAGCATTTGTTTGTCGTTCCGTCCATATCCAAGCAGAATTACTTTTTAATAAGTCTCTGAGTGGGGCTGATACTTCTGCCAAATTGGGAATGAAACTTCTTAAATAGTTAATCATACCTAAGATTCTTTGTAATTCTTTTTTATTCTTTGGCTCCTCTAACTTTACTATTGCTTCAATCTTACTTTCATCGGGTTTCATTCCCTCTTTGCTAAAAATATTGCCCAAATATTTAACCTGACTAACTCTGTATTGTATTTTCTTACTATTAAACTTAATATTTAGCTCTCTAGCCCTTTTAATTACCATACCTAGGATCCTATCATGTTGCTCTAAGGTGTCCCCATGAATTAAGAGATCAGCAAAGTACACTATGCAACCTGGTATATTTGCAAAATTTTCACTGTTCCATTTCTGAAAATATTCAGGAGCGCAATTTAACCCAAATGGTAAACGATTAAATTTATATGCACCAAAAATGGTACCAAATGTGCATAGTCTACAGTAAAATAGGATTCATTTTTTAATTTCGATCTGATTTCCTCAAGAGTGGGTATAACACAATATTCTCGTTCTAAATCATTATTCAAATCGCGTGGATCTAAACAGATACGTAAAGTGCCATCAGCTTTTTCTATGATGACCAGATTGCTCAACCACTCCGTAGGGCCATCCACTTTTGAGATTATATCTCTTTTCTCAAGGTCATCCAATTGACTTTTCAACCTCTCTTTAATTACCAAAGGTATCCTACGGGGTGGTCTCGCTATAGGTACAGCATCTTTCTTTAATTTTAATATACACTTTTTTTGAAATTTTCCTAATCCAGTAAAAATATCTTTATTAATCTGTATAAAACTTTCTTTTGTTTGCTCCTTTACTGCATCTACTTTGGATATAACATTTAAATGAACACATGAAGAGAGTCCTAAGATAGGCATTGAATTTTCCTCAACAACTATAAATTTGATGTTGTGCTTACTATTTTTATACATACAATCAAGGTTAACTACACCTAATGGTACTATTTTAAAACCCCCATATGTTTCTAGTACAATTTTTGACTTTTGTATTGGGGCAGTTATATTAGCTGTTTCCAATACACCTTTTGGCAATATGTTCACCTGTGATCCTGTATCTACTTTAAAAATAACATTTTTGTTGCCTATCAACATTGTTTCTACCCATATATCACCTTTTTTTATTTCATTAATGCTTATTGTAGACACCATGAACCCTTCTTCCTCACTTTCCTCATCATCTAGCCGAACCTCTTTTACATACCTGCTATGGCCTATGCTTTGGCATACTTTATCAAAATGGCCATATTTTGAACATTTACGATACTTTTTACCATAGGCCGGACATTGTCGAGGACCGTGATGCCTACCACACCTTCGGCAATCAAAACTATCTTCTTTTTCTTCAACTATTTTCTTACTGTTCTTTTTATTAGCTGATGTACCTTGACCCCGCGTTTTGATACTTTCTATTTTCGCTTCTTGACCCGCCTGGACATTTCTTATTTGTTCTTTTGCAACTTCATTTGCTCTGCATACCTCAATCGCTTTGCTTAAGTTTAGCTCATCCATATGCAACATTTTTTCCTGCATTTCTTTACTTCTTATACCAAGGACTACTCTATCTCTTATCATCGATTCCGTCTGATCACCAAACTCACAATTTTTGGATAACTTTTTCAAGTCTGTAACGAAGTGATCGAAAGGTTCACCCTCTTCTTGATTACGGATATAAAAAAGGAATCTTTCATATACAATATTTTTCTTAGGTGTAACATATTTTTCAATTTCACTGAGTACTGTATCAAAATTTTCCTTTTGCTCACTAGTCAGCTTCAAAGTATTAAATATTTCAATGCCTTCCTCTCCTATCAGATTCAGGAGGATGGCCACTTTAACCTTATCCACTTTTTCTTCTTTGCCACTTGCTATAAGATAAATTTCTAGGTTTTGCTTGAATCTCTTAAAGTTTTCAGAGACGTTGCCTTCAAAAGACATTGGTGGTGGTATTCTAACATCTGCCATTATTATTTTGTTTTATTTTATTTATAATTGTAATTTGATAATAGGCCAGAGTTCAATGACCTATATTACTTGAGCAATTTATCCGCTATTTTGATCTCTTCCACTAGACTGCGCCATGTAATATTATCTCTTCACTGCTTGATGAACTTTATTAATTAATTCACAATAAGTTATAACATTTATTTATTGTCTAACTTTTATAAATTCACTGTACAGAATCTGACATCTCTATCAAACATCTAAAAGTCATCAAACTAACTCAACTAACTAGATTCCTAATATGACAAATAGCAAAATTTAAAACTTTTGATAAAACTAGTTTATCTGAGATTGTCAAAACTCTGACATATTGATGACAGTTTTGTCAATTATTAGGGTTATTATTTATATTTTGTAATTCTCTTGCTTGTTTTTCCCTAATTAAGTTTCTAAATTTATTTAAATGCGTATCTTTTTTTAAATTAAAATATTTGTTATAATTAAACATAGCATTATTATATATGTGTTGAAAATCTGGCTCTACGACTTGTTGATATATCTGATTTTCTGTGTATTGTATATCATTATTTAGTAAATTTTTTTGACATCTATGGAATTGAATCCTTTCTCTAATCATAGACTTACTTGCTTATCTAAGATTCTTGATACTTTTTGATTTTGGAATGGCATTTTTAATCTTAAAAATTTTGACCAAAGAAGCAGACAACAAAAAAAGAAAAATCAAAGAATCTGCAATAATTTTACTTAATGAAGATAAATGCGTATCAAATTGTTCGATAGAATTTTGTTCAACTTGGTTACCAATGTTGAGAGAAGAACTCAGTAAAATTAATATTATTTAGTATATTTTTCAACATTTCTATGGTAAGTATCTATGGAAATGATATAAACAATTTTTATTTTATGCCGTGTTATTCTACACGTTACATAAAAATCTAAACTTTGAAAAAGGAAACGGATATAGTTTCCGAAACGTCAGCGCAGTATTTTTGTATTAATTTAATTCCTATTAGTTGTCAAAAAACACTCTCTAACTGATCCTCTGACATTCCGTCAAAGGCGTAGAGGTTATTTCCCAGTTTTAAACTGGTTAATTTGAATATTTTTTAGATAAATCGAATTTTTTGGATAGGAATCTCAAGGAATGTGGTAATAAATCCCAAAAAAGAAAAAGAAAGAAATAATTTATGAAATGCCACAAATAACATTTAAACAATATTTAAGAAGCTTTCTACTGCCTCAAAATGGATAGTCATATATGGAGGGAAGATAGTTAATAATAATAATGGCATAAACTCAACTACTCATGATGTGAGTTCCAAAAGGCTCCGGTTTGGGTCCTACTTTGTTTATGTTGTATGTTAACGACTTTCCAAATTTTATAAACAAACATGTTACCATGTTTACTGACGACATCACAATTTCCGTGTCGGTTGAAAGCATTTGAGAAGTTTAGATGAGAGCAGAACAAGTAATAAGTGATTGGCCACCATGGCGTAGAAATTTCCAAAATTTCCAAAATCTTCTGTTACATGCAACATTACTGAATTATAAATATTTATAACTTTAACATTCTGTATCTCAGTAAGTATTAATATTTTAAATCAATCAAAAGATTTTACTGTTGGAACCAGTTCATTATACATAGGCCTCTTTTAGACATACTAATTAATACATACTGCTTCTTATTCGAAAGATAATAATGAAAAAGTGACAGAATAGAGTATAGCGTCTGTCGAAGCTTTCGAGAAATCCGGATATGTTACATTACATTTATATTATTTTGTTGTTATATTTTCTTTGTTCCTTTATTTGATATTTATTTACTCATTATCTTCAATATTTTGATAGTTAAAAATTCAGGTAATCTGATAAATCTCTGGATTCTTGAGAAAATACCTCTACGTAAGTATTTGATGTTTGTTACTAAATCCCAAATAAAGAAACAAAGAAACTTGCTGCTGTTGTTATTATATTTTCATGTTATTATAATTGTTAGCATTGTTGACAATACGTTACCTATTAGTTTAAGTCTCATTGAATGGTAATTACCTGAAAATTAAAAAAAATTGATGAGTTTAAAGACAAGCAGACCTTATTATAAAGAATAATATTTTCTCAAGCAATCAATAATAAAAAGTTTGCAGCTATTTATTGGCAATGGCACCTTTATCGCAAAATAAAAATAAAATGCATAATACAATAAGCATTTTTCGAGGCAATTTTGACCATACGCTTATACATACTTGTTTGTAGTATTTCACGTGTATCGTACGATTACGAAAGGAACATTATTTTAATCAGGCTATATAGATATAGATATAGATATAATAGGCCTGTAGAATTAGACGATGTGAACGGGAATCTGTAACTAATTCGTTTCAGATAGCCGTAGGTAAAAACAGGTGTATTTAGTTATAAGGAATATACCTCTGCGATTCCTCCCAAATCAAATAAACAGAACCGAGAACAGAACATTGTTTATAAGTCACTTTTATGTGAAAAAATCATGAAATTGGGAGTTTTTTAAAAATTGCAGTAAGACTGCAGTAGATTAATTTTTTTGAATGTTTCTGTTTACTAGGTAATTCCAAACCGGTTAATTTAAGCCCCGGTTGATTTCATTTCATTGATTATTTATTTAAATAATTGCCGAAAACCATCGAAATTTTCGAAAATTTCAAGCATTTTTTACTCTGAAAGGAAAAATGCTAGACTCTTGAAACTTTGGTGGAATGTGTGGCTCATTACCCTCAACTTACAAAAAAAATTTCGTTTCAAAATGTTTATTAGTTTTCCAAAAATTCTATTTGTTTATTAAAAAGGTCCCAAATGTTTAACGAAAAATTGACCTATTAACGTTATCAAAAATAATTCAACCACAGCTCATTTTTTTCGTCAAGACGTCAATTTTACGAATCTGTTATGGGCGTATCGATTTTCAATAATTTTGAGTGTCAAAATGGCGATAACAACATTGCTACTTTTCGGAGCAGCGTTTTTTGCAAATAACTTTACAACAAATGAACGTATCTGCACAAATCTTTCATATTTGAATTGCTGGTATTTTTCTACAAATTTATAAAAAAAAATTGTTGCTCTGGGACATGTAGGAGCCGAGATAATTTTTTAAATTGTTTAATGCGCCAAACGTTTATTTATTAATATTTATGGCCAAAATTGAAACTGGTTGTTAATAAGATCTTGAATTTTGTGAATTCATCAAGTCCTATTGAAAACGGGCCCTTTTTGAGATCAAAATATAATTTTTAATAATTAGTGATTTTAGAGCGTCTTCAATTTGTTTGGCTCAAGGGACAGGCGAATTTTTGATCAAACGAGTTTCAAATTGGGGTAGCGAGAAATATTCGTCATATCTCCGTTATTTTCCGGCCAATTTCGACGTTTTTTTTTTAAATTTGGGGTAGCTCACGAAAATAATAACAATGGGCACATTTGCAATATCCAAATAATAAACAAATAATTGTTATAAACAATTTTTTTATTTTTTTTTAATTTTTTCTTTTTTGGGCTTATGCAACTTATAATGTGCTAATATATTAAATATAAATTTATAAAGATTATATGTACACTGTTGGCAAGCTTCGACTTTGGATCTGTAATGCAACTAAGAGAGAAGGTACATAGAGGCAAAGCCTTCAGTTAACAAGAGATGCCTAACCATTCCTACACTCCTACTAAAGAGGGGATGTGCGTGTAGCGTGCTCGACGACAGCGATTCAGCCGACCTACCGTGCCACAGGTGACCTGTGCCGCGACACCGCGGCCGTTCGACACATTCGCCCGATTCCGTCGTCCCCTTCGACCGCGTGTTGTAAAGAATGGAAGGTGGGAGTTAGGGGATAGCGCGTTGTCTGTTTAACTTGTAAATGCTTTAAGTTATCTCCGTCTGATGCATTTATATCGGCTACCAAGATTAAACGTTACCAATAGTGTATAATGGTAACAATGCTGTAACATCGTATATTGTTTGATGGAGAAATAGTTTGTGCATACATTGTTACCATTATATAATCTTTATAAATTTATATTTAATACATTAGCAGCACATTATAAGTTGCATAAGCCCAAAAATGGAAAAAAAAAAAAAAAAAAATTGTTTATAACAATTATTTGTTTATTATTTGGATATTGCAAATGTGCCCATTGTTATTATTTTCGTGAGGTACCCCAAATTAAAAAAAAAAACGTCGAAATTGGCCGGAAAATAACGGAGATATGACGAATATTTCTCGCTACCCCAATTTGAAACTCGTTTGATCAAAAATTCACCTGTCCCTTGAGCCAAACAAATTGAAGACGCTCTAAAATCATTAATTATTAAAAATTATATTTTGACCTCAAAAAGGGCCCGTTTTCAATAGGACTTGATGAATTCACAAAATTCAAGATCTTATTAACAACCAGTTTCAATTTTGGCCATAAATATTAATAAATGAACGTTTGGCGCATTAAACAATTTAAAAAATTATCTCGGCTCCTACATGTCCCAGAGCAACAATTTTTTTTTTATAAATTTGTAGAAAAATACCAGCAACTCAAATATGAAAGATTTGTGCAGATACGTTCATTTGTTGTAAAGTTATTTGCAAAAAACGCTGCTCCGAAAAGTAGCAATGTTGTTAACGCCATTTTGACGGTCAAAATTATTGAAAATCGATACGCCCATAACAGATTCGTAAAATTGATGTCTTGACGAAAAAATGAGCTGTGGTTGAATTATTTTTGATAACGTTAATAGGTCAATTTTTCATTAAACATTTGGGACGTTTTTAATAAACAAATAGAATTTCTCGAAAACTAATAAACATTTTGAAACGAAATTTTTTTTGTAAGTTGAGGGTAATGAGACACATATTCCACCAAAGTTTCAAGAGTCTAGCATTTTTCCTTTCAGAGTAAAAAATGCTTGAAATTTTCGAAAATTTCGATGGTTTTCGGCAATTATTTAAATAAATAATCAATGAAATGAAATCAACCGGGGCTTAAATTAACCGGTTTGGAATTACCTAGTAAACAGAAACATTCAAAAAAATTAATCTACTGCAGTCTTACTGCAATTTTTAAAAAACTCCAAATTTCATGATTTTTTCACATACAAGTGACTTATAAACAATGTTCTGTATATTTGATTTGGGAGGAATCGCAGAGGTATATTCCTTATAACTAAAATACACCTGTTTTTACCTACGGCTATCTAAAACGTTAAATCGTTTTTTCTATTTCTGCAGGCCTAATAATATTGTATGTATTAAACTAATTAACCAACATTTCCTCGCCCTAATTTTGAAATGATTCGAATAGCAGAATGTCTCACTTGGATATTTGAATGGATAATGACCCACTTTCGAACCTATCAAATGTACAAGCTTGTATTTTATATAAGAATAAATGAAATTAATAACATAAATTAATTTTAATACGAAATTGGCATAAGTAAAGCACAACGATACTCCCGATACTAACTGAAGTAAACATTTATTAATTTATTAAATAAAAACACTGTTCATTCGATACAATACAAATATATTAAAATTGTAGGTATCTAAGGTACGTCATAAAGAGTAATATAACATGACAAAAATATTTTTTTCTACTACCTATCGTAAAATACTAACTTTCCGCACGCTGTACAGTGCGTAAAGTTAAACTTTACGCACTAGTGCGTAAAGTGTTTCACCTTACGCACTAGTGCGTAAACTAACATACTAAACAATTGCATTAGAGCACCTATAATAATCATACTTTTTTTTAAAAACGTTAAATGTGGTTATTTAATTTTATGTAGTCCATTTATTTAATATCACTAATATCACTGTCTCTAAATTGAAATATTAGACATAGAAAAATCACCGGCCGCCCCTCGATCATCGAGCTTTAAATTTTCGTAATAAATCAAATAGGTATCAACGCATTTATTCACTCTATTACCATATTGTTCCACTCGTTAGTAGTTTAAGCTTTGTCCAAATAGGAGACAGCATTAACGTAGTATGTTCTCTCTGCCAGCTATTTTTTAATGTTTGTTTGACTTTTAACCGTCACAATTTTAAACTAAAATCAATCTGAACATTAAATATTTTAAAGTAGGAAGGTTGATCCCATATGAGTATTTTTTGTTACCACTAGATTATAAATGATATAAAATATGGCACCACACAAGTTTATCAAAAGCATACTACGTGAATCACAGAACTGCTAGCAAATGACATAATCTCGCTGCCAGAATTGGCCTCGCATTTTACTATTTGCATTACGTATCTTCTTCATTCCTTAAGCAATGAGCATAGAGAAAGGAAATTTAAAGTCACTAGTATTACTATTACGGTCTTTGGATGTTTTTATGCCATCAAAGACTGCACTGTACTGCTATTCGGTAGTAATATGCATATACAAATTTTATAACTTATTAATATGCATGTTATAATATTTTACTTATAGTTTCACACGTCAAGGATAAAGGCTGTTCAAACGTATAACATGCATTTCATACAGGAAAGCAGTGACATTTTTAAGTGAACGTGAAACAAATTAAGGCTGTAATTCATTATAATATTCTATAAATAGCCATCAATTTTTATTTTGCATTCTAATTTATTAGTTATTTGTATTATTAATAGGAACCCATATTATACAGGGTGTCCCGATTTTAAACCGACAAACTTCGGGTACAAAAAGTTCACATGAAATTATGACATACCCCTTCTAACATTTCTTCTCTATCGAGCCTCCTAACGGAGATACAGGGTGTTGAAAATTCAATTTAATTCTTGTTTTTCTTTAATAACTTCCACAATATTAAAGATAGGGAAACCAAACTTGGTACACATAGTTAGGTTGTGAGGGACCATCTTTGCTATGGTTCAGAGTTGAACTGAGGCGCGCCAGTGGCGTGCGGTGTGGTCACGTCAACAAAATTTTAAGGAAAAAAGTATTTGCACTAATTTTTTTCCCAATTCTGATCAGATTTTCATAATTTACGGTTGATTTTCTAAAAAAACTTGCTCATGTAGAATTTTGACTGAGGTATTAGTTTTCGAGATATTTGCGTCAGAACAAAACGATGCACCAAAAACACAATTAATTAATTAAGATAGCCCTTTCAAAGTTATTTTCAATCGGATTTTCGAAGGGATATACTGAACTGAACTGTCAATTTAATGTTTTTAATGTTTTTCTTCTTTTGCAATGAGGCGTTTTTTTTTGCAAGTCAATATTATTTCTGTCAAAAGAAAAATTTGTTTGTTACGAAATTGCATAAACAAATTATCAACATCCAAATATCAAAAAAATCAACACCCCGTATTTCCGTTAGGAATGGCTATAGAGAAATTTTAGAAGGGATATGTCGTGATTTCATCATCATTGATTACGGATCGGTATGGTACGATTCAGCATGTAAAAGAGATAGATCGGATTCAGTTTAAAGCTCTATGTATAGCATTGGGTGCAATGAAATCTACCCCAACTGAGGCATTATTAGTTGAATCATTGGAATCTCCCTTATGGGTCAGAAGACTATATTTATCAAGTAAATGTTTACTTTTATAAGTGAGCAGAAATAACCATTTATATCAACTCATATATGACGTATCTATTCAAAATTTAACATCAAATTATTTTTCAAATAAAAATACCCCACCTTTAGGGAAAGCCTTTGAAATATGCAATGAATTGAAACTCTGTACGAACCTTGTCAAACACGAATCAGTATTAGATCTTACTTCTGAAAATACAGGGTGTTCATTAAGTATGTACAATAAATTTAACAGAAGATTATTTGAGTGATTTTAAGACAGAAAGTTCATATAAACATGGGTCCGAAAATGCTTCGTTTTCAAGATACAGGGTGTTAAACTTTTTTAAAAAATTTGGTTTTTCGTAAATAAGTATCTTAAATATCCGTTACCCAAATTTGTTGTAATTTAGCAATGTTATTTGTAGTGTTAAGGGGCTAATTACGCACTAACTTGATAAAATTTATTAAGTCCAGTGGTGTCCCGAGCGGCACCTTAACGAATATTTTTGACAAAAAAATGTACGCCACTGACTATTTTGTAATTTTTATATTTTTTTTTTGGGTTAAGCAACTGAAAATACAACGTTTATGTCTCTTGCATTTTTTTCGGATCTTGCTTAGTTTTCGAGACAGAAAATTAAATTCAATTAATTGCATATCCCTGGACCACACAAGAAGCATGGGGAAACGTAGGAAATAATCAAGGGTTGAATTGGAAAACGATTGCAGCATTTGGCAAACAATATGACAGCTGTTGTCAATTTATTAAGCTATTAAATTGTAATTTTTGTAAAAAGTATTTTTGGTGAAATTTTTTAAAAAAGTTTAACACCCTGTATCTTGAAAACGAAGCATTTTTGGACCCATGTTTATATGAACTTTCTGTCTTAAAATCACTCAAATAATCGTCTGTTAAATTTATTGTACATACTTAATGAACACCCTGTATATTAATGGGACCAAAATGTATTTTTCCAACTTATAATGCCATCCCACAACTTGATTTTATAACTACAGTAAGTCAGCTTCCCAATTTTCCCAAAGTATACACTGATGGTTCAAAAACAAAAGATCACGTTTCTTGTGGGTATTATACGAAGGCGTATAGGGGCCAACAACTTTATTTTTTTACAAACATATGGAATTGCCAATTCAAAGTGACAATTGTCACTTCAAAGTGACAATTCAAACTGACCATAGGGTATGCGCATAATATGCTAGATTTTTAAGCAACATTGGTTATAAAAGATAGTCAATGCTGTAAAAAAATGAATAACAATAAAATTTTATCAATAATATACCCTAAATTTATGTATTTGTTAATTAAAATTTATATTATTTTTAAGTTTACGACCACTGACCGAGAACAAACGATGAAATTCGCATCTCACCGTGCTGGGCGTGACGTCAATCACTGTTTTTTTTTTTGACAGAACTTTAGAATCTTTTATGTTCGCCGTTGTGCATATATCATACTATTTAGGTGTAGATTCAATGTGCGATTTCGGTGTTAAATATTAACATTTTTCACGGAAAAGTGAGTGGAACAGATTTTGTAAAGGCCCAGATAGTTAATTTGGCCAATGTTGCTCTCCTTGTTGCTGTACTACGTTTAGGTGGAAGGCGCCTTTTTCTACCAGCTTGACAATCAAAATACATGAACTTTTAAATGTATGTAACTACCCATTCATTTAAACATCATATAGTTTTCTAAATCTTCTTCTAATTGAAAAAAAAGTAAAGTACATAACCTAAAATTGTACGATTTTAAAAAGGTACAAAATCGCACTTACGTTGAAATGATCCCCACGTACAACCCCTTTAGTGTTTTCTGATATATCAATTTCACTCCTTCTCATGGTACGTAACCATAATTTTCGTTTTTAGCGCTTGATCGTATATTGGTAATGAGACAAATAATTTTTCTGGTGTTTTTCTTGTGGACGACTGGCACTGATTTATTTAACAGTACCTTGGATGCTTAATATCAATAATATCCTTCTTTTCCACTGCAAAATACTGCATTAAATGCTATTTTAACGAGTTTTACACGACATCAAACATTAAATGAAAATGCCAGTGTCTGACGTCACACCACGACACCAACCATTTGCATAACGTCACTGTCATTTTTGCGACTCTTTAAAATAATCATTTTTTGTTAATTTTTTTGGATAATGGGTTACATTTTAGCCGTTTTTTATTATTGCAATAGCCATTTATAATATGTCTCACCAACAGATGCAAATAGACTCCTCCCCAAAAATGCCCGCTAAATTTGAATGGAATTTCTCTATTAGTCGTATTTATAGAACACGAATTACAAAGCAATCGCTAGATTTGACCGACTAAGACCGACTCTACAAGTACTCGCGCAAAGCATTAAACTTTTATACATTTTGCAACAGACCAATCAGAACGCATAAAGGCGAAACGTATGAAAAACGCGAATAAATGGGAAGCCGGCGTCAGACGGCGTGACTCTCAACTGTGTTATTAGTTTTTGTGACATTTCATCTGGGAGTTAAATAAGGTACGTAAATGCAAACGATTAATATGGATTAAATGTTAAAACGGTTTTTCTTAAGGTTTATGATGGCTGAAGAAGGTATAATTTCTTCACCCAGAAAACGATTATCCAGACATTTTTCGGTGGAAGATAAGGAAAAGGTGCTGAACATTTGTAAGGCCTACGATAGGGAGAATCCGGAGAAATCAAAGATGGAATGCATCGAGTTCACTGCAAAGACAGCAGGTGTGAGTGTTCGAAGTGTTTCTAATATTCTTCATGAATACAAACAAGCAATACAACTTCAGCCACCAACAGTGTACCACCGACAAAGGGCAGTTTTGAACAATATCGATGAAGGAACTAAAAGTTCTCTCAAGCGTATAATCCATTCCTTTTTTGAAAGAAATGAACCACCAACTGTAAATAAAATTTTAGCAGCGGTGCATGAAGGTGATTATTTACCTCATCTTAAACGGAGTACTTTGTGGCGATTAATAAGAAAAATTGGCTTTCGGTGAGTGAACGGACTCTTTATTTCTTCGTGTTGTAATGTAATTATTGTATTTGGCATTATAGGTTCTCAAAAAGGACACGTAATAGAGCCCTAAGGGAAAAAAATGAGATTAACGTTTGGAGGCAAAGATTCCTGCAAGACATCGGGAAATGCCGGGAAGAACATAAGAAATTGCACTTTTTAGATGAGACTTGTGTGAACGCTGGCCATGCTGCAAGTAAAGTATGGAAGGACGGTTAAAAGATCCATCGGGCAAGGGAAGTCATCTTATAGTCCTCCACATAGGATCCGAGGACGGTTTCGTTGAGAATGGTTTGTTATGCTTCGAATCAAAGAAAACTACCCTTTGTCGATGGTACACTTTTGGTGACTGAAGTTGGTGTGCTTGTTTGTATTCACGAAGAATGTTACAAGCACTTGGAACACTCACACCTGCTGTCTTTGCAGTGAACTCCATGCATTCCATCTTTGGATTCTACGGATTCTCCCCATCGTAGGAAGATGTTCAGCGCCTTTTCCTTACCCTTCACCGAAGAATGTCTGGCCAGTCGTGTTTTTCAATGGAGAAATAGGAACTGCTCGCCGGTTCTGACTGCTCAGTAGTGTTCAGTGTAAAAAATAAAAGTGATATCATATATTATTTTTCCAATTATATTATATCTTATTAGTTATCGTTGTTTTAATATATTTACAAATTTTTGTATATGTAGGGTTTTTAAATTCTATTTTTTTCTATCGACTTAAGTACCAAATGTATTGTAATGATTTACTGGAACAATTTCACATAGGTTACTCCACTGGATAAACCCCAATGACCCCAATGCACACTACTCAAAAATAGCCCAATCTGCTGAGTCCTTTACCTTTTGGTTTCCACCACAGTACATGTATTTATTAATATCTATCGTAAGATTACTTTCGGATCTTTTTACGAATAGTCGTGGAATGTTCAAGCAATAAAAACTATACCAACTATATATTATATCTATACTCGGGCCAAAAAGAGTAGTCAGTAGAGCAAAAAACTTACCGGCAATTCTTCAAAGGATTTAGCTGTTATGGAATACAGAAGCGGCAGCTCGTTTTACCATATAATCCCATATAATTCAGAGAAATATATCCAGTTTTCTCCGCCTACCAGAGATGAAAACCACAACTAGGTCATTATGTTTAATTGGTATAGTCAACCAAATAAAGTACATGCTTGAACGTGCCGCCCTTATACCCAATAATTTGTTCGACTATTATAAAGGTCGTCGAGAGGGCTTAGATAGCGCATTCAGTGGCGTCACATATGCTGCAACGCAAAGGATGTGCATTGTTCAACTGCGTTGCTATACCTAATTCGCGGAGATAATGTTGCCAGATGTAAGCATATTATTTAAAATTTAAGACATGGTAACTCATACTCATGCATAATTAACACAATCCGCTTTCATTTGTTCGAATTATGGAATTTATGAAATTCGTAAATTCGTACGCCCCTGGCTCTACTGACTACTCTTTTTGGCCCGAGTATAGGTATCTACATCTTGTTTTGTTTTTATTGATAAAAAGCTTTAAAGAACCTATCATTTGCTAGAAGGCGAGAACTTAACTACTTATAAGTTTTGACATGTCCAAATAAATAAAACAACACATACCTACCTATTTCTTCTTAATTTTCACAAGGTTCTATATATTACAGCTCGTGGGTATAAGAAAGTTAAGAGAGATATCAATATAATATAATAATAGAATGCTTTATTCATCATTACAATACATTTGGTACTTAAGTCAATTGAAAAAAATAGACTTTAAAAGCCCTACATATATATAAATTTGTAAATAAATTAAAACAATGATAACTAATAAGATAAACGTATATAATATAATTGGAAAAATAATATCACTTTTATTTTTTACACTGAACACTACTGAGCTGTCAGAACCATTGAAAAACACGACTGGCCAGACATTCTTCGGTGATGGGTAAGGAAACATCTGAAACATCTTCCTACGATGGGGAGCATCCGTAGAATCCAAAGATGGAATGCATGGAGTTCACTGCAAACGCAGCAGGTGTGAGTGTTCCAAGTGCTTGTAATATTCTTCGTGAATACAAACAAGCACACCAACTTCAGTCACTAAAAGTGTACCATCGACAAAGGGTAGTTTTCTTTGATTCGAAGCATAACAAACCATTCTCAACGAAACCGTCCTCGGATCCTATGTGGAGGACTACAAGATGACTTCCCTTGCTCGATGGATCTTTTAAACGTCCTTCCATACTTTACTTACAGCATGGCCAGCGTTCACACAAATCTCATCTAAAAAGTGCAACTTCTTATGTTCTTCCCGGCATTTCCTGATGTCTCGCAGGAATCTTCGCCTCCAAACAATAAACTCATTTTTTTCCCTTAGAGCACTATTACGTGACCTTTTTGAGAACCTATAAAGCCAAATACAATAATTACATTACAACACGAAGAAATAGAGTCCGTTCACTCACCGAAAGCCAATTTTTCTTATTAATCGCCACAAAGTACTCCGTTTAAGATGATGTAAATAATCACCCTCATGCACCGCTGCTAAAATTTTGTTTACAGTTGGTGGTTCATTTCTTTCAAAAAAGGAATGGATTATACGCTTGAGAGAACATTTAGTTCCTTCATCGATATTGTCCAAAACTGCCCTTTGTCGGTGACACACTGTTGGTGGCTGAAGTTGGTGTGCTTTTTTGTATTCATGAAGAATATTAGAAACACTTCGAACACTCACACCTGCTGCCTTTGCAGTAAACTCCATGCATTCCATCTTTGGTTTCTCCGGATTCTCCCTATCGTAGGCCTTAAAAATGTTCAGCACCTTTTCCTTATCTTCCACCGAAAAATGTCTGGATTATCGTTTGCATTTACGTAAGTACCAATGACAAATGTAAACTATAAAGACATGGAACGACATTGTTGTAATTGAAGCAAGAAAATGTATAAAATGCGGTTGGACACTGCCAGAGGGCGACATTAAATTTTTCTTCTTACTCTGTTAATAGTATCCATAAAACATATATTACAAATATTACAATATTGCTTTAAAGTTATTTCAAAAAAACGTATTAAATATTTTTATCGGTTTCAGCATATTAATCCTTTGTTTACATATGCAAAAGTAGGCTGGTAAACAAGTCATAACTAAAGTTGTACAGTTATATTTAAAACTTGTACGGTAATAATATTACAAATACAGATCTGTCAACAACCGTCAACAGATGAAATAATAAATAATGAAACTATAATATAGGGCTATTTATTAATACAAAGAGACTGAAAACTCCAAACAATAATAATTAAGTACTGAAATCCAACTGAAATGTATTTTCAGGCAATCCAAGGTCCATTTTTATGTAGCCGTTGTGACACTAAAAATGTAAACATTTATGTAATATGAAAAAAGGTAACAAATAAAAACAAACAAAATATAACTGTAACCATGGCGACAAATCAACCCATACAGACTTGACCAACTAATGAAATGAAAACGTTATTAATAAGAGAATATCAAAAGGTAATATCTATTAATAATGTCTTTATTTTCTGAAACCGATAAACTATTGAACAAATAACGGATGTTATGAATCATAACAGCCTTAAATGTCTTAAAATCCTCGCTCTACGAGCTCGGATTTCAAACCGACATTTGCGGCAGTTATGATAGTCATAACATTCCTACATATGTTAATAGCTAAAAACCAGTAGTATCAGTAAAGAAGCAGAGAAAGAACAGTATCGCCCTCTGGCAGTGTCCAACCACATTTTGTACATTTTCTTGCTTCAATTACAACAATGTCGTTCCATGTCTTTATAGTTTACATCTGTCATTGATAGTACCTTATTTAACTCCCAGATGAAATGTCACAAAAACTAATAACACAGTTGACAGTCACGCCGTCTGACACCGGCTCCCCATTTATTCGCGTTTTTCATACGTTTCGCCTTTATGCATTCTGATTGGTCTGTTGCAAAAATGCAAAATGTGTCAAAGTTTAATGCGCACGCGAGTACTCGGTCAAATCTAGCGGTTGCTTTGTAATTCGGGTTCTATAAATACGACCAATAGAGAAATTCCATTCAAATTTAGCGGGCATTTTTGGGGAGGAGTCTATTTGCATCTGTTGGTGAGAGAGATTATAAATGGCTATCGCAATAATAAAAAACGGTTAAAATGTAACCCATTATCCAAAAAAAATTAACAAAAAATGATTATATTAATGAGCGGCAAAAATGACGGTGACGTTATGCAAATGGCTGCTGTCGTGTTGTGACGTCAGACACTGGCATTTTCATTTAATGTCTGATGTTTGATTTTGTGTAAATACCTCAGTGCCAGTCGTCCACAAGAAAAACACCAGAAAAAAGATTTGTCTCATTACCAATATAAGTACGATCAAGCGCTTAAAGAAAAAAAGAAAATTATGGTTACGTACCATGAGAAGAAGTGAAATTGATATATCAGAAAACACTAAAGGGGTTGTACGTGGGGATCATTTCAACGTAAGTGCGATTATGTATCTTTTTAAAATCATACAATTTTAGGTTATGTATTTTACTTTTTTTTCAATTAGAGGAAGATTTAGAAAACTATATGATGTTTAAATTAATCGGTAGTTACATACATTTAAAAGTTCATGTATTTTGATTGTCAAGCTGGTAGAAAAAGGCGCCTTCCACCTAAACGTAGTACAGCAACAAGGAGAGCAACATTGGCCACATTTTCTATCTGGGCCTTTACAAAATCTGTTCCACTCACTTTTCCGTGAAAAATGTTAATATTTAACACGGAAATCGCACATTGAATCTACACCTAAATAGTATGATATATGCACAACGGCGAACATAAAAGATTCTAAAGTTCTGTCAAAAAAAAAAACAGTGATTGACGTCACGCCCAGCACGGTGAGATGCGAATTTCATCGTTTGTTCTCGGTCAGTGGTCGTAAACTTAAAAATAATATAAATTTTAATTAACAAATACATAAATTTAGGGTATATTATTGATAAAATTTTATTGTTATTCATTTTTTTACAGCATTAACTATCTTTTATAACCAATGTTGCTTAAAAATCTAGCATATTATGCGCATACCCTATGGTCAGTTTGAATTGTCACTTTGAAGTGACAATTGTCACTTTGAAGTGACAATTGTCACTTCGATGTGACAATTGTCACTTTGAAGTGACAAGTGTCACTTTGAAGTGACAATTGTCACTTCGATGTGACAATTGTCACTTCGATGTGACAATTGTCACCTTGATGTGACAATTGTCACTTTGAAGTGACAATTGTCACTTTGAATTGGCAATTCCATGTTTGTAAAAAAATAAAGTTGTTGGCCCCTATACGCCTTCGTAGTATTACATACCTATACATAACATCAAAAAAGCTTTTTACCTCAGCGACAACTTTTCCATATTTTCAGCCGAAGCGGTAGCTATATGGATGAGCCTCAAATACTTTATCGAAGAAAATTTTGTAGAAGACATCTTAATTATATCAGATTCAGCCTCAGTTTTAGCTGCCATCAATAACTTTCCAAAACAAGGTCATAATAATTTCTTTATCATTCAAATTATCAAACAAATTCAGGTAGATCTGTGAATATTATTTTTATCTGGGTTAAAAGTCATTGTGGCATTCAGGGAAACGAGGAAGTTGATAACATCATAAAACGCAAGGACGCTGACAATAGTTTACTTGGTATGGATATGGACAAAGACGATGCAGTAACTATAGTTAAACAACATCTCAAAAAACAGTGGGAACATACTCTGACTTTTTTTTTTTTTTAAGATTGACGTCAACCATTATCAGAATGAGGTTTAATCATGGCAGATTTCCTGGCCATTTGCATAAAATAGGGATTATTGACAATCCAGTATGTTCTTGTGGTTACGAAAGCGCAGATTTACATCACATTTTCTTTAACTGCGAAACATTGTAACGAAGTGAATTTTAGCAGGGAAATATTGTTAGTTTTAAATAAAATATAATTATAAATGTATAAAACAGGCAGGAAATATTTAACAAATATTAATTTACTTCAAATTAAGCCTTCTGAACCGCGTCCGTTTATACATTTTTAAATTATGCCGCGACGAACGCAATAATCCCAATGTTGATTCGCTCACTCCTTATGTAAGAAACCGCACCGACTGCAACGTGAACCTGCAGTGTCAGCCTGCACCGCGCCAACCTATGTTTGGAGTCAGCTTTTCGTTTATAGCGCAAGATAGGTACGGATACGCGTCATCAACCGGCTATAAAACTAACAATCCGGCCGTTTAAAACTCAGTTGAGCTAACGCTCCATCGAGACCAGACCGCCAGTCCAGAAGTAGTCCGTACCGAACCAGAAGGGAGCTCCGCTGCTAGAGAGAGTAAGACATTCAGTTGGCGATGCGCCCGATCCAGTCCAGACCAACAGTCCGAGAAGAAGTCCACACCGAACCAAGAGGAAGCTCCGCTGCTTGAGAGAGTAAGACAAATATAGATTGCCAACCGAGCTTTTGCTAGTAACTTTTGTAGACAGAGCTTTTTACCTGTCGCACACTTTCCGCTTAACCGCTTTACCGTAGATTTGCTTTCTCGCTTCCACCGTATTATTTGCTTGCTATTTCCGTTCTTTTTTAACCGTAGTTTGCCACTTTTAGTTTTGCCTAGTCTGCCTGCCTGCTTTAAGTTTTGCTTGTGTTTATATTTGTGCTTTATTTTCCGTAATATATTGTATTGTATTAAATCTTGAATAAAGCTTGTTCTGTTTTTAATCCGAAATTCTGAGTTTTCTTTATAGATTAATTAGACCCCTGGCTTAACCGTGTCTTCACTGCAGTTACCTGAAGTCTCTATTATCCTGCTAATAGAGTGAAGTGGTGTTTCTGCACTCTAAACAGAAACTGGCGCCCGAGACACCGTCCTTGGGGCGTAATCATTTTTCTCGATTTTGCCTCCTAAGAAAGTTATGAATTTTTTAAAAGAGGCGATATTGTCGGATTTTCAAATATGTACCCTTTAGAAACGTGCAACAGCCTTTCCCTTTGGATCCAGAAGATCCGGACCCGGGCGGCAAGCAAGATGAACGAAAATGAAGTACTTTCTTTAGGTCCATCTCCGATATTAGCCGAGATATGAATTTTTTAAAAAGGTCGATTTCGCCGATAAACTGTACTTTTCCGTGGACGCCTGCTCCCCTCCCTCGAGGATTTTTCGACCGAACTTTCAGGGGAGCTAGAACCAATCTTCCTCAAATTTTTGTCGCTTAATATCCATCCGCGGCTATATTTAATGCGGAGCCGTTCGAACATTTTCAAGGTAGAAACTTTAAAACCATATACCTAATTTTAATGGTAGGTATTAAGAATAATGATAATTAAATTTTTAATTTAATTATTATTTTGTTACAAATTATAATTAATCAATTTGCATATTTCGTTCTGTTGTGTTATGTATACAGGGTGTTCCAGTTTTTTGTAGCAGGACTTTAGCAGTCGATAGACATTTGAAAAATATAAAAAAAAGTTCATATAAACATAGGTTGAGAAATGCTTAGGTTTCGAGATACAGGGTGTTAAAGTTTGAAAATAAATATGGATTTATATTTATATTTCCAGAATGCTAAGAAGTATCGAATCCAAACTTACCAATTCTTAACATACAATTTAGAGGCCTATTTTAGAATAACAAACTACTACTTTACTTAACCATGGGCGTAGATATATGGATTTACTAAGGTTATTTTTTACAAAAAAGTAGTACGCCACTGATATTTTCCCATGTTTCCAGTTTAATTCAATAAAGCAAGAAAAAACAAAAATTTAATGTCTCTTGGCACTTTTTGATATGACAAGCCGTTGTTCAGAAAATTTACATTTAATCTTTTGATGCACGCCTCTGGACGAATTTTAGACAAACTTGAAGTCGCTCAGTTCTTTTCACCAAATTTGATGGTGCGAAAAGTCCCTTTAAAAAAAAGAATGAAACATATAAAATATTTATTATAAAAGTTTATTATCATGTAAAACAAAATTTTTATAACACAAATGTATTAAAACGCAACGGTCGAACTAAAATAAATTATTAGAAACACAAACACAAAAGCTAGCAACATGTAAAAGTGTCTTACTTCATTACAAGCATCATTAGCGATGTTCCATTCTTTCTTTTTAAAAGACTTTTCGTACCATCAAATTAGGTGAAATTCTGAGCGACTTTAAGTTTGTCTAAAATTCGTCCAGAGGCGTATTAAATGTAAATTTTCTGAACAACGGCTTGTCATATCAAAAAGTGCCAAGAGACATTAAATTTTTGTTTTTTCTTGCTTTATTGAATTAAACTGGAAACATGGGAAAATATCAGTGGCGTACTACTTTTTTGTAAAAAAGAACCTTAATAAATCCATATATTTACGCCCATGGTTAAGTAAAGTAGTAGTTTGTTATTCTAAAATAGGCCTCTAAATTGTATGTAAAGAATTGGTAAGTTTGGATTCGGTACTTCTTAGCATTCTGGAAATATAAATATAAATCCATATTTATTTTCAAACTTTAACACCCTGTATCTCGAAAACTAAGCATTTCTCAACCTATGTTTATATGAACTTTTTTTAATACTTTTCAAATGTCTATCGACTGTTAAAGTCCTGCTACAAAAAACTGGAACACCCTGTATAATTGAATTTATTTAACTTTTATATAACATATTATCTGTTTACCTGGTTGCCTATACGACTACATTAATTTGTACGTAGGTTCTTATTATTTCCATATATTAAAATTGCATTATGTATATTAATTTATTTAGATTTGTTTGTTTGTTCTTAAAGGTCCACGTTTTAACCATTTAAAATGATTTCTCTTCCATAATTTTAGTAGGTACTAGTAGTAATGAAATATGTATATTGTTTCATCTGCGGACTTGGAGTACTCTTATATTTTAATTATCACGACAGGAAATATTTTTTACAGTGTAATTCATATCTTCATTATCTTTTAATTTTCTGTTACTATAATATTAATAATTATTGTAGCATCCTATATGTATATGCGTACTACCACTATCAAGTCATTTTGTGGTAGCGCAGTGAAAATATCGATACAAGTTATACTTTGTACAGGTTGCATGAATGAGCAGCATTAGGGCGAGGAAAATGCGGGGTGTGGGCAGAGGTTGTGACGTTAACTGGCGACCGCGGTGTGTTTATTTAATTTGCCGTCTTGTTTTGATTGTTCGGTTGCGCAGAAACTGCTACTGATATTGTTTGTGTTTGTGTGAAAAAAAGCACGTGCAAAGTGTACTTTCTTCATTTGAAGAATAACTAAAGCTATATATAGGTAAGACGTCTAGACCATTAAAAGTTAGAATATCTGAACACAAAAATAACGTTAAAAATTACCAAATTGATAAATCTACACTGGCACAACATGCTTGGAGTAATGGCCACAGATTTAGTTGGACACAGGCAAAAATAATTCAAACGGAAACACATTGTAATAAACGAAAACTTAAAGAGAGTGCCTGTATTCAACTAAACAGTACCGACTGCGTCTCTGCTAGTTCGGTGTTGCTAGACGAAGTCTGGCTACCGATTCTCCAAAAAGAAGTACGTGACGGAAATATCGAAATAAATTAGAATTCTTTATCTAGTGATCTATGCATTAATTACTAATCAGTGTCAAGTGTCAAAGTGATCTTTTTTGACAAATCATTTTTTGTAATCACAGTTGAAAAAGGACCTAGACTTTGGTTCGAAACGTTCTGTTAAGATAAGTTATTGTTTTATAATTGTTTTTTACATATCATATAAATATATATATATATATATCTATATATTATATAATATACATTTGTTATTATATTTTCTAGTGTAAAATACTAGAAAACCACTGATACGAATTTTAGATAACAATATTGTATTTATATTCATTTAGAACTATACAGGGTGTTCCAGTTTTTTGTAGCAGGACTTTAATAGTCGATAGACAATTGAAAATTATTAAAAAAAGTTCCTATAAACATAGGTTGAAAAATGCTTAGTTTTCGAGATACAGGGTGTTAAAGTTTGAAAATAAATACGGATTTATATTAATATTTCCAGAATGCTAAGAAGTATCGAATCCAAACTTGTCAATTCTTTACATATAATTTAGAGGCCTATTTTAGAATAACAAACTACTACTTTACTTAACCATGTGCGTAGATATATGGATTTACTAAGGCTCTTTTTTATAAAAAAGTAGTACGCCACTGATATTTTCCCATGTTTTCAGTTTAATTCAATAAAGCAAGAAAAACAAAAATTTAATGTCTCTTGGCACTTTTTGATATGACAAGCCGTTTTCCAGAAAATTTACATTTAATCATTTGATGCACGCATCTGGACGAATTTTAGACAAACTTGTAGTCGCTCAGAATTTCACCAAATTTGATGGTGCGAAAAGTCTCTTCAGGTTCGGATGGGGTAACCTTATAAGTTTACGAGCCTTGGTTATCTTTCATTAGTACTCTTCGGTTTTGTTGTACAATTGTTAAATTGTTGCTAGCTAAACTGAGCACAAAATCCTACCATGGAAAAATAAACGAGCGAACAATATAATTAAATCCGGCTCTGCGTTCTGTAGCGACTTACCGCTCACCTATCATTACTATTCGGCGCCTGTAGACACTAATTAGTAATTACAGACATATTTGTAATTCGCAACTGAATTAAGAGAAATTATTATTAAGCCAAATTTCGTGGAAAAGCTGTTTTGACACGAAAACATTAATATAATTTCTCAAACATGGCTACAATTTATAGTAAGGGGACTTACATGTAATTACCTACGTGGAAATATACAACAGAATAACACATTCCATTTGAAGTGTAATTATTTGCTAATGCATTTATTGGCATTATTATTTTTACCTAGATAATTAATATTAAATACCATATTAATAATACGTAAATATGATTCTCCTATTTTGTGTTATCAACTAATGAACCTAAAGCCACATAGAACCGTGAATTTTGATAATCCTGTTTTGTGGCAAGCAAATTTGCCGCCAAACATTATTGATTTATTAAAAAAGGCATTATCAGTTCACACAAATCATATACAGGGTGATTCGCGAGGAGAGGGTCGTACTTTACCAACAGATAGGGAACATTGAGGTGATCTTAAATCCCCATACAGTATATTCACTTTTAAATCAAAGCAGTTTGTGAGTGAATAGGAGATAGTAGTAAAGCGAGAGCACTACACATGCGTGACTGCATGTCGATCAAAGAATGTTAGCGCTCTCGCTTTATTGTTTGTTTCCTATTCACTCACAAAGTGCTTTGGTTGAAAAGTGAATATACTGTATAGTAATGGCTACAGCGGCTTCGTTTCCGAAATACAGGGTGTTTTATATTTTTTGGAAGAATTTTCTTTACGCCATATATCTGTAATGCGTAAACGGAATTCAATGAAATTTTGTATTTTTGTTACAGTAGTCATTCACCATCAAATGCGTGGGATATTAATAAAACATCAGGGCCGGACCCAGAATAAAATTATTTTTAAATTATTCCTAGAAGATAACACTCTGTATACTGTTTATGAAATTCTTGATATTGAAATATTAATTTACATCTAGAAAGATACAAGATCCCATAAAAAAATATTTTGGCACCTTTTCATTGTTTAAGTAAAAAAATTAAATTGTTGAGTAATCAATATTTTTTGAAAAATTGAGAGAAAATAGTCACTTCAGTCCTGTTGCATGGCCCCCGAGATCACCAGATCTCACACCCCTTGACTATTTTTTGTGGGGTTATTTAAAACTGAGGTATACAAAGAAGAAATAAACACCAGAGAACAGCTGATTGCAAGAATTGAGCACTTTTGCAATAAATTTAATAACAATTTAGAAATTGATAGAAAAAGCATAAATCAAATGACAAATCGATGAAGAAAATGTATCGAATTTGGCGGTGGTCACTTTGAAAACAGACTGTGATTCAAAAAATTTAATAGTGTTTAGTAAATTTGACTGCTAAATTGTTAATTTTTATTATGTGTTATTTTTTTAAGATTATTAATTACACAATCATTACAAAATATTTTTATTACTTTACTAGGTATCATGTGATACGAATAAAGGATAGTGCAAACAGAGAAGAAAAAAAATATATGTTACTGATATCTGAAGTGACTATTTTCCGAGCTATTTTCTCTCAATTTTATCAAAAAAAAAAAAATTGATTTCTCAACAATTTAATTTTTTTACTTAAACAATGAAATGGTGCCAAAATATGTTTTTATGGGACCTTGTATCTTTCTAGATGTAAATTATTATTTCAATATCAAGAATTTCATAATCAGTATACAGAGTGTTATTTTCTAGGAATAATTTAAAAATAATTTTATTCTGGGTCCGACCCTGATATTTTATTAATATCCCACGCATTTGATGGTGAATGTCTACTGTAACAAAAATACAAAATTTCATTGAATTCCGTTTATGCATTACAGATATATGACGAAAAGAAAATTCTTCCAAAAAATATAAAACACCCTGTATTTCGGAAACGAAGCCGCTATAATAGCCATTACTATATGGGAATTTAAGATCACCTCAATGTTCCCTATCTGTTGGTAAAGTACGACCTTCTCCTCACGAATCACCCTGTATTTGATATTTTATACATTACAGTATAAAATACTTTTGCATTTTGCATAATCTATTAAATATTAAATTTAAGCTGAAAGTCCTAAAAATGTAAAATTTCGCACAAATATTTTATAACATTTCTCACATGTACCAGTGGACGAATATTTCAAATTCCACAATGTGACGTCATAAATCACAAAATACCGTTACTAACATTGCTAGGTAATTATCAGCATAATTAATAATAGGGGCAAGTGGAGAAAACTAAGAAATACAATCGTACATCACATGGAAAACATTAGTTTTATGTATCCAGTATTACAAATAAAAGCAAAATATTGAGAGTATAAGTAAAATAAACCATTCGAAAAATATTACAACCAATCGATTCAAAGCATTTAAAATAAGAAACTTCTTTTACCTCCATTGTTTAGAGAGTGAATTTTAAATTGATATTTAAAGGGAGGTTACTAATTAGAATTTGGCGTGATTCCCAGAAATAAGTTTAATGAACAGTCCTTAATGTATAAATTCGATATTCTACTTTGAAGTAGGCAACTCAGGTGTTAAAGTGTGTAAAACATTTAAATCAACCCATTCAAGCCATAATACATATACAGGGTGTTAAGAAAAAGTAGGTCATGCCTTTAACCACAGATTCTTTGGGCGAAAATAATGTGACTTTTATAATGTGATTTTTTATTTTGGAGCGTAGTTTTTTTATACAGGGTGTTAAAGTTTACATTTTGAAAATTATTTTTATTAATAATTCTGTTACTGTTTAAGATTTTTACCCGAATTTTTGCACAGACTTTCATCTTATACAGATACACTTTTTGTGTAATTTTGGTCAAAAAAGTCAAAGCGCAAACGGGAAAAAGGGGGGGTTGTGTTACCCATTAACCCCCCCCCCAACTTTTTCATGCGTACGCCTATGGTCTCTAGATATTTATTTTTAGATTAAACACTTATTTCCCCAATTTTTTTTACTCCTACAAAATTTTGATTTCGGACTTGATTAGCGAGATATTTTAATAACCTCAGGTGTGTGATATTAATACGAGGGGTATTTTACTACGGGTAATCCACTTACAAGTTTTGTTTTTTTTTTAAGATTTTTATTTTATTGAACTTTTCTGACTATGCACAACAAAACTAGTCTCTAGCATTTTTTGTCTAAAAGTAGTCGATTTAAAGAAAACCCAGGATTACTACGAACAACAATAGTAAAAACAATAAATTCAGAAACTGAAATATTGAAAATGATTTTGAATTTACTGGAATATCTCGTTAATCAAGTCCTAAATCAAAATTTTGTAGGAGTAAAAAAAATTGGGGAAATAAGTGTTTAATCTGAAAGTAAATATCTAGAGACCATAGGCGTACGCATGAAAAAGTTGGGGGGGTTAATGGGTAACACAACCGCCCTTTTTCCCGTTTGCGCTTTGACTTTTTTGACCAAAATTACACAAAAAGTGTATCTGTATAAGATGAAAGTCTGTGCAAAAATTCGGGTAAAAATCTTAAACAGTAACACAATTATTAATAAAAATAATTTTCAAAATGTAAACTTTAACACCCTGTATAAAAAAACTACGCTCCAAAATAAAAAATCACATTATAAAAGTCACATGATTTTCGCCCAAAGAATCTGTGGTTAAAGGCATGACCTACTTTTTCTTAACACCCTGTACAATGACGAGGAGAAAGAAAACGGCGTTTATTTCCAATGATTTAACTGGGAAACATGGGAAACAATTCAGAGTTGATGCAGATATCAAAGATAGTGTTTGAAAATTTATCGATTCAATTTCCAGAATCGAATCTCATTACTTAAAAGCATAATGAACTCGCCAATAAATTGCAGATGGCAATAGTCTTATAAATTTATATCGCAATCATAAAAAAAACCTACAAGGCAACAACTTCCTTTGGTTAATGAAGTAATAATAAGCGTCTATTTTAGTGAATATAATATTTCGTTTTTAACATCGTAAAGGCAATTTTTGTGAGGTATTTAAAATACAGATAATCATGGAAAAAAAGATATAATATATTGTACAGGGTGTCCCAGCCTCGCGTCGGCCAAATGTCCTGGCTCTCCTATAAGAGATATCGAAAAATTTCAAAAACGAGATGATAGAGGACACAATGGTGCATAGTATAAAAATATTTTGAAATATACAGGGTGATGGATTTAGGCGTGATGTCATAAACTTATGTTTTTTTAAATGGAACACTAGGTATATTATTATATATTTGAATTCTCCTTTTAAAGACGACTCAATCGATATGCCACTTGATGGATCTGCGATGGGTCGGTACCACGATATGGGTGAGTTTGTACCAAAAACGTGCCAACTTTGTGAGCTCACAGTGGCGTAGCGGAAAAGCATTTTGAGATCTAGTTTGTGCCAAAAATTGTCAAAAACCCTGTAGTTTACGCTGCTGTTATCAGATCTAACGAAATCGTCATTTTATACCGGGTGAGTCAGGAAACGCCAAATCTACTTTTTCCCATTTTTTTCAGATGGAACACCCTGTATATTATGACACCAAAGCAGAGCCCTTTGAAAGAGCTTTCCACTGATATAAAGGTTCATGGGTCTATCTGTCATGGGTGCCAAGATATTTGAGGGCAGAGTGGCACAATTCGAGGTTTATTAAAAAATTACACACAATTTTCAATTGTTTTGTGAATTTTCGCTGAAATCGGCTCTTTTCAGTGAGAAAATTTTGAAAATAATTCTTATACTCGGAGAAAAAAACCGTACTTCAGTACAGAAAAGTACTTAAGTATAAAATAGTCAACGCCTGATAAATTTAATTTTTTTTCTGAAATGTGTGTATAAATTCATGTCATGGCAAGTATTTTCTAGCCCGAAGTAATTTTGTCGCGAAACGATTTACTATTTTAGAAAGGTGCTTAATAAAACGTACCTTTTCGTAGTATTTTTTTTTCAGCTTTTAGATAGTGTTCTTCATTTTTCTAAAATAAGACCAAAAAATTCTTTTATTTTCAATTTAATGAAAGATAATAAAATTGTTGTTAAGTTTGGGAAGCTGTTCCACGTACTATCATCGAAAGAATAAATAAAAAATTGTAGAGAAATTCATATTGCTTCCAACTTTCAATTTATTGAAATAAATTTAAAAAAATCAAGTAGGTACCTGTCATAAAAATACCAGTCTTGTCAATAGTTCACTTTATTGTTGTAAAATTTTCTTACTGAAAAGAGCCGATTTCAGCGAAAATTCATAAAACAATTGAAAATTGTGTGTAATTTTTTAATAAACCTCGAATTGTGCCACTCTGCCATCAAATATCTTGGCACCCATGACAGATAGACCCTTGAACCTCTATATCAGTGGAATGCTCTTTCAAAGGGCTCTCCTTTGGTGTCATAATATACAGGGTGTTCCATTTGAAAAAAATGGGAAAAAGTAGATTTGGCGTTTCCTGACTCACCCGGTATAAAATGACCGATTTCGTCAGATCTGATAACAGCAGCGTAAACTACAGGGTTTTTGACAATTTTTGGCACAAACTAGATCTCAAAATGCTTTTCCGCTACGCCACAGTGAGCTCACAAAGTTGGCACGTTTTTGGTACAAACTCACCCATATCGTGGTACCGACCCATCGCAGACCCATCAAGTGGCATATCGATTGAGTCGTCTTTAAAAGGAGAATTCAAATATGTAATAATATACCTAGTGTTCCATTTAAAAAACATAAGTTTATGACATCACGCCTAAATCGATTACCCTGTATATTTCAAAATATTTTTATACTATGCACCATTGTATCCTCTATCATCTCGTTTTTGAAATTTTTCGATATCTCTTATAGGAGAGCCAGGACATTTGGCCGACGCGAGGCTGGGACACCCTGTATATGTATAATAAGAACAATATTCATACAAACCATAAATTACGGGTAAAAATTCACCACATGGGACAAAATCCTACCACCAGCTTGAGTACTTATTTTTTTTATATGAAATATTGTTTTTTAATTGTTTTAGTTTTTCGTTTTTCTTCTTTGTTATTTTGGTAAAAGGAATTATACACACAAAGTAAAATTAAAGAATTTTGTCACCATAACCTGTTTTATGATGTTAATATAACGACCACTATACTCTGGAAATTTTCCACATATTATTTTATCAGTCTAACGATGATGGGTTCCCGTAACCGATACAGTATTGATAATATTGGTATTAAAATGTTAAACCTAATTCTCTATGGAGAATAATAGGCACTTGGGTACTGCCTAAACGCTGTGCTAATTTTACAATTATATTCAGAAATAACAGGTCCCCCAAATTTTGTGAATTTGAAACAAAGTGAAGTTAGCTACATAGCACTATTAACAACAGAGAAAACATTTTATTTGAAACTAGAAAATACTGTCACAATAATACAGACGTGATCAAAATAATTCAAATATTTTGTATTAATTAATAATAATTAAGTGTCTGAAGAATAAACATTTATATAAATCTGAAGTCAGTTTTATTTTTATTTTCAAGATAACACTAAAATAATTTAATGTGGTGATGTTATTTCCAACAGGTCAACATAGAGTTATGACAAATTGTTAATAAAATGTTTCTGTTGATAAGATAACAGCGCCAATATTCTTGGCATTGACGACGATATCAACACGTTAACAAATAATAGCTTAATTTAATATTTTTGTCGTTTATCAACAACAAAATTAGTTATTTGCTTAACTAGGCAGGAAAATAGTATTTTGACTGCCGTGTCTGGTAATTTAGCCACGGCAGTCAGTCTATTTTCCTGACGAGTCAAACATACAACTTTCTCGCGGATTGCTTAAATATATTTATTTATTATTATTATTTTTATACTATCTAGATTATTACAATTCCCATAATTTTTGTTTTTGTTGTCGTGATAAATTCAATAAAAGTCGCAGTTGTTGCGAGTTGATTACTATGGAAACTTTATGTCAATAATCACCGTAATAGTCAAAGTTGACAAGTTATAAAATTTCTTGCGAGTTTCGAAAGAAATATCAATATATTTACTGTTATTGTTTTTAATTTTTGTTGGAAATGTTTTGTAATACATAATTATTGTTTCTTAATCAAATGTTATTTACCAAAAAGTATCACCCAGGTAGAACACTAATATTGGGCCGATATTGGTTTAATATTGTTAAAATATTGGCGCAATGTAAAAGGGACAATATTGGACCAATAAAAAATGTTAACATTTCGCTATATTGATCCAATAATGGTTAAACTTATTGGAAGATATTTAAAAACCATATTGTATAATATGTAATACAAATATAAACCAATCTTTAAAATTAAATATTGACCCAATATTTGATAAACAACTTGGGCTAATTAGCCCAAAGTAGTAAAACTATATTGGCAACATATTAAATTTAAATATTGCTAAATCCAAAATAGACAATATTGAGCCAATAAAAAATGTGAACATTTCGCAATATCGATCAATAATGGTTAAACTTTATTGGGAGATATTTAAATTCTATATTATACAATATTTAATTCAAATATAAACCAATATATAAAATTAAATATTGGACCTAACAGAATACAGAAAATGCAAATGTTTTCGTCAAAAATCCTTCAAATTCTTTATAAATAAGAATTCAAAACCAAACTGTGACATACTGGACAATAGGTATGTCCAGTCGAACGCTGAGTTACAAGTCACTCTAAGCTTGGCCGCATTTTGTGTAATAATCACATTTTACCACAAAATGCTAAGACTGGAACTGACTGATTGCAGGAAACACCAGCTGAAAGAATTAATTCCAATAAGATCCTGATGTCCCAAGGTATTTCTAGGTCTTATTTAGACCGCAAAATGCAAAGATCGCCATCTACCGATGACTACTGCAATAAAATTAGTTGCATTTAGCTCCGGCGGCAAAAGGCAATAATGGATTATTGTATATATAAATAAACGAGATATTAATTTGAAATTTCTTATTCTCGAAGGTTATACTGGTACACTTATTTTCGACAACTCTTTTGAAATGGTACGAATTACGACAATAATAATAATACGAGTGCTAAGCACGAGTTGTATTGGTTTTCAAAAATTGGACCGGAGATGAGTTAATAACATTTAATAAGTTATACAGTTATAGATAATAACAATGTGTTATTTAAAAAAATAGTAAATAGGTGACAGATATTTGAGAAAAGCGACATTACAACGGTAGTGTACATTGATAAAAAACGACTGAAATTACATAAAATATATCAATATGGGAAAAATCGAATTTTAATATGAAAAAATATTGTTTACACCATATTGGTTGGAAGTAATTTCGTCAATATAGTGTCAATTTAAATTCTACTATATTTTGAAACCAATATTTATAGGCGAAAATCAATGTTGGTTGTATAAATGTATAATGTAGCTAAATAATTTTTTTTCAATATTGTAAATCTAATATTTATTTTTATGGATATATATTGGTTAAGCAATATAGCTTTCAAAAAACATTACCAATGTAGGTTAAATATGAATTTTTCAATATTGTAAATCCAATATTTATTTGTATGGATATATATTATATATTGGTTGAACAATGTTGCCTACAAGGAATATTATTAATGTAAGTTAATATTGATTTTCCAATATTATAAAACCAATATTTATTTTTATGGATATATATTGGTTGAGCAATATAGCTTCCAAGGAACATTACCAATATAGGTTAAATATGGTTTTTCCAATATCGTAAGTCTAATATTTATTTGTATGGATGTATATTGGTTGAGCAATATAGCCTACAAAGTCAATATTGTTTTGATATATCTGGATTGAAAATAGTTAAAATAATGTAGTGCCAATATTGAACTACAAATATTTTAAAATCGATATTTGTTAATATCGATACAATATATTTTTTTCGATTTCAATGTATCTATATTGGCCCAATATAAAATCGAGGTTCAGCCAATATTATGACCTGGGAAATATTCACTTGCCATGACGACTAATCATTTTCCCTGCCTAGACAGAAAAATGAGAGCTTTCCTTCCGAGGCAGGTAAAGTGACACTTTGCTCATTGACAGTTCTCAGCAAAATTAATATTTTGCTGTCAATTGGTGAAATTAGTACCAATATAAATTCAACGAGTGAGTTATGATAACCATTACCCATTGGGATAGTTTGCGGGGTAAACCGAATGAGTAATGCCCATAACTCGCGAATAGAATACTATACTTTTCCACGACTATTTTGTTTCGGGAAAATACTGTTGGTAGCAATACACGTTTCAAAATAATTGAAAATTCCATTCTAAAACAAAATCAATATAGGTATTTATTATATAAGGAGATTAACAAGCATTTAATCTACAAGAAAATATTGTGCACTCGAGGCGCAGCCGAGAGTTCCATTTTTTTGAGTGGATTGAATGCTGGTAATGTAATTCAACATTTTATCCACGACCACGGCCAAATTAGGAGCGTGAAAGCCGTATGAGAGCAGGTGAAAAATTCTGATTTTGAAAAACGTCTGATTTGACAAATTTATTTTGACTAAGAATCTTTTGATTTTGAGCAAAAAAATAGAAGCGTGGTATTAAGAATTCTAATCCACTAGTGTATTAAAGGGCCTTTAATCCACGGAAAACAGACGTATTAAACCTTCCTAATACAGTGGTCGTGGATAAATCACTTTAATGTTACCATTCTTTTGGAATTTCTAATAATTGTTAAAAATACAAAAAATATTTTTCCATTCAAAAAAATTACATTCTAAGGAAGGATTAAAGTGGATTTTAAATAATGCAACAGTTAAACGATTTGCGGAGAAATTGTGTAAGTATATAGAAAAAGCCCGCCATGATACAAATTCGTTTGTTGTACCATAGAAAAAGCCACATCCCGGATTAAGTCCCAAATCAAATAAACAGAACATTGTTTATAAGTCACTTTTATGTGAAAATAACATGAAATTTGGAGTTTTTTAAAAATTGCAGTAAGACTGCAGTAGATTAATTTTTTTGAATGTTTCTGTTTACTAGGTAATTCCAAACCGGTTAATTTAAGCCCCGGTTGATTTCATTTCATTGATTATTTATTTAAATAATTGCCGAAAACCATCGAAATTTTCGAAAATTTCATGCATTTTTTACTCTGAAAGGAAAAATGCTAGACTCTTGAAACTTTGGTGGAATATGTGTCTCATTACCCTCAACTTACAAAAAAAATTTCGTTTTAAAATGTTTATTAGTTTTCGAGAAATTCTATTTGTTTATTAAAAACGTCCCAAATGTTAAATGAAAAATTGACCTATTAACGTTATCAAAAATAATTCAACCACAGCTCATTTTTTTCGTCAAGACGTCAATTTTAAGAATCTGTTATGGGCGTATCGATTTTCAATAATTTTGACCGTCAAAATGGCGTTAACAACATTGCTACTTTTCGGAGCAGCGTTTTTTGCAAATAACTTTACAACAAATGAACGTATCTGCACAAATCTCTCATATTTGAGTTGCTGGTATTTTTCTACAAATTTATAAAAAAAAATTGTTGCTCTGGGACATGTAGGAGCCGAGATAATTTTTTAAATTGTTTAATGCGCCAAACGTTTATTTATTAATATTTATGGCCAAAATTGAAACTGGTTGTTAATAAGATCTTGAATTTTGGGAATTCATCAAGTCTTATTGAAAACGGGCCCTTTTTGAGGTCAAAATTTAATTTTTAATAATTAGTGATTTTAGAGCGTCTTCAATTTGTTTGGCTCAAAGGACAGGTGAATTTTTTATCAAACGATTTTCAAATTGGGGTAGCGAGAAAAATTCGTCATATCTCCGTTATTTTCCGACCAATTTCGACGTTTTTTTTTTTAATTTGGGTAGCTCACAAAAATAATAACAATGGGCACATTTGCAATATCCAAATAATAAACAAATAATTGTTATAAACAATTTTTTTTTTTTAATTTTTTCTTTTTTGGGCTTATGCAACTTATAATGTGCTAATGTATTAAATATAAATTTATAAAGATTATATAATAGTAACAATGTATGCACAAACTATTTCTCCATCAAACAATATACGATGTTACAGCATTGTTACCATTATATAATTTTTATAAATTTATATTTAATACATTAGCACATTATAAGTTGCATAAGCCCAAAAAAGAAAAAATTAAAAAAAAACATAAATAAATTGTTTATAACAATTATTTGTTTATTATTTGGATATTGCAAATGTGCCCATTGTTATTATTTTCGTGAGCTACCCCAAATTAAAAAAAAAAAACGTCGAAATTGGCCGCAAAATAACGGAGATATGACGAATTTTTCTCGCTACCCCAATTTGAAACTCGTTTGGTCAAAAATTCGCCTGTCCCCTTGAGCCAAACAAATTGAAGACGCTCTAAAATCACTAATTATTAAAAATTATATTTTGACCTCAAAAAGGGCCCGTTTTCAATAGGACTTGATGAATTCACAAAATTCAAGATCTTATTAACAACCAGTTTCAATTTTGGCCATAAATATTAATAAATAAACGTTTGGCGCATTAAACAATTTAAAAAATTATCTCGGCTCCTACATGTCCCAGAGCAACAATTTTTTTTTTTATAAATTTGTAGGAAAATACCAGCAACTCAAATATGAAAGATTTGTGCAGATACTTTCATTTGTTGTAAAGTTATTTGCAAAAAACGCCGCTCCGAAAAGTAGCAATGTTGTTAACGCCATTTTGACGGTCAGAATTATTGAAAATCGATACGCCCATAACAGATTCGTAAAATTGACGTCTTGACGAAAAAAATGAGCTGTGGTTGAATTATTTTTGATAACGTTAATAGGTCAATTTTTCATTTAACATTTGGGACGTTTTTAATAAACAAATAGAATTTCTCGAAAACTAATAAACATTTTGAAACGAATTTTTTTTTGTAAGTTGAGGGTAATGAGACACATATTCCACCAAAGTATCAAGAGTCTAGCATTTTTCCTTTCAGAGTAAAAGATGCTTGAAATTTTCGAAAATTTCGATGGTTTTCGGCAATTATTTAAATAAATAATCAATGAAATGAAATCAACCGGGGCTTAAATTAACCGGTTTGGAATTACCTAGTAAACAGAAACATTCAAAAAAATTAATCTACTGCAGTCTTACTGCAATTTTTAAAAAACTCCAAATTTCATGATTTTTTCACATACAAGTGACTTTTAAAGAATGTTCTGTTTATTTGATTTGGGAGGTATCGCAGAGGTATATTCCTTATAACTAAATACACCTGTTTTTACCTACGGCTATCTGAAACGAATTAGTTACAGATTCCCGTTCACATCGTCTAATTCTACTGGCCTAAAACGCTGCCTTAACAAATTCCGTCTGCACATTACATTTTACACAAAAGACAAAAGACTATAAACCAAAGACATTTTAGAAGAATTTTTGTATTTAAAGAACTGGCTGCCAATAAATTGAATTAAGTATAATTAAACAGGTTACATATCCGGGATCGAATATGTATAATTAATACATCTAATAAATTACTGTATACATTTTGTGGCTTATTAACTAATTACTAATAATAATAAAAAAAACGGATAAAAGTTTCAGAGCAAAGATAGAAAATATCTGAATATGACTAACGTAATGGGTTTTTCAAACTGCAAGTTTAGTATATTTTAATGTGCAGGCGTCTTTTATTAGCTACTTGACCATGTGCCATATAAAGTGCCTTTCTCTTGTTTTTATAGTCACAATTTAAAGCGGTAAACATGTAATGCAACCAATATTTACAAAAAATTATAAATACTAAAAAAATCACATGTAAATAAGTATTTACGATTATATTGAATTACTACTTATAAATTATAAAAATGTAATAATGTAATCTAGTGATGTTAATAATCAAAAATCAAGGTCGAATTTTCCAATTGATGGGAAATCCCCTCGAATATGCGACATGGCGTTATGTCTTTCTAGTTATCAAACACCTTATTTATTTATAAAATTATTGTCCCCGTTCACTATAAAGTTTAATGTTTTTACTCAAAAATCTAAAAAGGGGAATTCACAAAAAAATTGGAATTTTAAATCGGTAGTTATATGATAAGAAACATTTAACAAGAGAAACATGTCTAATATGCATATAGTTTTATAAAAAAAACCAGTTTAAATGTAAATGAATATTCTCGTTAACACAGCATATCGAACATAAAAACCTATTGCATAACAGACTCGTTTTCAGACAAATTTCCAAACTGAATCAAACGTCGAGCAGTTTCGAACTGAACCGTTTGTTTCTGTATAGAAACGTATGTTCCAAGCAATTTTTTAACAATTTCAAATTTTTTTAAATAATAAGTGTTTTTAAATAGTAAGAGTTTAAATACAGTGTTTCTACGATGTATTTAAACTCGTTGCCAAATGAAATCAGTGATTTGTATTTTTTATATTTGATATATTGTTTAATATATCAATTTTTATTTGAAATTTTTTAAAGAGTTACTGTTAATGTTCAATACTTTAAAAATGAATTACCAATATACGACTGTATACTTCATAAAAATGTGTATTTATCCTTCTCGATGCTTCTAAAATAATTTTAATATCATTGGATGATTGGCATTCCAATTGGCGGTAATTCAACGTATCCTCATTGCCACTTGTCCAAATCATTAGCCTTCAACATTGTCACGTGGTTGTATACAATTGATATTATACTTTATTAAAGTCCATTATTTTATTTTTGTAGGTACACTGTGCAAAAAAACAATTTTGTTTTAAGTGAAAATTACAACAACGGTGGTTCGTTAATTAAAGATAACAAATATCAATTTCAGAGTTAAATTTGGTTTAGTTTAAAAATAAATTGTGGTAAACTTGGTTGCAAGAACAATTCAAATATTGAAAAAACACAGGACAACTTTTCAAACAAATAATACTTTAAGATCCATATTGACAAAAACGAAACCATTAAATCCTGAACAAAATTTAAAAAATTGTATATACAGGGTGTCCCGATTTTAAACCGACAAACTTCGGGTACAGAAAGTTCACATGAAATTATGACATACCCCTTCTAACATTTCTTCTCTATCGAGCCTCCTAACGGAGATACAGGGTGTTGAAAATTCAATTTATTTTTTGTTTTTCTTTAATAACTTCCACAATATTAAAGATAGGGAAACCAAACTTGGTACACATAGTTAGGTTGTGAGGGTCCATCTTTGCTATGGTTCAGAGTTGAACTGAGGCGCGCCAGTGGCGTGCGGTGTGGTCACGTCGACATAATTTTAAGGAAAAAAGTATGTGCACTAATTTTTTTCGCAATTCTGATCAGATTTTCATAATTTACGGTTAATTTTCTAAAAAAACTTGCTCATGTAGAATTTTGACTGAGGCATTAGTTTTCGAGATATTTGCGTCTGAACAGAACGATGCACCAAAAACACAATTAATTAATTAAGATAGCCCTTTCAAAATTATTTTCAATCTGATTTCGAAGGGATATACTGAACTGAACTGTCAATTTAATGTTTTTAATGTTTTTCTTCTTTTGCAATGAGGCGTTTTTAAGGCCCTTTGCAAGTCTATATTATTTCTGTCAAAAGAGAAATTTGTTTGTTACGAAATTACATAAACAAATTATCAACATCCAAATATAAAAAAAATCAACACCCCGTTTTTCCGTTAGGAAAGGGTATAGAGAAATTTTAGAAGGGATATGTCGTGATTTCATCAGAACTATTCCCGACGTGATAATTGTGTTTTTGGTGCATCGTTTTGTTCAGACGCAAATATCTCTAAAACTAATGCCTCAGTCAAAATTTTACAAGAGCAAGTTCTTTTAGAAAATTAACCGTAAATTATGAAAATCTGATCAGAATTGCGAAAAAAATTAGTGCACATACTATTTTCCTTAAAATTATGTCGACGTGACCACGCCGCACGCCACTGGCGCGCCTCAGTTCAACTCTGAACCATAGCAAAGATGGACCCTCACAACCTAACTATGCGTACCAAGTTTGGTTTCCCTATCTTTAATATTGTGGAAGTTATTAAAGAAAAACAAAAAATAAATTGAATTTTCAACACCCTGTATCTCCGTTAGGAGGCTCGATAGAGATGAAATGTTAGAAGGGGTCATGGTGTAAGATAATTAGGTGATGAAACGCCTCAATTAGAATGTCTCCAAACTGTTAACGCTAGAGACGCGAAATCGTAAGACAAAGAGAGAGAGTGGGTGGCCGCGAGGGCCGCGCGGGCTAAGCCCCGCATCGTCCCTAGTTAATTTCCACTTCATTTTACCAGGTCGAAAAATATACCATTCGATGCAGAAAAATATGTAGAACACGATTGTTGAAAAATTATGTGTCTAAATTGTCGGCTACTGTGCAAAAAAAAATAAAAACCATAAATGAAATTGGACGCTGGCACGTTTAACTCGAAACGCTGCTAAAACCGTTCGAGTTATGAAAAAAATTAACATAAACAATTTTATAGAGAACTAAATTTCCTATAAAAAAGTCAGTGACGGCATATGTCTATCTTAAATATTTTAGGCGTGAGCACGGTGTAAGACAATTCTTACACCGTGGGCGTGAGGGTGCCTGAAAGTTGTGCGCTGGAAAACGATAAGTTTAATTTAACAAAAGATCAGCGCGCGAATTTGAGGCGCCCTCACACCAAAACTATTAAAGATAGACTAATGCCACCACTGACTTTTTTATAGGAAATTTAGTTCTCTATAAAATTGTTTATGTTCATTTTTTTCATAACTCGAACGGTTTTAGCAGCGTTTCGAGTTAAACGTGCCAGCGTCCAATTTCATTTATGGTTTTTATTTTTTTTTGCACAGTAGCCGACAATTTAGACACATAATTTTTCAACAATCGTGTTCCACATATTTTTCTGCATCGAATGGTATATTTTTCGACCTGGTAAAATGAAGTGGAAATTAACTAGGGACGATGCGGGGCTTAGCCCGCGCGGCCCTCGCGGCCACCTACTCTCTCTCTTTGTCTTACGATTTCGCGTCTCTTGCGTTAACAGTTTGGTGACATTCTAACCATACGATACATTGAGGCGTTTCACCACCTAATTGTCTTACACCGTGTCTTCTACTGAGGTGGACGCTTGTGCATTTTTGTCCATTCTGAATTCTATTCCAATTACCTGCGTTATTTTTCGACTAACTTAAGACCATTTTGTAACATAAAAGAGATGGGTTTATGCTTTCGGTAGCTGGATGGCCCACATTAATACCAATGGGTCTGGTAGAGTCCAATGAATATCGATAGCAGTGAGATGCAGAGGCGGAAATGAATCAGAGAGTCATCTGGCAAAACTCATTTCCTAAACCTGAAGAGGGGTTGGAACCTTTGGTGTAGAACTTACACTTGGAGTAGTTTTCCACACACACCAAAGCACTTTTGCACACACTCGACGCGCGTTTCGCCAACCAAGTTGGCATCATCTGGGGATGATTAAAACTGCACCATCTCCCGATGATGCCAACTTGGTTAGCGAAACGCGCGTCGAATGTGTGCAAAAGTGTTTAGGTGTGTGAGGAAAACTACTCCAAGTGTCCTTTCCTAAATGTCACTAAATCTGTCAAAACCCTTTCAGCACTGAATGTTATGATAAAGCAGCAACGGTTGTAGGCACCCTTATGTAACCTGGTCTACGCATGAAAGGTACATTGGTTCTCTTAGATGTTGGCAATAAGACGGGATACTTTGCATTTATAACTTGTCCAATACTATACAGGTTGTTCAGAAAAAGTAGGTCATGCCTTTAACCACAGATTCTTTGGGCGAAAATAATGTGACTTTTATATTGTGATTTTTTATTTTGGAGCGTAGTTTTTTTTATACAGGGTGTTAAAGTTTACATTTTGAAAATAATTTTTATTAATAATTCTGTTACTGTTTAAGATTTTTACCCGAATTTTTGCACAGACTTTCATCTTATACAGATACACTTTTTGTGTAATTTTGGTCAAAAAAGTCAAAGCGCAAACGGGAAAAAGGGGGGTGTGTTACCCATTAACCCCCCAACTTTTTCATGCGTACGCCTATGGTCTCTAGATATTTATTTATAGATTAAACACTTATTTCCCCAATTTTTTTTACTCCTACAAAATTTTGAGTTAGGACTTGATTAACGAGATATTTCAGTAAATTCAGAATCATTTTCAATATTTCAGTTTCGGAATTTATTGTTTTTACTATTGTTGTTCGTAGTAATCCTGGGTTTTCTTTAAATCGACTACTTTTAGACAAAAAATGCTAGAGACTTTTTTTGTTGTGCATAGTCAGAAAAGTTCAATAAAATAAAAATCTTAAAGAAAACAGTGGCGCACACATTTTTGCTTAGGAAACCTAAATTAATACTTACTTATCTATGCCATTGAGGTAGGTAAAATAAGCAAATAGAAACACTAATTTAATACGTTATACGTATTGTGGTTATTAATTAGTATTCTACCTGATATTTTGTTTTAGTAATAATTGTATTTTCTGTATTTTTGCTGTCTGCTTTATTTACCATATGTACAATAACTGGATTCGCCCGTTGGATAAATTATTCAAAAATTAATAAATAATTAGAGTAAATAATATGAAAAGGTTAAATTTTAAACACAGCAATGTTTTATTTTTTATAGTATTTTCTTTAAATTAGTGTTTCTATTTGCTTATTTTACCTACCTCAGTGGCATAGATAACTAAGTATTAATTTAGGTTTCCTAAGCAAAAATGTGTACGCCACTGTTTTTTTTTTAAGATTTTTATTTTATTGAACTTTTCTGACTATGCACAACAAAAAAAGTCTCTACCATTTTTTGTCTAAAAGTAGTCGATTTAAAGAAAACCCAGGATTACTACGAACAACAATGGTAAAAACAATAAATTCCTAAACTGAAATATTGAAAATGATTCTGAATTTACTGGAATATCTCGTTATTCAAGTCCTAAATCAAAATTTTGTAGGAGTAAAAAAAATTGGGGAAACAAGTGTTTAATCTAAAAATAAATATCTAGAGACCATAGGCGTACGCATGAAAAAGTTGGGGGGATTAATGGGTAACACAACCCCCCTTTTTCCCGTTTGCGCTTTGACTTTTTTGACCAAAATTACACAAAAAGTGTATCTGTATAAGATGAAAGTCTGTGCAAAAATTCGGGTAAAAATCTTAAAGAGTAACAGAATTATTAATAAAAATAATTTTCAAAATGTAAACTTTAACACCCTGCATAAAAAAAACTACGCTCCAAAATAAAAAATCACATTATAAAAGTCACATTATTTTCGCCCAAAGAATCTGTGGTTAAAGGCATGACCTACTTTTTCTTAACACCCTGTATTTTATATTTACGGCAAAGTATGAATAAAAATAACTAAACTATATTAATGAAATACAAATAATTACTTAGTACCTAATTCTAGTAAAATTTTGGTAACACTATTCAACACGTTACAATAATCATGGACAATAGCCTCTTTGACTAAATTATCTACTTCATAATCAACAGATGTTAATTATTATTTGGCTTCTATTTAGGTTATTCATAGAATTTTAATAGCAAATTATGAGAACTGATTGCATTGTACACCTGTAGAATTAATCATCATATAATATAGTACAGTGCATTTAGGTTTATACCTCGGAACCCAGCTATAATGAATGGATTTTGAATGTTTTTGGATCTTTTGAATTTCTTATACTAAAAAGTAAAAAATTTACCCCTTGAAACTTTCCGCTAACATATTCTTCTTTTAAGGATACTCCCATGAAATGACGTTACTCCTAGTATATTATATTCCTTTTACAACTATATTCATTTTTTCTCTCGAGAATTTAATTTCTTGCTACGTTCCAGAATTACATCTTTTGGCATATTTTGCTCCGTCTCGTTCTTTTATTCCTAAAAGAGTGAACGGACGTTATCGACACATGTTCTTCTTTAGTGTAGTCCATATTTCTAAGGCAGATAAAAAATGCCAAACTTACAAAGCAGAAAGGCGGCCTCTTTACCGATTCAATGGAGCCGCCGCACGTGTTCATTTGTCGGAAATTTTTTATCTTTTTTATAGAAATATAAACTACACTTTACCTCTGATACCTCGGATTTTTAAAAGGGAGCCTACAGATATATTTTTTTAATATACGGATTTTCGAAATTACGGTAATTTTCAATGGGTAAACTTTTTAGTTTATGGCACTAGAAACCCAAAATAAAATCATTCAAATCCATTCATTATCCCTGGGTTCCGACATTTTTCATTTATAATGACTAATTGCACTGGACTAATAAATATATGTTTTTTGGCCATTTAAATTAAATACAATTTGCAACCTTATATTCATAAAATAATTCTAAGAATTATAACATTCAGAGTTTCAAATTGTTGAATTGTTCATTCCCTACTTCTCGCATTAATATCCTGCGCAATGGACAGGACATGCTCGAGTTTAAATTTCAAATATTGAATGCAGTAAACTTGAGATTCCAAAGGTCACTGCTAAGATTGACCAAGCTATATGAAACATAATGTACGAACTTTGAACTCATCAAATTTATCTATTTAAACAAATTAAGAGTGTCCAAAAAACTTAAAGAGGAAGAGCAAGAGAAGTTCGTTAGGGAAATATTTAATATTTTTTATCATATCTCGATATATTTTTTGCCAAAAAATTTTAAATCCAACTAAGTTAAACTGTTAAAAGACTATAATTATTATTTTTTATTAAGAAAACCCAATTATTTGCAAAATTAAGTAAATTTGTATTTTTCACATTTTAGGCTTGATTAATTTTCAACCAACTGAAAATATAAATAAATAAATTTATAATTATATTATATTAAATTATATTAACTTATATACCGGGTGACCACGAGATAAGGTTACACTCTATAACTTTTTTGTTATTAAACCGATTAATTTGAAATTTACAGGTGAGGCATAACATCTAAATGCGCAACTTTTGACACTTGGTGGCTTTATTTCTTACTTCCGATTTAGCCGGAAGTGATATTAACTTTCTTATTTTAAATACAACTCTACCTGTTTTTGTAATGTATCTTATTCGTTATAAAATTTACAATACAATGCTATATCACACAATGACATTTCATTTCAAAATGTCCCGAAAATTAAATTTTTTCAAAAATATTAAAATGTCAATTAAAAGATATTGTAAAATAATTTTTTTTCCAAAGTTGGCCGTGAAATCAAAAGAGTAATGAATTTGACATGTTTAATTTTTAATTTGTATAAAAATTTCGTTTTGACAGAAAGATATTAGGAAAATAAGATAAATATTTTTCTGCAATTTTTAAATACTCAAAACTATTTTTTTTTAAATACACATACCTAACTTTTTTTTAAATTTTGCAATTGCTTGTTTCTTCTCTTTGATTTAATGCCATTAACGTACCGAATTATTCACAAAATATAAAAATTAAATAAAAATTTCTCCTAATATTTATTTTATTTTTCTAATATCTTGCCGCCAAAACGAAATTTTGAAGCAAATTAAAAATTAAACATGTCAAATTCATTACTCTTTTGATTTCAGGGCCAACTTTGGAAAAAAATTAATTTTCAATATCTTTTAATTGACATTTTAATATTTTAGAAAAAATTTAATTTTTCGGCCATTTTGAAATGAAATGTCGTTGTGTGATATATCATTGTATTGTAAATTTTATAACGAATAAGATACATTACAAAAACAGGTAGAGTTGTTATTAAAATAAGAAAGTTGACATCACTTCCGGCTAAATCGGAAGTAAAAAATAAGGCTACCAAGTATCAAAAGTTGCGCATTTAGATGTTATGCCTCACCTATAAATTTAAAATTAATCGGTTTAATAACAAATAAGTTACAGAGTGTAACCTCATCTCGTGGTCACCCGGTATTGTTGTACTTTTTTTTGGCGATATATCCATTAAAAAAATCTGCGATAAAAAAATAACAAATGTCCATATTTACTAGAAAAAAAAGTTTAAAATATACGAGAGTAAAAGAGGAATCGCAATTAAAATTTGAACGTATGATTATTAGATAAAATATAATGTACTTATTGCTTTATAAAATTATATATTCTAAAATTTTTTTCAAATATCATATATTTTTAACTTCTAATGGGACTATAGCCTAAAATACAAAAAAGTATTAAATTTCAAAAGTATTTCCAAGTTCAGTAGTTGCCTATTTTTTGTTTTACGCTGTACCACCAACATTCAGAATTCCTTAATAAAAATAATCATAATTGTTTCTGAAATTTAATAATTAGCGATTTTTTCACATAATAAGTAAATAGTTATTAACATTAGAAATTTATAGACGATTGCTAATGTGAGTGATAATGAGTGAAAGTCGTGTATACTAAACAAATTAAGTATATGTGAAATTTATAAGAGACAATAAAATAATAGCACGAAAACAATTATTACTTCCAAAGTGCTTACTGCTTAATAATGTTTTAATAAATATAATTTAATATTTTGAACCCTATTAATTATGTATTATAATGTTAATTTTATCCTACAGGGTATCTTCGAACACTTATTAAAAAGACTAAAATATATTGCACGAATTAGAAAAAATAAATTCATATGACAACTTTTGCTACGTTATTACTGGTTCATTAATATCTAATAATAATTATTATATTCTTAAATTTGCTTTCTTGGCCCTGATTGTCTCCGATTAAACTTCTTCTTACTAAGGTAGTGGCGGTAGATATGGCCCGGACGGTCATATGGCCCAATGCCCTTAAATTTTAAACTAACCGCCTCAAACCCAACTTTTTGACGTTCACAGTTTCTTTCAATACGTTTAAGCGCCCTCTGTAAATAACAAGCCAAACTTCCGGCAATATCGGCAATACCGGCTAGTTTACATTATGGCGTCACAACATGTGTTCGAATAATAAAGTTTAATCAAAGTGTTTTGGTGAAATCATCGGGAAACATTGAAAAACAAACCTAAATTTTGGAGGATCGACACTCTACGTTACGTGTTACATAGTGACATATTTATTTTACTTTAAAATTTTGTGTAAGAGGTTTTCTTGTTGCTCATAATGTGCACTACTCAACTGGTCATATGGCCCATGTATTTATTTCGTAACATTGTTTAAGTATTTTATCTTGATAGAAAATCTACTTACTTTACATTAGTGGAAACAATTATTTTGCATTTTTTTAGAGCTTAGATTTATGTTAATTCTGTAAGTGCTATATTTTCAGATAATTTTGATGATATGGCCCATTGACTTTTTCTACAATTTTATTTTTTATTTTGAAATTTGCAATCTTTTTTTTTTTTTTGTTTAGTTGTCAGTCTATTTGTCTATTATGTCTAAGCTCAATTTTCTTAATGAACTGTTCAATTCAAATTAATTTTTCTAGGGCCATAACTCCAACCCTGGTTGTAATATGGCCCATTGACTGCATTTAAAAAAAAAATTTTTTGTGTGTTTTACGTTTGATTTTTACAAAGTTTATTTTTTTTCCTGAAAGCGAAGGTGTTTACGCTTAAGTTCCTGTAAGCATTGTTATTTTTTTAACACGTTAGCTGCCACCCATATATAATCATATTGATTACTGGGAGGCCGCGTGGTCCGCCGATGACCTAATACAATAGATGATTTCCAGGCCACGTGGATCGCTGTTGACCCACGTTTCTATGTATTTCTAATGGAACATAACTTCCAATGGCGCTACGGTAATGTAACTGTCTTAGCACTGTTGGCTTAATGTGAATTAAAATTTTTTTTTCGCGTTTTTTATTTTTTTAAATCCGTTGAGAATGGCGTGGTAATCATGCAATGACGTGGGTCAACGGCGAATCACGTGGCAGCTAATTAAATAAAGTTTTCGAGAAAAAAATATTGTATGCCGCCACTACCTTACTAGTGACAAAATTTAATACAAAAAACAACAAAGCTTAAAATGTCCTCAATTCACACCTATAGTATACCTATAATAAATATGTTTCATAATATTTTGTAAAATACTGACGAACATAATAATTCATCTCAACATTATTTCGCAATTTGTTTCCATACTGTTCTGTAGACTACGTATACCTAGCTACGAACAGATCAAGATGATTGCCTAATACTTCGATTGATGCCATTATCTTCTCAATAGTAAGTAGTGAGGGATAAGTACATTCCTCTGGTGGTCAGTTGCTACTACCAGTCAAGACATCGACGGTGTCTCTGTGACCGATAGCGGCTTGCCAAGCAAGCACCAAGAGCAGCGACCTCTAGCCCTCATGTTTTAGTCCATCAGTCCACTTAAAAAACTAATTTTTTTGCATAGCACGTATATCTCAAGTTCTATTTAATTTTTAATGGCTTATTTAAATACTACTGGAAAAATTACAGTTTTAACAGTACTACAGTTTTAAATTCTTGAAACATTTCAGTAATTGAAGAAGTATGGGGAGGTGGGAGTCGAAAGTACGGGGGACATCCTACAACTACTGTATTCAATTTTAACATTTTAAAATTACCGATTATACATTTACAAAAAATATTATTAGTTTAATACTAATTCAAAATAATAAAAATCAATATATCAATTTAGGTGACTTTTCACTATTTATATGATTTTAAAATAAAAATATGTAAGTGCAAAAACACTCTTTATTATTTGTGTAATTTTCATCGTATTACTTTGCAACTAGTTTTACCCTATTCGTACACTTTCTAGTATACTATGTCCGAGTAGGATAAAGATAAGTGAAAAATAGTGATTTGGCATTTACCTTGATTTTAAAATTAAAAAGTAACTTCGTATAAATACAATCGATGTCTTTTAAAATTAAAACAATAATATTTTTCCTTTTATTTTTTATTGCTAAAATACAATTTTACTAATAAGATTAATAAGATTTATAAATGGTTTCATTTAGGTTTTATACAAGCATAATAATAAATCTTAGATTTTTATTACTATTTTTTTTAAGGAATGAATATTTTAACATTGGAAATGTTTTTGTTTTCGTATAGGGGGTTGAAAATCAGTTTCATGTTGCATATTATGAAGCATGACTTATAGAAACAGTGGCGACAACAGAGTGACCAATTTTTGATTGGTTGTCTAAATCACGTGGTACCGGCAGTTATGTTATTATTTTTTTATAGGAGTCTTCTTCTCGAGAAAATCCCAACGGCTATATCTCGTTGCGATTCTTTGAATATTTAAAAAGTTATTAGCGTTTCAATATCCCATGTCGAAGAGTTTTGTAAATTTTGCAAAATTAAAAAGGCCGAATGCGCGCGCAGAACCCTCCAAATTTCATGCGCGTGTAGGTCTTGCCAAAACTTTAAAAATTTTCGTTAACGTCACAAATGTCACTTTTTAGTTAGGATCTGCTGACCTCAAAATCGCAGCTGGACCGCACAATTCACTATGTACTTTCAAGTTGGACTTTCGAGCTTGGATTTATTGCCAGAACGGCGGCCCGGCGGCCTGTTTTCGTTTGGAAATAAGGTTTAAAATTTTCGTGTTTTCGCAAAATTCGCCAAAAAATCCATAGTGCGTCCCGTAGATTACACCTTATAGTCGATCCAGCGAAATTTAATGATTTCTTAATATCGGTCCTAGGACGGAACCGAGTACAGTTTCGGACTCGGGACGACTTCAGGAACAAACAATTTTCTGTTTCTCGATAGTGCCTTTCCTTCACTTTGACATTTAATTGTATCGAGTATTGTATCCAAGTAAGAAACTGCTTGTTTCAAGAGCAGGATTAAACAAATGTTTTTAGTTTCCTAGTAGGGGGCGGAAAATCAGTTTCATGGCAGAATGACGTAACGCGTGAGATTTCAGTGGTTTCAGAACGATAGACGTCAAAATTACACTTTTTTGTTCACTCCTATTGAGCCTAAAATCAGAGCGTGAATTGCACTCACGATGTAGTTCTAAGTTCGACCCTCTCTTTACCTTGGATTTCTTACCAAAACAGTCTCTCGGAAATAGTTTTGCAATTATTTCAATTTTGTCAATGACTTGCAATTTGACAAATCATAGGGGTGGTTTTAGGATCGGGGTTGCTCTGGCAGGTTGCCGATACCTGATTTTTACGTATTACGGAGTGTTAGAGGTTTGAGTGCCATTACTTTAACATGAGGTGGGTTAAGCAAAAGTAAACAAAAAATTTATCGCTGCGTTAGAAAAGTCACGCCCAACAAGCTCCAAGACAACTTAACATCGAGAAGCTCGTCGAACAGCTTATTTCCTTTTGTCTCGTCGAAATATGTATAGCCGAAAACCATATGTAACTTAAAATTTTGTCGTTTTCCGCAATTTACAAAGATAGCGGTGATTTGAAGGAAAATAAAATATATGTTCAACTCCTCTCTCAATGCCTGATCCAATGATATGTCACACGGTTACAGTACAGGCAAAATGTACCGAAATTAATCAAATAAGCAAGAAAATTGCGAAATCTTTGTAACTCTGTATTTATTAATTACATTTGTACGACGTATGTTAACTACGTGAAAACCAATTTTAGGCAAAATTCAGTAATCGTAGCCCTCCCTCAAGAATAGTTTTTGTCAAATGATATAAACGAAATCCGATTAATTTCAATGTTGCCAAAAATTCTTTAAAACAAAGGATTTTTTGTAAACAAGCTGTGGATAATGTGGATTCACCTATTGTTAAAATAGCAATTGAAATTTGTACTTAGCGATGAGGACGTTGATCCCCTTGTTCTATTAATCGATTTAACTCCAGAAGAAAAAGATATACTTTTCATAAGGCCAGGAACAGGAAAAATTATATTGAAAATTCTTTCCTCGTCAGAAATTCAGAAATGACAAGAACGTATAAAAATAGTTACATATTTACATTACTAGATGTGAAAGGTTACTTTAAGGAGTGAGGTGATTTTTGAATGGTCGAGGCGAAGCCGAGACCTTTCAAAAAACACCGAATACTTAAAAGGGTTTTCGCATCGTGAAATGTATTATATTTTTTCTACTATACCGAAAAAAATTAAAGGGATTTATTAATTTAAAACTAATTATTTCATGAAATTAATTGACGTTTTTAATAAATTTTATAGTTTAGGAGGCTGCCTATGAAAATTGTTGCCATGGCAACGAAATATTACACATTTTAATTTCTGGTGGTTTCAAACTAAAATAAACAGATACATATGTTTTGTGGCGATATAAATGGGAATATTGCTTGTGCCTTGTTTTACCCCAAGAAATCCAAAGCAGGGTATATGCAAACTTATGAAGCGTTTTTAAAATGGAGTAGGTAGGTACTACGTGCCGACAAAAATGTTGGCGTACTTCCTAGAAAGAACTTTCTATATTAATACAAAATTGTTTAGTTGTATTAATTTGTTCAAATAGAACGAATTAATTTCGTTCAAAATTTGTTATTCTACTTTTCTGTCCTGGCCGCATAAGTTTTACTTTCGTGGATAGCAACGCCTTAGCAACCAGGTATCTCGAATGTTTACTTTCGTTATCGCGCGTGTTGCTAGGGTTACAAAGTTCATTTATATAGACGGTAGTAGAAAAATACAATTTTACTGACTCATGCCTTCAGTGGTTATGATACCACGTCTAGAATATTTCAGAAAGAAAAATTAAAAGTCATCAAACTTCTTCAGAAAGAAATGCAGTTAGTTAATGTAGTAAGAACTTTCAATGGCAAGAATTCAACCTCCTCACAAGTAAAGTAGGCTGCTGAAACTCTTTTCCTACTTGTATACGGTGCAAGGAAAATCACAAATGTCTCACTCAACTCATACAGATTTAATCAATTCAAAAAATCGCTGTACAAACAAAAATCAAATCAACACTTTTTGTGCCAACAGCAGAATCAATATTGCAGCTTATCTCCTGCAACCGCAACAGAAAAGCAGGTTGAAGATGCTCACAAATTGACGGAAATTGTCAGGGAGTGCGATGTCTAAATTTATACATGGATAAAATTATCGAGGATCTAAACGACGCAGAAGATTTAGATGCTATCGATTCCGATCTTCTTTAGATACAAAGTGTGTTTCATTCAATATATATAAAATTTTAAACAACTCGATAATCCTCACTTGTACAATGATTATGTACTTTTTCATTTTGCAGAATATACTCACAGATAAACAAGCAGAAGATGAAGGAAACAAACGTAAAATTCGTAAAAAAATTTAATAAAAAAGTCAAAAATTAATATTTCTCTATAAATGAAAATATTCTTATTTTTTAAAATTTCTCATTGTTCAATTGCCAATTTTTATTATGCATGTGAAAATCCTAGTTCATCCCACGATTTTTCAAGTAGGCAGCTCCGACACACCCCTTACGGTTCGGGACTCTTAAGTTTCTTGAACCGTAGGTATATATTTTTAAACGTATATGCCAAGTTTCAACGAATTCACTATGTTCTTGTTCAGTTTGGACACTTTTCCTGTACATACTGAAACGCCCCGTACACGGGCCAGTAATTTACAAATATTTTCCTAAATTTTATCATGAAATTAAATTATATCAAGACATTGATATCGCGAAATTCCAAATTATTCATTACTTATAGTCAATGATTTTATTCGGGGATAATTAAATTATTGGTCGTTGCATCAATATAATATTTTAAAATATTCGTTTCAATACACAGCATAGCTCGCAGTTTTAGCATCAGTTTAGGGCCAAGTTGGGTGAGTTCTCACAGAAACTCGGGAATGTTAAAATATACAAATTAGAGCCACTCCAAATTATAGTACGGAAGAAGCGCCCTTATGGACAGGTATTGATACTCTAAATCCCGTCTAAATCCCGATGCATTAGCATCATTAACATTCTTTAGATTACAGCCTCCCTTGTGCACACATGCCAGTGGGTGGGTGTGACGTAACCACCCAAACCGCGTTTTCTTTGTTCGAAAGTCGTATAAATACAACCCGGGAAGTAGACTCCGGGTCAGTCCTTGGCCACGCCGCTACGAACGTTATCGACGGGTTTCACAACCCCCAGAGCCGACTAAACTACGGTTCCTCACAGGACCTAGTAAGTGTCGGTGCCTTCGATAACGTTGCCGTTCTCGACGGGTTTCACAACCCCCAGCGCCGACTAAACTACGGTTCCCACCAGGACCTAGTAAGTGCCGGTGACTTCGAAAACGCTGCCGTTCTCGTTGAGTTTCACCACCCCCAGCGCCGACTAAACTACGGTCCCCACAGGACCTAGTAAGTGCCGGTGACTACGAGAACGTGCCGTAGTTTGCGCTGACCGCTGGCCATACTAAACGTTGCAACGAAATCACTGCCACGGTGATAGGACGTACGCGACCACAATGCTTTCGAGCTATTCAGATATCGGCGAATCCGGGGGAGAAGAGATGGACGAATGGACCGTCTATCCACGAATAGGTGAGAACGTCCGCAATTAATAAAGTCCCAACGATGTCTTTCGATTCCACTATCGACTTTTCTTCCAATTTAGATTAAACCAGTTCGGACTAAATTTATGAATCGAAAGTACATTCAAATCCAACGCGACTCTATATCCACATACCGGTTTTTACGAAGTTAGGGAAATGACTGTTGGTACCAATTTATTATTTTAAAGTTTAATTATTGTATAAGTGCATTTAATCTAACAAAGTATTTTAATTTCTATTGACCTGCTTTTACGGTCAGCTGATCTATATTTAGGGTGTCGGTTAGGTATTCAATAATATCCAATGATTGTTTTACGACGTGACTTGACATCTGGTCTGTATTTGCAATTTATCGGTTAGTACTACGGTCCTTTTTGTGGCCACTTGAACAAATCTTTGCTGCGGTGACAAGACAACTGAAAGCCTGCTTTCTTAACACATCTGGCAGTTTAACTATTATCAATGAATGTTCTTACGGCCAACGTCACTATACTGTTGTATTGCGTTGCTTACGCAATTATCATTACTACGAATTAAAAGACGACCTGGGGAAATTTCCTCGGTGTAAGGCATATTTGCATACATCACAACGTGAAGTCGTCCGGGGACAATGTCCTCGTATGGTTCCTGATTGGTCCATACATAACTACGCTTCGGCGAAAGTCTGCACAATGCAATAAGTATAGTAACAACGTGCCCAGTTTTCAACAAGTACTGCTTGTTGACTTGTCGCCCATGCAAACGAGGAGATCAAAGTGTTCACAAGGGATATTTCCCTTGACGTCTGGGCACTATTTTGCTGACGTCAGGATTAACTGAACATGACAGTGGATATTTCCACTGCGTTTAACGAGATTTCGTTAAATTGCATCTTCAGCCAGGTTATTTTCACGTCGATTTTGACTATTGGTCTTTATCTGAAAATAAACCTGTTAAACCACTTTTCTGTGTTTATTTCTTTTTTATGAGGTCTAATTATCTTCCTACCTTTAAACTAATGTGATTGAACTAAGTTGAAAATCAAACGAAATAATAAATGAAAGTGTATTAGGTTACGAGAAAGTTAGTAAACAAGTAATAATTTAAAACATCTCAATATTAAGAACAAGTAATATCAAACTTTATTAAAGAATCTGTTAAATTTACTAAATCACAACGTAGTTGGTCCTAACTAAATAAAAAACTAGACGATCATGCCAAACAAACAAACATCCTGTATTGTACTTATCGCTTCACGATTTGTCACAGGGATAATCGAGGGGGGTATGGGGTGTTTCAATACTATTAGCTGCGTTTAATAGTTTGCGATTAATCGATATCGGTATTTGTAATTGTTAGGAACCACTTTTCATCTTCCCGAAATTATATTAAATTATTTCATTTTTAACATTAAAAATGTTTGTTAGTGAAAAAAAATCGAGAAAAAAATTGTATAATACCATTTTAGTTTTCATTATGAAAATGTTTTTGTTAATAAAATAACTTTTTATTTTAATTTCTAAATAAAACTACTGATAATAAGATTTTACTTTTTGGAAATGTTGTGTGTTAATGAAATAACTATTTACTACTTTGCAACAAATTTTCATTTTTATCACATCCGAAATTTTACAAGGTTTGCGTTCTACACTACATCATCATTTTCAATGTCTCCTCCGGTTGCATCTTTGCGAAGGACTGTGAATTTTTTAACGAAATTTGGTATACAGACGTTTTAGGTCATGCTGAACAAGAATCTGTAAAAACAAAAACCCTATCTCATTCGCTAATATAAATTCCTAATTTTTGCCAATTTCTTTTGATCATAAGTCTAAGTTTGAAAAATTTTTTTATTAATAACTTTTTAAACACAATCTGAAAGAAAAGAAGTATACCAAATTTGATCTAAATCGATCAACAAATGGCCTAGATATTGGGGTGTAGTGGTGAAAAGTGAGACACACTGTATTTACTCAGTAAAATCATATGTAACACTTTCCGTTGATTTACTGGGGCGGAAACCATTTTGGCATTTGGATATTACATATTCAGATCGTCAGTCACTTTAGATACCTATATTAATACATAATTAATATTTGTGAGTAACAGAAATAGCTGTGTTCGAATACTTTTCGTATTGTATTACTTACAATGATTGATGTACCTGTTCATACAATACATGTTTTACTACTTGATTAAACTAAATTTGCTTAAATTTGAGTTTCAAATTGTGTTAATTGAAGGTCTCTGAGGTCCAAGTCGTTGCATTGATTACATCAAACGACATAGGTATTTTTATAATAACATTTTCTTTTTAATGAAGTTAAATTTCGAACGACGACCTACCCTTCAACAGAATACCAGAGACCTGGGTATGGATACCCTTCCTTATAACATAGTAGGTAAGGAAGTCTGTAGCAAGATTACCACAAAAATTAGAAACCAAACACATACAAAAATTTACTTTAATTATGAAACTGCTGAATATATTATGTTTATCTTCTAAATTCCAAATATTATTCGTTCGAACTGATCTACCATATAACTTTATGGCTCTCGCAATATGCAAGTCTATTACTATTCATATTGGACACATTGTATATCTACAGAATTTTATTTCCAATGACATGTGTTTCTTTCTGGGACATAAGCACTTTCTTTTACGTATATTTTCACTTCATAGTAAAATACTTAAATGCTAATAGTGATGTTGAAATGTAATAAGACAAATCTTTATTTATTGTAGAAAATTTACATGCTGTACTCCCAGCTCCGTCGTTTGAAGGTTGGTTTCCATAGTTTTAGTGTGATTAAAAATGACATATTTAAATGAAATAGCCATAAAATGATCCTGTGACATACATTTTTTCAAAAAATGTACAGTGTGCTCGTGAGAGACCGAAAATTTATTTTACCACAAAACTCACAAGAGTAAACTCATGTTAACAACGGTGATACAAAAAAAGATACTTGAAATCGTATATAATGTCAAAATTTAAAGTTTGGACGGAATATTCTGAAAAATGATTTTCCATCGTTTTCAAAAAAATAAAACAAGAAAATAGTTACGCAATTTTTAGTAATATTTTATTAATTTATCGGTTAGGTACTGCGAGAAAATAGAACAATGTGTACAAAGCTTTTGGCCATTTCAGCAAACGTCGACTCTTTTGATATATAAAAAAACGCTTCAAACTGGTGTGTTAATTAACTTTGGATAAACTAAACTATACGTAGGTATTTTAAAATATATAAAATAATGATTATTTTTAAATAATCATTTTATTATATAATAATAAAATAAAATCTCTTTGGAATCGTTCTTCTGAGCCAGTGGTACAAGTGCATCTTACACGTGGGCTGTTGTGTTTCATTACATAACTAGTTGTGTGTTCACCAACTGTGTTTTATAATTACCTGATATCTGAAATAGTCAAAAGTCTCGTACACATTGTGCTATTATCGCGCAGAGTATATACTCAATGTACCTACCCAAAGAAAATTCTTCAAACGGTATAGGTCAAACTTGTAGAAAAGTCAAAGATAGGATTACATCACGCCGGCGCCGGAGTGATGTTAGACGTAACAAAGTTGTATGTCAGCTAAATGCTTTGTCACGTAATCACAATCTCAATTACGAGGGTAAATATTAAAAAAGGGTAATTTTGGAAATTTTCATATTTTCAATGAACCTGATGATTGAATGAATACTAGAACGGACATTGAAAACTTAGCGTTATTTTTACTTACTTGTCACATTCTACTGCTAATACTCGCAAGTCGCAATAGAATAGAGGAAATATCCTGTATAGTACTTTACAAAACTAGGAAATAATTTTCTGTTAAGCTGGCAATATTATTCATGGCTCAGTGCGACGGTGTGTTTTCACCGAACATTCCTCATTGTATAGTAACAGGCAGTAAGTAATGGCTATTCTATTTGAATTAGTTGAGTAGCTTAGGCTAGACTTCGCCTTTTAAATAAAGTCTTTATTATTATTATTATTATTATTATTATTATTAGATTGTCTTATGTCTTAATTTCGTCGAATTGGTCATTTTGCCATTATAGTGGAGTTCACATGATATCAAATTGTGATTTCTGTTTGCACTTTGAGGTTAAAAGCTAAAACCTACTTCAAATGATTCGTTACCTTCCGGAACATCAAAATCCAATGGTCGTCAAAATGTCGTCCTGTACGGGGTGGCTGTAGGGGATGAAATGTGAAAAACACCCTAAAAATTTTTTTACACCATTTTAATCTACAAAACACTAGGATTACTTTTGTTAAACCAAAATATGCTTTAGACTAAGGCAAATATTAGAAAAAAAAAATTAAACAATTCGGAAAGCACGGAGTTAAATGGGCGACGTCTATGTTTATTGTACGCTGGTGAAAAGTGTCTTATTGCACAGGCAATGTTTTCGCTTAACACCGCTCCAGCTACTTTATTCTCATTATGATCAAAAAAACCCTTTAATAACCTTGTAGATTGGAATTTCAGGATGCTAAGGCACTTTTTACTTTTTTAATATGACCGCTCCCCAATTTTTCAATGGGTTTTTTAGGAGCGCCCGCATAAGATCTTTTAAGGTAGACATTCGTTTGTTTTCGTACCACGAGAGATCATTTTAAGGTCCATTACCGCCTGTTTTCGCAATAAAGACGTGCATTTGACTAACTGTATGAAAAATACGAACTAAACTGTATTAGGTATGTATTTTATTTAAACGAAATATTATTTTTTATATGAATTTATTTTGCTTTAAATAGTTTATAATACAGTTACTTGGTGATCTCACTTCTAACTAATTCTACAGCTGTTTTAAATTAAAATATTTTTGGATAGTTTGATTCAAAGTGGGTCAAATATCAAAGATTAAAAAGGAATAAGGGTGCTTTTCGTTGGGGGTGAGTTTCACCCCAACTTAGGAGTTTCGAAAAAATAAAAAATGACTGTTGGAACGTGTGAGTCATCGAATTCTACTTCAAAAAAAACCTCTATAACGTACTTTTTGCTTTAATATCCGCCGAGTTAAAGGGGTTGGAAACGTTGATTTTTAAGCAGAAGACACTGCTTTTTCGAAAGTTTTAAATACGCAAATTACTCAAAGAGGATCACATTTTCGAAAAAGTTAGTTAATGAAATAAAAATAATCCATGAAATGAAAATTAGTTTAGGCTCATCGTAGTCGAGATACAGTTGGTGCGTTTGAATGTAGACCTGAAAAGGGCACGCGCTTCAAATAGTCATAACTCTGGTTTAAAAAACCTTTTGACATGTACCTTGAATCAAATTGAAACTTATTACAATAGCTTAAAATTGTGTTTCGGCTGCTAAATCAAAAATGATACAAGGAAAATAATGGCAAAATTTTGATTTTTGACAAAAAAAGTGCCCGTTTTTTTGATTCAGTAAATTCCAAATTAAAAATATAAAATTCCAAATTAGGTTTTTTGTTAGTCATTACTATTATGTATACGCTCAAATTTTTTTGACCGTGATGGATGCATTATCTAAAAGATTTTACACTTAATGTATGTATTTTGAAAATTTTTGAAATAATAAATTAAGCCTTTGAAGTTAAAAACTTAGCAGGGAAGAATCTTACCAAAGACACAAAATGATGGCAATAAACTAAGGAAAACGCTACTTGTTTTTTTTAATTGAAGCATTTAAGATTAATATAGAAAAACTGACAACCTTTGTACTGTTTTGACCTACCTGATCTTAAAGAGGATTAAAAGACCTTCGAAATGATTTTTTTTGATGATTTTTAACGTTAATTGCAAAGGAGATATGACCGAAATAAGAAGCGCGCCTCGTTTTAGCAATTTCTATATTGCTCGTTTGGCGTTAAATTAGGTATTAGTCTCTGAACTTCGTTAATTATTGATTTATTAACTTTAGGGGTGGTTTTCATCCTCTTAGGGGTAAGATACATTATTTTTCTTATTAGGGGATGAGTTTTATATCGACCATATTGAGGGTGCAACATAAAATTTTTTAAATAAAATTTTTTATATCTTACTTCACATTCGTGATCAGCGACTCCAAAAACATAAATAAGTTTAATTAATTTATTCTCAGTACTTGGTTAATTATTGATTTTTTTTATTTTAGGGGTAGTTTTTACCCAATAATTTTTCTTATTAAGATATAAATTTTATGTCCTAAAATATACGAATTTGCAAAGAAAAAGTTCTACTTGCTCAAAACAAACAAAATATGTTTTTCCATTGTACCCCTATTATATCGGCCATATTAGGGGTATCTACAATCACGAATTCTAAAATTTTTAATTGAGATTCGTAATCAGCGACATCAAACACATATACATGAATTGACTGATATTAATAACTGACTCTTAATACTTAAGTCAGTATTAAATTTTGAATTTCAGGGGTGGTTTTCACCCTCTTAGGGGTACTCGACTACGATGAGCCTAAAGTAATTTTTATTTCATGGATTATTTTTTCTTTTTCGCAAATGTGATCCTCTTTGAGTAATTTTCTTATTTCAAACCTTTGAAAAATCAGTGTATTCTGCTTAAAAATCAACGTTTCCAACCCCTTTAACTCGGCGGGTATTAAAGCAAGAAAGTACGTTATAGAGGGTTTTTTTGGAGTAGAATTCGATGATTTACACGTTCCAACAGTCACTTTTTATTTTTTCGAAACGCCTTAAGTTGGGGTGAAACTCACCCCCAACGAAAAGCACCCTTATTCCTTTTTAATATTTGATATTTGACCCACTTTGAATCAAACTATCCAAAAATATTTTAATTTAAAACAGCTGTAGAATTAGTTAGAAGTGAGATCACCAAGTAACTGTACTATAAACTATTTAAAGCAAAATAAATTCATATAAAAAATAATATTTCGTTTAAATAAAATACATACCTAATACAGTTTAGTTCGTATTTTTCATAGTTAGTCAAATGCACGTCTTTCTTGCGAAAACAGGCGATAATGGACCTTAATAAGACCTCTCCCGGTACGAAAACAAACGAATGTCGACCTTAAAAGATCTTGTGCGGGCGCTCCTAAAAAACCCATTCAAAAATTGGGGAGCGGTCATATTAAAAAAGTAAAAAGTGCCTTAGCATCCTGAAATTCCAATCTACAACGTTATTAAAGGGTGTTTTTTGATCATAATGAGAATAAAGTAGCTAGAGCGGTGTTAAGCGAAAACATTGCTTGTGCAATAAGACAGTTTTCACCAGCGTACAATAAACATAGACGTCGCCCATTTAACTCCGTGCTTTCCGAATTGTTTAATATTTTTTTTCTAATTTTTTCCTTAGTCTAAAGCATATTTTGCTTTAACAAAAGTAATCATCGTGTTTTGTAGATTAAAATGGTGAAAAAAAATGTTTAGGGTGTTTTTCACATTTCATGCCCTACAGCCACCCCCGCACAGGACGACATTTTGACGACCATCGGATTTTGATGTTCCAGAAGGTGACGAATCATTTGAAATAGGTTTTAGCTTTTAACCTCGAAGTGCAAACCGAAATCATTTCTAGAGGGTTTTGGTGCGGCCGTAACATCAACAGAATTGATAAATGTTCAGGAAAGTTCTATTGTAAGTTCTTAGTTTTATTAGAAAATAATTCAACAAAATTTATAATCAACGATAGCGGTTAACATTGGTTAAATATTTTAATATTGATAAAAATAAATACTTAATAGGAAAATATATATTATTAATCAAAACAGATTTTATTTTCTCTGCAGTAAAATTATATCCTTTTTAACGGTTCAGTGAGATGTGAACAAATTATAAATGAATACAGGTAGCAAATATGCATTAATTTTGCTTACCAGTCGTCCTTCTATAACAGTTTTATTCCGGTTAGTATCGAATGGCAATACTAAACTAAAAGTAAATTTATATCAAGGTTTGATATTTTAATTCTCCGAACCGCTCAATAAATTCGTTTTAATGATGAGAATTTAAAACATAAATCTGAGGTGTTCCATTCGTAATAAAAAATTATTAACATACACACTATTTGAAAAAAAATCAATATGTCAAATTATACTAATAGGTGCTTACTAATTACATCAAAATTTATACACAGGAAAGTATAGAAATTAATAAAAATAGACTACATAGGTATATAGGCCTGTAGAATTAGACGATGTGAACGGGAATCTGTAACTAATTCGTTTCAGATAGCCGTAGGTAAAAACAGGTGTATTTAGTTATAAGGAATATACCTCTGCGATTCCTCCCAAATCAAATAAACAGAACATTGTTTAAAAGTCACTTTTATGTGAAAAAATCATGAAATTTGGAGTTTTTTAAAAATTGCAGTAAGACTGCAGTGTAGATTAATTTTTTTGAATGTTTCTGTTTACTAGGTAATTCCAAACCGGTTAATTTAAGCCCCGGTTGATTTCATTTCATTGATTATTTATTTAAATAATTGCTGAAAACCATCGAAATTTTCGAAAATTTCAAGCATTTTTTACTCTGAAAGGAAAAATGCTAGACTCTTGAAACTTTGGTGGAATGTGTGGCTCATTACCCTCAACTTACAAAAAAAATTTCGTTTCAAAATGTTTATTAGTTTTCGAGAAATTCTATTTGTTTATTAAAAACGTCCCAAATGTTTAATAAAAAATTGACCTATTAACGTTATCAAAAATAATTCAACCACAGCTCATTTGTTTCGTCAAGACGTCAATTTTACGAATCTGTTATGGGCGTATCGATTTTCAATAATTTTGACCGTCAAAATGGCGTTAACAACATTGCTACTTTTCGGAGCAGCGTTTTTTGCAAATAACTTTACAACAAATGAACGTATCTGCACAAATCTTTCATATTTGAGTTGCTGGTATTTTTCTACAAATTTATAAAAAAAAAATTGTTGCTCTGGGACATGTAGGAGCCGAGATAATTTTTTAAATTGTTTAATGCGCCAAACGTTTATTTATTAATATTTATGGCCAAAATTGAAACTGGTTGTTAATAAGATCTTGAATTTTGTGAATTCATCAAGTCCTATTGAAAACGGGCCCTTTTTGAGGTCAAAATATAATTTTTAATAATTAGTGATTTTAGAGCGTCTTCAATTTGTTTGGCTCAAGGGACAGGTGAATTTTTTATCAAACGAGTTTCAAATTGTGGTAGCGAGAAAAATTCGTCATATCTCCGTTACTTTCCGGCCAATTTCGACGTTTTTTTTTTTAAATTTGGGGTAGCTCACGAAAATAATAACAGTGGGCACATTTGCAATATCCAAATAATAAACAAATAATTGTTATAAACAATTTTTTTTTTTTTATTTTTTCTTTTTTGGGCTTATGCAACTTATAATGTGCTAATGTATTAAATATAAATTTATAAAGATTATATAATGGTAACAATGTATGCACAAACTATTTCACCATCAAACAATATACGATGTTACAGCATTGTTACCATTATATAATCTTTATAAATTTATATTTAATACATTAGCACATTCATTATAAGTTGCATAAGCCCAAAAAAGAAAAAATAAAAAAAAATAAAAAATTGTTTATATCAATTAAATGTTTATTATTTGGATATTGCAAATGTGCTCATTGTTATTATTTTCGTGAGCTACCCCAAATTAAAAAAAAAAACGTCGAAATTGGCCGGAAAATAACGGAGATATGACGATTTTTTCTCGCTACCACAATTTGAAACTCGTTTGATAAAAAATTCACCCCCCTTGAGCCAAACAAATTGAAGACGCTCTAAAATCACTAATTATTAAAAATTATATTTTGACCTCAAAAAGGGCCCGTTTTCAATAGGACTTGATGAATTCACAAAATTCAAGATCTTATTAACAACCAGTTTCAATTTTGGCCATAAATATTAATAAATAAACGTTTGGCGCATTAAACAATTTAAAAAATTATCTCGGCTCCTACATGTCCCAGAGCAACAATTTTTTTTTTATAAATTTGTAGAAAAATACCAGCAACTCAAATATGAAAGATTTGTGCAGATACGTTCATTTGTTGTAAAGTTATTTGCAAAAAACGCTGCTCCGAAAAGTAGCAATGTTGTTAACGCCATTTTGACGGTCAAAATTATTGAAAATCGATACGCCCATAACAGATTCGTAAAATTGACGTCTTGACGAAAAAAATGAGCTGTGGTTGAATTATTTTTGATAACGTTAATAGGTCAATTTTTCATTAAACATTTGGGACGTTTTTAATAAACAAATAGAATTTCTCGAAAACTAATAAACATTTTGAAACGAAATTTTTTTTGTAAGTTGAGGGTAATGAGACACATATTCCACCAAAGTTTCAAGAGTCTAGCATTTTTCCTTTCAGAGTAAAAAATGCTTGAAATTTTCGAAAATTTCGATGGTTTTCGGCAATTATTTAAATAAATAATCAATGAAATGAAATCAACCGGGGCTTAAATTAACCGGTTTGGAATTACCCAGTAAACAGAAACATTCAAAAAAATTAATCTACACTGCAGTCTTACTGCAATTTTTAAAAAACTCCAAATTTCATGATTTTTTCACATAAAAGTGACTTATAAACAATGTTCTGTTTATTTGATTTAGGAGGAATCGCAGAGGTATATTCCTTATAACTAAATACACCTGTTTTTACCTACGGCTATCTGAAACGAATTAGTTACACCGTTTTTTCTATTTCTGCAGGCCTAATATACGTATTTGCTTAAACGACATGGTATGATATTTTGAGAATATTTTCTTTTCCGATACGAGTTCCAATATGTAAAAATTTTGTTCCCTCAGCGTAATTAGTAATAATAATTTCAAAATCATTAAATAATGAAGAAAAACGTATTCATCACACTCGTAGAAAAAATGTTGCTGCTGGCACTCACGTACGGAAAAATAGCACTTTATGTACTTGTTAGGAAAATAACTATAGTAAATAGATTTTTGTTTTGAACATACACATTGAAAAATACGGGGAAAAATATTTTAGAATAAATTTTCTCAAAAGTGTTAGGTACTTATTTTTCCAAAAACTGTTTTTGTCTAGTTTTAGTAAATAAAATAATTTATGTAATAATATGTAGAAAATATTTATCTGCAGCCCTTATCAAATCTACTTACTTGAATAATGTGAAATTATAATTTATATTCTATAAGGCCAATTTACGAGCTTCATAAAAATGTTTAATGTTAACATACTAGTTGCTTTGCACTAATTTTGACGCTATAATTTAACCAACTTGAAGTAGTCTGCTTAATTAAAACGAGACATTATCAATGCTCTATTTACTTTCCATTTGTAATTTTTGTCGGTTTACCTTTTCCTGCTGTATTGGAATTTTAGTTACATTCACATAGTTTCAATATTCTGAAATTTATTTTGATAGAGAATAATAAATCATTAATACCGTTAGAATCAAAAATACACAAGAAACCGAAAGCAAAACAACGTATCCAAATTATAGTTTTTATAGTATAATTATACTGGCTTGAGGTAGCATAGGAGGATAATATTTTCTAGAAACTTGTGACACTAGATTTTCTTTACATTCTCAGATGTAATACTTTACCAAAAAGATTTAATTTTTCTAACGGAACACCCCTTGTATTTAATATGGAATTAAATTCTACTCATTTTGTTGATTTAAAAAATATGGGTATTCAAATATCAAAGTCAAACTGACAACTAGATAAATTGTCACTTATTGTCACTGTTCAACCCCATCGATAAATAACTATGAATAAACTTTCGTTGCCTAGCAATATAACCACTTTATGCACTAGTGCAAAAAGTAAAGTACTTTTTGCACTAAGTACTTTTTGCACTAGTGCAACAAAGTATTACTTTTTGCACTTTAACAGTGCAAAAAGTTAATACTTTTTGCACGATCGTAGACAAATTGAGTTTTGACGATTTTTTTTACATGGCCTTCTCAATAAATATTAAGAAATGCAATAAATATGCGTACATGTCAATGAAAGACAATTCGACCATTTATACTCTGTACCACCAACATAAAGCAATAGACTCCTCCGCAAAACTGCCCACTAAATTTGAATGGAATTTCTCTATTGGTCGAATTTATAGAACCCGAGTTACAAAGCAACCACTAAATTTGACAAAGGCCAACTCTACAATACTGGCGTCACACATTAAAACTTTTATGTATTTTGGCAATAGACCAATCAGCTATGTTATCATTGTCGCGAAACGTATAAACTCTAAACATATTAAAAATCGCGCATAAATGGGGAGCCGGCCTCACTGTAAACCTGTGCTGTCAACTGTCATATTCATTCGTCTATGTGAAATTATTTCAAATTTATATATTTGTTTTTGTGAAGGTACCTACGTATAAGGATTAACCTTATTTGTGTATTAAGTATTAAGGTAAGTAGGTAATGCAAATGATTAATATTGATTAAATGTTAAAACATCGTTTTTTTTTTAAGGTCAAATCGAAAACTCAATAGAAGGGGGCCCAATTTCTCCACCGAAAAAACGAATCTCGCGTTGAACATCTTTATGGCGAAAACGTATGAAAAACGCGAATAAATGGGGCGCCGGCGTGACTGTCAACTGTGTTATTCGTTTTTGTGACATTTCACATTTCATCTGGGAGTTAAAGTAATAAGGTACGTAAATGCAAACGATTAATATTGATTAAATGTTAAAACGGGTTTTCTTAAGGTTTATGATGGCTGAAGGAGGTATAATTTCTCCACCCAAAAAACGATTATCCAGACATTTTTCGGTGGAAGATAGGGAAAAGGTTCTGGACATTTTTAAGGCCTACGATGGGGAGAATCCGGAGAAACCAAAGTTGGAATGCATGGAGTTCACTGCAAAGGCAGCAGGTGTGAGTGTTCCAAGTGTTTCTAATATTCTTCATGAATACAAACAAACACACCAACATCAGCCACCAAAAGTGTACCACCGACAACGGGCAGTTTTGGACAATTTTGATGAAGGAACTAAAAGTGCTCTCAAGCGTATAATCCATTCCTTTTTTGAAAGAAATGAACCACCAACTGCAAACAAAATTTTAGCAGCGGTGCATGAAGATGATTATTTGCCTCATCTTAAACGGAGTACTTTGTGACGATTACTTTCGGACTTTTTATTTCTTTGTGTTGTAATGTAATTGTGTTTGGCATTATAGGTTATCAAAAAGGTCACGTAATAGTGCCCTAAGGGAAGAACATAGAAGTTGTAGTTTTTAGATGAGACTTGGGTGAACGCTGGCCTTACTGTAAGTAAAGTATGGTTTTTTTTCGAAGGAGAAATAGGAACTGCTCGCCGGTTCTGACTGTTCAGTGTAAAAAATAAAAGTGACATCATATATTATTTTTCCAATTATATTATATACGTTTATCTTATTATCGTTGTTTTAATATTATTTACAAATTTATGTATATGTAGGGCTTTTAAAGTCTATTTTTTTCTACTGATTTAAGTACCAAATGTATTGTAATGATGAATAAAACCATTCTATTATTATATTATATTGATATCATTCATAACTTTCTTATACCAAAGTTTACTGAATACTATTAGTAAACTTTGCTTATACGTAGGAGCTGTAATAGATAGAACCTTGTGAAAATTAAGAAGAAGTAGGTAGGTATGTGTTTATTTATTTGGACATGTCAAAACTTATAAGTAGTTAAGTTCTTGCCTTCTAGCAAATGATAGGCTTTTTAAAGATTAAGAATAAAAATAAAACAAGATGTAGATACCTATATTATATAATATATAGTTTGTATAGTTTTTATTGCTTGAACATTCCACGACTATTCGTAAAAAGAACCAAAAGTAATCTTACGATAGATATTAATAAATAAATATGTACAGTGGTGGAAACCAAGACAAGAAGTAAACAACTAATCATTTTTGCCTGAAATAACCTCGTACTTTCTTTTAAATATGTGGAAATAACTCGCGAAAGCACCTAACCTAAAAACTACAAATGTTAACAACAAACCATCAATCAGATCAGCTGGTCTAGACGACCGGAAATCGGAAATAAATGTCTCTGATAAAGTAACTTGAGTTTGCGCAATGCGGACTTACTTCGTTTAAATTTTCGCGGGAATAAGTATTATTTTTAAAAATCCAAAATTGATAATGTATAATAGAAAATTTAATCGGAATAAACATTATAAAAATACAGAATAGCTGTAGTATAAAATATAACACGTATAATAAACAAATTTTGTTGAAGCTATCTCAACTTTCTTTAATTTCATCGTGTAAAACTGACTATTGCGCACACCGTTCTGCGCAACCATAAAATTAATGGGGCGGAGTCTATTAATTTGTGATGATGGTACAGGGTATAGTCTAGTTTAGTTTTTTCCTATTTTTGACAAATTTATTTTGTATTATAAGATGTGTTAGTATTCCGTTTTCCATAGCCTCCTCACAAATATATTTAATTTTTTGAAAATTAACCACTTTTCTAGAGATAAATATAACATTATATAGATATCGTTGGAAAGCTACTTTAAAATGTGATCGAATAATGAAATAGTCTACAGGGTGTTCCATTTAAAAAAAAAACAAAAGTTACGTCTATATCTCGAAAATTGATACATGCATAATTTTCTTAAGAATGTGTTACTCGTTTTTCGATTCGACACTTGTCTTGGTAATTGAGATATATAGTTCACCTAAATATGCCAATTTTTTCAAAAACTCTCTGTAGTTCGGTAGTCGAAATATGTAGACAACCGCGGTTTACGCCACCTATATTGGTTTTTTTATCTCTCATACTTTCAGAGAAAAACCCAAATCCTATCGAATTTGGCCCACCCTGTATATTTAAAATAAATATAGTTAACATTAATCTTCCCACCCAAAGGTGCGACCTCTTATTTTCTATTTCAGTGCGCTATGTTGACTCTTAGAAAAATAATAAATATGTATAATAAAATATCTTGAAAAGTGTAAATACAAAATACAAATTTATGCAAAGTGTATATCTGAAGAAATTTAAAAATCGAGTAATTTTAAAACAAAATAATTATTAATAGTAAAATAAACACGTTTATTCACTCAATAATACAGTTTTAGTAGTGTTTTTGTAACATTTAAATTAAACAAAGTTTAGTAAAGGGCAAGAAGATACGAGATTTGTTTATGTGCAATTATCGGGAAACTGATTAAAACTTATTTATAAAAATATTTATTTACGAAAAAATATTTTGCCGTAACGATTTGACGATTTAATGATAAATAAATTTTATAAGTAATTACTTTCTCGATAATTATATATAAACAAAATTAATAAATACGTATTGCTTCTCGTCAAGCAAGACATACTTTTATGAGTCATAGATATGTATAGTAATTTCTCTCACGACAAAATTTATTCGCTTCTAGAAACACTTGGTACAGGGTCACAGGGTTAAAGTTAAAAAATAGTTTTCAAAAATCAGCCTTGTAATTTTTTGCACCAAGCTCTTCAAAAATTACTACCGCGCCCGAGACCGCGCCTCACTCCTAAATGATCGTAAGTGATGTCTAAAGCTATTTTGTTCCCAAATACTCAATTCCGCATGGCTTATACACATGAAACATCAGCTTAGAGTAAAATTGTTATTATTGTTCCAGTTGCTAAATGTTTCACAAATATTGTGCTTATGTAAAGTCAAATGCTTAAACCAGCATCCATCAGTATCAACGTGGTTCAACAATTTTCAGACAATTTGAAAATAAGATAGATAAAGACTTTCATTATACAGGGTGGTCACTTTTACTATGTACACCATTGGTATCTTCTAAACAACAAGAAATACATAGATGCTTAAATTAGAAAAAAGTTGCGCATTTTCATGCTCTTTAAGGATCAGAAAAGAAATCCGGGATAACTTACCTCGTTCCTGAGTATCCTGAAAAAATCTGAAATATTGCGTTTTCTTATTTCGCTCATAACTTTTTTATTACTTAAGCCAATGTATTGAAATTTGGCACGTTTACATAAATCGATATGGGCTATCCACTGCACATTTTAAAAATTTTTTAGACCTACTAGATCTTCATGTTTTTATAGCCAATTTTTGATTTTCTTATGGACGCCATATTGGATTTTTATACTGTTGGATAGAGAATAAAAATGTGATTTCAATGTATCACACATGAGTCATCTGACTTGATTAACCACCTTTAAACATTAATTTAATAATTTTTTTACAAAATCAAGTTGGCATGAAATAAATGATCGAGGGAATTATTGACAGTAGTTGTAGAAGTAATGCTAGAACTGTTTTTGTAATTACTGTTAGTGTTATTATTATTATACTACATATCTAGTCTTTCATTAACTGAAAATCTTACCATAATGAATAAATAATAATAACACTGACAATAATTACAAAAACAGTTCTGGCATTATTTCTACAACTACTGTCAATAATTTACTCAATCATTTGTTATTTCATGCCAACTTTATTTTGTCGAAAGAGCTCTAGCATTACTTCTACTACCGTCAATAATTTGCTCGATCGTTTGTTATTTCATGGCAACTTGATTTTGTCAAAAAATTATTAAATTAATGTTTAAAGGCGGTTAATCAAGTCAGATGACTCATGTGAGATACATCGTTGAAATCACATTTTTATTCTCTATCCAACAGTACAAAAATCCAATATGGCGTCCATAAGAAAATCAAAAATTGGCTCTAAAAACATGAAGATCTAGTAGGTCTAGAAAATTTTTAAAATGTGCAGTGGATAGCCCATATCGATTTATGTAAACATGCCAAATTTCAATACATTGGCTTAAGTAATAAAAAAGTTATGAACGAAATAAGAAAACGCAATATTTCAGATTTTTTCAGGATATTCAAGAACGAGGTCAGTTATCCCGGATTTTTTTTCAGATCCTTAAAGAGCATGAAAATGCGCAACTTTTCTCTAATTTAAGCATCTATGTATTTCTTGTTGTTTAGAAGATACCAATGGTGTACATTACAAAAGTGACCACCCTGTATAGTCCTCGCCAATAATTATGAATTCCTGTAAACTGTCAAGCCCTAAGTCCCACCTCTTGTCGATCGGATATCCCTTTTTGAAAAATTAGTGATTAGTGATCTATGCATTAATTACTAATCAGTGTCAAGTGTCAAAGTGATCTTTTTTGAACAAACCACTTTTTTGTAATCACAGTTGAAAAAGGACCTAGACTTTGGATCGAAACGTTCTGTTAAGATAAGTTATTGTTTTATAATTGTATATTATGTATACAATATTATACATATATACATTTTGTTATTATATGTTCTAGTGTAAAATACTAGAACACCACTGATACGAAGTTTTGATAACAATATTGTATTTATATTCATTTGAAACTATACAGCGTGTGTAAAAAGTATTGAAACATGACCATAACTTTTAAAATATTGATTGCTTAAAAAAAAAACCTTGGATAGGTCGATTTTTATCTTCAATTACGCAACTTTTGGTGCGATTTATAATTTCTAGTTTTACACACCCCCTCCTTCAGCCACCCCAACTTTTTTTTTCAAATAGCTACCTACCCTCTGTGATACCCCAAAAGAAAGTCTATTAATAGACTATTCAACGCTGTAAAGAAATCCGAAATCCAAAATCCGTCAAAACATTGGCGTTTATTGGTAATGAATGTACACTGAATTAAAAAAAGATATCTACAGCCATTTGGGAATAATCAATAATTAAAGTTTTTTTTATTTGAAATTTAAAGGGCTGTAACTTCTTAGGGGTGCATTATTGTATATAGGTAAATTGGGTTGAATCAACCTATTTTGGTCTCCTGTTGAAGCTGTATCAATTTGGCCATACATTTTTGAATCACCCTGTATATTATCATGTTTAGCGCTAGTGCGGTGTCTAGGTACCGGTAGTCACGCGCCCCGTCACAAATATATTCATAAATAAAAAAGTATAAGTCCTAGATGAAAAATTTTTTTTTCAAAAACTTCTACCATATCTTGGCTTCAATTGCTTCACTGCATGTATATGAAAATTTACAAAAATAAAAAAGTTTGTCAATTAGTGAAAATATGAGTGCATTCTTAGCGAAATAACAACTTCATTGTTATTTAAAGAAAATAATAAACAAAAATCGATAGAAACAGAAACACCATTGGAAGCGCTTAGGTGTGTACTTAAATTTAAAAACAAAAATCAGATCGATAGCGCAATTAGATTTGAAGATATGGGGATGTAAATTTAAAAAAACACGACTTTTCGAAATAGTCAATTGCTTAAAATTTTATCGATAATTTTTTTTCGAGAGCGATATTGCCTAGTAATATTAAGAGTGTAAATTGGCCACTTTATTATCTAATTAAATCACGAGCGCTTTAGCGCGAGGGATTTAATTTTTGATAATAAAGTGACCAATTTACACGAGTAATATTACTGTTGGCAATATCGCTCGAGAAAAAATTTATAGGTAAAATTTTCAAGCACGAATGGTATTTGCGGAGAATATTTCACGAATAAATTATTTAAATACAAAAACATATCTTTAACGACGAAATGTCAAAGTAACGTATTAAGTGACAGTTGACATAAAGAATGATTTTATCGCGATAAAACTGTTTCAGGGATTTTATCGATATAATACTGCTGTCATTGGTCCAAATTTAAAAATTGTAGTAGGTTAATAATTTCTGAGTGAAATAATCGAAATAAAAAATATCTCTACCACAGAAAAATATCGTAATTGCCCTTACAGGTCCCAAATAACCTACTCTACAAAATCTACAGAGTTTTATCTGGTTCTACGCAAAAAAAATAAACGACACATTCTGAGGTCGATTTCGCTCCACTATATATAATATTTATCGGTTTCAGGATATTAATCCTTTGTTTACATATGCAAGAGTAGGCTGGTAAATAAGTCTTAACTAAAGTTGTACAGTTATATTTATTGCTTGTACGGTAATATTATAAATACAGATCTGTCAATAACTGTCAACAGATGAAATAGTAAATAATGAAACTATAATATAGGGCTATTTATTAATACAAACAGACAGAAAACTCCAAACAATAATAATTAAATACTGAAATCCAACTGAAATGTATTTTCAGGCAATCCAAGATCCATTTTTATGTAGCCGTTGTGACATTAAAAATGTAAACATTTATGTAATATGAAAAAAGATAACAAATAGAAACAAACAAAATATAACTGTAACCATGGCGACAAATCAACCCATACAGACTTGACCAACTAATGAAATGAAAACGTTATTAATAAGAGAATATCAAAAGGTAATATCTATTAATAATGTCTTTATTTTCTGAAACCGATAAACTATTGAACAAATCACGGATGTTATGAATCATAACAGCCTTAGATGTCTTAAAATCCTCGCTCTACGAGCTCGGATTTCAAACCAACATCTGCGGCAGTTATGATAGTCATAACATTCCTCGATATGTTAATAGCTATTTGTTTTGATTTTGTATTTATATCGCCTATTTTTGTTATAGTTTGTTATTCTTTGTACAATATTTTATTATTAAGTCTATTGTGTATTGCAATACATTTAGTTGTGCATTTCTTGCCCTTTAATTAGATGCTTATCTGTCAGGGCAGCTGTATTCTAATTAAATAAATAAATAAATAAATCAATTTAGTTAACATCAAATGACTCGCTTTCAAAAAATAAAATCAACATATCCCAGGTTATTTGTCACAACTACATGATTTTAGAAATATGAATGCCATTCCTTGCTTCTGCAAAGTGTATGTGATATCAATATTTGGAATTTCTAAAAATAGAAACGATCCATTTTCGTCGTTGTTTTTTTGTTTGTGGTTGAAGAATTAGTTATGCTACTGTGACCATTGATTTAAATAATTCATTATGATAAATAAGGTATAGGTCATAATTCTAAGGTTAAGGAAAACACAGATGGGATTGATTATTTAATATCATATACAGTTGACATCAAGGTTATTGTTATTATCTATAAGGTTTTGTTTTTGCTTGTGTTACATAGAAGATAACTTACAATGCTATTTTTCCAATAAAACTGTACTTGTCCTCATTTTGTAATTGTAGTATCCTATTTACAGTCAGTAACGACAGAAAAATATAAAAAAAATTGGTTTAAAATCTATTTATTATACTTACTGTGCTGTCGAGTGTGCTGTGCTAAGAACTGGCGCAGTGTACCGGAACAATTCATGTTTTTTAAACGCCTTACTTTATCAAAAAAACTAAAAAAACGGTTTGAAGTTTTTTTTAGGATACTTCTTTAACTTTCATATGTTTTACAAAACTTTAATTTTCGTAAGTACTTCAGAAATGCATATACAGGGTGAGTCACCAAGGGCGCCTCGGTCGATAACTCCTTTAATATTTATTATACAGAAAAAAGTTTCAAATAAAAGTTGTAGGAGACCAAGAGTACCATATTTTAAAATTATTTCTAATCATACATGGTGTTTGATATTAGAGTGGCATATCAAAAGTATGTTTTTTTAAATGGGACACCCTATATATTTTTGCAAATTTTTATTCCTTCTTTCATTACCTTTTCGAATATATCTGGTTTTTGAAATTCCGTTTCGGCGTTGTCGAATTATGCAACTTTTTTCAAAAAAATTGTCACTAGCAGACCTCACTAATGAATTCTGCATGAGCGGTATTTTCACAGATTAAGCAAACTTTTTTTGTTAAGTGTTAAGCAATGCCATGTCCTAGCCTCCAGATATTTTAAAGTTGAAATTATTTGTACAGGGTGTTTATTACGATTATACAAAAATAGCTAACTTTAATCTATCATAACTTCATTTTTTTAAATGGAACACCCCGTATATTTTTACATATTTGGATAGAGTTTTTGTCGCTCTACAATTTTTATTAACCTATGGTTATACCTAAAACCAACGGTTCCAGTGAAACTGCATTAAAACCAGATATATTCAAAAAGGTAATGAAAGAAGGAATAAAAGTTTGCAAAAATATATAGGGTGTCCCATTTAAAAAAACATACTTTTGATATGTCACTCTAATATCAAACACCATGTATGATTAGAAATAATTTTAAAATATGGTACTCTTGATCTCCTACAACTTTTATTTGAAACTTTTTTCTGTATAATAAATATTAAAGGAGATATCGACCGAGGCGCCCTTGGTGACTCACCCTGTAGGCATAAAAGCGTTTGACCATCAAATACTAAATATTATAATATGCAATTTCCTTGAAACCTGGAATTATGTTTTTGTCATGTTCAGAAGAAAATAAAACCAAAGTAAATAACCTATAGGTACAAGGTTCATCAAATGTTAAAAGTATTATTGATATTTTGAAAATGAAGGAAATACTGAAAGTTTTTTTAACGGGTTTAAATACATGAATTGATATCATTATGACTAAAGTTGTAATAATTAAGTTAAAAGAAAACAAACAGTCTTTCTTGACAATTAGAACCAGTGGTTTACAATATGAAATTTACGAAAAAATAAGTATTCTTCACTGTTTTATCAGGTTCTATTTTAAAGAAATGTAGTTAATCTTTTCTATGTCACCGACTTCATGACGTAATATGTTTATAGTTTCAGTATATTTCCCAATAAAGGATTACATTTATGACGAATATACACGTATTCAGGTATATTAACTACATTATTTATTATGAACTTTAACGTAGCATGAACAAGATTAAATTAATAAGTGAGAATGTTTTAATTAAACACCGTTATCCAATAACTCTTTATTTGAACTAACTTGGCATCTATAAAAACATATTTTCTTATATAATTTATTTTCAAATTTATTTCATTCGAAACACATCTCACTTTTGATCATTTTCGAAATTATATCCATAATTTTGTAAACATGGTAATAATTTTTTTTTTTTTTTTTTTCAGCGACATCGACTACTCACATAATACTTATTTATTTTCATTTATAATTTAGTAAGGAGAAAGATCACTGAAAGTAAATCACGTTATTAATTAATACCGACATATTCCCTTATATAAGACATATGTATATTTTAACAAAACTTGTTTGACAATTTAACAGTAACAAGTAACATTTTCCGAAAAAAATTCGACTCGCTAATTTATACAGTGGCGGAGTATTCAATTTTTTTATTTTTACTTGTTAAAAAATAGTGATACGCCACTGGGTAAATTTTAAAAAATTAACATTTTTAAAAACTACAATTATTTCTTAATAAAAAAGTATTCTTGGCATTTTTGTCATAACCCAAAGCTTTGTCCAAAAAATTGGTTCAGAAAACGTTCTGCAAAGCTATAAATTAGTATCTTGAATACTCCGTCACTGTATAAATTAGCGAGTCGATTTTTTTTCGGAAAACGTTACTTGTTACTGTTAATTTGTCAAACAAGTATCGTTAAAATATCTCAACTAATTAAGAACATATTTAAAAATAATTTTTTTTTTAATTTAACTTTGACCCCCTGTATCTCAGAAACTATGCGGATTTAGATATAAGTTTATTAAAGAAAGTCCATTTTTTTTTAACGTAATCTATTAGTTCCCGAAGTTTAATCGGTAAATTCTGAACCACCCGTATACCGGGTGACCACGAGATGAGGTTACACTCTGTAACTTATTTGTTATTAAACCGATTAATTTTAAATTTATAGGTGAGGCATAATAACTAAATGCGCAACTTTTGATACTTGGTAGCCTTATTTTTTACTTCCGATTTAGCCGGAAGTGATGTCAACTTTCTTATTTTAATAACAACTCCACCTGTTTTTGTAATGTATCTTATTCGTTATAAAATTTACAATACAGTGATATGTCACACAATGACATTTCATTTCAAAATTGCCGAAAAATTAAATTTTTTCAAAAATATCAAAATGTCAATTAAAAGATTTTGAAAATTAATTTTTTTTCCAAAGTTGGCCGTGAAATCAAAAGAGTAATGAATTTGACATGTTTAATTTTTAATTTGCATAAAAATTTCGTTTTGGCGGCAAGATATTAGAAAAATAAAATAAATATTAGGAGAAATTTTTATTTAATTTTTATATTTTGTGAATAATTCGGTACGTTAATGGCATTAAATCAAAGAGAAGAAACAAGCAATTGCAAAATTTAAAAAAAACTCAGGTAGGTGTATTTAAAAAAAAATAGTTTTGAGTATTTAAAAATTGCAGAAAAATATTTATCTTATTTTCCTAATATCTTTCTGCCAAAACGAAATTTTTGTACAAATTAAAAATTAAACATGTCAAATTCATTACTCTTTTGATTTCACGGCCAACTTTGGGAAAAAAATATTTTTCAATATCTTTTAATTGACATTTTAATATTTTTGAAAAAATTTAATTTTTCGGCCATTTTGAAATGAAATGTCATTGTGTGATATATCATTGTATTGTAAATTTTATAACGAATAAGATACATTACAAAAACAGGTGGAGTTGTATTTAAAATAAGAAAGTTAATATCACTTCCGGCTAAATCGGAAGTAAGAAATAAAGCCACTAAGTGTCAAAAGTTGCACATTTAGATGTTATGCCTCACCTGTAAATTTCAAATTAATCGGTTTAATAACAAAGAAGTTATAGAGTGTAACCTCATCTCGTGGTCACCCGGTATAGATAGATTTATATTTATGGGGTCGACAAAGCTGTGATATTAATCCCAAAATTATTTTGTTCAAGAAAAGGTAATAAACTAAAAAGTTACGACAGTTGTGGAACTTATTTAAGTACCTATTTACTTCCGCATTTCTTTACTGCAGCTCACTACTCGTTGGGAATATGTTATCAGTATATCTTTATAACATAAACTGTGTTTATATTCTGTATTTGTAATATTGATTTAAATCATTGTGAACCCATAAATAATATGTACAACATACATAACACATTCACAATGTTAAACAAGTCACTATTTCCAGTGGCGTAGCGGACGGGCCCGCAGGGCCCGCGGTGCGGGGGGGCCTCCAGGTTTTGGGGGCCCCCGAGTCTAGGAATTTTTTACGCGAAAATATCGTCGAAATTAAAAGTGACGAAATTTTACATACATCTTAACATCAATAGTTAAGATGCATGGATTGTATAAGAACAAAAATTTAGAGTATCCCAGAAGTAATTTTTCAGTTAAATTAAGACGTCTTTCTAATGTTCATTTTCTTCGTGGAGTTATATCGTAATTGTTACGTTTTAGTAACATATGCAATACTTATTTGAAATAACGTCTTTACACTACGTAAATTTCACGTTAATATACCCCTAATAATACACAAATCATTAAAAGTATTATAATATTCAACGTTTAAGCGCCAAAAGCAAATCACGTTATAAGCAATTTGATTTTGATGTGCCTAAAACGTTGACGAGGATCACAATAGATATTTTTCAAGTAATTTTTAACACTTTTCTAACGATTATTTACTTCGTAGAATTAAATTTGAAATTTTAATTTAAGTTCTATTATATACAACTTAAATTAACGTGTTTAAACCACCCAAATTTCGCATTAATATACCGCCAATATAAAACAAACCGTTGAAAATATTGTCACTTAAAAACGTTTCAGCGACGTGAAAAAATATTACGTTAATCTTCGCGTTTAGATAACTTTGGCCACCAACTTATTGAATTAGAATTTTATGTTTTTATAACGTGCATTTACCCGTAAATTTATATGAATAAATTTATGTTTATTTAACGTATAAATGAACCCTTGCGTTGATAACAACGGGGGAATAAACGTCATGTTAACGTTTAGCTGAATTTAGATGATTAAATAACGTTGAAATATTCAACGGAAAACGTCTCTTCAACGATGACAACGTTATATACACGTTGAAACAACCGACGTGTTCTCACTGGGATTAGGTTGATTAACAAGACTTACCCAGAACGAACCTCACAAAATATGGATTAATGAGATTTTCATGGCACCAAATAGTTTACTAGTTTTATTGCTTTTCATTTTCAATTTACTACCACAATGTTTTTACTTGATAGTTTTAACATAGGTATTATTTATATAAAAATGTGAAATTTCGCTAATTAGTACCAACTGAGACTAGATGCAATTGAAAACATGATTGCGGTGGTGTACTTAAATGTTTTTTGTGCGTGGTAGAACAATAATTGTTAGAAAAATTAATACACCGAAATTGGCTTTAACTTAAAAACTTGATATTGCTTGGTAGGTACTTGTCCATGAGTACTTGGTTCTTAATTTTAACCCAATTTTTAATGTAGTTAAAAAAGTCCAATAGATTGTATACTTGTATGTTTAGAAGTGAAATATCAACATAAATAATATATCAAATTGGATATTTTTGTTATTATTATGCTTGGATTAAACCTAAATAAAGTCATTTATAAACAAGACGTATCAAGCAAAGAAAGAAAATTGTAAAAAGTATTATATAATCTATGGAGCAAGACAGTCGTTTGTACAATAAATAATACATACCACATACCACATACCTAGTTTACAATAAGAGAAATAGGAAATGCACCTGATTTTATAATACAGTCGTGTATGCAATGTGTGTTTGTGTTTATCGTATGATATTACAAAGAGCATATTATGCATTGCATATATAGGTATTGAGCTACAAAATTGAAACGTGGTGGCAACGATTAATTTTTTTTTAAATCATAATACATATAATTACGTAATTACATGTGGTTGTGTTTTATATTATATAAATCAAATTACTATAAAAAGGCTCAATTTAATCAAATGAAATTTCAGATCATAATAGGTTTACTTAACTATATAAAAATAAGATGTAATTATAGTTTTCTTGTTTTATTGTTCAGTGATAATTGTAAATACAAGTTCATGTCATTAAGATACTTTATGATGGTATTTTATGATTCTGTTTTATTAATACATCGTGACTTACGCCTTTTAACTGGTTATGACTATTTTTATAGTACCTACCTACCTACGTTTTATTGTTCATTATAAGGTTAACTAAATTTCAAACTACTACCAAATTTTGTGAAACTTACGAAATGGTTCCCGTAGTAAATATTGTGAAAGTTATAGAAACACTTCGCGATTAAACTTTTTGTCGCAATAATTTCATTATAGTATACAAAATTTTGTTTTTTTTACTTACTTCATATAAAGAACAAATTGGTCAACAATCAACATGCATGTTTTTAAATAATAAGATTATCTGTGTTTTTCTGTTTTGTTATATACATATAGTATACAGGGTCCGATCCATAAGTAAATTCAAGAGTAATGAAGATGAAAAGTGATTCCTACCAATAATTACAAATACCGATATCGATTAATCGCAAACTATTAAACGCAGCTAATAGTACAGGAAAAGTGTCCAAACTGAACAAGAACATAGTGAATTCGTTGAAACTTGACATATACGTTTAAAAATACATACCTATGTTTCAAGAAACTTAAAAGTCACGAACCGTAAGGGGTGTGTCGGAACTGCCTACTTGAAAAATCGTGGGATGAACTAGATTTTCACATGCATAATAAAAATTGGCAATTGAACCATGAGAAATTTTCAAAAAATAAGAATATTTTCATTTATAGAGAAATATTAATTTTCGACTTTTTTATTAAATTTTTTTACCAATTTTACGTTTGTTTCCTTCATTTTTTGCTTGTTTATCTGTGAGTATATTCTGCAAAATGAAAAAGTACATAATCATTGTACAAGTGAGGATTATCGAGTTGTTTAAAATTTTATATATATTGAATAAAACACAGTATCTAAAGAAGATCGGAATCGATAGCATATAAATAAATAATTTTATCCATGTATGAATTTAGACATCGTACACCCTGACAATTTCCGTAAATTTGTAAGCATCTTGCTTAACCTGCTTTTCTGTTTCGGTTGCAGGAAATAAGCTGCAATATTGATTCTGCTGTTGGCACAAAAAGTGTTGTCACAGGTTGTAAGGAGCCGTTAATTTTCTTCTATCCCCACTGATGTGGATTTTATTATTATTATTTATATTTCCAACTTTGAATTTTGTTCGTGCAGCGATTTTTTTAAGGTTTCACCAGCCTGTTTTACTTGTGAGGGGGTTGAATTCTTGCCATTTAAAGTTCTTACTAAACCAACTGCATTTCTTTCTGAAGAAGTTTGATGACTTTTAATTTTTCTTTGTAAAATATTCTAGACGTGGTATCATAACCACTGAAGGCATGGGTCAGTAAAATTGTATTTTTCTACTACCATCTATAGAAATGAACTTTGTAACCCTAGCAACACGCGCGATAACGAAAGTAAACATTCGAGTTACCTGGTTGCTAAGGCGTTACTATCTACGAAAGTAAAACTTATGCGGCCAGGACAGAAAAGTAGAAAAACAAATTTTAAACGAAATTAATTTGTTCTATTTGAACAAATTAATACAACTAAACAATTTTGTATTAATAAAGAAAGGTCTTTCTAGGAAGCACGCAAACATTTTTGTCGGCACGTAGTACCTACCTACTCCATTTTAAAAACGCTTCATAAGTTTGCATATACCTTGCTTTGGATTTCTTGGGGTAAAACAAGGCATAAGCAATATTCCGATTTATATCGCCACAAAACATATGTATTTGTTTATTTTAGTTTGAAACCACCAGAAACTAAAATGTGTATTATTTGGTTGCCATGGAAACAATTTTCACAGGCAGCCTCCTAAATTATAAAATTTATTAAAAACGTCAATTAATATCATTTCATAGTTTTAAATTAGTAAATCCCATAATTTTCGGTATAGTAGAAAAAATATAATATATTTCACGATGCGAAAGCCCTTTTAAGTATTCGGTGTTTTTTGAAAAATCAAAAATCACCTCACGCCTTAAAGTAACCTTTCGCATCTAGTATTGTAAATAACTATTTTTATACGTTCTTGTCATTTCTGGATTTCTGATGAAGGAAAAATTTTCCATATAATTTTTCCTGTTCCTGTGGCCTTATGAAAAATATATCTTTTTCTTCTGGAGTTAAAGCGATTAATAGAACAAGGAGATCAACGTCCTCATCAACTAACTACAAATGTTCGTCTATTATTTAATATTTCAATTGCCATTTTAACAATAGGTGAATCTACATTATCTACAGCTTGTTTTACAAACAATCCTTTGTTTTAAAGAATTTTTGGCAACATTGAAATTAATCGGATTTCGTTTATATCATTTGACAAAAACTTTTCTTGAGGGAGGGCTACGATTACTGAATTTTGCCTAAATTTGGTTTTCACGTAGTTAACATACGTCGTACAAATGTGGATGCAATAAAAATCCACCTTCAAATTACATAAATAATAAGTATAGAGTTACAGAGATTTCTCAATTTTCTTGCTGATTAATTTCGGTACATTTTGCATGTACTGTAACCGTGTGACATACCATTGGATCAGGCATTGAGAGAGGAGTTGAACATACTTTTTATTCTGCTTCATTTCAAATCACCCCTATCTCTGTAAATTGAGAAAAATGACATAATTTTAAATTACATAAGGTTTTCGGCTATACATATTCCGATGGGACAAAAGGAAATAAGCTGTTCGACGTGCTTCTCGATGTTAAGTTGTCTTGGAGATTGTTGGACGTGACTTTTCTAACACAGCGATACATTTTTTTGTTTACTTTTGCTTAATCTACCTCATGTTAAAGTAATGGCACTCAAACCTAGTCTAACACTCGGTAATACGCACAAATCAGATATCGGTAACCTGCCAGGGCAACTCCGATCCTAAATCCACCCCTATGATTTGACAAAATTGAAAAAATTGCAAAAACAGGAAAACTTCAAATACTATATCCAAACGAATTTCCGATAGACTGTTTTGGTAAGAAATCCAAGGTAGAGTGTCGAACTTAGAACTACATCGTGAATTGCACGGTCACGCTCTGATTTTAGGCACAATAGGAGTGAACGAAAAAGTGTAATTTTGATGTCTATCGTTCTGAAACCGCTGAAATCTCACGCATTACGTCATTTTGCCATTAAACTGATTTTCGACCCTCTACTAGGAAACTAAAAACATTTGTTTAATCCTGCAAGAAGACGCCTATAAAAAAATAATAACATGACTGTCGGTACCACGCGATTTAGATAACCAATAAAAAATTGGTCACTCTGTTGTCGCCACTGTTTCTATAAGTCATGCTTCATAATATGCAACATGAAACTGATTTTCAACCCCCTATTCGCAAAAATCAAACAGATGAATAACTCGGTGAAGCTACAAAATTCACTGATATGTGAAAACGATAACAAAGGACATGATGGGCAAAAACGTCAACGATGACCAATTGAATTTTTCACTACACGTGAATTTGTTTATATCTAAGGTAAATCACTGAGTTATTCATCTGTTTGACTTTCGCGAATACGAAAACAAAAACATTTCCAATGGTAAAATACGCTTCTTGTTTAATTTTTATAATGTGGATATTTTATAGTTACGGTCAATTTAAACGTTACTATCGCATTTCCTCCCAATTCTCTTTATTATAAGTTACTTACTTTTGAGAAATTGATGATTTGATTCTTTTTATTAGTAAGTTACTTATGACAAATCAATTATTGTAGATTGTAGAGGTACTTAATTAATAATAATATATTAATATGCAACTCTAAATAAAATTTTATATAGACTTGAAAATAAAATTAAAACAAAAAATTAAACTACAATAATAAAAACAAATACAGTAAAGCTGCTGTGGAGAAACGTTTCTGCCAGTTTTCACTTTATACTTTATAGATAAGTAGATCGTATATATGTACCTGTTGTTCATATACATATGTATATACTGCAAAGCCTCGTATATCGTATATAGCTAGGTAGGTATAGCAATTATATGGTAATATGCTCGGTAATATGGTAATTCATAAACTTATACAGTAACTTACGTGATTTTTACTTTATTGGAATTAAGTGAAAATGATTAAACTAAAACTAAATTCCATGCAATTTTATATTTATATTTTATAGAATAGGTACTTTTATAGTAGGCCTGTAGAATTAGATGATGTGAACGGGAATCTGTAACTAATTCGTTTCAGATAGCCGTAGGTAAAAACAGGTGTATTTAGTTATAAGGAATATACCTCTGCGATTCCTCCCAAATCAAATAAACAGAACATTGTTTATAAGTCACTTTTATGTGAAAAAATCATGAAATTTGGAGTTTTTTTAAAATTGCAGTAAGACTGCAGTAGATTAATTTTTTCGAATGTTTCTGTTTACTAGGTAATTCCAAACCGGTTAATTTAAGCCCCGGTTGATTTCATTTCATTGATTATTTATTTAAATAATTGCCGAAACCCATCGGAATTTTCGAAAATTTCAAGCATTTTTTACTCTGAAAGGAAAAATGCTAGACTCTTGAAACTTTGGTGGAATAGGTGTCTCATTACCCTCAACTTACAAAAAAAATTTCGTTTCAAAATGTTTATTAGTTTTCGAGAAATTCTATTTGTTTATTAAAAACGTCCCAAATGTTTAATGAAAAATTGACCTATTAACGTTATCAAAAATAATTCAACCACAGCTCATTCTTTTCGTCAAGACGTCAATTTTACGAATCTGTTATGGGCGTATCGATTTTCAATAATTTTGACCGTCAAAATGGCGTTAACAACATTGCTACTTTTCGGAGCAGCGTTTTTTGCAAATAACTTTACAACAAATGAACGTATCTGCACAAATCTTTCATATTTGAGTTGCTGGTATTTTTCTACAAATTTATAAAAAAAAATTGTTGCTCTGGGACATGTAGGAGCCGAGATAATTTTTTAAATTGTTTAATGCGCCAAACGTTTATTTATTAATATTTATGGTCAAAATTGAAACTGGTTGTTAATAAGATCTTGAATTTTGTGAATTCATCAAGTCCTATTGAAAACGGCCCCTTTTTTAGGTCAAAATATAATTTTTAATAATTAGTGATTTTAGAGCGTCTTCAATTTGTTTGGCTCAAGGGACAGGTGAATTTTTGATCAAACGATTTTCAAATTGGGGTAGCGAGAATAATTCGTCATATCTCCGTTATTTTCCGGCCAATTTCGACGTTTTTTTTTTAATTTGGGGTAGCTCACGAAAATAATAACAATGGGCACATTTGCAATATCCAAATAATAAACATATAATTGTTATAAACAATTTTTTTTTTTTTAATTTTTTCTTTTTTGGGCTTATGCAACTTATAATGTGCTAATGTATTAAATATAAATTTATAAAGATTATATAATGGTAACAATGTATGCACAAACTATTTCTCCATCAAACAATATACGATGTTACAGCATTGTTACCATTATATAATCTTTATAAATTTATATTTAATACATTAGCACATTATAAGTTGCATAAGCCCAAAAAAGAAAAATTAAAAAAAAAAAAAAATTGTTTATAACAATTATATGTTTATTATTTGGATATTGCAAATGTGCCCATTGTTATTATTTTCGTGAGCTACCCCAAATTAAAAAAAAAAACGTCGAGATTGGCCGGAAAATAACGGAGATATGACGAATTTTTCTCGCTACCCCAATTTGAAACTCGTTTGATAAAAAATTCACCTGTCCCTTGAGCCAAACAAATTGAAGACGCTCTAAAATCACTAATTATTAAAAATTATATTTTGACCTCAAAAAGGGCCCGTTTTCAATAGGACTTGATGAATTCACAAAATTCAAGATCTTATTAACAACCAGTTTCAATTTTGGCCATAAATATTAATAAATAAACGTTTGGCGCATTAAACAATTTAAAAAATTATCTCGGCTCCTACATGTCCCAGAGCAACAATTTTTTTTTATAAATTTGTAGAAAAATACCAGCAACTCAAATATGAAAGATTTGTGCAGATACGTTCATTTGTTGTAAAGTTATTTGCAAAAAACGCTGCTCCGAAAAGTAGCAATGTTGTTAACGCCATTTTGACGGTCAAAATTATTGAAAATCGATACGCCCATAACAGATTCGTAAAATTGCCGTCTTGACGAAAAAAATGAGCTGTGGTTGAATTATTTTTGATAACGTTAATAGGTCAATTTTTCATTAAACATTTGGGACGTTTTTAATAAACAAATAGAATTTCTCGAAAAGTAATAAACATTTTAAAACGAAATTTTTTTTGTAAGTTGAGGGTAATGAGACACATATTCCACCAAAGTTTCAGAGTAAAAAATGCTTGAAATTTTCGAAAATTTCGATGGTTTTCGGCAATTATTTAAATAAATAATCAATGAAATGAAATCAACCGGGGCTTAAATTAACCGGTTTGGAATTACCTAGTAAACAGAAACATTCAAAAAAATTAATCCACTGCAGTCTTACTGTAAATTTTAAAAAAATCCAAATTTCATGATTTTTTCACATAAAAGTGACTTTTAAACAATGTTCTGTTTATTTGATTTGGGAGGAATCGCAGAGGTATATTCCTTATAACTATATACACCTGTTTTTACCTACGGCTATCTGAAACGAATTAGTTACACCGTTTTTTCTATTTCTGCAGGCCTATAGGTATCAAAATATTTTTCTAGATTGTCTGTCCATAAATTACATTCTAATGTGTTACTGGTGGTAAAAGTAGGCTTTTCCATATTTTCGGACAAAAAGTTTATTAACAAACTTATTACCTCATCAATGGCAAATTCAGAAATAAATTTTCTTAAGTGTTAATATTACCTAGACGTTTTGAAGTCATTATCTTTTCGTATATTCGATACACAATTGCCTTCAATTCAAGGTGAAGTACGGTATATGTATTTCTATTATCAAGGATTGACATATTGCATAGTAATATTTGAACAATTAGTAGAAGTAAAACTGTTTTGTTGTAGTTTTTCTGCGTCAGAAACATACATGAATAAATAATATAGATAACGTATATACCTACGATATTGACGATAATGTCAGTTTCAAATAAATTATGATTACGAAATTTTTTAAAATAACTTTCCTTTTTAACATATATTCGGAAAGTATACCTAGTTTTATATAATAATTTTTCATTACAGTTATATCTCGAGTTATATCTTGACCGATTAATAAGTGCAAGTGTTTAACTGTAACGGAAATAAAGTGTTTAAACAATTAATAACGATATACTTAATTAAAAATTTAATTTACTGTGTGTAGGTGACATAGAACCAAAACTGACATTACCATTACCTACTAAAAAACTTGATTTGTTGTTTTTTGTTATACAGGGTGTCCCGAAATTATCTAGAAAGATTTTGCCATCAGTTTCTACGTCCAAAAATAGTAAAAAAAGTTCCTATAAACATGGGTCCAGAAATGGCTCCTAAGGGGACTAGAGCCTTCTAAAGAAGAGCCGCTGATGCTGGTTTTTTGTAAATATTTTGGAAACTTTTTGTGAGAAAGCAATGAAATTTTCAGCGTTTGCCAATTCTTTTGTTCTCGATTCAAAAATGTAAAAATGATTCTAAAATTTAATTCAGAGGCGTAGTAATCGGAGGGGGCTAGGGGTGTTTATAGCCCCAACTTTTTTGTCTGTGGAATTTTTCACAATTTATCTGCAGAAAATGAAAATTTGAAGTTTTCTACCTAATAATGGTACCCTTGTCTAACTTCGATAGAATGCATGGTTTTCGAGTTAAATTGATTTGAAAATTTTGGTCCGCCCTATTAGTCGGTTTTTAAATTCATACTCTTTTACATTTTCACATAGTAGACTATTATTGACAGGTAATTAGACTATCACTTGGTTACCGAATACCGAATTTGAAATACCTACTCATAATTATTGTCAGGCATTTAAGTTGAATTCAAATAATTATTGCTGTAAAAATGGAACGATTTAACAATTTCAAATTTGTATTACCTGTCTAATAATAGTCTAATTACCTGTCAATAATAATAATAATAGTAATAATCTACTACGTGAAAATGTAAAAAATGTATGAATTTAAAAACCGACTAATGGGGCGGACTGCCCCAGCGGCATTACCATTGCAAAAACCAAAGATGAAATGCATATCTGCAAGTTCCTGATTGTTAAAGCGTTCCATTTTTTGCAGCAATAATTATTTAAATTCAACTTAAACGCCTGACACTTACGAGTAGGTATTTCAATACGGTTTCGGTAACCTAGTGATAGTCTAATTACCTGTCAATAATAGTCTACTATGTGAAAATGTAAAAGAGTATGAATTTAAAAACCAACTAATAGGGCGGACCAAAATTTTCAAATCAATTTAACTCGAAAACCATGCATTCTATCGAAGTTAGACAAGAGTACCATTATTAGGTAGAAAACTTCAAATTTTCATTTTCTGCAGATAAATTGTGAAAAATTCCACAGACAAAAAAGTTGGGGCTATAAACACCCCTAGCCCCCTCCGATTACTACGCCTCTGAATAAAATTTTAGAATCATTTTTACATTTTTGAATCGAGAACAAAAGAATTGGCAAACGCTGAAAATTTCATTGCTTTCTCACAAAAAGTTTCCAAAATATTTACAAAAAACCAGCATCAGCGGCTCTTCTTTAGATGGCTCTAGTCCCCTTAGGAGCCATTTTTGGACCCATGTTTATAGGAACTTTTTTTACTATTTTTGGACGTAGAAACTGATGGCAAAATCTTTCTAGCTAATTTCGGGACACCCTGTATAAAAATTTCGTGTTTCTCTATTCTTAAATAGAATTAAACAAGTTTAAACCCCTAAACAAAAACAGATTAAAAGAGTTAAACTTTTAAATAATTGTAATATTCAATTGTTTGCCTTATTTAAAAATATATATCTACCTTCTTCCACGTGAGTCCCATGTTTCAAATGATGAAGATGGGCGTAGTAGTGATGATGGTGCAAGATACATTCCAAATCAGTGCAATTCAACATTATTCCAACAAAACTGAACAAACAGGATAAACACACAAATTAAAAAACGCACGTATTCTTTGCACAAAATGATTCCTCTTATCCCATATTATACATTGTACACAATAAATAATTATTGCAACACTAAATTTATTATTAATTTCACCACAACTCAAACACAAAAAACTGTTTGAATAACAATACAGGTATTTACCAAAGTTGTTATTAATGCGATGTTATTGGTTCGTTGTCACTTTTAAAAATCTAGCGCATGTCTTATATGCTTTGTCTTCCTAATTATTGTCAATATAATTCAAATTTAATTTCTGAATAGTTTTCGTTTACCAGGTGAGATATTCATCTGAGCCGCACTAACAATAATTTGTCGAAGGCCAAGGTTCACAAAAACACTAAAATGATGGTGCTGCAGCGTTTAGTTCTCAGCAAGTTTCGAGACACTGTCTTGGTGAACATACACTGTCAAATGCCTCCATAATGTAGATAGAAGTCCGTAGTGGGTCACAGATAGGCTAGGTTAGGTCCACTAGTCACAGAAAACATTCGTTAGTCTCATGTACTATGGAATATAAAGTATACGCTTGAACGACTGTAGTGTAGCTCGAATCAGAAGAGATAGAAGGTTAGCAAACTAAGACATCGCTTAATGCATGGGGAATGTAATTTGCAAGGGGGGACAAAACTTTCTAGTGCAGCGGGGCCCCCCTACTTGCTGTCAACGCTAACAGGATGGTTTCCAGAAGGAAGTTGTTTATTAACAGGTTTATCGGCTAAGGTTGAATCATTTTCATTGCATTTTTTAAACATACTTAACACAAAAACAAAAGAATCACAGGAAACATTTTACTGATACATTGGGAGAAGTAAGTAATCACACAATTCATCGTACTTGACACATAGGTACTCTGTACTTTCACTAACATTTGTTTGTATACATATACATACCAAAGTTTACTAGTCCATACATATTTTTTAACACTATACATACACCCCGTACAATAATGTACAGGGTGTTCCACATAAGAGGCTCACTCGATCTCCTGGCTTTATTATTGGGCTAAAATGAAAAACCAAAATCCATTCTCATGTATTTTTTTTGAGGAATCCAATTTTAAGGTCGAATAAGCGGTCTAACCTCTAATATACGAGGTATTGTCAAAAAACTGATTTTAGAATTTTTTTCATCCTTTATACAGGGTGTTAAGAAAAAGTAGGTCATGCCTTTAACCACAGATTCTTTGGGCGAAAATAATGTGACTTTTATAATGTGATTTTTTATTTTGGAGCGTAGTTTTTTTTATACAGGGTGTTAAAGTTTACATTTTGAAAATTATTTTTATTAATAATACTGTTACTGGTTAAGATTTTTACCCGAATTTTTGCACAGACTTTCATCTTATACAGATACACTTTTTGTGTAATTTTGGTCAAAAAAGTCAAAGCGCAAACGGGAAAAAGGGGGGGGGTTGTGTTACCCATTAACCCCCCCAACTTTTTCATGCGTACGCCTATGGTCTCTAGATATTTATTTTTGGATTAAACACTTTTTTCCCCAATTTTTTTTACTCCTACAAAATTTTTATTTAGGACTTGATTAGCGAGATATTCCAGTAAATTCATAATCATTTTCAATATTTCAGTTTCGGAATTTATTGTTTTTACTATTGTTGTTCGTAGTAATCCTGGGTTTTCTTTAAATCGACTACTTTTAGACAAAAAATGCTAGAGACTTTTTTTGTTGTGCATAGTCAGAAAAGTTCAATAAAATAAAAATCTTAAAAAAAACTAGTGGCGTACACATTTTTGCTTAGGAAACCTAAATTAATACTTAGTTATCTATGCCACTGAGGTAGGTAAAATAAGCAAATAGAAACACTAATTTAAAGAAAATACTATAAAAAATAAAACATTGCTGTGTTTAAAATTAAACTTTTCATATTATTTACTTTAATTATTTATTAATTTTTGAATAATTTATCCAACGGGCGAATCCAGTTGTTGTACATATGGTAAATAAAGCAGACAGCAAAAATACAGAAAATACAATTATTACTAAAACAAAATATCAGGTAGAATACTAATTAATAACCACAATACGTATAACGTATTAAATTAGTGTTTCTATTTGCTTATTTTACCTACCTCAGTGGCATAGATAACTAAGTATTAATTTAGGTTTCCTAAGCAAAAATGTGTACGCCACTGTTTTTTTTTTAAAGATTTTTATTTTATTGAACTTTTCTGACTATGCACAACAAAAAAAGTCTCTAGCATTTTTTGTCTAAAAGTAGTCGATTTAAACCCAGGATTACTATGAACAACAATAGTAAAAACAATAAATTCCGAAACTGAAATATTGAAAATGATTCTGAATTTGCTGGAATATCTCGTTAATCAAGTCTTAAATCAAAATTTTGTAGGAGTAAAAAAAATTGGGGAAATAAGTGTTTAATCTAAAAATAAATATCTAGAGACCATAGGCGTACGCATGAAAAAGTTGGGGGGTTAATGGGTAACACAACCCCCCCCTTTTTCCCGTTTGCGCTTTGACTTTTTTGACCAAAATTACACAAAAAGTGTATCTGTATAAGATGAAAGTCTGTGCAAAAATTCGGGTAAAAATCTTAAACAGTAACAGAATTATGAATAAAAATAATTTTCAAAATGTAAACTTTAACACCCTGTATAAAAAAAACTACGCTCCAAAATAGAAAATCACATTATAAAAGTCACATTATTTTCGCCCAAAGAATCTGTGGTTAAAGGCATGACCTACTTTTTCCTTAACACCCTGTATTATTACGAAAATCGATATGGTATATTATTGTGGTAGTAAAGGCATATGCCAATCTAACTTCCGGTTTAGCCGGAAATCGCTAAAATCCGACAAAATTTTGGCGAAATAATTGAAAAGTAGCCAATCTCCTGATTTCAAAAAATATAAACATGTTCTATTTCTTTAGTTTCAAGCTTTCTGCGGGAATTTTTATAAGAGTACCTACTCTATAATTAGCTTATTTTATTACTTTATCGCATTTTGTTGCCAATGTCTCGAAAACTACTGAAGATGATGGACATGTGTTATATATTTTTGAAATCAGAAGATTAGCTACTTTTCAATTATTTCATAATTTAATTTCAATTTCAATTTATTTGTAGAATTAACTAATAGACAGGTTGTTGTCGGATGTTAGGTGTGTCAAAGTTGGTTTAAGATGTTCAGTTGTGTAAAAATTTACAGCAGTTGCAATTTAGCAAGCTTCGGTAAGACATTGAAAATGAATTTAGATTTCGATAGTCTAATATGATATTTACAAAATCTGCAAAATGTACAAGGGATAGAAATAAAGAAAAGTTTTAAAAATATTCAAACTTTTATTAAGGGCAGCAAGCGGAGTTCTGACTTGACACATTCGTATCGAATACGAAAGTTACGCTACAGTAACCGCGTTTAGTATTTGGATGGATGACCACAGAAAGAAGGACGTTTCCCCACTTCAAGTGGCTTGTATATCAGCTATATCGCAGGAGCAATACAACTGTAGGCGAGAGGTGTATTGAGGATATACTGTGGTGAAAGTGGGGTGAGAAATTTTATTTTATTTAATTATTTTTTTATTTTATTTTTACTCAATACTTCCTTCCACCTATCACACACAAAATTCTTTCCCAGCACACACTACACCTGTTTTAGATCTTGAAAAGAGAATGCGTGTGAAACTAGGAGGTTTTATTTACTAGGGTCTTTCTGATCCCTCTTTTATTTTAATTTTTCAGGGCCGTTAGATGAGTTCCTGGTGCCTTAGAAGAGACTTACCTTGCTCTCACTGGTTTACTTTTGTAATTAATGAAAATAGATTCTGCTTAATTTTATTTGTCTTAAATTGAACGGAAAAGTCCTATTTGAGCTAGCTGCTCCCTCTAGATAGTTAGGTTTGTACTAAGATGAATTAGAGACTGCTAATTGTAACTCACTGCGCCTAGATGGGGTTTACTTTAGTCTTTTATAGAGATTTTATAGTTCCATGAAAGAAAGATCAGATTCCATTGAACACATAATTCAATTTATTGAAGATTAACGACAAATAATCTTAATATCTAGTTAGAATAATCCTGCGATAACTTAATTTATTAAACGTGCAACAAAATTTGTTCACTGTGTGAACTATTATCAAATTCTTAAATTGTTAAAGCTTAATTAAACGTGAATTAGCGATCTACACTGGTAGAGTTCTATGCTCGTTGGGCATTTTCAGACAATGTTTTAGGTTGTCAAAGCTGAAATAATGGCTGTCTGTTGCCTGGTTATGTGGTTTTTACACTTTGTACATGAAAAGTTAGCCACTTCGGGTAAATTAAACTATATTTTTAAGTTAGGTAAGTACCTTGTATATTTCTTTCCTTGTTTGGATATTTTCCTCTGCTTCTGGGCCTCAATTTGTTTGTTTCTGTTTTGAAGTATGCTTGTAACGACTTTTCACTGGTTTTAGATTTGAATTTCTTAGTAATTAATTAGATATTTTTCATTTTTTCAGGAGCCACTCCGAAAACTTCTTCTCTCCTCGACTGTTTGTTTTTCGTCGACAAGGAGTTTTTAAGAAATTTGTGCATATTCCTTAGCAATCTAGACGGATGTCATTTCTGTGTCGTAAGTATTTTCTAAGTTTTTCCTCTTATTTATATATAATATCGTGAATTATGTTTCCTTTCAGCTTGTTGGAGCCAGGACCTTTCTCTTGATGCCCCATATATTATATTACGTTTGATGAAATTTTGATCCTCCGAACTTTGTACGTTCGCACACTGATTTTTATATTTCACTTTTTACACACTGTTTGACGTTTAGGTTTCACTTGTTTGTGTACAGATTAACTTATTCTACTTATATCCTATTACAAATTTGTCTTAAACTACATATTTGCATCGACTGCTGGTATCTGAACTTTTTTAATGTCTGTTTGAACTTTTAAATATCCCTTATTTTCATCATAGTACACAGTTGTAATTGGTTTGTTATTGACTCTTGTACATTATAAAACTATATTTGTGTAGGGTTTTAGTAAATTTATTGTATTTTAACTGTTTTTTAGGTGTTACGAGCCTCTCTCCGTGGATTATTTTCTACACGATGGCTGCAAGTACCTTTAAGAGCAAAACAAGTTTCCCAGGATTTGTATCATTTTAAGGTGACACTATTTGCTTCGTAAGTAAAATCTCTTGGGTCTCTTTGAAGTAGGAATTTTTACATTCATTTATTTAGGATTTTATTTTATTTTTTATTTTTCACGTGGGGTATACATGACAATACCATCCTACGGAGGGGATGTAAAGCAGTACGTCCCGTGTTTATTAAATTTCCAGGTTGGGGGTGCTCGTCTCCTGGGGGTCTATTCTTGAAACAAGGGAATGTGTTCCCATGATGGAATGACGTCATTCTCTCTGTAATAGGAAGTCAGCCAATAGTAAATGTCAATTTACGTCATTCCTTCATGGGAACACACTCCCTAGTTTCAAGAATAGACCCCTGGCGTCTGTGATTGGCCTTGGTAGCGGAAATAGGCTGACGTTAAATAAATGACTAAACAAAATTTTATTAAGCTGAGTTACAACGTAAAAACCATGACAAAAAACGTCTAATAATTTTCGCAGCTAAAGCTGCGAAATTTCCAAGCATCAGACAAATCGCTACTGGACCCCCATATTACCATTACACCTTACATTTAGCGTTAATTGCAAAGGAGATATGAACGAAATAAGAAACGCACATCGTTTTAGCAAATTACGATATTGTACGGGAGTTGATTAGAACTGTTTTAATCATCTCCCGATGATTCCAACTTTGTTGGCGAAAGTGCTTTGGTGTGTGTGGAAAACTACCAAGTGCAAATTCTACACCAAAGGTTCCAACCCCTCTTCAGGAATGGCGGTTATTTAGTCTCAGAACTATAGGGGTGGTTTTCACCCACTTAGGGGCAAGGTCAATTATTTTTCCTATTAGGGGATGAGTTTTATGTCTCAAAATTTAACAATCTGCTAAGAAAGTCCTAATTTCTCAAAATAAACAAAAAATTATTAATTCATCCAAGTTACCCCTTTTGTATCGGCCACATTGCGCCCTGCAACATAAAATTTTTTATTTTTGACTTCACATTCGTGATCAGCGACTGCAAACACATAAATAATATAAGTTTCAATAATTTATTATCAGTACCTACTTGGTTAATTATTGATTTTTAGGGGTGGATTTTACCATAATAGTTTTTCTGATTAAGATATAAGTTTCGTGTCCTAAAATATAAGAATTTGCAAAGAAAAAGTACTACTTGCTCAAAACAAACAAAATATGTTTTCCATTGCACCCCTATTATATCGGCCATATTAGGGGTGCATTCGCGAATCCTAAAATTCTGACTTGAGATTTGTAATCAGCAACCTCAAACACATACACGTGCATTTTTTTAATAACTAACTCTTAATATTTGAGTCAGTAGTCAGTATTAAATTTAGAGCTTTAGGGGTGGTTTTCACCCTCTTAGGGGTAAAAGCACATTTATTCCTTTTTAACATGTGATGGCGGCTATTTATTACGGTGTTTCTTTTTCAATATACTTACGTAATCTTTTTATTTCTACGGAAATCTCGGGCGCCAGTCCTTCAGTTTTTAAGTGCGAAGAACTACACTGTTTTTTTGGCTCTCCTAATTGGGAGAACAACCCTGAGTAGCGAAACAGCTGGTGATATGGAATTGCCAGGGGTCGGAGCTGGAGATCTATCTATAATGGATTTCGATCATGCTGCTTAAACGGGTTAATCAGAAATAAATGACAGAAATAATAACTCGTGAATTTTTCCTCTTTAAAATAACGTGTTTATTCAGTAATAATGATGAACAAATTAATTTACTCTAAAACCTCCACGACTATACAGTCGAGTATGTATAAAACTATTTTTAAAATGATTAAAAATCAAGCAAGCTGGCAATCAAGTCTTTACGCGATTTTACGGCGGAATTTTCGGATACGTGAGATTAATAAATTACTGTGTACGACAAGCAAACGGACCTTTCCACTAGGATGGATTATAAACGGCGGGCAATCCGTTAGCTATAGATATTTACGTCTTTTACTGATATTTGAAAATACGGCGAACTACTGCCACAAACGTAGAGCTATTTTTGGACTGACTATTTTATTTACAGCTAATTTTTCTGGTCACCCTGATGCATTGACACATCACAGATCACCCGAACGAGAAAATCTAATCAGTGGATGCACATTTAGGAATGACTTTTCTAATTACAGTGGGTTTTCCAGAAACCCTTGTACATGATAACCTATCAGATCACCCGAGCGAGAAAATATGATCAGTTGGTGCACAATTTTTCAAATAATAACACGAATCAACCAACGGAGGTATTATGAATTAGCTCTAGTTTACTTTGGTAGCAAAATACGGCGATACTCACGGACAATAAGACCTCTCAATATCTATACTTAACTGAAGGCAGTACCTACTGAATGTAGCAGGTCACGATGAATTCTTACCAATGTGATATTCAAAGAAATTTACTATTAAAACTCGGAGCGGCGGTACGGAAATAATGACGGCTTCGGATGGATCTTTAACTGCTGGCGGTAGATTGGATCTGATGCAACTATTTCGGAATGAACCTGAACTGCTGCCGGTTTTCTCGGAATGGAGAATGAGAGCGAAGTGACCATTCCTCTCCCTTTTGTAACCTTTATGACGTAGCTAGGTCGCGTGATAGAGGGGCGGTCACCGACTTGAAACGACGGACTCGGATGCACAACCCAGCGTAACTTGCAGAGGTGCAGCGGATTATGCAATTTGGTGCATCAACTCAGAACGTATCTAACCGGGAATGAGTTACTTGTAATTTCTATACTATGTTGCAAAAAGAAACGGGTTAAAACGGATACGGATTAACATTTTTAGTAACGAATGATTTTTATTTCCGACTCGGCCATTATTTATAATAATTCTCGGATTTTGCTTATACGGTGGATTGTCGAAAATTAATCAATTAATTACTGAACTGCTTGTTTGCCAGCGGACTTTTTAACAACTCATTAATAACTTAACTAGAACAGAACTTACTAAAACAGCGGCAGGGTGTACCCAAGTGACGGTAATATTTAAAGTACAAATGAGCATTCCTTGATTGGAAAAATCACTTCGTTACAAACATTTGAAGTTAATACCCTAAAATTTAGGAATCCGCAAAAAAAAAATTTCAAGCAGCTATAGAATTAAGTCGAAGTTTGGGTACTTTTTGGCACCAAGTGCCTGTATTATTAAAAGATTATCAAGTCATTTAAAAAAAAAAATAATTTGATCATATTTAATAGTGAATAATGATATTTGAATGAATTATTTCTATAATTTAACTAAAAATTATTTTTCAATAAAATATTCGCCATCATGCATCAAATCAATCCAGTTCCCAATATTTTGTACACGACTCACGAGTCTGACCGATCGTTTCCTTATGTAGTGTTTTGAAATGAAGGCACGGTTTATGTGTAGCCAAAAGGTGCATGGCTGCTAGGTAATTACTAAACCAGCGACAAAATTAGTACAGGCGATATAGAAAATAGGAATCAATATACCGTACTATTTAAAAGTGTGAACCTGTTGTACATGGTGTCCCACGTAAGAGGCTCACTCGATCCCCTGTATATTTTTATGAGAAATCTAATTATAAGGTCGAATAAGCGATTGAATCTCTAATATACGAGGTATTGTCAAAAAACTGACTTTACAAATTTTTTTCACCTGTAGGTATATTATTAGGGAAATCGATGGCGTATTATTGTGGTTCTAAGAGCATATGCCATTCATATATCGGTTTAGCCGAAAATAGCTAACATCCGACAAAATTTTGACGACAACCTGTATATTATGAAATAATTGAAAAGTAGTCAGTCTCCTGATTTCAAAAATATGTAACACATGTCCATTTCCTTTATAGTTTTCTTTTTCTTTAGTTTCATGTGCGTGGATTTTTAGAAAACTATTAGAATTAGCTAATTTTATTACTTTATCGCATCTTTTTTCTGGAAAACTACTAAAGATAATGGACATGTGTTATACGGGTGAGTCACCAAGGACGCCTCCGTCGATATTTCCTTTAATATTTATTATACAGAAAAAAGTTTCAAATAAAAGTTGTAGGAGATCAAGAGTACCATATTTTAAAATTATTTCTAATCATACATGGTGTTTGATATTAGAGTGGCATATCAAAAGTATGTTTTTTTTAATGGGACACCCTATATATTTTTGCAAATTTTTATTCCTTCTTTCATTACCTTTTCGAATATATCTGGTATTTGAAATTCCGTTGCGGCGTTGTCGAATTATTCAACTTTTTTCAGAAAAATTGTCACTTGCAGACGTCACTAACGAATTCTGCATGAGCGGTATTCTCACAGATTAAGCAAACTTTTTTTGTTAAGTGTTAAGCAATGCCATGTTCTAGCCTCCAGATATTTTAAAGTTGAAATTATTTGTACAGGGTGTTTATTACGATGATACAAAAATGGCTAACTTTAATCTATCATAATTTCATTTTTTTAAATGGAACACCCCGTATATTTTTACATATTTGGATAGAGTTTTTGTCGCTCTACAATTTTTATTAACCTATGGTTATACCTAAAACCAACGGTTTCCAGTGAAACTGCATTCTAATAAAAACATCAGGTAATTTCTAGAAATTCGAATATTATAGTAGGCATTGGCACGTGTTTTTTTTTGTTTTTGCAAGAAGGAACTATGAGCATTATTGTTTCAATTAATGTAAGTTTCATCTCTTATAAATGAAAAGAAAGTTTGGCTTATTATTCTACATTTAAATACTTGAACTGTGTGAATTTTCCAAACATCTAGATGACATTTATCACTGACATTTTATTTTGTTTGTAACAAATTTGAAACGCTTTTAATTTGTAGACTTTATTGTTACGTTAATTTCTACTTAAATTAGTATTTAAAATGAATTTTTCTAAGCAAGATAGAATTAATATGATTTACTGTATCGGGGAGAGTTATGGTAATTTTTTGTTGGCCTTTAGATTGTATGGTCAAAAATTTCTACGAATTTCTACGAGGTTTAGCACAACAGAAAATGTGTTTTCTTCATTTACGACTGGTTTAATTCACTTCGGCTTCTTAAACATAACTTTTCCGCTTTCATCGAATTTAGTTTTTAATTTAGTAAAAGCGCGATAATTCGGATGTCTTTGGTCTGGATATTTTTGACCATACAATCTAGAGGCCAACAAACAATTACCATAACTCTCCCCGATACAGTAAACCATATTATTTCTTTCTTGCTTAGAAAAATTCATTTTAAATACTAATTTAAGTAGAAATTAACGTAACAATAAAGTCTACAAATTAAAAGCGTTTCAAATTTGTTACAAACAAATGTCAGTGATAAATGCCATCTAGATATTTGAAAAATTCACACAGTTCAAGTATTTAAATGTAGAATAATACGACAACTTTCTTTTCATTTATAAGAGATGAAACTTACATTAAATGAAACAATAATGCTCATAGTTTCTTCTTGCAAAAAAAAAACACGTGCCAATGCCTCCTATGATATTCGAATTTCTAGAAATTACCTGATGTTTTTATTAGAATGCAGTTTCACTGGAAACCGTTGGTTTTAGGTATAACCATAGGTTAATAAAAATTGTAGAGCGACAAAAACTCTATCCAAATATGTAAAAATATACGGGGTGTTCCATTTAAAAAAATGAAGATATGATAGATTAAAGTTAGCCATTTTTGTATCATCGTAATAAACACCCTGTACAAATAATTTCAACTTTAAAATATCTGGAGGCTAGGACATGGCATTGCTTAACACTTAACAAAAAAAGTTTGCTTAATCTGTGAAAATACCGCTGATGCAGAATTCATTAGTGAGGTCTGCAAGTGACAATTTTTCTGAAAAAAGTTGAATAATTCGACAACGTTGCAATGGAATTTCAAAAACCAGATATATTCGAAAAGGTAATGAAAGAAGGAATAAAAATTTTCAAAAATATATAGGGTGTCCCATTTAAAAAAACATACTTTTGATATGCCACCCTAATATCAAACACCATGTATGATTAGAAATAATTTTAAAATATGGTACTCTTGGTCTCCTACAACTTTTATTTTAAACTTTTTTCTGTGTAATAAGTATTAAAGGAGTTATCGACCGAGGCGCCCTTGGTGACTCACCCTGTATATTTTTGAAATCAGGATCAGGAGATTGGCTACTTTTTAATTATTTCATAATATATAGGTTGTCGCCAAAATTTTGTTAGCTATTTCCGGCTAAACCGTAAGTTTGATATATGAATAGTATATGCCTTTATATCCACAATAATATACCATATTGATTTCCGTAATAATATACTTGGTGAAAAAAATTTAAAAAAATGGTTTTTTGTCAATACCTCGTATATTAGAGGTTCTATCGTTTATTGGACCCTCTATTCCTCATAAAAAATACATGAGACGAGATTTTGGTTTTTCATTTTAGCCCAATAATAAAGTCAGGAAATCGGTGAGACACCCTGTACATATATCGGTAAATATTCATGTACCAGAAGGTATTTGAACAAAACTTTAACATTTTTTACCACAGTAACCTATTCTTTTGTCATAGTAATGACAAGTACGGCGCTACGACATTTTTGATAGCAACATACCAAATTTTTCTTCACAATGGCATAATGATTTTATATTTTATTAAGAAAATGTGAAAACATTTTAAGAAATATCAAAACGAAAATAACTTTATTACTTTTACTGGCAGAAGTAATTTCCACTTGCTTATCTCTTTCGAGTAAAAAACAAATTGATAATAAAGTTAATTTCGCTCTGATATTTCTCAAGGTATAATTAATTAATATTAATATTTTCTAATAAAAGTGTGATAAAATAATTATGCCATTATAAAGGAAAAACAATTAACTTTCAAATGATACTAAATATGACATATTTCCATTTTGAAAAATGCCGATGGTGAGTTAAAAATGAGAATCAACCTCTGTTATTATGACGTCAGAACTACAAAGTTACTGCATCATAACGTCGTAGTTATTTTAACATTTTTATTGGTATTATAAATATGTGCCAGTTTTCTACACTTCGTTAGAACTAAAAAATTACACCTTCTTTACGTGTGTTTAATGCACACGTAAAGAAGGTGTAATTTTTTAGTTCTAAATATTACAAATTCTTCAAATCTTTATTTTGTATTACAATATAATAATATTGCGTATACTAGGCAGGGACCACAGATTTATCAAAAGCTTATTAGGTAGTCTGAGCATATACCGTAAGGCGTTGAGCACTAAGCGGCTAGGAAAATCCTATGTATTTATGTACAGGGTGTCAACTCTAATTTTGCCTTATTTGTGAAGATATTTTAAAATTTTAAAATGTAGCCTTATCAGACATTTACCGAATTTTATTTTTCAAATATAATATTCAAAATTACTTAGCGCCAATATATACAGGGTGGTGAAAAAAAAGTTGATTTTTTTAAATGGAATACCCTGTATATTTCTTGACAGGGTTGTAGTACTCTTTGAGCTGATTTCAAAAATGTATAACTCCCTAGAGTTTAGATAAAATTCGGTCGAGATATTCAAGGATAAACTTGAGAAATATTTGTTTTCACACTTTCGAGGTGGCTTGGGATTCTGACTTAATTGTTGACTTTTAGCTGTCAAAATATGTTCGTTAGCAATAAATATCAAATACTTAAAGATCTCTCTAAAATCAAACATGTATTTTATTAACAAAGAAAAGATTTTTAATAAAATATAAAAATAACAATTAACAGAAAAATAAACGTCACATAATTTAAGAAAATACGAAACAAAAACCACCAAGATTTACTCGAAATTTATTAAGTTGAATTGCAATTGCAAAATTGCAACCACTATCTGATAAAGAATGTAAAACAACCTCTCTATGCTAAATTTCAAAGAGCTATCTTTTGTTAGTATAGAGTTATGGCCAATTTTTCTAAAAAAAATTCCATCTTTAACACCCTGTAGATCTTAAACGAAGCAGAATTCGACAAAAGTTCATAGGACAAAATGTCTTTATTTTACGCTGAACTAGCTCCTGCTATTATAAACTGGACCACCCTGTATACAGTGCGTCGCACTTAAGAGTGAAACATCCTTATGACTTTTCATTTGAACCAAATTTTACTCAATGATAGATCCCATTAAGATCAACTCATGGCAAGAAAACCATTCGCCCCCGATTTCGCCCCCTACTAATGCAAAGCCGCACCTCCGATACGAAAATAAACGCAAAAAATCAAGAAAACATATTAGGCATTTTTTTATCGGAAAATTTTACTAATTTTAAGGCAGAAAATATAATTTTAAAATATCAATTATCATTCGTATTTAGTTGCAGTCTTTTTTTTAGTTTTCTTTTTTAAAAAAAAATAAAATATTACAATACAATAACCCATTAAAATTAAATTTTCAGGCAAACAAAATATTAATATTTTTTAATTTTGATTAAATTTTGGACTTAAGATTTTTAAACAATTCTGAACAACTTTCATTAATAAAATTTTCGATAAAAAAATGTATTTTTGATTTTCCCCGTTTATTTTGATATCGTAGGTGACTTTGCATTAGTAAAGGCAAATAGCTTTTGGGCCATAAGTTGATCCTAATGCGCTCTATCTTTGAGTGAAATTTGGTTTAAATCGGATAAAAATGAAAAAAGTTAAAAGGGTGTTTCACTCTTAAGTGCGACACACTGTAGAAGATTAAACACAAATTATGGAAGCAAATAACGTTGAACATGAAAATGATAAACAATACGTACGCACTATATTTAGTAAATGATCCTACATTTATTAAATATTATATTAAGTAATAATATGTTTATTAAACAACAGTTACTCCAACAGTAAATTATTATAAATATTAAGCGATACACTAATTTAAAAATCAATTTTTATTAAAGACAAAATTAAAATTACAATTTGGACAATTATTAAGTTCATAATTTACAAGAAGCCAATAAATAGAAGGCGATGATGATGATGCTAAACATTTTAAATTTAGAAATCCTAGATTTATTTATTTAATACGATATCCAACATATACTTAATAAACGTCACTTTTTGTCGTATAAATGATTTCTTTCCACTTTTGATTTCACTAAAAGTGAAACTACTTTTCAAATGAAACATCCCAAACATACATCACTGCATTTTTGAATTATGCATAATCCAATGATAAGTAATATTGCAAATGTCAATATTTATTTTAATTTAATTCTTAGTTTTCTATTTAAGTGTGTCTTGACTGTTCTGTTTTATTTTAAATGTATAATGCTAGAAAAAATAAGGAATTTATTCAAATGCCTTATTAAAATGTGCGATAAATGTAGCTGAGAGAAGATAAGAAAATACAATTTTATCATCGTGCACTTATGTGTTATGTGCCATTTTAAAATTTTAAAATATTTCATTTAAACAGAGTGTCTCAGATATGAGTGCATAAAAAGATAACACATATTCCCGACGTCAAAATAAATCGATAAGACCAAACTGACCTATGTACCAAAATGCTTCCTATATAAGGGAATTACAGGGCCCTAAAAGTGGAGCTGTAACATCGTATATTGTTTGATGGAGAAATAGTTTGTGCATACATTGTTACCATTATATAATCTTTATAAATTTATATTTAATACATTAGCACATTATAAATTGCATAAGCGCAAAAAAGAAAAAATAAAGAAAAAATCGTTTATAACAATTATTTGTTTATTATTTGAATATTGCAAATGTGCCCATTGTTATTATTTTCGTGAGCTACCCCAAATTTAAAAAAAAAAACGTCGAAATTGGCCGGAAAATAACGGAGATATGACGAATTTTTCTCGCTACCCCAATTTGAAAATCGTTTGATAAAAAATTCACCTGTCCCTTGAGCCAAACAAATTGAAGACGCTCTAAAATCACTAATTATTAAAAATTATATTTTGACCTCAAAAAGGGCCCGTTTACAATAGGACTTGATGAATTCACAAAATTCAAGATCTTATTAACAACCAGTTTCAATTTTGGCCATAAATATTAATAAATAAACGTTTGGCGCATTAAACAATTTAAAAAATTATCTCGGCTCTTACATGTCCCAGAGCAACAATTTTTTTTTATAAATTTGTAGAAAAATACCAGCAACTCAAATATGAAAGATTTGTGCAGATAGGTCATTTGTTGTAAAGTTATTTGAAAAAAACGCTGCTCCGAAAAGTAGCAATGTTGTTAACGCCATTTTGACGGTCAAAATTATTGAAAATCGATACGCCCATAACAGATTCGTAAAACTGACGTCTTGGCGAAAAAAATGAGCTGTGGTTGAATTATTTTTGATAACGTTAATAGGTCAATTTTTCATTAAACATTTGGGACGTTTTTAATAAACAAATAGAATTTCTCGAAAACTAATAAACATTTTAAAACGAAATTTTTTTTGTAAGTTGAGGGTAATGAGACACATATTCCACCAAAGTTTCAAGAGTCTAGCGTTTTTCCTTTGAGAGTAAATAATGCTTGAAATTTTCGAAAATTTCGATGGTTTTCGGCAATTATTTAAATAAATAATCAATGAAATGAAATCAACCAGGACTTAAATTAACCGATTTGGAATTACCTAGTAAACAGAAACATTCAAAAAAATTAATCTACTGTAATTTTTAAAAAACTCCAAATTTCATGATTTTTTCACATAAAAGTGACGTTTAAACAATGTTCTGTTTATTTGATTTGGGAGGTATCGCAGAGGTATATTCCTTATAACTAAATACACCTGTTTTTACCTGTGGCTATCTGAAACGAATTAGTTACACCGTTTTTTCTATTTCTGCAGGCCATGCACTTTTTGTTTTTCAGATAAATACATTTACAGCTCATACCAAGAGTTGGGGAAAATTAATTCAAGAGTTAGAAGCAATGAATAGTGTCGGAAAGTTAGTAAATTTAACCATAAAAAATAATAGACTGATTTTTTAAAAACATGTTCATATTCGAATTAATGTAAAAATAATTAATAAATAAAACCCAGTATCCCTTGGAAAAATAATTGCAATCAACATTGTAATCCAAACGCTATTATTAAATTGTACACTCGTAAAAAAATACAAAAAAAATGCCAGGTTATTTAAACTTCTATTAAATATTACAAACAATAAATTTATTAAAGAGTCAAGAAAACAAATAATACTATTTTTATTTTATAAATTGATTGTAATATTTAATAGGAGTTTAAATAACCTGGCATTTTTCTGTAATTTTTTTACGAGTGTACAATTTAATAATAGCGTTTGGATTACAATGTTGCTTGCAATTATTTTTCCAAGGCATGCTGGATTTTATAAATTATTTTTACATTAATTCGAATATCAACATGGTTTTAAAAAATCAGCCCATTTTGGTGACATATGTGAAAAGAGAATTATTTTCTCTAACTAATGGTGTAAAAATCCAATATGGTGGCCATAAGAAAAAAAAGTAGACTATCGTTGCTCAAAATCTAGAAGGCTTAGAAAATTTCTATCAACGCCATTCAATTGGTAGTGGTCAAAAATATAACCTTGACAAATTTTACTAAATTCGCATGAATGGTATAGAAGATATTAATTTTGTTTTGAAATTACGATTCTCTATATCTTATAGTTTCCGAGATACCAATGGTGGGCATCGACAAATTCACCACCGTGTATAACACTCTTAACTGGAATTTGCTACTTATCCATTCCATACAGACTGTACAGAAAACAGCAAATTTACATAAGGAAGTAGAAAGAAGTATTTTTCTACCACCGTGCGTAAAGTACTAACTTTACACACTCTAGTGCGTAAAGTTAAACTTTATTCCATAAAGTTTTTTTACTTATGCGTACGCTAGTGCGTAAACAGTAAAAAATTGCATATTAGAGCGCCTATAATAATCATATCTTATTTAAAAAAAAGTTAAATATACAGAGGTATTTAATTTTATGTAGCTCATTAATTTATTATCACGGTATACTATTATAAAATTACCTATTATTCAGTATTCTCTAATAATAAGGCTTGAATTTTTTATAATTTTGAAATATTATTTAGTATATTCTTAAGACTTTGATTGGTTTCATTCATTTAAAATTAAGTAGATTAAAGCGATATTGATAATATTAAATGACCTATTAAGTTTTGACGTAATAGGTAAGTTTTGACATTTTGAAGTTCGTTTTATTTTACTATTTTAGTAACTTTTTCGGTAGTAGCAATTTAGTCGGGAATCAGGAGTCGCAAATTCGTTCATATAGGGGGTGAACTCAAAGATATAGTTTTGAAAAAAATGGTACCTTATCTAGAATAATCTTGCGGTTCTAAATGTGAAGGGCGCCATTCTGTCCACGATTGCAAAAAAACGTAAAAAAAAAAATTTCGAAATTTTTTGTATTACTGAAAATTGATTAATTTTATGTTTACACCTCGTTTCTGGGCTTATTTTTTAATATTTCTTAATGGTTTTCAAACCAATCAAAAGCTTGTTATTTCTAGATCCATATGCTACCAAACTATACTCGAAAATATTGTTAACAAATGCTGCAGAATTTGTTTAAACAAAGCGTCCCCGAAAAGTGTAGTGCAAATTTCAGTATCGGGACATTTTTAAAACTATTACAGATAGATGCATACATCTATGATATGAAATATGCAAAAAAGAATGGAGCAATTTTTAGTCAAAGAATTATCTACATTGCTTTAATGTTATAAAAGATACGAATTTTTTTGCACGGCGGCATTGCGTTGTTGCGCTGAATAATTGTAACATACCTATCTCGCGCGCTCTAACCGAATGAGTACCTGCCTAGACACTAAGGCCACGGTATCTCTAAGGCCGCACTAAGGCGTTGATATATGAAATTTACCACCAACCGAGGATTCTTTTTATCAACAAATTTTAAGAGCCGCGTATCAAATAATTGTTTGGAAAAATGCGACTGAGGTAAATCCAGAAATTCCCAATCCAAATGATTTTGGTTAAGAGTTGAAGAATAATGTATATATCCCTAAATTAATAATTATAAATGGTCGTCCATAATAGGTTGCTATTGTGAGGGTAAATGTGTTTTTCGTATTTTGACCCATAATATGGTATTCTACTAAATTCAAAATCGTTTAATAAAGTGGCACTTTACCACATGAAAATGTCACTTTATTGTTATAGTAATGTCAGTGTTAATAAAAAACAGTTTGACAGAAAGTATTTCATATACCTTCTCGTATTTTTCCTTGGATTTTAAAGGAAGTATGCTCGAAGTTGCTTCTCGAACGGCATTTAAAATGTCTTCAGAATAATTTTCTAAATTGTGTTTCAGTAGCCAGATTCATTATTATAATTAATATACATATAACTTAAAATCAATTCGATTCACAAAAATTATACTTAACTGTTATTATACAGGGTGATTCATAACTAATGGTACACAGACCAACAGCAGATTTCGAACGTAAAAATATTGCGATTTAGCCAAACTTACCTTAGTCCAAAAGTTAATGGTAACCAAGATACAGGGTGTCAATAAAACTTATTTTTTAATTTTCTCTTGCAATTTAATGAATTTTTGTATTTTTCTTGTAAAAATCTATAAGTGGGGGTTATTTGGGGTGAGCAATCATAATACACCTTCAATTTTGGTATAACTCCTAGAGGGCGCTACGTACGCTGCGTTTAATGTGTAAAAAAGGTCGTAACTTTTTACCCGCACCCATACGGCAGATTTCGCTTAAAAATTATTATCTTCTATCATTTCTTAATAAAAAAGGTATACTTGTTTTAAGTCTCTAAATACAACAGATTTTCAGAAAAGTGCAAATCAAAAATTCCATGCAAATTCACTATGAGATGTGAAAAATTATTTTTATTATTTTGGCGGCAAAATTCGACAATTTTTCGTTGAAAATGTAGTTTTCTCTTATGTAGTTAATCCCGTTTAAGTGGTTATTGGCGTTAAACAATTTCTCAAAATTTCAGACATTACAACAAAGTAGGCATAAATAATTTTATTCCATGGTAAACAAGGCATCACAAAATATAATAATAACAACAACATATAACAACAAATACTACAATAAATATTCAACTTGATCACTTCTCTCTTTTCAGAATTCGAAAAAAATATGTGGCGATCAGTTTTTAGGTATTAAAAAAAATTTAGAAAGAAATAAAAAACACAACACTTCTACAACAATTAATTAATGTTTAAAAGATTGGTTGTTTGACAGGTACTTTTTGTTTTTATGCATGCTTGATAAATATTTATCTTTATTTACTCTGATAATGCTGTATCTCAACGCCTACTTTTAAAAATAATTTTTTACAGTGCATAATGAATACACACAGAATTTTTGATTTGCACTTTTCTCAAAAACTGTTGTATTTAGAGACTTGAAACAAGTATACATTTTATTAGGAAATGATAGAAGATAGAAGAATGAAATTAATAAGTGAAAAAAGTTACGGTCATCTTTACACATTAAACGCAGCATACGTAGCGTCCTCTAGGAGTTATACCAAAATTGAAGGTGTATTATGATTTCACACACCAAATAATCCCCACTCATAAATTTTCACAAGAAAAATATGAAAATTCATTACTTTACAAAAGAAAATTAAAAAATAAATTTTAACTTTGACACCCTGTATCTTGGTTATTATTAACTTTTGGACTAAGGCAAGTTTGGCCAAATCGCAATATTTTTACGTTCGAAATCTGCTGCTGGTCTGTGTACCATTACTTATGAATCACCCTGTATAAATAAACAAAGCCGTGTCAGTTACTATGGTTACGGAAACAAGTACCTACTATGACTTTTTTAAATTTAAAACTTTGTAATGCTTTTATATCGATCACTATTTGCTTATAATTAATTAACTAACACAAAATGTGAAAAAATAGTATAAACAAATCTTGTAAGAAAAGCAGTTTTACTAAACTCATATACCTAGTTTTTGAGTTACTCGCTCGCTGCGCTCGCTCGTACTCAAACACTATATTCGTTTAGTAAAACTTTGCTCTTCTAAACTTGTTTAATGTACTAATATTAGGTGTTAATTCAGATTATTAGACACGCATAATGTATTGTATATTACTTCTATATTGTCATTTTTCTAAGCCCACCCAAGTAGTACATTTAAGTTCATTTAGTTGTTTTCTTACATACCTCTTACCTACCTGAATATTTTAAGTTGTTATAATAATTTTTGTTCCCAAGTAAATTAATCTTTAAATGTCTCTGTTTTATTGTCCATGTTAAAATGATAATATTTACGAAAAAGTAATAGGTACACTAAGAAAGCATTGTAAAGGTTTTGTAAACACAGTGTATATCGTCAATAGTCACTGATCGTCAATAGTCACTGATCGCGCGATGCGCTGACGTGAGTGACTGGATATTGCACACACTTAAAACGGTAGCGAAAACAACGGAGCGCTGTACAAAAATAATCATATTTCTTATGAGGATAGAGCAAGGCAGATATTTCTTTGACTAAAAATTGCTCCATTCTTTTCTGCATATTTCGTATCATAGAAGTATGCATCTATCTGTAATAGTTTTCAAAATCACTCAATGCTGAAATTTACATTGCACTTTTCTGACACGCATTGTTTAAACAATTTATGTAGCATTTGTTAATAAAAATTTCGAGAATAACTTAACAACACCTGAATCTAGAAAGAACAAACTTTCAATTGCTTTGAAAATCATTAAGAAATATTAAAAAATAAGCCTGGGAATGCGGTATAAAGACAAAACTAATAAATTTTCAGTAATCTAAAAAATTTATTTTTTTTTTACGCCTTTTTGCAATTGCGAACAAAATGGCGCCCTCTATATTTAGATGCGCAAGGTCATTCCGGACAATGTACATATTTTTTCAAAACTATATCTTCGAGTGGTGGGTGTGACTTTTTAGGAGCGTCTTTCGAGATGCTAGATTCCTGACTAATTCGTGCGTAAAGTGACCTTTTTTCACTCATGGGAAATTCCCATTCTTGAATAAAGGTCATATTACTCGCCTGTTGCGTAAATAACTATTTTACTCAATTCGTTGCTATGCAGTTAGTACTATAGTAACAGTGATATTTACCTTTACTTACCTTTACGGCTATCATGACGACTTCAGTTTGAACAACACAAAAATATAATTATTTACTAAATTTTACAAAACAATTTTATTAAGCACGAGAACTAAATCCTTGCACTGATCACATTAATATTTATTGTTTCTGTTTTGAGCGTACCAATTCGTACACTCATACTACTACAACTGACAACTGTAAAAGGGAATCTCTAGTCTTCCTTCTAGTATCTATACAACAAAAAAAATGTGATTTCTTTTGTAGACTGGCGAATGGCCTAGGTTGTTGTTGCCGCTATTTTACAACCAGATACCTATTCAGTATTCATCGTGATAGATAGAACTGAAACAAATCTATAAAGTTATAATTTTATGGTAGGTACATATTTCCTATTTGTCAAAAGTAAGGGATACATAAATATATTAACTAACGTATATTTGTACGTACTTTTTGAAAATTTGTTATTTTTGAGCATAATACAAATTATAGCACAGTTTGTGAATCAAGGTCACTAACCCATAGAAAATATATGTGGTGTAATGCATAAAATCCATTACAAATTGATAAAAGTAATAACAAATTACACAGGTACACGAAGAAAGTGATCTGTAACAGGGGTACTTCGATGTATTTTGGCCTACTGAATATGAATCCAATGTCGGTTTAGCTCTATCACACACCAGTTTTGAGAAAATTACCAATAATATTCGGGAACCCCGAAAAATGTAAAATTTAGGCGATTAGTTTGTCACGAAGCGACGAGGATGTCACTGAGTACTGGAGTTAATTTTAACCACATGATCACGGGGAGGGAGAATCCGAAGCATATTGCTAGGAGGTGGGGGTATATAATAATGGACCCGGGGGAGGTATAATGGGCCATACTGCGGAAGTGGAAGTTTTCCAAATTATAATTTTGAATTAATCCTTAAATATACTAGGTCAAGCCATCCACTGGAATTACGGCTGTAAACTGATCCATGTAGGTCCCCCTCAATCTATAGTACATATTTTCATTTGTACACTTCAATAATACACTTCTCCAGATTTTCGAAATAATCATATATTGCATTCCGGGACACACCCGCTCGGAATGGTCAGTTCTGGGTGATGTTTAATAAAATATGTGAACCAGTCATTACCTGGTTTATTATAAAATTAAACGAACTTACCTTAAAGGACGGTTCCACAGTCACCGGTTATCTGCTGGTTACGGAATAACCGATAGTTATCGCCAAAAAAGTATTTGGTTTACTGTCAAAGTTTTGGTTAACTATAGCTAAAAGTTACCAGAAGATGAAGTGGTAGTTACCTACAGGTTTCAAGTTAACCAAAGCTATTTAACCTCTCACATTTTATAGGTGTTATGTGCTAACAAACATTCGTATTCTTTTTAAATCTTTTTGATCCTGTAGTGTAAATATTTATAGCAGTGACGAGGAGGCAAGAAGAGCAATATTTCGGGAAAAAGCAAACTTATTCTGAGAAATATGATGCAGAAGACTTTTTGTAAGATTTGGATTAGGACCGAGAACAGTGGAAAATGTACTAGACGAAATCGAGGATACAATTTCTCATCCGACACAAAGGTAGGATCATTTCAATTAAACTAATAATTACAGATGTCAATTCATTTCTATTTCTTTTTAGGAATGATCGTCTGTCCGCGAGTCAACAGCTCTTACTTGCATTGAACTTTTATAACAATGGTTCTTTTCTTGCTGGAGATTCTGGTGGAGTTAGCAAAGCAACTATTAGAAGAGTCAGCGTGGCAATAACCTCTCTACGGAATAAATATATCAGAATGCCTGAAGGCGAAGAAATTGATGAAGTAAGACAAGCTTTTTTCGATATTGCCAGGTTTCCCAGGTGCGTAGGTGCCATAGACTGCACACACGTGAAATTACAATCACCTGGTATACAATCCAGAAATATTTCGTAAACGGAAACAATTTTTTCCACTAAATATTCAAACGGTTGGAGATCCACATCTCAAAATAAGAGATATTGTTGCGAGGTGGCCTGGATCGGCTCGCACGATGCTCACATGTTCAGAAATTCAGAGTTATGTGCAAGGTTTGAAATGGACATTATGGAGATAATGTTATAGTTGGAGACAATGGCTATCAAAACAAAACATATTTAATTACGCCCCTTCAACGAATGAATGAATTGCAGATTAGAACGAGAAATGTTGTGGAAAGAAAATGTAGAAAATGTGTGGAAACGAAGATTTCCTGTGTTGTCAATGGGCATAAGGGTAAACGTAGATGCTGCACAATTTATAATTGTGGCTACGGCCGTTTTACATAATATAGCTTGTGATCAGAATGGAAGCGTACTGTAGTGTGCTCACACTACATTCTAAACCGATGAATGTTAGACATTTTATGAATATGGAGGTCATGGATGGTTGCTAAGAAAAATTGGTATAAATTCTGGCAGGATCGCCAGAATTTATACCAATTTTTTATACCATCATCGATGGTTGGTATAATTAAAATAAATTGTAATTAAACAATTTTATTATAAATGAAATATAATATATAATTGTTCGACAGCTTTGGTACATTATTATATGGATGTTAAAAGTTTACATTAAATAATGATTTTATATATATTGATTGATTTCATTTATATATTTTTCTTAGCAACCATCCATGACCTCCATATTCATAAAATGTCTAACTATTCATCGGTTTAGAATGTAGTGTGAGCACACTACAAGTACCTCCCGTTAATGGCCTACCAGAAGCTGCAATTAATTTTAATAACAACGTTTTTGTTCCAAATGTAAAAGGGCCTATACCAGGAGCCATTAACACGGTTTAATTTAATCAACTATTATTTTGCAAATTTATAAATTATTCAATAAAATTATTGTACCTACAATTTTGAATAAAGAAACACAGTTGTCACTTATTACTTTATTTATAATTATAATAAATATAAATTCTAAAATTCTGATAACAGACAAAACAAAAACTATAAACATATCGGTATTTGTACTTCTCCTGTTATTCCTTTTACTTTAATACAAATATATGACTAAACTTCATTATTTAATTTGTCCAGTTTTTTTTTTCTATATACATATTTCCAACGTAAATTGTGCTCCTCTAAAAATGTCTGTTTTTGAAGCACAAAGTCCATTTTCTCTTCAATTAGCTGAGTATTTTCATGAGTAAATTTTTTTTTCACTTTGTTACCCCTTGTTAAAATCACATTCTTCTTTTTACCTAAAATTGTTTTTTATATAGACACATTATATTTACTTTACATGAGGACTTTTCTTACCTTCTTCATTAACAATTAATTTTTACTATACCGGTTGTCTTAATTTTTGAGAGCTGTAATGAGACCAGTCATTTTCTTTATCATCTGTCCGTTCTTGAGAAATATTTCCAGTTGAGTTCGAGCGAGGCTGTATAAAACATACACTTTTTATAGGTACAATATAGGAAACAAGGGTTTAATTTTATTAGTTTGTTGGACATTATCGCTTATTACTAGTTAGTTATTTTTTATTTGAACGCACTATATTTATTATATTCATCACCGTTATTTGCTACTGGTTCATGGTTCACGTCTGATATATAACTATACTATCATGAAATTTGGGAAAACAGAGTCGTGATCAACATTATGGTTACCTATATAACTGGTACATAACAACCTCCACCAGTTTGTGTTATTTTCATTTTGTTTTCTGAAAATTTCTTTTTTGTTGTCTTTTTTAAATTGTTGTACTTTTCCTTCAAGTTCTTCACCGTCCTATAACCATTTCTTCCGCTATTACTCTAAAATTATTTTTCAATTGTGTGCCACGTTTTTTCTTTATCTTTCTTCTTCTTTATGTTACTTTTTTTGCTTTATATTTTTCAACCAAAGAAACCAGCAGATACTACCTACTCTTCTTTAGAAAAATTACAAGAGCGTTTATTTTCTGAGATTTTATTATTCATCTCTAAAAACAAAGTATCCAGCTAAATCAAATAAATATCCTTGGTAAATATTACATCAAAATAGTTTTTTACGTACTATACTAATAATATGGAATTTTACATTTTCTCCTAATTGATCAAATTTAAAGAAAAGAGAAATTGATAGAAAATAACTAAAGGTGTATGCAGACCACTTTTATTGAAAAAATAAACAACGACTTTTTAAATAAGTTCTGTAATAACACGAAACATAAAACGTATCTTTTTCTCAAACAAAAACTTTAAAGTAATAGGAAATTTAAGAAACAAATAATAATTTTTTGTTAATGTAATAATCAGTGTTGCCACCTCAATACATGCGCGAATTCGACGAGGAATGCTTTCGATTAGGTTATTAATATTTTCTTGGGGAAGATTTTCCTATTCTTCTAAAGCTGCTTGAATCAGTTGGTCTGTGTTGCCAGGGTTATTAACTCGAGCTCTAATTCTTCTTTTAATCATATCCCATAAGTGTTCTATGGGATTAAGGTCAGGTGAACAACAGGCCACTGTAAAACAGTCACACCTTGTGTTTCCAAAAAATTTGTGGCGGCTCTGCTTGTATGAGGAGGTGCATTATCGTGCATAAATAAAAAAATTTCGCCAAAAGCGCCTCTCCAGTTTATTAATATGGGTCCTATAGAATTAAATCAACATCCTAGGACCCGTTAAGTTTTGTCTTATGGGAAGTAAAGGCGTTTTCTCATCCATCATAATTCCACCCCAAAACATTACAGTTCCTCCTTTGTATTTGGGGACAGATTTGGCAACAGCGAGTCTAGTCTTTCTTCCACGACCTCTCAAAACTCGAATTCGTCGGTCGTCTGAAGGAAGGCCAATTCTGGTTTCATCTGAAAATAATTCGCCAATCTTCTATAGTCCAGTTTTGATGCTCCAAACACCATTGTAAACGGTCAATTTTATGTTGTCTTGATAGTTCGGAAACCCTTAACTGTCTTCTGCTGAATAATCCTCGAGCCCGAAGCCTTTTCCTGATCGTTTCGACGGAAACGCTAATACCCGTAACTTGCAAATGTTGCCTTTGAAGCTCGGGATGAGATACAGTCGGATTTCTTCTTGCTATTTGAACTAGAAACCGGTCCTGCTCTTCAGTAGTAACTTTTCCATGACTTCTTCTTGATCGATTGTTAAGGTTCCCAATTCTAGAAACCTTGAATAGGTTTTCGACGACCCCTTGTGTAACCCCTACCGTCCTTGCAATTTCTCTTTGTGACATTCCCTGTTCTACCAGAGTAATAACCCCAGGCATCTTTTCAAAAATTTTCACACAGAAACAATTTATAACCGAACTACGATTTTACATGTGTACAGCAAAATCACCACTGGATAGCAAATTTCATTAACTTGGAATGAACCTACTTGTTATTGTTAGTAAACATATTTATCTTTTGATACGCCTATCAATTTTTGTAGGAAAAAATTGTTTGCCGGGGATACCGTGTGATTCAATATAAGTTTGGTTGTGTGTATTTCCAATAATATTACTGTCTGGTTTAATGCTATCAAAAACGTGTTTATTTTCCATATTCTTGTCAGTAGTATGGAAAGTAATGGACAAAAGGTTTCTATCAAGAGGAAAATTAAGTAAATTAGTACCAATCAATTTCATAAAGAGAGGTTACCAGACCTGATTGGGCCATCCAGAATTATTGTGGCTTTATCTGCAATTATCTTTTGAAAAATTTTCAATACACTTGAAAATGGAGAAAACGCTTAACCTAGGCCCATCGACCAGGGAATGCGTCTACAGCCACTGATTCTGTGTCTTTGGTCTTCCTTATAAATTAAAGAAATATTTCCTATTTTTCCCAACCTAAAAAATACTTCCAGGTTAACGAAATAATTACTTACGTTCATCGTCACTATTTTCCGACAAATCGTCGAAGAAAGAATCTCTGGATGATCGATATTTTCACGTCTTCTGTGAGCTCGTGATCGGCCATTTTCCTTCACCTCTTTACCTATCTTTATAAAATTTCTACTTCATCAAAACTACTATTGCTGAAACTTGAAGATGACTGTCGTCTGTGTCTTCGTTTACCCATTTTAGTAATATTTTACCAATCGTAATAAGTTCGAAGAACATGTCTAAAGACTAACGCACGAAACGAAAGAATGACGGTGGAAAGTGTCCACCACAGAGAGCATGGAATGGATACAGGAATAGCAGAGGAAATTTGTCTTGAATGAATCTCTTTTCGATCTTACCTAAATTATCAAAATAACATTTAACAATTTTTATTGTTTTTAATATCGCTTTTAATTGATCTTAAAAACAAAAAATGGCTATTCGAATTCACGCATGTTATTGTTAATAGCTATGTAAATTAACAATGATAAAATATGGAAAATGTCCTAAAATGTAATTCGCAAGTTAATTTTAATATAGACAGCTTTAGTTTATAATATTTTTTAAGGTAATTATAGATCAATTGAACATATTGTATAATTATTGGATTTCAAATTGTAAAAACCGAAATGATTCCGTAAACGATTTTTTTTAACTTTACTTTTTTACGAAACAAATATATTCTGGAAATTTTTGGTTTAAAAATAATATGTGAAAAAAATAAACACTGTGTCTTTACTAAAGATTTGTTACGAATTATTTATTTACGTAATGATTATGTTTACATACAGGGTGGTAAAAATTAGAAAAATTTAAAACATGAAATATTTCCTTACCCAACGGTAGTAGGTAATTGTCACAATAAGGTGTAATGCCTATCAAAGAAGAACGTAGATATGGTAACATTTATAAAATTGAGCAAGTTTTCTACCGTTTCGAACATAATTGTATCAATGGAGGCATTACTAAGCCTTCTGAAAACGGTTGACCAAATTGGTTCTGCCTTAAGAAAACTCATAATAAAATATGACAAACAAGATGTGGTAGCGCCATATTTGGTTATAGATTCCATGATGAAAATAATGAATATCGAAATTACATTTAACTGTTTCTATCAAAAACTTCGTCTTAACCCTCAAAATATATTTGCTGTTCACTAGTGCAATTGGTATTCGCTGACTTAGCATTTTATATTTGGGGTAAAACTTTCATTGTCTTTATTGTTTCTCTCTGGAAATATCAAGCATTCGTTTTATCTTGGCACAGATTGATCATCTGCGTTGATGGTAGACAAATATTTATCACAAAATATTTTAAGGTGTTTACATAAAAGACGTATATTATTTAAATAACACAATCAGTGTTAAAAGATTTCTTATATTTCTGGATTAAATTATAAAGTCAGTCTAAATAAAAGACTTAGGTATACAAAAATGTATACCAGTATTTTTTCTTCATCATTATATATGTCAGACAAATCCTTAAAATTGTTTACGTGAAATACACATTAACACAAACACACTATAGAAATCAGAATATCATAATATACTCGTATACTATTATTATATTTTTTAAAGATTTTCTTGATTTGACGGGCCACGGCAGCAAAGTAGATAAATGCGTTTGATACCTAGGAACTACTTGGTTGCAAATATCGATGGTTCGAATGCATCCTGGACCAAATTATTTCTCTTCCTTTTCTTTTTTGGGACTTATTACCACATTTCTTGGGATTCCTATCCAAAGAAATTTTATTTATCTAAAAAATATTCAAATTAACCAGTTTAAAACAGGGAGATAACCTCTACGCCTTTGACGTAATGTCAGAGGATCAGTTAGAGGGTGTTTTTAACATTGGAAATGTTTTTGTTTTCGTTGAAAATCAGTTTCATGTTGCATATTATGAAGCATGACTTATAGAAACAGTGGCGACAACAGAGTGACCAATTTTTGATTGGTTGTCTAAATCACGTGGTACCGGCAGTTATGTTATTATTTTTTTATAGGCGTCTTCTTGTCGGGAAAATCCCAACGGCTATATCTCGTTGCGATTCTTTGAATATTTAAAAAGTTATTAGCGGTTCAATATCCCATTTCGAAGAGTTTTGTAAATTTTGCGAAATTAAAAAGGCCGGATGCGCGCGCAGAACCCTCCAAATTTAATGCGCGTGCAGGTCTTGCCAAAACTTTAAAATTTTTCGTTAACGTCACAAATGTCACTTTTTAGTTAGGATCTGCTGACCTCAAAATCGCAGCTGGACCGCACAATTCACGATGTACTTTCAAGTTGGACTTTCGAGCTTGGATTTATTGCCAGAACGGCGGCCCGGCGGCCTGTTTTCGTTTGGAAATAAGGTTTAAAATTCTCGTGTTTTAGCAAAATTCGCCAAAAAATCCATAGTGCGTCCGATAGATTACACCTTATAGTCGATCCAGCGAAATTTAATTATTTCTTAATATCGGTCCTATAGGACGGAACCGAGTACAGTTTCGGACTCGGGACGACTTCAGGACCCCGAAACAATTTTCTGTTTCTCGATAGTGCCTTTCCTTCACTTTGACATTTAATTGTATCGAGTATTGTATCCAAGTAAGAAACTGCATGTTTCAAGAGCAGGATTAAACAAATGTTTTTAGTTTCCTAGTAGGGGGTCGAAAATCAGTTTCATGGCAGAATGACGTAACGCGTGAGATTTCAGTGGTTTCAGAACGATAGACGTCAAAATTACACTTTTTCGTTCACTCCTATTGAGCCTAAAATCAGAGCGTGACCGTGCAATTCACGATGTAGTTCTAAGTTCGACCCTCTATCTTGGATTTCTTACCAAAACAGTCTTTCGGAAATTCGTTTGGAAATAGTATTTGAAGTTTTCGTGTTTTTGCAATTTTTTCAATTTTGTCAATGACTTGCAATTTGACAAATCATGGGGGTGGATTTAGGATCGGGGTTGCTCTGGCAGGTTGCCGATACCTGATTTGTACGTATTACGGAGTGTTAGAGGTTTGAGTGCCATTACTTTAACATGAGGTAGATTAATCAAAATTAACAAAAAATTATTACATGGGAATTTATCGCTGCGTTAGAAAAGTCACGCCCAATAATCTCCAAGACAACTTAACCTCGAGAAGCACGTCGAACAGCATATTTCCTTTTGCCTCGTCGAAATATGTATAGCCGAAAACCATATGTAACTTAAAATTTTGTCGTTTTTCGCAATTTACAAAGATAGTGGTGATTTGAAGGAAAATAAAATATATGCTCAACTCCTCTCTCAATGCCTGATCCAATGATATGTCACACGGTTACAGTACAGGCAAAATGTACCGAAATTAATCAAATAAGCAAGAAAATTGCGAAATCTTTGTAACTCTATACTTATTATTTATGTAATTTTAAGGTGGATTTTTATTGCATCCACATTTGTACGACGTATGTTAACTACGTGAAAACCATATTTAGGCAAAATTCAGTAATCGTAGCCCTCCCTCAAAAAAAGTTTTTGTTAAATGATATAAACGAAATCCGATTAATTTCAATGTTGCCAAAAAATCTTTAAAACAAAGGTTTGTTTGTAAAACAAGCTCTAGATGATGTGGATTGACCTATTGTTAAAATAGCAATTGAAATTTGTACTTAGTTGATGGTGTTGATCTCCTTGTTCTATTAATCACTTTAACTCCAGAAGAAAAAGATATACTTTTCATAAGGGCAGGAACAGGAAAAATTATATTAAAAATTCTTTCTTCGTCAAAAATTCAGAATAGAAATGACAAGAACGTATAAAAATAGTTATTTACATTACTAGATGCGAAAGGTTACTTTAAGGTGTGAGGTGATTTTTGAATGGTCGAGGCGAAGCCGAGACCTTTCAAAAAACACCGAATACTTAAAAGGGTTTTCGCATCGTGAAATGTATTATATTTTTTCTACTATACCGAAAAAAATTATGGGATTTACTAATTTAAAACTAATTATTTCATGAAATTAATTGACGTTTTTAATAAATTTTATAGTTTAGGAGGCTGCCTGTGAAAATTGTTTCCATGGCAACGAAATAGTACACATTTTAATTTCTGGTGGTTTCAAAATAAAATAAACAAATACATATGTGTTGTGGCGATATAAATGGGAATATTGCTTGTGCCTTGTTTTACCCCAAGAAATCCAAAGCAAGGTATATGCAAACTTATGAAGCGTTTTTAAAATGGAGGAGGTAGGTACTACGTGCCGACAAAAATGTTGGCGTACTTCCTAGAAAGAACTTTCTTTATTGATACAAAACTGTTTAGTTGTATTAATTTGTTCAAATAGAACGAATTAATTTCGTTTAAAATTTGTTTTCCTACTTTTCTGGCCTGGCCGCATAAGTTTTATTTTCGTAGATAGCAACGCCTTAGCAACCAGGTAACTCGAATGTTTACTTTCGTTATCGCGCGTGTTGCTAGGGTTACAAAGTTCATTTATATAGACCAGGGGTGGGCAACCTTTTTAGGTGATGGGCCAGTCAGAGTTCGTACTAGCTGACGCGGGCCAGAAATTTTTTCTTTCGCTCGCGTAAAAAAATTCTAGGCTTTTTTTAGGACGAGGAACGAATTTCGCGGAACAACAGTGAAGGATATTTTTAAGAATTTGCCAATTTGTCTGAAGAATCGATACCAAAATTAAAAGTTATATTGAGTTCTGCGATCTGCGGGCCAATTCTTATGTATTTAAAACAGATTTTAGCGGGCCGCATTAAGCACTTTCTCGGGCCGCAGTTGGCCCGCGGGCCGTAGGTTGCCCACCCCTGATATAGACGGTAGTAGAAAAGTACAATTTTACTGACTCATACCTTCAGTGGTTATGATACCACGTCTAGAATATTTCAGAAAGAAAAATTAAAAGACATCAAACTTCTTCAGAAAGAAATGCAGTTAGTTAATGTAGTAAGAACTTTCAATGGCAAGAATTCAACCCCCTCACAAGTAAAATAGGCTGGGGAAACTCTTTTCCTACTTGTATACGGTGCACTTTCAAAGGACATATTTAAAAAAAAACAAAAACTTTATAAAAACTAAACTACATTTTTGTAGTAGTATTACAAAAAAACAGCGTAAAATTAAACTAACTAACAGGCTCTTATCCATATCGGTGCCGCCGCGCCCGCTGTTGCGAGTTGCACGTTCAGACCTGCAAGAACCGTATAACAACCGCGAAAAATAGACGGTTACGGTTAACCGTATAATAGCAAAAACCGTGAAATAAACCGTTCCCTAACCGTAACCGTTGCATCACTAAAAAAAATTTGTATAATACCATTTTAGTTTTCATTATGAGAATGTTTTTGTTAATAAAATAACTTTTTATTTTAATTTCTAAATAAAACTACTGATAATAAGATTTTACTTTTTGAAAATGTTTTGTGTTGATGAAATAACTATTTACTACTTTGCAACAAATTTTAATTTTTATCACATCCGAAATATCACAAGATTTGCGTTCTACTTCGTCATTTCCAATGTCTCCTCCGGTTGCATCTTTGCGAAGGACTGTGAATTTTTGACAACTAATAGGAATTAAATTAATACAAAAATACTGCGCTGACGTTTCGGAAACATATCCGTTTCCTTTTTCAAAGTTTAGGCTTTAGATTTTTATGTAACGTGTAGAATAACACGGCATAAAATAAAAATTGTTTATATCATTTCCATAGATCCTGGACCAAATTAAAAATGTATTTCTGATTTGCTCGGACTTAGATGGAGAGAGAATTATCAAAGCCCTAGATGTGGTTTGAACTCCACAATAAACTGTAGGGTATCGTCTCTCTTTACCTAACACAAAATTCTAGGACCCAGGATTTTTCTAGATAGACAGTCAGTTAAGAAAATATTTAAAAACTTTAGGTATTTTTTACGCTTCTCTGTCTTTGCTTGATACACATTGTATACATATGAATGACTTTATTTAGCCTTGCACTGGAGTAGTAGTACCGGAGTAGTTTTCCACACCAAAACATTTTACACACACACACACACTCGACGCGTTGCGTCAACCAAGCCCATCATTGGATGATTAATCATCTTGTTTTCTGTCCTCCTGATGAGTTTAGTTTAACAACGTTAATATACATATATTAACGTGGTTTTAATATACATATATTAACGTGGTTTTCCCTCGTGATAAGCTTAGTAAGAGCGAAAGAACATGTACATCTTCTTGGGGACATCGTTTTTTGATTGGCAACTATAATGAATGAATTTGTGAAGAGTTAAAAAAAAACAATTTAATAATTTATTTTTCGACGTTTTGAATTTTGTAATTTTTACTTTTACTCCAATTTTGTATAAAACCTAAATAAAGTAATTTATAAACTCTAGGTATTTTATAGGTCTTTGGTAGGTAGTGTTAAATATTATCACAAAATATCAGTCTAGGTTTGTGACTTATATTTATTCAGGTTGTGGCAAACAACTACAGCCAGTTAGATACGTTTGAAATTAGAAAAGTGATCAGTTCAATAATTGTTTTCTGTTTAAATATACAAAAAATTCTAAAATGTTATTATTAGATCAGAACTAAAATTGACTGATATTTACTGGTAAGTTCTAAATATACAGGATGAGTCGTGAGGAACTTTACAAACTTCTACCACATATTTATAGAGTCCATTGACTAGAATATCAAATGGGCATTAAAAAGTTTCAGATCCCTTTTTTTATTGATATACAGAGTGATTTATCGATTTTGACCAAAATTTCTTTTCCCTGCCGCTTTTAAGCAGGTTTAACCAAAATTGACCGGTTTCTAAAAATCTGTGGAAAGCGTGACAAAAATTTCGTATGGCGTTATTTATTTGTTCATTTGTACTCTTTAAATAACCGGCATTAAAATTTTAAAACACCCGTATACAGGGTGTTTTCTTCTGTATGGACCTCCTGATGAACTTTGCTTACGCCGGTCCTGGAATATCTAAATTTTGAATACGTCACAGTGATGCTAGACATTAGTTTATAGTTTTCCCAAAATATAACACAATTTGAATTTACCGTTTAAAAGCGGCAGCGAAAAGAAATTTTGGTCAAAATCGATAAATCACTCTGTATATCAATAAAAAAAGGGATCTGAAACTTTTTAATGCCCATTTGATATTCTACTCAATGGACTCTATAAATACGTGGTAGAAGTTTGTAAAGTTCCTCACGACTCACCCTGTATATGACCATCCTGTACATTTTTTAGAATATTTTTAAATGATTTTCTAAGTAATTGTTTATCTTTAAATTGATATTCAAATATGAAGATTCCATTTAAAATGTTTCTAATGACGTCAGTATTATAATACAAAGTCGTGTGAATACCCACTTACTGTTTGTATTACTTTCCATTTGTGTTTAGTGGTATTATATTTAAATACATTAAAATCATTAAAATTTCTAATGAAGAAATTCGAATACCTGTAAGTATCAATTTTTAAACAAATCTTACATGATATGACTGATGGATGAGATGGTAGAGTACCTGCCTCTCACCCAAAAGTCCCGGGTTCGAATCCCGGTCGTGGCAAATGGAAAATACTGTGAGAGGGATTTTTCCATTATACACGGATATTGGATGTGTGTCCCTTGACTTTAAATGTGTAGCCCCCTCCCGCACAAGGCTCAGCCTTCTGGGATAAAGGGGGTCGTAATTACATGTGGTGTATTTATTTATTTATTATAAATCATAAAAAGGAAAAATAAGTATATAAACTTTCCTCAAATTTAGTATTATATTTTTATTCACTACCTTCAAAACAGATATGCTGTTTTTTTGGTTTTAACCCCTCAAATCCAAAACCAAGGCTGGGGAAAGGGAGTTACTTATTAGAAAAAAACACGGATCAAATAATGCCTGAACCTTTTCACTGAGTCGACAATGGGTTTCCAACTCAAAAGAATGATACCGTTGTTCGGTTGGAGGTGTGGTTCTACTGTAGTAGCCGACAACCTTTTCATTTTCTTCATCCATTTGGAGCAGCATTCCGGCCAATCCGATTCGAATAGCATCTGTATACCGGGTGGCCACGAGTCAATGTACGCCCCCAATTTTTTGGTTGTTTTTGAATTTAAAAATTTAGTTTTTGGTATACGTGAATAAGACAAAAGTGGGCTATTTTTAGACTAACAGGAACGAAAATATCACTTCCGGTTGAACCGGAAGTGACATCGACTTTTTTTTCTTAAATGGAATGACCATGTTTTTTTGTGGTGTTTTATAAAACATGAAATTCTAACTGCAGTGGTTTTTTCGAATTTCAAAAATTTCAAAAAATAAGTGAGATACGAACGATTTTTAATTTTGTACAAAATGGCCGCGTCAGATGAATGCGATGTAAGAAAATTACTAAGTAGGCTATGGAAATTATTAGCAAGGTAGCAAGCTTGTCTGTAAACAATAAAATAGTTATTTAAATTACAGATAGATACGACTATTTTTAGGTTTTTCTCAAAAAACGGAATTTAATTTTCATTTTCATTTCCGTAGGGGTCCTATGGAAAATTTTTAAATGGGACCGTACTATTTTTTGTTATTATTCGGACATAATGATTCATAAGCTTTACTTTTTTCGCCAATAATCATTTCTTAACGAAATCCTTTGTAATAATAAAAGTGTATTTAAAAGGTAAGCACAAATTAAACAAGAAATAATTTTAATGAACCTTTTAAATACACTTTTATTATTACAAAGGATCTCGTTAAGAAATGATTATTGGCGAAAAAAGTAAAGCTTATGAATCATTATGTCCGAATAATAACAAAAAATAGTACGGTCCCATTTAAAAATTTTCCATAGGACCCCTACGGAAATGAAAATGAAAATTAAATTCCGTTTTTTGAGAAAAACATAAAAATAGTCGTATCTATCAGTAATTTAAATAACTATTTTATTGTTTACAGACAAGCTTACTACCTTGCTAATAATTTCTATAGCCTACTTAGTAATTTTCTTACATCGCATTCATCTGACGCGGCCATTTTGTACAAAATTTAAAACCGTTCGTATCTCACTTATTTTTTGGAATTTTTGAATTTCGAAAAAACTGCTGCAATTAGAATTTCACGTTTTATAAAACACCACAAAAAAAACATTGTCATTCCATTTAAGAAAAAAAAGTTGATGTCACTTCCGGTTCAACCGGAAGTGATATTTTCGTTCCTGTTAGTCTAAAAATAGCCCACTTTTGTCTTATTCACGTATACCAAAAACGAAATTTTTAAATTCAAAAACAACCAAAAAATTGGGGGCGTACATTGACTCGTGGCCACCCGGTATAACGCAATTTCCTTTCGACTGTCGAAAATAGTTAAGATGGGAGATGACGTCATATATACTTTGAGGCGTTCATATGATTTCTGTTGCTCACCCGCCCATATCCACTCTTTGCCTTTCTTCAACAGAATGGTGAGAGGCTTGGTCTTTTCCGCAAAGTGCGACACAAACTTTCTGAAATGACCTACCAAGCCCAAGAATTGTCGGATCTGATGAATGTCCTTTTTTACTGGGAATTTTTCGATTGCCATTATTTTAGCAGGACTTGGTTTTACTAGACCATTTTCCACAACATACCCTAAGTATTCAATTTCTTCTTTGAGGAAGTGGCATTTTTCAAGTTTAAGCTAACTCCATGCTCCTCCGAACGGGTTAAAACCAATTCTAAGGTCTCCAAGCCTTCGTCAATAGTCGTTGAAGGAATCAAAATGAAGTCCAAATATACAAGGACTTTATTAAGGCTAGGATTTAATAGTCTAATATGCTTTGTATGGTTGCCTAACGCGGGTAGACGATCACTGGCTGGTCAGGCCTGGAAGACAATGCAGATAACAAATTTTTGTTTTGTTTTGAGGGTTCACGCTACTCGCCGTCAGATGCCGGCACGTAACGTGTTTATAATATTGTGTATTATACCACTATGTTTGTTGTATGACTTGTCTTATAGCATTGAATAAAGGAATATATTCCTTTATTCAATGCTTATAGCCTGTATTTGTGCTCTTTTGGACTAATAAAGTACTACTAGTGCTACTACTACTACATGCTGACATCTCCAGAGTGATAGACCAAGTTGTAATGCAATATTGTTCTGTAATTTGCCTAGTTTCGGGCGCTATTTCAGCAATGCAAATGACTACTTGACCTAAAAATGTGAAAATTCTCCTTTGAGGGTCAATTTCACGAAAGATACGTTAATTTGAGCGACAATATTTGGTGAGCCTTTAAGTAACACTTTGTACTCGGCCGTAAGCTAATTTCTTTTTACAAAAAAAATACAAAATTGTAAATACAAGCGATTGAATGAGTTGCCTACGTATTGCCAATATGTACAGTCTTATTTTTTCCTTCTCAATTATAGATAAGAATGGTAATTTCAATACCTCACGGCCATTTACACTTTTTTCTGCAGAATTAGATACATTAATTTTCAAAATCCGTGTATTAGTTTCTGCAAAATTTACTCCTAAAGAAATAGCGGTTAATATCAGAGGAGTAAATCGCAACCTTAAATATTGGTGTTATATCAATGAAGAATAGAGTAATGCTAAATCATAATATCAGGATGGTAGAATGAAATAGTATATTTCATTAAAAAGAGACCTTTTGCAAGACGCGCAGGGTTGTTGAAGAATACGAGGACGCATTAGCGTCCGAGTACTTTCTTCGAATCCTCCGAGTCAAGCATAGATACTTTAATGATGCATGATGTATACGAGTATTTTTTCCGAAACCGCTTTTTAAAATTGTAAAAATTAAACGCACAAAAAAACGTCACACTGACAATAAAATTTGCCTTCACTTGTGTCTACAAAAATAAATATAATGTTTATCATTAATATCAAAGTAACTGCATATTCTCGACATCCTCTACCAGTAAAGAACACTTACTGACCTTAATACTTAATAGTTTTATAGTTTTTTAGATTATCTCTATTGCTAAATAGTTATATTAAGTGAATAAACACTCATTTCATTAAATGAAATTATAGCTACAAACCAACTTGTTCCAAAATATTGCATGTGATTCAGCACAACCATAACCAGCAGGATCAGATACGATTTGAACTTTAAGTGGGTTATTGCAAAATACAGCGACTAGTCTCTTTTTCTCTTTAGTGATGGACAATTATTTAATAATTAGTATTGTGAATTCTCGATGGCCTAGATTATAAATATAATTTGTTTTATTCTAAGATCTTTAATGATGTATTAAATTGTAAATAACTATATGCATTATTGTAACAATGATGCAGTTACCTGTATAATATATACAGGGTGATTCGCGAGCAATGAGCCATAGCCTAATGGCAGATAGATCACTTCAAGGCAAGTATAGATCAATAAGGAAAACATTTTTTGATCACTCGTAAAGAAGATACAGGGTGATTTATGCATTTGGCCTAAGAATTCAAATAGCTATTCTTCCATATGCGTAAACGAATAAGGTCATTATCAGAGTATCACGCTAGTATCATAAATAACTACACAATCCCTCCGATTATGTTTTATATCATTACACAACATTTATGAGAACTCTATCTATAATATAGGTACCCAATTTTTCAATGAATGTGTCATTTTAAAGAAAACGGAAGTATCTTTTTAATCGCTTAATTAGACATGTCATATTATCCATTATTGACAATTTAAAAAGAAAATAATATTAATTAAATAACTAATTAATAGAATTGATTACTTCCGTATTCTTTTCATTTCCTAATTTATAAAATATATCTACACAGTTTAACATTAACATAAAAAAATCTCATTTCGAGTACTCTTGGCAGAAAATAAGGTAATTAATTACCATTGCTATAAATGAATCAATTGATTGGCAATAAAGGTTAATTCACCGCTGTATTTAAATATAAATGAAGGTTATCGTCGATGATTGAGAAAAATAAATTGAGAAATGCATAATAATATGACATACTGGACGTGTGCGTGAGATTGTCATTCATTTTGATGAAAAAAGGATAAAAAAGTACCAATTTATACTAGTAACCCCCAAATTCAAAGCCAAAGGCTGTCCGGAAGGGGGCTCCGCATTAGAAAAAACGCAGACAAACATCCATACCCACCGACATTGCCATCTGCCGGGGCCGGGTCTCGAACCTGGACACGATAGGCAGTGTGACCAGAGCCACGACTGTCACTCATGCTCTAGCTCACTACGCCACCGAGTCGGTTTCCACACCACCCGGGAGACACAGTCTTTGAAGTGTTTCTTTACGTGGTTTATCCAGGATGCCTAACCCACAGTTTGCTGTTACGTTTACTGAAGCTTTTTGTGACTTTTTTCTTTATCTTTTGGTTGATTACTCTCATTGAAATTTTTTGGTTTTCGGTGTTTTCAGTTTACTGTTCCAAGGTTGTGTTTATCGTCGTATCTTGGCCAAGGGCGCCCATAGAAAATCCAGGGGGGGGGGCAAAGAAAAAAAAGCGTTTAATAGTGTAATTCATATAGTTTGCTATAAAATATCTAATTATAAGGTGTAATCATCGGACGCACTATGGATTTTTTGGCGAATTTAGCGAAAACACGAAAATTTTAAACCTTATTTCCAAAAGAAAACAGGCCGCCGTGTCGGCGTTCTGACAAAAAATCCAAGATAAAAAGTCCAACGTGAAAGTATACTCGTCAAAATTTGTTTCCATTGACCAAGATTTATAACTCTGTAAAACTGTAAAAAATGTATGGATTTGTGCCGGGTTAATAGCGTTTCATTGGAAATTTAATTGGTTTTCATCTTACCTATTTAACTCTAAGATAAAGTTACTAAAACATGTTTATACAGGATGTCAAATGAATGCCTGTTTTTTCAGTCAATTTTTATCTTGAGCACAGCATTAACCAAATACCCTGTATATTAGAATTTTATAAAATTTGTTTGTCTTATGTGCCTGCTTTAAAACACTTTTTGAATTTTGCTCCTATCTTCTTTGTAGAAAAAGATACAGAGGTTTTAATAAAATGTTACATCTTAAAAGGTTCATTAAAATTATTTCTTGTTTAATTTGTGCCTACCTTTTAAATACACTTTTATTATTACAAAGGATCTCGTTAAGAAATGATTATTGGCGAAAAAATTAAAGCTTATGAATCATTATGTCCGAATAATAGAAAAAAATAGTACGATCCCATTTAAAAATTTTCCATAGGACCCCTACGGAAATGAAAATGAAAATTAAATTCCGTTTTTTGAGAAAAACTAAAAATAGTCGTATCTATCAGTAATTTAAATAACTATTTTATTCTTTACAGACAAGCTTAGTACCTTGCTAATAATTTCCATAGCCTACTTAGTAAATTTCTTACATCGCATTCATCTGACGCGGCCAATTTGTACAAAATTAAAAATCGTTCGTATCTCACTAATTTTTTGGAATTTTTGAAATTCGAAAAAACTGCTGCAGTTAGAATTTCATGTTTTATAAAACACCAAAAAAAAAACATTGTCATTCCATTTAAGAAAAAAAAGTTGTGGTCACTTCCGGTTCAACCGGAAGTGATATTTTTGTTCCTGTTAGTCTAAAAATAGCACACTTTTGTCTTATTCACGTATACCAAAAACGAAATTTTAAAATTCAAAAACAACCAAAAAATTGGCTCGTGGCCACCCGGTAAACCCTGCCTTCACATTTATTTACGGTTTATACAGGGTGTCCCGAAATTAGCTAGAAAGATTTTGCCATCAGTTTCTACGTCCAAAAATAGTAAAAAAAGTTCCTATAAACATGGGTCCAGAAATGGCTCCTAAGGGGGCTAGAGCCTTCTAAAGAAGAGCCTCTGATGCTGGTTTTTTGTAAATATATTGGAAACTTTTTATGAGAAAGCAATGAAATTTTCAGCGTTTGCTAATTCTTTTGTTCTCGATTCAAAAATGATTCTAAAATTTTATTCAAAGGCGTAGTAATCGGAGGGGGCTAGGGGTGATTATAGCCCCAACTTTTTTGTCTGTGGAATTTTTCACAATTTATCTGCAGAAAATGAAAATTTGAAGTTTTCTACCTAATAATGGTACTCTTGTCTAACTTCGATAGAATGCATGGTTTTCGAGTTAAATTGATTTGAAAATTTTGGTCCGCCCTATTAGTCGGTATTTAAATTCATACTCTTTTACATTTTCACATAGTAGACTATTATTGACAGGTAATTAGACTATCACTAGGTTACCGAAACCGTATTGAATTACCTACTCGTAAGTGTCAGGCGTTTAAGTTGAATTTAAATAATTATTGCTGCAAAAAATGGAACGATTTAACAATCAGGAACTTGCAGATATGCATTTCATCTATGGTTTTTGCAATGGTAATGCCGCTGGGGCAGTCCGCCCCATTAGTCGATTTTTAAATTCATACTTTTTTTACATTTTCACGTAGTAGATTATTAATTACTATTATTATTATTGACAGGTAATTAGACTATTATTAGACAGGTAATACAAATTTGAAATTGTTAAATCGTTCCATTTTTACAGCAATAATTATTTGAATTCAACTTAAATGTCTGACAATAATTATGAGTAGGTATTTCAAATTCGGTATTCGGTAACCTAGTGATAGTCTAATTACCTGTCAATAATAGTCTACTATGTGAAAATGTAAAAAAGTATGAATTTAAATACCGACTAATGGGGCGGACCAAAATTTTCAAATCAATTTAACTCGAAAACCATGCATTCTATCGAAGTTAGACAAGAGTACCATTATTAGGTAGAAAACTTCAAATTTTCATTTTCTGCAGATAAATTGTGAAAAATTCCACAGACAAAAAAGTTGGGGCTATAAACACCCCTAGCCCCCTCCGATTACTACGCCTCTGAATAAATTTTTAGAATCATTTTTACATTTTTGAATCAAGAACAAAAGAATTAGCAAACGCTGAAAATTTCATTGCTTTCTCATAAAAAGTTTCCAAAATATTTACAAAAAACCAGCATCAGCGGCTCTTCTTTAGAAGGCTCTAGCCCCCTTAGGAGCCATTTCTGGACCCATGTTTATAGGAACTTTTTTTACTATTTTTGGACGTAGAAACTGATGGCAAAATCTTTCTAGCTAATTTCGGGACACCCTGTATTTCCACACATTAATATGAAAAATGTCGTTATATATTCTTAAGAGCATATACTTGCACATTTCTTAATTTGATTAGGCTAAATCCAAATATAAATTAGGAAAAAATCACCTTGTATTAAAGTACATATGTGATAAATCATAAATGAAATCTGCGCACCAATGTTTTCTTTTTAAATAATGGAAAATTAATTTATGCGATAACAGTTGAGCCAACGATGATTCTAATTATTATGTTGAACATTTTTTAAATTTCAATTACCTTCTTCAAACTAGGTCAATGTCTGTACAAGGTTGAATTTATTATGCAGTGGTGTACAAAAGGTAATAATGGAAAATAACATGATTATTTTGGATGTAAAACATCTACAAAGAGTGATTCATTTATTAAAAATTGTATTTACTTATTTATTTTAAATATAATATTTACTACGCATTATTTTACTCTTAGAACCACAGTAACTCTTGCTCTATCTTAATTTAATGATTATATAAACTTAAGCGTTGAACTTATCAGATATTGGTGTCTACAAATATTTAGGTGATTAATATTTATTTATTTTACTGTGGTTAACCCAATAACACATTGAAAACACCAAGCATTTCGAAAAATTTTCTTTGGCAAGTGTATTCCTAATAAAGGCAATGAGAATATTAAAACTACTACTTATTTTAAAAAAGTCAGCATATATTATATTAAATAAATTTATTTTATTAAAATTTTGACAAATACGAAATAAACAAGTTGTTTGATAATAAATAATCTCCCCAAGATGCTTCAAATATTCATTATTTAAAAAAAATTATATAACACATACTATACGCAAAGAGGAACTGTGTGGAAATTGTGTAGTAATAAATATAGTTCGTTTAATCAAAGATTATTTCATACCCTAGGCCCTAGACAGTCAAGGCAAATAAATATATTCTTCATATAAGAAAAATATTTGTTTGCCAATCAAATATACCTTTTTTTTTAATATAAATCATTTTTAACTTGCTTTGAAAAATAAATAAATATTGATTAAAATAAATAATACTTTCAAAATGCAATATGTACAGGGTGAATCTTAGAGTGGCGGCCATATTTTTGAGGTTAATAGTCGTCATGAACATGAATCCGAATTTTTTTTTGTAGGTTGTGTAAAATGGCCGAGTTATGAATTTTTTTAAAAAATTCGCGATTCAAGTATAATTCCTGTAATTCCGGCGCCGCTGGGCAAGCACTTACTGCATTACGTGTGGCCGGTCGACAGTGTTGCCAAGTGTAGATGATATAAAACCAATAAATTACATTTACATTTTCACTTTTCATTAATAATCCAGAGATAAGGGTACCTAGTGAGAGAGAGATAAGGATACCTAGTGAAAATGAAAAATTAACTCAATTGGATAAACAGGTTTATTGAAATACGCAGTTTTAACTTCAACTACGGAAAATTGTAATACAAAATAAAATGAAAAGGCCGGCTGCATAGTCTGCATAATTATTATGACACAAAATGAAAAAGATTTTAAAAACAGAACTCGTTTATAGGACTTTTATCACCCATCAGATGTTAGTCGCTGAACTCTTTACAAGCATTGATTAAGGAATGAATAAGATACGCGACTTCAATGGTAAAGTGCGAGGCCTTTTTTGGCAGCGAGATCTCGGCAAGTTGCGGGCATTCCTGTGATTTACGTAGTATGCTTTTGACAAACCTGTGTCGTGTCTGGATTTATATCATTAATAATCTAGTGAAAACGAAAATTGAATGTTCAGATTGATTTTGGTTTAAAATTATGCGACGGTTAAAAGTCAAACAAACGTTGAGAAATAGCTGGCCAGAGAGAACATACTACGTTAATAATTTTAAACTAAAATTAATCTGGACATTAATTTTTTATTACCACTAGATTATTAATGATATAAAACCAGACACGACACAGGTTTGTCAAAAGCATACTACGTAAATCACAGGAATGCCCGCAACTTGCCGAGATCTCGCTGCCAAAAAAGGCCTCGCACTTTACCATTGAAGTCGCGTATCTTATTCATTCCTTAATCAATGTTACAAGCTATGACACTGACCTAGTTACAAGTAGGTGCATTAACAAAAAATGGCGATAAAAAACGGCATACGGCGAAGCGTGCCTGTTCGTGGTCGACGTTTTTCTATGTTTTAGTTTTAGTATTAGTGAACGGCCAGACAGCAGCTAGTGTGGTTTATTGTGATTATAAAATTAAATACATAGTTTCAGTTCTTGGTGAAATTTAAAGTGGAAGTTTTGTTTTTGTGTTTAGTGATAATAATTGATTTGCCGTGTGTTTGGAAAATAACGGAGGACAGTTTCAACACCCGCTATGAGAAATGCCGATCCAAGATAAGTAAAGATTTATTGTTATTAGAAAAAATAATTTTCTGTTCATTATTTGTTACTATTAAGTTTTTAGTTTTTACTTTTTTTATTGTGACACTCACGGAGAATAGTTTTTCTTTGTTATTGTTTAGATAGTACATTTTATTTAGTTTCTTGTTGTGGATACTTGATGTTTTGTATTTTTTTGTTTCTGTGGAAAAATATGGATCCTGGCAAACGCCCACTCAAAAAAGTAACGCGCCAAAAAGCAGAACCTCGTGGGTGGCGTGGAAATTTGCTTTACTATTAAATTCCCCGTATTTTATTTCAATCGTGAAGTTTGGCAACAACGCATTGCTCAAGACACGCGTGTGCGTCTCAGTTATTAGACGTTACTCTCGCTAGCGCATTCCACTGGCGGGGTACCCAAATTCAAATAAAAAGGGTTTAAACAATAATCATTTTTCATAGCACGTTAAAAAAAAAATTGTAGTTTTGTGTTCCCATAGTTGAATGGTGTCGCCTCCTATAAATATGGCCGCCACTCTAAGATTCACCCTGTATAAAATAATAAAAACAGTCTTCATATATCATTACGTATTTGTGGGCGTTTCTTTCCTAGCTTACTCTATTACGTACAGAAAAAAATGTACATTATTTCTTTAAAAATATTGAAGTTAAAATACCTACCTAATATATGTAGATATTTCCAGAAAAACAGGAATTAGTTTCTATTACAAAACATCATATATTATAATATACGTTTAAAACATTAATTTCTTGTTTTTTTTTTTTTTTTTTGGTGGAAATAGGTATCAATAGTTTTACATTGTATCCATTTTTTATCTATTAAAATAAAATGAACAAAATCAAATACGTAATTATTTTATTAAATATAATAGCTAGACCTTGACCATGAAATCGTTTTATAGGCTTATGATTGACGCTTACAGTAGCGTGGTGAAGAAACATATTAAAATAACAAAATTAAATTAAAAGCAGCTACAGTTAATAACATAACAATCATTATATTAAAAAGTATTATAAATTATTTATGTATCTAACATTTTCAAAAATATTTGTATTACGCAAATCTTAAGTCAGGAATGTCAGGATGCACTTAGAAAGAACATAATTAAATATAACCTTTGTCTGAGATAGATGATTTGCATTGCATAGGTGTCCCTATTTTTCCTATAATGTTTACTTATCCGTTTCCAAAGTCTCTTCCAAAGATTTTTATTACGTAAAAATCGACAAGGCTATTATACAGGGTGTTAAGAAAAAGTAGGTCATGCCTTTAACCACAGATTCTTTGGGCGAAAATAATGTGACTTTTATAATGTGATTTTTTATTTTGGGGCGTAGTTTTTTTTATACAGGGTGTTAAAGTTTACATTTTGAAAATTATTTTTATTAATAATTCTGTTACTGTTTAAGATTTTTACCCGAATTTTTGCACAGACTTTCGTCTTATACAGATACACTTTTTGTGTAATTTTATTTACTCCTAATTTTTTTTACTCCTACAAAATTTTGATTTAGGACTTGATTAACGAGATATTCCAGTAAATTCAGAATCATTTTCAATATTTCAGTTTCGGAATTTATTGTTTTTACTATTGTTGTTCGTAGTAATACTGGGTCTTCTTTAAATCGACTACTTTTAGACAAAAAATGCTAGAGACTTTTTTTGTTTTAGTAATAATTGTATTTTCTGTATCGATTTAAAGAAAACCCAGGATTACTACGAACAACAATAGTAAAAACAATAAATTCCGAAACTGAAATATTGAAAATGATTCTGAATTTACTGGAATATCTCGTTAATCAAGTCCTAAATCAAAATTTTGTAGGAGTAAAAAAAATTGGGGCAATAATAAGTGTTTAATCTAAAAATAAATATCTAGAGACCATAGGCGTACGCATGAAAAAGTTGGGGGGTTAATAGGTAACACAACCCTCCCTTTTTCCCGTTTGCGCTTTGACTTTTTTGACCAAAATTACACAAAAAGTGTATCTGTATAAGATGAAAGTCTGTGCAAAAATTCGGGTAAAAATCTTAAACAGTAACAGAATTATTAATAAAAAGAATTTTCAAAATGTAATCTTTAACACCTGTATAAAAAAAACTACGCTCCAAAATAAAAAATCACATTATAAAAGTCACATTATTTTCGCCCAAAGAATTTGTGGTTAAAGGCATGACCTACTTTTTCCTAACACCCTGTATTTAATAAAATTATATCACTGTTACAGCAAGAACATTATGGTTCTATGTCTTCATTAAGGTTTTAATTTTTAGTGAACTATTTATTTTTAGGAAATATAATTCACCACTACCGTTACGTCTCTGGTAATACCAAAATTTATAAAATTGAATACGAAACATTGGTCGAAGTTTTTATAGGACTTGGATGCTAATTTTTTGCTTTGATTAAAACCGACAGATCGATAGAAAATATACAATCAAATGTCGTCGTCAATATGCATTAATATTCTATTTATTTCTTTTTGTCCACCTGTGCCTTTTTTTATGTAGTATAAAATAGATACATAACATTAATTATTATAAATAAGTATGTCATAAAACAGTCAACCTTATAGACGTTAAAATTGGAAATAAATATTAATATGTTTAAATTAGTGTCTGTTATTATTATGTAATAGATAACGATCCTCCCAGTGGTGGTTCATGATTATTTCAACACAAAGTATGGCACAGATTTTTAAGGACAAAATTTATTTATTTTATTATACATAATATGTAGTGTGTCCATAGATACCATCAATAGATTTAAATAACCAAAAATGTATGTGTCGGTTAAATTATTAAAAATGGTGGAAAATGATAACATTATTTTGATTCAACAATCAACAGTTATACATACAGGGTGTTCCGATTTTAAACCGACAAACTTCGGGTACAGAAAGTTCACATGAAATTATGACAACCCCTTCTAACATTTCTTCTCTATCGAGCCTCCTAACGGAGATACAGGGTGTTGAAAATTCAATTTATTTTTTGTTTTTCTTTAATAACTTCCACAATATTAAAGATACTGAAACCAAACTTGGTACACATGGTTAGGTTGTGAGGGTCCATCTTTTCTATGGCTCAGAGTTGAACCACAGCCCACTCTACTACTAGCCATGCTGAGAGAAATATGGCAACCATGCATACGGCCGGTCGGTCGGTCTTGTGCGACTAGTTTGACTTTATGTGTGAAGTAACTAACACGTTTAGATAATTTCACGTCGTTTTTGTGTATTTCCACAGTATTCAAACGATTATTGCATTGTGTAATATATCGTAGTTATGTTATTTGTGTAAAGAGTGGTTTGTGACATATTTGGATTATTTCACAATTTGTGTAAGAAAACAGTGAATATTTAATTTGTGCTTGCAGTTTTACCTGTGTGTTTTCCCTCCAGAACAACTAAGGCTGTATTTTGTGTGTATATAAGTGTAAAGGAGTGAGTGAGGTTTGTAGAGATTCATTCTATAGGATACATGATACATATTATATCAGGTAAGTGAAAAACATTGTGTAAAATGCCCTCCAGATGCGTCGTTCCCGGCTGCAAGTCAAATTATGATACATCCTTGAGGGATGAAACCGGCACGACAAGCTCGACTACGAAGTATAAGTCGATATTTCGTTTTCCAAAAGATGAGGCACTGCGAAAAAAATGGATATTGGCTGTACCCAGAAAAAACTGGTCTCCTACACAGTATTCCGCGGTTTGTAGTATGCATTTTTTAGAAACTGATATTGTGAGGTACGACAAATGGTTACAACCTGATGGAACAATCCAAAACATTTTGATACGGCCTAAATTAAATAAAAATGCAGTACCCTCAATATTTCCAAATTTACCTTCATATTTAACAAAACATATGCCAGTTTCTAGAAAAAATCCAGAGGAAAGACGCAAAAAAATTATTGAGAATCACGAAAATTTGACCAAGAATTTTGAAAATTCTGATATGATTGAGAGCTTTGAACATCTGACTATTTCTCACCAGAACTATATTTCATTGTCTAATTGTTGGAATACCAAGTTAGGTGGGTCTAAATTTTACTTTTATACACTGGATTTTGATGATTCCATTTTATCTCTAAAAAATCAAATTATAATTGATAGCGAATTAAATATTAAAGTTTACTTGGGGGGCAATCAACTTTCATTCAATGACCTAAAATGGGTTCTTCCCTTTGATATGCAATTAAGTAGATGGTCTCAGCTGGAAAATTTATTGTCTAGGTACAAAATAAGGAATGACAGCAATGAAAATGTTGACAATATATCTTTGGATTTTTATCTCGAAAATGGTTTGAAAAATATGAATAAAGCATTAGATTTAGCATGTCATGATAATGAATTCCTGTATGCTAAAAATCTTGAAATAATAATTGATCAATTAAAACAAATGGTCAGTAAAAAAAGTAAGTATTCTTCGGTTACCATAATCATGTCATTTATGTTTTATTCACAGTCTCCCAGTACCTATGATCTCATGCGAAATTATTTCATTTTACCCTGTAAAAGGTATCTTCAGCACCTTTCTTCCAAAATGGACGTGTCACCCGGTAACAACGATAATAATGAACATTATTTGTTAAATATTTCTAGTGGGTTGTCAGCTAGAGAAAGAGTTGTTGTTTTACTCATAGATGAGATATATATTACGGCTAGAATGGATTGCAGATCAAAAAATATTGTTGGATTGGCTTCCAATAAGAATGACCTCGCTAAAACTGTTCTTGCTTATATGATATGTTCTGCTTTCGGTAATTTTTGTGAAATTGTGAAGTTATTGCCAGTTCTAAATATAACTGGCATTGAGATGGTGCCTATTACTGAGCAAGTTGTAACATTGATCCAAAAGTGTGGTTTTGAAATTTTGTGCATTATCACTGACAATCACCGAATAAATCGATCTATGTTTAACAAATTATCGGGAAATTCAACTAGTTTTCCCAATCCATGCTTGCCAAATAAAAAAATTTTCTTGACATATGATTTTGTACACATTTTCAAAAATATTAGGGGAAATTGGCTCAATTTAAAAAATATCGATAATACATTCACTTATCCTGATTATGAAACCGGTGCGGTTAGGTACGCGAAATTTCAGCAAATCAGAGACGTGTATGAAAATGAGAAATCACATGTTATAAAAAAGGCTTACAAATTAAATCATAAGTCATTGTATCCATCCAATCTCGAAAGGCAAAAAGTTTATTTGGTCGATAATGTATTTCATCATTCTACTATTGCTGCCATGAAAGATTTCGGCTATCATGAGACGGCAGAATTCTTACAAATTATTCGAAATTGGTGGGATATTGTCAATAATACAAGTCTCTACAAGGGTATAATATTAAGAAACGATTGGTGCACACCTATCACGAGTATCAACGACACTAAAATAGAATTTTTGAGGAAATTTCTGGATTGGTTGGACCAATGGAAAAACCTTGAAATGAACGGCAATTTGACTAATGAAACTCACAACGCGCTGCGCCAGAGTACAATTGTGATTTTAGATTTAATTCAGTATTCATTTGCAAATTTCGAGATTTCGTATTTTCTTCCTGGAAAGTTCACCACAGAAAAGTTAGAAAAAAGGTTTGGGAATTATAGATTATTATGTGGGTGTAATTATAATGTGTCCTTCGATGAAGTGTTAAATGCAGAAAAAAAAATTCGTGTGAAACATATTTTAAAAAAAAATAAGTCCTTTTCTTTCACAGAAATTCAATCAAAGTTTCAAAATTGTTCTGACACAAATGGTCTTAAGTACGAAGATCCCTCAATTAATGTTGATGAATTCCTTCAAATATTAGATTCAAACTATTTATCCGAGTGTGACGTCGATGAATCTGCAAAAACATATGTTTCGGGATACGGATCTCATGCAGTTTCAAAGAAGCTGAATTGTGATATTTGCCTGTCGATAATTGCACAAGAAAAGGGACAATTTGTTGGTAACGAATATTTTGATTACTTGCAGCGAGGCGGTCTATCAGTCCCAACATGTAGTGTTAGTGTGGTATTTTTTCATATGTATGCAATTCTGGAATCCATTATTAATAACCCTTCTGTAGAAAGCGCTTTTCTGAAAACCGATAATCAAAAAATGATTTTAGGCAAACTCACAATACTTAGTCTTCGTTCAGACAATTTTTATGTAGAATTTTTTCAAACTTGCCATTGTGGCAGAGAGTATAAAGATTTATTATTTATGCTTTGTTCAGTATTTTCCAATATATTATTAAATGATTATGTCAAAAATAGAAATGATAACAGACACAGTGCTGCAAGTAATTCTAATGCATCTTCCTCCAAAAAGAGAAAACTCAATACTTTTAAATAGATTTTAATTCACGTCCATGTTCAACTTGTGTATGTAAGTATGTATTAATAATTATTACTATTTGATTGTTATTATTTAATGGTGATAAGTAAGTATAATAAATTATTGTTTATAACTTCAGCCAACTTTTGTAAAAATATAAATTGTCACTGACAAACTAGATCCCTCGATAAAACGCAGTGACGATTTTAGGCAAACTTAAATGTTTGCCTCTTAATATAAATTATAATAACACATTATATTATTTGTTATAGAGCAGAAACAGCCAAAAAGCGAAGGTAAATTTATAAAACCGAGTAGATATAAAACATTTTGTTTCTGTAGATGGGTTCTCCTGCGGAGTGCATATTCAACTAACCGGACTTCTCTGTAAGCAAGATGCGGTGTTGCCACAATTCTCAGCATGGCTAGTAGTAGAGTGGGCTGTGGTTGAACTGAGGCGCGCCAGTGGCGTGCGATGTGGTCACGTCGACATAATTTTAAGGAAAAAAGTATGTGCACTAATTTTTTTCGCAATTCTGATCAGATTTTCATAATTTACGGTTCATTTTCTAAAAAATCTTGCTCATGTAGAATTTTGACTGAGGCATTAGTTTTCGAGATATTTGCGTCTGAACAAAACGATGCACCAAAAACACAATTAATTAATTAAGATAGCCCTTTCAAATTTAGTTTCAATCTGATTTTCGAAGGGATATACTGAACTGAACTGTCAATTTAATGTTTTTAATGTTTTTCTTCTTTTGCAATGAGGCGTTTTTAAGGCCTTTTGCAAGACAATATTATTTCTGTCAAAAGAAAAATTTGTTTGTTACGAAATTACATAAACAAATTATCAACATCCAAATATAAAAAAAATCAACACCCCACCCCGTATTTCCGTTAGGAATGGTTATAGAGAAATTTTAGAAGGGATATGTCGTGATTTCATCAGAACTATTCCCGACATGATAATTGTGTTTTTGGTGCATCGTTTTGTTCTGACGCAAATATCTCGAAAACTAATGCCTCAGTCAAAATTTTACATGAGCAAGTTTTTTTAGAAAATTAACCGTAAATTATGAAAATCTGATCAGAATTGCGAAAAAAATTAGTGCACATACTTTTTTCCTTAAAATTATGTCGACGTGACCACGCCGCAGGCCACTGGCGCCCCTCAGTTCAACTCTGAACCATGGCAAAGATGGACCCTCACAGCCTAACCATGTGTACCAAGTTTGGTTTCCCTATCTTTAATATTGTGGAAGTTATTAAAGAAAAACAAAAAATAAATTGAATTTTCAACACCCTGTATCTCCGTTAGGAGGCTCGATAGAGAAGAAATGTTAGAAGGGGTATGTCATAATTTCGTGTGAACTTTCTGTACCCGAAGTTTGTCGGTTTAAAATCGGGACACCCTGTATAATAAACAAAATATGACACAAGAAACCGATCAGAAGAGATAAAAACAATAATTGTCAACATGGATGGATTTCATAAAAACCATTGCAAAAAAACCACAGTATCAGCTGAAATATCCAAAAGTATTAACAAAAAGTTACAAGTATATTAAAAACAAATACAAGAACTTAAAGCAGGTTATTGAGTTAACCCAAATATAGACCTGGTGGCATAGTCGCAGTCGTTTCGAAGTAAATTCGGATTAAATTTTTTTGCTGGAATCAGTTCAGGAGACTGTACCGATTATGAAAATGTATGTTACCAGGCGGTAACCTGGCTTGATAATATTGTTTAAAACTATTTTTTTTTTAACAAAGAGAAAAATAACATTTTTTTATATTTTTTTACCGATTTTCAACAAAAATTATATTGCAAGATGTTATACAGGGTGAATCTTAGACTGGCGGCCATATTTTTGGGGTTAATAGTACTAGTCGTCATGAACATGAATCCGAATTTTTTTTTGTAGGTTGTAAAATGGCCGAGTTATGAATTTTTTTAAAAAATTCGCGATTCAAGTATAACTCCTGTAATTCTGGCGCCGCTGGGCAAGCACTTACTGCATTACGTGTGGCCGGTCGACAGTGTTGCCAAGTGTAGATGATATAAAACTAATCAATTACATTTACATTTTCACTCTTCATTAATAATTCAGAGATACCCAATCACGAGGGAGAGAGATAATGGTACCTAGTGAAAATGAAAAATTAATTCAATTGGATAAACAGGTTTATTGAAATACGCAATTTTAACTTCAAATACGGAAAATTGTAATACAAAATAAAATGAAAAAGCCGGCTGCATAGTCTGGATAATTATTATGACACAAAATGAAAAAGATTTTAAAAACAGAACAAGTTTATAGGACTTTTATCACCCATCAGCTGTTAGAGTCGCTGAACTTTTTACAAGCTATGACACTGACCTAGTTACAAGCAGGTGCATTAACAAAAAATGGCGATAAAAAACGGCATACGGCGAAGCGTGTCTGTTCGTGGTCGACGTTTTTCTTATGTTTTAGTTTTAGTATTAGTGAACGGCCAGACAGCAGCTAGTGTGGTTTATTGTGATTATAAAATTAAATAGTTTCAGTTCTTAGTGAGTTTTAAAGTGGAAGTTTTGTGTTTGTGTTTAGTGATAATAATTGAGTTGCAGCGTGTTTGGAAAATAACGGAGGACAGTTTCAACACCTGCTATGAGAAATGCCGATCCAAGATAAGTAAAGATTTATTGTTATTAGAAAAAATAATTTTCTGTTCATTATTTGTTACTATAAAGTTTTTAGTTATTACTTTTTTTATTGTTACACTCACGGAGAATAGTTTTTTCTTTGTTATTGTTTAGATAGTACATTTTATTTAGTTTCTTGTTGTGGATACTTGATGTTTTGTATTTTTTTGTTTCTGTGGAAAAATATGGATCCTGGCGAACACCCACTCAAAAAAGTAACGCGCCAAAAAGCAGAACGTCGTGGGTGGTGTGGAAATTTGCTTTACTATTAAATTCCCCGTATTTTATTTCAATCGTGAAGTTTGGCAACAACGCACTGCTCAAGACACGCGTGTGCGTCTCAGTTATTAGACGTTACTCTCGCTAGCGCATTCCACTGGCGGGGTACCCAAATTCAAATAAAAAGGGTTTAAACAATATTCATTTTTCATAGCACGTTAAAAAAAATTGTAGTTTTGTGTTGTAGTTGAACGGTGTCGCCTCCTATAAATATGGCCGCCACTCTAAGATTCACCCTGTATAATGGCCTGTTTTATTCACGAGGGTGAAATCACCCGACCGAATAATTATTTTTGACTAAATTGTTTTCTGAAGAACTGAAGTACCTACTATTTATTTTTAACATTTTTTATGAGCAGGCGGTTGCGTCAAAAGGACGGTCTGTCATAAATTAAATTCATCCACGACTTCTAAATAATGTATGCATTATATATGTATTTCCTCAAGACTAATGTTATCAATTATTCCCTGCAGTGAATAATGAACAAAGTTAAAGTGGCCATGACATGCGAGTCAAAGCATGAAATCAATTGTAAACAACATTGTTGTTTAAATTTAATTTGACATATTTTTTTTGGTACATAACGGCCTGCTCATAAAAAATATTAAAAATAAATAGTTATAAATTTCTTCAGAAAACGATTTTGTCAAAAATATTTAATAGTCGTCAGTAAAATAGGGTATTCTACTCGCATATAATGACTATTATTCACTTGGGTGAACTTTTACCCTCGTGAATAAAATAGGCCATTATATTCTTGTGGAATAAACTACTACTAAACGTCAACGTTGTCTACAATTGATTTCATGCTTTGACTCGCATGTCATGGCCACTTTAATGACATTTTTAACAAATATCCAATACGTTGTCAAAGAAACTTTGTTCATTATTCACTGCAGTGAATAATGAAATCATTATTAACTGCAGGGAAATACGTACATAATGCATACATTATTTTTAGTAGTCGTGGATAAAAATATTTGTTCTACTGCTGATTTGCAAACTATTTGTAGGTAAAAATGTATTTCTTATTTGATTGTAATTTTATTATAATTTTGCATGTTATCCAGGTAATGTGTAGCCCACATTAGGAAAAACGCAGACAAACATCCATTCCCACCGACATTGCCATCTGCCGATGCCGGGCCTCGAACCCAGACACGACAGGCAGTGTGGCCAGTGCCATGACTGTCGCCAAATCAATATCGCCATATTTTCCTACTTCCTAGTCTAACAGAAGTACATTTTATCTGAGATGAAATGGGATCAAATTTCAATCGAGTAACAAAATTTTCACCTATTGAAAGTTTATCCTGGTCTTCGTAAACGTTATCTAGAAAACAAGTGGTCAAGGGTTTTTTTTATGGAATGCCCTGTATTTTTTTACAACACAAAACACGCGACTCTGTTACAAAGGATCTCACTAAGAAATGATTATTGGCGAAAACGTTAAAGCTTATGAATCATTATGTCCGATTAATAAAAAAAAATAGTACGTCCCATTTAAAAATTTTCCATAGGACCCCTACGGAAATGAAAATGAAAATTAAATTCCGTTTTTTGAGAAAAACCTAAAAATAGTCGTATCTATCATTAATTTAAATAACTATTTTATTCTTTACAAACAAGCTTACTACTTTTCTAATAATTTCCATAGCCTACTTAGTAATTTTCTTACATCGCATTCATATCTGACGTGGCCATTTTGTAAAAAATAAAAAATCGTTCGTATCTCACTTATTTTTTGGAATTTTTGATATTGGAAAAAAACTGTTGCAGTTAGAATTTCATGCTTTATAAAACACCACAAAAAAAACACGGTCATTCTATTTAAGAAAAAAAAGTTGATGTCACTTCCGGGTCAACCGGAAATGATTTTTGTTGCTGTTAGTCTAAAAATAAATGAAATTTTTAAATTCAAAAACAGCCAAAAAATTGGGGACTTACATTGATTCGTGGCCACCCGGTATATCAACACTTTGTTCAATTCGATTATAATTTATTATCATTTGATACAATGGCGATGCCTCAAGAATGTTTTTGCACGCTCGGGTAATTTGACACCTTTACTGAATTGTTTGAGACATTTGCAAGTGACGTTTACATATTAGCGATCAGGAGGCGCGAGGCGGTAAGTAAACTGATAAAGAAATTTAAAAATCAGTTTTTTATGGAAGACAAAATTAAAATTACAAATTGAACAATTATTTAAATTTATTGGAGCAATAGAATTCATAACTTACACGAAGCTTAAGTTGTGGGAAAAATCTTATCTTGGAGAAATTTCTAATGACAGCTGATGTCACTTGATAATAAGTATTTGCTCTCATAGTAACCAAAGAGAAAACTTTTTCATTTTTCATGTGCGACTTGTTTGTTTTATACAGAGTTACCCATTTGAAAGCGGGCCACCCCTGTAAAGTGGCTATTTTTGGTCCGATTTTGATCAACTTTTTTTTAGATTGTTGCTCATGGAACACTACATTTTGTGGCAAATTGATAGATGTCTAACATAAAAATCAAGGCCTATTTTGCAATTTTTTTGGAGCAAAAATTCGAGAAACCATATTAGCGATTTTTTTACGTGAAAACTAAGTACATATTTTTATTATCAGATAACGACAATTGAATTTAAATTATCAGATAATTTAAATTCAATTTCCATTATCTGATAATGAAAATACGGTATTTCCATTATCAGATAATGGAAATTGAATTTAAATTATCTGATAATTTAAATTCAATTTCCATTATCTGATAATGAAAATACCGTATTTTCATTATCAGATAACGACAATTGAATTTAAATTATCAGATAATTTAAATTCAATTGTCATTATCAGATAATGGAAATTGAATTTAAATTATCAGATAATTTAAATTCAATTTCCATTATCAGATAATGACAATTGAATTTAAATTATCAGATAATTTAAATTCAATTTCCATTATCTGATAATGGAAATACTGTATTTTCATTATCAGATAACGACAATTGAATTTAAATTATCAGATAATTTAAATTCAATTGTCATTATCAGAGAAATATATGTGTTATATATTTTTGAATTCAGCTTGAAAGGGTCTATCGAGATATATAATAAATACCTACCTATAGGGTCATTATCGAGGTCATTATATTAAAAAATATATATATATATTTTTAAGCGCCCTGTATTTTGTTGACGTAGATAAAAGGTTATTACAGATCCAAAAAGTTCATTAAAAACTGATCAAGAAAAGTTTTTGAATGGCAAAAATATGTTGAGAATAACGAAAATAAAGGGGGAAACACCTTTAAGTTGGACACCCCGTACACCAAAATTTAGACGTTACCTTTTATTTAGGTTCTCGACCATATCCTAAATTCATTTTTGAAAAAATGTTCAGGAGCGGCGCGTATGGAGTTTAGGTTAGGTATATTAATAAATATTTTTGAATCCGTTCACGTTATTAATGGCCAGTTTCATAATCGAACTTTAAAATGTACTTTAACTAAAGGTAAAGTTCGACTTTAAGTTCACTTAAAAGTAGCATTAAAGTCGAGGTGTTTCATAATCATAGCCATTCGAACTTTTAACTAAAGTTTCATTACTTATAATAAGTACTTTAGACAGCCAAAAATCTCGCCAAAAATGGATCATGTGCATCATATGACTAGCATAACCCTAAATTTTTAGTTTTTACAAATTTATTTTTAGTTTTATTTTTAATATTTATAGTTTTAGCGTGGACCCATTATAACATTTTAAAATTCTCTCAGACAGTAGATTTATAATGTTTCAATATTGTAGATTATTAAAATTAGACTGTTAATTATAGGTTGGAATTCCAACCAACAAAAAGCTTCTTATTTTATTAGATTAAGGCAATTAGAACTTTATTAATAATGGCACTCGGCAAGATTTCAGCTGATAGTACAGGAACCAAGCAGAAATTTTGATAAAAATTGTTGTAATATTCAAAAATTTTAGAAAATGTATATTTTTGAGGTTAGTTATGACGTCACGTGCAAATGCCTTATTAGTAATACGGCGCATTCTTAAGCATTGTGAGCGCGCATTTGACAATTTAAAAATAGTCTTGCTAAACAACATTGGTGATATAAATTATTATTACGATATTCTTACCTATTGTTGGTAACCTAAACATATTTTCAATCTAATTTAAAATGAATAAAGCTGTAGGTTTTTTTAGGCGAAATCTATCAAAGGAATCAACATCTTCGTAGCCATCGAGCCTGTTTTTCTATCTCTATAATTTCCTTCGTCTTAAAAATATTTGTGGTTCATTGGATGAACTTGAACTTGAAGGCGAAATTTCTCGGTATTGGTCCATAATGTGGAAAATTGAGAACAAACAAATTGAAAAATTCATAAAACGACACGTAAAACAAAGAATGTGATTTTTGTTAGGTTAGATTGCACTTTAAAGTCTGCTAAAGCGTCAAAATTGGCACTTTAACTTAAAGTGCAGTTAAAGGGACTTTAAAGTATTATGAAACAGCACAATAATTTTAAGTCTACTTTAACCTGACTTTAAATTTAAAGTTCGATTATGAAACTGGCTGTAAAAGTTTTACTTTAAAATTTGATTTTTTAATCATTATTACAGAAAAATGGTATACCTTTCACATTTTGATAGGATGCGCCGTTTTTGAGAAAATCCACTTTTAAGTTTTAATTGCACTTCAAACCTCAAGTAGTGTACCAGAATATTATAATAATAATTATAGGTTTCAATCAATAAAATTTTGGAACACCCTGTATATAAAAATACAAAAAAAATCGATCAAACACGAGGCCGGTTTACTTAATAATTACTAGTAAAAAAAAAATTTTTTCATGAAAAAATTCATTTTCCACCCTTTCGTACCATCAAAATTTGGTGAAATTCTGAGCGACTTCAAGTTTGTCTAAAATTCGTCCAGATGCGTGCATCAAAATGGTTAAATGTAAATTTTCTGAACAACGGCTTGTCATATCGAAAAGTGCCAAGAGACATTAAATTTTTGTTTTTTCTTGCTTTATTGAATTAAACTGGAAACATGAGAAAATATCAGTGGCGTACTACTTTTTTGTAAAAAAGAGCCTTAGTAAATCCATATATCTACGCCCATGGTTAAGTAAAGTAGTAGTTTGTTATTCTAAAATAGGCCTCTAAATTGTATGTAAAGAATTGGTAAGTTTGGATTCGATACTTCTTAGCATTCTGGAAAGATAAATATAAATCCATATTTATTTTCAAACTTTAACACCCTGTATCTTGAAAACTAAGCATTTTTCAACCTATGTTTATATGAACTTTTTTTAATAATTTTCAAATGTCTATCGACTGTTAAAGTCCTGTTACAAAAAACTGGAACACCCTGTATATTACATATTATTGTTATCGTCCTATAGTTACCTATTTCACTTTTGTCTCCTTTTTTATAAACCGGACATATTTGAGATTTCTCCCATATACAGGGGAAACATAGGATGTTTTAAATATGAAATTAAAAATTATTGTAAGAGGTTTGGCAAAAACTGCAGCGCAATCTCTAATTAGGAAAGCTGGAATGTTATCTGGTCCCATGGTCATTTTAGGTTTTAAAGTTTTAACTGTTTTATCGCCAAGAATATATAGTCCTCCGAAACAGATATTATACTTAAGGAATTTATATATTTACTTGAGTACTCATCAATAGCAATATTGTTTGGCGTAGTAAAAGACAATGTTTTAGGGATTGGCAATGCTTTGATGATCATACCTAAGAGATGAAGGAATAGAGGTCGATTTCCTTAAAGAATTTAAATAAGACCAAAACTGATTGAGCTCTTTAGTTATACCTAACTCTAAATTTTCAATATAAAATTTATAAGAGCGATCTGTATCTTGTAATATTATTCCTAAGTCGAACAAATTTTTTGCGATCTTGTTCAGAACCACTTTTTTATAATTCGCCCACGCTTTATTACCCTCTTGCTTAAGTTTATTGAAACCAAGGAGGATAAGAACCTGAACTTTTTTGTTTCCTGGGAACGTCATTTGCAAAAATGTAATTTATTCCATTATAAAATGATTCAAGCGCTACATTTACGTCTGCATATTGGTCTAGAAACGTCCAATCCGTGTTGCCTAAATTTCGATACAACGAAGAAAAGGGTGGCCCATAATGTAGTGACACATTTTGAAGTCTAATAACTTGGCCTCTGAAAAACCTATAGGTAAGTTTTTGGTGTTGTTCGATAGAAAAACTCAAAAAGTTTTTTTGTGTTGCAAAAAATGCAGGGAGTACCAAAGTAAAAAAATTCAAGTCAAAAAATAACTGTATAAAGTTACATTCTGTATACAACTATTTTATTGAAGCGTAACCATAGAGATTTATACTTGTTATAATTGTCAAATAGACAGAACGTACTGCCGGTTTCGAAAAGGAATCATCGCGCTTTTATTGTTGAAAATCCAGGATTTACATCAATAATCCGCAAAATATCTACGAATTCAAAAAAATATTCGAATAGAAATCCGGAATATTTCTCCATTTATGTTATGCGAATTATGGCGTCTAGAGTAGAAGAATGTTCAAGAAGAGAAGGTCATCATCTTTTAGACACAATTTTTAAAAATTAGACTAGTTATTTATTATTATGTTAGTTTCCCTTGTTATTAAATTTCTTGAATTCCATATTTTGATTAAAATCGTTTTATACTTTGGTACACCCTGTAATTTTTTTGCAACACAAAAAAACTTTTTGAGTTTTTCTATCGAACAACACCAAAAACTTACCTATAGGTTTTTCAGAGGCAAAGTTATTAGACTTCAAAATGTGTCACTACATTATGGGCCACCCTTTATAATTAGCTTTTTTGAAGTTGAAATTTAATGCATTATAATTTTTGCAAGCAAATTGTTCATTGTTTGGCTTTACTAGTTTGATTTCAATTAATAGAGCAGCGTGGTGTGAATCTTCATTTAAAAAAACATCAGGAGCTCTTTGCAATACCTACTACAGAAGACAAGATCTAGTATCCTATTATTAACATTTAAAACACTATTATTATTATTATACTGGTCAAGGTTAAGAAACATAGCTAAATTGGAAATGGTCCTAAAAATGTTACTTTCATAACTACTGTTTTCCGAAATGACAATATAATCAGATATATTAAAATCACCTAATGGCAAAATATATGTCTAGTACATGCTGTAAAGGGACATGTAGGAGGTATACAGGGTGTCCCGGAAATAATGGTACAAAAAGAAATCACATATTCCAGAGGTCAAAATAAATCGATTGGACCAAACTTACCTCTATACCAAAATTCTTCCTAAGGGAGCTACAGGCCCCTAAATGTGGGCGCCTGAAGACTGTTTTTATTTATTATCTCCGAAACTGTTCAAGTTAAAGTAATGAAATTTTGCACATCCACTAAACTTTCTAAGCCTAACAAAATGAGGTAAATATCATCTCAAAATTTTTACCAAGGGTGTGTCAAGCTGTAGGGGTGGGGAGTAAAATATATCGCAACTTTTTTATTTGTAAATATTTTTGAGTTTTGATTTCAAATTGTAAATTGTCAGAGTTTTTCACAAAGAAAATGCCCTCTTGTGCAACTTCGATCGGAGGCACCGTTTTCGAGATAAATTCATTTTAATATTCAAATGCATGCTCTAAAATGAATAAAATGATCTTCATACAAACGCAATTAAAAAAGTATTAATAAAAATATTAAAACAATTCAGTTATAACCCTACGACTTTTACTTTAAACATTTCTTTGTATCCGCAATAATAACGATAATGAGGGGTGGGTAATTTATAATGATTAACCCTGTACCCACCAAACCTAAAAAATAAAATTAGTTATTAATGCTTTGTTTCTCTCTATTAAGTGCTACAACTAAATTTGTTACCTATTTGAAAATTAAAAAAACATCTTTAATTTAAAGTGTTTATTAAAACAGTTAAGTACTTATTAAACAAAAATTAATTCTGGATTTTATTCTATATAAAACAATAAATCATCTATTATGTATATAGAAATTAATTAAAACTATTTGGCAAACCAAAATAAAAAATATACATTTCAATATAATTTACATATTTACGTACCATATATTTATTTGTGATACACTAATTTTAAATGTAATCTTACCACCCATAAAACTTATTCTAATAGTAATTAAGAGTCAAGTTACTAAAAACAAAAATAAAATTATTTATTATAAACGATAATAAATAATGAAACAATCTGCTAAAACTATAACATTTGCTTAAAAATAAATTTAAAATATGTCAACTACAATACCTTCTTTCTACGATTTAGACACAACTTTTTCTGTTCTGGCTCATCTGTATTGTCATCTAAGTTACTGGTACATATATCAGCAAAAAACATATCCGGTGAGAATTTCAAAGAAGACCTTGTTTTCTTAGGAGACATTTCTGTAATTTTATATTTATTGTCAACAGAAACTGTAATAATGTCTTCTAACTGATTTTCATCCGCAGATTTATCTGGTTTCAAATCATGATTACTTTCACTAAAGTCATAATAGTTATGCACCTTGTCTATATTGTCATCAGAATGATTATTCCCCATAAAAGTTGGTTTCAAATCCTCGGTGTTTAAAGTTAAAAGTTCAATTTCTTTGCTATTTTCATTAACTGTGCTTTCCGTTTCAAATGAAGAATGATGACTAAAATTTTTCGAGTTTTCGATGGACATATTACTTGAAACATTCACATTACTGCTTCCTGGATTTTCTGCATTGAAAACCATTTGAGAGGCATCTAGAAAATGTGTATTGATGTAATCTTCTGGATTATTAACTGGCGTTAAATGAGCGTTGTGATTAGATAAGTCCTTTGGCATATCTTGTGATTCTATTTTATCAATTTTCTCCACACTCTCTCTTCCCAAGACTTGTAATTCTTGAACTTCACCCACATGCCCGTTTTCATCTACCACTTGATACTGTAAACCGTCCTTGGTAGAGAGATTTTGCAAAACCTCATCGGTTACCGTCACGAAACTACCATCGCTTGTTTTAAACATAATTTCTACGTTAGATGGAACTTCATTTCCTAAGATATGCTTTATTTTATCAGCAGTAAGACCTTGCCCATTATTTTGTAGAGCCAGTTGGATCATACTAGCTGACTTAGATGAATCTTGATTGAAGTGATTTTGCGAAATAAAAACTTGATTTTCAATGTTATTGTAATCCACCTCAACATAATTTGGTTGCTCTGCATGTGGTATAAAATTTTCGACAGTTGTCTCAGTACAAGTTTCTTCAATAATAAATGTATTGGCCTGTGGGGCTGAGGCAATTTCTTTTTTTAAATTGGCAATAGCCAACCTACTAGCTTGGGCTTCTTTCATACAAGCTTGGTGTTCAGCCTCTAATCGAAATTTACGTTTAGCTTTGTGGGGCTTATATAAATTATTTATACTGTAGTTGAGTGGTTTTAAAATATTATTGGCAGCTAATGTGGTATTTGTGTTAAAAGGATAGGTTGGGTATTTTGGTTTCTTTGAGAGGAACTGAGGTCTTGGTAAAACAATAACGTCACCTATAAGGAAGGTATTAATTAGTTGCAATTTAAATTATTTATGACAAGTATTATATTTCATAAACTGATATATTAAATTATTATTATACAATAGTTCATAATAAAGTTTATAAAACATGTATGAATAGCTCTACAAGTAAGTAAACCCGCAGAGTTTACAAAAGATATTGAAATAAATTATAGTCCTGTCGTCTACAACACTTCTCATTTACCTTACAGTTAATAATATTCATGAACTTAAAAACTTACAAAACGATTATAATAAAATAATGAATAAAAGCAAAGATTTCGTATATTAGCTACGTTGAAAGGTACTGTACAAAAGTTATTGAACAGGCCGCCGCGAGTGGTAGTAGTCACGAATAGGTAAGCTCCGCCTTTCTGCAGATAGTCTATAGTGAACTTGACTTACTAAATAAAAAATAATCACATACTTCGTTTACATTTAAATCGAATATCAAAATAGGTAGTCTAATATGGGGAACCCTGTATATTGAGAAACTAATAAATAACTGACTTAATTTGATTTAACCTAGTATTAAAAATGTCGACATCATTCTCAATAGCTTCATAAGTACAGTAAATAGTATATAATGGAGAAAACATTAGGATATTTGAACATTTTGTATTGTTTTGGATACAATCGCGCATATACCGGGTGACCACGGATCATGGTAAACCCCTGCCATTTCCACAAATTTTGAGCTATCCAAATGAAATTTTGCAGCAGTAATGTACGTCCAAAAAGACTTATTTTGGCCCATCCGATTTTTTTTTCACGTCCGGTATCGACGGAAGTGGCTTCAACTTTGGAATTTTAAATGGAGCACCCTGTATATTATTGCATTTTTGAAATACTGAGAAAATTCTGAGTACGATAGAACTATTTTGCGGACTCTTTAAGCCCACTTGATTTTTTTAGAGCCAATTTCATTTATTAATCTAGCGTGCCATGATTGGTCTAATTTGGTTCAAATGTACTGGTATAACTCCCAAAAAATTAGATCGACAAAAAAAATATAAAAATGGCGTCTTGGCGCGCATTCAAATTTTACCAAATCACTTTTTGTCCATTTTGACCATTTTCCCAAACGATATAATGGTAAACCGATACCATCAAATAATACATTTTGTATGGAATTCATTGATGTGCCCGCATCCTTCATAAATCTGCAATGTGCAAGTAATAAAAAAAGGGAAAAAATCATCAAACACAACACGTCATTTTAAACTATTTATCACACTAGCCATGGAAGAAACAATTAAAAGACGTGACTTTGACAGGTGAATGAGTTTTTTTAAACGTACAGGGATATCCAATGAAAATGACCACCCCTAAAAACTTCCTTATTTTTGATGCTATAAAAAATTTTTTCTACATTACTACTGCAAAATTTCATTGTGACTTTGACAGGTGAATGAGTTTTTTTAAACGTACAGGGATATCCAATGAAAATGACCACCCCTAAAAACTTCCTTATTTTTGATGCTATAAAAAATTTTTTCTACATTACTACTGCAAAATTTCATTTCGATAGCTAAAAAATTGTGGAAATGGTGGGGGTTTACCATGATTCGTGGTCACCCGGTATACACTCTGTGATTATAATAATTTTTCTTATATAAATGAACCCTCTATTTATATTTGGGTATTACCATTTTTTACTTATTTATTTGTGCAATAATTAATCATTTGATGTAATAAGCGTTTGTCCATCTTATCCATTTTTAAATAATGTTTTTACTGTACCCATGTAATGTAGTTTTGTTTATATTAATAATAAATTAATAAATCAATAGAAGCTAAAAACTGTCTGTGTCCTTCGCTTATTGTTTATTTGTTATTCTGTAGACGAGAACCATCAGATGGGCTAAAGCTAAAGTACATATTTTTATAAACTAAATTTTGATTAGTTTTGCTTCAAATTAAGAAAAATTTTAACTGATATATCTCTATTTTATGTAGGAATAATTTATAATTATTATTTAGGTATTAAGCATAAGAACAAATATTTCATTCCTTCTAGGAATGTTAAGCAAATTATTAATCTTTTAAAATTAATGTGCTTGCGTGCGATCATGGGCATTACTAACATAACCTTAAATTTTTAGTTTTTGTAAATTTATTTTCAATTTTAATTTCTGTAGTTTTAGTATGGATCCATTATAACATTTAAAACCTCTCTCAGATAGTAGATTATATATAAAGTTTCAATTTTGTAGATTATTGAAAATAGACTGTTAATTATAAGTTAGATTTCTAACCAACAAAAAGAATCTTATTATATTAGATTAAGGTAATTAAAAGTTCATTAATAATGCACTGAATAAGATTTCAGTTATAGTATAGGAATCAAGCAGAAATTTTAGAAAAATTTACATAACATCTGAAAATGTTAGAAAATGCATATTTTTTGAGGTTAGTTGTGAACGGTAGGTAAATACATAATTAATTTTCTTCGTTATTAGAATGAATTAATATATTCTAGACTTTCATTAAATTACATTAATCATTATAACATCATAATACGAATGTTTCAATAGTGAACTAAATAAAACCAATCTAAAATTAAACTATTACAATATGCTTGCATCATTTTCACTGTATCTGATAAATTAAAAATTTAGCCTAATTTTGGTGGGCGTGGCTTTATTGTCGTCTGTCTCTATAAAGCCTCTGTAGTTTTATTTTGGTAAAATTGAAATTGTGTTTTATAAAATATATGAAGATACCTGTTATACATTTTGAATCTAGTTGTCTCTCTCCCCGATTTGCGCCTGCGCTTTGAATTTTGATATGGTCCATAAGCAAACGGTTTGCTGTATAACCAATCACGGGGCAGGAAATTTTGTAATCTACCAATCAACATTAATTTAATTTGAAGATGTTCCTAGCATAAAAATTCGACCAATGGGCACAGACAACGGATAGACCCAGTGACCAGTAATTTTTATACAACCCTTACTACAGAACTCGTGTATTAAAAATTGCCTTGTAGCTGTAACTGATATCGAGATGCCATACCGTGTTCAGTAGCGGTATTTATGACACAAATTAAATTATTTTTATTCGACACTAGCGCCAAGAGAACGGTCGTGGCAGAAGTGCCCCTCTTAATTCGTGGATTTTCCAGTGGAAAAAATATGTTGTTAGTTATTTATCATTTTTGTTGTTCTTTGTTAAAATTCATTTATCGTGCCTTTACTTGTGTTCCTACTTGTAGTTTCATTGTTAATAATTATTAATTATGAAAAATAATAAAGCAACGTGAATTTTTTGATGATGGTTTACAGCTACGAAACATTTAGCAACATAAATAAATTTTACCACATCAGTGAAGTCTGAGGCAGAAATGCTGCAAAAAATGCAATAAAAAATACAGGTCCATATTTAAAATAACGTACCTGATGATGGTCGCGAATAGATGAAACGTCTTATAAAAAACCTTTTTACGCTATCTTGTAAAGGTTAAAAAACGCCAATGAAAAAGTGTTTTTAGTTTTTCGATATCTCTTCGAATAACGCTGGGAAAAATTAAAAAGAAAAATTCATATTATACATTTTTTCCAAAAATCTCGAGAACAGCAAGAGATATTTTCGATTTCTCAACGGCATATTCCTCATCGTCAAATTCTGCAACTTTGTCCCAATCTAACCGATGCTGTCTCTCTTATGGTTTACGAGATCCCTGTAGTGAGAAGCGAATTTGTAACAGCCTGTATGTCCATTGTTCTCTACTTGAAGGCTTCGAGAATATCAACGAGTAATAAAAAAAATTTAAATTTTGTTTAAATTTTGCTTCTGTTGTCGAATCTTATTGTTTAAATTGTAGAAATAAGCATTGACATAAATTAATGTCCATTGCCTACTCGAATTGAATTTTTATTTGTCCAATCATTATAGTCCAGGAGGCAGTGAATTTTTTTCGTACTTATTTTCCCAGTCGGTGTATATATTTTAATCTGTTCCTTTAGTGACAAAAAACAAGAATTCTTGAGTCTGGCTAAAATTTTTGGATGGATTCAAAAAATAAAAATAAAATACAAGTCCACTTATTTTCCCAGTCATAAATATTTTACATTTACTAAAGTGGAACATAAAGTTTGTGAAAATAGCAGTCTGGCTTATCTTGGATAGCGGAAAGTGAGTCACATGATAGATTATACTATATTTTCATAGAAAGTACACGTCTGGCTGACATGTACAGGGTCATCACGCGAAAATGTCCTTTTTTGAAATAACTCAGCCATTTTTCATGTTATGACATAGATGTAAAGACATTCTGAACTAGTTTTTTCCACAGAATCTAAATTTTCAGTCAAAAAAACAATAACGAATCGCATTTCAGAAATACGACATAATACTTTCTCTTTTAAATAGAACACTCTATATATTTTGAAATATTTCGATTCTGCTTCTCTCTCTGAATTCAAAAGTGTCAACATACTTATGTTATCTCAAATGGTTTTTTGGATATTTAGATTTGATGATATTAAAATCTGATATATAAATCTGACGATATTAAAATAACGTGACCGATTTTGTTAAATAAATTTTGAAAACAAAGAAAACATTAACCATAATGAGAAAATGATCTCTGAGAAACATATGTTGATTTCATACATTTAATTAACAAAGAATTAACAAACATTAAAAAAATAAAAAAATATTAACAAAGAATTAACAATGTTAAATATTACAAGGTTAAATATAATAAATAATTTTAGATACATTAATGCATATATTCAATTTAGTAATTGCTCAATATGTCTACCTATATTTTCATAACAAAGTCTAAACCGCCGTCTATAAATCACCTAAACAATCACAATTATATGATCAGGAATTCTCTAAAACAATTTAAAACGGCGGTATAGACTTTGTTATGAAAATTGAGCCATTACTAAAATTGAATAAATGCAATAATGTATCTAAAATTATTTATTATATTTAATTTTGTAATATTTAACATTGTTAATTCTTAATTAATGTTTTTCTTTGTTTTTAAAATTTACTTAACAAAATCGGTCACGTTATTTTAATATCGTCAGATTTATATATCAGATTTTAATATCATCAAATCTAAATATCTCAAAAACCATTTGAGATAACATAAGATATGTTGACATTTTTGAATTCAGAAAGAGAAGCAGAATCGAAATATTTCAAAATATATAGAGTGTTCTATTTAAAAGAGAAAGTATTATGTCGTATTTCTGAAATGCGATTCGTTATTGTTTTTTTGACTGAAAATTTAGATTCTGTGGAAAAAACTAGTTCAGAATGTCTTTACATCTATGTCATAACATGAAAAATGGCTGAGTTATTTCAAAAAAGGACATTTTCGCGTGATGACCCTGTACAATCACGAAGGCCTTGCCAGACTCACAGCCTAGACTGTACTCTGTGCTTTTTTGTATTTCATTGTTTAAAGCTCTCATAAAAAAGAACATGTACGTATGACACTAATCACCTGTATAAACGAACGTGCCGACTTTAGGGCGCCTGGACGATCATTGGACGAGTCTGGCAAGGCTTTGGGGGTGTTCCACATTAGCCAGATTGTATTTTAAGCTGTTATTATAATATAGGCCATCATCTGATAAATTTTCATGACTGCGAAAATGAGGGAAATTTTTTTGATGAAAACTTTTCAGTTTTTCACCTGCCAGACATTATTATCCATGCTCACAGATTAGCCAGACTATTTTTTTTACTTTACTTCAGTATACCTCTTACTACTAGAACAATTTTTATCACTGTAAAAAAAAGGGCAGTGTATTCGTATGTTCTGATGCATTTTCTGCCTCAACCCATCGGAAAACCCCCCCTAAATATATGTGAATTTTGCTTAGAATTACTAACCGAACAATTCTATCCATGTTTGCTGACTGGGAAAATAAGTACCGAAAATCGTCACTGCCTCCTGTACTATTATAAGTTTGGCAACGACTGATTAAATAATACCTGATCACTCGCTTTTAGATTTCAATGTCGCACTACGCTGCATTAGGTACATCTCTGTTATTTTAAAGAACATAAAACTCAATAAAATAGAAATAACATAAAGATTTGCATAATCCTTCATACTATAATCTACAGTACTTGATTGTTTTATAACTCATTTTGAGAGCCACTTAGATGCCCTCTCAGACAGTCGTGAGCCATTCACTCCTAATCGAGGATGAAATTTCATTCAAAGGTTTAGCATTCATCAGGTGTTAGATGTTATGACAAATAACTGCTTCCAATTAATAACAAATACGTAGGTACCAACCTATTTAAGTTTCACATACCTGCAAACTGAACCTATTCAAGTTTCACATACCTGCAAACTGATAATCTGTTCTCTCCAATGAGAGATTTTCTAAACTTCTCATTTGAAACAATTTTGCAGCTGCAACAAGATATTTTATGTAGTCTTCTGAAATAGTAGTCTCTCCACAATACATAAATTCTATGATTGACCTCATTACTGAAAAATCACAACCAGAAATGATTACCTGTTCAATACACGAATTCTTTTCCAGTTCCTCCTACAAAATATATTAATTAAACAAGTTTTCTTACTACTTGGGATTACTTTTGGTAATAAGCTATTTGTCAATATTTACCCTAAATAAGGGGCTGTTAGCTGCTAAAACCACTTTATGGGCATGTAAAGTATTATTTCCACAACAAATCGCAATATCTACTAAACTTTGATGTTCCATCAGTGAACACAAACCAAGTGAAGTTTGTAAAGGATGTTTTTCTGATTGGATGCAATATTTTGTTTTTGAATTTCCATTCTTATTCATTTTGCTATAAAAATAATAGTTAAAACTAAACATAACCCCAAAAATATTCAAAACTTACCTGTGTGCAGTTTTATATAAACAATATTTATAAAATAAGGTATTTTTGTTATAATGTAAGTACCTTCCAGAAACTTCTATTATAAATAATTATGGATGATATAATTTTACTTTACCAAATGGTAAAAATATGGTATTATGCCTTAAATGACACAAAATGAGCCTGTTTTATTTCAAACAAAAGACTGTTGTCATAGAAATAATACACACTAGATTAAGAAAAATAAAACATTAAAAAAATTTTATTAAGTAAGTTTTACAATATTAATGTTTAAATAAGTTAAGTACATACTTGGTTAGTTTAAATTATATTAAAATATCAAGAGGTGAAATAAATGTTTTAGGTACTTAAGTAATATTTTTAATAGTACAATTGATTGAATGTGTTTAAACAATATTTTTTTTAACAATAGAGCTTTTCGATTCATTAACATTTTACTACAATGTGCCTAGTAGAAAGAAGTTAGGTAACTATAACCAGTTCGGATAATGCCGAGTCGTGACATCAAAAACAGGGTTGGTTCGAGGGAATATTTAATTGTTATTAATTTTTGAACCAAATATTGTTGTAAACTATTAACACAATCTAATATCTTTCCGTTGTTTACCTTGTCTAAAAATGAGTCGTTTAGGAAAAGCGGTTCACACCAATAATTTTTTTCCCGTTGCGCTACACCAGGGGTGGGCAACCTTTTTAGGTGATGGGCCAGTCAGAGTTCGTACTAGCTGACGCGGGCCAGAAATTTTTTTTTCGCTCGCGTAAAAAAATTCTAGGCTTTTTTTAGGACGAGGAACGAATTTCGCGGAACAACAGTGAAGGATATTTTTAAGAATTTGCCAATTTGTCTCAAGAATCGATACCAAAATTAAAAGTTATATTGAGTTCTGCGATATGCGGGCCAATTCTTATGTATTTAAAACAGATTTTCGCGGGCCGCATTAAGCACTTTCTCGGGCCGCAGTTGGCCCGCGGGCCGTAGGTTGCCCACCCCTGCGCTACACACTTATTCACAGTTATCGCTAAATACTAATGATAACACGATTAAATAACTTTTTCCCAGCATGGATTCATTAGACACTTTTTATATTCGCCATGCACATATTTTTGAATAAATTGTTTGAACATCGGATTTTGTAATTTGTTCCATGATATATTGTCATTATACAGTGTGACACACTTAAGATGAAGACACCCCTGTATTTAATTTATTTTTAGAAGTAGAGATTTGAATTTCGGTACAGAAGTAGAACTTCAGGAGCTGCATTTCTTACCTTACTCAACTCAAATGTCAGGTGTAACGCCAGCCTACTGCGACCTCGTGAATAGGACACTTTCTCATCATTTTGCGTCGCGTTGGAGATATCGAAAAAAGTTACTAAAAAAAGTTGTTCAGAATCTTATTTTAACCATAGCCACAGATTAACTATATCAGATGCGAATGCTTCGCGCGGTGCCTTTCATGTCCGCGACACACGTATTAGACAAAGGCCCGTCGGCTACTCGTAACGTTGCATGCTTTTTGCACCACAAGACTTTAATATTTATTTTTGTGGATGCGAGTTAGTTGCACCACTTGAGTGCTCGAGAAAAACAATAAAAATCTAGGTATTATAAAATATTTTTTATTAAAACAAATATGAAATTGTATGTTTACAAATGGGATAATATTGTAAGTTTTCTATTTGTTTTATCAGGTTTTTTGATGTTTTTAGATCTCTATTTGTATACTCGTATGACACTATTTGACATTTAAAATCCGAAAGCTCGGACTAACAATATATCGCCGTAAACTCTGCTACACGCTGTCACGATAATGCTCTCGTACTAAACCCTCCGTATATATGAGGATGGAAGTAGTGGGGACCGTTGGACAGGCCGCCACGCTTACATTCGCATCTGGTATAGTTAATCTGTGCCGTAGCTACCGAGTTTCGAGACAAAATTCGAATTTTGAAATTTTTGGAATCTTCACAAAAGTTTGTAATTTTTGTCAGTTTTCACTAGTAAGCCATGATTTTATTTTTAATTCATGATTTTATTTTTAATTTTAACAATTTTAATTGTTTCCATGCCTTACTAGTGAAAACTGACAAAAATTTCGAACTTTTGTGAAAATTACAAAAAATTTCAAGTGTGTGTGTCACACTGTAGTGTGTGTCACACTGTATGTCCGATTAATAAAAAAAAATAGTACGGTCCCATTTAAAAATTTTCCATACAGAAATGAAAATGAAAATTAAATTCCGTTTTTTGAGAAAAATGGTCGTATCTATCAGTAATTTAAATTACTATATATTTTATTCTTTACAGACAAGCTTACTACCTTGCTAATAATTTCCATAAGCTACTTACTAATTTTCTTACATCGCATTCGTCTGACGTGGCCATTTTGTAAAAAATAAAAAAACGTTCGTATCTCACTTATTTCTTGGAATTTTTGAAATTGAAAAAAACGGTTGCAGTTAGAATTTCGTGCTTTATAAAACACCACAAAAAAAATTCTATCATTCTATTTAAGAAAAAAAAGTTAATGTCACTTCCGGTTCAACCGGAAATGATATTTTCGTTCCTGTTACTCTAAAAATAGCTCACTTTTGTCTTACTCACTTATACCAAAAACAAAATTTTTAAATTCAAAAACAGCCAAAAAATTGGGGGCGTACATTGACTCGTGGCCACCTGGTTTTTGATTTGTGTGTCCACGAAAGTGTTTTTTCTTAGCGTTTACAAAACAAATCTGTATCAGAAAACTGCAATACTGGTACATTTCTTACCCACGATTCCACTGTATCACGTGAAGGAACCGACTGAGACATTTTGATTATGCAATCAACATTAAATAAAAAATGCAGAATTCTTTTCACATGTATCGCACGTAGAAAATAAAAACAAATTGGCTGGACTAAACACCTAATATTTGTTTTGTTTTGAGTCGGATAAATATGTACGCAGCGCGCAGCGCAACACTTGCAGGTAAGGCTTGCATAACATTGTGGCTACGAAAATAATGCAAATACTAATTATGCATACTTTTGAGAAAATATTCACAAGTCTATGCAACTACATAATTTTAATTGAACTAATTCCTTTAGATATAGGTACATAAAAAACTTATTCAATTAATCAATGATTTAAAAAAATACATAAACAAATTATTGTTTATATGTACATATAAAAAATTATAATATAATGTAAACAAATTCACGGGACATAACCTTGCATGCTTGTGGAGGTTCCTGCAGCCGACAATGGAATGACTCGCTGATATCCAAACTTTAGTTATAACTCTCAATTTCGATTGTAAAAAGTGGCATCATAGGTATCTGCGGTTTTAACTTTTCATTACACTAAAGTAATGAAGTTACGAATGGTTTTTAACTAGCTACCTACTCAACAACCACTACGTATAACTAATAACTATATAGATGTTGAAACCAAAAGCCCTACTGTTGCGGAAGAACATTAATACATAAGGGTACACAAAATAGTACTTTTGAAGTACACTTTAGCATGTTTAATTTTTAAACTCTATAGGTACTTAATATAAAAGCACGCATTTGGCACGCTGTATCATTTTTAATTACTTTGACTTGACACAATAATATCTTATGAATTGGGATGAAAAGAACAAGACAAGAAAGGTTAATATGATAAGTTAAATGTTCATCCTACTCTTTTCATTCTACAAATTCACAGTAGAAAGATGGCACTGTAAAAATACCATACAAGCAGCACTTTATTTACAGTAAAGTTGTGTAAATATATATAATTATTTCTTTTATACAAGATCTGATTTTAAAATAACATATTTTAGTTTTGCGAGTGCATTATATGTATTTAATAAAAATATATAAGTTACCTATAAAAGGTATTAACGCATTTATGATATGTCTGAATTTGTGTTATTGAAAATTACAAGATAGATTTGCAGTTTTTGTTTTGAAAGTTTACTAAATATGTTATTTTATTATCGTGTAGAGTATATAGCTAAATTTAAAAATTGAGAGTTGTTATTGGCATTAGAGAACTTACAAATGTAAAACTTTACTATTTAGCAGTATTTTTTAACTGTCTTTTGTTAGTTTATCACTGTTGTGAATATTAATAATAATTATACTTATACCAGGGTACTTTGTCCACACTCCTATGAATATTTTCATTTTCAATTCTAATATAACTACACTATTGATATGATATTTCTCATAAAGACTCAGCAAGCCTTTTTTTATACATGTTGATGCACAAAATTAAAATTGTGTATATTAGGAGGCCCTCGAACACCTATGCGTAAACCAATTTTTCTATAGAAGCAAACCAAACTGTATTTTGCATAAACAAATTATTTGGAAAATTTTGATCACTTCCAAAATTATAAATTACCTACATATTGATCATGCCACTAATTTTCAAAAACAATAAGTATATAGAATAGATATAATTAAATAAAGAAAGAAGTTTTTTGGGGAAGATAAGTAATATAGATAAAGTTTTTGCCATTTACCCCAAGAAGTTATCATTTTGCCAATATTTGACATTCAACGCATGCGCAAATATATAGTTAACTTTAAGCCAGATGTAAGCCCAGAAATCAGAGGGCTTAACTTTAAGCGTACTTAACGTACTTTAAGCTCGGCTTAGTGTGTGGTGAAATGTAATTTTCACATTTAAGTATTCTTAAAACTTAAGCCTTTCTTAAACAATGCCGTGAAAACGGGCATAAGAAACAAAAAAAATCATTTAGCAACCTTTCAGAGGCTTTAAAACTGTGCTTTTCTTTTCACGTAAAACCGGAAGTAGTACCTCCATATTTTATATGCTGAAAAGTGCGTCTCGTGGGCCAATATATATTCCCCAATTAAAAAATAAAATAATTAAATTTTCACTGAGTTATGGCTTTGGCCGTATATATGATGTTATTAAAAAACTGAAAACCTAAATTTTTCCAATAAGACACGCTAAATACGCTCATAAAAAAAAACCAACTGGAGAGAATTTCAAGTGACGTCATATGGCAATGTAAAATTAAATAACATATATTTAATTTGTTGAAATATATCGTATGCAAAAGAGGAGAATAATTATTTATTGTTTATTTTGTTAATTGACTGTTAATAGTTAATGCCTTTAGATATTAGTTTAATAGTTATCTAAAAGTTAGAACTTTATTCCAAAACCAAATTTACCCACTAGATTACTAAATTTAAAATCTAATTAGTAAAGTTTTACATAAATTAATTTATTCATTATCTCATTTAAAAAAAATAGAGCAGCTCAATGAGTGCGGAATGCTTTTTCCACAGCCTTAAACATGTCAATTTGTAAATTAAGAGAATATGTCAGTCATCCGAAAATAGGAACTCACTTTCGGATAAAAGTACTTCTAAATCAGATTGGACGGTATGAATATTGGAATCAATATCAGGATTTAATTCAACCTGTGGACTAGTAGCAGCAGGCAGAGGTGTTGCAGTAGCAACAGTTTTTTCTGTACTAGGTTTACTTGATTGTTGCATTTTTGAGTCTTTTTCCTTAACAGTACGTACTAGTACACCTGTCCTTGGCGATTTCTTTTCAGATCTCTTTATGGGTTCAGGCGCACGCTCAATTATAACACTAGTTTTTTCTGGCTTACGCAACTTAACACTAAATTTAAAGGGTGGTTTATACACTACTTGGAGACGAACTTTCTCTTTCTCACTCGGAATGTTTCCCACACTGTGAGATTTGCTTTTGTCAGTTCTTGGTCTAATTGTTGGACGTTTATGAGGGCTTCTACGTGTCTTATCTGTTAATCCCACAGGTGTAGATTTTGATTTTGGTAATGCATATTGTGACTTTAGTAGCCAATTTTGCACTTTGCCAACTGGATCTGTATCAGGGGATACAGGATTATGTACTACCTCAGAACTTATCAATCCTTTCTTTCCATCTATATCTGCTTGGACACTACTGTAGTCTATAATTTCCTTCTTCTTTTTCTTTTTCTTGGATGTAGTTGGCTGTAGTGATTTTTTAACTTTACTATGGGGCACTTCAATTATAGTCGTTTCCACAGGTTTTTTCCTAGTTTCCTCAGCTCCTACAGCAGCTGACACTCTTTTCTTCTTTTTCGGAGAACTTTTAGTTTTACTTGGACTATTGAGATTATTATTTATAGATTCTACTTTGCTCTTTCGTTTTCTTCTCACTTTACCATCACGAACTTTACGTTTCAATGGAAGTTTTGAACGAACACCAGGGTGGACCGTAATTCCTCCATCACCATCAGGTGGTAAACGAACAGCTTCGGTTGTGGATTTATGCATTATAGTTACTGACTTCAATTTAAGATTCTGTCTTTTACCAAGATACCTGGTGCTTAGTACCTTGAAAAAATATAGAAATAGGTAAGTATAATATTAATTTTTGCTAAATACATATATTTTACATCCTATTAAAAATGTAATAAATTTATAATTATAAAATAATCAATTATTAAACATTATTAAAAATATCAGTTAACAATGATTATTTTTATACACATTTTTACAAATGGAACAAAATATAAAATAACACAATACCAATCCTTATCGATTTGACCAATTACGTGGGGCCAAAGGCTGCAAAAACAGTATTTTGCAAATATGAAAACGGTAAATTTCTCAAAAAAAAAAAAACATGATTTACTAATATGTAGGTGAGGAAATCTGCTACAAAAACGAATCTAACAGTTTTTTTCCAAGAAAAAACTATTCCACAGAATCGAGAGCGTAGTTGAGTAACAAGTTTGTTTTTTTTTTATTATGTAGTATATATTCGCATCAGTAGGCTTGATCTCTGTGATGTCCTGATGTCTAATATATAGTTTACATTTGTCATTGATAATATGCAAGAAAAATCGTAAATATATTGCAAGCTGAAAAAAAATAGTACCTGGCTGAATTTTTGCATGCACCTTATTAGTATATAGGTATATCGCTGTAAGATAATTGTTTATCCACTCTTACCCTCGCAATAATAGCCACCCCTTTTCACGACTTTTACCGGTAATTGCTTGGGATGCTGTTTTTTGTCGCTAAGTGGTGATGATATCATCGGGGATGATGGAAGGGAGTAGGGTGATGCTAGGGAGAGCCGCGTAAGAGCTCTTGGGGGCCGATCCTACCCTATCTTGGGTTGGAGGAAAAGTAATATTATCGATATACCGCTGTTTTCAACGTTTACCTCCCCGTTTTCGAGGACCCTGAACAAGAAAAAAATAGTTTCAGGAGTGGCAAACGAGGGAAAAAAATGTTAACGTTTGCGTGCTTCCCTCTTCTGAAGAAGGCGATTAGAGAACATGCGCTGAGACTACTTTAATTGCCAATGTCAAAACGTGGTTGAAAAATTACGACGATTATGATAATTTCTTAAATTTTTTGAATTTTATTCCCGTTTCTATTGCCAAATCGGTAAGGAACTCTCACACATTATTTAGGCTAATTAAGATGCATGTAAAAATCAGCCTGTTGCAATTTTTTCCCACGTGGGATGTCGATTTTTATTGGACTATTATAACATATAAATATTACAATTACATCCAATCTTTCAACTACTTATTATTTAGCGCTAGCCAACCAATTATACCCAAGCTTTTTGTGTGCTGTATAACTTTTTACAGTTAAGTAGCCATAGGAATGCATTATAAATAAAAAGACTTCTATAACTCTCTATAGACTGAATAACCTTTTAGCTAGCAGTGAATGGTGTAGTTAATGAGTATAACAATAAAGCATAAAATTTGTACATATACAAACTTACTTCTTTTATTACCACGTAAAACCAGTAAAACTATAAATATTTTAATCTAGTAAAAGAAAGAATAATAAATTAGTAAAAATTGCCTGAACCAATTTTAGATTTCATAGTTCATTTAGAGTTTATACCAAAGAGTAAATATCTAAAGGAGGTAAACTATCGGTGGTGGGGGCAATAATTTGAACGTCAGTTTTGTGTTTTAAAGTGTCAGAAACCTAACCTGTTCTGTCTGTAGTGTCAACATCTTATGCAAAACTTTTTGTTGAGTTTGGCTTTTGTGTTAAACGATTTATAAAGATTGTATTTATTCGTGTGTGTGTGTTTTGTGCAGAATTAAAGAATTTGGACGTATAAAATATGGCTTTATTATGGTTCGTTGTATATCGTGTGGTGTATCACACATTGCAAGGGAAAGTGGCGTCGCTTTTCATCGGCAAGTAAATAAATATTATTATAACTAAATAAACCAACTACATATTTATTAGAACCGATTGTACCAAAGACGTTCAGCTTGAACTTGGTTTAATAAGGTTACAACTGTGATAATAATTGTCTGAACATGCTTCAAGCTTAAACCACATTTTGTTAATTACCTAAATTTGTTCATAATGTAAAATTTACCTGCGAATTGAATAAATACGATGTTTTTTAATATTATCCACTAATTTTTTATATAAAATTTTAGAAAGCTGCAGTACATATCCATAGTATATTTAGTTATTTTAACTCATTTGGTAAATTGCCTGTTCAATATCTCATAAAATTAAAATTTTGTTCCGATCTCGTCCAGACGGTCCCCACGGATAATATGTTGAAAAGTCACTTTTGTACCAACTTTAGGACAACTTCCGTCGATGCAGATTTTATACTAGTACCTCCTCTCCTTTAGATATTTACTCTTTGGTTTATACAGATCAAACTATGGTTAGAAAGTAGATATGTCGAATTGGTTTAAAACCATCCAGTTGTGTAAGAGTGAAGCTACTTTTTGAGGACAGGTAGTTAATCCATTTTATAACATGACTCTATATGGCCTAATTGGGACCTTGTTTATATTAGGGAAAAATTATTGTTAAATATAGTTAAATAATATTCTACTTTAGAATTCACACTTACCAGTAAAGTTACAACAATTATGATAATTGCAGCTACAGCGTACCAGTAATCAATAATCCATTTCCTAAAACTAGCAATGCTTTCTTCGGAGAGCAAAAGTTTTCTTAAAGTAGCAAGGGGTCCTGAAGGATCTACTTCCCGGCACATTTGAAAAACATCACAGTAACCAATATAATTATTACATGGAGTTCCTGGTTTGGAGTACATGTCTGGAATGTCATAAGGCATATCGTTCCATTCAAAAGATGAGATGCATGGTTGATTATCGCCTGGTAGTTTACAACACAGCTCGCAAGCTTTCGTTTTAGGATCATTGCTAGTTGGTATGCACTGACATGATTCCAATCCATATGCTAGACATATTGAACCAGTACATTCCTTAAAAAAAGAAAAATATTTACACACTCGATTTACATACACACGTTTTCATGACAGTCGATCGCCTCTCAAGTAGAGAGAGACGAGGCTCTGTGTTTTATCGTGGAATCCGAACCGCATCTAAGACATCGACAATTCCCTCTATAGAAGTTCAAAGCAAATTTAAAAAATTTTTGAGATTGATTGGTTTAGCCGTGTTCGAGATATTGGCATTTAAAGAATGTGATTATATTGTTTTGCCATATCGCGGTTGCCATGAAAAAACAAATGCTCCAAACGTCAATAATAACTATTGTTTATTCGGGTATCACATTTTCTTCGTTCTATCCGTAAAATGGGTTATACAGAAGGAGAAATGTTAGAAATAATTGTTTTTTCATGGCAACCGCGATAGGCAAAACAATATAATCACGTTCTTTAAATGCAAATATCTCGATAACGGCTAAACCAAATATCAACATATCATACCGAATGTTGCAAGAATGGTATCCTTGGATTTTGAACCATATTCAGCTGAACTTTCGCTGAACTACTATTAACTGCCCCTAAGAGGTGTAAAGACGTAACAATATAGAACATTGGGACCCTCTGTAGATTTAATTATATTATATTCCTTATTTGTGTTCTCTTGTGACATTTTAACATATCAGATTCAATAGAATGACAATACCCAATAAACACAACATACGTGGCCCAATAATGGTAAATCACAAACTGCCATCTAACTCATCAATGGTACTTCGATGGCTGCTTAGTACTGGACTGTGCTGGACCGGAAAAAATATGTCCCACCGGCCATCAGAGATTTTGCCATCATTTAACCAGTAATGTGTCGCCACTGCTTAGCCTCCAGTGGTACTTCATTTAATTAATATTGGGCCATTATTAGACCACAATTCAGCCATTATTCAGCCACTCCAAGACCAATAATCTGTTACCAGTGTCTAACCAGTACTGTCTGTGCTATTGGCCATTTCGTGTGCCAATATAGGTACAGTGCTATCAGTGGCGACTGGTGAAATTTAATTTGTCATTTCTTCGTATTGGAGCGAGGGTCAAGCGACACTTTAAATTAACTACCTACTAAGACTGAATGAAGAAGTTCTGCAGAACAGAATTGAACTTGAAATATGCGAAAACAGTTGCCAAAAATGGGTTTGCTGCCCCTGATAATTTTGTAGATATAATTTGAAAAATGTTTGCCAAGCTTTCGTTCAGATTCAGATGTCAAATTTATCTACGGATTTCAATTTGTATTAATATTTTATTAAGTTGACATTTAAAAATACGATAAGTATAAAAATTTAATCAAAAACAAAATTTACAATCTGATATCTGAAAAAAATGCTTTGCAAACATTTTTCAAATTATCCACAACATTTATTATCAGGGAAGGCAATCCCATTTTTGGGCAACTGTTTTCGCAAATTTTAAGCTCAATTTTGTTCTGCAAAACTTCTTTATTTAGTCTTGGTAGTTATTTAAAATATCGCTTGACCCACGCTACAATAAGTAGAAATTACAAACTAAATTTCATCAGTCGCCACTGAGCACACTGTACCTATATTAGCACACTAAATAGCCAACAGCACATATTTTACAAACCATTTACAAATTAAATAGATCCCATTTTTCAAAGCCGCCACTGACATGCTATTCACATTTTAGTATATGAACATATTAAATAAAAATATATAGCATTTAAATACAAATGTTACTTTTTCAATGAAAGGCAGTATATTTATATATTAACATATTTATTGTAAAACAAATAAAAACAATTTGTATCATTAAAACTATAACAAAAAACGTTTTTCCAAGGTGAACATCAATATAGGTACATATAATTACATATACATATGATTTTTAGTTTATTGCTTACCTAAATCTACCTAAGCTAAGATAATAACTAGTTTTTGCCAAAAAGTGCAGGTGACCGGTGTTTGGGTAGATTAGGAGCGGCCTATCACAGTTATAGGGTTTATCTATACCAAAAGACACAAATCGATATCCATTCAAAAAGTTCAGCTGACGTACGTTACCTGTAACAAAGGATTATCACAATAATTATTTTTTTTTTCATTGTTTCACTTCACTTACTAGAGAAACTAATTGTTCGGGTTTGTCGGTTAATAACCCTGTTTTCTTGATGTTTCGTAACTTTTTTGAGAGATATTTGTAATGAAGGAGGCGGCAGGAAAAGATATGACGGTTTTAATTTTTACTTCTAAATTACACGTTTGTCAGTACCTATTATCCATATTTCAAACACTTTACACTAACAACTGCTTAAACACTTTTCTTTACTAACGACATTGACGACTGACGCCACCACAGGTTAAAATGGCGAATGATAGTGGTGGTACGGAATGTGACGCGCAAGCGCAGACTCAAGTAGATTGCGCCGGCAATGAACCATTATTGGTACTGAAATGGCAATAATGCAATATATAAAATACTGGCAGAAACTCAGTAAACCATTATTGGTACTAAAATGGCAAAACGTCATTCATAAACTACTGGTAGGACTGTACACAACTTGTAATGGACCATTAATGCTTAACCAGCAACATCACAAAACCATCAATAACTCTACTGGGCCAACAGAATGCCACACATCATGTATCTGGGTATATAAGAGCATATTAGTGTCGTAGGTGTGAAAATGAAATTTATCCTGTTGATTTTAATAATAAAGTGGGTGGTGCTCACTAAAAGTTCAAATTAAAATTCAATTAGTTCTCCCTCTAAATGCCATTACTTTATGGTAGCTAGATAAATGGCAAACTTTGATTTTGACTCGATCGGTTCAAAGCAAAATAAATAATATCCAGAACCAGCTTGTAAACACAATAGCATATGTGATTCAATTTAGGCATGTTATTTACTTACCCCCATGAAACAAACAAACTCTTTGTTACAAATTGTTTTGTTTGGCTTATTGATTGAAGGTGGACATTGTGGATCTCTTCCATTACAGAAGCTCTCATCCCGACATCCATTGTCATCTCTACATTTATCCCCAAATTTAACTTGACAATCCGAAGTACAGCATGGTCCCTAAATATAACAAACAGATTATTTGTCTGAAGTACCTAGTGTTAGTTTACACAATAGGATAGATAGATAAATAGATAGTTATTTTATTTGTACAATACAATACACAATCAAATGTTTTTATAAATTATTGATTCCCTAGTGGGAACATGTCAAAAATCAAAAAAGAAAGTTAATCTCAGAGCAACCTTTACAATACAAACTCCTTTGATAAAAAGGGAAAAATGTACAAAAAATCCAAACATAAAATTTTGTAAATAAAATAAAATGAGAAAAAGAAAAATGGAATAAATGAAAACGGGACTTCTGGCTAAGAGTCAAGTGCCCTTGCCTCTCAACCAACCACCCATAGTGACCATTAGGTGTTTTCCTTTATTTATACTCCAGTTTGCTTGTTCATTGTCCTATGAGTTTTTACGTCCGAGGCGGAACGGAGTCTAGCCGAGCTCGGTAGCTTTAATAAAATAAATGGTATTAGCACATTCACTTGGCGCGTTAGCGCCCTTGATGGGCACTATAGTGTTAAATTGACAGTTCTTAAAGCGTCGAATGGATGTGTACAATAGCCGATTTATATTAGAAAAGCAATGATCAATAGGACAGACATAGCTATTTTCAGTGCGTCAGACAAAGACAGACATAGGTCCATCCGAAAACACGCATAAAGATTGACTGGTGTTTGTTTTGGTTATATATAATATAGTTAGATTTAGATACTTAGATAGAAAAGACGGGGCAAACTACCGTCTGATCTGGATGACATTAAAACTGATAAAAAATACCAACGTCTGATTTATTTTCCATTAAGAGACATTTTACCTGTGATGGACTGCAAACGCTTCTTGGTGACAAATAACATGGAGGTTCATCAATGGGTGCAAATCGTCTCATTGGGAAGCAACACTGGTCTCTACAGTCCTCTTCCCATCCACAGTCGCATTCTTCACCTTCTTCTACAACTCCATTTCCACATATCGCAGCTTTTGGTTCTATTGATTAAAATGTAATCGGTATATTTTATAAAAAATCATTTTTGTGAACATTAAGACTGTCCCACTCCACAGTATATGCAAAGTATATACTAGAATGGTAATAGTTAATTTTACGGTTGACCATTTTGATTTTTGCACAGATTAATTCTACCTATCTATACCTATAATACTATTATAATACCATAGTAATACAAGAAAGTAGATATTGTCTAAAAGTTATTTGTGGCATCGTTTAATTTTCTTTCTTTCCTTATTTGGGATTTACTGCCATACTTCTGAACATTTCCCAGATAAAATATCTGGATTTTTTTTTTAAATAACCTTTGACTTTACGTGACAGTTAAAGGTTGTTTTTTTACATAAAATAATGTAAATAAACTAAAATCAAAACAATGATGTTACATAAACCAAAGATTCTAAACATTGAAATAGGAAAAAGATTAAGTTTTCGAAACATAAAATACGCCGACGTTTTTTATGTGTACTATAAAGATTTGGTCTACCATAACTAGGTACTATTCCCAGCACTGTTGTCTTTTGTCTTTGATAGTATATACCTAATTAAAATAAGCTAAATAAGAATAATAAAATGAGTTTCAGGAATATGATACTGGAACGTTAGTAATTAAAAATCTGAATGAAATTTAAATTAGTATTAAGAACGGAAAGTTACGAGATACGTAGTGATTTACCTGTAAAACATCCTTTCGGAGAACGCGCTTTGAAATTAAGCACCGGATTAATGCTTTTCAAACTGCATGGGGAGAACCGATTATTGTTCTTCTTATCACCTGATGTAGCTCTAGCAAACATAATGAAGTTGCCATCCTCACCACCCGGGCTGCATTGTTCGGGATCATGCTAAAAAAATAAAAATGTTAGTTTTAATTTTATTACTATAGTAAGGGAAATGGCGTGCAAAATCGACGATTAAGGTTCCCATCTGACGGCCGGTAAATCGAAGAGACCGAATAAATACAAGAGTTTCCTCTCTCTGGAACTTTTTGGTATGGTGGGCAGATTGGGAAGGAGCCATTTTTTTTTAATCGAATTATTACCGATATTTTTTCGCAAAGGTAGTTCACATACCCCAATTCCGCTGGCAGACAAAAACTTCCGGTAGGCGTGAGAAATGGACATTTTAAAATAAAATTTTTCAGCCAAAAAGTTCCAGAGAGAAAAAACTCCGGTTATTAATTAAAGCACGTAGGGGATTCGGTAAGAAAATTTGACACCTAAGTTTTAAATAAAATTAAAAATTAAACCTGACATTTTCAATTAAAGTCACTGGAATTAAAATTGTAAGAACGCCATGCCGGCCATTGACTTGTTATTTTTTGTCGACAGTTCTGTCACATTTGACCACAATTGTTTAGTCGACGCGAAACCTCATGAATTTATTGTAAAATGTAACATAATAAAAATAATAGTATATTATTCGACAAGTGATAATGTACTAAATAACTCACGCCGATTAATTTTGCAGTAATTCATCAAGTGAGTTATTTACCATTACCACGAGTTGAAGACTATACTTTATTTACGATTATATCAATAAATACTAACTTTTGCAAGTCCGATTTCATCATTTTTAGCACAATTATTACTTAACTTAATTAAACGTCAAACTATTCAAATGTCAGACTAGCGACTTAACTATTAAATGTAGAAACACATTACTAAATTGTAATTTCTTAAAGTAGGTACTAAAATGTTTTTCGTAATTTCTCAATAATCTGTTGGCAGACGAGTTTTGTCTTATTCATGAAATTTTATTGCAACCTTGATAAATCATTTAGAAACTACAAAATTGTATATATATACAAGTACAAACACAAATAAATATTAAATGGCATGTATTAAAACAATTTAAAAAATTTAATATTATTATTTAAAATTCAAATTTTGTTCGTAACTAAATTTTCAATCATAGCCTTAGTTTGCCACGTTCTACTTCGCTTCTCAATACAAAATTATTATAATTAATTGATGGCCATTTATACCAGCCGATAATTTTTCATTCAAAATTAAATTATTTTTCAAATTTAATTTAAAAAATATAGACTCAAGTAGCTATTAATTTTATTGGGGTCCTTCCAATTAAGTTACAATGTTTTTGTTTGGAAATTCAGCAAGTTTTACATTTCACTTACAAATTTGTCAAAAGCAAAAGTCACAGATAATTAATTACCCTTAAATTAATGTTTCACGTTCCTATTTTTGAATGAGAAATTAATGAAACTTTAATTAAAATATAACATTTACCATCAACCATGTTGTCAGCAATTTTACAATGAATGCTATAGATTTGTGGTTAGAGAATTATAACTGGTGCCTACCATTTAAAATAATCAAAAATGTTTGCAAATTTTACAAAAGCAACTGATTAGTCAAATCAATATTGTCCTTATCATTAATTAACTCAGGAGTTAATTCTTTGAGTTAACCCAGGGGTTAACTCAAAGAAAAACAATTTCATGGTGTACTTATTCATATTCTTTAATTTTGAATTATATGTATTTTTCTTAAATCGTTCCAAAAGGAGGTACTTTCGGTACGATTTTTTGTACCGAAAGTAGCGTATTCTAGCACTAGCCCCGAAAGTAGCTATTACGGGTACTAGTACTGTAAAGTGACAGATCATCTAAACGTCAATGTCAATTTGCAGGTTTGTAACGAAGTGATTTTTCCAATCAAGGATTGTTCATTTTTGCTTTAAATATTACCGTCACTTGGGTACACCCTGCCGCTGTTTTTAGTAAGTAAGTCCTGTTCTAGTTAAGTTATTAATGAGTTGTTAAAAAGTCCGCTGGTAAGCAAGCAGTCAAGTAATTAATTGATTAATTTTCGACAATCCCCTGTATAAGCAAAATCCGAGAATTATTATAAATAATGGCCGAGTCGGAAATAAAAATCATTCGTTACTAAAATATTAATCCGTGTCCGTTTTAATCCGTTTCTTTTTGCAATATAGTATAGAAATTGCAAGCAACTCATTTCCGGTTATCGACGTTCTGAATTGATGCGCCTAATTGCATAATCCGCTGGACCTCTGCAAATAACGCAGGGTTGTGCATCCGAATCCTTCGTTTCAAGTCGGTGACCGCCCCACTATCACGCCACCTAGATACGTCATAAAGGTTACAAAAGGGAGAGGTGCTACCATTCAAATAATAACTTTGATTTTGAGTTTTATTAATGAAACTAATAGTAATAACAACTAGGTGCCAAAGCCTACTTGAAGTAAAAACCAACAATTTGGGATACCAACTGCTTGACTTTGGTGGACTATGTTATCGAACCCAGGAGATGCTGTGAAAGTAGTTTTAAGCAAAAGATCCCAATTAGACATAAGCACACAAGCTAAGGCTTGAATGGTGTATGTGGAACATCTGTTCCATGTACACCATTTTTTTTATCAAAAATATGTCGAAATTCAAGTCAGTTCCTAAACCCAAAATTCCTTCATTTTTGCCTGATATGCGTGAATCCATGCATATCAGGATTTTTTATAAAATTTTTAAGACGATTTTCAGTACAGTTTCCAAAATTCCCTTTATCTTTTTCGGCCCATATCTCATGTTTGAACGAACGCATCCAGGCACGATGCAGCATGTAGAGACGACCAAGGATATGCATTATCCTCTGCCAGTGCCGAATCCTCTATGGACGGACTGGGGTTTTAATTATGATGATTACAGCGCAGGTAATCATCTTCACAAGCCGGTCTAACAGATCACAGGAATACTCCACAAAGGCGCGAGAGTGAATCTACCGTAGATCGGTAGCTCTTGATCTGATCTACCATAGACGGATCCACCTTCGTGGTCGCACTGATCTACGGACCCATAGGTTCACTCTACCCTCGCGTTCTGGAATTCCTAGTGAGTCCGTGACCTACGGCTTCCAAGGATGGTTGAGCTGGCCTCGCCTACCCATTGGTCATCGTCTCTACCGGGATCGTGTCTGCCAGCACCATTTTGAAAATATTAGGAACTGAATAAAATTTGGAAATAGCGGAATTTGCGACGCCACGTGGCGACATGAAGTGGTCTCGGGTCATTTCCATATATATAGTGGGAGACCTCCCAATGATCTCGCAAAATGGAAATCCGCCATTTTTGATTAAATCAAGCCAGGATAAGCCTCAGTGCGGTACGCACGGGTACCGGGGCACTTCCCCATTATTACCAGGTGACCGCCTTGTGAGATAGCATTCGAAGAGATTTCCCCTTTCTGAAATATCCACAGACGTCTAACGGCATATACCCCTTTTGGAGAATATTACCTTAAATTTTTAGTCTAATTCTAACAGTAAATCTATAAAACCCACTCACTAAATTGCCAGTCACGTCCATGTAATAATTCTCTTTCGGCAATCGATCACTCGTCTTTAAGCGCGGCCGTCGCGGTCGCTGACCCCTTGTGGGGGTATCGTGGTTATGGTGGCAGACCTTGCTAGGTGAGGCTCTATATGTACTATGATTATTGTTTAATATATACCTTTATTTATTATCCATGTCTTCTTATTGCGTTCTAGTAATAGTCTAGTATCTGTGTTGACCCCATAGCTAACGACCCTCGCAATTGCGTCGGTTTGACCATTCGGCTGAAGCCAAAGAAGAGTGAACGAGCAAGACCTGTCTGGGCAGGTGTCAGAAGTGAATTGTGTATTGTGCAAAGTGTTTAGCTAGTGTTGTATCTTTAGTTCAGGAAGTTGCGAAGCCTGTATACGAGGAAGCATTCATTGTCGACAGTTGCCGTTAATCTATCGATTTCGAGACTTCGATATATTAAGGGTTTGCCACGACCTGCGTTGAATTCAACGGCCAAGAGTTAAATCAGATGTGGTGACAGCGGTTGGTTGACTTAATCGAATATCGGTCGTTCCCTCCCACTATCACTGGTTATAACGAATGGTTAACTAACGTTGACACAGCCTTAGCAAATTAGTTTAGTTATTAAACGTTGATAACTATACCTGGTTTTTCTCGAAAACGGGCAAATTTTAGCACTTCTTTACAAGAGCACCTTTTTTGTTTAGAATAAAATTTGCCATAATAGCAAGTAACAAAAGGGGCAAAAAGATTAATCTCAAAAAAGTTAGGACCTAAAATGTTCCCACGGAGTACTGTACTGAACGCCCTTGGTATGATGTAGCCAAAAATTAATAACACCAGAGCATTTAGCATCCCCAGAAACCCCACACAGCAAAATTTCAGCTCATTTGGTCGAATTTTGTGGAAGATACGACCGAAACTAGATTTAAAAAATTTTTTTTAACGCCCTGTATCTTGAAAACGGAAAGAGATACGCCCATGGTTCATAGGAACAAATTGTAATATTTTTTGAAATTCTATCAGCCCCTGAATTTTTGCTAGTGTTTTTCAGAACACCCTGTATAATTACAATTCATGCATTGAAATAACTAGTTTGTGATTAATAGTATATTCTTTAACATCGAATAGATTCTATATATCAACACAATAAGAAAAACAAAGGTACTTACCGGTGATCCAAAATTATGTCCAATTTCATGAGCGAGTGTTACGTGAGACACCGCAGGCGGTACGTGCTTGCCGTAATTCAACAATGTTACTATACCCGTGTTCAGTGATTTCATGCTGCCTCTGTAATGCTGGAACAGAAAAATGTATTTAATGTTGCCTCAGAGGATTTTTTTAAATTAATTGAAAAATAAATCGTAATTAGTAGATACATCATAGATATGCTGCGGATCAAATATGTTCTGACTAAATAAATTCTTGTTGTTTTTCATTTTCAGTAGGGTTATCAATTATTCATAAATAAAATAAATAAAAAAAAGTAAAAAGGAGTGTTTGGAGGGGCCATTTTTTTAATGCTCAATATATTAGAAGTTATAAGAATTTAACTGTGCCTTGACTTCTATTAAATCATTATTAAAGGTTTCAGGTTTCAGTTACAGGAACTTTACCACGATGTATCGTAACATAACACATACTCTATCCCTGCATCAAATAAATTTAAATTAAATACCTGGTTGGCGAGCCTTATATCAAGTAGTAATTTTCGTATAACTTAATTAGTTTTCTATCAGTACTGCATACACAGACAATGCATGGTTATAATAATGGCACACACGATATACATTACACTTCCAAATGTATAGTCTATTAAGTGAGGTGTAATTAGTTTACAGGTGTTTGCTTTTAGCTTATTGTACAATAGATATTAGCTATGATTTCTCCTATTCTGATTTGAACAAGCAAGAACCCAAAGCTTGAATTTCTGATGCTATTTTGACATAGTTTGAAATGGGCTAATAGCAAATAATTATAAGGATGATAGTTTCAGGATTACTACAAAGTGACGACAACAAATGTACAATAATCCCACATCAGTATTCTCATATAGCAATGATTATATTCGCATAACATTGATAAGGGTTATTTGGAAAATAAATACATATTATTATTTCGGTTAAATATTGAAGGAATCACTTTATTACAAAAACAATTAAGCTTTTATGTCAATGGTTGGTATATCTCATTCACACATGCTTATATAATTTATTCACACATAAGCAAAAATTACAATGAAATGAGGAAAAAACCAGTTTTATATAAAACTCTTTTCATTTAGTTTATTAAATTTTCTTTATAGAATTGTCGCACATTCTAAGTATACTATATTGTACATGGTGTTAAGAAAAAGTAGGTCATGCCTTTAACCACAGATTCTTTGGGCGAAAATAATGTGACTTTTATAATGTGATTTTTTTTTTGGAGCGTAGTTTTTTTTATACAGGGTGTTAAAGTTTACATTTTGAAAATTATTTTTATTAATAATTCTAGTGTTTCACCAAGATCGAGATGTCGAGAAGTCTTGTCTTGATCTTGTCTCGACTTCGAGAAAAAATCAAGACAAGAGTTTGATTTCAAATATCGAGACAAGACAAGAGTCAGGTTATCGAGAACAAGACGAGACAAGAGTCAAGTCATCGAGAATCAAGACTTCTCGATTATTTGCATAGGAATATTGTTGAAAAATGGAAATAAATAAATATAATGTCCAATATAGAAGATCCAAGATATTTTATTTTAGAAAATATTAAGTAATAATAATAAAATTAGTCGACGTTTTTTTTTTAATTTGGGGTAGCTCACGAAAATAATAACAATGGGCACATTTGCAATATCCAAATAATAAACATATAATTGTTATAAACAATTTTTTTTTTTGTAATTTTTTCTTTTTTGGGCTTATGCAACTTATAATGTGCTAATGTATTAAATATAAATTTATAAAGATTATATAATGGTAACAATACTAACAATGTATGCACAAACTATTTCTCCATCAAACAATATACGATGTTACAGCATTGTTACCATTATATAATCTTTATGAATTTATATTTAATACATTAGCACATTATAAGTTGCATAAGCCCAAAAAAGAAAAAATAAAAAATAAATTGTTTATAACAATTATATGTTTATTATTTGGATATTGCAAATGTGCCCATTGCTATTATTTTCGTGAGCTGCTCCAAATTAAAAAAAAAACGTCGAAATTGGCCGGAAAATAACGGAGATATGACGAATTTTTCTCGCTACCCCAATTTGAAACTCGTTTGATAAAAAATTCACCTGTCCCTTGAGCCAAACAAATTGAAGACGCTCTAAAATCACTAATTATTAAAAATTATATTTTGACCTCAAAAAGGGCCCGTTTTAAATAGGACTTGATGAATTCACAAAATTCAAGATCTTATTAACAACCAGTTTCAATTTTGGCCATAAATATTAATAAATAAACGTTTGGCGCAATAAACAATTTAAAAAATTATCTCGGCTCCTACATGTCCCAGAGCAACAACTTTTTTTTATAAATTTGTATAAAAATACCAGCAACTCAAATATGAAAGATTTGTGCAGATACGTTCATTTGTTGTAAAGTTATTTGCAAAAAACGCTGCTCCGAAAAGTAGCAATGCTGTTAACGCCCTTTTGACGGTCAAAATTATTGAAAATCGATACGCCCATAACAGATTCGTAAAACTGACATCTTGACGAAAAAAATGAGCTGTGGTTGAATTATTTTTGATAACGTTAATAGGTCAATTTTTCATTAAACATTTGGGACGTTTTTAATAAACAAATAGAATTTCTCGAAAACTAATAAACATTTTGAAACGAAATTTTTTTTGTAAGTTGAGGGTAATGACACACATATTCCACCAAAGTTTAGAGTCTAGCATTTTTCCTTTCAGAGTAAAAAACTCTTGAAATTTTCGAAAATTTCGACGGTTTTCGGCAATTATTTAAATAAATAATCAATGAAATGAAATCAACCGGGGCTTAAATTAACCGGTTTGGAATTACCTAGTAAACAGAAACATTCAAAAAAATTAATCTACTGCAGTCTTACTGCAATTTTTAAAAAACTCCAAATTTCATGATTTTTTCACATAAAAGTGACTTATAAACAATGTTCTGTTTATTTGATTTGGGAGGTATCGCAAAGGTATATTCTTTATAACTAAATACACCTGTTTTTACCTACGGCTATCTGAAACGAATTAGTTACACCGTTTTTTCTATTTCTGCAGGCCTAGCGGTGTTTACTGATTAATAACAACAGCACTCGATATTCGACAGCGGCCGATATTACACGAAGCACGTATGCTATGAAGAAGCTAGTGTTTATCGAGACCAAGAAGTATCGAGACTCTCAATATCAAGACAAGAAATTGATCAACGAGAATCGGTCAAGACAAGAAGCAATACGTTTCTTGTCTCGAAAATCAAGACTCTTGAAAATCGAGACAAGAAATGACAACTTCTCGATCTCGGTGAAACACTAAATAATTCTGTTACTGTTTAAGATTTTTACCCGAATTTTTGCACAGACTTTCATCTTATACTGATACACTTTTTGTGTAATTTTGGTCAAAAAAGTCAAAGCGCTAACGGAAAAAGTGGGGTTGTGTTACCCATTAACCCCCCCAACTTTTTCATGCGTACGCCTATGGTCTCCAGATATTTATTTTTAGATTAAACACTTATTTCCCCAATTTTTTTTACTCCTACAAAATTTTGAGTTAGGACTTAACGAGATATTCCAGTAAATTCAGAATCATTTTCAATATTTCAGTTTCGGAATTTATTGTTTTTACTAGTGTTGTTCGTAGTAATCCTGAGTTTTCTTTAAATCGACTACTTTTAGATTTAATACGTTATATGTATTGTGGTTATTAATTAGTATTCTACCTGATATTTTGTTTTAGTAATAATTGTATTTTCTGTATTTTTGCTGTCTGGATTCGCCCGTTGGATAAATTATTCAAAAATTAATTAATAATTAAAGTAAATAATATGAAAAGTTTAATTTTAAACACAGCAATGTTTTATTTTTTATAGTATTTTCTTTAAATTAGTGTTTCTATTTGCTTATTTTACCTACCTCAGTGGCATAGATAACTAAGTATTAATTTAGGTTTCCTAAGCAAAAATGTGTACGCCACTTTTTTTTTTAAGATTTTTATTTTATTGAACTTTTCTGACTATGCACAACAAAAAAAGTCTCTAGCATTTTTTGTCTAAAAGTAGTCGATTTAAAGAAAACCCAGGATTACTACGAACAACAATAATAGTAAAAACAATAAATTCCGAAACTGAAATATTGAAAATGATTCTGAATTTACTGGAATATCTCGTTAATCAAGTCCTAAATCAAAATTTTGTAAGATTAAAAAAAATTGGGGAAATAAGTGTTTAATCTAAAAATAAATATCTAGAGACCATAGGCGTAAGCATGAAAAAGTTGGGGGGGTTAATGGGTAACACAACCCCCCTTTTTCCCGTTTGCGCTTTGACTTTTTTGACCAAAATTACACAAAAAGTGTATCTGTATAAGATGAAAGTCTGTGAAAAAATTCGGGTAAAAATCTTAAACAGTAACAGAATTATTAATAAAAATAATTTTCAAAATGTAAACTTTAACACCCTGTATAAAAAAAACTACGCTCCAAAATAAAAAATCACATTATAAAAGTCACATTATTTTCGCCCAAAGAATCTGTGGTTAAAGGCATGACCTACTTTTTCTTAACACCCTGTATATAGACTATAGCAGTTCTCTATAAATGATATAAACATTCTAAATAATTCTTGTAAGGGAGTACAATGTTGCGTCACATCAGAAGTAATAAAATTTAAAATAAAATATTGAACTGCCTTAAAAAAATAAAAATCTATAATAGTAGATTATACCCCGAGGGAGTAAAATGCATGATTTTTTCCAGAGGTGCGTTTGTAGCACGAGGGCGAAGCCCGAGGGTTCTACAAAGCACTGAGGGGAAAAACATTTACTTCTGAGGTGTATATACTATTTTTTGCAAGACCCAACGTTTTTAATTGAAAGAATAAAAAAAAATTGTCAGTATGACATTTCTAATTATTTTCAATAAGACTTCTAATTTACGAACACAAAAATCTGCATGGCATAAAAAATAAAATTGGTTACAATTGACGACTGATAAATAAGAGTGTCAATATTGCTTTTTTGTGATTATCGAAAAAGTGTGTACTCGTATTTCTTAAAAGCTGTTTCACCGGAAATGACTCCAATAGTCTTTTCTAAATGGACCACTCTGTATGTTTTTACATTTTTAAATAAAGATCACATTTTGGATACATTTATGCTATTTTGAACAATTTATACAGTGTTGCACGAAAAATAATTCGAATTTTAGTTGTCAATCTAGATGGCTGCGAATATGTTAAAATTATTTTTGTTCCAATGTAATTCATATAAAAATTACGAAAACGTCAATATGTCCAATAATACATCTCTACTCATTAAAATCACATTTTTCGAAATAACTCTTTTTTTTAATATTATGATATGGGCCACCCAGATATTCAGACCTTACTTAAAAATTATGAAATATTTAATATTTTAAATAGGAAAATTAAAACAGCTAGTTGTAGGCTGTTTTAATTTGTTGAGAATATTTTTAAATATGTAATGTGACGTCATTTCGAAAATAATTGAAAATTATTATTTGACAAACAACATTGACATTGATAACATTTTATCAAATCATAGTTGACAAAGAATTTATTTACTGAAAATAAAGTTACTAGAACACCTTTGTGTCAACACAACCAGTCAGGGCTGTAACTTTTTCTTTAAAAATTTACCCTGAACGAAATTACAAAATAAGTGTGTTATTTAAATATTGTTTATCGGTTTCAGGATATTAATCCTTTATTTACATATGCAAAAGTAGGCTGGTAAATAAGTCATAACTAAAGTTGTACAGTTATATTTATTTCTTGTACGGTAATATTACAGATACAGATCTGTCAATAACTGTCAACAGATGAAATAATAAATAATGAAACTATAGGGCTATTTATTAATACAAACAGAGAGAACTCCAAACAATAATAATTAAATACTGAAATCCAACTGAAATGTATTTTCAGGCAATCCAAGGTCCATTTTTATGTAGCCGTTGTGACATTAAAAATGTAAACATTTATGTAATATGAAAAAAGGTAACAAATAAAAACAAACAAAATATAACTGTAACCATGGATACAAATCAACCCATACAGACTTGACCAACTAATGAAATGAAAATGTTATTAATAAGAGAATATCAAAAGGTAATAATCTATTAATAATGTCTTTAACTTCTGAAACCGATAAACTATTGAACAAATCATGGATGTTATGAATCATAACAGCCTTAGATGTCTTAAAATCCTCGCTCTACGAGCTCGGATTTCAAACCGACATCTGCGGCAGTTATGATAGTCATAACATTCCTTGATATGTTAATAGCTATTAAATGTTAATTGTGGCAATTAATTCCTTTCTTTTTTGGGATTACATATTATCAAATTTCTTGAATTTTCTATCCAAAGAAAAGTTGATTTATCTAAAAAATATTCAAATTAACCAGTTTAAAACTGGGAAATAACCTTTACGCCTTAACTAATGGGAATTAAAATAATACCTACAAAGAAATTACGCTGACGTTTCGGAAACTATATCTGTTTTTTTTTTCAAAGTTTAGGCTTTAGATTTTTTATCTACCGTGTAGAATAACACGGCATAAAATAAATAGTTATTTATGCAACAAGTGTGTAAGGTGAGATTTTTTCACGAATGGGAATTTTGTCGCATGAGCCGTAATCAACTTTTTTTGATAGAAGTTTTAAGAAATGTGGTAATAAATTCCAAAAAAGAAAAGGAAGAGAAAAAAGTATATTATTTCTTTCACTTATTTATTAGTAAAAAATAATCGATCATAACAGCCAAATAAGTAATTCTAGTAAATTTGCAATGATAATTGAAAATTTAAGTAATTACATCAATAGTAGTTCTTACCCCATTTTTTTCACATACGCCCCCGGCATTTTTTAAGTCGCCTGTCCACGCTAATCCTAAAGTACCCATTTCAAAATCTCGATAAGTAAACATATATGCCAGGCAGAAAGCGTCATAGTCTTCCTCTGTAACAAAATAACACAAATAAATATACAAAATTCCTACACCAAAAACTTCTAGTATAATCAACGATAAATAATGCTTTTAAGTTACATTAAATGGATTTATGAGTGGCTGTAGATTATTCGCTTGCGCTCTCTCCCGTGAGGTGTCGGAGGCCACGGGGAGACTGTCCAGTATCAGGTAGGTAACCGAAAAAAAAAAAAAAGTAATACGAATATACAGGGTGCTTCACGAGGAAAGGGACAAAATGTTATGGTAGATAGAGTTCACTTAGGTGAATTAGAAATGACTATTTAAAAAAGCTTGAGCCTTTTTTTTATTGATCTACAGGGTGATTTATGAGTTTTGCCCAATACTCCTTAAGGTAATATTTGTTAAACTAATCACTAGAATCAGCTCGTATTGTGGGTATATAATATACTATTAATTGTCAATTTACATGCATAATCAAAGACGGAAAATTCCAGGGCCGGCTCAACTAATTTTTATTTTTAGGGCTCCTACTATGAAAAAATTCACCCTGTGTACGTGATTTATAAATTCTAATACTGAATTATGAAACTACATACAAAAGTGATGGAAAACATGTATTTTGTTGTTTTGCCACACTTTGGGCGAATTTTAAATAAGCGATCAATTTTCGCCAAAATCGAAGGTCTGCACAAAATAAATTTATAAAATTACATTTTCCTCTCTTAATCAAACTAAAATATTTGTTATACAAAATTTTGTGATTTCATGCATGATTAATATGACATAAATAATTAAAAATAAATAATTTCAACATCAGATTAAGTAATTTTTATTTCTGAGGTTTCTGTGAAAAAAATCAGTCTGTATACATCAAGTAATTTGTATCAGTCGGTGGGCAAGTAGTGCAATTCTGTGAAAAAAATTATTAGCAAATTACACCGTTTGTATAGTAGTGCGTGTGATAGCTAATTTGAAAGGGTTTTTAATTCTCTATCCAGCAATATAAGATTTTTTGAGTTTTGTATATTCTCCATCATAAAAATTAAATTTGAAAATTTCAAAAAGCCTTTGTAATGTATAAAATCAAATTTGCCAAATATCTGTCAAATCTGGCTTTTCTAATTAATAACCCCTCCATTATTGTCAAGAAGCAACGGGCGTCCAGTTTTTTATTTAAACCGTTTCATGTTCTCAAAAATTATTTGTACAATTTTTTTAAATAAACAAACATGATTCTGAAATATGATTCATAACTGAAATCTCTAATAGGAAGCGTCGTCGAAATAAAGGATAAGAGAGACATAATTCATTTAAATAACTTATTAGATTAGATCAAATTACTATTTGATGTAAGAAGAACAAACTTGAAAGCTGATATTCTGTATTAAAATAAAAAAGTTTTATCTGCAGGATGAGATGAAATTTAAACTGGAAAGAACTCATTAGGAGATTGCATCTTAGGCCGTTTATCACTTAAATATGAGACACAATTTTCTGAGTGAGATATATGTCTTTCTAAAAAGATTTAAAGCTCCTCAATTATTTATACGAATACGACTTTTGTGAATTTTAGGAAAGGAAAGATGTTCAAGGAAATCTTACGATGTTTTTTAAAATAAAGATTTAACAATAAAGTTCATTCTACGGAATTGTGCTGAAACTACTCAATTCAGTATGGTAATACATATATGACAGAAATATAAAGGTAGAAATCATTTCATAAAAGCTTGTAAAATCTATGGAAGTTGACGTTCTCAGTTTACTGAACTTAATGCTAAATTTATCCATTGGCTGTACGACTACTTGTAACATGCTTATTTTATCCAAAATTGAAGTTTTATATTTTACCAATCGCACATGAGTCTGACACTAAAAAAAAGGTAATATGCCCGAATCGAGAAAGGGTCATTTGAGAAATGCCATTATAACACCTGCGGTAGGTAAGTATTGGATCATAAACCATTTATTTCAATTTAAGTTTCCAAAATATTTACAAAAAACCAGCATCAGAGACCTCTTCTTTAGAAGGCTCTAGCCCCCTTAGGAGTCATTTCTGGACCCATGTTTATAGGAACTTTTTTTACTATTTAGGACGTAGAAACTGATGGCAAAATCTTTCTAGCTAATTTCGGGTCACCCTGTATATCTGTATATATTTCACAGTTTTAGGGATAGTTAATTCAAATTTAGCACAAATAATACTTTTACCAGTACATATGAAACAACGTTATTAACATTTGAAATAATGTACAGGGTCTTCGTTTTCTTTGTGGTCATGACCAATTTAAGCCCTTCCAATTTTTTATTACCACGTCACTGACTACGTTTGAAAATTAATTAATTTATCGTTTTGTTCGTTTTTGCTCTCTTGAAGTTTTTCACTCTCTCATACGACCTAGAAGTTATTTTGCAAAAAATAAAAGAATGCATTGTTATAAGAAGGAATAATGTGTCCATGAGACAACTAGGCCTGCAGAAAGAGAAAAAACGGTGTAACTAATTCGTTTCAGATAGCCGTAGGTAAAAACAGGTGTATTTAGTTATAAGGAATATACCTCTGCGATTCCTCCCAAATCAAATAAACAGAACATTGTTTATAAGTCACTTTTATGTGAAAAAATCATGAAATTTGGAGTTTTTTAAAAATTGCAGTAAGACTGCAGTAGATTAATTTTTTTGAATGTTTCTGTTTACTAGGTAATTCCAAACCGGTTAATTTAAGCCCCGGTTGATTTCTTTTCATTGATTATTTATTTAAATAATTGCCGAAAACCATCGAAATTTTCGAAAATTTCAAGCATTTTTTACTCTGAAAGGAAAAATGCTAGACTCTTGAAACTTTGGTGGAGTATGTGTCTCATTACCCTCAACTTACAAAAAAAATTTCGTTTCAAAATGTTTATTAGTTTTCGAGAAATTCTATTTGTTTATTAAAAACGTCCCAAATGTTTAATGAAAAATTGACCTATTAACGTTATCAAAAATAATTCAACCACAGCTCATTTTTTTCGTCAAGACGTCAATTTTACGAATCTGTTATGGGCGTATCGATTTTCAATAATTTTGACCGTCAAAATGGCGTTAACAACATTGCTACTTTTCGGAGCAGCGTTTTTTGCAAATAACTTTACAACAAATGACCGTATCTGCACAAATCTTTCATATTTGAGTTGCTGGTATTTTTCTACAAATTTATTAAAAAAAATTGTTGCTCTGGGACATGTAGGAGCCGAGATAATGTTTTAAATTGTTTAATACGCCAAACGTTTATTTATTAATATTTATGGCCAAAATTGAAACTGGTTGTTAATAAGATCTTGAATTTTGTGAATTCATCAAGTCCTATTGAAAACGGGCCCTTTTTGAGGTCAAAATATAATTTTTAATAATTAGTGATTTTAGAGCGTCTTCAATTTGTTTGGCTCAAGGGACAGGTGAATTTTTTATCAAACGATTTTCAAATTGGGGTAGCGAGAAAAATTCGTCATATCTCCGTTATTTTCCGGCCAATTTCGACGTTTTTTTTTTTTTTAATTTGGGGTTGCTTACGAAAATAATAACAATGGGCACATTTGCAATATCCAAATAATAAACAAATAATTGTTATAAACAATTTTTTTTTTTTTTAATTTTTCCTTTTATGGGCTTATGCAACTTATAATGTGCTAATGTATTAAATATAAATTTATAAAGATTATATAATGGTAACAATGTCGTATATTGTTTGATGGAGAAATAGTTTGTGCCTACATTGTTACCATTATATAATCTTATAATATAATAAATTTATATTTAATACATTAGCACATTATAAGTTGCATATGCCCAAAAAAGGAAAAACTAAAAAAAAAAAAAATTGTTTATAACAATTATTTGTTTATTATTTGGATATTGCAAATGTTCCCATTGTTATTATTTTCGTGAGCTACCCCAAACTAAAAAAAAAAAACGTCGAAATTGGCCGGAAAATAACGGAGATATGACGAATTTTTCTCGCTACCTCAATTTGAAAATCGTTTGATAAAAAATTCGCCTGTCCCGTGAGCCAAACAAATTGAAGACGCTCTAAAATCACTAATTATTAAAAATTATATTTTGACCTCAAAAAGGGCCCGTTTTCAATAGGACTTGATGAATTCACAAAATTCAAGATCTTATTAACAACCAGTTTCAATTTTGGCCATAAATATTAATAAATAAACGTTTGGCGTATTAAACAATTTAAAACATTATCTCGGCTCCTACATGTCCCAGAGCAACAATTTTTTTTAATAAATTTGTAGAAAAATACCAGCAACTCAAATATGAAAGATTTGTGCAGATACGGTCATTTGTTGTAAAGTTATTTGCAAAAAACGCTGCTCCGAAAAGTAGCAATGTTGTTAACGCCATTTTGACGGTCAAAATTATTGAAAATCGATACGCCCGTAACAGATTCGTAAAATTGACGTCTTGACGAAAAAAATGAGCTGTGGTTGAATTATTTTTGATAACGTTAATAGGTCAATTTTTCATTAAACATTCGGGACCTTTTTAATAAACAAATAGAATTTCTCGAAAACTAATAAATATTTTGAAACGAATTTTTTTTTGTAAGTTGAGGGTAATGAGACACATATTCCACCAAAGTTTCAAGAGTCTAGCATTTTTCCTTTCAGAGTAAAAAATGCTTGAAATTTTCGAAAATTTCGATGGTTTTCGGCAATTATTTAAATAAATAATCAATGAAATGAAATTAACCGGTTTGGAATTACCTAGTAAACAGAAACATTCAAAAAAATTAATCTACTGCAGTCTTACTGCAATTTTTAAAAAACTCCAAATTTCATGATTTTTTCACATAAAAGTGACTTTTAAACAATGTTCTGTATATTTGATTTGGGAGGAATCGCAGAGGTATATTCCTTATAACTAAATACTAGTAAATACACCTGTTTTTACCTACGGCTATCTGAAACGAATTAGTTACAGATTCCCGTTCACATCGTCTAATTCTACAGGCCTAAACGTTATTTCTTACCATTTGACATAACATACAAGGTATTAATTAAAACTAAAATTATGGTAATCGGAAGAAAAATTTGTTAAAGAATCAGATCATGTAAAATTGGGAAGAACTGATGAGTCTAATGAAGCCTGAGATCTGCTTGGAAATGATAATTGAATAGACATTAGTGACATCATCAAATTAATTAAAAGTGCGAAAATAATTTAATATGTATATGCTTTTGAGACCATACAAATTATAATGTTAAAATAGTATGGGCCCACTTCATTGGTTTGCAGGTTTAAATCATCATTAAATGATTGGTTGACGAAAGTGTTAGTTTCAGTATCATACATTAGGTTTATAACTGTGCTATGGAATGTTGTTTCTTTCCTATCCAAGAATTTGACAATTACAACAAACCAGTAGCTTTATAAATTTCTTAACATTTTCACTATTTTAGCCATAAACTAAAATAATTCTAGCCACATTAAATAAAAATGAGTGAAAAGATAAAACAAAAAAGTGGCATAGTATAATGATTATTTATTCCTATCTCTATAACAGATTATGAATCAGTGAGTGTCTTGGCCATATTGTGTATAACTACGTAAAGGAATGAATACATGAAATCAGAAAAGAGCATCAGCTGCGTCGAGTCCCTGCCTGCTTGCACAAATATTTATTTTATTTGGCGTTTATATCAGAAATCAAGCTAACTGTAAACAGGGTGAATACGACGCTATGACTCATACTATGTGCGCTACAATGACGGTTAAAAGTGGGCAAATGGAATATTCGATTTTCATTTCAAAATATAAATTGAAAAGTAAATCTAAGTCGGGATTAAGTCTAACAAGATGAATTCCCACCCCTGTATTTACAATGCCCTTTGTTGAGGTTCACTGTTTTAACTCTGATTACTGTGCAGTGTTGTATTGATGTGAGATAATGTTTTCTGGGTATGAATTTTAAAAAAAAGTAATATACAGGGTGTTAAGAAAAAGTAGGTCATGCCTTTAACCACAGATTCTTTGGGCGAAAATAATGTGACTTTTATAATTTGATTTTTTATTTTGGAGCGTAGTTTTTTTTATACAGGGTGTTAAAGTTTACATTTTGAAAATTATTTTTATTAATAATTCTGTTACTGTTTAAGATTTTTACCCGAATTTTTGCACAGACTTTCATCTTATACAGTTACACTTTTTGTGTAATTTTGGTCAAGAAAGTCAAAGCGCAAACGGGAAAAAGGGGGGTTGTGTTACCCATTAACCCCCCCAACTTTTTCATGCGTACGCCTATGGTCTCTAGATATTTATTTTTAGATTAAACACTTATTTCCCCAATTTTTTTTACTCCTACAAAATTTTGATTTAGGACTTGATTAACGAGATATTCCAGTAAATTCAGAATCATTTTCAATATTTCAGTTTCGGAATTTATTGTTTTTACTATTCGTAGTAATCCTGAGTTTTCTTTAAATCGACTACTTTTAGACAAAAAATGCTAGAGACTTTTCTTGTTTTAGTAATAATTGTATTTTATGTATCTTTTGTAACTTTACATACACCCTGTGTAGTGCGTGACCTTAAACTTTACGCACTAGTTCATAAAGTGGTTTTACTTTACGCATTAGTGCGTAAAGTATAATCAACTACCTTGCTATCTTATTATTTCACTTTATGCACTAGTGCGAAAAATTAAATACTTTGCGCACAAGTGCGTAAAATAGATTTATATTTTACTTTATACATATTATATTTCTTAGTAACCATTTCGGTAGTAGAAAAAATTTTGTATCCAATTCGTGTGTATAGTGAGCAATTTCACTCGTGGAATTGACAAAATTCTTATTCGTGAAAAAGGTCGCTTTACGCACTCGTTGCATAAATAATTATTTAGGTAATGTAATTAGGCTGCATGCATTAACAAAAAACTACCTACGCTACACCTGCTGTCAAGAACACGCGTTCTATAAACGCGCATATTTTATTATTATTGAACTATACCAAAAATAAGTTAATTAAATATTCATAGACTGAATTTGACAACGATATTAATTTAATCTAGATGTGCTGTCATTAACACTCGCGGCGTGAAACTTATTCCAACCTATGTCAACAGAACTTATCGTAACTACCAAGCAACTCAAGATGAATTTATTAAAGTTTGACGTTTTAAAATATAACTGAACCTAACCATGTATTAACAACTTTGAATTACATATACGGGGTGTTCCAGTTTTTTGTAGCAGGACTAACAGTCGATAGACATTTGAAAATTATTAAAAAAAGTTCATATAAACATAGGTTGATAAATGCTTAGTTTTTGAGATACAGGGTGCTAAAGTTTGAAAATAAATATGGATTTATATTTATATTTCCAGAATGCTAAGAAGCATCGAATCCAAACTTACCAATTCTTTACGTACAATTTAGAGGCCTATTTTAGAATAACAAACTACTACTTTACTTAACCATGGGCGTAGATATATGGATTTACTAAAGGTTTTTTTTACAAAAAAGTAGTATGCCACTGATATTTTCTCATATTCCCAGTCTATTCAATAAAGCAAGAAAAAACAAAAATTTAATGTCTCTTGGCATTTTTTGATATGACAAGCCGTTGTTCAGAAAATTTACATTTAATCTTTTGATGCACGCCTCTGGACGAATTTTAGACAAACTTGAAGTCGCTCAGAATTTCACCAAATTTGATGGTCTCTTAAAAAGAAAGAATGAAACATTTAAAATATTTATTGTAAAAGTTTATTATCATGTAAATCAAAATTTTTATAACACAAATGTATTAAAACGGTCGAACTAAAATAAATTATTAGACACACAAACACAAAAGCTAGCAACATGTAAAAGTGTCTTACTTCATTACAAGCATCACTAGCGATGTTTTATTCTTTCTTTTTAAAAGACTTTTCGTACCATCAAATTTGGTGAATTTCTAAGCGACTTCAAGTTTGTCTAAAATTGGTCCAGAGGCGTGCATCAAAAGATTAAATGTAAATTTTCTGAACAACGGCTTGTCATATCGAAAAGTGCCAAGAGACATTAAATTTTTGTTTTTTCTTGCTTTATTGAATTAAACTGGAAACATGAGAAAATATCAGTGGCGTACTACTTTTTTGTAAAAAAGAGCCTTAGTAAATCCATATATTTACGCCCATGGTTAAGTAAAGTAGTAGTTTGTTATTCTAAAATAGGCCTCTAAATTGTATGTAAAGAATTGGTAAGTTTGGATTCGATACTTCCTAGCATTCTGGAAATATAAATATAAATCTATATTTATTTTCAAACTTTAACACCCTGTATCTCGAAAACTAAGCATTTCTCAACGTATGTTTAAATGAACTTTTTTAAAAAATTTTCAATTATCTATCGACTGTTAAAGTCCTGCTACAAAAAACTGGAACACCCTGTATATTCTACGTTGTTTAGTTAAAAATCGCGATTTCTAAAGGTCTTAACTTAAACTTATCTGGTTCACACATTGGTAGTTTTCCACTGATGGAGGGGAAGGGGAGATAGCTCCTAAATGACTGCCGAAGTACTTCCTGGTAGACTCCGAATTTCCAAAACGGTGGAGAACAGCACTTCCTGTGCCGACCTTTCCAACTCACGTCTCCACGACACGTAGACCATCGAACGGGGTAACCTATGCGACAATGCCAAGCAGACAAGTAACGAAAGCCAAAAAAACCACGACGCTGATAACGGCGCTAGAAGGGGTGAGAAAGAAGCCCTAAAAGGGGAAACTTGTTGTAGCGGTGTACAAAAAAACAAACTGTACATTGATCAAGAAATTATGTATCTTTTTAATGTAGGTACCTACCTAATAAACGATTTAATGCCTACGCTTTATTTCTTTTTCCAAATTCATTTTAATGGTGACTATATAAATTGAATTATCATACCTGGAGGTTGTAAAACGGGCTTCTATAAGATTAGACAATTTTTCGGTTTTCCACACTGGGGCAACGAGCTTTTAATCCCACAAGAAAATGTGGATTTAGTATGCGGCCGCTCCAAAACCATAAAGTCGCAATACTATTATAAGTATATGTAATTCTGCAGAATCCCAATAAGACAAATTTCAAAATTTAAATTGCAACGAATTACACCTCTCGAATACCTAACAGCGTGTGTCCGGCACAAGCAAGAACAAGCCGAAAAAGAGAGTCCCAAAAAAAAAAGAAAGTCCATTTCTTATTTTATTTTTTTTTTCACCTCCACCCTTGGTATGCGCGGTATTTCGCGGGAAAAATGAACGCGATAATGTCGAGGGAAGACAAGAAATAAGGACAACTAAACAACCCTTACCTTACAACATTTTCCTGGAAATAATCTCATTCCAAATAAATATATCCCAAAAGTTTATTTAAATTATTGAAAATTCAAACACGCACATGTGCTGTTTGTATTCGCAATGCCGGTTGAGCTTGGCAAGTTTTTCGCAAGCACCCTTTTGTATAAACCGAGCCGGTATGAGTAAATATTTTCAAAGTGAGTGATTTTAATGAAATTGAGTCACTAATGTAAAACGCTAAACAAGTGTACCTCAACCTTGCAATAATAAAGGAAGAGCATCAGTTTACAACGATCAACAAAGAGTAAAAACTCTTAACCAGAGTTGATGACGTCAGATCGGTCGTCACCTCGATTCGCGACAGTGGTGGGTAACCATAAGTGTACCGCATAAACGTCCCTAGCTAGAATCGACCGAACGCCGTAGTGCCTACTACTAGACGTTGCAACTTGCAACTACCCAATATCCAAACTGACAGCTATGAGCCACCTAACCTAGATAAATTGATAGAACAGAACTATGAATGAATTATGCTTTACTGTACAAGGTACAGTTTTGGGTCCCATTTTGTTTACCATATATATTAACGGTTTATTTTCTATCCAAAGCAGTGGAAAAATAATTAGTTTCGCTGATGACACGGCTATATTCTTTGAAGGCAGTGATTGGTCTGAAATTAAAAATAATGCAGAAAAAGATCTAGATCAGATTAAAGATTTGGTTCGATCACAAACTTCTATCGATAAATTTTAAAAAAACATCTTACGTACCCTTCGCAAGTTATAAATCGACGCTTCCTAAATTTCCACACATTTCAATCCAAAATAGTATCAATATATTACCTGTAAACCAAATTAAGTATCTTGGAATAATATTAGACAGTCACCTAAGATGGAACGCACATATAGATTATGTAAAAAAAAACTACGCTCCATATTGTATAAATTTAGGCAACTTAAAGACTGCACAGATCTTAAACAAAAAAAAATTATTTATCACAGTCTAGTTGAGAGTCATCTAACGTATGGTATACTAGGTTGGGGAGGAGTTTCTAAAACATATCTACGTCCATTAGAAATCACCCAAAAAAAATTCCTAAGGCTAATTCTTCTCAAGGAAGCTACTTATTCTGGCGAGTTATTATATCGCGATGCAAAATTATACGACGTCAGGCAACTATTTTATAAAAATGTAAATATCAGGCAATATCGAGAAAAGGGACAATTGAACACACTAACCCACGAGTATTTCACCAGGCAACAACGCAAATTTATTGGTCCATTAAAGTCCAAAACAATAGGTCAAAGAAGTTACCATTACTTAAGTTCGAAATTCTTTAACTCACTACCACTGAGTCTGCAAACTGAAAAGACACTTAACTCATTTAAAAAAAAATTACACAAATTTATCAATAATTTACCTAGAGAACAAGTGCATCAGCTAATTGGTTAAAATTTCGTTGGTCACTTAACACGATAGTACGAAAACTATATGCATATACATTAATGCATTAATGTGTCTTTCTTTATTTTCTTTATTTTCTTTACTGTAGATTATATAGTTATGTACATAATTATATACTTGTCTTATTTGATTACGTAGGGTCTGCTCGGCAGTGCTAATGGTTCGGACCCGTGCTGTCTGTGCGCGGTTCGTTAAATTTCTTTATTACTGCGCATGGGTGGCACGGTTCTGGACTGGTTTTGCTGTCGCGTGGATATAGTGTAGTGTAGTGTAGTGATATTTTAGTATTTTATTAATTTAATTTTAATTTCGTTTTACATGTACTTGTTTATTAATTTTCATATGTTTCTCTCTCACACAGGTGTAAACTTCTGTGAGATTCTTTCAATGTTTATTAAAATATTATGTATTGTAATAATTTTATTATCTGTGTATCTATAATAAACATTTTTATTATTATTATTATTATTATTATTATTATTAATAAACAGGCATTTAATATACTTCTAATGGATGTTTGCCTGGTAAGTATTTAAAATATTAGTTTTGATATTTAACGCTGCATAATGAATAAAATCGCGACGTAGGACGTAGTGATTATTTTCTGACAAATTCACATATATTTTAGGATAAGTTATGGCAAATTAGCTCAGTAGAGGGTACGTTAAAAGTTACCTGTAACAAAATATTGGTCCTAAAATATAGTAAAATTTAAATTGACACTATATTGACGAAATTACTTCCAATCAATATGGTTTAAACAATATTTTTTCATATTAAAATTCAATTTTTTCCATATTGATATATTTTATGTAATTTCCGTCTTTTTTTATCAATGTACACTAACCGTTGTAATGTCGCTTTTCTCAAATATCTATCACCTAATTACTATTTTTTTAAATAACACATTGTTAATATCTATAACTGTATAAATTAAATGTTATTAACTCATCTCCGGTCCAATTTTTGAAGTGTACCAGTTACTATACAGTACCCCACAAAATTTTATGTTCAACTTGAAAACAAGAACAGAGAATATCAGTAATGAATATAAAATAAAGACAGATACCAGAGCACTAGAGACACGCCTCTCTCTCCATTCTATTTCAAACACCTAAAAACTTGGGCAAAAAACTCCGCCAAACGAATTTAATAGGGTATCACTTACCGTATGTATGCAAGTCGACCACATGAGTAACCGGCATACATAAAACGATATTTACTGATGCTTTCATTGACAGCGTATGACCCAGCATTCTCTATTAAATTCATTTGTCGGCGTTGTTTGCCCAAGATTTTAGGTGTTTTAATTTGCGGTCTTTACCGCTGTCACTCTCCGTGTGGGCGTTACACATTCATCTTTTGTTTTCTCTTTTTAATTAACGCTTTTCGTACTATAAACCCATCTTTGTTTCCAAGTTGAACATAAAATTTTGTGGGGTACTGTATAACCTTCGAGAATAAGAAATTCCAAATTAATATCTCGTTTATTTTTATATACAATAATCCATTATTGCCTTTCGCCGCAGGAGCTTAATGCAACTATTTTTATTGCAGTAGTCATCGGTAGATGGCGATCTTTGCATTTTGCGGTCTAAATAAGACCTAGAAATAGGTACCTTAGGACATTAGGATCCTTATTGAAATTAATTATTTCAGCTCATAATATACAACACAAGATATGATATCAAAGCGTTCAAATTTCGTCCGGTTTGCGCATGACGTCACACAGTGAGTAATTTTTAATGTCGCGTTTTCGAATTTATTATCAAATTTTGTTAGTTAGGAACTCTGTTTTATGGCTTTTATTCATAATATGGGTTCACTGCTTATAGTGTAATACTAAGTTAATGACGGGTATTCAAATTATTACATTTTAGATGAAATTTATTAGAGCCCAGAGATAACACTGATTATTACATTTGATTTATTTTATGCAGATATTATATTATACGTGAATATAAGTATAATAATATGAAATTAACTCCTAATTTATATTTTTCGTAGGCATGTATTTCGATTTGTAATATGTCTGGCCCTACAAATTAATAATTTTGGGGTTCTTGTTATTCGAAGTTTTCGACATTACAAAAATGGCAAGTCAAATGTAAAAAAGGATAAATTAACCATATATACATTCAATATATTCGACATTTAAGAATTTTGAATAATGTTTTACGTAAAAATACAGTGCGATCGCCAGACAGTATGTAGCATAATAGAAAACTTATTTATAATTAATTTCTTAAAAACTGTTTCTTGCCGAAAGTTAAGTATATTAAGAAAAACCAGTTTTGACGTCAAATTTTACATTTAATATGTAGGAAGTTAAAAAAATATAAAAACGTTAATAATTAAGGTAAAAAATGTAAATAAACTTTCTCTAAAAATTTTCTAGTTACTAAGAGAATTGATGTTAAATAGTACATTATGCTTAGTAGGAAAAGGGTCGTATTTAACACACGGTAAATTAGTGCAGTTTGCAGATTAAAAAATACTAAATGCTCGATAAAAAAATTAAAAACGCAGTATAAAATAATAGGAAATGTCTTATATTTTTAATAAAATCGCAATATAAAATATACAATTTGCACGCTACGTTCTGGTCAGTATTTTAATCAAATGTGCACTAAAAAATATATATAAATGCTCGATAATTTACGTTCAGTATTCAATGAAGTTTTGCATATTACAGTAATTCACTAGACAAAATAAAATAATTCCTTTAATCTAATAAAAAAAATTCCTTTATCAGGGAAATAACACACATATCTAACCTGCCTCCGGCTATCGCCTCCGGCTTCTAACTCGCATAGACCTCTTCATAAAAAAAAAAAATTCCTTTAATCTAATAAAAAAAAATTCCTTTATCAGGGGAATAACACACATATCTAACCTGCCTCCGGCTATCGCCTCCGGCTTCTAACTCGCATAGACCTCTTCATAAAAAAAAAATTCCTTTAATCTAATAAAAAAAAATTCCTTTATCAGGGGAATAACACACATATCTAACCTGCCTCCGGCTATCGCCTCCGGCTTCTAACTTGTATTATTTTTTTAACGAATATTTATTAATTTAGGAAGCATGTAAATTTGATATCGGAGCCATCGTTTTATACATCGAATGTCTATTATTTTAATCGAATATTTATTATTTTAACAAGCATATAAATGTTATATCGAGCATTCATTACATTTATCGAGCGCCTATTATTTTTATCGAATATTTATTTTCTTGTCATGCATTTGGATAAATTAACTGGAAAATGTAATATGCACTGGGTATAAAATACAGAGCATTTAATTTGTTCCCGTAGGAAAAACATTTCCGGACGACCGTGCAGATTGCTTATCGAGACGCAAGCAACACGGCTTTCGGAAATATGCTTTTATTACGATATGATACACATACTATTTTTTTCTGAAACCGCGTTTCCCTACACCCTGCATTTTTTTTATTTCAGGGAACTAAAAAACTTTATATCGTGCGTAGAATCTCTTGATTGATTATCAACATCACAATCATACACAGCACATCTCGTTTTCGACGATTTTTCAACTTTAAACCCAAAAATATCCGCAACAACTTGACCATTCTACCTGACACTCCTGACAGCCGAGCATTTAATGGTGTCCTAGCTCACCGACTGACGTCACGAGCTGCGCGATATCTTATCTCTTAATTTATTGTATCATGCTTTCAGCTGGTGTTTGCTGCAATCAGTCAGTCCCAGTCTTAGCATTTTGTGGTAAAATGTGATTATTATACAAAATGCGGCCAAGCTTAGAGTGACTTGTAACTCAGCGTTCGACTGGACATGCCTATTGTCCAGTATATCACAGTTTGGTTTTGAATTCTTTGCATTTTCTGTATTGTATAGCGGTCACATTTTTTATTGGCACAATATTGTCTTTTTTACATTGCGACAACTTTTTAACAATATTAAACCAATATTGGCCCAATGGATAATAAATGTTGGATAAATATATAATTTCAAATATTAAATTATGTTTAAATACGTTATTGTACAATATGCTTAAACAGATTTCTCAACACTGTTTAAACAAGGTTGAGCCAATATAGCGAAATGTTCACATTTTTTATTGGTTCAATATTGGCTATTTTGAGTTTGTCAATATTTAAATTTAATATGTTGCCAATATAGTTTTAGTACTTTAGGCCATTAGCCCAAGTTGTATATTAAATGTTAGGTGCAATATTTAATTTTATAGATTGGTTTATATTTGAATGAAATATTATATAATATAGAATTTAAATATCTCCCAATAAAGTTTAACCATTATTGATCGATATTGCGAAACGTTCACATTTTTTATTGGCTCAATATTGTCTATTTTGGATTTAGCAATATTTAAATTTAATATGTTGCCAATATAGGTTTACTACTTTGGGCTAATATGCCCAAGTTGTTTATCAAATATTGGGTCAATATTTAATTTTAAAGATTGGTTTATATTTGAATTACATATTATACAATATAGTTTTTAAATATCTCCCAATAAAGTTTAACCATTATTGGATCAATATAGCAAAATGCTGACATTTTTTATTAGTCCAATATTGTCTCTTTTACATTGCGCCAATATTTTAACAATATTAAACCAATATCGGCCCAATATTAGTGTTCTACCTGGGATAGGTACTATAGTAGATTTATTTAATTAACTTAAATATTACAGGAATCTTTCTAGAATTTTAAATAATGCCTAACTGCGCTGAACAATCCATACATTTTAAACTTTTAATTTGCACGTTGGTATAATTCGATAAATTTCCGTCAAAATATAATTTAAGTTTGCTTATGAAAGCGTTTTATTTCATGGATGTTTCGCCAATTTTGCTTTTCTCGTTTTCCCGACGGATGTATTGCGGGGTGGAATAATAACTGTAGCTGATTAATCTCTGAAGTTGAGTTTTGGTATAAAAAAAAGACTATTTATAGACAAACTATAAGCACAAATTATTTTATATAATTCTTTGTAATAGGCGCACATTGAGTTTCAACGATTATAATAACCAACATTATTTATAGTGCCTCTAGCGCGTAAACCAAACCAATCAAGAGATTCGAAATAGTAATTCATTGGTATATAGCAGGACCTTAAATATTGGCAAACGTTGCATCTTCTGCTTTTACCTCTAGAGAAGGGGAATGCTATCCATCCAAGGATAATTGATTTAGCCAGTTTGACGAACATAAAAAATCACGCTCTCTAGAATTGTGCTTTTACTGCTTTTCTCATTCCGACTAAATAAATACGTCTGTCACGGAACGACGTTAGAAATGGAAAGCCATTTTATTTCTACTGAGAATTAATATACTACCAGTTGCATGAAATCAACAACAGAAATATAATTTTGAAAGGTGCATTTAAAAATCGACGTGATAATTTAAGAAGTTGAAGTCATTTGCGAAATACTTTTTTAGCAAGCACAAAAATATTCAAAATACTCATGATATACCATGTAGGATGAAAGAATAATATATCTGTCATGTGAAAAATTTCGCAACATTTAAAACTGATGGCTCTATTAATCACACGGTTTTGTTGAATAGAATTCAATCGTAGTCATGCAGAGTAACAGGATATCATTTCAGCCCTGCTACTTCAAAATAGTTGCACACTACCAGTTTCCCTTAACACAATTATTAATAAACAAAAAGAACACGCATAATAAATTTTTTTTCTTAATCTATCAATAATTAACCTATCAAAAAAACTATAGCAACAACTAGAAGAAAAATACAAACATGAATTTGTTAGTTGTTACAAAATAACGCGGTAAAGTTTCCGAATTCTTATAATTTTAGTTAGTTTAGTCTTCGTTTTAATTTCATCAAATTTCCAAATAATTGGAATGCGCTAGCGAGAGTAACTAAACGTCTAATAACTGCGACGCACGTCGCACACGCGTGTCTTGAGCAGTGCGTTGTTGCCAAACTTCACGATTGAAATAAAATACGGGGAATTTAATAGTAAAGCAAATTTCCACACCACCCACGAGGTTCTGCTTTTTGGCGCGTTACTTTTTTGAGTGGGTGTTCGCCAGGAGCCATATTTTTCCACAGAAACAAAAAAATACAAAACATCAAGTATCCACAATAAGAAACTAAATAAAATGTACCATCTAAACAATAACAAAGAAAAAACTATTCTCCGTGAGTGTAACAATAAAAAAAGTAATAACTAAACAACTTAATAGTAACAAATAATGAACAGAAAATTATTTTTTCCAATAACAATAAATCTTTACTTATCTTGGATCGGCATTTCTCATAGCAGGTGTTGAAACTGTCCTCCGTTATTTTCCAAACACGCTGCAACTCAATTATTATCACTAAACACAAACACAAAACTTCCACTTTAAATTTCACTAAGAACTGAAACTATGTATTTAATTTTATAATCACAATAAACCACACTAGCTGCTGTCTGGCCGTTCACTAATACTAAAACTAAAACATACAAAAACGTCGACCACGAACTGGCACGCTTCGCCGTATGCCGTTTTTATCGCCATTTTTTGTTAATGCACCTGCTTTAACTAGGCCAGTGTCATAGTTTGTAAAGAGTTCAGCGACTCTAACAGCTGATGGGTGGTAAAAGTCCTATAAACGAGTTCTGTTTTTAAAATCTTTTTCTTTTTGTGTCATAATAATTATGCGGACTATGCAGCCGGCTTTTTCATTTTATTTTGTATTACAATTTTCCGTATTTGAAGTTAAAACTGCGTATTTCAATAAACCTGTTTATCCAATTGAATTAATTTTTCATTTTCACTAGGTACCCTTATCTCTCTCTCTCGTGATTGGGTATCTCTGAATTATTAATGAAGAGTGAAAATGTAAATGTAATTGCAATGATTACCGATTGCAAAATGAATGCTGTCTCTCCTCCCTTCTTCAATGAGGAATGAAATATCCACGTGTATTTATCGCGGTATTCAGACATCCTCCTGTCTGTATAAAGTTATTAGGGTGCGAGTTGCTAACTGTTATCTTACACTAGCACATACAGCAACCCATTTCATATTCAACCTCTACGTAGGGTAAATTGGGAAACTAGAAAAAATTTAATAGATTTATATTAAACGGACTACGTTTCATTTACTGTTAATTCGGTCTATTGATTTCTTTACTCCACGTAGTATATTAAAAACACAAAAACGTAAAGATCTAAAGGGGCGGAAAAGAAGAAGATTCGCAACGTCCGACATACATTAACAAAAGCCTTTTTTCTCAGGCAAATAAGATATCTGCGAAGAAGATGGTTGATTTCATCAAAATGATAATAAGACGTGTTTTTATCGGAAGCTTTATGTTTGAAAAAGACCAACTACACCATAATTTAAATTATTTAGACACACAATAATTAATAATTAATAAATAAAATTCAAATTATTTGAAGGTTTCCGACCAACTGTCGAGTACCTCCGACGACCCGCGTGACGTCATACTATTTGTTTACTTCTCGCTATAAACAAATTATCAAGGAAGTGACTGCTGCACTGTCCGAATATTTGACATTTGACAGTGTAGTGAATTTATTCTTGCTTTACTCACATTTCGTCTGCGGTGCGATGGCCTAGAGGCAACGAGCCGGGCTTGGCAAGGAGAAGGTTCAGGGTTCAAATCCCACACTTTCTTATTTTTTTTTTCTATTAAATGCATCAGGCATGAGATCTATTGCGAGTTAGAAGCTGGAGGCGATAGCCGGAGGCAGGTTAGATATGTGTGTTTTTACCCTGATAAAGGAGAGCAGTTGAGGAAGAAGAAATATCCAGACCAGACCGTACAGCTATTATTTTAACGGGGACGGTCGGACCGTGCAGTAATCACTCCCAATTATCAATGCTTCGACTGTGTCTGTAATCTGTACTTCTATTGAAAACGTGCAAGAAAAGTTTATTTCAAGAGTTTCAAGCGTTCTGTGTTTTTTATTAACTGGTTTAACGTATATTAATAGTTTAGAAGTGTTTTATTATTATTACAATGGCTGAGACTGATTTCGTAAAGGCGCAAAGTGACAATTTCAGTTATTTCTAAATAACGTTTTCTATCTATTTGGCATTTAAATAATAATATATGTGGAGCGATTTGATCTCTCAAAAATATCTTCTCACCCATTAATTTATATCGCATATATATACTTTTTCATATCTTGTTCCAACTCAAAAAAAACATAAAAATATGTTTTACTTTCAATACAGAGTAGATAGACCATTAACATAGGTCCCTAACCTTTTATTTATTAACAAAAATATTTCTCACTATCATATTATTTATTATTAGGTAAATAATTACATTGAAATGGCCTTCACAAACAAATTAACAAATCCTCTGGTGTTTTCAGACATCTCGCTTTTTCATTTTGTCTCATAGCTCGCAACCACAATTTTCTTTTTTCTTTCAGGTTAGCACTTGATCCCACTGGCAATGAAATAAATTCTTTTTCCGGTGTTCTAATAGATTTGATTCACATTGTGGCACTAAGCTGTATTTAGAGCACTTTAAATCAGGTTTTTCCATAGTAAATCAAAAGTTAAAACGAATTTACGAGTAATAAAACAGTACCTAAACGATCTTGTCGCTTTGACACCGCTATTGTCAATGTCAAAAAAGTACACAAATAGAGTGACGTCAGAACATGGCGGTCGTGACGTCAAACCCGTTTTGCCGGAATAGCATTATTCAAATCCGATTTTATGCCACCAACAACATATTTCAAAACAATTAATAATCAAAGGTGTTATTAAAACAAATAGAGAATCTAATTTAATTGATATTAAAATATGTGCATGTTCCCTATTGCAGCGGCGACGTCAGTTACTGGTTTTTCCCAATTATCGATGTATTGAAGATCTAGAACTCATTTAAAACTATTGTTGAGAGGCGGTTAACATTTTAACAAAACATTTAAGACTTAAAGGGAACGTATTTATATATTGAATGGGTAGCGTAAACATTAAAATAGTACCTTTAAAATACTGTTACAAAAATTTAAAACGGACCGGACCTCTATTTACTACTCGTAGTAGTACTATTAAGTTGATGTTTGCAAGCAGAATTTCTCTAAAAATCTAGTTAATTCGTATATAACTCAAATATGACATTAATATATGGTTCATTTTGCTCAATTTTATACTGACCCCATCGGCCATCATACGACAGTTTAATCAGCATTCCGCCTGCAGACCAAAGCCAATGCGATGTTTTAAATCCCATATACGCGGAACAGACAGTCACTATACACATTGCCATGGAAATGACGTTATATCCTCTAGACTAATGGCAGCCATAAATTGCCCTAACTATATGTCGGTAGCACGGGCTACACCTGTCACCTACCGTGTTATAATGCGTCTGTCCGTCTGCGTCCGGCCGGTATTAACCTTTGTTAAACACGTTCTCTGAATTATAGCCCTTCAACTATGAATTGGGGGAAAGCAGGAAAACATGTATCTACCAACCTTCAAACTCAAGGTTTATATGAGGAAATAATTGTTTAAAACTAAAAAATTGAGAAAATCTAATCCTCTCTATTTATGTGCAGCAAAACAAGTGAGTAAAATTTATCAACATCGTTGATCAACAATCCGAACATTTTCAAGAAATAAATATTTAACTTCTTCACATATTTTCCATCAGAACAGCTTAGAATATATAACAAGTGAATTTTCCTTACGGGTACGACAAAAGGAAAATTTACTACAAAAGGCTTGTCATTAATCCTCTTTGAATCCTCTATTTTAAATTACCTCTGAGCTATACGTACTATAAAATCGAACTAACAAAATGAGTTTTAAATGACACTTAAGACCTCCGATCAGATTCAGTATGGATTTATAATAATGCATTCTTTAAGTTCAAAGGAAAAAAAGGTACAACGGTCTGTACGTTGTTAGGTGACAACACCATTTAAAAATATAAGTTGGACAGTGGCAGTCATTTCACAACATTTTAGAAATTCAGAATTTTTATAGGATGACCACACACATTTGTCATACATTACTTCTTCTCGTGAAACCAAAAATTAGGAAGCAGAATACGTTTGGATCATGCACTATAGCACCTAAAGAGAGGATTGCTGTCACGTTTCATTTTCTGACAACTGGAAATTCTTATTCACACCGATAGGCCTGCAGAAATAGAAAAAACGGTGTAACTAATTCGTTTCAGATAGCCGTAGGTAAAAACAGGTGTATTTAGTTATAAGGAATATACCTCTGCGATTCCTCCCAAATCAAATAAACAGAACATTGTTTAAAAGTCACTTTTATGTGAAAAAATCATGAAATTTGGAGTTTTTTAAAAATTGCATTCTGTTTACTAGGTAATTCCAAACCGGTTAATTTAAGCCCCGGTTGATTTAATTTCATTGATTATTTATTTAAATAATTGCCGAAAACCATCGAAATTTTCGAAAATTTCAAACATTTTTTACTCTGAAAGGAAAAATGCTAGACTCTTGAAACTTTGGTGGAATGTCTCATTACCCTAAACTTACAAAAAAAAAATTTCGTTTCAAAATGTTTATTAGTTTTCGAGAAATTCTATTTGTTTATTAAAAACGTCCCAAATGTTTAATGAAAAATTGACCTATTAACGTTATCAATAATAATTCAACCACAGCTCATTTTTTTCGTCAAGACGTCAATTTTACGAATCTCTTATGGGCGTATCGATTTTCAACAATTTTGACCGTCAAAATGGCGTTAACAACATTGCTACTTTTCGGAGCAGCGTTTTTTGCAAATAACTTTACAACAAATGAACGTATCTGCACAAATCTTTCATATTTGAGTTGCTGGTATTTTTCTACAAATTTATAAAAAAAAATTGTTGCTCTGGGACATGTAGGAGCCGAGATAATTTTTTAAATTGTTTAATGCGCCAAACGTTTATTAATATTTATGGCCAAAATTGAAACTGGTTGTTAATAAGATCTTGAATTTTGTGAATTCGTCAAGTCCTATTGAAAACGGGCCCTTTTTGAGGTCAAAATATAATTTTTAATAATTAGTGATTTTAGAGCGTCTTCAATTTGTTTGGCTCAAGGGACAGCTGAATTTCTGATCAAACGAGTTTCAAATTGGGGTAGCGAGAAAAATTCGTCATATCTCCGTTATTTTCCGGCCAATTTCGGCGTTTTTTTTTAATTTGGGGTAGCTCACGAAAATAATAACAATGGGCACATTTGCAATATCCAAATAATAAACAAATAATTGTTATAAACAATTTTTTTTTTTAAATTTTTCCTTTTTTGGGCTTATATGCACAAACTATTTCTCCATCAAACAATATACGATGTTACAGCATTGTTACCATTATACAGTGCGTTCACAATGAAAGGAATAAATTCAATATAATCTGAACCACGTGGTTGTGCCAAAAACGCTCGGATACGTCGATTTGTAATTTTGAATTGGCACATTTTGAGTTATACGGCAAGTCAATGTCACTTCCGGTTTTTCCGGAAGTGACATCAACTTTGTTATTTTAAACGTAACACCCAGTATTTTTGTACTGATTTGTATAGACGATAAAAAGACGTTTCCAAAGATGTGGTAAACACGTTTTTATTATGAATAATTACTTTTAGTATTATTTACAAATTTACTGCACTAACTGTCTAAAAAATTCCTAAGTTAATAAATGTTCAATATGTTGCCCGTTTACGTGAATGCATTTTTGAATTCGAATAATTATGTCTCTTTGGATATTGCGAAACATTTCTGGTGATATTAGTCGGATTTCTTGGCGTATTATCTCTTTTAAGTCATTAAGATTGTTAGGTCGGTTCACATAAACTTTGGATTTTAAATAACCCCATAAGAAAAAATCCAAGGGAGTTAGATCAGGTGACCTCGGCGGCCACTCAATCGGTCCCCTTCTACCAATCCATCTATTGGGAAAGGTTGCACCTAGAAATTGACGAACTGCGATCGCATAGTGGGGAGGTGCCCCGTCTTGTTGAAACCAAATTGTCTCACTTGGTACGTCAGGGTCTTGTGGGTTGGGAAAAAGAACAGCTAAAGCAGGAATAAGTTCAAATTGAAGAAACTCTAAATAGCGTTCTCCGTTTAGTGTTCCTTCAAAGAAATAAGGCCCAATAATTCGATTGCCAATAATTCCTGCCCATACATTAATTTTCTGAGGATATTGTGTGTGAACCTCTTGCATCCAATGGGGATTTTCTGTCGCCCAGTATCTGCAATTCTGTCTATTTACATGACCACTTAAACAGAAAGTGGCTTCATCAGAAAAAAGAATTTGCTCTATTAAATTCAAATTTTCATTGTGCATTTCTTGTATTTGCTCGCAGAATTGCATTCTTCGATCAAAGTCGTCTTCCGACAATTCATGCACCAGGTACTAAGGATGGTACTTAGCTGCTCGAAGAATTTTTGATACTGATCCCGTTGACAATTCATATTCTCTTGAGAGTTCTCTAACCGTCACATGGGGATTTTCTTGAACGTGTAGAAGGACATTTAACTTAACATCTTCAAGTACCTTTTTTGCTCGGCCTTTAGGTAAATCTCTAACGTGGCCAAACTCTCTAAATTTTTGTTCAATTTTACTCACGACAGATTGGCTAATCGGTGGACGGTCAGGATGATTTTCATTAAATAAGTTACATACCTGCTGTTGAGTACGAACTCTATCACCAAAACCAATCATCATAAGCACCTCAATTCGATCTTTTTCTGTTAAATTCGTTTTTTCGGTAAATAAATGTCACTTCACAATTATTTTTTGACAACTTAAAAATTTATTCAACGCTTACTATAAGTTTTTTAGTGCTGTAAGTTCAAGTGACATTTATTTACCTAAAAAATGAATTTAACGGAAAATGATCGAATTGAGGTGCTTATAATGATTGGTTTTGGTAATTGAGTTCGTATTCATCAGCAGCTATGTAAATTATTTAGTGAAAATCATCTTGACCGTAACAAGACGGGGCACCTCCCCAATATGCGATCGCAGTTCGTCAATTTCTAGGTGCAACCTTTCCCAATAGATGGATTGGTAGAAGGGGACCGATTGAGTGGCCGCCGAGATCACTTGATCTAACTCCCTTGGATTTTTTCTTATGGGGTTATTTAAAATCCAAAGTTTATGTGAACCGACCTAACAATCTTAATGACTTAAAAGAGATAATACGCCAAGAAATCCGACTAATATCACCAGAAATGTTTCGCAATATCCAAAGAGACATAATTATTCGAATTCAAAAATGCATTCACGTAAACGGGCAACATATTGAACATTTATTAACTTAGGAATTTTTAGACAGTTAGTGCAGTAAATTTGTAAATAATACAAAAAGTAATTATTCATAATAAAAACGTGTTTACCACATCTTTGGAAACGTCTTTTTATCGTCTATACAAATCAGTACAAAAATACTGGGTGTTACGTTTAAAATAACAAAGTTGATGTCACTTCCGGAAAAACCGGAAGTGACATTCCAGTAAAACCGGAAGTGCCATTGACTTGCCGTGTGACTCAAAATATGCAACACATTGAACATTTAATAATTTAGGAATTTTTAAGATAGTTGCTACAGTAAATTTGTAAATAATACAAAAACGTTTCATAATAAAAACATGTTAACTACATTTTTGGAAACGTCTTTTTATCGTCTATACAAATCAGTACAAAAATACAGGGTGTTGCATTTAAAATAACAAAGTTGATGTCACTTCCGGAAAAACCGGAAGTGACATTGACTTGCCGTATAACTCAAAATGTGCCAATTCAAAATTACAAATCGACGTATCCGAGCGTTTTTGGCACAACCACGTGGTTCAGATTATATTGAATTTATTCCTTTCATTGTGAACGCACTGTATAATGGTAACAATGCTGTAACATCGTATATTGTTTGATGGAGAAATAGTTTGTGCATACATTGTTACCATTATATAATCTTTATAAATTTATATTTAATACATTAGCACATTATAAGTTGCATAAGCCCAAAAAAGGAAAAATTTAAAAAAAAAAAATTGTTTATAACAATTATTTGTTTATTATTTGGATATTGCAAATGTGCCCATTGTTATTATTTTCGTGAGCTACCCCAAATTTAAAAAAAACGCCGAAATTGGCCGGAAAATAACGGAGATATGACGAATTTTTCTCGCTACCCCAATTTGAAACTCGTTTGATCAGAAATTCAGCTGTCCCTTGAGCCAAACAAATTGAAGACGCTCTAAAATCACTAATTATTAAAAATTATATTTTGACCTCAAAAAGGGCCCGTTTTCAATAGGACTTGACGAATTCACAAAATTCAAGATCTTATTAACAACCAGTTTCAATTTTGGCCATAAATATTAATAAATAAACGTTTGGCGCATTAAACAATTTAAAAAATTATCTCGGCTCCTACATGTCCCAGAGCAACAATTTTTTTTTATAAATTTGTAGAAAAATACCAGCAACTCAAATATGAAAGATTTGTGCAGATACGTTCATTTGTTGTAAAGTTATTTGCAAAAAACGCTGCTCCGAAAAGTAGCAATGTTGTTAACGCCATTTTGACGGTCAAAATTATTGAAAATCGTATACTCCCATAACAGATTCGTAAAATTGACGTCTTGACGAAAAAAATGAGCTGTGGTTGAATTATTATTGATAACGTTAATAGGTCAATTTTTCATTAAACATTTGGGACGTTTTTAATAAACAAATAGAATTTCTCGAAAACTAATAAACATTTTGAAACGAAATTTTTTTTTTGTAAGTTGAGGGTAATGAGACACATATTCCACCAAAGTTTCAAGAGTCTAGCATTTTTCCTTTCAGAGTAAAAAATGTTTGAAATTTTCGAAAATTTCGATGGTTTTCGGCAAATATTTAAATAAATAATCAATGAATTTAAATCAACCGGGGCTTAAATTAACCGGTTTGGAATTGCCTAGTAAACAGAAACTTTCAAAAAAATTAATCTACTGCAGTCTTACTGCAATTTTTAAAAAACTCCAAATTTAATGATTTTTTCACATAAAAGTGACTTTTAAACAATGTTCTGTTTATTTGATTTGGGAGGAATCGCAGAGGTATATTCCTTATAACTAAATACACCTGTTTTTACCTACGGCTATCTGAAACGAATTAGTTACACCGTTTTTTCTATTTCTGCACGCCTATATGCCGAATCCGATTCCAGAGGGCGCGATGTCGGCCAAGATTGCGAAATTGCAAAAAAAGTAATAATTCCAAAAAAAAATTGGAACTTAAATATTGCATTATCTGTCATTTACATTGCATTTACGAGCTTATTTATAAAGATTTTTTAATAATTTTTATATCAAACGAAAGCCTAATGTTTGTAGTTTCATACAAGTTGAACAGAGAGACATTATTTTCATTATAAACAACACTATAAATTGTTTAAACAATATGTGCTCGGAAAATGTAGTGTAATTTTCGGCATCGAGGTATTTTTGTTATTATGCAGATAGATTGTAGTTATGTGAGACCAAATACGTAGAATAGACCAACGAACATTTTTTATTAAAATAATTTTTTAATTCGCTGAATAATTTAGGAGATATGATTTTTTTTTAAATACATACAACCATCATTTTATCAAGACGAAAATTATTTTAATATCATTGTAGTTTTTTTAAATTAAATACCGATAATTTGTTCTGTTTGTGAGCATTATTTATGATCAGTACGAACTTTCATACGAAAGACGTTACAAAAATGTTGCTTATACCTTACAAAAAAAAACTATAAAATAATGTACGTAATAATACGAGTAAATACTTTTTTCTACTACCGATCTTAAAGTACTAACTTTCCGCACGCTCGTAAAGAGTCTTTACCTTACGCACTAGTGCGTGAAAAAGTAACATACTAAACAGTTGCATACCTATAATAATCATATCTTATTTTAAAAACGTTAAATGTGGTTATTTAATTTTATGTAGTTCATTTATTTAATATCACGTTATTATTATAAAACATACCACCTAATTTTCAGTATTCTTTAACAATAATGATTGAATTTTGAAGTTTCATTTATATTCTTGACATTGACATTAGACAAAGAAATAATAGACATTGATTAATTTCACTCATTTAAAATTAAGTGGGCTATAAGTATTGTGATTTTTAAATGACATATGAAGTTTTGACGTAATAGGTATGTTTTGACGTTTCACATTATTATTAGAGAAGAATTTAGATGCATTTCGGTAGTAGAAAAAAGTTATTTATGCAACAAGTGCGTAAGGTGAGATTTTTTCACGAATGGGAAAATCCCATGGATTTTTTCACTCATGGGATTGTCGCATTCGCCTACGGCTCATGCGAAAAAACGAATGCGACAAAATTCCCATTCGTGAAAAAATCTCACCTTACGCACTTGTTGCATAAATAACTATTTTCTACAACTGTCAAAAAAAGGTTATGTTTGCGCATTAAAGTCAGTGTCTAACATGAGACATTTTTTCATTGACATTATTTTTTTTGCGTTACCATGACCCCGTGCGCAAAATATTTTGCACATCACATGCCGATTATAAATTTAATTATTGCCTGTTTTTTTATAATTTTTAATGTATACACAAGAATTAAGCAAACATCTAGTTCAAAAAGATTTATTGTTTTTTGAAATGAATTAACTGAAAGTAGAAATTTTTAAATTATTTTAAAAACAGTCTATGCCTTTCGAGACTTTCCATTATTATCTTATGTATTATTTTACTTTAAAAAAACTCACAATATTTATTTACACTCACAATATCGAAAACGTCAGTGAAAAATGTTTGTTGTCAAACATAATAGTTTCCATAGTTCTGAGACATATCTGCTGATATATTTTTTTTAAATTAATTTGCATTAAATATTATAATACAAGATATCGTTTTACGGTTTTAGTTTAATCAAATTAAAGTCGTTGTAGAAAAAATATTGTTTGCAACTCGTGTGCGAAATTCTTTGATCATCTCAAGTGCCTCGAAATCATGTGTAAATGGCCTGCCTACAGAAACCAGACAATGCGCTTTATTTAAAAAAAATCATATCTCCTAAATTGTTCAGCGAATAAAAAAAATATTTTAATAAAAAATGTTCGTTGCTCTATTCTACGTATTTCGTCTCACATAACTACATATATATCTGCAATAATAACAAAAGTATCTCGATGCCGAAAATTACACTACATTTTCCGAGCACATATTGTTTAAACAATTTATAGTGTTGTTCATAATGAAAATAATGTCACTCTATTCAACTTGTATGAAACTACAAACATTAGGCTTTCGATTGATATAAAAATTATTAAAAAATCTTTATAAATAAGCTCGTAAATGCAATTGTAAACGACAGATAATGCAATATTTAAGTTCCATTTTTTTTTTTGGAATTATTACTGTTTTTGCAATTTCGCAATCTTGGCCGACATCGCGCCCTCTGGAATCGGATTCGGCATAAAATTCTGGATAATATCCATATTTTTAAAATTTTATACCTCGCGAGTGTTCGGCATTTTAGAAGCGTCTTTTTGGATGCTAGATTCCTTACTAGCCTAGTGTGTCTTAGTTAGCGTTGGAATCTTGGTCTGTACGCGGCTTTAGATGATCGCTGCAGATTACTTTCTTCTTTATCCGCCTATTCGCCGTAAAACAACTTTAGTAAAAATAATTAATTTTTAATTAATTGCCCATGTTAAACACCAAGAGAAACGCTTTCGGATCATGCAACAATGCAATGGACCGAACAAAAGCGGTAGATGAGACGAAAGATGCTTATGGAGCTGCACAGTCAATTAATTTTGATCGTTTTTTTATATTACAGCCTAAGGCATGCATGGTGAGTTACCATTGAAGTTATTTTAAGTTTATTATTATTATAAGACATTCCTCAGAAAATATATTTTTCTAATTTTGAGATTTAAAGTGCACTTTTTGAATTTGACTGCCGTTCGAAACGTAAAATTTTCGTAACTGGAAAGTTAATGTAACACTTTTCCCAACTGGTGATGCAATATTTAATTTAACATCAGTTATAAATCTAGTGGTAAACTGTCAAAAATTATCAGAATTATTTTGTAAATTTTTTTTCATGGCAACCTACATTCTACCTCACATATTCTACGCTAACGGTTTTACACAAAGAGGCATACTGTTTTAAATACAAGCCAGGCAAATGCCAACATAATATTATATATTTTTGGAAGCAGCTAAAAATGATCTCTGAAAATATGCAAACATATACAGGGTGTTCCATTTAAAAAAGCATAAGTTGTGTCTCTTTCTCTACTTCCCGATGCTATTTTGTTTTACATTAAGATATTTAACAGCAAAATCTACAACTTTTGTCTCTACACTTTTTAATATTTGTAGGTAATCATAAAGGCTGTAGGGGTCAAAATATATGGAACTGTACAGGGTGTTTCCTATAAAACTATACCCCCCCCCTTATTTCGGTCAATTACCACCGATTTTAATTTTTCAAAAACCGGTCTAACACAGAATTTTCCGTAGATTTTGAATATGCTATTACTTTTTTTCCTTCTTCAACCGTATACGAGGGGCAGAAAAAAGTATGGTTTTTTTAAATGGAACACTATATATTTTTACATATTTGGATTCGCCTCATCCTTCTGATTACAAATATATATGATACTTATATATTTGCTATAAAAATGGCGTAAATAATTGGATTTAAACTTAGGGCGTTTCCTGCAAAACTGTACCCCCCTTATTTCGGTCAATAATTAATGATTCAAAATTTTCAAAACCTACACATAGAATTTTTCGTAGATTTCATATATGCTATTACGTACTTTTTTTCCCTTTCAACGGTATACGAAGGGTGGAAAATCGGTGGAAAATGTATGGTTTTTTTTATGGAATGCCCTGTATTTTTTTACATATATAAGTATTATATATATTTATAATCAGAAAGGTAGGGCGGATCTAAATATAAAATATGTAAAAAAATACAGGGCATTCCATAAAAAAACATACTTTTTTCCACCCTTCGTATACCGTTGAAGGGAGAAAAAAAGTAATAGCATATATGAAATCTACGAAAAATTCTATGTGTAGGTTTTGAAAATTTTGAATCGTTAATAGTTGACCGAAATAAGCGGGGGGTATTGAAGGAAACGTCCTAAGTTTAAATTCAATATTTGCGCCATTTTTATAGCAAATATATAAGTATCATATATATTTGTAATCATAAGGACGAGGCGAATCGAAATATGTAAAAATATGTAGGGTGTTCCATTTAAAAAAACCATACTTTTTTCTGCCCCTCGTATACGGTTGAAGTAGGAAAAAAAGTAATAGCATATTCAAAATCTACGGAAAATTCTGTGTTAGACCGGTTTTTGAAAAATTAAAATCGGTGGTAATTGACCGAAATAAGGGGGGTATAGTTTTATAGGAAACACCCTGTACCTATGATCTGTACCTGTACCTATCATCGGTTTAAAGGTACCTAGAAAAATGTTAATTGGCCTTTTATTTTTGTTTAAACTAGAAAGAATCTTGCATATGAAACAAGTTAGAAAATGCGATTTCTTGCAACTTGTGTGATTTTGTGGGCATGCGCCGCACTTATCCTGCATCCCACTCGTTAACACAGAATTAAGCATTTTCTAATTGGTTCCATAAAAGCTATTCATCAACCGATTATATAAAATGAATTTTAGCTAAAAATATTATGTAAATCTGTTGTCAGCTCTCACCCGGCGCGGCGTCTTCTTCAATTATGGCACAGTTCTATAAAATATGTTAATTTTGTACTATCAATTTTCATAAACAAACAATACTAATAATAATGCACTGAAACTGTAGGTACCTTTCCTGCGGCGATTTTTCGAAAAAACTTCACATACATACATGTTTTCCAATAAAGGACCTACTATAGGTACCCTTATATCTCTACCTATATAATATATGGCAATAGATAATATGCGAAATCATTACTTTTAATTCATTTAACCTATATCATACAGACTTAAAAAAGTTTTTTGCTAAAATGAAAAAGGTTTCTGAATTTGTGCATACTATTTTTACGGTTCTGAGAGAATTCTATGAGTTCAAAACGATAGCAAAATTTCGTAAATATAAACATCTTTGAACATCATCAAAGAGTTCAGTTTGAATTTAGTTAGTAAAGAATGTACATATCCATGCAACTATTTTCAATAGAATCAGGCTGTATTATTATTATAAGAGAGTATCCAATTGAACTTTGCGTGTTATATCAAAACTTTCGAATTTTAATCAATAAAAGTGGAAATGAAGTTTTGTAAGATGTATGATTCTGTATACAAGATAGTTATGTCTTACTTAAAATTACGAATATATATATATTAGCTGCATTTCAATAAAAAGTTTTAACCAGTACCGGATCATATTTACGTGAACTTAAAAGGGTAACTGCAACCAACATCTGTAAATATATACTTTTAGTGTACATCATGGTGTAAGATAATTAGGTGATGAAACGCCTCAATGTATCGTATGGTTAGAGTGTCACCAAACTGTTAACGCAAGAGACGCGAAATCGTAAGACAAAGAGAGAGAGTGGGTGGCCGCGAGGGCAGCGCGGGCTGCGCCCCGCATCGTCCCTAGTTAATTTCCACTTCATTTTACCAGGTCGAAAAATATACCATTCGATGCAGAAAAATATGTAGAACAGGATTGTTGAAAAATTATGTGTCTAAATTGTCGGCTACTGTGCAAAAAAAAATAAAAACCATAAATGAAATTGGACGCCGGCACGTTTAACTCGAAACGCTGCTAAAACCGTTCGAGTTATGAAAAAAATTAACATAAACAATTTTATAGAGAACTAAATTTCCTATAAAAAAGTCAGTGACGGCATATGTCTATCTTAAATATTTTAAGCGTGAGCACGGTGTAAGACAATTCTTACACCGTGGGCGTGAAAGTTGTGCGCTGGAAAACGATAAGTTTAATTTAACAAAAGATCAGCGCGCGAATTTGAGGCGCCCTCACACCAAAACTATTAAAGATAGACTAATGCCACCACTGACTTTTTTATAGGAAATTTAGTTCTCTATAAAATTGTTTATGTTAATTTTTTTCATAACTCGAACGGTTTTAGCAGCGTTTCGAGTTAAACGTGCCGGCGTCCAATTTCATTTATGGTTTTTATTTTTTTTTGCACAGTAGCCGACAATTTAGACACATAATTTTTCAACAATCGTGTTCTACATATTTTTCTGCATCGAATGGTATGTTTTTCGACCTGGTAAAATGAAGTGAAAATTAACTAGGGACGATGAGGGGCTTAGCCCGCGCGGCCCTCGCGGCCACCCACTCTCTCTCTTTGTCTTACGATTTCGCGTCTCTTGCGTTAACAGTTTGGAGACATTCTAATTGAGGCGTTTCATCACCTAATTATCTTACACCATGGTGTACATACACAAAACCTGTTCGAGAGTTATACATTAATCTGAATAAAGAACAGAACTCTTAATTTTAAATGTATATTATGTATTAGAGAATATATTTTAAATATTTAAATTAACATCCCTTCTGCAATTACGTAACAAATTGGAAAATTTATATTTATCTAATATTCCTGAAGAGGGGTTGGAACCTGGAATATATTATTCCAAACTAAATAAAAGACGCTTTGTAAAGCAAAAGTCTAGAATGGAGATGTAGCTCAGCAGCTTTAACTGTTTATTTTCTACATTATTTCTAATACATTATAGAATAATATAATTAAAATGAAATCAAATTATGTATATTGTATAATCTTACCATTAATAAAGTAACTTCAAACTTCAAAATTTTTGTGTCCCTTACTATACAGGGTGGTCCGAATTTAAGTCGGGAAACTTCACCAGCGGATACTACGCCTAAAAATAATAGCTTTTTGCCTTTTTGTTATATAAACATATATCGAAAAACGAATGGATTTCAAGATACAAGGTGTTGATGTTGAAGTTGGAGGAAAAAAAAATTTTTTTTCAATATCTCAGTAACGAATACAGATTTTTCATTAAAATTTGACGTACTGGTATAATTAAGGCAAGCACACCGGCTAAAATAAATTTTGTCCAAAATATTACACTGGGTGATTATTTTTTCCTGATCGATTACCTTAAACCACAAGAACTTTTTGTGTGTACGCCACTGGTCAAATTTAATAGAAACATTTTATTCTACGTTCCTTTTAGAGAAAACAAGTATTTTTGGCTTTTTTTTCGAAATCCTCGCAAGTCCGAAAAAAAAATACTAAAAAAATTCCAAGTCAGTGGCGCCGAAAAAAAGGGGCGCTGCAGAGAAAACGGGGAAAAAATTCGAAAATGTTTTTCACTACTTATCTTCATTTTCCGACGACGTTTACACTTAGGGGGTCGAAAAATTTTTTGGAAGCCCGGCCTGACCTATACACTGAACAAAAGGATCCAAAAAAATTTTTTTTATCCAAACCAAAAACAAGTATAGAACAAGACTAAAGTGAACCTCGCGAGTCCAAAAGGTACTACCCTTTTTTTCGACGCCACTGACTTGGAATTTTTTTAGTACCTTTTTCGGACTCGCGAGGCTCACTTTAGTCTTGTTCCATACTTTTTTTTTGGTTTGGATAATTTTTTTTTTTTTTTTATCCTTTTGTTCAGTGTAGAGGTCAGGCCGGGCACCCAAAAAATTTTTCGACCCCCTATGTGTAAGCGTCGTCGGAAAATGTAGATCAGTAGTGAAAAACACTTTCGAATTTTTTCCCCGTTTTCTCTGCAGCGCCCCTTTTTTTCGACGTCACAGACTTGGAATTTTTTTAATATTTTTTTCGGACTCGCGAGGTTTACTTTAGTCGGTCCCGATACTTTTTTTTGTAAGATGAAAAAAATTATTGCTTCGTCCCGTCGTTTATAGGTTGTAGAAAATGTCAATTTTATCAAAAACCATAAGAATTTCTAAAAAGAGCCAAAAATACTTTTTATCTCTAAAAGGAACGTAGAATAAAATTTTTCTATTAAATTTGACCAGTGGCGTACAAACAAAAAGTTCTTGTGGTTTAAGGGGTAATCGATCAGGAAAAAATAATCACCCAGTGTAATATTTTGGACAAAATTTATTTTAGCCGGTGTGCTTGCCTTAATTATACCTGTATGTCAAATTTGAATAAAAAATCTTTATTCGTAATTGAGATATTTTTCCGCCAACTTCATAACCTTGTATCTTGAAATCCATTCGTTTTTCGAAATATGACTTAAATTCGGACCACCCTGTATACAGGGTGGTCCAGTTTATAATAGCAGGACTTTACCAGGAGCTAGTTCAGCATAAAATAAAGACATTTTGTCCTATAAACTATGATCGAATCAGGGTGTTAAAGATGGAATTTTTTTTAGAATAATTGGCCATAACTCTATACTAACAAAAGATAGCTCTTTGAATTTTAGCATAGAGAGATTGTTTTACATTCTTTATCGGATAGTGGCTGCAATTTTTTTATTAAGAATACAGGGGCGTGCGTACGGGCTAGTCAAAACTTATTTTAATTGATTATAACGGTACGCCACTGTTTTTTCACAAAATCGATGTGCTTGTGTTATTCCTTGTACCATTTATCGACTTTTTTGTATCTCTAATATGTCAATTAAATGCATCGTTTTCGAGTAATTCAACTTCAAAGACGGAAGAAACTAGCACCAAATGCTGATTTAATTCAATTATAAGACGCTCTTCTCAATTATCCATTCAGCAAAATGGTTCTCATTTCGACCATTTATTAAATTAATCTATTCGTGGTCCATTTGTACTTCTTATTATTAAAAAAAAATGTTATTAAAATTATTTTATTACAAGTCAGCATTTGGTGCTAGTTTTTTCCGTCTTTGAAGTTGAATTACTCGAAAACGATGCATTTAATTAACATATTAAGGGATACAAAAAAGTCCATAAATGGTACAAGGAATAACACAAGCACATCGATTTTGTGAAAAAACAGTGGCGTACCTTTGTCTTCAATTAAAATAATTTTTGACTAGCCCGTACGCACGCCCCTGTATTCTTGATAAAAAAATTACAACCACTATAGTATCCGATAAAGAATGCAAAACAACCTCTCTATGCTAAATTTCAAAGAGCTAACTTTTGTTAGTATAGAGTTATGGCCAATTATTCTAAAAACAATTCCATCTTTAACACCCTGTAGATCTTAAACGAAGCAGAATTCGACCATAGTTTATAGGACAAAATGTCTTTATTTTACGCTGAACTAGCTCCTGGTAAAGTCCTGCTATTATAAACTGGACCACCCTGTAAAACTTTCTTCAATGATTATTATTATTATTATACAAAAGACTTCTCTAAAAAGTCGCCGGTAGAGTTCTAAAAAAATATGTACACTATCCAAAATGACCTGGCGGATTCGAATCCGAAGAGCGGGATGCTGTCCAGGATTGCAAAAAGGCAGAAAAAAATATTTTACAAAATTTTTGTAGTACTTAAAAATTGATTTATTTTCTCTTTACAACGTACTCCTAAGCTTGTTTTTCAATACTTTTAAAAAATTCTTGCACCAGTAGAAAGTTCATTGTTTCTAGATTGCTACAGGCTCAAAATAATATTAAAATTGTTGTTAACAAATGCTGCATAATTTGTTTAAACAATACATGCCAGGAAAGTGTAGTGTAAACTTCGGCATCGAGGTACTTTTTAAACTATTGCAAATAGCTATCTGGTTAATTGGGACAAAATATACAAAACAGAATAGAGAAGTTTTTTTTTAAAGGATTTTTCTTTATTGTGATTATGGTGTAGGAGATACGATTTTTATAAAGCGCGCAGCGGTCCAAAGTCATGAATTTTTGTACTACAACCGCGCTCCTGTAAAACAGCAAAGCAATCCGCTTATTCGGATGTATATACTAATCCATTCAAAAGTACTCGTCACTCAAATACATGTTATAAACTAGTTATTAGCCCAGTAATTTTTTTTACTTTACCCATTTTAATGTTATTAATAATGCATTGAATGAAATGTACCGCTTTTAGCGTCTTTTTCACAAACACTGAAGTGTATATGGAGATAAGAGATAACATTTGTAGTTGAAAAGATGTCAAGATGAAAATTACGCAATGTAATGTCGAAAGTATCTGCTTTCACTGTGTGTAATTTTTTTTATCGAAAAGTATCACATTATTATGATAAAAAATTTGTTATAGAAAAAACCCGAAATTCTGCACCGAGATGCGAATATTTTTCATCTCGCTCTCTCTATAAGATACAACTTTTATTTTTTACTTTTTACAGGTATTTCGAATAATTTTACAAATATATTGTGGGATACGTATTTCTTATAAATTTTGTAACATATACTGGAAGAATTATGGTCATATGATAAATAGGTGCAGAATTTTGATTTTTATCTGGTCTTACGTAAAAATGCGTTTGCACAAAAATGTGATACTTTTGAATCAAAATTGTTTCACAAAGTGAAAGCAGATATATGTATTTTCGACCTTGTATTGCATTAATTTTATTTTGACATCTTTTCAACTAAAAATGTTATAGCCCTATAAACTTCAGCGTCTCTGAAAAACACGCTAAAAATGGTACATTTCAATGCATTATATTGAATAACATTAAAATGACTGTAAGCAATAAAATGGAACTTGGTAATTTTATTGGGTTGTAACTGGTTGAAAACATGCATTTTTTTCAATTTATTTCGCCCCTTGGTCTCTCTGCTAACAGCTCTCAAAGTGAGGAGCCAGCAATTTTGAACCGCATAGTAGCATATTGCACATATAGATTTATATTTACATATTTTTAAATAAAACAAAAATCCTTTGTCTCACAACTCCCTTTATTTTAAAAAATGACCGGTTTCGAATACCTATTGACTGTCCATCCTGAAACCAACCACAGGAGTAGTTTTATTTAGAATACAGGGTGTCCCAAATTGCTTGATTTTGGCTGGTTTTCCCATTTCCAGACCAGGTAGAGAAAAACTGACATATGAGTCTAGAGCTCGATTTTTGTGAAACGCCGATTGATGAAAACCACATTTCGATATCTCTAACCGTTTCCAAGATATCGGCAAATATTGACATTTTACAGATTCCGAAAAACTATTAACTTTTTTATTTGTAGATATTTTTTCAAATGGTAAAAACTTTCTATAGGCACTTTTTGACGTAGAATAAGATGCATTTGTCAAAAAAAATATATCTTTTTTCGATTGTTTGATATCAAAGCTTACTTTGTTATTTCAAATGGAAACCATAGTTGGCTTCGACTTTAGAAAATAGGAAAAAAAAATAAGCTTTCCAAAAATAAATATGGAATCTGTAAAATGTCAATTTTTGCCGATATCTCGGAAACGGTTAGAGATATCGAAATGTGGTTTTCACCAATCGGCGTTTCACAAAAATCGAGCTCTAGACTCATATGTCAGTTTCTCTCTATCTGGTCTGGAAATAGGAAAACCAGCCAAAATCAAGCAATTTGGGACACCCTGTACATTTTTCGACTTTTTTTTATTTGTTCTAGAATTGACCTACTCACATGGGCACCCTTCAGAACAGAAAACATATCATTTTACAGTAATTGAATGTGAAACGGTCACACAAATATACCAAGTTACTGATTTCAGAAATATATACAGGGTGTCCATTAAAGAATGGGCCCAACTGCAACAGTATTTTCCCTGAATAAAATTAAATCGAGTTAGCCAAGCATACCTTAGTACCATTTTGCTTCCCTAAAAAGTTATGACCAGTCAAAAACAATTATTTTATTTAAATTTTTTGTTATAGCTCTGTCACTATTTGTGCAATTTGATCAAAATTTTATACATGGGGGTTTCTTGAACCGCTAAAAAAGAACGTGTCATTAGTAAAGGTGATTAATGTAAAGGGAGCTGGGAACACTTAATGTTTTCTTTTGCTTTGGGCATTTATTTCTTGCTGATAAACTTTTTAAAAATGTAATGCAATTTTCTAATGCAACATTAGGTTCTACGGAAAGAAAGCATACTTGTTTTATATCCGTAAAATGCATCATTTTCGGGACACATGTATTTAAATTTTCTGACGCACAATGTACCATATAGGATGTTTCTAAATTGCTGCCCAAAAATTCTGGAGCTAAGTCTACATGCAAAAATAAGAAACAAGTTAATATAAGAATATGTCAAAAAATGCTTCCTGAGGGAGGGAGTTAAAGTCTTTTAATGAGAGCGAAAAACCAGTTTCAGGGATATTTCTTTAAAAGGCTGATGTAGCTCTCTTATATAGACAATTTTTCGACATATGTTTTTGTGAACTATTTATCTTATCTTTACATGTAGAATTAGCGTCAGAATTTCTAAACAGTAATTTAGAAACACCCTGTATAGGTACATTGTGCGGCAGGAAATTGAAATCATTATTTCTCGAAAACGGCATATTTTATGGATATAAAACAGGTAGGTATACCTTTTCTACGTAGAATTTAATGCTGCATTAGAAAAATACATCAACGTTGAAAAAAAGTCAATCAACAACATGCTCTTTTTTAGCGGCCTAGGAAACTCACAATACCCACATGTACCAAATTTGGATCAAGATAACCGTAGATAAATAGTGACAGACTCGGTGACAGAGCTATAATATAATATGTACAGGGTGATTCACAAGGAATGGGTAATATTTTACCTGCAGGTTCTATAGTGGAAAATATTAATCTTTTGCTTAATAACTGGGGGTCAAATATTAATACTGAGATACAGGGAGATAAAATTATAAAAATAATTCAGTAATGTTATATTTCAGTTATTTTTTCACACATAAAAGTCGGTTCAATTAGGTTTTTTGACGTGAGAAATTCGAATAAGAATCATTTTTTGTATCACAAGGGCGCTACCTACGTAAGCTATCTTGTTTTAACAGAATCCGTCATAACGTTTTTGTACTTCGTTCATTTATAACCTCATCGCAATTTTTTAATTTAACCATTAATTTTAAACAAAAAAGGGATACTTGTTTTGTCTTCGTACAATGCACCCCTATCGGATTTACATTTTAGAAAATCCTGCGCACCCATAATTTTAAAGAAACATCCCGATTAATTAAAGGGTAAGTGCTAAAAATGTGTAACAAAGTGTGCTATGGAAATAAGTGAAACATACTGGCACAGAAGAATAACTGAAATATAACACATTATTGAATTATTTTTATAACTTTAACACCCTGTATCTCAGTGAGAATTAATATTTGACCCCCAGTTATTCAGCAAAAAAATGATATTTTCCGCTATAGAATATGCAGGTACAATATTACCCATTTTGTTTGATTTACTCTGTATATACAGGGTGATTCAAAACTCGAGGCAAAAATTAAGGAACATATACAGTACACAGAGACATATTCTTGTTAAAAAACGTAAAATAATTCCTCAAAGTTTGCGCACGTGCGATATCAATTTTTAAATTTAATAACTTAAATAAGTTGAAATTTATTAATAGCAGGCCATGAGTGACATGACAAAAATAGTGGCATTTGCTTTAAATTATTATTATTTTTTTAAATTTCCAAAAACAGAAATGTTACCTATTTTATTTTCATTGTTTCTGTTGTTATATGTTTACCTATTTCTAGTATATTTCTAAATAATAGCTATTTATGTAACATACAAGACTTTTTCTAATTTTAAACATCTAAAAATAAAATTCTTTAAATAAAATGTTAAAAAATCATAAAAATTAAGTATTCAAGTAATCATAGTTACCTTTGTTTCTGTTAAATTTAATATTACTGTCAAAAGTGACAAATGACAAATGTTATTAATTTAGTGCATAATGTAGCGCATAATATCATGGCAAATCCAACAAATAAAACTTCTTCAGAAGTTAATTTAACAAATTTCACAAATTGTATAGTTAATATTTTAAATTAAAAAATAATAATTCCTATAAACTTGTATTCGGTTTTGAATATACGTTGTTTCTATTTCTTCTTGAGAGTTCTTTATTTTTCTTAACTGGTCTCAAAAGTAGAACGTTTTGACACTTCCGTCAGTTTTGAGAAGCGTAATTTTACGTCAAAATTAGAAAAATTATATTATTTTTGTATACATTCCATTATTTTTTGCTTCGCGTTAGGAAAAATGCATGTCACGTGCATAAACTTTGAGATCTAATAACTCCGAAACAAAGCCCTTCCGGCGAAAAATTTATTTTACATTTTTGAACAAGAATTTGACTATGTATATTATGTTCCTTAATTTTTCGCCTCGAGTTATAAATCACCCTGTATACATTATACATATATAACTTCTTTTTTGCAGCATTACATCTACCCATTTTTATTTTCTAATGTTTTAATATAGGTATCTTCAGTAACCACTCGGTATACAAATTTTAAACCACCTTCCGATAGAACTACATATTTGAAATTTGAAGTAAATAAAACATCGCGCGAGCCACGGGACAGGAGTGAGACAAGCTATCGAGATAGACAAAGATCCAACTCGTATATGTTCCGCCTAGCTGGAAAGTAGTGGTGGTACAGCCGCAAATATTGTCTGAATATATTTTATAAGTTTGTTTTCATTATAACTCCTAAACAAATTAAAAAAAATTAATTCTGCTTAAAGTAGCACGTTAACAAAAGATCATAGATCGTTTTGACCGATTTGTATTTTAAAATGTTATGCGGAAGTATATTAAATTAAAATAAATATGAAACACTCAAATATGAAAAGTTTGTGATTTTTTTACAGAATGTTGGTTGAATGGATTTTTAAACAAATCAGTCAGTTACTAGTAGAGGTTCCTAACTTTGCCTGGAAAAAAAATTGAAGAGAAATTTATAAAAATGTAGCTGCTAGAGCTTCGCTAGTTTACTATATTTCGTGTATACCGTCCAAGCGTCAATATTCCTCTTAATAATATCAAATTGTACAATATCAGTGTTTCCATTAACCAACACAAAAATTATGTAGGTATTACAGACAACCACGTTGGGGAGCGAACACATGATTCTAGATAATATATTTATTATTTGAAATACCTATTTAGGTAGACAGCCAGTAATACATCAGGTTAAGAAATATCCAGTGTCTTAATATAAATTTGTAATTAATCAAAACTAATAGTTAATAAAATACGATTTCAAATACCAGTGTAACATGAGGAGATGGCAAATTTTATGAATTTAAATATAAATAAACTTTTCCCCTAGTTTAAATGTTAAAAGTAAAGGTTTACTATAATTCTAGAAATAATAGTTTTTATAAGCATTCCTAAGATATTCGAGCGACGCGTGGTGTAAAGAGAGGAGACACTTGACCGTTCTTTTTGGTGCTAGCTCTGATAGATAGCAGGTCATTTTTGTGTGCTCTCCCTTAAAATATAACTTTTTGATAAGCCGTGATTAATCAATAATGTAAAATTTCAATAATATGTGTGTGTAAACCAATTAGGTAAGAAACTGAAATTATTACAGCTAATATCTAAATTACCAGTACTTATTTTTGGTTTTGTATATTATTATAGAAACCAATTAATTAATCCCATAATGAAGTAGGAGGAATTATAGAGCCACATATGAATCCAGAATTTTTGATATTCTGTAAGTATTTTACTAATTTTCATAATTAAAAAAATTTTTTTTATAATGTCCTAAAATCTCGAATCTTTGTAAAAAAAAAATGGAAAGGGAGTACTTCACTTCCAAGATATAAAGAATTTTTCTATAGCGTTAATTACGACTTTTAGGGAAGTCCGGGGGATTCTAAAAGATTAGGATAGTGACCACACCACCTTAAACTATGGTTCTGATAAGGTCGTAAATTAAGAAATTAAATTAATGAATGCCGCCATATTATCAAGTTGCCACAGTACTTGGGACACGAAATCATCTACTGAATGGTTTGTCGATCTCCTTGAAGACTGGTTATATGAAATCCAGGACTATTTTATAAATTCAGCTATGAATTTCCAGAAAAGTTTTGGAATTATTAAGGTAGTATGTTATAAGTACATATTCTACTTCTCTGAAAGTGTATTTTACAAGTGTTTTTGCGGAATACTTTTGATAAATTTTGGTGTATTAACTACTTGAAATTTTATGTCGGTATAATATTATTATTTAAGAATTTATAATTTTTATTCCCATGAATCAATAATCTATTTAAATTATGTAATACGGATTTTACAGGTGATATAAAGGATACCTACCTATGTAAGGTATTTGTGGCCACATTTACTAAGTGAATAGATATTATTAATTGCTATATTATATGATGCTCCTGTGAATGAATAATTATTTGTTTATTTATTTAATTATTACCAGATCATAGAATCGTAAGATTAGAGTACAGGTTAAACTAAAATTTTAATTTTCTTTCCAATTATTATATATATAGTTAAAGGAATAATTGATTTCTAATTGGATGACCTACACATAAATGTAGCAATTTTTTTGTTTTGTTGTTAATGTTTAAGGTAGTAGTTTGTTATCCTTTGATAACTCCCACAGTTTGAATAGTTTCTAATAAAACTATTTTTAAATTTTATTGAACATGTTTTTATTCAGGTGAAATCTTCTGTGTGCAAGGTAGCATAATATGATTATTACAATAATTTATCTATACTATACTAATATTTTTTGTGCTAAGGATTCTTTCTTTAATTTTCATCAACCATTTTAACAAGGTTTTAAATCTTATAATAATAGAGTAGAGTTATTTTATCATTCTTGAGACTCTATACACTACAGATCTAACTTTTTACTTTCAGAATGAATGGCGCCCCAAATAATTAGTACAAAATAAAAGTGTAGTATAAGTTATAGAACAATAAACAATAAATAATAATTATTAATATAACGCAATTAGCCACTATAATCTCGTCCCAGGACCCAGCTTCCACTATAGTGAGCTACCGGTAGGTACATTTACATTTGCAGGTAATATATTATTCTAAAATTAATACCAAAAGTAAGTTACAATATCCTATTTAATCAAGAATATAGGTACATTGATTACGTTCTAAAAAACATCCTACACAAGTTAAAGAGGAACTTGTTTTAGTAAAATATTTGAAGAATCTCATATATTTGATGAACAATTGTTTTTTGTTAATGAGTCAAATTTATGCATTTTTATAATATAAATTACATTTAAAGAAGTTCAAGCAGCTTTTTAATGTTAATTAGTAGCAGCAAATTTTATTTTGAAAACCAAAACATTAACACTGCACTCGACACGCCGCCAAAGCATTACCTGAAAACGATTAAAATTGAGTAAAACCGTTGATTTCCGGATGAAGCTCACTTGGTTGAAGAAATGTTTGATGCTTGTGTAAACTACGGCAGTACTACCGTCAGGTAAAAGATTCCAGCCATGACCAGGAACAGAATATTTTGGTATACTTGCATTTTCCAACCAAAAATGACCTTTATTTACTTCAGGATTCAGATAATTTTTTAATTATGACCAAATGTTACAAACTAGCTTAAAGTAAAATGTTAGTCATTGTAAGTTTCCTTGTAGTAGTCTCACACTAAAAATGTGTCTATTATTTTCCAGGAGAGACTCAATGAAATACTATTTTTTACTAATAACAATAATGAACAACAAACGGGAAAACATATTTTAATTAACAAAAAAATAATAAAAATAAAGGTATATTATTATATTTTTAACATTTTGAGCTAAATATATTTCATTAAAATAATTCTCGCTCAATAAATCGTTTATAAGTCAATTTCTACCAAATTACTGTAGATTTACTTTACGTAAATACATATATAAAATTGACAGAGTGTGAGAATAAACATATTGCTACAATAAAGAAATATTTCTATAAATGGGTCGACCGACTAAGTTGGCATTAGTTTTATATCTTTAACCGTTGGCAAAACATGTTAAAACTCCTTACTTTATTTTTTATTTTATTTATAATGGTACATTTAATATAACAACTTGCATATTTACGACTAATATGTTATTTCGTTTTTTCTAGATATACAAAAATGAATGTATTACAAATGAATTCTGCAAAAAACTGAGAGAAAATCGAAAACAAATATGTGAAAAAATGTACATATGGAGCAACGACGGAAAAGATTTTGTTTCTCTATTCAATGTATCATTCTCAAGCACTCATATGAATGATTTAAAATCTCTGAAGGAAAAAACTGTGAGAGTGGTAGCTGACAATGTAAGTAGGCCTGTAGAATTAGACGATGTGAACGGGAATCTGTAACTAATTCGTTTCAGATAGCCGTAGGTAAAAACAGGTGTATTTAGTTATAAGGAATATACCTCTGCGATTCCTCCCAAATCAAATAAACAGAACATTGTTTATAAGTCACTTGTATGTGAAAAAATCGTGAAATTTGGAGTTTTTTAAAAATTGCAGTAAGACTGCAGTAGATTAATTTTTTTGAATGCTTCTGTTTACTAGGTAATTCCAAACCGGTTAATTTAAGCCCCGGTTGATTTCATTTCATTGATTATTTATTTAAATAATTGCCGAAAACCATCGAAATTTTCAAAAATTCCAAGCATTTTTTACTCTGGAAGGAAAAATGCTAGACTCTTGAAACTTTGGTGGAATATGTGTCTCATTACTCTCAACTTACAAAAAAAATTTTGTTTCAAAATGTTTATTAGTTTTCGAGAAATTCTATTTGTTTATTAAAAACGTCCCAAATGTTTAATGAAAAATTGACCTATTAACGTTATCAAAAATAATTCAACCACAGCTCATTTTTTTCGTCAAGACGTCAATTTTACGAATCTGTTATGGGCGTATCGATTTTCAATAATTTTGACCGTCAAAATGGCGTTAACAACATTGCTACTTTTCGGAGCAGCGTTTTTTGCAAATAGCTTTACAACAAATGAACGTATCTGCACAAATCTTTCATATTTGAGTTGCTGGTATTTTTCTACAAATTTATAAAAAAAAACTGTTGCTCTGGGACATGTAGGAGCCGAGATAATTTTTTAAATTGTTTAATACGCCAAACGTTTATTTATTAATATTTATGGCCAAAATTGAAACTGGTTGTTAATAAGATCTTGAATTTTGTGAATTCATCAAGTCCTATTGAAAACGGGTCGTTTTTGAGGTCAAAATATAATTTTTAATAATTAGTGATTTTAGAGCGTCTTCAATTTGTTTGGCTCAAAGGACAGGTGAATTTTTTATCAAACGATTTTCAAATTGGGGTAGCATATCTCCGTTATTTTCCGGCCAATTTCGACGTTTTTTTTTTTAATTTGGGGTAGCTCACGAAAATAATAACAATGGGCACATTTGCAATATCCAAATAATAAACAAATAATTGTTATAAATAATTTATTATTTTTTTTTTTAATTTTTTCTTTTTTGGGCTTATGCAACTTATAATTTGCTAATGTATTAAATATAAATTTATAAAGATTATATAATGGTAACAATGTATGCACAAACTATTTCTCCATCAAACAATATACAGCATTGTTACCATTATATAATCTTTATAAATTTATATTTAATACATTAGCACATTATAAGTTGCATAAGCCCAAAAAAGAAAAAATAAAAAAAAATAATAATAAATTGTTTATAACAATTATTTGTTTATTATTTGGATATTGCAAATGTGCCCATTGTTATTATTTTCGTGAGCTACCCCAAATTAAAAAAAAAAAACGTCGAAATTGGCCGGAAAATAACGGAGATATGACGAATTTTTCTCGCTACCCCAATTTGAAAATCGTTTGATAAAAAATTCACCTGTCCTTTGAGCCAAACAAATTGAAGACGCTCTAAAATCACTAATTATTAAAAATTATATTTTGACCTCAAAAAGGACCCGTTTTCAATAGGAATTGATGAATTCACAAAATTCAAGATCTTATTAACAACCAGTTTCAATTTTGGCCATAAATATTAATAAATAAACGTTTGGCGCATCAAACAATTTAAAAAATTATCTCAGCTCCTACATGTCCCAGAGCAACAGTTTTTTTTTATAAATTTGTAGAAAAATACCAGCAACTCAAATATGAAAGATTTGTGCAGATACGTTCATTTGTTGTAAAGCTATTTGCAAAAAACGCTGCTCCGAAAAGTAGCAATGTTGTTAACGCCATTTTGACGGTCAAAATTATTGAAAATCGATACGCCCATAACAGATTCGTAAAATTGACGTCTAGACGAAAAAAATGAGCTGTGGTTGAATTATTTTTGATAACGTTAATAGGTCAATTTTTCATTAAACATTTGGGACGTTTTTAATAAACAAATAGAATTTCTCGAAAACTAATAAACATTTTGAAACGAAATTTTTTTTGTAAGTTGAGGGTAATGAGACACATATTCCACCAAAGTTTCAAGAGTCTAGCATTTTTCCTTTCAGAGTAAAAAATGCTTGGAATTTTCGAAAATTTCGATGGTTTTCGGCAATTATTTAAATAAATAATCAATGAAATGAAATCAACCTGGGCTTAAATTAACCGGTTTGGAATTACCTAGTAAACAGAAACATTCAAAAAAATTAATCTACTGCAGTCTTACTGCAATTTTTAAAAAACTTCAAATTTCATGATTTTTTCACATACAAGTGACTTATAAACAATGTTCTGTATATTTGATTTGGGAGGAATCGCAGAGGTATATTCCTTATAACTACACTGACGATCAATTGAAGTGACCCAAGAAAAATTTGCATCAACTTCCAACTCATATATCTTTTGATGCAAGAATCGCAGAGTCATAAATCTTTTTGGGTATTATAGATATACGCCTCAAGAATATGTGACACATTTTGCTTGTCCTTGTCTCGTTTATTTTTGGAGATACGGTGATGAAGGTTGAGCTATGTTTTTCTGCCAAAGTTTGAGGTCGTGCATGGAGTGTCCCAAAGCGTTTTCGGATATGACAATATCATTTTCATTTTTGATTGATTGTGCTAACTTAATTGTTGTTGATTTTATGAGAATTTCTATACAACAGGACATTTTTTGACTTTAAATGCTTACTTTTTTAAATGTTTTCAATTAAATCTTACACGTACATAATACACAAATAAAAAATTTTAGCATTAAATGTCAATAACGAGTTGGTCCACCTCTTGCTCCTATAACAGCTTGATACCGTCTGGGCATACTGACAATGCAATTATCTATAATTTGCTGATCCACAAGAGGCCATTCCTCTGAAACCGCAACAGCAAGTTCTTCCAAATTGATAGCTGGTACCATTCGTTTGCGAAGGCGTCTTCCAAGTGCGCCCCAGACATGCTCGATAGGGTTAAGATTCGGCGAGCAGGAAGGCCATACCATTCTTGTGATATGTTCTTCGAAAAAATTTTTTACTACTCGAGCACGATGTGGTCTTGCATATATAGAAATTCAGGGTCTCTTTGATTCGCAAAAGGCAATACAATAGGCCGCAAAATGTTATTGAGGTACCTATCCTTCGCATTCATAATTTCATTTGAGAAAAACATCAATTCAGTTCTCCCCCTGTCAACAAGTCAAAAAATGTACTGTTGTATAGAAATCCTCATAATATCAACAACAATTAAGTTAGCACAATCAATCAAAAATGAAAATGAACGCAATGAATGAGGGTACAAAATGAGTATATTGTCATATCCGAAAACGCTTTGGGACACTCCATGCACGACCTCAAACTTTGGCAGAAAAACATGGCTCAACCTTCATCACCGTATCTCCAAAAATAAACGAGACAAGGACAAGCAAAATGTGTCACATATTCTTGAGGCGTATATCTAATACCCAAAAAGATTTATGGCTCTGCGATTCTTGTATCAAAAGATATATGAGTTGGAAGTTGATGCAAATTTTTCTTGGGTCACTTCAATTGATCGTCAGTGTAAATACACCTGTTTTTACTTACGGCTATCTGAAACGAATTAGTTACAGATTCCCGTCTAATTCTACTGGCCTAAAGATTATTTTATATAAGATCCTTCCTTATACCTCTGTATAGGCATACAGATACAAAAATATATCTGTGCGTTTGATTATACAAATTTCGCAAATATTCGCTTCTTTTAACTAGAGATAAATCTAAAACAAAATTAAGATTGCAATAATCCACTAAAATTGCCTCTTCATGAAAAGTCAATAATAACAGAGGGTATTGTAATTTTTTTATTTTAAATTCTTTAATTACAGATGCTTCCGTATATTACATCTAGTAACTATTCACAAAATTTGGGAGGATATTTAGGTGATATATGGACAATTATCCAGGAAACTTACAAATTCAAGTAAGTGAAGTAATAGACTAAGAGCCAGCGATCGCCTGACATACGTTATAATATCAAGCTTAAGATTTTTTTATGTGTGTGTACGGTGATCATTTATATATTTACAACTTTGTTATTTTTGGAAAAAGAAAAAAAATGCAAAGACGATAGTTTTAGTTATTTTTAAGTAGATTTTAAATACGATATCAGAAAAACAATTGAGTAACGCCAAAAAAGTTATAATACAAATTTATGTTTTTTGTATGGTAACACGCTGTATGTTATTGCGGAATATGAAACAGCTTGAAAATAGCTTTCCAAAAATGTATATCTCTTGCGGTTTTTGAACTATTTACTTTTTTATACCGTTTGTAATAATCATAGTTGGAGATTATATTGAATATTCGTTAATTAATTTTTCATATGCATTTATTTCAGTTGAAATTTACATTAGGTATATTTATTATAATTAGAAAGTAACAAGATAATTAAACGTATAATGAATAAATTTTATCATAAAAAATGTAAGCGTGATTTTATCAATTAATATTTGCCTACAGCAGATGTTCTAAATGTTTATATAACTTTGATACCTTCTTCGTAATCCTTGGATTGTCCTTACAACACACTGGGGATTATTATTAACTCTTTGAATTTCCTGGATTATTTGGTGTTTCAGTTGGTCCACATTTTCATTCTGATAGAGATAGACTTCAGTTTTTAGGTGGTCCCAGAGAAGCATATCGAGGTGAGTCAATTCTGGACTGTTCGGTGGCCATGTGGTTTGGTCATTTCTAGCGATCCAAGTGTGAAAGCAAGCATTTAGAAAATTGGTAAAATCTCTAATATTATTTCATTTATCATTCTGTTACAGAACTGAATGCAAAGATGTTTCTGTATGTCAGTAAGTACTGTCTGTACCTGCAAAAGTGATTCACCTACTATATTTCCATATGACAACTACTGAGCTGTGGTCATAAAAAATAAACAAAAATTTATGTTTCATTAATTTGAATAACGGACTGTCATTTGAATAAGGTTTGTATTTTTAGCGTTACTCAACTGTTTTTCTGATATCGTATTTAAAATCCACGCTAAAATTACTAAAAACTTCTGTCTTTACATTTTTTCTTTTTCAAAAAATAACGAAGTTAAGGGGGTGTAATAGTTATTAACGAGGTTATTAACGTCATAAGGCCGATATGTAGCAAATATCAGACAAGATTGAAGTTTGCAAAATCGAGGCGAAGCCGAGATTTTACTATCAATGGCGTTTGTTGTTATATGCGTATCGGCCGTGGGCTGTGTGTCGTTCAGTATTTTTCATTATACCATACCGGGTGGCCACGAGTCAATGTACAGGGGTATCACACGAGAATTGACCCCTCCTAAAACTTTTTCATTTTTTAAGTAAAAAAAAAATGTTTCAAATGCAAGTTGTATGGAATTTTATTAATATTTTTATGGATATCTCTTTGAATATATAGGGTGTTCCATAAAAGCGGGACATAGCAAACTTGCATATTTTTAAATAGAACACCCTATATATTTTCAATTTTTTGAAATCTACGTATTTTTCTGGTTGCAACAATATATATATGTTGTATGTTTGCATCATCCGTTTGGAAGATACAGGGTGTTAAATTATCGAATTTTATAACTATAATACATATATAGGTTTAACAAACACAACAAGTCGAGGTTGCCATGGAAAAACAATGAAAAATTATACTACAACATTTTATTAAACCACTCACAGCAATAACAAACTTATAAAAATATATGTGTTTGTTAAACCTATGTATTATAGTTATAAAATTCGATAATTTAACACCCTGTATCTTCCAAACGGATGATGCAAACATACAACATATATATATATTGTTGCAATCAGAAAAATTCGTAGATTTCAAAATATTGAAAATATATAGGGTGTTCTATTTAAAAATATGCAAGTTTGCTATGTCCCGCTTTTATAGAACACCCTATATATTCAAAGAGATGTCCATAAAAATATTAATAAAATTCCATACAACTGTTATTTGAAAAATTTTTTTTAACTTAAAAAATTAAAAAGTTATAGGGGGGGTCAATTCTCGTGTGATACCCCTGTACGCCCCCTTAATTTTTGGTTGTTTTTGAATTTAAAAATTTCGTTTTTGGTATACGTGAAAAAGACAAAAGTGGGCTATTTTAGACTAACAGGAAAGAAAATATCACTTTCGGTTGAACCGAAAGTGACACCTTTTTTTTCTTAAATGGAATGACCGTGTTTTTTTATGGAGTTTTATAAAACATGAAATTCTAACTGCAGCAGTTTTTTCCAATTTCAAAAATTCCAAAAAATAAGTGAAATACGAACGATTTTTTATTTTGTATAAAATGGCCGTGTCAGATGAATGAGATGTAAGAACATCACTAAGTAGTCTAAGGAAATTATTAGCAAGGTAGTAAGCTTGTCTGTAAAGAATAAAATAGTTATTTAAATTACTGATAGATACGACTATTTTTAGATTTTTCCCAAAAACGGAATTTAATTTTCATTTTCATTTCCGTAGGGGTCCTATGGAAAACTTTTAAATGGGGCCGTACTATTTTTTTTTATTATTCGGACATAATGATTTATTAGCTTTAATTTTTTCGCCAATAATAATTTCTTAACGAGATCCTTTGTAATAATAAAAGTGTATTTAAAAGGTAAGCACAAATTAAACAAGAAATAATTTTAAAGAACCTTTTAAAACACTTTTATTATTACAAAGGATCTCGTTAAGAAATGATTATTGGCGAAAAAATTAAAGCTTATGAATCATTATGTCCGAATAATAATAAAAAAATAGTACGGTCTCATTTAAAAATTTTCCATAGGACCAATACGGAAATGAAAATGAAAATTAAATTCCAATTTTTGAGAAAAACCTAAAAATAGTCGTATCTATCAGTAATTTAAATAACTATTTTATTCTTTACAGACAAGCTTACTACCTTGCTAATAATTACCATAGCCTACTTAGTAATTTTCTTACATCGCATTCATCTGACGCGGCCATTTTGTAAAAAATAAAAAATCGTTCGTATCTCACTTATTTTTTGGAATTTTTGAAATTGGAAAAAACTGTTGTAGTTAGAATTTCGTGGTTTATAAAACATCACAAAAAACATGGTCATTCCATTTAAGAAAAAAAAGTTGTGATAAATTTTATCGGCCTAGGCCGATATTGGTGTCATATCAATGAAGAATAGAGTAATGATAAATCATAATTTATAACTGATACGTTTTGTGGGTAATTTTCAGTATCAGTTATAAATAATTTATAAGTGGACACAAAACTTCCTTGAAATAAATCATAATATTGTCAGAATGGTATAATGAACGTTTGGGTGTTGTGGGTGTTGGGGATTTTTATTACAATATTTTTGATTTATGCAATTGATTTCAAATGTATATTTTTATTCTTTTTCTTGCAACAATATACATCGATCGAAATCACTGTAGAAAAAATTAATATGTATAATTATATGACTGATGGTCGAGATGTTAGATTACCTGCCTCTCACCCAAAAGTCCCGGGTTCGAATCCCAGTCGTGGCAATGGAAAATACTGTGAGAGGGATTTTTCCATTATACACGGATATTGGATGTGTGTCCCTTGTCTATAAATGTGTAGCCCCCTCCCGCACAAGGCTCAGCCTTCTGGGATAAAGGGGGTCGTAATTACATGGTGGTGTATTTAATATAATTCGTTCGTGAAGTACGATTTCCTCCATTGGGTAATTACTGCCCTTGCTGCGCTTCAGGCTGTAAACTTCATCCGTATGAACAAATTATGCATTTCCCTCTAGTTAAACAAACTGCTATTACTTATTAACGAGAAAATATCACTTCCGGTTGAACCGGTCAAATATTAATACTTACTAAGATGCAGGGTATTAAAGTTATAAAAATAATTCAGTAATATAGTTATATTTTAGTTACTTTTTCAAACATAAACAAAAAAGTCAGTACAGTCAGGTTTCTTGACGTGAGAAAATCGAATACCATTTTTGGTGTATAGTTCATTTCATATTTGTAAAGCAGGGAAAAAATTCCGCGAGTACAAAGCAGAAACGCGGCCTCTTTAACGTTCAAAGAAGCCGCCGCACGTGTTCCTTTGTCGGTAATTTTTTATCTGCGGTACAAAAATGAATTCGACTTTATATAGCTACGTAATACACATGGTTTAACGGAATCCCTCATACATTTTTTGTACTTTGTTCATTTATAACCTCATTGCAAATTTTGTATTTAACCATTATTTTTGGTGTTTGTTTTATCTCCAAAAAATGCATCCCTATCGAGATATTTACATTTTAGAAAATCCTGCACGCCCATAATTTTAAACAACATCCTGATTAATTAAAGGGTAAGTGCTAAAAATGTTTTACAATGTGTGCTATAGAAATAACTGAAACATACTGACTGACATATTAGATGTATTAAAAATAAAAACATAAATTAGATGTCTCGTACCTAATTTCCAAATATTTTATTCTTATAATCTCGTAATTGTAACAGTAGTCATTTTTTCAATATTCATTCATCCAAGTGGTTGGGTAATAGTCGATAATAATATAAGAGTGAATGAAGTCTAGAAAGAGGATGGGGAAGCTAACCATTTTTGTTCAGAATGATTATTATTTATAGTATTGCTATTTTTTCTTTTTATATTTACATTAGCTACATGTCGTTGATAATGTAAAAAAAAAAAAATTAAAATTTTTCCAAATTATAGATTTCAATTTTACAATTCTCTTTTTTTGCTTGATATGCATTGTTTATAAATGACTTTGTTTAGGTTTTATACCAGCGTAATAACAACAAACATATCCAAATTGATATATTTAGGTATATTGATGTTTCATCTCTAAACATGCTATTATTAAATTCATTGGACTTTCTTTAATACATAATTAATACTGTATTAAAGTTCATAAGATTCAAAACGTCTAAAAACAAATTATTAAACAAATTTTTTTTTTTACTTACCACAAAATTCATTCATTATGGTCACCAATTAAAAAACGAAGTCCACAAGAAGATGTACATATTCTTTCGCTATTTAGTAGCTCATCAGGTGGACGATTAATCTCGCAAACCAAAGTTACTTATTTGAATTTACATTTTACAATTAATAAACTGTCATGTAACCATAAGAAACAAATTTCTATAATTAATGCCGCCTACATTTTCATGCTTTCTTATAAAATACTCTACCTCTCTCTATTCGAGACTTGTTGTCTATAAACAACCTTATTCAAGCCTTATATTGGCCCAATAATAACAAAATTATCTAATATATTTATTGATGTTCCATTTCTGAACATGCGAATATAAATTATATTGAATCAAAAAAAAAAAATTGTTGAAAACACTTTAGAACGTTGTTATTGTCGAATAATGCAAAAACAAAATACTCTGAAGGACTGTATGTCATACAGCATTGAATTATATTGCAGAATCCATGACATTCAAAGCAAAACGTAAAACATTTAAATAAAAATTATTAATCTTCATAAAAATCAATATAATCTAGTTTTAGTTTAATTGTGACGTTAAAAATTCCCTATTTTTAATTTAATTCTGACATTGACATTCAAAAATAATATAACCTCATTCTCATTCATGTCAAGTTGACATTGATGAAACAAATTGATATAACCTAAATCCAAAGTCAGTTTGTTTTTTTTTTTTTTGATTCAACATAATTTATATTTGCATGTTCAGAAATGGAACATCAATAAATATATTAGATAATTTTGTTATTATTGGGCCAATATAAGGCTTGAATAAGGTTGTTTATAGACAACAAGTCTCGAATAAAGAGAGGTAGAGTATTTTATAAGAAAACATGAAAATATGGGCGGCATTAATTATAGAAATTTGTTTCTTATGGTTACATGACAGTTTATTAATTGTAAAATGTAAATTCAATAAGTAACTTTGTTTTGCGAGATTAATCGTCCACCTGATGAGCTACTAAATAGCGAAAGAATATGTACATCTTCTTGTGGACTTCGTTTTTTAATTGGTGACCATAATGAATGAATTTTGTGGTAAGTAAAAAAAAAAATTTTGTTTAATAATTTGTTTTTAGACGTTTTGAATCTTATGAACTTTAATACAGTATTAATTATGTATTAAAGAAAGTCCAATGAATTTAATAATAGCATGTTTAGAGATGAAACATCAATATAAGTATATCAATTTGGATATGTTTGTTATTATTATGCTTGTATAAAATCTAAACAAAGTCATTTATATAGATTTCAAAGTGAAAATATTTTACATTTGTGAGGTTCTCAAGGAATCAATGGACTCTATTTCAAATGAATGTACATTTTAGGTATGTGGTAAGGCCTGTATCTTATGATGTCGGACTAGAGATGATTGCATCAGGAGAAGCTGATGTTATGTTAGCTGCAGTTGTTGTTAAAAAGGGCCTGAAAAATGTATTCTACTCACAGCCATATTTCTATAACTGGTAGGTACATACAAGTATCTTAGCATAATAATTTTAGATCATTTGAACAAATCACAAAAACATTTATAAGTCAATTACTTTTATGTAAAATATTACACTTCATATACATTAAGTGGTTGGTTTATTCAAGGATTATTTTATTGAAAGTTGCCCTAAATGTCCATCTACTTGAGTAGACTTAGTTTAATAAACAGAATCTTTTAACAAATGAAAAATTAATTAATTCGAAGAGAAAGTGCATTATTTAAAAACAACTCAAGTTTCTTTACAAAGTACAAAAATAAAAATCAGCAGACTAAATTTCAGGCAAAAGTGTTCAGAGAAGGAAATTGTTTAGTTATTTAGTTCAATTTATGGCGGACGCCGCAAGATGACGGACTAGTAACTTTTTATGTTTATGGGTATCAATTAAAAGGGTTTGTTGAGAAGAATAAGAAAAATTAAATGACGTCACACTAAATTCAATATGGCGGACGCCCCAAGATGGCGGTCTAGTTATTTTTTATGTACCCCCATGATATGGGTATCAATTAAAAGGGTTTGTTGAGAAGAATAAGAAAAATAAAATGACATCACACCAAATTCAATATGGCGGACGCCCCAAGATGGCGGTCTAGTTATTTTTTATGTACCCCCATGATATGGGTATCAATTAAAAGGGTTTGTTGAGAAGAATAAGAAAAATTAAATGACGTCACACTAAATTCAATATGGCGGACGCCCCAAGATGGCGGTCTAGTTATTTTTTATGTACCCCCATGATATGGGTATCAATTAAAAGGGTTTGCTGAGAAGAATAAGAAAAATAAAATGATATCAGACTAAATTCAATATGGTGGACGCCCCAAGATGGCGGACAAAATTTTCTTATCTACCATCATAATATATGGGTATCAAATGAAAGGGTTTACTGAGTAGAATACGAAAAGAATACGAAAAAAACTAAAAAATAAAAAATAAATTAATAGTAAAAAAACATTTTTAAAAACAACCTTTTATTCAAATGCTCTAAAAAGAAGAAAATAAACTTTAAATTAAATCAAACCCATCAATCTATTACATTATACAATTTATATGATATAAAAGCTTGTCGCGAGATTTGCCTGTGTAAATAAACATTATACAATATTAAACTTTCGCGACAAGCTTTTATATCATATAAATTGTATAATGTAATAGATTGATGGGTTTGATTTAATTTAAAGTTTATTTTCTTCTTTTTAGAGCATTTAAATAAAAGCTTGTTTTTAAAAATGTTTTTTTACTATTAATATATTCATCAACAACACGTGTCCGCGGTGCACCTTTGATATCCAAAGATGAGAGGTCCGCGAAGGAGTGAGGTAACTTATAGTATTTAGCTATAGTATTTAATTAACTTTGCTATAGGTAAATTAATTAACTTTGCTATAGGTAAATTAAAAATAACTAAAAAAACTCCACTGAGGATTTTACTATTTTTTTAATGCTCTAATTTAATTTGGTACATTATTGAATCGCATAGTGCCTTAAGGGGATGGAGTACCCAACATATTTTTGAAAATTCATATTTTCGTTGCTATTCATCGAAATTGTTTCAAATTTGTATGAATGATATAGAATTATATAATCTAGGGCTGTGTGCATGAATATTTGAATAGGCAGGGAAAATTAAAAAAAAATTCAAAACTCATGGCAGTACCTGGAAAACAAAATGGCATGAATTTTGAAAATTTATTATAGGACAGCAGGTTTGAATTCTAGCACCGTATTTAGAATTACATTTTCTAGATGCATGTGCATGGGTTTGGAAAATTTTACATTTTTTCGATTTTTTATTTAAATTTGCATGTGCATGGGTTTGAAAAATTTCACATTTTTTCGTTTTTTTTTTAAATTTTTCCGGCCTATTCAATTATGCATGCACACAGCCCTAGATTATATAATTCTATATCATTCATAAAAATTTGAAGCGACTCCTATGAATAGTAACGAAAATATGAATTTTGAAAAATATGTTGGCTACTATTATCCCATTAAGGAACTGAAAGGAAAATTTATTTCTAAAATAATTCTAAGGCGAATAAACTCGAAAGAAGAGAATCAACCGAATCAAAAGTAAAAGTAAAAGTAAATTGACCAGTATTCCTTTAAATGTAATCATTTTAGTGCATTGAAAGACAATATCTTACTATGATTAATGACGGAAATTTATATAAATGTTGTCTCTTGCCTTACATGCACGTGTACTGAATCGTAGTCATTTATTTATAAGCAATAAGGGGTAGTTATACTAGTTATTGCATTTTATTTTAGCAAACTTGGTGACACAAAAATGTATTTCTATGATTTGTGCATATACGTTTTTATTTCTGTTTTATAACTTATATTTTTTAGGTATCACTTATATCTCAAATCACCAAAACTCAAGGCCTCAACTTCATCATATTTAAACACCTTTAGCACACAACTATGGATTTTTTCCTGTATCATATTTGCTATTCTAACTATGTCAGTTTGGTTAACGAGTAAGTTTTTGAACAGGGCTTATCTGTTCGAGCCTCACATTTCCATACCGTCTTGCTTTCTCGGGATTGTCTCAGGATTTATAAATCAAGGTAAGTAACAACTAAATTACGCTTTAAAACAGATTGCGTGACACCGTTCAACGAAAATGCTTTAGCTGTGTCGTTAAGAGAGATCGTATCTACAAGGAAATCGACTATTTTGTTACAATTATACTTAATATTTCCAGATGATTATTATTACAGAAACGGAATCATTATAATCAATAAAAAATAGTTTGTGTGGTTATGGTTAACATTTGGGAATACCGGGTGGCCACGACTCAATGTACGCCCCCAATTTTTTGGTTGTTTTTGAATTTAAAAATTTCGTTTTTAGTATACGTGAATAAGACAAAAGTTAGCTATTTTTGGACCAACAGGAACGAAAATATCACTTCCGGTTGAACCGGAGGTGACAACAACTTTTTTTTCTTAAATGAAATGACCATGTTTTTTTGTGGTGTTTTATAAAACATGAAATTCTAACTGCAGCGGTTTTTTTCGAATTTCAAAAATTCCAAAAAATAAGTGAGATGCGAACGATTTTTTATTTTGTACAAAATGGCCGCGTCAGATGAATGCGATGTAAGAAAATTACTAAGTAGGCTATAAAAATTATTAGCAAGGTAGTAAGCTTGTCAGGAAACAATAAAATAGTTATTTAAATTACTGATAGATACGACTATTTTTAGGTTTTTCTCAAAAAACGGAATTTAATTTTCATTTTCATTTCCGTAGGGATCCTATGGAAAATTTTTAAATGGGACCGTACTATTTTTTGTTATTATTCGGACATAATGATTCATAAGCTTTAATTTTTTCGCCAATAATCATTTCTTAACGAGATCCTTTGTAATAATAAAAGTGTATTGAAAAGGGAAGCACAAATACAAGAAATAATTTTAATGAACCTTTTAAAAACACTTTTATTATTAGGCAAAGGATGTCGTTAAGAAATGATTATTGGCGAAAAAATTAAAGCTTATGAATCATTATGTCCGAATAGTAACAAAAAATAGTACGGTCCCATTTAAAAATTTTCCATAGGACCCCTACGGAAATGAAAATGAAAATTAAATTCCGTTTTTTGAGAAAAACCTAAAAATAGTCGTATCTATCAGTAATTTAAATAACTATTTTATTGTTTACAGGCAAGCTTACTACCTTGCTAATAATTTCCATAGCCTACTTAGTAATTTTGTTACATCGCATTCATCTGACGCGGCCATTTTGCACAAAATAAAAAATCGTTCGCATCTCACTTATTTTTTGGAATTTTTGAAATTCGAAAAAACCGCTGCAGTTAGAATTTCATGTTTTATAAAACACCACAAAAAAAATATGGTCATTCCATTTAAGAAAAAAAAGTTGATGTCACTTCCGGTTCAACCGGAAGTGATATTTTCGTTCCTGTTAGTCTAAAAATAGCCCACTTTTGTCTTATTCACGTATACCAAAAACTAAATTTTTAAATTAAAAAATAACCAAAAAATTGGGGGCGTACATTCACTCGTGGCCACCCGGTATATCTGTTTCATTTTCTTAAATAAGTAGTTAGATTGTTGTATTCAATTATTAGAGTTCTATAATCGAAAGATACTGACGATTTTAATTTTATAATTCTATGGAAGATGATGAACTCAGTATGAAAACAAATAAGACAGAATAGAATATTTTAACAGACCTTCATACTTTGATACCTTAGGAAGCATTTGGGCTCATTGTCTGATTGATGCTCTTGCATGTATATGAACGTCTCTGTGTATGTGAAAAAATTGTTTTCTCAGTACGATCTACGGTCATGAATTTTTCAATTAATTTCGCACTTTGTTTTAATAGTCATGTGTGTCATCATGACTTGTATAGTCACTAAATTATTTTCATAAAGCTCCGTATAAATGAAAATTAAATTCTGTATATACAGGCTGTAACAAAAATGTGAACCGCTACTTTGGTAGTGTATTCTACTCATCAAAGTAAATAAAAAAGTGTATAAACAAATGCCCAAAAATGTGTTATTTTCGGGTTACAGCCATTTGTGTTACAACTAAGGCAATAATTCATGATTGATTCATTATTTTATTGTATATGCATATATACAAGTCGAAGAATGTGTTTAAGTACCTACACATAATCATGTCTTTATTTTTCTGTCTGTTTTACATACCGGGTGACTACGAGATGAGGTTACACTCTGTAACTTATTTGTTATTAAACCGATTAATTTTAAATTTATAGGTGAGGCATAACATCTAAATGCGCAACTTTTGATACTTGGTAGCCTTATTTTTTACTTCCGATTTAGCCGGAAGTGATGTCAACTTTCTTATTTTAATAACAACTCTTCCTGTTTTTGTAATGTATCTTATTCGTTATAAAATTTACAATACAATGATATGTCACACAATGACATTTCATTTCAAAATGGCCGAAAAATTAATTTTTTTCAAAAATATTAAAATGTCAATTAAAAGATATTGAAAATGAATTTTTTTCCAAAGTTGGCCGTGAAATCAAAAGAGTAATGAATTTGACATGTTTAATTTTTAATTTGCATCAAAATTTCGTTTTGGCGGAAGATATTAGAAAAATAAAATAAATATTAGGAGAAATTTTTATTTAATTTTTATATTTTGTGAATAATTCGGTACGTTAATGGCATTAAATCAAAGAGAAGAAACAAGCAATTGCAAAATTTAAAAAAAAGTCAGGTAGGTGTATTTAAAAAAAAATAGTTTTGAGTATTTAAAAATTGCAGAAAAATATTAATCTTATTTTCCTAATATCTTTCTGCCAAAACGAAATTTTTGTACAAATAAAAAATTAAACATGTCAAATTCATTACTCTTTTGATTTCACGGCCAACTTTGGAAAAAAATTATTTTTCAATATCTTTTAATTGACATTTTAATATTTTTGAAAAAATATAATTTTTCGGCCATTTTGAAATGAAATGTCATTGTGTGACATATCATTGTATTGTAAATTTTATAACGAATAATATACATTACAAAAACAGGTAGAGTTGTATTTAAAATAAGAAAGTTAATATCACTTCCGGCTAAATCGGAAGTAAGAAATAAAGCCACCAAGTGTCAAAAGTTGCGCATTTAGATGTTATGCCTCACCTGTAAATTTCAAATTAACCGGTTTAATAACAAAGAAGTTATAGAGTGTAACTCATCTCGTGGTCACCCGGTATACAGGGTGATTCTAAAATGTATGGCCAAATTGATACAGCGTCATCAGGAGACCAAAATAGGTTGATTCAACCCAATTTACCTATATACAAAAATGCACCCCTAAGAAGTTGCAGCCCTTTAAATTTCAAATAAAAAAAACTTTAATTATTGATTATTCCCAAATGGCTGTAGATATCTTTTTCTAATTCAGTGTACATTCATTACCAATAAACGCCAATGTTTTGAGATTAACAGCAATAAAATACATTAAAGGGTTAATCAGCCTACTTGTACATTAAATAATAATCAAACAAAGAAAAAGCTACGCTACGCAGATGAGGAGCAATAACTCCGAAACACGTGTCCGTAGCTGCATCATGTTTCTTTCTTGGGGTAAATGGCAAAAACTTTATCTATTAAATAATAATATTACATATTTGCTACTGAGGTTAAAAATAGTTCGATGCATCTTCTTCATTTTTCTTGTTTAATTTGCAAACTATTGATATTATCAAAAAAATAAAAGATAGAAAAAAGTTTCCAAATTAAATTATCTATTAAATGATACTGGAAAATCGACTATACGTTAACGCACAGAAAAATAAGGGTGTGAAATAAAGGGTGACTGCCCCTAAATTACCCCATCCCTTTAATGTATTTTATTGCTGTTAATCTCAAAACATTGGCGTTTATTGGTAATGAATGTACACTGAATTAGAAAAAGTTATCTACAGCCATTTGGGAATAATCAATAATTAAAGTTTTTTTTATTTGAAATTTAAAGGGCTGTAACTTCTTAGGAGTGCATTTTTGTATATAGGTAAATTGGGTTGAATCAACCTATTTTGGTCTCCTGTTGACGCTGTATCGATTTGGCCATACATTTTAGAATCACCCTGTATACTTATTAATTAGAATTTACAACAATTAAAATCATCGCTTCGCTACCATTTCCATTTCATAATTTTGAAGTGTGGAAAAAATATCAGAATCCAGATCTAGATCCAGATGAACAAGAAGCAATAATACATTTTTCTGAAGAAGGACAATTTGCGTTTTCGGTGTCCATCATGAACATACCAGATACACAATTCGTAAAAGAAAACAAAATATGTCGATCAGACTGAATCATTTTTCATCCGATTCGATGATTTATAACATTTCAAGTTATTTTGTAACAATGTATATAAATGACCTTAATTATATCCTAGAAAACTCACGGTTTTCAAGTTTCTAAAAAATGAGCCTTGAAATAAAACTTAATTAACGTTGATATATTACAGTTGTTTGCTTTGAGATGACGCAACATAAGTTTAGAATTAAGGTCTGGAAGGAAATATGCTGCGGTTTAACACATGACTCAGCCTACAAGTTTCTTGAAACCAGGATCATTATTAAGGAAAATGAGAATTATTAAAGCAGACTTACAGGAATAATGCTTTATCAAGCTTGGGGTGATCTTGTGTCTTGACAAAGGGTAATGTAGGAAATAGGGAACCCTCATTCATAAGAAATCATCTCGATTACTTAGGTATGCACGTTCGTCAACAAGCATATACCTATGTGAATATACATTATACAGGGTTTATTATTTAAATGACCATATAGTAGTCACTACTGCAAATAAAACGACGACAAAGTGTCTACACACTCTGATAATAGGGAACATGCACATATTTTAATATCAATAAAATTAGATCCTCTATTTGTTTTAATAACACCTTAGATTATTAATTTTTTTGAAATATGTTGTTGGTGGCATAAACTCGGATTTGAATAATGCTATTCCGGCAAAACGGGTTTGACGTCACGACCGCCATGTTATGACGTCACACTATTTGTTTACTTTTTTGACATTGACAACAGCGGTGTCAAAGCGACAAGAGCGTGATTGTTTACTGCCCGTTTACTGTTTATTACTCGTAAATTCGTTTTAACTTTTGATTTACTATGGAAAAACCTGATTTAAAGTGCTCTAAATACTGCTTAGTGCCACAATGTGCATCAAATCTATTAGAACACCGGAAAAAGTATTTATTTCATTGCCAGTGGGATCAAGTGCTAAACTGAAAGAAAAAAGAAAATTGCGGTTGCGAGCTATGAGACGAAATGAAAATGCGAGATGTCTGAAAACACTAGAGGATTTGTTAATTTGTTTGTGAAGACCATTTCAATGTAATTATTTACCTAATAATAAATAATATGATACCTAGCGAGCAATATTTTTGTTAATAAATAAAAGGTTATAGGTACTACCTACAAAGTGTCCCAGCCTCGCGTCGGCCAAATGTCCTGGCTCTCCTATAAGAGATATCGAAAAATTTCAAAAACGAGATGATAGAGGACACAATGGTGCATAGTATAAAAATATTTTGAAATATACAGGGTGATCGATTTAGGCGTGATGTCATAAACTTATGTTACTTTAAATGGAACACTAGGTATATTATTACATATTTGAATTCTCCTTTTAAAGACGACTCAATCGATATGCCACTTGATGGGTCTGCGATGGGTCGGTACCATGATATGGGTGAGTTTGTACCAAAAACGTGCCAACTTTGTGAGCTCACTGTGGCGTAGCGGAAAAGCATTTTGAGATCTAGTTTGTGCCAAAAATTGTCAAAAACCCTGTAGTTTACGCTGCTGTTATCAGATCTAACGAAATCGGTCATTTTATACCGGGTGAGTCAGGAAACGCCAAATCTACTTTTTCCCATTTTTTTTTCAAATGGAACACCCTGTATATTATGACACCAAAGGAGAGCCCTTTGAAAGAGCTTTCCACTGATATAAAGGTTCAAGGGTCTGTCTGTCATGGGTGCCAAGATATTTGATGGCAAAGTGGCACAATTCGAGGTTTATTAAAAAATTACACTCAATTTTCAATTGTTTTGTGAATTTTTGCTGAAATCGGCTCTTTTCAGTAAGAAAATTTCGAAAATACGACATAATATCATAATTGTATTTTTTGATTAATTATTGAAGCAAAACAAAACATTTTTTTGGGGTCACGGCCTCCTAGACCAAAAATTAAATTTGCTCATAAAAATGTCTGTCAATAATATTTTTATCTCAATATGCCTTAACTGTATTCAAAATGACCTCCTGAATCCAAAAATGTAAAAATATATAGGGTGTTCCATTTAAAAAACGAAAGTTAGTGTTATTTCCGGTGAAACCGGAAGCGACAGAAAGTGATAAAACGGTTGATATAATGCACATTTAACCGTTATTTGTCGTGTCCAAATTTGAAATTTATATCCCGTAAAACAAAGGAGATATAAGGGCGAGCCTCATTTCGTGGTCACCCGGTATACTTGTTGAATAATATACTATTTTATAATGAATGCATTTCTGGAAAATGTAAACACCAAAAGAAAAAGTTTACTTGGCCGAGTACTAGATGCATGTGTAGCCGCAAAAACATTAAAAAACACTTGCTTCTAGTACTCGCTTTTAGCAACTCGGTCGAGTACATGGTGTAAGACAATTAGGTGATGAAACGCCTCAATTAGAATGACGCCAAACTGTTAACGCAAGAGACGCGAAATCGTAAGACAAAGAGAGAGAGTCGGTGGCCGCGAGGGCCGCGCGGGTTGCGCCCCGCATCGTCCCTAGTTAATTTCCACTTCATTTTACCAGGTCGAAAAATATACCATTCGATGCAGAAAAATATGTAGAACACGATTGTTGACAAATTATGTGTCTAAATTGTCGGCTACTGTGCAAAAAAAAATAAAAACCATAAATGAAATTGGACGCCGGCACGTTTAACTCGAAACGCTGCTAAAACCGTTCGAGTTATGAAAAAAATTAACATAAACAATTTTATAGAGAACTAAATTTCCTATAAAAAAGTCAGTGACGGCATATGTCTATCTTAAATATTTTAGGCGTGAGCACGGTGTAAGACAATTCTTACACCGTGGGCCTGAAAGTTGTGCGCTGGAAAACGATAAGTTTAATTTAACAAAAGATCAGCGCGCGAATTTGAGGCGCCCTCACACCAAAACTATTAAAGATAGACTAATGCCACCACTGACTTTTTTATAGGAAATTTAGTTCTCTATAAAATTGTTTATGTTAATTTTTTTCATAACTCGAACGGTTTTAGCAGCGTTTCGAGTTAAACGTGCCGGCGTCCAATTTCATTTATGGTTTTTATTTTTTTTTGCACAGTCGCCGACAATTTAGACACATAATTTTTCAACAATCGTGTTCTACATATTTTTCTGCATCGAATGGTATATTTTTCGACCTGGTAAAATGAAGTGGAAATTAACTAGGGACGATGCGAGGGGCAGCCCGCGCGGCCCTCTCGGCCACCGACTCTCTCTCTTTGTCTTACGATTTCGCGTCTCTTGCGTTAACAGTTTGGCGACACTCTAACCATACGATACATTGAGGCGTTTCACCACCTAGTCTTACACCGTGGTCGAGTACTATCTACTACTACTATATAGTGATCATGATTTCTTTATAATACTGAATCGGAATTATTTGTCTAATTTTTAATTCTGCTTGCCAGCATTTATAAGTTTAATTTATTTGCACCTAAATCGTAAACGATCACAGTATAATCTGTTTCACATTAAAAAATTATATAAGAAAATTTATATTGTTTTCATTACAGAAAATTTTTAATCAGTAGTTACACATATTAATTAAGGTTTTAATTTTTTTTTTTTAACTGGGTAACACTGTAAGTTAATAATGGATATACCTCACTTTCTCACTTCTATTAAAGTGATAAGTACAAAAAAACGTCATGAAATTTATTACTGAGATAATCGAATAACATACACACTAAACTTGAACTATGAACGTGTTGAAATCTCAACGCTTGAATAAACTTCCATATTTCAAGTCCATGTCATCAAAGGTTAAAGTTGTTACAAATTCGTATTGATCGTCGAATTGGTGAAAAAGTTCTGTTGACATAATATGTGGTTGGATTTATTGATGAAATTGCATTTACAAAATAATATGTGGCTTAGTTCAGAACCAGAAAACTTAGTTTAAAAGCTGGCTGTTTATGTATTCGTGGACCCAGAAAATTACTGGAACCTTTGATGGAAGCACCGATTCTGACGTAGTTTTTACTGGATATCAAAACACTCAACATATAATTCTTTTGAGATGTTAAAACTAACTTGAATTTAACAACGTGCTTACAGTACTGGCACGAATGCACTATAATAACTCCCTTGGCATTATACTATAGGTATTTACGTTTTGTCCAGATGATAGGGATAATAATTATAAAATTCAAATTTACCAAATACCAAAATATCAGGGAAACTTTTCTTCACGGATATGTTAATTTGTATTTACATTCTTTTTTGGATGGTTGGGATATATCAAGGATTAAAATTGAAAACCCGTTTTAAAATTCAGTCGATGTTTCGCCCATAATTTATTGGCATCTTTAGGACTCTAAAATAGAAAATACAAAAAGTCGGGCAAACAATAATTTCTATTTTAGAGTCCTGAGGATGCCAATAAATTTTGTATATAGACCTGCAGAAATAGAAAAAACGGTGTAACTAATTCGTTTCAGATAGCCGTAGGTAAAAACAGGTGTATTTAGTTATAAGGAATATACCTCTGCGATTCCTCCCAAATCAAATATACAGAACATTGTTTATAAGTCACTTGTATGTGAAAAAATCATGAAATTTGGAGTTTTTTAAAAATTGCAGTAAGACTGCAGTAGTAATTGCCGAAAACCATCGAAATTTCCGAAAATTTCAAGCATTTTTTACTCTGAAAGGAAAAATGCTAGACTTTTGAAACTTTGGTGGAATATGTGTCTCATTACCCTCAACTTACAAAAAAAATTTCGTTTCAAAATGTTTATTAGTTTTCGAGAAATTCTATTTGTTTATTAAAAACGTCCCAAATGTTTAATGAAAAATTGACCTATTAACGTTATCAAAAATAATTCAACCACAGCTCATTTTTTCGTCAAGACGTCAATTTTACGAATCTGTTATGGGCGTATCGATTTTCAATAATTTTGACCATCAAAATGGCGTTAACAACATTGCTACTTTTCGGAGCAGCGTTTTTTGCAAATAACTTTACAACAAATGAACGTATCTGCACAAATCTTTCATATTTGAGTTGCTGGTATTTTTCTACAAATTTATAAAAAAACATTGTTGCTCTGGGACATGTAGGAGTCGAGATAATTTTTTAAATTGTTTAATGCGCCAAACGTTTATTTATTAATATTTATGGCCAAAATTGAAACTGGTTGTTAATAAGATCTTGAATTTTGTGAATTCATCAAGTCCTATTGAAAACGGGCCCTTTTTGAGGTCAAAATATAATTTTTAATAATTAGTGATTTTAGAGCGTCTTCAATTTGTTTGGCTCAAGGGACAGGCGAATTTTTGATCAAACGAGTTTCAAATTGGGGAGCGAGATAAATTCGTCATATCTCCGTTATTTTCCGGCCAATTTCGACGTTTTTTTTTTTAATTTGGGGTAGCTCACGAAAATAATAACAATGGGCACATTTGCAATATCCAAATAATAAACAAATAATTGTTATAAACAATTTTTTATTTTTTTTTTTAATTTTTCCATTTTTGGGCTTATGCAACTTATAATGTGCTAATGTATTAAATATAAATTTATAAAGATTATATAATGGTAACAATGTATGCACAAACTATTTCTCCATCAAACAATATACGATGTTACAGCATTGTTATTATACTCTGAAAGGAAAAATGCTAGACTCTTGAAACTTTGGTGGAATATGTGTCTCATTACCATCAACTTACAAAAAAAAATTTCGTTTCAAAATGTTTATTAGTTTTCGAGAAATTCTATTTGTTTATTAAAAACGTCCCAAATGTTTAATGAAAAATTGCCCTATTAACGTTATTAAAAATAATTCAACCACAGCTCATTTTTTTCGTCAAGACGTCAATTTTACGAACCTGTTATGGGCGTATCGATTTTCAATAATTTTGACCGTCAAAACGGCGTTAACAACATTGTTATTATTTTCGTGAGCTACCCCAAATTAAAAAAAAAAACGTCGAAATTGGCCGGAAAATAACGGAGATATGACGAATTTTTCTCGCTACCCCAATTTGAAAATCGTTTGATAAAAAATTCACCTGTCCTTTGAGCCAAACAAATTGAAGACGCTCTAAAATCACTAATTATTAAAAATTATATTTTGACCTCAAAAAGGGCCCGTTTTCAATACGACTTGATGAATTCACAAAATTCAAGATCTTATTAACAACCAGTTTCAATTTTGGCCATAAATATTAATAAATAAACGTTTGGCGCATTAAACAATTTAAAAAATTATCTCGGCTCCTACATGTCCCAGAGCAACAATTTTTTTTTATAAATTTGTAGAAAAATACCAGCAACTCAAATATGAAAGATTTGTGCAGATACGTTCATTTGTTGTAAAGTTATTTGCAAAAAACGCTGCTCCGAAAAGTAGCAATGTTGTTAACGCCATTTTGACGGTCAAAATTATTGAAAATCGATACGCCCATAACAGATTCGTAAAATTGACGTCTTGACGAAAAAAATGAGCTGTGGTTGAATTATTTTTGATAACGTTAATAGGTCAATTTTTCATTAAACATTTGGGACGTTTTTAATAAACAAATAGAATTTCTCGAAAACTAATAAACATTTTGAAACGAAATTTTTTTTGTAAGTTGAGGGTAATGAGACACATATTCCACCAAAGTTTCAAGTGTCTAGTATTTTTCCTTTCAGAGTAAAAAATGCTTGAAATTTTCGAAAATTTCGATGGTTTTCGGCAATTATTTAAATAAATAATCAATGAAATGAAATCAACCGTGGCTTAAATTAACCGGTTTGGAATTACCTAGTAAACAGAAGCATTCAAAAAAATTTATCTACTGCAGTCTTTCTGCAATTTTTAAAAAACTCCAAATTTCATGATTTTTTCACATACACTTATAAACAATGTTCTGTATATTTGATTTGGGAGGAATCGCAGAGGTATATTCCTTATAACTAAATACACCTGTTTTTACTTACGGCTATCTGAAACGGATTAGTTACAGATTCCCGTTCACATCGTCTAATTCTACAGGCCTAATAGAATAATAAGAGAGAATATTATAAATATTAAAAAGATCACCAAACAAATCACAAATTAATTTGTATATTGCATTTACTGTTTCTAAAATCATGGTATTCAAATCAAATTGTGCAAAATAAGGTTGTTTCATACTTTTTCTTAATTTCGCACATGGAAATAACGGACACTGACTTTAAAAACCTCGATTTTATTAGAAATATTTTTTGTTCCAATCTTAAAAATTACTTTAGTTTCTTTATACATTTACAATTTTGATTGTAAAAAATGCTTTATTATTATTGTATAGCACGTAGATATTTTTGAGCAGTTAGTTGAGTACAGAATGGACAGGATACACATTACTTATCGTAGATATTTCAAAATGATTTATGACTTTTAGGTTTCGACTTGAAATTAAGAAGTTACTCTGGAAGGATACAAGTGATGATTGCGCTCATGTTTGGGGTCGTGCTTTATTCAGCAATGAATGCTGTTTTAGTTGCACAACTAGCTGTTTTTGACATACCCTACCCCTTTCAATCGTTACATGATATTGCAAAAAAGCGTACTCACTCTCTATGTCTCAGAAGTAATAGTTTTGTTTACAACAATTTCACGGTAAGTAAAATATAAATTATGGAGCACAGAAAATTTTAAAAGCTATAGTTGACTGACACAATGGAAGTCGTAGAATACATAGAAATATACAGGGTGTTAAGAAAAAGTAGGTCATGCCTTTAACCACAGATTCTTTGGGCGAAAATAATGTGACTTTTATAATGTAATTTTTTATTTTGGAGCGTAGTTTTTTTATACAGGGTGTTAAAGTTTACATTTTGAAAATTATTTTTATTAATAATTCTGTTACTGTTTACGATTTTTACCCGAATTTTTGCACAGACTTTCATCTTATACAGATACACTTTTTGTGTAATTTTGGTCAAAAAAGTCAAAGCGCAAACGGTAAAAAAGGGGGTTGTGTTACCCATTAACCCCCCAACTTTTTCATGCGTACGCCTATGGTCTCTAGATATTTATTTTTAGATTAAACACTTATTTCCCCTATTTTTTTTACTCCTACAAAATTTTGATTTAGGACTTGATTAACGAGATATTCCAGTAAATTCAGAATCATTTTCAATATTTCTGTTTCGGAATTTATTGTTTTTACTATTGTTGTTCGTAGTAATCCTGGGTTTTCTTTAAATGGACTACTTTTAGACAAAAAATGCTAGAGACTTTTTTTGTTGTGCATAGTCAGAAAAGTTCAATAAAATAAAAATCTTAAAAAAAAAAACAGTGGCGTACACATTTTTGCTTAGGAAACCTAAATTAATACTTAGTTATCTATGCCACTGAGGTAGGTAAAATAAGCAAATAGAAACACTAATTTAAAGAAAATACTATAAAAAATAAAACATTGCTGTGTTTAAAATTAAACTTTTCATATTATTTACTTTAATTATTTATTAATTTTTGAATAATTTATCCAACGGGCGAATCCAGTTATTGTACATATGGTAAATAAAGCAGCCAGCAACAATACAAAAAATACAATTATTACTAAAACAAAATATCAGGTAGAATACTAATTAATTACCACAATACACACATATTAAATTAGTGTTTCTATTTGCTTATTTTACCTACCTCAGTGGCATAGATAACTAAGTATTAATTTAGGTTTCCTAAGCAAAAATGTGTACGCCACTGTTTTTTTTAAGATTTTTATTTTATTGAACTTTTCTGATTATGCACAACAAAAAAAGTCTCTAGCATTTTTTGTCTAAAAGTAGTCCATTTAAAGAAAACCCAGGATTACTACGAACAACAATAGTAAAAACAATAAATTCCGAAACAGAAATATTGAAAATGATTCTGAATTTACTGGAATATCTCGTTAATCAAGTCCTAAATCAAAATTTTGTAGGAGTAAAAAAAATTGGGGAAATAAGTGTTTAATCTAAAAATAAATATCTAGAGACCATAGGCGTACGCATGAAAAAGTTGGGGGGGTTAATGGGTAACACAACCCCCCTTTTTCCCGTTTGCGCTTTGACTTTTTTGACCAAAATTACACAAAAAGTGTATCTGTATAAGATGAAAGTCTGTGCAAAAATTGGGGTAAAAATCTTAAACAGTAACAGAATTATTAATAAAAATAATTTTCAAAATGTAAACTTTGTCACCCTGTATAAAAAAAACTACGCTCCAAAATAAAAAATCACATTATAAAAGTCACATTATTTTCGCCCAAAGAATCTGTGGTTAAAGGCATGACCTAATTTTTCTTAACACCCTGTATAAATACGAGTATATTTTAGGAAGCATTTCTAAGTTGTTTATTATACGTATGTTATCGAAATGTATTTGTCAGGGTTGACAATAATACTTTTGTTTGCTGTCTTTGTAGTACAAACATTATTAACCTAAAAATATGTCATTTTCAGATTTTAGAAATCTTGAGAATTGATATAGGTAATACAAGAATCCATAAGTTTTTATTATAATAATTTTGCATAAACAGATGTCTAATATTAAAATACGGAAAGTTCATAAATTTTTACTTTATATTTACTTTTACCAGTGTAAAAGTAGTACGAGTAAATTAATAGAATCTTGCAAGTTAATATATTGGAAAAGGTAGACAGTTGACTAAAATTCATTCACAGAAATCGTGACATTAACAAAAGTTTATGGTGTTCTATAAATTATATCAACAAATAATGGTCTGCAAATAGTCCATAGTACATAAATTGTTCTGTTTTCAGGATGAAAATAAAGAAATATTTTCCATATGGAAAGGTACACTAAATAATAACTACTGCCTAGATATTAATTACCAGGAAAACATTTCTAAAATTATCTGTAAAAACAACATAATTATACTGGAAAACAGAGTTATTATGTCTTCGCTGCATAAGAATTATCCAATATCTTGCCAAGTTATTTCCTTTCCTGAAAAATATTTTATGAAAGGGAATTCTTTTCTAATGGTCAAGAGTTTCGCTGAAAAATATCTCATCGACAATTTGTAAGTACAGGCATATTTGATGTATTAATGTTTTTTTGATGTTAGTTATAGGTTAGTACATAAACTTTATTCTATAAATTTGCAGAAAATATATATTTAAATTGTTAAATATGTATGTCTGGTTAAAATTGCTTGTCTTTGTATTATTTTGTGTTTTGGTTAATATGAATTAAGTCCTTTGCGTTTCTTCAGTCAATAATCAGAATTTCACCAAATAAATAAACAAATAAACGAAATTTTTTCAATGTAGTGAAAATTTGTAGCTTTTGTGTTTAATAAATCTAAACTGAAACAAAACTTTAATAAGTAAAACAATAACAAGACATTATTGCAGTGTAAAGAGGATGAGAAGTACTGGAGTCCTCCAGAGACTCGAAGATAAATGGGTCCGAAGAGACAAATTAGTCGACGTAAATATACAACAATCCTCGAACCGTGTTACTTTGGGTCACATTATTGGCGTACTTTATTTTTATTTCATTGCAGTTTTTATAAGTCTGGCGATTTTACTTGTAGAAATTTTATACAGCAAATATTTTTCATTAAAATAGGATTTTTACATTTCCTTTCCTATTAATTTATTATATGTATATCAAATTTATTCGTAACAAAGTAAGTATATAACATATTACTATTACATAAAAACAAATTAGTAAATACAAGGTTTCGTTAAAGAATCTCATTATCTGCACCCCCCCAATAAATTATTCAATTGTTTACCTAAAGCTTGAATTAAAATTATAACATTGGTAGACCCTCTATGCGAATTATCCAGAGAGCAAAAATAAAAAACATTGAAAAACGATTTTTGCTATTTCAATACACCATTTGACTGGAATTATTAGTAGCTTGATGCCCAAGTTATTTTCATACTAAGTTTCACTCAATGGCTGTACCTAAATTAACGAGAATGAATATTTTCAAAAATAAAAAAATCGTGCTTTAGGACCATGATACTTTTAGATGAAGGATTAACATCGCTTCTTAAAAACAGAATAAATATTGGGTGTTGTATTTGACAAACCTGCAAAATGATTATTTTAATTGTTAAAACATAGATAATAATATATATTTTTGATTTTTTCTTGACCGTTGATATTAAATACAAGTATTATTTTTCTTGGGTATATCGGTCATACATATTAACAAATTTATTATTTTTTTCTAACGTTTCGGTTTATATGATGATGGGTTATAAATAAACTGAAACGTTAGAAAAATAAAATAAATTTGTTTATACAGGGTGTTCCACTTTTTTGTAGCAGGACTTTAACAGTCGATAGACATTTGAAAAATATTAAAAAAAGTTCATATAAACATAAGTTGAGAAATGCTTAGTTTTCGAGATACAGGGTGTTAAAGTTTGAAAATAAATATGGATTTATATTTATATTTCCAGAATGCTAAGAAGTATCGAATCCATTTCTTTACATACAATTTAGAGGTCTATTTTAGAATAACAAACTACTACTTTACTTAACCATGGGCGTAGATACATGGATTTACTAAGGTTCTTTTTTACAAAAAAGTAGTACGCCACTGATATTTTCCCATGTTTCCAGTTTAATTCAATAAAGCAAGAAAAAACAAAAATTTAATGTCTCTTGGCACTTTTTGATATGACAAGCCGTTGTTCAGAAAATTTACATTTAATCTTTTGATGCACGCCTCTGGACGAATTTTAGACAAATTTGAAGACGCTCAGAATTTCACCAAATTTGATGGTGCGAAAAGTCTCTTAAAAAGAAATAATGAAACATTTTAAAATATTTATTGTAAAAGTTTATTATCATGTAAATCAAAATTTTTATAACACAAATGTATTAAAACGCAAAGGTCGAACTAAAATAAATTATTAGACACACAAACACAAAAGCTAGCAACATGTAAAAGTGTCTTACTTCATTACAAGCATCATTAGCGATTCATTCTTTCTTTTTAAAAGACTTTTCATAGGTAGAACATAATGTTGGCTGAACCTCGATTTTATATTGGGCCAATATAGATACATTGAAATCGAAAAAAATATATTGTATCGATATTAACAAATATCGATTTTAAAATATTTGTAATTCAATATTGGCACTACATTATTTTAACTATTTTCAATCCAGATATATCAAAACAATATTGATGAACGTCGATATATATTTACAATATTGCAAAAACAATATTTACCCTACATCGGTAATGTTCTTTGTAGGCTATATTGCTCAACCAATATACATCCATACAAATAAATATTAGACTTACGATATTGGAAAAACCATATTTAACCTATATTGGTAATGTTCCTTGGAAGCTATATCGCTTAACCAATATATATCCATAAAAATAAATAATGGTTTTATAATATTGTATAATCAATATTAACTTACATTATTAATATTCCTTGTAGGCAATATTGTTCAACCAATATATATCCATACAAATAAATATTAGATTTACAATATTGAAAAATTCATATTTAACCTACATTGGTAATGTTCTTTGAAAGCTATATTGCTTAACCAATATATATCCATAAAAATAAATATTAGATTTATAATATTGGAAAAACAATATTTAGCTACATTATACATTTATACAACCAACATTGATTTTCGCCTATAAATATTGGTTTTAAAATATAGTAGAATTTAAATTGACACTATATTGACGAAATTACTTCCAACCAATATGGTTTAAACAATATTTTTTCATATTAAAATTCGATTTTTCCCATATTGATATATTTTATGTAATTTCAGTCTCTTTTTTATCAATGTACACTACTTATTAAATGTTATTAACTCATCTCCGGTCCAATTTTTGAAAACCAATACAACTCGTGCTTAGCACTCGTATTTTTATTATTGTCGTAATTCGTACCATTTCAAAAGAGTTGTCGAAAATAAGTGTACCAGTTACTATATAACCTTCGAGAATAAGAAATTTCAAATTAATATCTCGTTTATTTATATATACAATAATCCATTATTGCCTTTCGCCGCCGGAGCTAAATGCAACTAATTTTATTGCAGTAGTCATCGGTAGATGGCGATCTTTGCATTTTGAGGTCTAAATAAGACCTAGAAATGCCTTGGGACATCAGGATCCTTATTGGAATTAATTCTTTCAGCTGGTGTTTGCTGCAATCAGTCAGTCCCACTCTTAGCATTTTGTGGTAAAATGTGATTATTATACAAAATGCGGCCAAGCTTAGAGTGACTTGTAACTCAGCGTTCGACTGGATATACCTATTGTCCAGTATGTCACAGTTTGGTTTTGGATTCTTATTTATTAAGAAGGATTTTTGACGAAAACATTTGCATTTTCTGTATTCTGTTAGGTCCAATATTTAATTTTATAGATTGGTTTATATTTGAATTAAATATTATATAATATAGAATTTAAATATCTCCCAATAAAGTTTAACCATTATTGATCGATATTGCGAAATGTTCACATTTTTTATTGGCTCAATATTGTCTATTTTGGATTTAGCAATATTTAAATTTAATATGTTGCCAATATAGTTTTACTACTTTGGGCTAATTAGCCCAAGTTGTTTATCAAATATTGGGTCAATATTTAATTTTAAAGATTGGTTTATATTTGTATTACATATTATACAATATAGTTTTTAAATATCTCCCAATAAAGTTTAACCATTATTGGATCAATATAGCGAAATGTTCACATTTTTTATTGGTCCAATATTGTCTCTCTTACATTGCGCCAATATTTTAACAATATTAAACCAATATCGGCCCAATATTAGTGTTCTACCTGGGTACCATCAAATTTGGTGAAATTCTGAGCGACTTCAAGTTAGTCTAAAATTCGCCCAGATGCGTGCATCAAAAGATTAAATGTAAATTTTATGAACAACGGTTTGTCATATCAAAAAGAGACATTAAATTTTTGGTTTATCTTGCTTTATTTAATTAAACTGGAAACATGGGAAAATATCAGTGGCGTACTACTTTTTTGTAAAAAAGAACCTTAATAAATCCATATATCTACGCCCAAAAAAGTGGAACACCCTGTATACAGGGTGAGTTCACTTTAAATGGGGAAACTTCGAGAATCGATTCTTTATTGAAAAATAAGTGTAGTTTGTGCTATAAACATTTTTCATATGGGACTTGATTTTCGAGATACAGGACGTTGAACTTTTTTTTTTTTTTAGTTTTCGACGAATAACTTTAAAGTGGTTAGACCGATTTTTATAAAATTTGGGTTTTGTTTATGTTAGATTAAAGTTTATCAAATGATCTTAAAAATTTGAAAATATCGCCCCTGCAGGCGTAGATATGGGGACCACGGACCCCTTTTTAAAAAAGAACTTCTACGCCTATGGTCGTCTCAAAAAATGGATATGATTTTTTTATTCTCCGATATATTCTGAACATAAAATGTCTCTAGTAAATTTTCGCTATTTTTGATAGTTTTCCGGTTAATTGAGGTCAAATGGTTTATTGTAATGCTCCCTAATGTTTATTTTATTTGCCAATGAGCCAGATCATTTGATAAACTTTAATCTAACATAAACAAAATCCAAATTTTATAAAAATTGGTCTAACCACTTTAAAGTTATTCGTCGAAAACTAAAAAAAAATAAAGTTCAACGTCCTGTATCTCGAAAACCAAGTCCCAACTACACTTATTTTTCAATAAAGAATCGATTCTCGAAGTTTCCGCATTTAAAGTGAACTCACCCTGTATATATATGACCGATATACCCAAGAAAAATAATACTTGTAATTGTTAAAACAAGCATAAAGCATTGTGAACTTTAGATTTGCTATATACAGGGTGAATCTTAGAGTGGCGGCCATATTTATATGAGGCGACACCGTTCAACTATGGGAACACAAAACTACAAATTTTTTTTTTTAACGCGCTATGAAAAATGAATATTGTTTAAACCCTTTTTATTTGAATTTGGGTACCCCGCCAGTGGAATGCGCTAGCGAGAGTAACGTCTAAAGGTGCGTATAGACTCTCCGAGGCTGCCTCGCGCGGCCGCCTCGCGAGCCGAGCCTCCACGGCAGAGTTCGTATGCGTTGGCTCGAGAGAGGCCGCCTCAACCCGAGCCGATCAGGTTGGATCGCATTAACTTACGCGCACAACAACAATCAAAACGCGAGGCTGCCTCGCCAGAGCCAGCCTCGCGAGGCAGCCTCGGAGAGTCTATACGCACCTTAATAACTGAGACGCACACGCCTGTCTAGAACAGTGCGTTGTTGCCAAACTTCACGACTGAAATAAAATACGGGGAATTTATTGTAAAGCAAACAAGAAACTAAATAAAATGAACTATCTAAACAATAACAAAGTAAAAACTATTCTCCGTGAGTGTAACAATAAAAAAAGTAATAACTAAAAAACTTAATACTTAGTAACAAATAATGAACAGAAAATTATTTTTTCTAATAACAATAAATCTTTACTTATCTTGGATCGGCATTTCTCATAGCGTTGAAACTGTCCTCCGTTATTTTCCAAACACGCTGTAGCTCGCCGCATCATAGAATCTCTAACTTTATTGAAGTCTGTATTCTGCCTTATGTGATTCGCAGCGTTTTCTACTATTTCCCGTAATTTTTCAACGTTGTTGACAGGAGTCGTGTACACCAAACCACCGTACATTGTACGGTGCACCAAACTTTTCATGTGCCCCCACAGATAAAAGTCGCCTCTAAAACACCACTAAAATAAAACTACACACACGTAGAAGGTACACCTCACTCAATTATTAAACACAAACACAAAACTTCCACTTTTATAAATTTACCTCACTCAATTATTAAACACAAACACAAAACTTCCACTTTTATAAATTTCACTAAATTAATTTTATAATCACAATAAACCACTCTAGCTGCTGTCTGACTGGTCACTAACACTAAAAACTAAAACTAAAACCGTACCGTGCGCGGCTTTTGCATTTGAGGAGAACCTTTTTTTATCGCTCTTTTTTGTTAATGCACCTGCTTTAACTAGGTCAGTGTCATAGTTTGTAAAGAGTTCAGCGACTCTAACAGCTGATGGGTGGTAAAATTCCTGTAGAATGTAGAACTAATTCTGTTTTTAAAATCTTTTTCATTTTGTATCATAAAAATTATGCAGACTATGCAGCCGGCTTTTTCATTTTGTTTTGTTTTACAATTTTCATTATGGAAGTTAAAACTGCGTATTTCAATAAACCTGTTTATCCAATTGAATTAATTAATTTTTCATTTTCACTATGGTACCCTTATCTCTCTCTCTCGTGATTGGGTATCTCTGGATTATTAATGAAAAGTAAAAATGTAAAATGTAATCTATTGGTTTTATATCATCTACACTTGGCAAAACTGTCGATCAGCCACACGTAATGCAGCAAGTGCTTGCCCAGCGGCGCCAGAATTACAAGAATTATACATGAATCGCGAATTTTTTAAAAAAATTCATAACTCGGCCATTTTACAACCTACAAAAAAAAAAATCGGATTCATGTTCATGGCGACTAGTACTATTAACCCCAAAAATATGGCCGCCACTCTAAGATTCACCCTGTATAAAAGTGTTCAAGTTATTGTGGTATTTCTGCAAAAATTATACATAAGATATAAATGTTTATTTAATATTATGGCAGTAGTTAGCGGTACGTAGTAGTAGTAGTTTTAATATAGTTTCTTGGCTGTAAATAACTTTGATTAATAAAAAAGTATTTTGTATATTCCATCGTTTTCGTTATTAAATATTATATTCCGCTAGTAATATAGAGTAGTACCTTATTGCTCCCAATTATCATCCCTCTCTTACCACTCCAGAAAGCGTTTTTGTTTTAATTTCAAATACGTATTATTTCTATATCATTACAGGCAGCAATAGGTAATGGGGCACTTGACCGTGGGAACTTTTTGGGGACTGGGAATTTTCGTTTTTATCTAATTCCAACCAATTCGTGTTTGACCTTTGATCTTTAGGGCGTGGCGTTTTCAGGGGTCAATGAACTCTCGCAACAGTGGGAATTTTCGATTTTACCTAATTCCACCCAATTCGTGTTTGACCTGTAGCGCATGGAATTTTCCGGGGTCAATGACCTCTCGAAACAGTGGGAAATTTCATAATTTCACCCAATTCGACCTTCAGGGTGTGACATTTTCGGGGTCACTGATCTTTACAGAAGAGCGTAGAAAATTAACCGATATATTATTGATAGTATGCTGAAATTTTTGTTTTTTAGTAATAATAATGCGAAACAATTCATTAAACGCACATAATATTATTTATAGTCTACTTACCTGAAAAAAGTTCTAAAAATTTCTCCACTCCATAATTATTCGGAAATCTATAAAGCGGATCTTTCAAAGCGTCGACTGTATGTACTTTGATTCTTTTTACCATAAATGTAATATTATCATTCCTGCCATCCTGATTAAAATCTAAAACATTAGAATAAAAAATGTCCTTAATTTAAAATATTACGAATAGATTATTACAATCATTTTTAAGTAAACAGTCAGATTACCGTTATAGGCCTGTAGAATTAGACGATGTGAACGGTAATCTGTAACTAATTCGTTTCAGATAGCCGTAGGTAAAAACAGGTGTATTTAGTTATAAGGAATATACCTCTGCGATTCCTCCCAAATCAAATAAACAGAACATTGTTTATAAGTCACTTTTATGTGAAAAAATCATGAAATTTGGAGTTTTTTAAAAATTGCAGTAAGACTGCAGTAGATTATTTTTTTTGAATGTTTCTGTTTACTAGGTAATTCCAAACCGGTTAATTTAAGCCCCGGTTGATTTCATTTCATTGATTATTTATTTAAATAATTGCCGAAAACCATCGAAATTTTCGAAAATTTCAAGCATTTTTTACTCTGAAAGGAAAAACGCTAGACTCTTGAAACTTTGGTGGAATATGTGTCTCATTACCCTCAACTTACAAAAAAAATTTCGTTTCAAAATGTTTATTAGTTTTCGAGAAATTCTATTTGTTTATTAAAAACGTCCCAAATGTTTAATGAAAAATTGACCTATTAACGTTATCAAAAATAATTTAACCACAGCTCATTTTTTTCGTCAAGACGTCAATTTTACGAATCTGTTATGGGCGTATCGATTTTCAATAATTTTGACCGTCAAAATGGCGTTAACAACATTGCTACTTTTCGGAGCAGCGTTTTTTGCAAATAACTTTACAACAAATGAACGTATCTGCACAAATCTTTCATATTTGAGTTGTTGGTATTTTTCTACAAATTTATAAAAAACAATTGCTGCTCTGGGACATGTAGGAGCCGATATAATTTTTTAAATTGTTTAATGCGCCAAACGTTTATTTATTAATATTTATGGCCAAAATTGAAACTGGTTGTTAATAAGATCTTGAATTTTGTGAATTCATCAAGTCCTATTGAAAATGGGCCCTTTTTGAGGTCAAAATATAATTTTTAATAATTAGTGATTTTAGAGCGTCTTCAATTTGTTTGGCTCAAGGGACAGGCGAATTTTTGATCAAACGAGTTTCAAATTGGGGTAGCGAGAAAAATTCGTTATATCTCCGTTATTTTCCGGCCAATTTCGACGTTTTTTTTTTTATTTGGGGTAGCTCACGAAAATAATAACAATGGGCACATTTGCAATGTCCAAATAATAAACAAATAATTGTTATAAACAATTTTTTTTTTTTAAATTTTTCCTTTTTTGGGCTTATGCAACTTATAATGTGCTAATGTATTAAATATAAATTTATAAAGATTATATAATGGTAACAATGTATGCACAAACTATTTCTCCATCAAACAATATACGATGTTACAGCATTGTTACCATTATATAATCTTTATAAATTTATATTTAATACATTAGCACATTTTATGCTGCATAAGCCCAAAAAAGAAAAAATAAAAAAAAATTGTTTATAACAATTATTTGTTTATTATTTGGATATTGCAAATGTGCCCATTGTTATTATTTTCGTGAGCTACCCCAAATTAAAAAAAAACGTCGAAATTGGCCGGAAAATAACGGAGATTTGACGAATTTTTCTCGCTACCCCAATTTGAAACTCGTTTGATCAAAAATTCACCTGTCCCTTGAGCCAAACAAATTGAAGACGCTCTAAAATCACTAATTATTAAAAATTATATTTTGACCTCAAAAAGGGCCCGTTTTCAATAGGACTTGATGAATTCACAAAATTTAAGATCTTATTAACAACCAGTTTCAATTTTGGCCATAAATATTAATAAATAAACGTTTGGCGCATTAAACAATTTAAAAAATTATCTCGACTCCTAACATGTCCCAGAGCAACAATTTTTTTTTATAAATTTGTAGAAAAATACCAGCAACTGAAATATGAAAGATTTGTGCAGATACGTTCATTTGTTGTAAAGTTATTTGCAAAAAACGCTGCTCCGAAAAGTAGCAATGTTGTTAACGCCATTTTGACGGTCAAAATTATTGAAAATCGATACGCCCATAACAGATTCGTAAAATTGACGTCAATGAGCTGTGGTTGAATTATTTTTGATAACGTTAATAGGTCAATTTTTCATTAAACATTCGGGACCTTTTTAATAAACAAATAGAATTTCTCGAAAACTAATAAACATAAACGAAATTTTTTTTGTAAGTTGAGGGTAATGAGACACATATTCCACCAAAGTTTAAAGAGTCTAGCATTTTTCTTTTCAGAGTAAAAAATGCTTGAAATTTTCGAAAATTTCGATGGTTTTCGGCAATTATTTAAATAAATAATCAATGAAATGAAATCAACCGGGGCTTAAATTAACCGGTTTGGAATTACCTAGTAAACAAAAACATTCAAAAAAATTTATCTACTGCAGTCTTACTGCAATTTTTAAAAAACTCCAAATTTCATGATTTTTTCACATAAAAGTGACTTATAAACAATGTTCTGTTTATTTGATTTGGGAGGAATCGCAGAGGTATATTCCTTATAACTAAATACACCTGTTTTTACCTGTGGCTATCTGAAACGAATTAGTTACACCGTTTTTTCTATTTCTGCAGGCCTATTATTTGAAAAAAGATTAAATAGAGAATTTATCGTAAGAAGTTCAATTTCCACGATGTCACTAAATTTATTACACCACCCGCCTTGAGAACTTCCACTTACTTATTTAGAGCCAATAAAACGGACTTAGTAATGGGATATTTGTACACGTTATTTGTAAAAATAATGTGATCTTTATTGCTTTCAATAAATTCTTAGACTAAACTTACGGTTTCAGTATTTGTGCACAATTGTTAGGGTATTTGTATATTTGACAAATGAGTTCAAGTTTTAACGTGTATCTGCATATTATATTTCCAATGAAAGGCAGAGAAAAATAACTAATAAATAGGAACACAAATCTTTTAAATATCACAAGGTGCGAACAGACACCTGTAAATTATAGTGAACTGTACTATAGATTCACAATAGGGCTACGCCTATTTAACAGTTTCTTGTACCGGGTGTTCCATAATTCCCGCCCAGGGCTTTTATTTCCTAAACGGGAAGAGGTATTTAAAAAATGCTAAAAACGTTTTGTTGAGCTCAACTTATTCTATTGCTTTAAATTTTCCAAATTTCTCATGTACAGGGTGATCCATAACTCTCTTTTCATCGTAAATAATTCGGTTGCTGTTAATATATTTGATTGTTTTCAAATGTATATATATATGTAGAAAGTCCTGCAGAATCCGAATATGTATTCAGAAAAACAATTGAATGCCAATTTAAAATAATAATAATAAAAATACGATTTTCTTAAAAAATTTCACCCTGTATATTATTGCATAAAATGATCTGGTAACATATTATAGACATACACATGATACTCATTGATGTGTCCAACTTCCGGTTTGGCCGGAAGTGCTTACAATTTATAGCAATTTTTTATTAACCCTGTATATTTTAATTATTTCAGATAATACTATCGATTACGAATCCAATGATATATAAAACATCATAGTTTCACCATTTTATAAGTGAGATTTTCAAAAAACAGTTTTACTTAATGAACTTAATTTAATAAACAAAAATAATTATAAACAAATGAATTAAAGTAACAAGAACAAACATTATAAAACTTCGTTTACAATAAATGTTCAATTAAATGCCCTTCCTGTTCGACACAATAGTTTAATCGTTTCTTTAAATTGTTTCGTTAGTTTCTAAAAATTGTTGGATTATTGTTTAAATTGTTAATTTCATTTGCTATTTTTTATTTTTTATTTATTTATTTTTCTTTTCATTTTGATTACAGAAAACGCACTAACAATATCAATAATATAGTAATGATAGCTACAATCGGATATGCAATTTTTTCAAGCATGCCGCCTACTAGAATAATTTAAAATCTCTGTATTTAATATATTTATATTGTATTATGTATCATAAAATTTGAATTTTGTGAATTATTTTGCTTATAATATGGTGAAACTATGATGTTTTATATATCATTGGATTCGTAATCGATAGTACTATCCGAAGTAATTAAAATATACAGAGTTAATAAAAAATTGCTATAAATTGTAAGCACTTCCGGCCAAACCGGAAGTTGGACACATCAATGGGTATCATCTGTATGTCTATAATATGTTACCATATCATTTTATGCAATAATATACAGGGTGAAATTTTTTTAGAAAAACGTATTTTTATTATTATTATTTTAAATTGGCATTCAATTGTTTTTCTGAATACATATTCGGATTCTGCAAGACTTTCTACATGTATATACATTTGAAAACAATCAAATATATTAACAGCAACTGAATTATTTACGTTGAAAAGAGAATTATGGATCATCGCGGATGATTTAAAAATATTCCATTCCATTACTATTATCAGGGACAGTAACTTAATTCAAGAAGACCTTGACAGACTAAATAAATACTGTGAAGATAATAGGTTATTCCTAAATTTTTCGAAATGTCATCACATCACATTCAGTAGAAATATATTATTAATATCAACTACTTACAAAATATCAAATAACACTATAAATGCTGCAAGTCACGTAAAAGACTTGGGAATAACATTTGATACGAAATTATTATTTAATTCACATATATGTAATATTTCCAAAAAAGCAAATCAAATGTTATGTTTTATATTTAGGTCCTGCTATCATTTCAATAATAAAGTAAAATGCCTCAAAATTTTATTAAGTAAAGTTTATTATTATTTAGGTGAGGAACATTTAAACAAACCTTTTAGAAACTATCTGTCAGAAACGCACTTGATTGTTTGAAATTTTAATTGTTGTATTCAAAGCCTACCTATCAGAATTTAAAATGTTTAAAATAATGTGTAAATCTGTTGGTTTTAATTAAATGGTTGAATACTTTTTAGAACTTACGTTGTATGAATGGTTTCTTATTGAATATGAAAGTTTTTATTAATTCGTAGTCAATTATTATAGAGAAAAAACGCTATTTTGTATGAGATAGTCGGTTCTTAGTTTTCTAAAATTTCCTTTTATCAAAGAAAATAAATAGAAAAAAGAAACGCGCAATTTGAAAATGTACTTTATTTGCCTTATTTTTCTATGCTCTTTCCGAATCTTAAAACATATTTTTAAAACTTTCGATACAGGGTGTTGTTTTTGAGATTTAAGAATTCGGCAATTTTTTTCTGTCCGGTCCTGTATTTTGATTCTGCTAAATTGAGAAATCGATATGGCTGATTGAGTAAAACATACATACCAAAAATATAACTTTATTATACCTAGTGGTTCTAAAGTTATGGTCCAAGACAAAAATCCGCAAAATCAATAAAACACCCTGTATCTTGGTAATTAAGGATTATTGACCCACTAACCATAGGTGATATGGAATCGCTCAATAGGCCTGCAGAAATAGAAAAAACGGTGTAACTAATTCGTTTCAGATAGCCGTAGGTAAAAACAGGTGTATTTAGTTATAAGGAATATACCTCTGCGATTCCTCCCAAATCAAATATACAGAACATTGTTTATAAGTCACTTTTATGTAAAAAAATCATGAAATTTGGAGTTTTTTAAAAATTGCAGTAAGACTGCAGTAGATTAATTTTTTTGAATGTTTCTGTTTACTAGGTAATTCCAAACCGATTAATTTAAGCCCCGGTTGATTTCATTTCATTGATTATTTATTTAAATAATTTCCGAAAACCATCGAAATTTTCGAAAATTTCAAGCATTTTTTACTCTGAAAGGGAAAATGCTAGACCCTTGAAACTTTGGTGGAATATGTGTCTCATTACCCTCAACTTACAAAAAAAATTTCGTTTCAAAATGTTTATTAGTTTTCGAGAAATTCTATTTGTTTATTAAAAAGGTCCCAAATGTTTAATGTAAAATTGACCTATTGACGTTATCAAAAATAATTCAACCACAGCTCATTTTTTTCGTCAAGACGTCAATTTTACGAATCTGTTATGGGCGTATCGATTTTCGATAATTTTGACCGTCAAAATGGCGTTAACAACATTGCTACTTTTCGGAGCAGCGTTTTTTGCAAATAACTTTACAACAAATGAACGTATCTGCACAAATCTTTCATATTTAAGTTGCTGGTATTTTTCTACAAATTTATAAAAAAAAATTGTTGCCCTGGGACATGTAGGAGCCGAGAAAATTTTTTAAATTGTTTAATGCGCCAAACGTTTATTTATTAATATTTATGGCCAAAATTGAAACTGGTTGTTAATAAGATCTTGAATTTTGTGAATTCATCAAGTCCTATTGAAAACGGGCCCTTTTTGAGGTCAAAATATAATTTTTAATAATTAGTGATTTTAGAGCGTCTTCAATTTGTTTGGCTCAAGGGACAGGTGAATTTTTGATCAAACGAGTTTCAAATTGGGGTAGCGAGAAAAATTCGTCATATCTCCGTTATTTTCCGGCCAATTTCGACGTTTTTTTTTTTTTTAATTTGGGGTAGCTCACGAAAATAATAACAATGGGCACATTTGCAATATCCAAATAATAAACATAGCATTGTTATAAACAATTATTATTTTTTTTTTAAATTTTTTCTTTTTTGGGCTTATGCAACTTATAATGTGCTAATGTATTAAATATAAATTTATAAAGATTATATAATGGTAACAATGCTGTAACATCGTATATTGTTTGATGGAGAAATAGTTTGTGCATACATTGTTACCATTATATAATCCCATTATATAATCTTTATAAATTTATATTTAATACATTAGCACATTAAAGTTGCATATAAGCCCAAAAAAGGAAAAATTAAAAAAAAAAATAATAATTGTTTATAACAATGATATGTTTATTATTTGGATATTGCAAATGTGCCCATTGTTATTATTTTCGTGAGCTACCGCAAATAAAAAAAAAAAAACGTCGAAATTGGCCGGAAAATAACGGAGATATGACGATTTTTTCTCGCTACCACAATTTGAAACTCGTTTGATCAAAAATTCACCTGTCCCTTGAGCCAAACAAATTGAAGACGCTCTAAAATCACTAATTATTAAAAATTATATTTTCACCTCAAAAAGTGCCCGTTTTCAATAGGACTTGATGAATTCACAAAATTCAAGATCTTATTAACAACCAGTTTCAATTTTGGCCATAAATATTAATAAATAAACGTTTGGCGCATTAAACAATTTAAAAAATTTTCTCGGCTCCTACATGTCCCAGGGCAACAATTTTTTTTTATAAATTTGTAGAAAAATACCAGCAACTCAAATATGAAAGATTTGTGCAGATACGTTCATTTGTTGTAAAGTTATTTGCAAAAAACGCTGCTCCGAAAAGTAGCAATGTTGTTAACGCCATTTTGACGGTCAAAATTATCGAAAATCGATACGCCCATAACAGATTCGTAAAATTGACGTCTTGACGAAAAAAATGAGCTGTGGTTGAATTATTTTTGATAACGTCAATAGGTCAATTTTACATTAAACATTTGGGACCTTTTTAATAAACAAATAGAATTTCTCGAAAACTAATAAACATTTTGAAACGAAATTTTTTTTGTAAGTTGAGGGTAATGAGACACATATTCCACCAAAGTTTCAAGAGTCTAGCATTTTTCCTTTCAGAGTAAAAAATGCTTGAAATTTTCGAAAATTTCGATGGTTTTCGGAAATTATTTAAATAAATAATCAATGAAATGAAATCAACCGGGGATTAAATTAACCGGTTTGGAATTACCTAGTAAACAGAAACATTCAAAAAAATTAATCTACTGCAGTCTTACTGCAATTTTTAAAAAACTCCAAATTTCACGATTTTTTCACATAAAAGTGACTTATAAACAATGTTCTGTTTATTTGATTTGGGAGGAATCGCAGAGGTATATTCCTTATAACTAAATACACCTGTTTTTACCTACGGCTATCTGAAACGAATTAGTTACAGATTCCCGTTCACATCGTCTAATTCTACAGGCCTACAAGTAACCTACATATGCAGGTAAAGTAGGTACACTTACCAATGAATCACCCGTATAATACATATTTATGTATTTATCTGTATATTATTGATGTATCTATTTTTATAAGCCTTTCGAATCACATTACATGAGTGTGTGTATTAATTCTTTTTTTGCTTTTAGCTTTTTTAGTTTTAATTTTTTTATTTTAAGTTCATCTCACTTTTGTATTTGTTTATTTTACATTGTTGTATCCTTATACCGGGTGACACAAGAAGTAGTTATCCGCCCCCATTTTTATTAGCATTTTCATAGATGAAAATTTCAAAATTTTATGGTAAAATAATTACACAGATTCTCATATTTTGACATAAGTCATGTGTTAGAACCACTTCCGGTTTAACCGGAAGTGGTATCAACTTTCTTATTTTAAACGAGAACACCCAATTTTTTTTCAACATTTGAAATCTACATAAAATTCCCTTTCTAATGATGTATAACACATTGACATTTGCTTTCAAGATGGCGGCGAAACATTACTTTTATCCTAAATTTAAGTTGGCCATTGATTCGCCGCCAGAAAACAAAACGTGGTTGGGAGGCTGTGGAAACAAAAAAATGATTTATTGTTGCTTTGCTGATAGCATTATTTGCAAACATTTGACATGCATAATGTCTACTAGGATCATTTTCTTTTTTTCGTGCATTTGAAAACAAAAGCTGAATGTTTCACATTTTTTTTAAATAGGAAACTATGTTTTTTATGTGATGGGTGAATTCTACATCAAATTATCTTCATGATGATATACGACATGTTCCCTTTTATTTATTCATTAGCAGCCAAATTCATCTTTGTCTTATTAGAATTGTGAATTTTAGTTTCAATTCTAATAAGACAAAGATGAATTTGGCTGCTAATGAATAAATAAATGGGAACATGTCGTATATCATCATGAAGATAATTTGATGTAGAATTCACACATCACATAAAAAACATAGGTTCCTATTTAAAAAAAATGTGAAACATTCAGCTTTTGTTTTTAAATACACGAAAAAAAGAAAATGATCCTAGTAGACATTATGCATGTCAAATGTTTGCAAATAATGCTATCAGCAAAGCAACAATAAATCATTTTTTTGTTTCCACAGCCTCCCAACCACGTTTTGTTTTCTGGCGGCGAATCAATGGCCAACTTAAATTTAGTATAAAAGTAATGTTTCGCCGCCATCTTGAAAGCAAATGTTAATGTATTATGCATCATTAGAAAGGGAATTTTATGTAGATTTCAAATGTTGAAAAAAAAATTGGGTGTTCTTATTTAAAATAAGAAAGTTAATACCACTTCCGGTTAAATCAAGCACCTTATTATTCTTAATGTGTGAGAGTTCCTTATCGATTTGACTTCGGCGATGTGAACTACGCGGGGCCAAATGTATCATGAAAATGGGGAATTTCCCGAAAAAGATTATAACATACTAATTAGTAGCTGAGGTAATTTGCTACAAAAACTATTTTTTTTGTAGGGGGAACCGTTCACGAGATATAGCGCTCCAAAGAATTCATGAGGAGATTTCGAAAAAAATGGTCTACGGTTTCTGATCGATAGACGTCAAAATCGCCTCTTTTCGTTCGCATCAATCGCATCTCCTGAACCGAAAACCGTAACGGTACGGTATCGAGCGATTCACGATGTAGTTCCAAGTTGGACCCTCTACCTTGGATTTCTTGCGAAAATGCCCCCCCCCCCCCCCGGCGGTTTTTCGTTTGGAAATAGCGTTTAAAGTTTTCGTGTTTTCGCATTTTTTTAAAATTTTCTAAAACACATCCCCCTTCCGAGTCTAATAACTAGCGGATCCTTCGAGTTGGACGGACGGGACATTTTTTTCTGAAAACTAGATGAAATCTAGAAAACTGCTAGGTCAAATCGTTTTCCTCGATTTTGTTTCCTAAGAAACACAAAATGTCATTCCTCAGAAACGGTTATTAAATAATAGGGTGAGACTCTAGTGGAACAATGCATTAAACATCAACAAACATTGAAATTGGCTCAATCGATGGGAGGGTTAAATTTACATAGAGTGATACAAAATAAGTTATTTAATCTAAATGTACCCGAAACTGCCTTGCCTGGAGATGATATATAATATTTATGTAGTAGAAAGAGACAATTGTGTAGCTTGATTGGAGATTTGCAACTACACGGATTTGCTTTCAGCTTTTAGGTTTGAACTACGTTGGCCGTTTGTTAAAGCAAACATCATTATTTGTTTTACCTTGCGTATTCTACATTTCGACACAAGACAACATAATAAATATGGTTTACAAAAAATCTATCTGGTATTTATAGTAAGTACAGTGATTTTTCACTATTTCTTTATTTGTATAAGTAGAATTTGTTTAAAAAAAAAATCGGTATCTATGACACTTTTTGCCTTACATAAGATTCTTTCTGCCTCCGTTATGAGAATACTGGAGATATATCAACCTTAGCACTACCACTTTAAAATTTTTAAATCGCTCTCGCCCCATTAATTGTAGCTTTTTTGTTGCGGAAAGAAAAAATTTGTAGCTCTTCATTTTTTAAAAATAACCTATGGTAATGCTAACTTGACAGTCAAGATAGCATTACCACGCACAAAAATCGCTTTAAAAAGTGCAAACACATTTGTTTATCATAAAAATAATTTGTTGCGAATTTGTTGCGCACGACTACTACGAATAAATTAATTTAAAATTTTTTTTTTAAATAATTCCTGGTGATGCGAATTGGATAGTCAAGATAGCATTAAAACTCATGAAAGTCCCTTTAAAAAACGCAGAAATAATAATTTTAGCATGGAAAAATTGTTACAAAGATAAAACACAAAATTTGCAATAGCAATAAAGAACGAAAATTTCAGATAACAGGTTTAAAATGATTTTGTGGACAAAACGTAGACTTATGTAATTTATATTGAGAACATTTTGTTGTTTAGTTGTAGAAACTATTTATGCGAAAACTTTATTATTTCTCGGTGCAACAAATTCATACACGATACGCCACAGTGTATTGAAGTGAAAAACACATGGAGAAATTTGCATTTGCGAAGGCTATTCGTAGGGATAGTACCAGGTTGCTATGATAATTCACGATTTTATCGAATTTTGCGAAAACTTTTTTCGCAATAAATTACGTCTCGGCGCAACAAATTCGTACATGGCACGCTACAAATTCTTAAAGCGAAAAACGCAGGAAAAAGCTCATTTTCAACGGTTTTTCAAGTTGGTAATGCCAGGTTGCGTTGTAAATTCGAAGTATTCTTTATTTTTGCGAAAAATTTTTTCGCAACAAATTTTATCTCGACGCAACAAATTCGTACATGACACGCTACAAATTCTTAAAGCGAAAAACGCAGGAAAAAACTCATTTTCAACGGTTTTTCAAGGTGGTAATGCCAGGTTGCGCTGGAAATTCGAAGTATTCTCTATTTTTGCGAAAAATTCACTTTGAGAATTTGTAGCGTGCCGTGTACGAATTAGTTGCGCCGAGATAAAATTTGTTGCGAAAAAATTTTTCGCAAAAATAAAGAATACTTCGAATTTCCAACGCAACCTGGCATTACCACCTTGAAAAACCGTTGAAAATGAGTTTTTTCCTGCGTTTTTCACTTTGAGAATTTGTAGCGTGCCGTGTACGAATTTGTTGCGCCGGGATAAAATTTGTTGCGAAAAAATTTTTCGCAAAAATAAAGAATACTTCGAATTTCCAGCGCTACCTGGCATTACCACCTTGAAAAACCGTTGAAAATGAACTTTTTCCTGCGTTTTTCGCATTAAGAATTTGTAGCGTGTCATGTACGAATTTGTTGCGCCGAGACGTAATTTGTTGCGAAAAAAGTTTTCGCAAAATTCGATAAAATCGTGAATTATCATAGCAACCTGGTACTATCCTTACGAAAAGCCTTCGCAAATGCAAATTTCTCCATGTGTTTTTCACTTCAATACACTGTGGCGTATCGTGTACGAATTTGTTGCACCGAGAAATAATAAAGTTTTCGCATAAATAGTTTCTACAACTAAACAACAAAATGTTCTCAATATAAATTACGTAAGTCTACGTTTTGTCCACAAAATCATTTTAAACCTGTTATCTGAAATTTTCGTTCTTTATTGCTATTGCAAATTTTGTGTTTTATCTTTGTAACAATTTTTCCATGCTAAAATTATTATTTCTGCATTTTTTAAAGGGACTTTCATGAGTTTTAATGCTATCTTGACTATCCAATTCGCATCACCAAGAATTATTGAAAAAGAAATTTTTTAAAATTAATTTATTCGTAGTAGTCGTGCGCAACAAATTATTTTTATGATAAACAAATGTGTTTGCACTTTTTAAAGCGATTTTTGTGTGTGGTAATGCTATCTTAACCGTCAAGTTAGCATTACCATGGGTTATTTTAAAAAAATGAAGAGCTTTAACTTTTTTCTTTCCGCAATAAAATCGCAACAAAAAAGCTACAATTAATGGGGCGAGAGCGATTTAAAAATTTTAAAGTGGTAGTGCTAACTTGATATATCTGAATACTGGCCTCTCTACACTTAATAAAAAAAATCATTTTTATAAATGTAGACTTTCATTACGTTTTCAGCAGAGTTCTGAATAGCACCAGAAGAGTTCTGACGAACGGCGAAAGAAAAAATTGTCTATCGCAAAAATGATTTTTTTTCTGCCAAATTTGAATTTTTTAATAACTTCAACAAATCAATAGAACTATTGTTAAAAATGGTGAGGAACTCTAGAACTCTTTTTTATCTACCGAAAAATGCCATCAGAACTTATTTTTGACAAAAAAGTGGTGCCCTTATTTTTTTTTTTTTCGATTTCTGGCCTTGTTTTTGCAGAACTATTGTTCTTCTCGGCCAGGAACTCTAGAACTATGCTTTTTCTACTCAGAACTCTAAAGATTTACTCAATTTTGCAAACAAGTGGTGCTAACTTCACAGGGGTATTATACCCGATGTAAACCACAACTCTATATTACCCAACCAAAGATAGCGCTTAGTTTGTAATAATTGTATAATTTACCATTTAACTTGTTCTCTCATTGTATCAATTTTATTGGTACCTACATAATTTAAATATTACCTATGTATCGCTTATGATGAGTACATACATACATAAAAACAAATTGCTCGATAGGGTAATATTTTAAGAAATGAAGGCGTAATTCGATATTTGAAAAGTAACTTTATTAAATTATATAAAATGTCAGAGAGCAGCCCATTTTTACGTGATCACACTCATCCTATTTTCATAAATTATACGCTATGAAAGGGGTTGTGTCGGGGTTCTGGATAGAAATAAGATGTCATTCTGTTCTCAGAGCCATGCCCTTTTCTTATTATAGTAGATATACAGGGTGGTCACTTTTACAATGTACACCATTGGTATCTTCTAAACAACAAGAGGTACATAGATGCTTAAATTAGAGAAAAGTTGCGCATTTTCATGCTCTTTAAGGATCTGAAAAGAAATCCGGGATAACTGACCTCGTTCCTGAATATCCTGAAAAAATCTGAAATATTGCGTTTTCTTATTTCGTTCATAACTTTTTTATTACTTAAGCCAATGTATTTAAATTTGGCATGTTTACATAAATCGATATGGGCTATCCACTGCACATTTAAAAAATTTTCTAGACCTACTAGATCTTCATGTTTTTATAGCCAATTTTTTATTTTCTTATGGACGCCATATTGGATTTTTATACTGTTGGATAGAGAATAAAAATGTGATTTCAACGATGTATCACACATGAGTCATCTGACTTGATTAACCACCTTTAAACATTAATTTAATAATTTTTTGACAAAATCAAGTTGGCATGAAATAACAAATGATCGAGCAAATTATTGACAGTAGTTGTAGAAATAATGCCAGAACTGTTTTTGTAATTATTGTCAGTGTTATTATTATTTATTCATTATGGTAAGATTTTCAGTTAATAAAAGACTAGATATGTAGGTATAATAATAATAACACTAACAGTAATTACAAAAACAGTTCTAGCATTATTTCTACAACTACTGTCAATAATTCACTCGATCATTTGTTATTTCATGCCAACTTGATTTTGTCGAAAGAGCTCTAGCATTACTTCTACTACTGTCAATAATTTGCTCGATCATTTGTTATTTCATGGCAATTTGATTTTGTCAAAAAATTATTAAATTAATGTTTAAAGGTGGTTAATCAAGTCAGATGACTCATGTGTGATACATCGTTGAAATCACATTTTTATTCTCTATCCAACAGTATAAAAATCCAATATGGCGTCCATAAGAAAATAAAAAATTGGCTATAAAAACATGAAGATCTAGTAGGTCTAGAAAATTTTTAAAATGTGCAGTGGATAGCCCATATCGATTTATGTAAACATGCCAAATTTCAATACAATGGCTTAAGTAATAAAAAAGTTATGAACGAAATAAGAAAACGCAATATTTCAGATTTTTTCAGGATATTCAGGAACGAGGTCAGTTATCCCGGATTTCTTTTCAGATCCTTAAAGAGCATGAAAATGCGCAACTTTTCTCTAATTTAAGCATCTATGTACCTCTTGTTGTTTAGAAGATACCAATGGTGTACATTGTAAAAGTGACCACCCTGTATAAAAGAAAATAAACGTATATCGACAGCGTCAAAGAAAAGGGAAATTAATAATCAAATATATTTACCTGTATTCTTGTAGATTGCATTAACCCTTTGAACGTGTCGAGTCATAACCTCAATGCAGGCTTCTTCGGTGCCATATTTAGAAAAAAATTGATGATCCGCCTGTAAATATAACATACACGTAGTTTTCTTAGGGTCTATTGTCGCTCGTTTATTAACATTTCGAAAGATAAGGCCTGAAATATCTACAGTAGTTCGGTTGCCCATCATGACATCAATTTCTTCATCAATTGGTTGGTTTAGATCAAAAATTGGTGTAAATGGACGTTTCGTTCTATTTGGGAAAAAATAATTCGGAGGTTCGTCGTAAGGTAATTTGGCTTCAGCTTCTAGTAGCCATCTCTTATTCCTATGTTTTGAGTATTTTTCTAGATTATTATTTAAATGTAGGCGATGGGAGGCACATGATAAACCTAAAAAAATGTATTCAATTACTCGACATAAGAAACTAAGCATAAAGCATTACAAGAAATTTTTTTTTTATAACAAGTAGCTTTGTGTTTTTGTTTCGGTCACTTTCTATACAGGGTGTCCCAGCCTCGCGTCGGCCAAATGTCCTGGCTCTCCTATAAGAGATATCGAAAAATTTCAAAAACGAGATGATAGAGGACACAATGGTGCATAGTATAAAAATATTTTGAAATATACAGGGTGATCGATTTAGGCGTGATGTCATAAACTTATGTTTTTTAAATGGAACACTAGGTATATTATTACATATTTGAATTCTCCTTTTAAAGACGACTCAATCGATATACCACTTGATGGGTCTGCGATGGGTCGGTACCATGATATGGGTGAGTTTGTACCAAAAACGTGCCAACTTTGTGAGCTCACTGTGGCGTAGCGGAAAAGCATTTTAAGATCTAGTTTGTGCCAAAAATTGTCAAAAACCCTGTAGTTTACGCTGCTGTTATCAGATCTAACGAAATCGCTCATTTTATACCGGGTGAGTCAGGAAACGCCAAATCTACTTTTTCCCATTTTTTTCAAATGGAACACCCTGTATATTATGACACCAAAGGAGAGCTCTTTGAAAGAGCTTTCCACTGATATAAAGGTTCAAGGGTGCCAAGATATTTGATGGCAAAGTGGCGAAATTCGAGGTTTATTAAAAAATTACTTTCAATTTTCAATTGTTTTGTAAATTTTCGCTGAAATCGGCTCTTTTCAATAAGAAAATTTTACAACAATAAAGTGAACTATTGACAATACTGGTATTTTTATGACAGGTACCTACTTGATTTTTTTAAATTTATTTCAATAAATTGAAAGTTGGGAGCAATATGAATTTCTCTATAATTTTTTATTTATTCTTTCGATGATAGTACGTGGAACAGCTTCCCAAACTTAACAACAATTTTATTATCTTTCATTAAATTGAAAATGAAAGTATTTTTTGGTCTTATTTTAGAAAAATGAAGAACACTATCTAAAAGCTGAAAAAAAATTCTAAGAAAAGGTACGTTTTACTAAGCACCTTCGTTCTAAAATAGTAAATCGTTTCGCGACAAAATTACTTCGGGCTAGAAAATACTTGCCATGACATGAATTTATACACACATTTCAGAAAAGAAATTAAATTTATCAGGCGTTGACTATTTTATACTTAAGTACTTTTCTGTACTGAAGTACGGTTTTTTCTCAGTGTATAAGAATTATTTTCAAAATTTTCTTACTGAAAAGAGCCGATTTCAGCGAAAATTCACAAAACAATTGAAAATTGAGTGTAATTTTTTAATAAACCTCGAATTGTGCCACTTTGCCATCAAATATCTTGGCACCCATGACAGATATACCCTTGAACCTTTATATCAGTGGAAAGCTCTTTCAAAGGTCTTTTCTTTGGTGTCATAATATACAGGGTGTTCCATTTGAAAAAAATGGGAAAAAGTAGATTTGGCGTTCCCTGACTCACCCGGTATAAAATGACCGATTTCGTTAGATCTGATAACAGCAGCGTAAACTACACGGTTTTTGACAATTTTTGGCACAAACTAGATCTCAAAATGCTTTTCCGCTACGCCACAGTGAGCTCACAAAATTGGCACGTTTTTGGTACAAACTCACCCATATCATGGTACCGACCCATCGCAGACCCATCAAGTGGCATATCGATTGAGTCGTCTTTAAAAGGAGAATTCAAATATGTAATAATATACCTAGTGTTCCATTTAAAAAACATAAGTTTATGACATCACGCCTAAATCGATCACCCTGTATATTTCAAAATATTTTTATACTATGCACCATTGTGTCCTCTATCATCTCGTTTTTGAAATTTTTCGATATCTCTTATAGGAGAGCCAGGACATTTGGCCGACGCGAGGCTGGGACACCCTGTATACATTTTAGATTTACTTAAGTTAAGAATTACTTGTAAAGCTATGAAATCTTTTTAACGCAACTTTTAACTATATAAAAGTGTCGGATTTCTTTAGCTATTTTATAATAAAATCGTATTCAATATTCAATACATTATTTCCTGCCAATGATCGATAATATACAAAAGAACAAGGAAGGCAATGAATATATATAAAAGAAAATGTTCTTCTACAAACCTTTTCGTGGATCTTGGACATCTGAGGCTCTGTAAATTATCGAGTGGAAGGATGGCTCTTTCATTTCCGTAGAACTTAAGTAACGGCTGACAGGCTCTATGTGATAATCTTCTAGACTTGTAGAAACAGTACCCTCGAATAAACCATTGCTGGTAATGATCCCATGCACTACGGCACCTTCATCATCTGTAAATAATGTCAGAATAAGTGATCTATTTGAATTAACGGTATTAGGCCTGCAGAAATAGAAAAAACGGTGTAACTAATTCGTTTCAGATAGCCGTAGGTAAAAACAGGAGTATTTAGTTATAAGGAATATACCTCTGCGATTCCTCCCAAATCAAATAAACAGAACATTGTTTAAAAGTTACTTTTATGTGAAAAAATCATGAAATTTGGATTTTTTTTTAAAATTGCAGTAAGACTGCAGTAGATTAATTTTTTTTAATGCTTCTGTTTACTAGGTAATTCCAAACCGGTCAATTTAAGCCCCGGTTGATTTCATTTCATTGATTATTTATTTAAATAATTGCGGAAAACCATCGAAATTTTCGAAAATTTCAAGCATTTTTTACTCTGAAAGGAAAAATGCTAGACTCTTGAAACTTTGGTGGAATATGTGTCTCATTACCCTCAACTTACAAAAAAAAATTTCGTTTTAAAACGTTTATTAGTTTTCGAGAAATTCTATTTGTTTATTAAAAACGTCCCAAATGTTTAATGAAAAATTGACCTATTAACGTTATCAAAAATAATTCAACCACAGCTCATTTTTTTCGTCAAGACCTCAATTTTACGAATCTGTTATGGGCGTATCGATTTTCAATAATTTTGACCGTCAAAATGACGTTAACAATATTGCTACTTTTCGGAGCAGCGTTTTTTGCAAATAATATTACAACAAATGAACGTATCTGCACAAATCTTTCATATTTGAGTTGCTGGTATTTTTCTACAAATTCATAAAAAAAAATTGTTGCTCTGGGACATGTAAGAGCCGAGATAATTTTTTAAATTGTTTAATGCGCCAAACGTTTATTTATTAATATTTATGGCCAAAATTGAAACTGGTTGTTAATAAGATCTTGAATTTTGTGAATTCATCAAGTCCTATTGAAAACGGGCCCTTTTTGAGGTCAAAATATAATTTTTAATAATTAGTGATTTTAGAGCGTCTTCAATTTGTTTGGCTCAAGGGACAGGTGAATTTTTGATTAAACGAGTTTCAAATTGGGGTAGCGAGAAAAATTCGTCATATCTCCGTTATTTTCCGGCCAATTTCGACGTTTTTATTTTTAATTTGGGGTAGCTCACGAAAATAATAACAATGGGCACATTTGCAATATCCAAATAATAAACAAATAATTGTTATAAACAATTTTTTTTTTAATTTTTTCTTTTTATAATTTTTTCTTTTTTTGGGCTTATGTAACTTATAATGTGCTAATGTATTGTATGCACAAACTATTTCTCCATCAAACAATATACGATGTTACAGCATTGTCACCATTATATAATCTTCATAAATTTATATTTAATACATTAGCACATTATAAGTTGCATAAGCCCAAAAAAGAAAAAATTTAAAAAAAAAAAATTGTTTATAACAATTATTTGTTTATTGTTTAGATATTGCAAATGTGCCCATTGTTATTATTTTCGTGAGCTACCCCAAATTAAAAAAAAAAACGTCGAAATTGGCCGGAAAATAACGGAGATATGACGAATTTTTCTCGCTACCCCAATTTGAAACTCGTTTGATCAAAAATTCACCTGTCCCTTGAGCCAAACAAATTAAAGACGTTCTAAAATCACTAATTAATAAAAATTATATTTTGACCGCAAAAAGGGCCCGTTTTCAATAGGACTTGATGAATTCACAAAATTCAAGATCTTATTAACAACCAGTTTCAATTTTGGCCATAAATATTAATAAATTTAAACCACCTTCTACACGTTAGTAATATTTTCTGATGCTAATTTAGTCTCCTAACGCGAGTTAATTAATCATTTCTTATTCTTCATAGTGGAACATTACCTCGTTTTTGCTGTATTTTGAACTTTTTGTGATGCCTGATAACTGTAGTGTCTGTGATCTGTTAGTCAGCCGTCACACCGAGTACGTGAGGTGCGCTGACTGTAAACTATCGACACATTCGAATTGTTTATCCACACCGATACCCGCTGATCTGCATAAGTTCCCTGGTCTATTCTACAAGTGCGCCAGCTGTACTGGCAAAGAGGGGGCTGGTGACAAAAAAGCCAAACAAACTCCTCAAATGTTGACTTAGTCACTATCTTAAATAAGTTAGATGCTAAAATTGATACACTGCAACTTGATCTTAACATTGTGAAAGAGCAACAAACGTCTGTTCAAGCGTCTATGCAACATTTTGCAGGGAAAATAGATGAATTTAATCAGAAAATCGTTGATTTTGAGGGAAAGGTAGAATCTATTCCTAAATTAAAACTGGATGTGTCAACTGCCTCTGAGGACATTAAAACTTTAAAATTCGAACTCGATCACCTGCAACAACAAGCTCGCATCAATAACATAGAAATAAACGGTATTCCTGAAAAATCTGAAGAAAATCTTATTACAATACTAAAAACCATTTTTGAAAAACTCTCTACAGGTCTTACCGAAACAGCAATCGAAACATATCACAGAGTGGCTCATATGGACTCTAATAACCCTAATCCTCGTTCTATTATTGTCAAATTTGGTTCTCGTTTTAATAAAGACAAGGTTTTAGTTGCTATAAAAAAAAACAAAGGTTTGAAATTGCATGATATAGGATTGACATCTGGCTTAAACTCTAATATTTACGTTAACGATCATCTTACACCCAAAAACAAATTGCTGTTAAAACTGACCAGAGATCACTGTAAAAAATCTGGTGCTACCTGTTGGACGCGCGACTGTAAAATTTATCTTCGCCACCATACTACAGGTAAAATTCATCTGATACAAAACGAGAATAATCTACAAGCTGTTAAATAAGTTTCTATTTATCCATCGACTCATATCTTACATAGCTGTTTCTTGTTCAAGACTTTGTTTATGGACTTATCAATTTATTTCCAAAATACTAGGGGTCTCCGCACAAAAACTCAAGATTTCTATTTATCTACTCTGTCTTCGACGGCAGATATTATTTGTGTTGTTGACAGTTGGTTAAATCCCAACGTGAATAATGCCGAATTATTTGACTTAAACACCTTTAATGTATACCGTAAGGACAGAGACAGTATTTTAAGTGGTAAAAAAGACGGGGGTGGTGTGCTGATTGCGGTAAATAAACGACTTCCCTCGATTTGTGCGCTAGAGTGGTCATGTCAAGGTATCTGTGAAGTTTTGTGGGTGACTATAAGTGTTGGAAATAGCAAGAAGCTTCATCTATGTTGTGTATACTCCCCGCCTCACGCCAGTGTAGATAATCTTGTTGCCCATCTTAATAAATTAAGTGATATTGTTCATGATAAACCTGAGGATTATATAGTTGTAGTTGGAGATTATAACGTATCTAATATCAAATGGGTTTACGATCCACAAGACCATAGTTACATTGCTTCAGTTGTACCAGACGGCCACGGAGAACATCTTGTCGATGCTTTCAATTTTTTACAATTACTTCAGTATAATGGTACTCTCAATGGCAGCGGTAATTTGTTGGACCTTGTCTTTAGCTCCATAAAAAATGTTAAGGTATCGGCATGCGATACTCCCTTTGTTCAAGAAGATCTACATCATAGAACTTTGGACATATTTTTAAAAATTGAGGACACCTCTAATCTAAAGGTAAAATCGCCGTTTACTGTTTTTAAATTTCGTTGCGCTGATTACAATATTATAAATAATCTTATACAGAATGTTAAATGGAACGATTTATTTCATAATCGTAATGCTGAGGATTGCCTTAATATTTTTTATGTCACAATAAACGAAATCATTGAAATTAATGTTAGGAAAAAAACTGTTGGTAAAAAATATCCAATGTGGTATTCGGCTAATACTAAATTAATAATAAAAGAAAAATATAAAGTACGTAAACGTTGGAAAAAGTATAATAATAATTTGGATTATACAAATTTCGTTAACCTTCGTAGGGAATTAAAAGAAAGTATAAAAAATGACTATCATGTGTATATAGAAAAAACAGAGTCTAATTTAAAAACTAACGTAAAGTCATTCTGGTCATTTGTATCTTATAAACGTAGCTACAAAAGTATCCCAAGTTTTATAACGTACAACAATATTACATATTATAATGATAATGAAATCTGTGAGGCTTTTTCTAATTATTTTACCTCAGTATATAAACCTCTTGATACACCCTCTAATTTATCCATTACGGAAAGTGATTTTGGTAAACTAGTCACAATGCATTCCATTACTGAATCTCAAATTCTCACTGAAATTGATAACCTAGACCATAACAAGGGCGCCGGGCCTGATGGACTTCCTGCTATATTTATTAAGTCGTGTAAAAATTCAATAACATTACCTCTTTTATTAATATACAATAAATCCCTCTCGGAGGGAGTTTTTCCAAATAGGTGGAAACAAGCTATGATCATACCCGTTTATAAGAGTGGAGATAAAAATGAAGTGTCTAACTATCGACCAATCTCAATATTATCTATACCTGGTAAAACGAAGGAACTTTTTTTTCAATTTAAAAATATTATAATTGAGCAACAGCATGGCTTCTTTCGGGGTCGTTCTGTGATAACAAATTTGTTACCTTATATTCAGGATGTATCTGAGGCAATGGATAATAGAAAACAGGTAGATGCCGTGTATACCGAATTTTCGAAAGCTTTCGATAAAGTACATCTTCCATCTATGCTAATAAAATTAGAAAACTTAGGTATACACGGTAATCTTTTGAGGTGGGTCTTATCCTATTTAAACAACAGATGCCAATGTGTTAGAATCAATAATTGTACTTCTCTTACATCTGAAATTACTTCTGGGATTCCGCAGGGATCGCATTTGGGCCCCCTTGCTTTTTTTCCTGTTTATCAACGATATTGGCAGCTGTTTTTTGTATTCAAAGTTTGCACTCTATGCTGACGACCTAAAATTTTACCGACCGATAGAATCTTTAGATGATTGCATACTTCTTCAATCCGATATCGATAGGTTTGCAGAATATTGTGCAAAAAACAAATTATTTTTAAATATAAACAAATGTTACCACATCTCTTTTAGTCGACTTGTTAATAATATCAATTTTGCGTATTGCATTAATGGCACTGCACTGGAAAACGTAAGTTTTATCCGTGATCTAGGTGTAACCCTAGACAGTAAATTAAATTTTAAACTGCATATTGAAAATATTGTTAATAAAGCTCTTCGTAATCTAGGTTTCATACTACGTATTACGAAATCATTTCGTAACCCTATATCCATTATTACATTATATAATTCACTAGTTCGAAGTTCCCTGGAATATGCATGTATAGTGTGGAATCCTCAATATCAAAAATATATAAAAAGAATTGAAAACGTTCAAATTAGGTTCATTCGTCACCTCAATTACAGATTTAATAGATTCTTACATTTTCAAAGCTACGATAATAATCTCCAACACTATAAACTGTTAAAGCTTAGCTCTAGAAGAATTGTTACATATATCATATTTTTACATAAATTATTTAATAATGCAATAGATTCTAGTTCAATTACCTTAAAATTAACGTTTAATGTAAGACAATACAATTCTAGGTCTGCCAACGTATTTTATAATCCGATTTACCACACAAACGCGACGTGTAATTCGCCTATTTACCAACTGCATAAAAATTATAATCTATTCTTTAATCATATTGACATTTTCTTCTTGTCACTCTCTTCTGTTAGGCATCTTGCTATTAATGTTTTTCTATAAATATAATTATAACTATATAAATACAATGGTTCTCATTAATTCAAATTTAAATTGTTATGTATCTTTTGCACGTTTTTCTGATTTAAGTTTACTTACTTTTAGTCTTAGTTTTAGGTTAAGTTATGTGTACACATTGTAGTTTTCTTTTGTTAATTTAATGTGCAGTCCTATAATTGGAATGTTAGTCATTCTGTTGGATTGCCAGTGTAAAGAAATAAATAAATAAATAAACGTTTAGCGCATTAAACAATTTAAAAAATTATCTCGGCTCCTACATGTCCCAGAGCAACAATTTTTTTTATAAATTTGTAGAAAAATACCAGCAACACAAATATGAAAGATTTGTGCAGATATGTTCATTTGTTGTAAAGTTATTTGCAAAAAACGCTGCTCCGAAAAGTAGCAATGTTGTTAACGCCATTTTGACGGTCAAAATTATTGAAAATTGATACGCCCATAACAGATTCGTAAAATTGACGTTTTGACGAAAAAAATGAGCTGTGGTTGAATTATTTTTGATAACGTTAATAGGTCAATTTTTCATTAAACATTTGGGACCTTTTTAATAAACAAATAGAATTTCTCGAAAAGTAATAAACATTTTGAAACGAAATTTTTTTTGTAAGTTGAGGGTAATGAGACATATTCCACCAAAGTTTCAAGAGTCTAGCATTTTTCCTTTCAGAGTAAAAAATGCTTGAAATTTTCGAAAATTTCGATGGTTTTCGGCAATTATTTAAATAAATAATCAATGAAATGAAATCAACCGGGGCTTAAATTAACCGGTTTGGAATTACCAAGTAAACAGAAACATTCAAAAAAATTAATCTACTGCAGTCTTACTGCAATTTTTAAAAAACTCCAAATTTCATGATTTTTTCACATAAAAGTGACTTATAAACAATGTTCTGTTTATTTGATTTGGGAGGAATCGCAGAGGTATATTCCTTATAACTAAATACACCTGTTTTTACCTACGGCTATCTGAAACGAATTAGTTACACCGTTTTTTCTATTTCTGCAGGCCTAACTCACACTTTTAGTTTCTTTTGGAAGAGATTTAGAGCATAATATCATCTTGTAATAACTTGGCAGCGGTTCGAAAATGCAGCATACAGACGTTGTTTGCACTAATATGAACGATAAGAGAAAAACAATATAACGTACCTATTAGCAAATAATTTTACTAAATAAACTGAATATAAAATATGAATGTAATACCAAATAATAAAATTTGGTATTCTAACATATTATGAATGAATAAGTCTGTATGTATGTCTAACTATTTATTGTAGGTTTTCATGAAATTTTCAGTTTCTTTTTTTTTACCTTATCCATGATAATAATTTAAAAATTAAAGCAATTTAGGTAAAAGTAATAATTGATTTAGTTAACAATTGCATCAAAATACACACAAATTAAGAAAATTAAATTTGTACGTACTATAAATAATATATAATAGTTTATCAGAGATTAATCAAGCATGTTCTATAAACGATAAATTAATGAGAGCCTAAGACATGTTATGAATAATTGATTACCGTTTAACCATTTCTGATTTAAATTTGATATGTTTTGGGGTTAAAACCATATTGCAGTCAGTGCTTGGAGCTTTATTGATTTTAAGGAAATGCGAGAGCTGTACGTTTAGTTTTCAACAAGTTAATATTACTTATGATGAAGTTCCTCAATTCGTTTATGAAGAATAAATTAAGTTATAAAAAAGAAAACAGATCACCTTTCCTGAAAATTTTAAAGTAATTAAAAATGATATAACTAGACCCCAAGATTTTTTTGTCGAGATGTATTATAGGCCTGTAGAATTAGACGATGTGAACGGGAATCTGTAACTAATTCGTTTCAGATAGCCGTAGGTAAAAACAGGTGTATTTAGTTATAAGGAATATACCTCTGCGATTCCTCCCAAATCAAATAAACAGAACATTGTTTAAAAGTCACTTTTATGTGAAAAAATCATGAAATTTGGAGTTTTTTAAAAATTGCAGTAAGACTGCAGTAGATTAATTTTTTTGAATGTTTCTGTTTACTAGGTAATTCCAAACCGGTTAATTTAAGCCCCGGTTGATTTCATTTCATTGATTATTTATTTAAATAACTGCCGAAAACCATCGAAATTTTCGAAAATTTCAAGCTTTTTTTACTCTGAAAGGAAAAATGCTAGACTCTTGAAACTTTGGTGGAATATGTGTCTCATTACCCTCAACTTACAAAAAAAATTCGTTTCAAAATATTTATTAGTTTTCGAGAAATTCTATTTGTTTATTAAAAAGGTCCCGAATGTTTAATGAAAAATTGACCTATTAACGTTATCAAAAATAATTCAACCACAGCTCATTTTTTTCGTCAAGACGTCAATTTTACGAATCTGTTATGGGCGTATCGATTTTCAATAATTTTGACCGTCAAAATGGCGTTAACAACATTGCTACTTTTCGGAGCAGCGTTTTTTGCAAATAACTTTACAACAAATGAACGTATGTGCACAAATATTTCATATTTGAGTTGTTGGTATTTTTCTACAAATTTATAAAAAAAAATTGTTGCTCTGGGACATGTAGGAACCGAGATAATTTTTTAAATTGTTTAATGCGCCAAACGTTTATTTATTAATATTTATGGCCAAAATTGAAACTGGTTGTTAATAAGATCTTGAGTTTTGTGAATTCATCAAGTCCTATTGAAAACGGGCCCTTTTTGAAGTCAAAATATAATTTTTAATAATTACCTAGTGATTTTAGAGCGTCTTCAATTTGTTTGGCTCAAGGGACAGGCGAATTTTTGATCAAACGAGTTTCAAATTGGGGTAGCGAGAAAAATTCGTCATATCTCCGTTATTTTCCGGCCAATTTCGACGTTTTTTTTTTAATTTGGGGTAGCTCACGAAAATAATAACATTGGGCACATTTGCAATAAGTACCCAAATAATAAACATATAATTGTTATAAACAATTTTTTTTTGGGCTTATGCAACTTATAATGTGCTAATGTATTAAATATAAATTTATAAAGTTTATATAATGGTAACAATGTATGCACAAACTATTTCTCCATCAAACAATATACGATGTTACAGCATTGTTACCATTATATAATCTTTATAAATTTATATTTAATACATTAGCACATTATAAGTTGCATAAGCCCAAGAAAGAAAAAATAAAAAATAAAAAAAAAATTGTTTATAACAATTATATGTTTATTATTTGGATATTGCAAATGTGCCCATTGTTATTATTTTCGTGAGCTACCCCAAATTAAAAAAAAAAAAACGTCGAAATTGGCCGGAAAATAACGGAGATATGACGAATTTTTCTCGCTACCCCAATTTGAAACTCGTTTGATCAAAAATTCGCCTGTCCCTTGAGCCAAACAAATTGAAGACGCTCTAAAATCACTGGGTAATTATTAAAAATTATATTTGACCCCAAAAAGGGCCCGTTTTCAATAGGACTTGATGAATACACAAAATTCAAGATTTTATTAACAACCAGTTTCAATTTTGGCCATAAATATTAATAAATAAACGTTTGGCGCATTAAACAATTTAAAAAATTATCTCGGTTCCTACATGTCCCAGAGCAACAATTTTTTTTTATAAATTTGTAGAAAAATACCAACAACTCAAATATGAAATATTTGTGCACATACGTTCATTTGTTGTAAAGTTATTTGCAAAAAAACGCTGCTCCGAAAAGTAGCAATGTTGTTAACGCCATTTTGACGATCAAAATTATTAAAAATCGATACGCCCATAACAGATTCGTAAAATTGACGTCTTGACGAAAAAAATGAGCTGTGGTTGAATTATTTTTGATAACGTTAATAGGTCAATTTTTCATTAAACATTTGGGACGTTTTTAATAAACAAATAGAATTTCTCGAAAACTAATAAACATTTTGAAACGAAATTTTTTTTGTAAGTTGAGGGTAATGAGACACATATTCCACCAAAGTTTCAAGAGTCTAGCGTTTTTCCTTTCAGAGTAAAAAATGCTTGAAATTTTCAAAAATTTCGATGGTTTTCGGCAATTATTTAAATAAATAAACAATGAAACGAAATCAACCGGGTTAAATTAACCGGTTTGGAATTACCTAGTAAACAGAAACATTCAAAAAAATTAATCTAAGTACTGCAGTCTTACTGCAATTTTAAAAAAACTCCAAATTTCATGATTTTTTCACATAAAAGTGACTTATAAACAATGTTCTGTTTATTTGATTTGGGAGGAATCGCAGAGGTATATTCCTTATAACTAAATACACCTGTTTTTACCTACGGCTATCTGAAACGAATTAGTTACACCGTTTTTTCTATTTCTGCAGGCCTATTAGGTTTAAGGATCCGACCCTCGTTTTATTTTAGATTTTATGTTGACTAACGAAGTTACAACGCATATATTTACAAGGTGTTAAAATTATCGACAAACTAAAACTGGAGATGTGATCCAAAATATGACGAAAGTGGATATAAATGTTTTTCCGAAAATACTTCCTTGAAAAAGAATTATTTTGCAGTTTTTTAATTTTTTCAAAAACTAGATAAGATATTATGTTGAGATATGGTACAGTCGAATGTCTTACTGAATACAATTAAGATGAATATACAGTGTATTCCAAATCTAAAAAAATATAGAGTGTCTTAGATTTCTTGTGACATTTCACTCTATGTATTGACACCATTAAATATTTTAAGGTTAAAGTATTTTATGAGCTGTGTGTCAAATTCGAATTGCTGTGTTGCGAAATTTATCAGGTGCATTCTTTTCACTCATAATTACAACAATCTCAGCTCATTTTGAGGAATCTGAATTAATTCTTGTTTTCAATTAGTTTAGGGATGTAGGTACCATTGGGAGCAAAAAATTTTCAACGATATTTAATCAAGCGATACTGGTCCTACGAACTCGTGGTGTTTCCAAGCAACTCAGTTTCGTTAGAAATAAATCGACAGATTTTTAACTTTGACGACTTCATAATAACTGCCAAATAAATTTCAATATGTCACGTTTTGGCAATGCCAATTCTCAATCTATAAACTTTTAATAAATAAATAGGCAATTGTTTTGTTGTGTTGCGACATTTTGATTTTATTTTTTCAACAAATTTTCTGACCGAATATCCCTCAGACATTGATAAATGCCTCATAATTTTATGACAACCTCAAGCAACGTGCTTTCGATTGTCATAAAATTATCTCGTACATGCCAAGCCACCTCGAAAGTGTGAAAACAAATATTTCTCATGTTTATCCTTGAATATCTCGACCGATTTCGATCTAAACTCAAGGTAGTTATACATTTTTTAAATCAGCTCAAAGAGTACTACAAACCTGCCAAGAAATATACAGGGTATTTCATTTAAAAAAAATCAACTTTCTTTTCACCACCCTGTATGTATTGGCGCTAGGTAATTTTGAATAATATATTTGAAAAATTCGGTAAATGTCTGATAAGGCTACATTTTAAAATTTTAAAATATCTTCACAAATAAGGAAATAGAGGGGGGGGGATTAGAGTTGACACTCTGTACAGGGTCATCACGTGAATGTGGTAGATTCTACTGGACCTTTGTTGCCCTTTTATTTATCGGAAAAATAAAAATTGCTTTACCGACTAATTTTTTGCCAGAAATTCAAATTTTTATAGAAAAAAACAATCGAGCATCGCATTACAGAGATATGTTTTTTCTTATGTACCACCCCCTGTGTATTATTACATCTTTTGATTCTTCGTGTTTTCCTAATTTCATCGATATAAACATGTAAGCTATTATCTGTTACTTTTTACGAGATATAGATAATTACATAATTTAAATTATAACAATTAATATATAATTATTTTTCATAGATATTGTTCAAACTGCTTTTCTACACACTATATCTTTTTTCCAAATTAACTACACATCGTAAAAAATAAATGATAAAAGCTTACATGTTATTATCGATGAAATCAGAAAAAGATATAATATACAGGGTGTTACATAAGAAAAAACAAAGTGTAATGCGATGCTCGGTTGTTTTTTATTTTCTATAAAAATTTGAATTCCTGGCAAAAAATTAGTCAGTAAAGCAGTTTTTACTTTTCCGATAAATTCAAAAGCAACAAAGTTACAGTAGAATCTAACATTTTCACATGATGTACTGGGTGCTTGTCTATGGATTATCCGATTTCAACCCTCGATATTATCTTAATAACCTTTGAAGATATAAACAAAAATGAAAAAGATCCGTAAAAGAGATTTCTTGTATATTACAGACATACAGGGGGTGATAGAAACCAAATTTTTTTTATAGTAGAACACCCTGTGTATTCTTTAATATCTTAAAATAATGTTTCTTTCTTAATTCAAAAATATATAACACACTTACTGTTTAATTGAGAAATTAGTGAGTTATTCAGTAAAATATGTTATATGTAATATAACATATTTTAGAATGACCGTGAACCCTTTTAAATAAAACAAAGTTAGTGACGCATATAGTCAAAATGTCCGACTTCCGGTTTCGACGGAAATAAAACCAAATTTGAACGACAAAGGTGGTGAAATTATCTTTTAATAAAATTATTATTTTGAAATTGTGCAATATGATAAAATATGTATAAAAGTATTATTTATAAAAAAATAATAGTTTAAAATTTGCACTGTTTATTACAGATAAAAAGAAATTACATTTCTAGCAGGTAGGTATTCTAGAGTATTAAAGGGAAACATTTAAGTAATAATTTAAGAAGGGTGAAACTGAATCTGACAGATACTTTTATTAAAGTTGAAATGATATATGAAATTATTGATATCTTTTTTCAGAAAGTTTTATGTTCCAGCTCTAGAACAAAACATTCGACGATGATAAAGTGGGGTGAATTAACTTCTACTCTAAAGTTTGGAGGATAAATGTTGATTCATGAAATACGACAGAAAAATAAAATTTTGACGTTTCTAAAGGAAGTTAATTCTCAAATAAAAATAATTCCTTAAGCAATTTACAGTTAAAAATGTATAAAAACTATACTTACTATAAAAGGCTATATTCTATACCTACAATACGGATTACAAATTATTTTCAGTACCTACTAATTAAAAATGCTTTTGCAAAATACGCTCGTGCATTGCCTGTGGTTTTAAAGTACAACGAAACCCAATAACTTTATTTTGTAACGATTTAAGTTGCAATTCGTTACAGCAGGTTATAATTTCTATTTTGCGTATTAAAATATGACTCCTCACTAGTGAATAACCCTGTATGTGCATATGATCGGTATGTGGTAGGAAAAAATACAACAAAAACGCGACAGCGGGTCAACGCTGTGGACGAGCCTTGTTTCGGCCTAGGCAGACTATCTTTGGCCTTTCGAATTTCACCGGGGTAAGTGGTACATTGTATAGTCGCTTAAATATCGTTATTTATCAAGTTTGCTTTTGATTTCTTGCTTTAGTTGATTGTGCAATAATAAAAATAATAATTTGTCAGAATAATTACCGCATTTCGTATTATTTACGTATTTTGGATTATTTTCAGATAATTACCTAGTAGCACTGTTTTTTAAACACGTGGATGGGTATTCCCATTTCCGTGTTACCGTATCTTGTCTAAAGTAGACGTTTCGTGGTTCAATTATTGTTAATTGGCACGTTATACAATATTTAATTGTATAAATTATCGCTGTAAGTGAAACTTGCAGATTATCGTATTTCGTGCATAGAACAATTTCTGTGTGGATTTTTATTGTTATTAGGTTCTACTGTGGTTCATATGAGCTGGAAAAAAGGAAAACTACACTGGTTTTGTATAGTAAAGGAAGTCCACCTTTGAGACTTAGGTTTTTGCCGCATTTATTTACTGTCTACTGTTATTTCTGTCCAGGAGCTTCCAAAGCATACGGTAAGTGATCTATAGTATTTTTTTATTCTCTTTGAATTAATTTGTAGTACATTTGATCACTTGCTTCGGATGTGACAGAAGTCCGGTTTTCTGGTTTCGTTTTTTTTTCAATCATATTCACGCTATATCGAATTTATTATTGACGAATTATTATTATTAGTTCATTTTTTTTTCCTTAATTATCGTGTAAGTTACAAGAGTGTATAATTACCTTGGTTTTAAGTATTTTCTGCCATTTTGAATTAGGCATAAGTCATTCATTTTTGTCCGTCGGAAAGCGAAAGACATTTATGTATTTATTTTATATATTAATTTTTGCTATTTTTACCGTTAACCTATTAATAAAAGATTAATTTGAAATCTTTATTTGTGTTAAAATTTCGAATTTAGTTCAATATTGTTATTATTGTTACTAATTATTTTTACAGTTTTACTTCATTAAAGTTTCTATTGTTCTGTACAAATCTGACATTAAATTATAGTCCTTGGAAAGAATTACCGTCTTCTCAGGGTTTTCAACCGATAGGACAAATTCAATCAAGTTAGGTTATTTGTTAACGAACTGATAGTTAAGTTTTGCAACCTTGTGACGTACTTCGGTTTGTAGGCAAAATGTGTCACTATGGCACTCGAGGCGGTGGCGGTACTTTACTCGGGCGCCAGTTTCCGTTTATAGTGCAGAAACACCACTACTCAGGCAGCTACAGTGAAGAAACGGAATATTCCAGTGGGTCGTTGGGAAAATTAGACTTTGTTTCGGATTAAAAAGCACAGTTTGATGTCACAATTTGATTTATTCAGGATATGTTAACAGTACTAAGATTTTATTCTAAAAGCTCTCTATTCTAATTACAATTACCAGGGCTTAAAAGCTAATTTATCTTACTTACTTATGCTTACTCTTCACGGGAACGGCGGTGGACAGCTACTCTGTTTTGAAGTCGGCAATCGGTATTATAATTATTCTGAAATATTCAGAGTAGTAGGGACGACGCTAACTGAGCAGCGCAGTGAATCGGATACGTCACGGCTGGACTCGAGACCGAAATTCGGGCTCAAGTGCTACTTACTTCCGGTGATGTACGTCTGATCTCCGGCGTGGTCAACGATGGACTCAGTTCTTCCTGCTGCGAGTCGGATTGTATTACCAGCAAGTCGTGGTGGGGTAACGCTACGTCACAGCGTGACGATTACGGACGTCGGACGTCTGGGCGCTGATTGACGTAGTGTAGCGTCTAACTGGCTTAGCGCTACACATCCATCCTCGTTGACTGGTGACTGGATACTGATTTCGGCGTGGACTCAACGTTCGCTTGCTATGTATTGCCGGGGACAGATATCGGCGCGGAATATTATTTGTTTTGTGCTTCTATTTATTACGGATTTATTAATAACAGGACAGGTTATATTATAAATCAAAATAAATACTGGTTACAGGTGAAAATAATATAACAATGCGGAAAATAATAATTAAATTCTATACGGGGTGTGTCGAATAATATTATTTTAAACAGGAACTAGTAACGAAAAAATCACTTCGTTACAACCTTACTAAATTCTTGCGTTCAAATTTCAGTATTATTTTGTTAATAATTCATTTTTTTTGTAATTGATGACAGATACCGTAATTTTATGTAAATTTGGTCATTTTACAAATTCTAATATTTTGTTGTGTCATTTTGACAATTTTTTTATTGTAATACTAAGAAATATTAATTTTGTGAATTTTATCTAGTAATTTAACTATATTGCCGAACTTTGTTATTTTTTTCATCTACCACTAGTTGAAATAATTTTCAAACTATAGTTTTGTTTCTCTGCTCCTTTTCTCAACTGTTCTGTCTTTATTTCATGACATCTGGCTTTCTGGAAATTTGACTCACTGAAAATCTATAATGAGTTAACAACATTAGAAGTAAGGAGATATTGGGTGATCCCGAAAAGTAACAAATTTGGTTGGAACCTGGACATTCTGGATTGAGCAGGAGTGTGGAGATAGGCCTGCAGAAATAGAAAAAACGGTGTAACTACTTCGTTTCAGATAGCCGTAGGTAAAAACAGGTGTATTTAGTTATAAGGAATATACCTCTGCGATACCTCCCAAATCAAATAAACAGAACATTGTTTATAAGTCACTTGTATGTGAAAAAATCATGAAATTTGGAGTTTTTTAAAAATTGCAGTAAGACTGCAGTAGATTAATTTTTTTGAATGTTTCTGTTTACTAGGTAATTCCAAACCGGTTAATTTAAGCCCCGGTTGATTTCATTTCATTGATTATTTATTTAAATAATTGCCGAAAACCATCGAAATTTTCGAAAATTTCAAGCATTTTTTACTCTGAAAGAAAAAATGCTAGGCTCTTGAAACTTTGGTGGAATATGTGTCTCATTACCCTCAACTTACAAAAAAAATTTCGTCTTAAAATGTTTATTAGTTTTCGAGAAATTCTATTTGTTTATTAAAAACGTCCCAAATGTTTAATGAAAAATTGACCTATTAACGTTATCAAAAATAATTCAACCACAGCTCATTTTTTCGTCAAGACGTCAATTTTACGAATCTGTTATGGGCGTATCGATTTTCAATAATTTTGACCGTCAAAATGGCGTTAACAACGTTGCTACTTTTCGGAGCAGCGTTTTTTTGCAAATAACTTTACAACAAATGAACGTATCTGCACAAATCTTTCATATTTGAGTTGCTGGTATTTTTCTACAAATTTATAAAAAAAAATTGTTGCTCAGGGACATGTAGGAGCCGAGATAATTTTTTAAATTGTTTAATGCGCCAAACGTTTATTTATTAATATTTATGGCCAAAATTGAAACTGGTGGTTAATAAGATCTTGAATTTTGTGAATTCATCAAGTCCTATTGAAAACGGGCCCTTTTTGAGGGGAAAATTTAATTTTTAATAATTAGTGATTTTAGAGCGTCTTCAATTTGTTTGGCTTAAGGGACAGGTGAATTTTTGATCAAACGAGTTTCAAATTGGGGTAGCGGGAATAATTCGTCATATCTCCGTTATTTTCCGGCCAATTTCGACGTTTTGTTTTTTAATTTGGGGAAGCTCACGAAAATAATAACAATGGGCACATTTGCAATATCCAAATAATAAACATATAATTGTTATAAACAATTTTTTTTTTTTTTATTTTTCCTTTTTTGGGCTTATGCAACTTATAGTGTGCTAATGTATTAAATAATTTATAAAGATTATATAATGGTAACAATGTATGCACAAACTATTTCTCCATCAAACAATATACGATGTTACAGCATTGTTACCAATGTTATATAATCTTTATAAATTTATATTTAATACATTAGCACATTATAAGTTGCATAAGCCCAAAAAAGAAAAAAATTAAAAAAAAAATTGTTTATAACAATAATTATATGTTTATTATTTGGATATTGCAAATGTGCCCATTGTTATTATTTTCGTGAGCTACCCCAAATTAAAAAAAAAAACTCGAAATTGGCCGGAAAATAACGGAGATATGACGAATTTTTCTCGCTACCCCAATTTGAAACTCGTTTGATCAAAAATTCACCTGTCCCTTGAGCCAAACAAACTGAAGACGCTCTAAAATCACTAATTATTAAAAATTATATTTTGACCTCAAAAAGGGCCCGTTTTCAATAGGACTTGATGAATACACAAAATTCAAGATCTTATTAACAACCAGTTTCAATTTTGGCCATAAATATTAATAAATAAACGTTTGGCGCATTAAACAATGTAAAAAATTATCTCGGCTCCTACATGTCCCAGAGCAACAATTTTTTTAAATAAATTTGTAGAAAAATACCAGCAACTCAAATATGAAAGATTTGTGCAGATACGTTCATTTGTTGTAAAGTTATTTGCAAAAAAACGCTGCTCCGAAAAGTAGCAATGTTGTTAACGCCATTTTGACGGTCAAAATTATTGAAAATCGATACGCCCATAACAGATTCGTAAAATTGACGTCTTGCCGAAAAAAATGAGTTGTGATTGAATTATTTTTGATAACGTTAATAGGTCAATTTTTTATTAAACATTTGGGACCTTTTTAATAAACAAATAGAGTTTTTCGAAAACTAATAAATATTTTGAAACGAAATTTTTTTTGTAAGTTGAGGGTAATGAGACACATATTCCACCAAAGTTTCAAGTGTCTAGCATTTTTCCTTTCAGAGTAAAAAATGCTTGAAATTTTCGAAAATTTCGATGGTTTTCGGCAATTATTTAAATAAATAATCAATGAAATGAAATCAACCGGGGCTTAAATTAACCGGTTTGGAATTACCTAGTAAACAGAAACATTCAAAAAAATTAATCTACTGCAGTCTTACTGCAATTTTTAAAAAACTCCAAATTTCATGATTTTTTCACATACAAGTGACTTATAAACAATGTTCTGTTTATTTGATTTGGGAGGAATCGCAGAGGTATATTCCTTATAACTAAATACACCTGTTTTTACCTACGGCTATCTGAAACGAATTAGTTACACCGTTTTTTCTATTTCTGCAGGCCTATATGGCTTTCTTTCTATTTTCAAATGATATGCTAATTTTATCTGGAGTCTTCATAATTTTCCTTATTGACTTGTTAGAAAGTTTATTCTTTTGGTACAAATTAAGGTCGTCAGAATTCTCTAGAAATAGGATGGGAGTTGTTATCAGTAGAGTCACTTAAATAATCTGTGGTTATTTTCAATTTTGCGGATATTTGATGGTCATGCATTTGAAGATGTCAGTCTTTTATTTAGCATGCGTTCGACTGCCGGTGGTTCTAGAGATAGCATTTACTTGGCTAAGCTTAAAAGCAGCGTTTACCGTTTCGAATAGTACATGACAAGAACAAATAAATATAGAACTAGCTAGCTGTTTCGAAATGATTTATTACATTTTGTGAATGAATCACATACCACAAAATAACAATTTGTTTCTATGTTTAAAATTGTATAGGACAAGTTGAATTAACACAATTTAAAAATAATAATTAAGTTGTGCATTTTTTTGGTTAAGAGTAGGCGACATCAGTGCATTATTCGGACGTTTGTTTTTGACTATAGCGACGTACGGAGACCCTTATGTAATTTAAAATGATGTATCTTCATGAATATAAATGAATGAAAATATATAAATGTCTGGATTTCCACGTCTAGGACATTGTTAGAATTTTAACGACTTAATATATTTTAAAAAGAAATTGCTTCTTGTGTAGTTAGGAGTCATTATTTTACGGAAATTTCCTTTATAAATATTTTAAATATTCATGCTTGTGAATTGTATAAGAAAGACAAGTTTCTTCATAGTACTGTAATGATATAAGTTTTGCTGTGTTATTTTCTTTTGCATAATGCAGAAATATGTTTTTGTTTACTATAAAATTTTAACAAACTGTTCAGTAATTATTTACACATGAGTTCACATCACGTTTTAATGAGCTTGACAAGGTTTTCAAAACATGGATTTATGATTATGTTTAAGAAACACAAATTAGTTCAGGAATGATGTAATTGTTCTGTTAATCATTATAATCTTAAACTTCTTAACATTGGGGGTGAAAATGAGTGAAAATATCACTTACGCATCAAGCGTACTAAGCGATACACTTTGAAAAAAAAAAAAACGACGGAATTATTTTCGAAAACCATTAAGAAGTCCAGAACTGTTTTGCTTTTACCGAAAAATTAGCTCATAACTCATTTAAAAAAAGGCGCTGCTGGAATTAGCACTGTGAAATTGATTTTTTCGATTTATGCGCCTAATTCACCGGAACTCTTTAGGTTTTTGTTCTAGAACTATGCCTTTACTACCGGAAACTCATGTAAAATTTTGGAAAAAACATTCGGCGTCAACTTCACCCGAAAAGTTGTCGTATACATGTTACTAGTAATTAATTCTCCAAATATTCCTCAATGTTAATTAATATCTTCAGGTTTTTCTCGAAGATAACAATAAAAATAATTAAAATATATTTCATTGATAGCAATACATTTTTATTGTTTGTAGTTTATTTGTGGCGGATAGTTAATATTCATTGAACTTAATTCTGGGAATCACGCCAAATTCTAAAAAATAATGAGAAATAAGAAAATTGCCAAAATAGGTCAAGATAAAAGTATAGTATCAAAGGCAAACCTCAACAGTTTGCCCCAGAAAACCACTGTATATAGTTCTAAATGAATATAAATACAATATTGTTATCTAAAATTCGTATCAGTGGTTTTCTAGTATTTTACACTAGAAAATATAATAACAAAATGTATATTATATAATAGATATATATATTTATATGATATGTAAAAAACAATTTTAAAACAATAACTTATCCTAACAGAACTTTTTGAACCAAAGTCTAGGCCCTTTTCAACTGTGATTACAAAAAATGATTTGTCAAAAAAGATCACTTTGACACTTGACACTAATTAGTAATTAATGCATAGATCACTAGAGAAAGAATTCTAATTTATTTTGATTTTTTTGTCACGTACTTCTTTTTGGAGAATCGGTAGCCAAACTTCGTCTAGTAACACTGAACTAGTAGAGACGCAGTCGGTACTGTTTAGTTGAATACAGGCACTCTCTTTAAGTTTTCGTTTATTACAATGTGTCTCCGTTTGAATTATTTTTGCCTGTGTCCAACTAAATCTGTGGCCATTACTTCAAGCATGTTGTGCCATTGTAGATTTATCAACTTGGTAATTTTTAACGTTATTTTTGCGTTCAGATATTCTAACTTCTAATGGTCTTTTTTTTACGGTTTACCTAAAATACACAAACCCAACATTCCACTGAGACCTATAGTTAGTTAAATTGGTTCACCATGCCAAAATTTAGCAAAATATTTATTAAACATTTTAAATCCTTTATCAGGCAACACTGATTCTTTTGTCAAAAATACATCTCATTTTCTTGAAAAATTGAATGATGCTGTCATTGACTCTCATGATTTATTAGTAAGCTTTGATGTGGTTAGTTTATTTACAAATGTCCCAGTTGATAAAACTTGATCTGTAGTTAGAGAAAGACTGGAAAATGACAGAACACTTAATAATAGATCCAAATTAAGTATCAATACAATTATGGAGTTACTTACACTTTTTATAAAGACTACCTATTTTCAGCTCGGAGATTAATTTTTTCAACAGGATTTTGGAGTGGCAATGGGATCTCCTCTATCTTCCATCATGATCAATATTTTTATGGAATATTTTGAAGATAATTATGTAAAAAATTTTATTAACAAACCAAAAATATGGTGGAGATATGTGGATGATATATTTTCAATATGGCCCCATGGCCAAGAGGAATTAAACGGTTTTCTAAATTTTATCAATAATGAAGAAACAACTATTAAATTCACTTTAGAGATTGAGAATGATAATAAATTGCCCTTTTTAGATGTATTTATTAATAAGTCAGATATTTTGGAAACTAATGTATATAGAAAAAAGACTCATACAAAGAGGTATTTGAATTTTAACTCCAACCGCCACCTAAATGTTAAAAAAAGGTGTAATTAAATGTTTGTATGAAAGAGCTAAAATAATCTCTTCAACAAATGAAATTTTTGATAACGAAAAACTTTTTATAAAAATTGTCTTAAAAGAAAATAATTATCCACAGGATTTTGTTGAAAAATCATTTCTCGAAATTGAGAATAGACAAAATCAGCAACAACAGAGAATTATGAGGGAACAACCGGTAACCACAATGACCATTCCACATATTTTTGGTTTTTCTGATAGACTTAGACGACTTGGTAATAAGTTCAATATAAGAACCACCTTTAAAACTCGCAATACCATCAGATCATTCTTAACAAAGCCCAAACCTTTTAACAGTGTTCAAAAATCTAAAAATTGTATTTATAGCATTCCATGCGAGTGTGAAAAGTTATATATAGGTGAGACGTCTAGACCATTAGAAGTTAGAATATCTGAACACAAAAATAACGTTAAAAATTACCAAGTTGATAAATCTACACTGGCACAACATGCTTGGAGTAATGGCCACATATTTAGTTGGACACAGGCAAAAATAATTCAAACGGAGACACATTGTAATAAACGAAAACTTAAAGAGAGTGCCTGTATTCAACTAAACAGTACCGACTGCGTCCCTACTAGTTCAGTGTTACTAGACGAAGTCTGGCTACCGATTCTCCAAAAAGAAGTACGTGACGGAAATATCAAAATAAATTAGAATTTTTTATCTAGTGATCTATGCATTCATTACTAATCAGTGTCAAGTGTCAAAGTGATCTTTTTTGACAAATAATTTTTTGTAATCACAGTTGAAAAAGCACCTAGACTTTGTTTGGTTCGAAACGTTCTGTTAAGATAAGTTATTGTTTTATAATCGTTTTTTACATATCATATAAATATATATATCTATATATTATATAATATACATTTTGTTATTATATTTTCTAGTGTAAAATACTAGAAAACCACTGATACGAATTTTAGACAACAATATTGTATTTATATTCATTTAGAACTATATACAGTGGTTTTCTGGGGCAAACTGTTGAGATTTGCCTTTGATACTACACTTTTATCTTGACATATTTTGGCAATTTTCTTATTTCTATTTATTTTTTAGAATTTGGCGTGATTCCCAGAATTAAGTTCAATGAATAATACATTTTTAGTTTTCGCTTACTTGGTTGGTATAAAATAAGTTAGCAATATATTTAGTTTTAATTGGAATGTGCAGCAGACTTGTAAATATTTTAGTCTTAAAAGGAAATATTGTAAAATAATGTCTTTCACATTAATAAACATGGAACATAAGGGCCCCTGCAGGTACATTAAAGTCAAGTCGTTAAAATTCTAAGTGGGTTCTAGACAACTAAAATATTTAATTCGATGACATAGGTTCCAAACGCTAACATCTCGTGGGTTAGAGAGGCGGTGGTATTATATTAAAACGACGCCGAGGACGCTGTCGACACTTCGTGATAATAAAACGACGGCTGTGTTACACATCACGAAGGTCGAATTATCTGTCATACGTGTTTGCCTTTGCAGTATGTTGATTTTCGATATTATTTTTATTACTATAGACTCTACCTAACTTAATATTATTTACATTGTCGATAATGGAATGTTTCAAGAATTAATTACCCCAGTTATGTTATTCAATTTACCCCGTAGATAGAAATATACCTTCAGGTATGATTGCCTAATTGAGCAACTGCCCTACCCTATTAAGTAATCTACTCGCGTGATAACTACCTGTCCGGCCGTTACTATGTATGCATAACCCAAGATAACTTTCTTTAACATTTAGCAGAAGGTCCCGGACTAATGGTCTTTCGGACGCTCGCAATGTACCCCAAAACATGTGGTTTCAATTTACTGACCCAAGTAAGGGTTTTTAAAAGAATTACCACATAGGCGCCTAATAAATATTCCTAGTATCTGAAAAGATTTACTTCACATATGTACACCGATATACTGATAGATATCGCAACCTGATATTTGTATATACGTGTACGTCGATATTCAATCGTGTTTTTTTTCTGAATAAACTTTCCTGGGGATTTTCATTTAACAAAAACCTTTTCAAAATTGTTATCGGGATAAATCAATATAGTCGTATATATCTATTATGGCGTCGATCCGTAACATTCCGGAGGACATTGATAGCATGCTTGGAATTCTTCGGAGGATCTCAGCAGGAATATCGCAATAGTAATCTTCGGTGTCTCAAAAAGGAAGTAACAAATGCTCTTACATCCTGAAACACATTCAATTTTGTGATACCCATTTAGTATACAGGGTGTAACGCAACTTTTCTGAAAAATTTTAACCATACAAGCACCTTTATAGAAGTCGATATTGTCTACTTCGGTTTGGAACACGTTTTTTAAATATCCCTACAAATAGAAGTCAAGAGATTTAGATCCATAGGCCTGCAGAAATAGAAAAAACGGTGTAACTAATTCGTTTCAGATAGCCGTAGGTAAAAACAGGTGTATTTGGTTATAAGGAATATTCCTCTGCGATTCCTCCCAAATCAAATAAACAGAACATTGTTTGAACGTCACTTTTATGTGAAAAAATCATGAAATTTGGATTTTTTTAAAAATTACAGTAAGACTGCAGTAGATTAATTTTTTTGAATGTTTCTGTTTACTAGGTAATTCCAAACCGGTTAATTTAAGCCCCGGTTGATTCCATTTCATTGATTATTTATTTAAATAATTGCCGAAAACCATCGAAATTTTCGAAAATTTCAAGCATTTTTTACTCTGAAAGGAAAAATGCTAGACTCTTGAAACTTTGGTGGAATATGTGTCTCATTACCCTAATTTAACTTACGAAAAAAATTTCGTTTCAAAATGTTTATTACTTTTCGAGAAATTCTATTTGTTTATTAAAAACGTCCCAAATGTTTAATGAAAAATTGACCTATTAACGTTATCAAAAATAATTCAACCACAGCTCATTTTTTTCGTCAAGACGTCAATTTTACGAATCTGTTATGGGCGTATCGATTTTTAATAATTTTGACCGTCAAAATGGCGTTAACAACATTGCTACTTTTCGGAGCAGCGTTTTTTGCAAATAACTTTACAACAAATGAACGTATCTGCACAAATCTTTCATATTTGAGTTGCTGGTATTTTTCTACAAATTTATAAAAAAAAATTGTTGCTCTGGGACATGTAGGAGCCGAGATAATTTTTTAAATTATTTAATGCGCCAAACGTTTATTTATTAATATTTATGGCCAAAATTGAAACTGGTTGTTAATAAGATCTTGAATTTTGTGAATTCATCAAGTCCTATTGAAAACGGGCCCTTTTTGAGGTCAAAATATGATTTTTAATAATTAGTGATTTAAAAAAAAAAAAAAAAATTGTTTATAACAATTTTATTATAAGTTTATTATTTGGATATTGCAAATGTGCCCATTGTTATTATTTTCGTGAGCTACCCCAAATTAAAAAAAAAAACGTCGAAATTGGCCGGAAAATAACGGAGATATGACGAATTTTTCTCGCTACCCCAATTTGAAACTCGTTTGATCAAAAATTCACCTGTCCCTTGAGCCAAACAAATTGAAGACGCTCTAAAATCACTAATTATTAAAAATTATATTTTGACCTCAAAAAGGGCCCGTTTTCAATAGGACTTGATGAATTCACAAAATTCAAGATCTTATTAACAACCAGTTTCAATTTTGGCCATAAATATTAATAAATAAACGTTTGGCGCATTAAACAATTTAAAAAATTATCTCGGCTCCTACATGTCCCAGAGCAACAATTTTTTTTATAAATTTGTAGAAAAATACCAGCAACTTAAATATGAAAGATTTGTGCAGATACGTTCATTTGTTGTAAAGTTATTTGCAAAAAACGCTGCTCCGAAAAGTAGCAATGTTGTTAACGCCATTTTGACGGTCAAAATTATTAAAAATCGATACGCCCATAACAGATTCGTAAAATTGACGTCTTGACGAAAAAAATGAGCTGTGGTTGAATTATTTTTGATAACGTTAATAGGTCAATTTTTCATTAAACATTTGGGACGTTTTTAATAAACAATTAGAATTTCTCGAAAAGTAATAAACATTTTGAAACGAAATTTTTTTCGTAAGTTAAGGGTAATGAGACACATATTCCACCAAAGTTTCAAGAGTCTAGCATTTTTCCTTTCAGAGTAAAAAATGCTTGAAATTTTCGAAAATTTCGATGGTTTTCGGCAATTATTTAAATAAATAATCAATGAAATGAAATCAACCGGGGCTTAAATTAGCCGGTTTGGAATTACCTAGTAAACAGAAACATTCAAAAAAATTAATCTACTGCAGTCTTACTACAATTTTAAAAAAACTCCAAATTTCACGATTTTTTCACATAAAAGTGACTTTTAAACAATGTTCTGTTTATTTGATTTGGGAGGAATCGCAGAGGTATATTCCTTATAACTAAATACACCTGTTTTTACCTACGGCTATCTGAAACGAATTAGTTACAGATTCCCGTTCACATCGTCTAATTCTACAGGCCTACCAGGAATCGAGGAGGCCAAGCTATGATATCTACATATTTTAATACTTGGAATACCGAGTGGAATACAAAGCAAAAAGGTGAAATTATTTCTCAACCAATGTAAAAAAAAATTTAATTAAAAAATTCGCGAAACTGTTTTTACTTCAGATTCAGATTTTCACTTTATTTAATAAATAATAATAATAATAATAATAATAATAAATATTTAATAAAGTGACAATTTAACAAATAAAAAAGTTTCGTAAACTTGTTTCTACAATTTTTTTTTTATTAGAAATGGATCAAAAAGTAACCTCATCATCAATCAATTATTTTCAATATATATTAGATAATTCATACTGAGACCTCGGAGAGGATTGATTGACTTTCATATTCAGCATCATATAGCATATATATTTTTGGTCCCCAAAGAATCAAAGTTGGAGAGAGAGAGAGATCAATTCGATATTTGTATAGTTAATTTTAGACGGGTTTGAATTGTGCTTTAGCGTTGATTGAATTATTTTTAATTCAATCAACGATTTTAGTTACAGGTATTTACGGTAAACTGATATGTTCTCTACGGCAGTTAGTTACTACAATGTTTTTAATTGTCAACCATTGCGCCACCTAACCTAAAACATGTCTCGTATATTTCATATTCTTTAGTCCCTTAAATATATTACGTTTTTACCAAGTGCCTTGAATTTTAAATTAAGGATGCATTTTTCGTGTTCTTGACAAATGGTTTGCACTTTACTACCATGTAATGCAGAGCGCAAAGGCGCAGACATTGTTCAGAAAATATCTACTTTCTTGAATATTGTTTAGATATTTCATGTTAAGAAATGTTTTATATTATGTTTTGACAATTTTTTGGACGAGAGTATTAAAGGATCCCTTGCTCTCAAGAAACTACTTCTATTCTTTAATTTAATTTTTATTTCAGTCCGCCAGCTAATATTTAAAAGATTTTAAACGGATCGCACTAATAAGAGCTTATATAAACATTAATAATTAGGAAGATTTACTGGAGGCATATCGTTTTCATTGCATAACGACAGTAATATGACACTTGTTTCAATATCGTAATGACGTTGTTTATAGCACTAGTGCGATATATATTTATCGCACGCGTTTTATAAAAAAAAAATCATGCAAACCACCGGTTGCTAAGGAGACATCAACAAACAGCTATTGTTATTAACTTAGTTATTACAATAACTGTTGACAATAAAAAATAATATTAATTGATTAGTAGTATTTTATGTATAAAAATATTAATAAGTCGAGCGTAGATAAAATCTTGTATATTATACGTGCCATATCTGTATTTTATAGCACTTGCCTGGTTACAAAACTCACCTTCGGTTCGTTTTGTAAATTTCAGAGGCGTGCTATAAGATATGGCACTTATAATATAAATAGATATTATTTTATATTTTTATTTATTTATTTCGGGCATGCCCAATTACAAAGAGAGAAAATATTTAGTTAGTCGGTGACTCACCAACCATGCATATTACCAAATATTTCTTTTTTGTATCCGCTCTCCAAAATGGTAACTTTGGAAACGGTAAAAAATTCATAAATAATTATTTTTGTAACTACATAGTGCAAAAAGTGTATATTTGTTGCATGAGGCATGAAGTTTGCAGTAGAAGCGAAGCGAGAGCTGCAATCATGCTGAGTGCAACAAATACACTTTGTGCAAGTGTTGCACACATTTTTTCTACGATCGAATTAAATATATTTATATATCGGGTGGTCCAAAAAAAACCGGAATTTTCATTTTACCTTATAACTTTTTTATTTTTTCAGCGATTTTCAACTTTTTGGATTCGTTCGACAGCTAAAGCTTTCAGCTAAACGATTCTCTGTCAGAAGCTGATATTATGATCATAAATGTCAAGGCAGACGTATTTAAACTTGAGCAATTTTTAATAACTGCTGGAATTTTATTGAAATGCCGAATTTACAAACGGCTTGTTTCATCATCATGAGTGGTCTTGTGGCAATATTTTGATGGATAGTTATAAAAAATCGGTCAAAGAACTACGGAGCTGTACCAAAAAATGTAGAGGAGTGTTATCAACGTCTCGGCAGCAATGGTAAAAACAGAAATTTTTATTTTCCTTTATAACTTTTTTGATTCCTTACCGATTTTAATTTTTTTTGGATCATTTAAAACCCAAAGCCTTCCACTACAATATTGAATGTCAGAAATTGACATGAATCATAAATACAATATGGCGGAAGTGGTCACATTTACCTAATATTCAAAAGCCGCTGGGATTTTTTTTTAAATGGAAAATTAAATGCCTTTTCTTTTAATCTGGAAGCCTTATCTTCTAAAAACATTTTCACGCATAGATCACGAAAATCGGTTAAGAACTTACAAAGATGTACCTAGTTGATAACGTAATCATGTGCCCCATAAGATCAGTATTAAATTAATTCTTAACAGAGTTACCTATACACTGATCGCCATGGTTACAAAACAAATGAACATTGATACTTAACTGTCACTTCGGCTGTTTTTACAAAGTGTTTTGTGGTACCTAGTTTTGTTAAAATGGTGTTGCCAAATGAAGACAATATTTTCATTAAGAATTTATTGATTCGCGGCTAGACGTTCCAGTTAGTTGAACAATTTGACTCACACTAAAACTGGATTGCGGTGTCCTTACAGGGCTAATTGCGAAATTGGCGACCTGTTCAATGTTCATCTAAATAATATTCAAAAATATTAGAATTAAGGTACTCTATATTTTCTTTACGTTGACACTAATTACATAATGTTACAATAAATACTTAGGTTGTTCTCTTACTGCTCTCGGCCTACCACTTCCTCGACGTCTTTCAATCGTTCCAGTTCCTTGAAACTTTCGTGCAAAGGCGTAAATAGTACTTTTTTTAAAGTTATTGCCTGGAAATTGTTGTATTATTTCAGAAACTTTATAGCCGCGAATCAATAAATTCTTAATGAAAATCTTGTCTTCATTTGACAACACCATTTTAACAAAACTAGGTACCACAAAACACTTTTTAAAAACAGCCGAAGTGACAGTTAAGTATCAAAGTTCATTTGTTTTGTAACTATGACGATCAGTGCATAGGTAACTCTGTTAAGAATTAATTTAATACTGTTGTTATGGGGCACATGATTACGTTATCAACTACATCTTTGTAAGTTCTTAACCGATTTTCGTGATCTATGAGTGAAAATGTTTTTAGAAGATTAAAAGAAAAGCCATTTAATTTTCCATTTAAAAAAATCCCAGCGGCTTTTGAATATTAGGTAAATTTGACAACTTCCGCCATATTGGATTTATGATTCATGTCAATTTCTGACATTCAATATTGTAGTGGAAGGCTTTGGGTTTTAAATGATCCAAAAAAAATTAAAATCGGCAAAGAATCAAAAAAGTTATAAAGGAAAATACAAATTTCTGTTATTACCATTGCTGCCGAGACGTTGATAACACGCCTCTACATTTTTTGGTACAGCTCCTTAGTTCTTTGACTGATTTTTTAAAACTACCCATCAAAATATTGCCACAAGACCACTCATGATGATGAAACAAGCCGTTTGTAAATTCGGCATTTCAACAAAATTCCAGCGGTTATTAAAAATTGTTCAAGTTTAAATACGTCTGCCTTGACATTTATGATCATAATATCAGCTTCTGACAGAGAATCGTTTAGCTGAAAGCTTTAGCTGTCGAACGAATCCAAAAAGTTGAAAATCGCTGAAAAAATAAAAAAGTTATAAGGTAAAATGAAAATTCCGGTTTTTTTTGGACCACCCGATATATAATTTATTGAACAGAATATTACATTAACACAAAATATTTATATGTCAAACGTCAACTAGAGAAATTGTCACTGTCAAACGCCAACTATAAATAACTATAAATAAAGTTTCGTTACCTAGTAACACACTTACTTTTTCTACTACCGATCTTAAAGTACTAAATTTCCGCACGCTTTATAGTGCGTAAAGTAAAATCGTAAAAAATTGCATATTAGAGCACCTATAAGCACCTATTATAGTCATATCTTATTTTAAAAACGTTAAATGTGGTTATTTAATTTTATGTAGTCCATTTATTTAAAATCACGGTGTATTATTATAAAACATACTCGAAAACATATCTAATTCTCAGTATCTTTAACAATAATCTTTGATTCCTGAAGAGGGGTTGGAACCTTTGGTGTAGAACTTACACTTGGAGTAGTTTTCCACACACATCAAAACACTTTTGCACACACTCGACGCGCGTTTCGCCAACCAAGTTGGCATCATCGGGAGATGATTAAAGAGTTTTAATCATCTCCCGATGATGCCAACTTGGTTGGCGAAACGCGCGTCGAGTGTGTGCAAAGGTGTTTTGGTGTGTGTGGAAAACTACTCCAAGTGTAAATAATCTTTGAATTTTGTTATAAGTTTGAAGTTTCATTTATTCTTTCAAAACTGATTAATGTCACTCATTTAAAATTAAGTAGGCCATAGCAATATTGTCATTGTTCAATGTTGACGTTTAAGCAAGTGTGACGTTTTGAAGTTCGTTTCATATTATTATTAGGAAAGTAAGGAAGCCTTTAAATTTGTTATTAAATATGATTTTTATATAACTTTCACCTTTAAATTTTATTTTATTTTAAATTTCTTAGTTTTCGAAGAGATAAGTACAATATGGATGTTGATTTATCAGATTTTGAATGTACTGCTCCGTCAAATATAGCCAATTCAGCACAAAACACCATATTAATGACTACCTTCGGGTTAAGTTTTGCTTAAATTACTATTGTTAGAAACATATATCTCATATATTATATAAAATTAATCACGTAATTTTCGTTACTTACAATAAATTTTGTAAAGTACAGAAGTGTTAATTTTTTCTCATATAACAAGTATGTTAATGTTTAAGCAGAATGCAGCATTAATCAACAACTGCCTTTACGCACTAGTGCAAAAAATGAAATACTTTACGCACTAGTGCGTAAAGCGAGGCGTAAAGTAAATTGTACTTTATACATATAATAATAATAACGTTTATTTGCATACAAGGGAATTACAAGATATTTAAAGGTAGGTAGTGTGCATAATAAACACAATACTCACTATAGTACAGTGTGTACTGTCTGTGAGGACAACAGTAAGTTACAAATTTATTTCTCCTTAAGGTGGATCTTGTTCCTTCTATAACATGAATAAACCCTGCAACATTACGGCATATTTGATGTCCTCTTGGACAATGGCAAGAAAATGGCAGCAGAGAGCTTCTTGCTCAAGAAGCCCAGTCAGTGGCCAGAGGATGCAACCTACAAACTGTTCCAGGAGAAAACTGCACAAATGAAGGTGGTAAATGACTGAGTCGAGAGGGGAGTCGACCTAATCCAGCACTATTATCATCGTTTGCAGAACCTTCTGCGCCTCCATAGAGAGGCGCATCGTAACCCTTCCAAGGGCAACTAATTTCAAAAAATTTCGAGAAATGTTGTTTGTATAAAGTGATTTAATATGAATATAACGTTATTGACCATTTGTGAAGTAATGTAAACAATAAACACGATTTTTCGTATATTTGCTTTTATTTCTCTTCCTTTTCTTTTTTGGGATTTATTACCACAGTCCTTGAGATTCCTATCCAAAAAAATTCGATTTATCTAAAAAATATTCAAATTAACCAGTTTTAAACTGGGAAATAACCTCTACGCCTTTGACGTAATGTCAGAGGATCAGTTAGAGGGTGTTTTTTTGACAACTAATAGGAATTAAATTAATACAAAAATACTGCGCTGACGTTTCGGAAACTATATCCGTTTCCTTTTTCAAAGTTTAGGCTTTAGATTTTTATGTAACGTGTAGAATAACACGGCATAAAATAAAAATTATTTGTATCATTTCCATAGATACCAAAGAAATGTTGAAAAATATACAAAATAATATTAATTTTATTGATTTCTTCTCTCAACATTGGTAACCAAGTTGAACAAAATTCTACCGAACAATTTGATACGCATTTATCTTCATTAAGTAAAATTATTGCAGATTCTTTGATTTTTCTTTTTTTTTTGTTTGCTTCTTTGATCAAAATTTTTGCTCAATCCCATTTTATCCTGTGATCGTTTTCCCAAGCATGTTCACAAATTTTAGATTCTTCAATATCACCTATTCTAATATAACTTTTGTGCTCGCCCAATCGTACATTATGTGGTCTAGATGATTCACCCACATAATGTTTATTACACTCGCACGGGATACTGTATATACAATTTTTTGAATTTTGTTCAGGATTTAATGGTTTCGTTTTTGTCAATATGGATCTTAAAGTATTATTTGTTTGAAAAAATTGTCTTAACGCCAAATTTTTTACCGACACGACGTAATTTCTCAGATAAACCTTTTATATATGGAACTAATGTCGAATAATGATATTCTGGTTTTGGTTGCACCGGATTGTTAACTCTATTTTCAATGTTCATGAAAGTCTTATCAACAAATTCTTTCGGGTATTCATTATTAATTAAAATTTCCCTGACAAATTGCCTTTCATGTTTGAATATTTCATCATTAGAAGAAATTATTTTTGCCCCATCATACAAACATTTTATAACGCCTCTTTTAACGTCCAAAGACTGGTTTGAGTTAAAATTTAAATATCTGTTAGTGTGAGTCTTTTTTCGGTAAACGCTAGTTTGAAAATTATTATTATTGACTTTTTTAATTAAAACATCTAAAAATGGTAATTCATTATTATTTTCTATTTCTAGAGTGAATTTGATAGATGGTTCTTTATTATTAATATTTTCCAAAAAATTGTTTAATAAATCTATTCCATGAGGCCAAATTGCAAAAATATCGTCAACATATCTCCACCAAGTTACCGGTTTATGAATATTATTTTCAACATATCTGTTTTCAAAATCCTCCATAAATATATTACTTAGTATTGGTGACAAAGGGGAACCGATTGCCATCCCGAAGTCTTGTTGATAAAAATCATTTTTTAATTGGAAATAGGTTGTTTTTATTGATACCGTTAACAGTTCCATTATACTATTTACGCTAAGTTTAGTCCTGATTGCCAAATTATTTTCGTTTATTAATTTGTCTCTAATTATTTTCAAAGTTTTGTCCACAGGGACATTTGTAAAAAGGCTAACTACGTCAAAACTAACCATCAGATGTGTATCATGAATATTATTTTCATAAAGTTTTTCTAGAAAATGCTTACTATTTTTTATATATGAATTGGTATTTCCAGAAAGCGGATTAATAATTTTTAGTAAGAATTTTGCCAAGTTATGACACGGAGAATTAATAGAACTAACAATTGGTCTTAAAGGAATGTTTGCCTTAATATTAGGTAAACCATGAAAATGAGGAGGTTTACTATGATGTGGTGTAAGCTTTCTGCGTTCAAAGTCATTAAATTCGCTTTTGTATTTAAAAAGAGTTCTGTAAATTTTGTTTTCAATTGATTTGGTTGGATCTTTATTTAATTTTGAATAAGGGCCCTCAGTTGTGAGAGTTGTAATTTTTGAATCATATGTATCTGTATCTAAAATGACTGTGGCATTACCTTTATCCGCTGGTAAAATTTTAATAATAAAGTCCTGTTTCAAAGAAGAAATTGATTGTTTTTCTTCAGAACTCAAATTATCTTTAATTTTAAATTTTAACTTGATTCTCTAAAATAATTTTTAAACGTATACTGTGTTCATTTCCTGCATCCGCTGGTAAATTTTGAGCAGTTTTCTTTATACTTGCTATTATATAAAATTTTGGGACTGTTTTAGGGTTAATGCAAAATTTAAACCTTTTGATAAAACTAGTTTATCTGAGAATGTCAAAACTCTGTTCGACATATTGATGACAGTTTTGTCAATTAAAGGGTTATTATTTATATTTTGTAATTCTCTTACTTGTTTTTCCCTAATTAAGTTTCTAAATTTATTTAAATGCGTATCTTTTTTTAAATTAAAATATTTGTTATAATTAAACATAACATTATTATATATGTGTTGAAAATCTGGCTCTACTACTTGTTGATATATCTGATTTTCTGTGTATTGTATATCATTATATAGTAAATTTTTTTGACATCTATGGAATTGAATCCTTTCTCTAATCATAGACTTACTTGCGTTATCTAAGATTCTTGATATTTTTTGATTTTGGGATGGCATTTTTAATCTTAAATATTTTTTTGGAATTATACCATTTCCTCTGCATTTACACAAAAATGTTATGCTATTTAAGGTTCTTGCTAATTTCTTATAGCACGTATCTAAAAATCTAAAAAATTTATTGATATAAGGCCCATACCTGTTGCATAAATATTGTTTAAATGATATTTGTGGCATTTCATAAATTATTTCTCTTCCTTTTCTTTTTTGGGATTTATTACCACAGTCTTTGAGATTCCTATCCAAAAAAATTCGATTTGTTGATCTTAACAATTTTATAGTTATCAGAAGGATTTCGGTATGTGAGTAGGTCTAACGCCTACTAATAGTTTATTTTCAAATGTAAAAAAATACAGGGCATTCCATAAAAAAAAAACCTACATTTTTCCACCCTTCGTATACCGTTGAAGGGAGAAAAAAAAGTAATAGCATATATGAAATCGACGAAAAATTCTATGTGTAGGTTTTAAAAATTTGGAATCGTTAATAATTGACCGAAATAAGGGGGGGTATAGTTTTGAAGGAAACGTCCTATGTTTAAATTGAATTATTTACGCCATTTTTATAGCAAATATATGTGTCATATATATTTGTAATCAGAAGGGCGACGCGAATCCAAATATGTAAAAATATATAGTGTTCCATTTAAAAAAATCATACTTTTTTCTGCCCCTCGTATACGGTAGAAGTAAGTAAAAAAGTAGTAGCATATTCAAAATCTACGTAAAATTCTGTGTTAGACTGGTTTTTGAAAAATTAAAATCGGTGGTAATTGACCGAAATAAGGGGGAGTATAGTTTTATAGGAAACGCCCTGTACGTAATGAAGAAAACGTTTCTAAATAAGTATATTAGAAACATTCATTTCTTTTCATTTCCTCACATGTTATTTGCCACTAATATATATCTTTCTTTTATATGCACCAATACGAATGCAATAAAATTGTAGTTTAATTCATGTGGTTCAAACGAGAAGATCAGCAAATTAAACATCCCTCATTTGGTTATCCCAAATGCAAGTAATATGACCAAAATACAAATTTAAAAAAGTATTTTAAGGCATTCCCTAACAAAATACATTAGTTCAACTGGTTTCTAAATCAAACCTTAGTTTGCTGGTCGTTTATTTGACTTGTAGAAACAAATATTCTGTGGCTGAGTTTGATGTAAGTTTTACCCACGGGTACAATGAGGTTACCCTTGTGTACTTTTGCAACTGTCGAAATGCGGTTAATACTAAAGGATTGCAATGGATCTGAACTCTTAGGTGAACTGAACTGGACTTGAAAACTTGTACTTTCGGGAACAATTTACACAGAAGCCGATTGTAGCTTTTCTTATTTGCATATGCATCTTATTTAAACTATGTAACTTATTTAAATAGCGTAGAGGGAGAGTTTTTATCAACATAGCGGAGAAAACTTCTAAGAGAATGAATAATAAGTTCAAGAACATCAATACGTTTTTATGTACTTTTATAAATATTTAGATAATAAAATTCACTAATAAAATTTTGGATATACTCGTCTGGTCACTATAGTTTAGTAAGTTGCACACATCCCTGATTGGTTGAATAGGATCACGCTTTGGGAGCGTACGTGTCTCGTTCCGTTTTTTGTGAATCGACCGAATACCAAAAGCGCATTGCTGTTTTATTATTTATTTCACTTCAACCTTTGGTATTAGCCAGACGGAATTTGTTAGGAGAGATTGGTGCAATATTTGTGTAATTTAGTGAATCCTATCAGAAACATGTAGATGGCCAGACGTGTATGTACAGGGTGTCCCAAATCTAAACGGATATAGTGAAATGGGAGATAGAGCACACTTTGCAGAGTTCAAAACACCCCTACACTTACCCTTAAAAGTGAATGGTTTTCGAGATACGGGGTGTTTTATGGTTCTTGACCAATTATTCATACCACCATATTTTCGGAACAGCCGCACATATTGGGATAAAATTTGGTATAAATCTTATTCTTTTAGACCAATCAAAGTCGTAATTTATTTGAGAACAATTCCAGGACCGGACTTGTTTTTTTTTTTAATGTTGCTTTCGGTGCCTCGAACAACACTTTGTATATAATTTACTGGAAAATATTAGTAAACATTTATAGACGATAGATCAGCGTGTAAAATAATGTCATAATATTTAATGGTACACTTACCGTTATTTTTTAATAAATTTTCGAAATTGGCGATTGACTAAATTTTAAATTCTAAAAAAAATATATTGACAATTTCACTTAAATAACCTACAAAAGACCTTTTCATTTATTTTTCTGTACACGGTCCGTATTTTACGAAAGCGTAGAGGTGCCAACCTAGTTATTTTTTTATAATTCACAACTCTAAGTCGGAATTCACAACTCTAAGTCGGAATTCACAACTAAGTCGGAATTCACAACTCTATCTCGAAATTCACAACTCTAAGTCGGAATTGAATTCCGACTTCGAGTTGTGAATTCTGAGATAGAGTTGTGAATTCCGACTTAGAGTTGTGAATCCGAGATAGAGTCGTGAATTCCGACTTAGAGTTGTGAATTCCGAGAGAGAGTTGTGAATTCCGAGATAGAGTTGTGAATTCCGTCTTAGAGTTGTGAATTCCGACTTAGAGTTGTGAATTCCGAGATAGAGTAGTGAATTCCGACTTAGAGTTGTGAATTCCGAGATAGAGTTGAGAATTCCGACTTGGAGTTGTGAATTCCGACTTGGAGTTGAGAATTCCGACTTCGAGTTGTGAATTATAAAAAAATAACTAGGTTGGCCCCTCAACGCTTTCGTAAATACGAAAGCGTAGAGGGGCCAACCTAGTTATTTTTTTATAATTCACAACTCTAAGTCGGAATTCACAACTCCAAGTCGGAATTCACAACTCCAAGTAGGAATTCACAACTCTAAGACGGAATTCACAACTCTATCTCGGAATTCACAACTCTCTCTCCGACTTCGAGTTGTGAATTCTGAGATAGAGTTGTGAATTCCGACTTATTGTGAATCCGAGATAGAGTCGTGAATTCCGACTTAGAGTTGTGAATTCCGAGATAGAGTTGTGAATTCCGAGTTAGAGTTCCGACTTAAGAGTTGTGAATCCTAGATAGTGTTGTGAATTCCGACTTAGAGTTGTGAATTCCGACTTATAGTTGTGAATTCTGAGATAGAGTTGAGAATTCCGACTTAGAGTTGTGAATTATAAAAAAATAACTAGGTTGGCCCCTCTACGCTTTCGTAATACTGAGGGGTGTAAACACGTAATAATATATCTGAGCAGTGATGAACGTTCAAAGATTAATCGTAAATTAAAAAATAAATAAGAAATTTTATTGCGACATAAAAAGTAGCAAATAATAGTGTTAAAGCAAAAGAAATTTAAATCACAGTATGTGGGTGAATAAACCTGTAATGGCAAATGTGTTTTAAGTTTACCATATGCCATGTAAACGATAAATGTACGGCTATCGCACTGCACAATAAAGAAGTAAATTTATGTAACTTTCATGTGATAGTTAACTATGAAGTGATAAACCGAGCTTTAAGCTTGTTCACCGACCTTTAACTATAATTATTAGACTAGGTTAATCGATTGATTCCAGTTGACGCTGATTAATGTAGCGAAAACAATTTATTGACTCGTGTGCTTGATTTAAGGTTGTTCAGATACGTGGATTTAATAATCGTTAATCCAAACCGACACCGTCGATTTAGAATGCATGAATAATTAAGTGGATGCATACTACGAGTACATAAACTATTGCAATACATATAAAAATAAAAAGTATCAAACGTTGCAATTACTTAATAATAGGTTTAAAAAGAAAATCTTTGAGAGTTTGGTACCACCGGAAATGATACGAGGGTAAAATGTTTATTTTGTTGTTACATACAAGTTATTCATAAAAGAGCATTTTTATGTTTAACCGTAATTACTCAAATATGTCGTAAATTGTATTTAAAAGATACAAAATCGAATTCAACCTCTTACATGATTATGCCTAACATCACGACTTATTTAGCTGAACATTTATCGGTTGACATACTTAATCGTGGACATACAAAATTAGAACCCCGTTTTCTGAAATGGCATACAGGGTGTTCATTAGGAATGTACAATAAATTTAACAGAAGATTATTTGACTGATTTTAAGACAGAAAGTTCATATAAACATGGGTCCGAAAATGCTTCGTTTTCAAGATACAGGGTGTTAAACTTTTTTAAAAAATTTGGTTTTTCGTAAATATCTTAAATATCCGTTACCCAAATTTGTTGTAATTTGGCAATGTTATTTGTAGTGTTAAGGGGCTAATTACGCACTAACTTGATAAAATTTTAAGTCCAGTGGTGTCCCGTGCACCTTAAAACGAAATTTTTGACAAAAAAATGTACGCCACTGACTATTTTGTAATTTTTATATTTTTTTTTGGGTTAAGCAACTGAAAATACAACGTTTATGTCTCTTGCATTTTTTTCGAATCTTGCTTAGTTTTCGAGACAGAAAATTAAATTCAATTAGTTGCATATCCCTGGACCACACAAGAAATATGGGGAAACGTAGGAAATAATCAAGGGTTGCATTGGAAAACGATTGCAGCATTTGGCAAACAATATGACAGCTGTTGTCAATTTATTAAGCTATTAAATTGTAATTTTTGTAAAAAGTATTTTTGGTGAAATTTTTTAAAAAAGTTTAACACCCTGTATCTTGAAAACGAAGCATTTTTGGACCCATGTTTATATGAACTTTCTGTCTTAAAATCACTCAAAAAATCGCCTGTTAAATTTATTGTACATACTTAATGAACACCCTGCATAATGTATAAACTGTTTAGTATGAACTGTATACGTTTTATATACAGGGTGATTCACGAGGAAAGGGACAAAATGTTATGGTAGATAGAGTTCACTTAGGTGAATTATAAATGGCTATTGAAAAAAGCCTCAGCCTTTTTTTTATTGATCTACAGGATGATTTATGAGTTTTACCCTATACTTCTTAAGGTAATATCTTTTAAACTAATCACTAGAATCAGCTCGTATTGTGGGTATATAATATACTATTAATTGTCAATTTACATGCATAATCAAAGACAGAAAATTCCAGGGCCGGCTCAACTCATTTTTATTTTTAGGGCTCCTATGAAAAAATTCACCCTGTGTACGTGATTTTTAAATTCTAATACTGAATTATGAAACTACATACAAAAGTGATCGATAACATGTATTTTGCTGTTTTGCCACACTTTGGGCGAATTTTAAATAAACGATCAATTTTCGCCAAAATCGAAGGTCTGCACAAAATAAATTTATAAAATTACATTTTCCTCTCTTATTCAAACTAAAATATTTGTTATACAAAATTTTGTGATTTCATGCATGATTAATATGAAATAAATAATCAAAAATAAATAATTTCAACATCAGATTAAGTAATTTTTATTTCTGAGGTTTCTGTGAAAAATCAGTCTGTATACATTTTTCTCAAATTCTGATAATAAATTGTAGAACTACATTTAAAAATTAACGAAATTATTTATTTTTTATCATAATACATCAATAAACAGAACATTATAAACAACAAATTCACAGAACATAAAACCTTATAACTTAATTTCAAAATGAAAGCCTTCTGCCTCCCTACATTTTCTTTGTCGTAAAATTAAATTTCCTACGGCTTTCCTAATAACGACAGGATTATTAATGTTCTGTTTATTGATGTACTGTGATAAAAAAAATAAACAATTTCGTTAATTACTTCCTCACTAAAAGCGAGGAAGATAATGTATTCGTGAAAAAAATTTTGAAAATTTTGATTGCATTTCTGGACGATTTTCGACGAATTTTGACGATACACAAAAATTTTCTTTTTTTAAAATAAAGCTTTCAAATTTGGTACACACGTTCTAGAGGTCAAGGAAAAGATTGAGTTCGTCGATGAGCAAAATCGGTCCACTGGAATGGGGTCTACCGGACCCCAACATTTCTATTTCTAACTTTACAAAAAAATTTATTCGTGATGAAAGATTATAAATAGGATCTGATATACAACTCATTATAATATTTTATCCAAATGTTGAAATACACAAAATACGCCAAAAAAACAAAATACGTAAAAAAAACAAAATGGGTCTAAAAACAAAATACGTCGAAAATTACTTTTGTTATAAACTCCACCACACGGTGAGGAAGTCTTGATCCCATAATTGGCAGCGGTTTTTTTTAATGTAGTTCCATAATTTATTATTAGAATTTGAGAAAAATGTATACAGATTGATTTTTTTCACAGAAACCTCAGAAATAAAATTTATTGATTCGATTATTTATTTCATATTAATCAACCATGAAATCATAAAATTTTGTATAACAAATATTTTAGTTTGAATAAGAGAGGAAAATGTAATTTTATAAATTTATTTTGTGCAGACCTTCGATTTTGGCGAAAATTGATCGTTAATTAAAAATTCGCCCAAAGTGTGGCAAAACAACAAAATACATGTTTTCGATCATTTTTGTATGTAGTTTCATAATTCAGTATTAGAATTTAAAAATCACGTACACAGGGTGAATTTTTTCATAGGAGCCCTAAAAATAAAAATTAGTTGAGCCGGCCCTGGAATTTTCTGTATTTGATTATGCATGTAAATTGACAATTAATAGTATATTATATACCCACAATACGAGCTGATTCTAGTGATTAGTTTAAAAGATATTACCTTAAGAAGTATTGGGCAAAACTCATAAATCACCCTGTAGATCAATAAAAAAAAGGCTCAGGCTTTTTTCAATAGTCATTTCTAATTCACCTAAGTGAACTCTATCTACCATAACATTTTGTCCCTTTCCTCGTGAATCACCCTGTATACTGTTTACAAATTAAGAAATAAGCGATCTATACTTACTACAATCAGTTGAGTTGTGTGCATCATTTTGCAGTAGACATACCTGAAAAACAAAATAATTTTAATAACAAAGCGTTTCGGAACTCGAGACTACTTCAAAGCAAGTTGATGAAATTAATTAATTTCATCAACGTTGCTCCTATTAATTAATGGGAGCAACGTCACTTCGCATTGGTGGCCTACAAGTACAAAGTTCAAAAGTGATTCATTATTTTTCGATGTCCTTCTTTAGGACTTAATATGTATACATTTATTTAAAAAATAATTAATTTTTTTAATTAATTTCTACTCCTGCGTTATAAAAACAATGGAAATAAAATAATAATAGAAACGAAAGAAAATGACAGTTTGTCTCCTCTAATTAGGTGTCTGTGTTAATACCTCAACAATAACAAAATCCATATTTTCCAACATTTCCGATGTTATAACCAGATAGTGCAGCCAGTAATGCGTCCTTTTAATTCAAATAGTCAGGTTTACTTTTATAAATGTAAGATTTGAGATACCACAAAAATTATCCAAGGCCTCTTGTGATCTGGCAAGTATTTTCAAGGCTCATTTTCCTTCAATTTATTTATTTAGAAAAAACCACGAGTAGTATTAACGAAAATATTTTAATGCGTTGGTGGTCCATCATGCTGTATGTAATATCAACATCAAATGTAGATTTTTCTAGACTACTATAGATAATTTTGAAGTTTCATGTCGAGTGAATTCGCCAAAAAATAAACAATGGTCTCTTCTCTCATTATTTCTTCGCATAATTTTATAACAGAAACTGTGATAAAAAAAAAATTATATTATTTTGGTAAGTATAATTTGTGATATTTTCATTAATTTTACAGTGGCATCATTCGCAAAAATGTATGTCGTTTTAATTAAAACTTTGACATAGTTCTCTACTTTTGATCAATGTTCCTTGAGAAATAGGCACATGATATGCAAGATATTTTTAATCAAACGATGTAAACCTATTTTTATAGCCAATCATTGTGAGATTTGGATATATTGATTTTTGCATAAAACGCATAAACACATAAAAAAGAGTATTCATTAAACTTAATTCTGGGAATCACGCCAAATTCTAAAAAATAAATAGAAATAAGAAAATTGCCAAAGTATGTATCATCTAAACAACTAACCACAACTGAACAACTTATTTTGTCTAAAGGTCTCAATTTTGCTGTAGCACCAAAACATATTCCCACTCTTGACATTATAACAGCCATAAATGAAACTGCACAAAAATTACCTGAAGGTGCCGCTAAAGAATATAAAATTCGTAGCAAAATTCTTCTTGAAAGACCTTATAAAATAACTGACAATATTACAAAAGAAGAAAGAACATCATTAAAATCACTTAAAAATAATAATGATATTAAGATATTACCTGCCGATAAAGGAAATGCTACAGTTATAATGAACACTAATGATTACAAAAATAAAGTATCATTACTTATAACAGATGGACAATACACAAAATTAAACAAAGATCCCACAAAATCGATTGAAACAAAAATATACAAAACACTTTTTAAATATAAACATGAATTTACAGACATTGAACGCAGATTGCTTACATCACACTATAGTAAACCTCCACATTTTTACGGTTTACCTAAAATACACAAACCCAACATTCCACTGAGACCTATAGTTAGTTCAATTGGTTCACCATGCCAAAATTTAGCAAAATATTTATTAAACATTTTAAATCCTTTATCAGGCAACACTGATTCTTTTGTCAAAAATACATCTCATTTTCTTGAAAAATTGAATGATGTCATTGACTCTCATGATTTATTAGTAAGCTTTGATGTGGTTAGTTTATTTACAAATGTCCCAGTTGATAAAACTTTATCTGTAGTTAGAGAAAGACTGGAAAATGACAGAACACTTAATAATAGATCCAAATTAAGTATCAATACAATTATGGAGTTACTTACACTTTTTATAAAGACTACCTATTTTCAGCTAGGAGATGAATTTTTTCAACGGGATTTTGGAATGGCAATGGGATCTCCTCTATCTCCCATCATGAGCAATATTTTTATGGAATATTTTGAAGATAATTATGTAAAAAATTTTATTAACAAACCAAAAATATGGTGGAGATATGTGGATGATATATTGTCAATATGGTCCCATGGCCAAGAGGAATTAAACGATTTTCTAAATTTTATCAATAATAAAGAAACAACAATTAAATTCACCTTAGAGATTGAGAATGATAATAAGTTGCCTTTTTTAGATGTATTAATTAATAAGACAGATATTTTGGAACCTAATATGTATATAGAAAAAAGACTCATACAAATAGGTATTTGAATTTTAACTCCAACCATCACCTAAATGTTAAAAAAGGTGTAATTAAATGTTTGTATGAAAGAGCTAAAATAATCTCTGCAACAAATGAAATTTTTGATAACGAAAAACTTTTTATAAAAACTGTCTTAAAAGAAAATAATTATCCACAGGATTTTGTTGAGAAATCATTTCTTGAAATTGAGAATAGACAAAATCAGCAACAACAGATAATTTTGAGAACAACCGGTAACCACAATGACCATTCCACATATTTTTGGTTTTTCTGATAGACTTAGACGACTTGGTAATAAGTTCAATATAAGAACCACTTTTAAAACTTGCAATACCATCAGATCATTCTTAACAAAAACCAAACCTTTTAACAGTGTTCAAAAATCCAAAAATTGTATTTATAGCATTCCATGCGAGTGTGGAAAGCTATACATAGGTGAGACGTCTAGACCATTAGAAGTTAGAATATCTGAACACAAAAATAACGTTAAAAATTACCAAGTTGATAAATCTACACTGGCACAACATGCTTGGAGTAATGGCCACAGATTTAGTTGGACACAGGCAAAAATAATTCAAACGGAGACACATTGTAATACACGAAAACTTAAAGAGAGTGCCTGTATTCAACTAAACAGTACCGACTGCGTCTCTACTAGTTCAGTGTTACTAGACGAAGTCTGGCTACCGATTCTCCAAAAAGAAGTACGTGACGGAAATATTAAAATAAATTAGAATTCTTTATTTAGTGATCTATGCATTAATTACTAATCAGTGTCAAGTGTCAAAGTGATCTTTTTCGACAAATCATTTTTTGTAATCACAGTTGAAAAAGGACCTAGACTTTGGTTCGAAACGTTCTGTTAAGATAAGTTATTGTTTTATAATTATCATAATTATTTAAAGCCTGTCTTTTATTTCTAAACTCAACTGAGTTGATTGAATACACCACTCGTCCTGCGAACTCAGTTTCGTTAGAAATAAATCCACAGACTTATCGCGAAAATTCAATCTCTTGTGGTATTACTACTGTTAACACCAGCTGTCTTTCAATTCTAATTTTATTGGTCTATCAGCATGGTGTTTGTAACGACGTAACCATGGATACGGATGGCAAAGCGAGGTTTGACAGTTTGATAAAAATTAATTATAGAAACGGACGTCAAAATGAGTCTTGAATTTATCTTATAAGTCTATATTTTATTTCTAAACTCAACTGAGTTGCTTGACACCACCACTCGTCCTGCGGACTCGTGGTGTTTTCAAGCAACCCAGTTTCGTTAGAAATAAATCGACAGACATATCGCCAAAATTCAATCTCTTGTGGTATTACTACTGACAATACAATTCTGAATTTAAAAAATTGTATTTATTTACCATTTATTACAACACAATTATTGTCACAAGCAATGAAAATAGTTATTTACGTAACAAGTTCCGAAAGTGGTATTTTACTGGCCGAGTAAGTAAATTCCAGGACGAGCCGTATGCGAGGCCTGGAAGCTTGTGAGTCCAGTAAAAGCAATTTATGGGCGTGTTACATACAATATTTTTTCCTTAATCGTCTCATTAATGAAACCAAAAACTGATATACTTTGACTATTTATAAATCTGTATTAATATTAATTATACAATTATTATATAAGTTCTATATCTATAAGGTATATCTAATAATAATTAGACAAATTCTATAAGGAGTACACATATACAGGGTGAATCTTAGAGTGGCGGCCATATTTTTGGGGTTAATAGTACTAGTCGTCATGAACATGAATCCGATTTTTTTTTTGTAGGTTATAAAATGGCCGAGTTATGAATTTTTTTTAAAAATTCGCGATTCAAGTATAATTCCTGTAATTCTGGCGCCGCTGGGCAACCACTTACTGCATTACGTGTGGCCGGTCGACAGTGTTGCCAAGTGTAGATGATATAAAACTAATCAATTACATTTACATTTTCACTCTTCATTAATAATTCAGAGATACCCAATCACGAGAGAGAGATAAGGGTACCTACCTAGTGAAAATGAAAAATTAATTCAATTGGATAAACAGGTTTATTGAAATACGCAGTTTTAACTTCAAATACGGAAAATTGTAATACAAAATAAAATGAAATAGCCGGCTGCATAGTCTGCATAATTATTATGACACAAAATGAAAAAGATTTTAAAAACAGAACAAGTTTATAGGACTTTTATCACCCATCAGCTGTTAGAGTCGCTGAACTCTTTACAAGCTATGACACTGACCTAGTTACAAACAGGTGCATTAACAAAAAATGGCGATAAAAAACGGCATACGGCGAAGCGTGCCTGTTCGTGGTCGACGTTTTTCTATGTTTTAGTTTTAGTATTAGTGAACGGCCAGACAGCAGCTAGTGTGGTTTATTGAGATTATAAAATTAAATACATAGTTTCAGTTCTTAGTGAAATTTAAAGTGGAAGTTTTGTGTTTGTGTTTAGCGATAATAATTGAGTTGCAGCGTGTTTGGAAAATAACGGAGGACAGTTTCAACACCTGCTATGAGAAATGTCGATCCAAGATAAGTAAAGATTTATTGTTATTAGAAAAAATTATTTTCTGTTCATTATTTGTGCTAAAGCCTAATCTTAGAAAAAAGAAACAGACATAGTTTCCGAAACGTCAGCGCAGTGTTTTGTATTATTTTAATTCTCATTAGTTCTCAAAAAACACCCTCTAACTGTTCCCCTGACATCACGTCAAAGGCGTTGAGGTTATTTCCCACTTTAAAACTGGTTAATTCGAATATTTTTTAGATAAATCAACTTTTTTTGATAATATTTTCAAGAAATGTAATAAATTCTAAAAAGGAAACAGAAGAGAAAAAATAAGATTAAAATATTCATGCATGAATGGCATTTCTTATAAATATCCCATTTTTGTCATAGTATATTTCATACATATTTGTATCTCTCTCAAAAGATTTACTGCCGCAGTTTTATTACCGTAAACCCGAATAGATGTAATTCGACGGTATTAGACAGTTGGTGTACAAAGCGAAATTCACTCTGATCGACCGACCGCTGAACAACCACAAAAGAACGTAATTAAATAAAGTTCAAATTACAATTGTATTTCATCAAATATTTACTGCTTGTCAATGGCCGATTGGAAATTCTATATGCAATAAATACACTTTTTATATCGTAACTTATAATTTATTATATTACAACAATAATAAAACAATTTGATAATTTGATAGTTATTCATAACAAAAATATGAAGATATAAATAGCTATTGTAAGTAAAAATTTCCAAACAAATAGGTTACGATTTATAAAAAAGATAAAAGATGGAAACAAAGTGTATATTCATTGAAATTAAATTATACTTTGTAATATACAGGGTGTCCCACTTAAGATGTATCCACTCTCCTAAAATCTTTATTTGTGAACCGATTTTCGAAATCTTTTTTTTGCTGGATAGGACTTGGAAAACTGCATTTAAGCTATACCTTATATTTCTTAAAAAGGTATATCATGACCTCCTGAGACGTATTTTTTTTAGCGAAATTTCGAGAAAAACTATTAGCGATTTTTTTAGACAAAAACTAATACCAGAATTAGATTCAGGACCTTTTAAAACCTAAGTGGTGTGAATTTTGCGACATTAGGATACAGGGTGTTAAAGAAAATGGAGAGGAATTTTTAACAACGGCAAACTTTTTTTTGTAAACAAAATCGGTACTATTTTGAAATTATCAGTAATTTAACATTTTTCACAATTCTCTGGTTTATTTGAAGACGTATTAAGAAAAAATCGACAGTGCGGTAACGACTAAAAATGGTATCTAATTTCTGTTGATACGGTTATTGAAAACAAATCTTTTTTTTTCAATAACTTTTTATTGATTGCTGATTTCGGAAAATTATGTATTTTCTTATTAGTCAATATTTTTAAATGTCAACAGCGTGTAGAAGTTATAAGATATTTTTACAAAAATGCCCGTTAACTTTTTATTGATTGCTGATTTTGGAAAATTATTTATTTCCTTATTAGTTAATATTTTTAATTGTCAACAGAACAGCCACAGCTTAACTTAGTAAGCTGTGGAACAGCTATCCAAAACTTCTCGTTATTCTGTCAGGCTCAGATAATAAAAATCATGTCATACGACAACTTTCTAAATAAAATAAATAAATAATTTCATGCACATAATGCACATGACCGGGTTGATCTGATAATAGGTCCCGAAAGCTAAACAATAATAAATGCAATTTTTCTTTGTAGATTTCGTGAAATGATTCAGCTTACTGAGCCGCTTTACGAAATTTACGAAGTCAAATTCTTTTATTTCAGTTCAATCCTGTTCTGAACCCCTCAACCAACTTGTTGAAAAATAAACCATTTTTTCTACGAGCGTGCGTAAAGTACTAACTTTACGCACTAGTGTTTTCAATGATTTTCTTTGAATTCAACATAATTTATATTTGCATGTTCAGAAGTGGAACATCAATAAATATATTAGATAATTTTGTTATTATGGGGCCAGTATAAAACTTAAATAAGTTTGTATAAGCAATGAGTCTCAAAAAAGAAAATAGAGTAGATTGCAAAGGGACGTGGAACATATAGGAGGCATATCAATTATAGAAATGAAAAAAAAAATTGTTTGTTATGGTTACAAAATATTTTATTAATGTTAATAAATACAATTTTAAGTATGTTTCAAGATATAGGTAGATTCTTTGAATTTAACGTGGTCTAGTCTCACTGATGAGCTGAAATAAAGGCGAAAGAACTTGTACAGGGTGTCCCAAATTGCTTGATTTTGGCTGGTTTTCCTATTTCCAGACCAGGTAGAGAAAAACTGACACTAGAGCTCGATTTTTGTGAAACGCCGATTGGTGAAAACCACATTTCGATATCTCTAACCGTTTCCGAGATATCGGCAAAAATTGACATTTTACAGATTCCGAAAAAATGTTAAAAAATGTCATTTTTAAAGAGAAATGTGTTATATTGGCATCAAGGATGACAGACATATCTTGGCATATATATTTTTGGAAAGCTTATTTTTTTTTCCTATTTTCTAACATCAAAGCCAACTATGGTTTCCATTTGAAATAACAAAGTTAGCTTTGATATCAAACAATCGAAAAGCGATATATTTTTTTGACAAATGCATTTTATTCTACGTCAAAAAGAGCCTATAGAAAGTTATATTTATTTCATAAGACATTTATTGATTGTGGGGATATCCGAATAAGAGGGAAATACTACTGTTGGTTTAAACATCAATTCGTTATATTCGAGTTTAAAAATAGGATATATTTGATGACTCTGTATAAGTTCATCAAATTTTCTAGACTCTATAAAAGCATCAACCAAAGGAGGACTATTTTTTAGTCTCCAGTAACTGTTTGTCAGATTTTCAGTATTAAGGAAATAAATTTTATTCATGTTATTGTTTGTATTAAGTGATTTAATTTTAATTAACATTTTACTAGCTAAAAACTGTCCACGAATAACTAAAGGGGTTCCTGCGCCCTGCGCCTCAACAAGAATTGCATCACATGGTGATGATTTCATCGCACCAATACATATCCGTATGAATTTATACTGGATGCGACCTAGTATTAAAATATTTGTATTAGATGCTGACCCGTATAAGACACTTCCGTAATCGATAACAGATCGTAGATATGACCTATAAAACATTAGTGAAATCATGGCATCAGCGCCCCATTTTTTTTTTTTTTTGACACATATTTTAGCATAGTTATACTTTTTTCGCACTTATCTTTTATGTATTTAATGTGCTTCGTCCATAACAATTTACTATCCAGGATCATACCTAGATATCTATATTGGTTTACAATTGGAATGCAATAGCCACTAAGATTAATATTATCTAATGTCTTAAGTCGATGTCTAGTAAAGAACATTACTGCCGACTTCTCTGAAGACATGCTAAATCCGTGGACTATTAACCAATATTTAACACAGTATACAGGGTGTTTCATTTTTAAATGTCGTCCTTTAAGGAGGTGATAGAGCATCGAAAAATAAGTCGACCTGCCCAAAAAACCTATATCAAAAATGCATAATAACGAAGTTACAGGCCTTCAAAGTTGGAATAAAAAAATCGTTTTTTTGTCATAACTTCTAGACCATACGACCGATTTTAACCAAATTTTGCACAGGCAGTACTGAACTACATACCTATAATCCTATAAGAATAACTCATGTCAAAAATCACCAGTGGCGTAGATACTGGGGTGACGCCCTCTATTTCTCACCCTATTTCCCACGCCACTGGATATTTTTTTTTTTGGGCAGGTCGACTTATTTTTCGATGCTCTATCACCTCCTTAAAGGACGACATTTAAAAATGAAACACCCTGTACTATATGTCTCAAGCCACTTACGCATTATAGGACGAGATTTGGGTCTCCCTGAAGAGCCAGATAATGGCGAAAAAACATGTACATCTTCTTGGGGACATCGTGTTTTGGTTGGTGACCATAATTAATGAATTTTGTGGTGAGTTAAAAAAACATTTTTTCAATAATTTATTTTTAGACGTTTTGAATTTTGTAATTTTTAATCCAATTTTTATCATGCATTAAAGAAGATCCAATTAACTTAATAATTGTATGTTTAGAGATGAAACATCAATGTGAGTATATCAAATTGGATAGGTTTTTATTATTATGCTTGTATAAAGCCTAAATAAAGTCATTTATAACTTTAACTATTTGTTAATTAAAATTCAGATTATTTTTAAGTTTACGACCACTGGCCGAGAACAAACGATAGATTTCGAATCTCATCGTGACGTCAATAACTCGTTTTTTTGACAGTACTTTAGAGAATCTTTTATGTTCGCCGTTGTGCAATATGTCATACTGTTTACGTGTAGATTCAATGTGCGTATTCGGTGTTAAATAATAACATTTTTCACGGAAAAGTAAGCGGAACAGATTTTGTAAAAGCCCAGAGAGATAAATTGGCCAATGTTGCTATCTTTGTTGCTGTACTACTTTTAAGTGGAAGGCGCCTTTTTCCAGTTTGACAATCAAAATACGTGATCTTTTAAGTGTATGTAACTACCCATTAATTTAAACATCATATAGTTTTCTAAATCTTCCTCTAATTGAAAAAAAAGTAAAATACATAACCTAAAATTGTATGATTTTAAAAAGGTACAAAATCGCACTTACGTTGAAATGATCCTCACATACAACCCCTTTAGTGTTTTCTGATATATCAGATTCACTCCGTCTCATGGTACGTAACCATAATTTTCGTTTTTTCATTAATTTAGCGCTTGATCGTATATTGGTAATGAGACAAATCTTTTTTCTGGTGTTTTTTTTATTTACGACTATTATTTAACAGTACCTTGGATGCTTAATATCAATAATATCCTCGTTTTCCATTGTAAAATGCTGCATTAAACGCTATTTTAACAAACATTAAATGGAAATGCGAGTGTCTGACGTCACAACACCATAGCAGCCATTTGCATATGACGTCACAGTCATTTTTGGAATAACCAATTTTTGATAATTTTTTTTGGATAATGGGTTACATTTTAGCCATTTTTTATTATTGCGATAGCTATTTAGTAAGTTAATTAACAAAATTACATTTAATTCAAAAATCATGCGCATACCTTATTGGCAGGTGTATTGATAAATGTCTGCGGCCAGCCACAGGTCACAATCAGGCATGTCATCTCCCAACTTAATTATAGGGGCGCATTTTAGAATACTGTGCACTGTTTTCGGTTTACAGAAATTTACTGTAATGTTAGTATCTCTTCGAAGATTGCTATGCTCTCCAAATAGTGAGTGCTTACAAGAGACATGACGAGTGATCGGACGGACATTTTGAAATTTATTTGTATTCGACGACTAACCTAATGTAAAAATGTTTTCTCTGCGACCGATATTAATGGTTTTAGAAATCCACTCTTGCGAAGAGCATAATACAGTTTTATTATCACTGTCCATCCCACAATTGAACTAGTTAAAACTGCGCATACTTACTTGATTGTCACTTCACTATGATATTCATTTTAAGAATAGAATACAAGTTTGTGCTACCCTAGGCGACACCATATTTTTGTGTGCTTTAGAAAACTTCTTAGTACCTAACATTTTCCTCTAAAGATGTTATAACACACAATTTGCATATATAAAAGTTTATCTAACTAACTTGCTCGTTAATACTGTAATACTGTAGACTTACACTTCCGATTTACACAATCACTTAAGATGGATTTAATTCAGTAGACTTAGTAAACACCACAAGAGATGATACGACCCCATTTATTTCTATAGAGACCTTCTGCGAGAGGAGGTTACATAATCAGAGACAACAATTAATATTCGAGTACAATAAGAATGTGTTCCTTTTTCCTGACAAATGTGTCCAGTTACATGGACCTGGGACTCCAGGGAGAAATAAATGCCCATATACGAGCAAAGTTAGACAGAAATTAAAGTCATCTAAATGCCAGTCTTTATTTATTATTTATTTATTATTGTTAAAGTGGAAAGGATTTAAATTTTTAAAGTCAATAAAACTAATGATTTCATTTGTTTTTACAACAATTCATAAATTAACTTAATCTCTTTTGCTGACCATACAACTGAGTACCTACTATTTCATACAGATTCAAAATCTGTATTAATTAAAGGGACTTCTGCGATAAGAAAAATGGGCATTGATAAAGGAAAAACATTTCCATTACAGGACTTTTATTGACAGATGTATCAAATTACTTTCAATAATAATAATAATGAAACTGATGTTTGCCCATGCACGTGAGTAATTATCTTAAATTTATTTAGTTAAACCTAAATTATAAGTTAGTCCTATAATCAATAGATGTTGCATGGGTGTGTGAAAATAAATAAAGAAATTTTTTGTCATGTTGAAAATAATTTAAAAAATCTGCCGAAGCATTGAGTAAATAAATAATATAAAGAGGCGCAACAGTCAAGGGGCCGAGATTTTAGTATTGTATTTTTTTGCCAAGAACTTTCCAAATTGTTAACCAAACTACCTCTTCCTGCTAAGTGTAAAATTTTTATATCGTTATTATAATTATGATTATTGTCTTTAAGGTGTTTAGCAAAATGGGAAAAACCAGAGGATGAATGTGTACAACGTAAGTGCTCTTTAAGTCTCGTCTTAAAACACCTAAACGTACAGCCTACGTACGTAGCGTTGCAAGAATCACAAGACAACTTGTATACTCCACATCTATCCAATGGATCTACTTTGTCTTTGTTATTTGAAAGAAGTCTTTCTGTAGAATTTGTTGATTTGAACGAAATATGAAATTTATCTTTGAAGCAATTAGAAATTTTATATGAAACCGGACCAATGAAAGACAATGAACGATAAGGAAGACTGTCATTTACAACAATTGAAGGGTTATGTATATAAACTGTATTTTGACTAATTCTATTCTGTTTATTATTCAGTAATTTATCTATTAATGCAATATCATAATTATTAGTAGAGGCAATCTGCTTAATAATGGAAAGTTCTTTAGAAAAAGATTCAGAAGATAAAGGTATTGTCAATAATCTATGTATGTAACTATTGAAAGCAGCAACTTTATGTGTAAAAGGGTGTAACGAGTAATTATCGATTACTACACCTGTATGTGTAGGTTAGCAAATAAGCCGAAAGGCCAAATTTGTAAATAAAATAAAACGAACAATTGGCTTCAGAACACTCCGTATATTGAATAAAATACAACTATTCGTTACCAATGTTAGATTAAGAATGTCGAGTCGCCCCTAGCTTAGCTGACTCTCAAGTGTCTTAAGAATACATCCCTTCTCAGTATAACACTTAACTATAATTTATGTTCTATAAAATAAACTAAAACCATGTCATCGTTCATGAAATATAAGCAAACGCTCACATGTAGGTTTTCTATAAATGTCAAATAAATGTTTATTTTCTGATAGAGTAATTGTTAAATCTAAGAAATTTATTGAACGGTTATCATTTTGAATTTCTAACGTGAACTTAATGGAATCATGTATAGAGTTGACATACAACAAGAAGTCTTTCAATTGTTCTATTGTACCTGACCATAAGATTAAAATATCATCCACATACCGATGATAATATTGTATATATGTAACAAATTGGTTATTATGTAAAATACAGGGTGTTTCATGAGGAACTGTACATAGTCCAATGGTAGATAGGGCCCATCAAGGTTAGTAACAAACCAATATTTAAAATCATTTTAGCCAAGTATTTAGGGTTGTACAGGGTGATTTATGATAATTGAATTTTTACCAAAATTTGCTTTCGTTGCCTTTTAGAAACTAATTGTCCGATTCAATTTATTTTCGGTACACATTAAGTACGATCAAATACCAACAGTTCGCCATAATTACAAAACCAAAATTCCAGGTCCGTATTAGGAAAAATTTCATTTTATCTGTGCCCCCTAAAAAGTTCACCCTGTATATGTTTTTTTTAAATCTTATTACTGAAGTTTGAAAGTACATGAACTACCAACAAAAGTGGAATACTTCGTTTTCTTGTCACACTTACAACAGATACAAAATAAACACATTAAATTTAAACATTATCTTGTTAAAATTCAAACTTTCAGTAATTCAATGCTATTTGTCAAAGTTCTTATCAGTTTAAGTTTCTAAGTAATTATAACTATTATTAGTTAAAAATAGTATGAAATACCAACAGTTAGTCGCAATCAGACAAGACTCCAGGACCGTATTAGGAAAAATCATCACCTGGTCGATTCCTCCTAAAATTTTCACCCTGTATATCTTATTCTTAACTTTACTTGCTATAATTTAAAAGTACATAATGTATCAACAAGTATTGTAGTGTGATCCACACTTTTCAATAATAATTATGAACGTCCAACTACCGACACATAAGTTGTGTAGTAATTAAAGGGTAATCTAGTACATTCTGTTCTAATTTGTAATGTAGAATATTTTCATGTTCAGTTCTAGTTTTAAGAAATGAACTTATTTTATTTAGTGTGCAGCTAAAGACATTTGTGCAGGATTTCTGCGAAAATTTGTCAATTCTTTCTACAGTAGGAATATAATGGACTTTTTATCTACTGACACTGTTAACAAAAGGAGTAGTCGGCTTTGGCAATAGTTTGACAGGTATAATTGTTGATGAGGTATAACATTTGTTTCTACGTTACTAATGTCATTAGTCCAACTTGAGAGCAGCAATTAATAGACCGAATTGAACAGTATTGTAACGTAATAAGAAACTACCCGGACGTTATACGAAAATCTGTGGGACATTAATCTGTGGGACATTTAGTAGTTAGACAAATAAAATGCCGTGAAGAGGGGGGTTTACATTTGAAAATAAGTTATAGATTTTTACTTTTTATTATGTTAATATGTATTATTTTGTTTTGTTATGTTGTTTTGTATTCATGTTGCGTTTTTTATTTTGCTTGTTCTGTTCTGTTACTATTAAATTGTTTTAAAATTCAATGAGTATTATTTACAGACAGAATAGCTGCTCTAACTGAAACCAATTTATTGTAAATGTCAATTTTATCGAGATAAATTTTGTTGGTTGGTTTAAAACCTGTTGAAAGTGTAATAAGAAAACGGATCACACTACACTACTTGTTGATACTTTATGTACTTTTAAATTATAGCAAGTAAAGTTAAGAATAAGATATACAGGGTGAAAATTTTAGGAGGAATCGACAATGATGATTTTTCTTAATACGGTCCTGGAGTCTTGTCCGATTGCGACTAACTGTTGGTATTTCATACTATTTTTAACTAATAATAGTTATAATTACTTAGAAACTTAAACTGATAGGAACTTTGACAAATAGCATTGAATTACTGAAAGTTTGAATTTTAACAAGATAATGTTTAAATTTAATGTGTTTATTTTGTATCTGTTGTAAGTGTGACAAGAAAACGAAGTATTCCACTTTTGTTGGTACTTTATGTACTTTCAAACTACAGTAATAAGATTTAAAAAAAATATATACAGGGTGAACTTTTTAGGGGGCACAGATAAAATGAAATTTTTCCTAATACGGACCTGGAATTTTGGTTTTGTGATTATGGCGAACTGTTGGTATTTGATAGTACTTAATGTGTACCGAAAATAAATTGAATCGGACAATTAGTTTCTAAAAGGCAACGAAAGCAAATTTTGGTAAAAATTCATAAATCACCCTGTACAACCCTAAATACTTGGCTAAAATGATTTTAAATAGTGGTTTGTTACTAACCTTGATGGACCCTATCTACCATTGGACTATGTACAGTTCCTCATGAAACACCCTGTATATCTAGATTCTAATGAATGCATAAAAATATCAGCTAATATAGGAGATAAAGGGCTACCCATAGCTAATCCTGTTTTTTTGCTACCTTTCGTTTGTTTAATTTAGTTCCTTTTTGTACGGTGTTAAGGACATTATTTTATTTTAAATTTTAATCTGTTTGTCCTCGTACATTGTCTTTTGTGTTTTTAATTTTGATTAATTTAAAATTAATTAATGACATTAAATAAATTCAAGTACATGTATTTTTTACGCACTAGTGCGTAAAGTGTTTTTACCTTACGCACAAGTGCGTAAAAAGTAACATACTAAACACTTGCATAACTAATCATATGTTATTTTAAAAACGTTAAATGTGGTTATTTAATTTTATGTAGTCCATTTATTTAATATCACGGTATTATTATAAAACATATCACCTAATTTTCAGTATTCTTTAAAAATACTGATTGAATTTTGTTTCATATATATTCTTGTCATTGACAAAGAAATAATAGACAACTGATTAATTTCACTCATTTAAAATTAAGTGGGCTATAACAGTATTGTGATTTTTAAATGACATATGAAATTTTGATGTAATAGGTAAGTTTTGACGTTTCACATTATTATTAAAGAATTTAGATGCATTTCGGTAGTAGAAAAAATATTGTATGCAATTCGTGCAAAAAGTGAGCTATTTTCACTCATGGGATTGTCAAAATTCCCATTCGTGAAGAATCTCACCTTACGCACTTGTTGCATAAATAACTATTGTGGGAACAAGACCTTTGTTGTTTTTCTTCTTCAAAACATATAAGTTGCACAAACGTTATTCATAGTTATAAAAACTTCCTTATGACTCGTGCTACTTGGGTACGCCATGTTTTACGCAAGTGATTTTTGAAATTTGCGTTTAAAAAGTAAAAAGGGGGTGGGTTGTGTATCGAGGGTGAAAATCCCAGTTCGAACGACCCGCCACACTCGACTAAAATAAAAAAGGGTGGTTCTAACCTCTTTAAAGGTGAATATGTGATCCGTGAATGTGAATTCCTCACCCTCGAAAATAGAGGGGGGGGGGATGTGTGTGTGTGTGATCTTACGCGTTATGTACTGAAACTGAAAATAATCTATATTCCGCTACAACTTGACTATTATACTCTTCACTGGCAGAAAAAAACAATTTTTCATATTGCGACGAAGTAACATATTTTAGTTTCCACGGTTCACGGTTCACGTTTCCATAATTCCATTTAGCCCACGCTGTGAAATAAACCTTCAATCAATCATAAAATTGTATTACCTGTTCTGTTTTTACTCTAAATATGAAAACAATAAATGCGAGAAACAAAGATAAAATGTTATTATGTGAATTCTTCGGATGTTAACGCAAAATAGCACTAAAGTTTATTTATATTTTACTGATAATAAATTAAGTAATAGGTATCGGCAATAAATATAACATTTATTCTAAATATATTTTATGCTTTTTTTAACTATATTGACAACAGAATAATAAAATATTACATAAATATAAATAAATTAACATAAATAAATTATATACAGGGTGTTATTAGTTTGGGAAAGCTCGATTGCACCTACGCCGTTAACGATTTCGAAACGAAACAAATGTCACTACAAACGGGAGGCCAAAGGGCAGTTTGTAAAATTATTTTGCCCTATACAGGGTGCACTATTCTTGCAGAGTCCCCTTTAACTTAATTTTTTTTAATGGCGTTCCCTTAATATCTACATATTTGGTGGAATGTGTCTCATTACCCTCAACTTACAAAAAAAATTTCGTTTCAAAATGTTTATTAGTTTTCGAGAAATTCTATTTGTTTATTAAAAACGTCCCGAATGTTTAATGAAAAATTGACCTATTAACGTTATCAAAAATAATTCAACCACAGCTCATTTTTTTCGTCAAGACGTCAATTTTACGAATCTGTTATGGGCGTATCGATTTTCAATAATTTTGACCGTCAAAATGGCGTTAACAACATTGCTACTTTTCGGAGCAGCGTTTTTTGCAAATAACTTTACAACAAATGAACGTATCTGCACAAATCTTTCATATTTGAGTTGCTGGTACATATTTTTCTACACATTTATAAAAAAAAATTGTTGCTCTGGGACATGTAGGAGCCGAGATAATTTTTTAAATTGTTTAATGCGCCAAACGTTTATTTATTAATATTTATGGCCAAAATTGAAACTGGTTGTTAATAAGATCTTGAATTTTGTGAATTCATCAAGTCCTATTGAAAACGGGCCCTTTTTGAGGTCAAAATATAATTTTTAATAATTAGTGATTTTAGAGCGTCTTCAATTTGTTTGGCTCAAGGGACAGGTGAATTTTTTATCAAACGAGTTTCAAATTGGGGTAGCGAGAAAAATTCGTCATATCTCCGTTATTTTCCGGCCAATTTCGACGTATTTTTTTTTTTTTAATTTGGGGTAGCTCACGAAAATAATAACAATGGGCACATTTGCAATATCCAAATAATAAACAAATAATTGTTATAAACAATTTTTTTTATTTTTTTTTAAATTTTTTAATTTTTGGGCTTATGCAACTTATAATGTGCTAATGTATTAAATATAAATTTATAAAGATTATATAATGGCAACAATGTATGCACAAACTATTTCTCCATCAAACAATATACGATGTTACAACATTGTTACCATTATATAATCTTTATAAATTTATATTGAATACATTAGCACATTATAAGTTGCATAAGCCCAAAAAAAAAAAAATAAAAAAAAAATTGTTTATAACAATTATTTGTTTATTATTTGGATATTGCAAATGTGCCCATTGTTATTATTTTCGTGAGCTACCCCAAATTAAAAAAAAAAAAAAAACGTCGAAATTGGCCGGAAAATAACGGAGATATGACGAATTTTTCTCGCTACCCCAATTTGAAAATCGTTTGATCAAAAATTCACCTGTCCCTTGAGCCAAACAAATTGAAGACGCTCTAAAATCACTAATTATTAAAAATTATATTTTGACCTCAAAAAGGGCCCGTTTTCAATAGGACTTGATGAATTCACAAAATTCAAGATCTTATTAACAACCAGTTTCAATTTTGGCTATAAATATTAATAAATAAACGTTTGGCGCATTAAACAATTTCAAAATTATCTCGGCCCCTACATGTCCCAGAGAAACAATTTTTTTTTATAAATTTGTATAAAAATACCAGCAACTCAAATATGAAAGATTTGTGCAGATACGTTCATTTGTTGTAAAGTTATTTGCAAAAAACGCTGCTCCGAAAAGTAGCAATGTTGTTAACGCCATTTTGACGGTCAAAATTATTGAAAATCGATACGCCCATAACAGATTCGTAAAATTGACGTCTTGACGAAAAAAATGAGCTGTGGTTGAATTATTTTTGATAGCGTTAATAGGTCAATTTTTCATTAAACATTTGGGACGTTTTTAATAAACAAATAGAATTTCTCGAAAAGTAATAAACATTTTGAGACGAAATTTTTTTTGTAAGTTGAGGGTAATGAGACACATATTCCACCAAAGTTTCAAGAGTCTAGCATTTTTCCTTTCAGAGTAAAAAATGCTTGAAATTTTCGAAAATGTCGATGGTTTTCGGCAATTATTTAAATAAATAATCAATGAAATGAAATCAACCGGGGCTTAAATTAACCGGTTTGGAATTACCTAGTAAACAGAAACATTCAAAAAAATTAATCTACTGCAGTCTTACTGCAATTTTTAAAAAACTCCAAATTTCATGATTTTTTCACATAAAAGTGACTTATAAACAATGTTCTGTTTATTTGATTTGGGAGGAATCGCAGAGGTATATTCCTTATAACTAAATACACCTGTTTTTACCTACGGCTATCTGAAACGAATTAGTTACAGATTCCCGTTCACATCGTCTAATTCTACCTACCAGTGTATAAACCATATTCACCATTTCATTCTGCCAAAAACTTCATTTCCACGAGAAAATTAAAATGTGACGTACAATAAATGCAACTTTGATGCTGGCAAGTCAGAATTCATCAGACGCTTATGGGAATGTACTTGTATTTAATATTAAATTAAATAAAATCATTAGTGGAAAAGCAAGAACAGAGGCGAAGTCCCTCAACAAAGCTGGGATATTGTCAGGACGCATAGTCATCTTTGGCTTTAATTTCCGAATACCTGCTAATACTTCCTGCTCAGATATATTTTTCATAATAAAAGTATTATTAGTCTTGGAAGTTTATCTTAAACACTACCGAGAAAATAGAGCGTAACGCGTTAACCGGTACATCCTGTACCTTAGAATTCTCCAAGTCGAGTGTTATGTGCTATTTTTGTTCCAAATGAAACATAATAGCCATAATACTATATGTGCCCTGATAAAAGCAAAACACCAATAATATCGAACATAAAATGAAAACATTGGCAGGTATTAGCTAGCCAGCCAGCCACGTAGCCATTTTACTGAGAGTTTTAACTTTTATGGCTTTCATATTACCCTTACTGCGGGAAAACTCAGATCTCAGGAATATCAACTTAGATTAGAAAATTATATAGATGCTTTGCATTTTATACCCATTGAATAATACTTAAATTAACCCACAAACATATACGTTCTCATGAAAAGCAAAACAAAAGATATCTGTCTAAATCAAAGCTCTAGTGATATTAATGTATTCAAAAAACTAAGGCGCTACTTAAGGTAAACTACAAGAAGCTAACTTAAATTTTTTTTTATTTCATTCAATTGTTTGAAAAATTACTTCACATGAAAATATTATGTATAATATGTTTTGTTATTTTATATATTGGAATTTACTTTTATTTTTAGTTTCTATGTACATAACAAATATTATATAATATTTCACTTACTTTCCTCTTTTCTCAGGCTCATCTGGGTTCCTTGAAGATATTGAAATTGGGTTTATTTATTTGATATTAAATGAATTTTATTTCACTTGTATTTTGTGCTGCCTAACTTACGGCATAAATTTGGTTAACTGTTTAATGTATACTATGTTGCATATACCTCAGTATGGACAAATAAATAAAAGATCCCTGCCTTATCTTTACAAATATGCATTTAATTTATCCTTGAAATAAATTGCAGTTATAAACATTCATAAAGCGAAAACGTTAGTGATCGTTGAGTTTTGTGTACAACTAATATCCCTGCTAACTTAAAATGAAGAATACGAGTGGCTATTTAAGAATTCTAGCATAATAATTGATTAATTGCTCATAAACAGTTCAAGTATGGCTTTGAATTTTTAAATTTCCTGCTGTTTAATATTTAAGGTTATGTCTATACTTATTAACTACAATACCACACAATTAATAGTGCTTCCTTGCAATGAAAGTTCTTTTTGAATATTTTACGATTAATTAGGAATGTTTATGGTTTTCAATTAGCAATTGAACTGTTTCCTTTTTTAACAGAAACTTCTTATATGTCTCGGTAAGTAAATGACTTTGATTATTGATAAAATGACTCTTATTATGTTCAATTTATATGAAACATTAATTTCTTACTTTTCCTGTGTTTTCTTTCTGTTTTTCAAACTGGTTATGTTAATTTTCTTGTCTGTTTCAGGTACACCCGGCTGCATATACCTTTCTTTTGACTTTTCATATCTTAACATTCAAGCTTTTGAACTGGATCGGGATGAATTTTCAATAAACACTGGTTTTTAACATAATTACTTCAATTTTTGGTTTTTCTCTATTTTTCTTCTCCAAGCACCGTGCTTTTTCTCCAAAGATGGTTTCGACAACCTTCTTTTCTTTTCCTTGGATACCAAGTTTTTTTTTTAATCCCATGGTTAGCTTCCCAATTACTGTTAACTTTCTATGACTGGTAAGTAAATGTTATCTTATTTTTTATTACTTTATTTACTATTAATTTTTAATAATTGTCATTATTTTGTTGCTTTGAATTCTTTTTTTAATGTTTCATGTACAATCTGTCATTATTTTTATTTTTCTGTCATTATCGTTGACCTATGTATTTAATTATGGACTTGTGTCCCTTTTGCTTCACTTCTTCGCATTTTTGTTGCTCTACACTTATTTTAATTCATTTTTAGAACCTTAAGTTCTATTCTTTTCACTTAACATCTTTACTTAAATTTATTTCCTACATATTTCATAATTTCTAACAATTTCTTTTCTGATTTAGGTTTTACCCTGAACGTTTCATTTTGGATTTTGGTTTTTAATATTCTACATATGAATTTGATTTGCTATACTGCCCATCTATGCAACATTGATTACTACAGTGAACAATAAGAAAAATTCAACTTCGAAATGAGTTTATTTTTGTATATTACGTTAGTGAAACATTATAAAGGGTGTCCCGACAAACTTTGGGTACAGGAAGTTCACATGAAATTATGACATACCCCTTCTAACATTTCTTCTCTATCGAGCCTCCTAACGGAGATACAGAGGTGTTGAAAATTCAATTTATTTTTTGTTTTTCTTTAATAACTTCCCCAATATTCTATAATATTGTGGAAGTTATTAAAGAAAAACAAAAAATAATCCCTATCTTTATAGGGAAACCAAACTTGGCACACATAGTTAGGTTGTGAAGGTCCATCTTTGCTATGGTTCAGAGTTGATCTGAGGCGCGCCAGTGGCGTGCGGTGTGGTCACATCGACATAATTTTAAGGAAAAAAGTATGTGCACTAATTTTTTTCGCAATTCTGATCAGATTTTCATAATTTACGGTTGATTTTCTAAAAAAACTTGCTCATGTAGAATTTTGACTGAGGCATTAGTTTTCGAGATATTTGCGTCTGAACAAAACGATGCACCAAAAACACAATTAATTAATTAAGATAGCCCTTTCAAAATTATTTTCAATCTGATTTTCGAAGGGATATACTGAACTGAACTGTCAATTTAATGTTTTTAATGTTTTTCTTCTTTTGCAATGAGGCGTTTTTAAGGCCTTTTGCAAGTCAATATTATTTCTGTCAAAAGAAAAATTTGTTTGTTACGAAATTGCATAAACAAATTATCAACATTCAAATGTCAAAAAAATCAACACCCCGTATTTCCGTTAGGAATGGCAATAGAGAAATTTTAGAAGGGATATGTCGTGATTTCATCAGAACTATTCCCGACATGATAATTGTGTTTTTGGTGCATCGTTTTGTTCAGACGCAAATATCTCGAAAACTAAGGCTTCAGTCAAAATTTCACATGAGCAAGTTTTTTTAGAAAATGAACCGTAAATTATGAAAATCTGATCAGAAAAGCGAAAAAAATTAGTGCACATACTTTTTTCCCTAAAATTATGTCGACGTGACCACACCGCACGCCACTGGCGCGCCTCAGTTTAACTCCGAACCATAGCAATGATGAACCCTACAACTATATGATGTACCTACCAAGTTATGTTTCCCTAAGTTGTTCCCTATCTTAATATTGTGGAAGTTCATTAATGTAAGTGTATTGTAATTGAATTTTCAACACCCTGTATCTCCGTTAGGAGGCTCGATAGAGAAGAAATGTTAGAAGGGGAATGTGATAATTTCATGTGAACTTTCTGTACCCGAAGTTTGTCGGTTTAAAATCGGGACACCCTGTATAAACCCCGCAATGGCATTTAAATTAGGTAAACTTTTATATTTTATTCTTTTACTTGATTAAAATTCATTCTTTTTTATTTTGTATGATTTTATATCACTACAATACATACATTTTCATCATCCTGAAGTTTAAATAATTTATTTTTTAAACACTTCGCTACTGCGCTACTGGTAAAGAAATACTTAACATCAGTTAAAAAAAAAAAAAATAAATTGTACATTTAGTTACCTGATTATAAACACCTATGACAATGCTCGGAGTCATGTATAATATAATAGTGCATTTTCTGTCGATATCATTTAATTTATCTGAACTTGTTTGTTTTTTTTTTCGATATTTTTAGTTATTACAAAATTCAAATCTCATACGTGTATGTACCACCACATCTGTTCATACCAATTAAAAAAATATTCTCTTTTTAAGCCCGGAATGTTGCGTCATTAATGGTTATTTAAAAAGCAGTTCAAATGTTATTTTATACAAAAATTATCACTACTCAATACTTGTACAATAAGAGAAGTCGTCGAAGCGTCGAATACTATTCATCTTATAGCACCAGCAAAGAATTCCGAAGAAATAAAACTTTATTGATTACTAACATCAATAAGAGAAATGTTTTGTTTGAGCACTTGTGCTCCTATCAATCTATTTTCAGCCATCAGAAAGCCGTGAATTTGTCTAAAATAAAATTAATTACATTCATTAATTCCTATACCAACGAAAGGGCAATTCTTTTATTATTAGTTTTTGCACGATCCCTATTCCTTCCCATGATATATTTTCTTCAACCCTATGTGATTAAAAGTAATCAGAAGTAGTAGCAAAAAATGTGCTGTCAAATGCAAATAGCTTCTTTATTATTATCATTGTTTTAGTAAACGCTTAATTTGTTATATTAAGAATATCAAATTTCACTAGGTAGGTACTAAAATTTTTCTTTCTTTTCTTATTTGGAATTTAATGCCACACTTTTGAACAGTTCCCAGACAATCTAAAAAATATCTAGATTTAAAAAAAAATAACCTTTACGCCTGTCGGAGCCTGTGACTTTACGTCAAAGGAACAGTTAAATGTTGTTTCTTTTTTACATAAAACATAAATGAACTAAAATAAAAACAATGATGTTTGCAGTAAATCCCAAATAAGAAAAGAAAGAAAATTGAACGATGCCACAAATAATTTTTAGACAATACTAAAATTTTGCCATTTCCATTCTGTTTAGAACTTTATTTTTAGAATTCCAAATTTTTTATTGTACAATTACGGAAGTTTGAGAGGAAATCGACAGGGACGTTTCCAACTAAGAACAAAGATAATAATACACATGACGATAACAACTATACTACTGAATAGAGTCCCTGAAGGAAGTTTAGGCTCGGGTATTGGTCCCTTGCTCCATATATGCTAAATTCCTTTGCGCATTTAACAGTAGCGTAATAAATTGAATAATCTATTGCACTGAATGCAATGGAACTACACACTTAATATATAAACTTCCAGTATATTTATGTTGTTCAATAATAATAAAAACAATGCACCAATTGCTTACACAATGGAATTAAACTCGGAATTAAATAACCATTATTTTCTAATGGTACGAGTAAATTTATTTTATTCATGAAAATAAAGTTACAATTCTTGGAATTTAGATCATTGCAATAAGGAGCATGTGGTATTTTATACAGGGTGGTCCAGATTTTAATACATTAATTTTGAGAGGCGATAGAGAATCAAAAAATAAGGGGACTTATCTTAATAAACATACCTCGAAAAATGCACCATAACTTAGATACAGGGTGTTGAAGTTTCATTAAAAAAAAACTTTATAATTTAATATCTAAGGAAAGACAAAAGATATCTTTTTAAAATTTGGCACACCGCCTTTCTATGTAAATCTGCATCTACCATTCAAGTCAAAAATAGTAACAGGAAGCCATTGGCGCAGATATGGGGGTTACATATCCCCTTTTTAGAAATATATAGTGCGCCACTGGATATTTTTGAAAAAATTATTAAACTGCTAAATTGCCCATGAAATTCTGAAGGAAAATGTGTTCTTATAAAATTTTGATAGAACAAGCCGTTTCTGATTTATTCGTCAAGCTTGCCATCAATTACGCGAAAATCGACTTCAAATATTGCCGGCATCAACTCCATTTCCAGAAAATGTCAAAAGTGTATTGAAGCCGAAAGATGTCACTTTGAAAATTTATTATAAATGCATATGTGAATTTCTTTCGTTCTGTTTTTTGTTAATTTTTTATTAAATATCAATAAAACATATTTATCCACGACTATTGTATAATGTACCCATTATACGTCTGTTTGCTCGACCTTAATAATACCCAATAATCACGGCAGTGATTAATGAGTCATTAACCACTACTGTCAGATGCTTCCTTGATTTAGCTATAATATTATATTGTTCTGCTACAAACAACAAAAATATTTAGTAGTCGTGGATAAAGTATAGTATTCTAACGCTTCTAACAACATCCATCTAGCATCTCGGCTAAACAATTGTAATACAAATCTTATGGAATGGTCAGAAAACAACGGTCTTGTACCTAATGCGACAAAAACCAACCTTATGCTTTTTTCCACTAAAAAAATCGATCACAGTCTACTAGTAAAAATGGATGGAATGAGTCTGCAACAACAATCCACGGTCAAGTTTCTGGGTCTATTTATAGATTCAAACTTATCATGGGTTGATCAGATAGATACTGTAAAAAATAAACTTGCCTCATATAACTATACATTATTCCAACTTAGGAAATATGTTCATAGAAATATCTTGTTGACTTATTATTTTTCTTTCGTTCACTCGACAATCAATTACGGAATTCTTTGTTGGGGGAACTCCATAAAAACACAAGAAATATTTATACAACAAAAAAAAATAATTCGGTGCATATGCTTTGTCAATTCCACTCACTCATGCAAAAATTTGTTTAAAGATCTCAACATTCTTACGGTATACTCTGTATACATTCTTGCTTGTGTAATGTTTGTTCATAAGAATTATTCAAAATTTCCAAAATGTAAAAATATTAATCATTATGCTACAAGACAAGCCAACGATCTGTACATACCAAGTTATAGATTAGAGTTAACTTCCAGAGGCTCGTGCATACTTCCATTAAAACTATATAATCACCTTCCACCTTCTGTACAGAGTGAGACAAACTTTAATCATTTCAAAAAGAAAGTTAAAAAAATTCTTTTAGTAAATAGCTTTTATAGTGTCGAGGAGTATTTAAATTGTTTGTTGTAAAAAACTTGTTTAATGTGTTTCGTTTTATATTTAAATTTATGTTTTCTTTTAATATTTACACTCTTTGAATAATATGACTATTTCTACACAGATGTAAATTTGTCCAATGAAGTAAGATAAATAAAAAAATAAATAAATAAGTATTCTACTCGCGTATAATGGCTATTATCCACTCGGTGATTTAGGCCACTCGCCTACGGCTCGTGGCCATAGACTTCACCTCGTGATTAATACCCATCATTATACTATTTTGAATCATGTTTGGAGGGCTATTATCTCCTTTATTATGCCTGCACAAAAGTGTTTAACTGTAAATAAATCGGAAACGGCTCGTTCTATCAAAATTTTACAAGAACACGTTTTTCTTCAGAATGCCATAGGCAATTTAGTAATTTAATAATTTTTTCAAAAATATCCGGTGGCGCACTATATACTTCTAAAAAGGGGATATGTAACCCCCATATCTGCGCCAATGGATTTCTGTTCCTATTTTTGACTTGAATGGTAGATGCAGATTTACATAGAAAGGCGGTGTGCCAAATTTGAAAAAGATTGCTTTTGTCTTTCCTTAGATATTAAATTATAAAGTTTTTTTTAATGAAACTCTAACACCCTGTATCTAAGTTATGGTGCATTTTTCGAGGTATGTTTATTAAGAAAAGTCCCATTATTTTTCGATTCTCTATCGCCTTTCAAAATTAATGTATTAAAATCTGGACCACCCTGTATAAATAAAATAAAATCAAAATAATGATATTTCTCAGACCTTTCGGAGACTTGATATGTTTCTTTTTCCTTAGATTTTTTTAATTTGTATAACTCCTGCAAATTACACAATTTAAATGTTTATTTCATAGCCATAGATGCTTACTATTTAAGCAATATTTTTCAGGATTTTTTAAAAATTTAATTTACTTTTTTACTTCGAATTCCAATTCTACAATTCAATGATTTTCGTAGTCCCTTTTACATACCTCCCGCCATCAGATGACATATAGGTAGGTACTTTCTGACTTATTACCTGATTCATTTGTATTGAATAACGTGTACTATTGTAGAGATAATGCAATAACACTTTGTCCATAAATTGGTAATATTATCGAGGGCGCCTCGGTCGATATCTCCTTTAATATTTATTATACAGAAAAAAGTTTCAAATAAAAGTTGTAGGAGATCAAGAGTACCATATTTTAAAATTATTTCTAATCATACATGGTGTTTGATATTAGAGTGGCATATCAAAAGTATGTTTTTTTAAATGGGACACCCTATATATTTTTGCAAATTTTTATTCCTTACTTTTCATTACCTTTTCGAATATATCTGGTTTTTGAAATTCCGTTGCGGCGTTGTCGAATTATTCAACTTTTTTCAAAAAAATTGTCACTTGCAGACCTCACTAATGAATACTGCATGAGCGGTATTTTCACAGATTAAGCAAACTTTTTTTGTTAAGTGTTAAGCAATGCCATGTCGTAGCCTCCAGATATTTTAAAGTTGAAATTATCTGTACAGGGTGTTTATTACGATGATACAAAAATTGCTAACTTTAATCTATCATAACTTCAATTTTTTAAATGGAATACCCCGTATATTTTTACATATTTGGATAGAGCATTTGTCGCTCTACAATTTTTATTAACCTATGGTTATACCTAAAACCAACGGTTTCCAGTGAAACTGCATTTTAATAAAAACATCAGGTAATTTTTAGAAATTCGAATATCATAGGAGGCATTGGCACGTGTTTTTTTTGTTTTTGCAAGAAGGAACTATGAGCATTATTGTTTCAATTAATGTAAGTTTCATCTCTTATAAATGAAAAGAAAGTTGTCGTATTATTCTACATTTAAATACTTGAACTGTGTGAATTTTCCAAATATCTAGATAACCATAGGTTAATAAAAATTGTAGAGCGACAAAAACTCTATCCAAATATGTAAAAATATACGTGGTGTTCCATTTAAAAAAATGGAGTTATGATAGATTAAAGTTAGCCATTTTTGTATCATCGTAATAAACACCCTTGTACAAATAATTTCAACTTTAAAATATCTGGAGGCTAGGACATGGCATTGCTTAACACTTAACAAAAAAAGTTTGCTTAATCTGTGAAAATACCGCACATGCAGAATTCATTAGTGAGGTCTGCAAGTGACAATTTTTTTGAAAAAAGTTGAATAATTCGACAACTTTTTTCTGTATAATAAATATTAAAGGAGTTATCGACCGAGGCGCCCTTGGTGACTCACCCTGTATATCCTTCTGTAGACAAGTTTTAGTATAAGCAGTCTGTTGTTGAAATTTATATTTAAATTTTAAATACTTACTATTTAGCGAATTCAGTCGATTATTATCAAATTAGCTATAAGAATTTTAAATTATATACTTTGGTCCAAAGGGTAAGTGGAAAATGTCCATTATCCAAGATAATTTATGCTAGGTTTACGAGCAATACTATAGCTTGACTGTCGATCTTATCGAGTAAGCTTTATAGCTGGAAGTGTAGAAGCCATTAATTACAAAGTATAGGTACACAGAAGCTATTTGTTACGGCGATTTCTCTTGATAACGTCTCCCTACAAGAAGTTTACTTTATATCAATATTTATTTAGAAACAAATTAACATTTCATCGCAAACGTAACGTCCACCATTTATTATCGTAAGATTTTACTTCGCGATTATTTGGTATTGAAACAGATAATAAAACGAATATCCCGCATCGTTCATCCAGCTTTTAATTTACATATTATCTATAAATTGATAAGAAATACCGATACAGCCTGGCTCCTGTTTTTAATTTATTAAAGAAATATTTAAATAGAGAATTAAGTTCAATCCTATTTACAAACACTCTATGCAGGCACTGGGTGTCCGGAAAGTCTGTAAACGGTCGAATAACTCGAGAAATACACTTCGAATCGAAAAATAAAAATATACATTGTCAATATTTTTCACGTAGAATCCAAACCCGCAATAAAAAATGGGGATTCCCATTTGGGATTTGCAAGTTACCCCCACCCCATCCCCAGGAGGAGGAGAAGAACTTACATTAATTGAAACAATAATGCTCATAGTTTCTTCTTGCAAAAACAAAAAAAACCCGTGCCAATGCCTCCTATGATATTCGAATTTCTAGAAATTGTGTGATGTTTTTATTAGAATGCAGTTTCACTGGAAACCGTTGGTTTTAGCTATAACCATAGGTTAATAAAAATTGTAGAGCGACAAAAACTCTATCCAAATATGTAAAAATATACGGGGTGTCCCATTTAAAAAAATTAAGTTATGATAGATTAAAGTTAGCCATTTTTGTATCATCGTAATAAACACCCTGTACAAATAATTTCAACTTTAAAATATCTGGAGGCTAGGACATGGCATTGCTTAACACTTAACAAAAAAAGTTTGCTTAATCTGTGAAAATACCGCTCATGCAGAATTCATTAGTGAGGTCTGCAAGTGACAATTTTTTTGAAAAAAGTTGAATAATTCGACAACGCCGCAACGGAATTTCAAAAACCAGATATATTCGAAAAGGTACCTAATGAAAGAAGGAATACAAATTTGCAAAAATATATAGGGTGTCCCATTTAAAAAAACATACTTTTGATATGCCACTCTAATGTCAAACACCATGTATGATTAGAAATAATTTAAAATATGGTACTCTTGGTCTCCTACAACTTTTATTTGAAACTTTTTTCTGTATAATAAATATTAAAGGAGTTATCGACCGGGGCGCCCTTGGTGACTCACCCTGTATGTATTTAGACTCGTATTTAGATTACCAGCTAGACACTGCACTCTTTCATACGGAAATAGGTGCGCGGCATCCAAGAAACAAAAATTTTTGATTTTATTCCCCACTTGGTATATCTCCTTTAACAGCAAAGATAAAAAAGTGTACAAAAATAGCAAATGTTAAGAAAAGATAAAGCTACATTTGGGTCTGAACTGGAATTTAATTTTGCTGCTAGCGATTCCCACAGGGCCCACAGGGTGTTTTAAATTTTTGAAAAAAAACAGTATTATGCAGAGCGGACTTTTGAAAAGTAGTTAAACTACTTTTTGAAAGATAATGAAGAAAAACAATATAAATTGAGTTATTTAAATAATTGTCGGAAAAAGTATTTATTTTAAATAATTTATGATAAATTATTTAAGGTAACTAATTTCTGCGAATAAACTAAAAACTACTTTTAAAAATTATTTAAATAATAATGATGTCTTTTTACAACTATTATTTAAATATTATTTAAATGCTCCATAGGGCAATGGTAAAAGCTTAGTGTGGATGATAGTTGACCTTCAATAATTGAAATAGAAGCAAGGAACGAAATTTCGAAAGATTATATTGCACCTCTAGTTATTAAATTTGTTGGTTAAAAGCCAAATTTTTGTTCTCCATTATTTTTTATGTCATTTATGATGATTTAAAGTTAATCGCAGCACTCTAAATCTCTAAATCTCTTGACTCTAAAAAAACAAGTCGGCGTGAAAAACTCACCAAAGACCAAAGTAATTCAAACCTATTCAGAATTTTCCCAGGATTCTGAAAATGTAATAATATACCGAGTGAACCAAATTCGATAGGATTTTGCATTTTCTCCGAAAATATGAGAGATAGAAAAAAAAACGATATAGAGGTGGCCTGAGCTCGATTTTCGAGAAACAAACAATAGGCCAGTAGAATTAGACGGGAATCCGTAACTAATTCGTTTCAGATAGCCGTAGGTAAAAACAGGTGTATTTAGTTATAAGAAATATACCTCTGCGATTCCTCCCAAATCAAATAAACAGAACATTGTTTATAAGTCACTTTTATGCGTGAAAAAATCATGAAATTTGGAGTTTTTTAAAAATTACAGTAAGACTGCAGTAGATTAATTTTTTTGAATGTTTCTGTTTACTAGGTAATTCCAAACCGGTTAATTTAAGCCCCGGTTGATTTCATTTCATTGATTATTTATTTAAATAACTGCCGAAAACCATCGAAATATTCGAAAATTTCAAGCTTTTTTTACTCTGAAAGGAAAAATGCTAGACTCTTGGAACTTTGGTAGAATATGTGTCTCATTACCCAAAAAATTTCGTTTTAAAATGTTTATTAGTTTTCGAGAAATTCTATTTGTTTATTAAAAACGTCCCAAATGTTTAATGAAAAATTGACCTATTAACGTTATCAAAAATAATTCAACCACAGCTCATTTTTTTCGTCAAGACGTCAATTTTACGAATCTGTTATGGGCGTATAGATTTTCAATAATTTTGACCGTCAAAATGGCGTTAACAACATTGCTACTTTTCGGAGCAGCGTTTTTTGCAAATAACTATACAACAAATGAACGTATCTGCACAAATCTTTCATATTTGAGTTGCTGGTATTTTTCTACAAATTTATAAAAAAAATTGTTGCTCTGGGACATGTAGGAGCCGAGATAATTTTTTAAATTGTTTAATGCGCCAAACGTTTATTTATTAATATTTATGGCCAAAATTGAAACTGGTTGATAATAAGATCTTGAATTTTGTGAATTCATCAAGTCCTATTGAAAACGGGCCCTTTTTGAGGTCAAAATATAATTTTTAATAATTAGTGATTTTAGAGCGTCTTCAATTTGTTTGGCTCAAGGGACAGGTGAATTTTTGATCAAACGAGTTTCAAATTGGGGTAGCGAGAAAAATTCGTCATATCTCCGTTATTTTCCGGCCAATTTCGACGTTTTTTTTTTAATTCGGGGTAGCTCACGAAAATAATAACAATGGGCACATTTGCAATATCCAAATAATAAACAAATAATTGTTATAAACATTTTTTTTTTTTTATTTAATTTTTTCTATTTTGGGCTTATGCAACTTATAATGTGCTAATGTATTAAATATAAATTTATAAAGATTATATAATGGTAACAATGTATGCACAAATTATTTCTCCATCAAACAATATACGATGTTACAGCATTGTTACCATTATATAATCTTTATAAATTTATATTTAATACATTAGCACATTATAAGTTGCACAAGCCCAAAAAAGAAAAAATAAAAAAATAATAATAATAAATTGTTTATAACAATTATTTGTTTATTATTTGGATATTGCAAATGTGCCCATTGTTATTATTTTCGTGAGCTACCCCAAATTAAAAAAAAAACGTCGAAATTGGCCGGAAAACAACGGAGATATGACGAATTTTTCTCGCTACCCCAATTTGAAACTCGTTTGATCAAAAATTCACCTGTCCCTTGAGCCAAACAAATTGAAGACGCTCTAAAATCACTAATTATTAAAAATTATATTTTGACCTCAAAAAGGGCCCGTTTTCAATAGGACTTGATGAATTCACAAAATTCAAGATCTTATTAACAACCAGTTTCAATTTTGGCCATAAATATTAATAAATAAACGTTTGGCGCATTAAACAATTTAAAAAATTATCTCGGCTCCTACATGTCCCAGAGCAACAATTTTTTTTATAAATTTGTAGAAAAATACCAGCAACTCAAATATGACAGATTTGTGCAGATACGTTCATTTGTTGTAAAGTTATTTGCAAAAAACGCTGCTCCGAAAAGTAGCAATGTTGTTAACGCCATTTTGACGGTCAAAATTATTGAAAATTGATACGCCCATAACAGATTGGTAAAATTGACGTCTTAACGAAAAAAATTAGCTGTGGTTGAATTATTTTTGATAACGTTAATAGGTCAATTTTTCATTAAACATTTGGGACGTTTTTAATAAACAAATAGAATTTCTCGAAAAGTAATAGACATTTTGAAACGAAATTTTTTTTGTAAGTTGAGGGTAATGAGACACATATTCCTCCAAAGTTTCAAGAGTCTAGCATTTTTCCTTTCAGAGTAAAAAATGCTTGAAATTTTCGAAGATTTCGATGGTTTTCGGTAATTATTTAAATAAATAATCAATTAAATGAAATCAACCGGGGCTTAAATTAACCGGTTTGGAATTACCTAGTAAACAGAAGCATTCAAAAAAATTAATCTACTGCAGTCTTACTGCAATTTTTAAAAAACTCCAAATTTCATGATTTTTTCACATAAAAGTGACTTATAAACAATGTTCTGTTTATTTGATTTGGGAGGAATCGCAGAGGTATATTCCTTCTAACTAAATACACCTGTTTTTACCTACGACTATCTGAAACGAATTAGTTACAGATTCCCGTTCACATCGTCTAATTTTACAGGCCTATGCCTAGAACAACGTCATTAAATAAGAAAATACAATTCAAAATACAATTTGATAATAAATTGTGGAGTAGGAGATCCCCATTCAAAATGGTCTTTAGATGTAGATTATCGTATGTTAAATTATTTCTGTCAAGATATAGCTAAATTACATGCAACAACATATTTGACTATCTAGCATTGTATTTAGTGTACACAATTAAAGATTAACAGATAAGAAACTGTAACATAAACGCAGTCGGGAATCTTAGGAGAATGAGAGTTTCACGGTTTCTAAAGCTTCTCATTTAGTTCTCAATTAAGCGACAGTAAGTAAACCATTTCCGTTTGTTCTTGAAGTCGTCCGTTTCCTGAAAGTTTGTTTCATTTGTAAATCGTACGAATGCACTATATTTAACTTATAAAGTCTTATATGTTTTCCTCAACAAACTTTAATAAAGTTCCTACCACCCGTGGTACAATTATTGTTGGTAGATAGAAAGAACTCCTGATTATTTCAGACAGTTCTAACTTTCTATATTGCATTACAAGATAAGGACGTATTGTACCAAAACAAACATTATTCAATTAATTGACACTTTTCGAGAGACAATATTCAATTTAATTTCTCAAATTAAATAATTAACGCATTTAAAAAATTTAAAATACATATTTTGTCTGTAAATTGAAGTGTCTTTGATACAAACGTATTATTTGAGAGTAATTAAAGTTACAGAGAAAGAACTAGCTTTATTGAGGGGAGTGATATATATTGTAGTGATATAAAATCACATATAATAAAAAAGAATGAATTTTAATCAAGTAAAAGAATAAAATATAAAAGTTTACCTAATTTAAATGCCATTGCGGAGTTTATATAATGTTTATATAATGGATTTGTTTCCCCTTTCATTTGATACCCATATTATGATGGTAGATAAGAAAATTTTGTCCGCCATCTTGGGGCGTCCACCATATTGAATTTAGTGTGATGTCATTTTATTTTTCTAATTCTTCTCAGCAAACCCTTTTAATTGATACCCATATCATGGGGGTAGGTACATAAAAAATAACTAGTCCGCCATTTTGGGGCGTCCACCATATTGAATTTAGTGTGACGTCACTTAGCTGAACATGCATTGTCATACAAACTAAACGTGTATGCAAAATTTCAGCTCAATCGGTTGGGGATAACTATTTTAAAATTAAGTAGCAAGATTTGACCTAAACAAACAAACCAACAAACAAGCAGACATACATACATTGCAAATTAAATAAAAGCTTGTAAAAAAACCAAAATCCAAAATGAAACGTTCAGGATAAAACCTAAATCAGAAAAGAGATTGTTAGAAATTATGAAATATGTCACATAGAATTAGGAAATAAATTTAAGTAAAGGTGTTAAGTGAAAAGAATAGAACTGAAGGTTCTAAAAGTGAATTAAAATAAGTGTAGTGCAACAAAAATGAACAGAAGTGAAGCAAAAGGGACACAAGTCCATAATTAAATACATAGGTCAACGATAATGACAGAAAAATTAAAAAAATGACAGATTTTACATGAAACATTAAAAAAAGAATTCAAAGCAACAAAATAATGACAATTATTAAAAATTAATAGATAAATAAAGTAATAACAACATAAGATAACATTTACTTACCAGTCATAGAAAGTTAACAGTAATGGGGAAGCCAGCCATGAGATATAAAAAAACTTGGTATCCAAGGAAAAGAAAAGAAGGTTGTTGTTGAAACCCTCTCTGCAGAAAAAAGCATCATGTTTGGAGAAAAAAAAAATAGAGGAAAATCAAAAATTGAAGTAACTATGGTAAAAACCAGTGTTTATTGAAAATTCATCCCGATCCAGCTCAAAAGCTTGAATGTCAAGATATGGAAAATCAAAAGAAAGGTATATGCAGCCAGGTGTACCTGAAACAGACAAGAAAATTAACATAACCAGTTTGAGAAACAGAAAAAAAACACAGGAAAAGTAAGAAATTAATGTTTCATATAAATTGAACATAATAAGAATCATTTTAATATAATCAAAGTCATTTACTTACCGAGACATATAAGAAGTTTCTGTTGAAAAAGAAACAGTTCAATTGCTAACCGAGAACCATAAACATTCCTAATTAATCGTAAAATATTCAAAAAGAACTTTCATTGCAAGGAAGCACTATTAAGTGTGTTGTATTGTAGTTAATAAGTATAGACATAACCTTAAATATTAAGCAGCAGGCAATTTAAAAATTCAAAGCCAGACTTGAACTGTTTATTTATGAGCACTTAATCAATTATTATGCTAGAATTCTTAAATAGCCACTCGTATTCTTCATTTTAAGTTAGCAGGGATAATATTAGTTGTACACAAAACTTAACGATCACTAACGTTTCGATTTGTGAATGTTAAAAAACTGCAAGGATTTCAAGGATAAATTAAATGCATATTTGAAAAGATAAGGCAGGGACTTTTATTTGTCCATACTGAGGTATATGCAACATAGTATACATAAAATAGTTAACCTAATTTATGCCGTAAGTTAGGCAGCACAACATACAAATGAAATAAAGTTCATTTAGACAATATCAAATAAATAAACCCAATTTCAATATCTTCAAGGAACCCAGATGAGCCTGAGAAAAGAGGAAAGTAAGTGAAATATTATAAATAAGAGTAAAGTAAGTGAAATATTATATAATATTTGTTAATAAAATTAACAATAAAAATTCAATATAAAAAATAAATAAAAAGTAAATTCCAAAAATTAACAATAAAAAATTCCAATATATAAAATAACATAACAATATGTATTTATAATGGATCGTTAATATTGTGATACATAATATCTTGGAATGGAATGGCCTGTTTTAGTTACCATTTACCAATATACTAGCGTAAACGGGTACATTTACGCTTAACTTTTACTCCAAATTGAATTTACATACCTAATAATATGTTTTTTGTTTTCACAAATGGCAAACTCTTTTTACTGAAAAATTGAATACACAATTTCAACGAGCGATGAATTATTTCTATTTAAGTCACATATTTTTTTTTAGAGACATTACAGGTTGTATAACAATAGTCAGAAGCAGAAGGTACAAAACATAAAAGCTTAATCTAATTGGAAAATAATTGTCACACAACGAATAAGAGCGTTTATTAAAAAATTTAATTTTTTTCTCAAATTGGTCTAATTTGTTTTTTTTTAAATAAGTATTCCGAGCGGTAAAAGAGATTTCAAGTCTGATCTTCTGATAGAAAATGCCAAGTTTTTTTTTATAAGTAATTGAAATAAACATCAAAATGTTGCAAACAGATAAAGAATGCTTTATTAAACAAAAATTGGACTATGCTTTAGCAAGAGGATATCTGGAGAAATGGAATGGAAGAAAGGTTTGAGTTTGCAGATCCAAAGGATGAGTACAGGCTCATACTCGCCGTGAAGAACGATTTAAAAATAATTATTTATTTATATTTGTAATCAGAAGGACGAGGCGAATCCAAATATGTAAAAATGTAAGGGGTGTTCCATTTAAAAAATATATACTTTTTTCTGCCCGTCGTATACGGTTGAAGTAGGAAAAAAAGTAATAGCATATTCAAAATCTACCGGTTTTTGAAAAATTAAATTCGGTGGTAATTGACCGAAATAAGGGGGGTATAGTTTTATAAGAAACACCCTGTTCTTAGAAAGTGACGCTTTATGAACCTTTCTTGCCATTCATATCAGAGCATTTAAAAATATGGCGAATGCGCCAGCATTTCGTTGCGTTCTTTAAAAGAATGTCAATTTTTACAACCATATTTAAAAGAAAAGGAATACCACTATCACGATAGATTTGTGTGAATGAATAATTAACAATTTAAATCATAACATATCTCTATAGTCAAAATATACCTATCAGAGCAGAGATGTTTTCTAAAACCAGGTAAAACAATTTAATGTAATGTCTGAATGTATAATAATAATACATGATCTATATTTAAAGGAAATAAAATATAAATAGTCAGTCAAATTTCACTTTGACAAGGAAAAAATTGTTAACAGGGCTTTGGCAGTTGGAAATGGTAATGTGGGGTATAATAATCAAAAAAAAAATCCATGCACTAGCAGGAATGATCCGGGGCGGATTTGGGGGCGGGTCAAAGGGGTCAATTGTGTATTATTGCGGTTTTCGGATAAAATTGAAGTCGGAGAGAAAAATATTTAATAGAAAAGTTGTAGATCGTCAAAAAATCTACAACTTTTCTAGAAATCAATTTTTCACATAACCTCAAAATATCCGAGAAAAATGCGAAAAACTGGTTTTTCTGTTTTTCTGGTTTTTTATTTTTTATTTCTATCAAAAAAATTTAATTTTGACGAAACTTGGTGGAAATATACCTTTTGGTCTTCTAAATATCCACAAATTTTTTCAGACCAAAAGGTTTCCGAGATATTCCCTTTTCTTGGAAAAAAACATTTTTTTTTAAATGAAATTTGTCCTTCAGGGAATCATCGCACCGACTTGATTTAGGTCTTAATTTCTTCGTTTTTGTTTTTACTTATACTTTTTTAGTAAATGATAAAAAATAGTAGTCTCCACTTAAAAACACGCTCAAAAATCGAAAAAAAAAAACAAAAAATGACTTTCGCAAAAATCAATTTTTTTGTATATGTTTATAATTTATTGAAATTTTTATATAATCTTATAAAACTAATTACACCATTGAATTTTACGTAGAAAAATACAAGACATCCTTAGTTTAATTATTTCGTAAAAACCTTAATTTTGTAATACTATCGCTATTAATATTGAAGGCGAATAATTATATGTAGTTTCAATTTCCCGCTACCTGTCTTTAGTTCGCTAGATTACAGGTAGAGGCAGCTTAGTTGCCTTACCAGTCTGTTTTCTAGTTTCTGCTCTTCAAAGTTCGAAACAGCTGGTCCCCGCATACCGGTTAGGTTCCAGTGTATTGAAAGAGGCTCACATACTCGTTTCGGTGCAGAACGTCATTTTTTGTTTTTTTCGATTTTTGAGCGTGTTTTTAAATGGAGACTACTATTTTTTATCATTTACTAAAAAAGTATAAGTAAAAACGAAGAAATTAAGACCTAAATCAAGTCGGTGCGATGATTCCCTGAAGGACAAATTTCATTAAAAAAAAAATGTTTTTTTCCAAAAAAAGGGAATATCTCGGAAACCTATGAATTTTTTGGTCTGAAAAAATTTGTGCATATTTAGAAGACCAAAAGGTATATTTCCACCAAGTTTCGTCAAAATTAAATTTTTTTGATATCTAGAAATAAAAAATAAAAAACAGAAAAACTAGTTTTTCGCATTTTTCTAGGATATTTTGAGGTTATGTGAAAAATTGATTTCTAGAAAAGTTGTAGATTTTTTGACGATCTACAACTTTTCTATTAAATATTTTTCTCTCCGACTTCAATTTTATCCGAAAACCGCAATAATACACAATTGACCCCTTTGACCCCCCCCCCCCGAACATTCCTGCTAGTGCATGGATTTTTTTTTTGATTATTATACCCCACTTTATCATTTCCAACTGCCAAAGCCCTGTTAACAATTTTTTCCTTTTTCGAAAAAAAAATGTTAATTTGATTATAATTTTAAATATTTGATAACGAGATAATTGTATTTCTTTATTTTACAGTATAAATCCATCTGAGTGATAAATGAATAATATTTTGTCGGCACTTGATCTACTTATCAAAACACCTTAACTAATTTCACTTAATATGTAAGTATAAATATAAATAGCTCTAACCTATAAAAGATAAAGAAACTTAAACAATATTTTTTGTTAAATCAGTCTTCTTCTAATAAAAGCACAGTTTCCATGTATACAAAACTTCTTAGAAATATGAATATTCACCTTGCTAAAAAACTTTAATCTATAGGCATATTTATTGCCTAATTTTCACAATGTTCTTGTTTAGGTACCTATATTGAGATCTTACCTAGTCATTTTCTTATACATATATGTAGGTATATTGCAAGGCCCAATAATAATTTCTCGGTACCCCCCTTAGTGTGGGACGTGATTGAAATCGTTAAATTTTGAATTTAGTATTCGATTAGGCATAATAATGAAGTGTACAAAATTTCATAATTTTATCTTCAATATGGTTTTCCAAATATTGGAAAAAAAAACATTATTAGCCAGCACCTTTTTGAGTCTATTATTTCGATACATGTTCATAGGAAACTTTTGTTTTAAAATCACATTTTCTATCACCTGTTTCAATTTGTACTAATAAAAGCGGAACACCCTGTATATACAGGGTGTCCCAGCCTCGCGTCGGCCAAATGTCCTGGCTCTCCTATAAGAGATATCGAAAAATTTCAAAAACGAGATGATAGAGGACACAATGGTGCATAGTACAAAAATATTTTGAAATATACAGGGTGATCGATTTAGGCGTGATGTCATAAACTTATGTTTTTTTAAATGGAACACTAGGTATATTATTACATATTTGAATTCTCCTTTTAAAGACGACTCAATCGATATGCCACTTGATGGGTCTGCGATGGGTCGGTACCATGATACGGGTGAGTTTGTACCAATAACGTGCCAACTTTGTGAGCTCACTGTGGCGTAGCGGAAAAGCAATTTGAGTTCTAGTTTGTGCAAAAAATTGTCAAAAACACCCTGTAGTTTACGCTGCTGTTATCGAATCAAACGAAATCGGTAATTTTATACCGGGTGAGTCAGGAAACGCCAAATCTACTTTTTCCCATTTTTTTCATATAGAACACCCTGTATATTATGACACCAAAGGAGAGCTCTTTGAAAGAGCTTTCCACTGATATAAAGGTTCAAGGGTCTATCTGTCATGGGTGCCAAGATATTTGATGACAAAGTGGCACAATTCGAGGTTTATTAAATAATTACACTCAATTTTCAATTGTTTTGTAAATTTTCGCTGAAATCGGCTCTTTTCAATAAGAAAATTTTACGACAATAAAGTGAACTATTGACAAGACTGGTATTTTTATGACAGGTATCTACTTGATTTTTTTAAATTTATTTCAATAAATTGAAAGTTGGGAGCAATATGAATTTCTCTATAATTTTTTATTTATTCTTTCGATGATAGTACGTGGAACAACAGCTTCCCAAACTTAACAACAATTTTATTATTTTTCATTAAATTGAGAATGAAAGTATTTTTTGGTCTTATTTTAGAAAAATGAAGAACACTATCTGCTGAAAGCTGAAAAAAAAATACTATGAAAAGGTACGTTTTATTAAGCACCTTCGTTCTAAAATAATAAATCGTTTCGCGACAAAATTACTTCGGGCTAGAAAATACTTGCCATGACATGAATTTATACACACATTTCAGAAAAGAAATTAAATTTATCAGGCGTTGACTTTTTTATACTTAAGAACTTTTCTGTACTGAAGTACGGTTTTTTCTCCGAGTATAAGAATTATTTTCAAAATTTTCTTATTGAAAAGAGCCGATTTCAGCGAAAACTCACAAAACAATTGAAAATTGAGTGTAATTTTTTAATAAACCTCGAATTGTGCCACCCATGACAGATAGACCCTTGAACCTTTATATCAGTGGAAAGCTCTTTCAAAGGTCTTTCCTTTGGTGTCATAATATACAGGGTGTTCCATTTGAAAAAAATGGGAAACAGTAGATTTGGCGTTTCCTGACTCACCCGGTATAAAATGACCGATTTCGTTAGATCTGATAACAGCAGTGTAAACTACAGGGTTTTTGACAATCTTTGGCACAAACTAGATCTCAAAATGCTTTTCCGCTACGCCTCAGTGAGCTCACAAAGTTGGCACGTTTTTGGTACAAACTCGCCCATATCATGATACCGACCCATCGCAGACCCATCAAGTGGCATATCGATTGAGTCGTCTTTAAAAGGAGAATTCAAATATGTAATAATATACCTAGTGTTCCATTAAAAAAAACATAAGTTTATGACATCACGCCTAAATCGATCACCCTGTATATTTCAAAATATTTTTATACTATGCACCATTGTGTCCTCTATCATCTCGTTTTTGAAATATTTCGATATCTCTTATAGGAGAGCCAGAAAATTAGGCCGACGCGAGGCTGGGACACCCTGTATTATTGTAACAGTCTCATTAGTATTTGTTTAAAATTCGGTTTAAAATATTTAAGAATGGAAAGCACATAAACTAAAAATATTAATAGATATATTATGTTCAAGAAGGTATTCGGGGAAATGTAATATTTGTAATGGAAACTAAAAGGCCAATTTGGGAAAGCAAGAAGGCGTCTCCAATTGTAGAAGCCAACAGATTTATGGAGCTAATAGCACCATTAGATCTAAACTGCCAACTTAGGAGACCAAAATGTCTGCAGAGCTATAAATACCTACCATTTACTCAGGCGCCTATCCAGCCTACCTTGATAAAAGACAACACAAAAATCAAATTAAATAGTTCATTTTAATGAAAATCAAAAACTTTTTTACCTACTTGTAATACAGTGTGACACACTTAAGATGAAGACACCCCTGTATTTAATTTATTTTTAGAAGTAGAGATTTGAATTTTGGTAAAGAAGTAGAACCTCAGGAGCTGCATTTCTTACATTACTCAACTCAAATGTCAGGTGTAACCCCAGCCTACTGCGACCTCGTGAATAGGACACATTCTCATTATTTTGCGTCGCGTTGGTGATATCGAAAAAAGTTACTAAAAAAAGTTGTTCAGAATCTTATTTTAACCCTAGCTACCGAGTTTCGAGACAAAATTCGAATTTTGAAATTTTTTTTTATTTTCACAAAAGTTCAAAATTTTTGTCAGTTTTCACTAGTAAGCCATGATTTTATTTTTATTTCATGATTTTATTTTTAATTTTAACAATTTTAATTGTTTCCATGGCTTACTAAGTAGTGAAAAGAAAACTGACAAAAATTTCGAACTTTATAGAAATTAAAAAAAAATAGAAAAATTCACCAACGTTTTCTTAACTGAAATCAAATTTACAAAATCTTAACCCGTAGAAAAAAATTGTGGACATAAAGTAAATATTTGTTTAATCGATGACAGTATATTATATTAATTAATTAATTAATACACCATCGTCATTTGTTACTGATATACATAATGTTTTCTTGATTTAGACCAAATCTTTCTTTAAACATAACTTTTAAACTACCTTGTATAATCGGTTCAAAAAACCTGTCTTCTTAACCGCCTCTCAAATCACCGAAGTAACCCCCGGAAAATCCTAGGATTTTCTGTTAGGTAAAGAGAGAGACGAGGCCCTACACTTTATGGTGGAGTTCGAACCACATCTAGGGCTTCGATAATTCTCTATTCATCTGAGTCCAAAGTCCGAAGCAAATCAGAAATAAATTTTTAATTGGCCCGAGGATGGATTCGAACCATCGATCATTGCAGCCGAGGAAGTACGTATCAACGCATTTACCAATTTATCCACTTATTTTACTTGACAAATTCCATGTAACTGTAAGTATTATAGTAGTATATATTATTAGAAATCGTCTGGAGAACAAATCTAATTTCTACTTTATCCAAACAATATAACAAACCATGAGTAATTTACATTTGGATCAAATTGTGGTTACTAAGTTTTGCATGTAATAAACGCATAATCCAACAGATTTCCAGTTTACAACATTCCTTATGTGACTGTTATGATAATGAGCCGTTTGTGCTTTATTGTAATTTGTAATACCAACCTACATTTTAGTGTTAATATACACACATATCAACATTAAATAACATCTCATGTGAAGTGCAAACTGAAAAGGACAAAGGACAACAAATACAATTAAAGGTAAAATAATTAAACTACTTTAAATCTTGACACTACATAAAATTATGTTGTTATTTTAATTAAAATATAAATATACCTAAGATCTGTGAACATCAATTACTTGTCAACATAAACATACCATTTTCCAAATTGACTAAACCTCTAAAATTAATTAAAAATTATGAAAATAGGAAAATTCGAGAAACTTCAAAATCTATAAAATGACGTTTAGAAATTTATGATAGCTTAAAAATTTAAAAAGTTAGAGCTTAAAAATTATAAGATATCAGTTGGAATTTTGTAATTTTTTTCTATATGAGTTGAATATTCTGTTCTGGTGCCGGGTGAGTCAGGTTGTATGGTAAAAAATTATTATGTGAATAGAGCATGATGAAATAGTATTGAAGTGTCTCAGGATTTTGCTATATAACCTTTAATTTTTTTTATACAAGGTGTTAAAGTTGAAAATTTTTCGTTGAATTTTTTAAATATCGTTTGATTAAAAACGTCGGCTCGTGTCAATAAAATTTGGTTGGTTTATATTTTTCATAGGGCGCTATCAACTGGCGATATTAATTATTCAAAACTAATCGAGTGGCGTGCGTTTACACTTTTTTTTCTGATAAGAATGCCGATAACTGTGAGCCACTGGATTTTCTCATAAATTAAAAACTTAATGCAATAATAATAAAATACTCTAAGGAATCAAAATCTTCATTAACGGAAATTTAAAAACAACTGCGACTTATTTACTATTTTTTTAAATAAATTTTCAAAATGAAGACCATTAACCTCAATGCACTTTCGGGCCCGCAAGGAAATTTCATTTTATATATTCGTTAGTTTATGCACATTTACCCTTAGTTGACGTGAAAAATGTACTATTCGGTCAACTAGTACTTGTTGGTTGTTAATTGATTAATTTTTAGAGTGCATTGAGGTTAAAGTACTTCATTTTGTAAATTTATTATAAACAGTAGTAATTAAGTCGCTGTTGTTTTTTAATTTTTGTTATTAAAGATTTTGTTTCCTTAGAGTATTTTATTATTATTACATTAGGTTTTCAACTAAGAAATTGTATGAAAAAATGCAGCGGCGTACAGTTATCGGCATTCTTATCAGAAAAAAATGTGTTAACGCACGCCACTGGATTAATTTTAGTTTTAGTTATCGCCAGTTGATAGCGAGCCTATATAAACCAACCTAATTTCATTGATACGACTATGTATTTAACCAAAATATATCAAAAAAATTCAACGAAACATTTATAACTTTACCACCTTTTATAAAAAAATTAAGGGTTATATAGCGAAACGTCAATACTGTTCTGCTCTATTCACATTTTAATTTTTAACCATACAACCTGACTCACCCTGTATATATATAATAAAAGGCCACATAAAATAAAAACACATTTTTATTTAAACCACAAAGGTTAATAAAAGTAAAAGCAGAAACAAAATATTAAAGAAATTAATACATTAGATGTCAATCTCTGTTTCGTCTTTTAACAAAGACAGGTGTTGCATTCGTGCAATATTGCCCAATGCAATAAATGCAACTTGTTGTGCATCTTAAATTGTATTTCTTGCAGCTGCATAATTTTGAACAGTTTGTTTTGCAGTGCCAAAAAAAAATATTTAATATAAATTCAGGGGCACACTTTTGTGACATTTTTCTGGTTCTAGACAAATTTTATTTTTAATCCAACCCCAATTTTCAGGATTGACGTTATTTCCTAGCCATTTTTGAACTTTTTTTTTTTTTAATGGCATTAGGACATAATCCATACAGCCAGGCACCATGTTACTATGTCTATTATTGCTCTAATTAATTGATTGCACATACTTCTTAATTCCCTACGTCACCTAAACAAAATTTTTTAAACAAAACGTTTATAATCAAAGAATTCCACAGGAAAGTACAGGGACACTCGCTTCTCGCCCAGGGGTCTGTCAAGGCATTTGATTTTTTTACACACACAAAGATTGGACCACGATTTGGTATAGGTAAAATCAACAGAGGGATGAATTTTTGAACTTGAAAATACACTCGTTTTATATGAAGTTTGGCTGCGTCAGAAGTCCTGGTAAAACTTCCAATTCAAAATTATTAAATAGATTTTGGCGGGCAACAAGTTGGGTATATATTTAATGTATCTAAATGAGTTCAAATCTTTACTTTTACGACCTCCATACCAATATAAAATAAATTTCTCACCCAACCCTACAAGATGTGATATATTAGTATAGGGATTTTTAAAATCTTCCAAATTTGAAATTTCCTTATCATTTTTTAATATACCTAGTTAGTGCTATTTTTTTCCCTTCTTATAGAATATTTTGACCACTGTTTCACCTAATATGGACTGAAGTATAAAATAAAATAATAAAAATTAGTATGCTAATTATAATAAAGAAACATTGTTTTCTAGTGCTATCTAATTTGATGCATCATAGTACCCAAACTTTAGTCGCCATTATCAGTTATTTATTAACCGATTTAAAAAAGACTGTTTTGTAGCTTGTTTAATGTTCTAAAATTTTTGTATGACTCATTTTTTTGATAAAATCAATGTGAGATTAATTATTCAAGTTAAAAGCTAAAAAGTGCCTAATTTCAAGATGGCGGCCTAATTTTTGAGAGGTTCCGCCACCTGGATTTTTTGGGATTTTTTTCCTGTTAAATAGGACATCTTCCCCTACATATTCCCCCTAAAATTAGCTTGTTACAAATTTGTTCCGAATTGAATGGTAATATTACTGGAATAATTACTACTAAATCTACAACGCGCGGCCTACTTTATTGAAAACCCGGGCGAACACAGTTGTTTACATGCGGCAAATTTGCGGCTCGACGTTTGTCTGCAATGCCTCACTGCAATGCCTCATTGGAAACAATGTATTTCAATAACACACGTCTAAGCGCATAATTTGCAACGCGTTGGAATTTACGCCCATGTGCACCGTCACTTATTTTAACACAATATATAAAAATAAATAAATAAATTTCGATAAATATAGATAATAGTGAAAATAAATTCGATACCTATTAAATGTTTTTATAAATTATTCGGATTTTCCTGATTTTGCCAGTAGCAAAGTGGTTGATTATTTAGTCATACAAAGTTTAATACTATATGTTTTGACTAGTCCCAATTCTATTGCTATTGTTTAAGGAATTATTGAATCGCGACTGACCAATCGCATTTCTTGTGGAAGTAGGTATTTATTCGCTAATCAGATGTAACTGGTAATAATATTAAAGAAACTAATTTATTTATTTCTGACACATTATTTTTACAATGAATTATAGTAAATAAAATTTATCGGTTTCAGGATATTAATCTTTTGTTTACATATGCAAAAGAAGGCTGGTAAACTAGTCACAACTAAAGTTGTAGTTATATTTAAAACTTGTACGGTAATATTATAAATACAGATCTGTCAATAACTGTCAACAGATGAAATAATAAATAATGAAACTATAGGGCTATTTAATAATACAAACAGACAGAAAACTCCAAACAATAATAATTAAGTACTGAAATCCAACTGAAATGTATTTTCAGGCAATCCAAGGTCCATTTTTATGTAGCCGTTGTGACATTAAAAATGTAAACATTTATGTAATATGATGAAAAAAGGTAACAAATAAAAACAAACAAAATATAACTGTAACCCATACAGACTTGACCAACTAATGAAATGAAAACGTTATTAATAAGAGAATATCAAAAGGTAATATCTATTAATAATGTCTTTATTTTCTGAAACCGATAAACTATTGAACAAATCACGGATGTTATGAATCATAACAGCCTTAGAGATGTCTTAAAATCCTCGCTCTACGAGCTCGGATTTCAAACCGACATCTGCGGCAGTTATGATGGTCATAACATTCCTTGATATGTTAATAGCTATAAACATATCACTTGCGAATTCTCCGAAAATATCTTTATACCGGGTGACCACGGATCATGGTAAACCCCCGCCATTTCCATAAATTTTGAGCTATCCAAATGAAATTTTGCAGCAGTAATGTACGTCCAAAAAGACTCATTTTGGCCCATCCGATTTTTTTTTCGATGTCCGGTTTCGACGGAAGTGACCTCAACTTTGTAATTCTAAACGGAATACCTTGTATATTATTGCATTTTTGGAACACTCAGACAATTCTGAGTACGATAGAACTATTTTGGAAACTCTTTAAGCCCACTTGATTTTTTTTTGGGCCAATTTCATTTTTTAATCTAGAGTGCCATGATTGGTCTAATTTGGTTTAAATGTACTGGTATAACTCCCAAAAAAATTAGATCGACAAAGAAAATATAAAAATGGCGTCTTGGCGTGCATTCAAATTTGACCATATCACTTTTTGTCCATTTTGACCAATTTCCCAAAAGATATAATGGTAAACCAATACCATAAAATAATACATTTTGTATGGAATTCATTGATGTGCCCGCATCCTTGATAAATCTGCAATGTGCAAGTAATAAAAAAAGGGAAAAATCATCAAACACAACACGTCATTTTATACTATGTATAACACTAGCCATGGAAGAAACAATTAAAAGACGTAACTTTGACAGGCGAATGAGTTTTTTTGGACGTACATTACTGCTGCAAAATTTCATTTGGATAGCTCAAAAACTGTGGAAATGGCGGGGGTTTACCATGATCCGTGTTCACCCGGTATATAAAATCTTCAACTCATTTTGTAATTTTAATTTGCTAAATAATGTTGAACGATTGGTAACTTCTCTAATGTTAATTAAAAGGTATTACACTATATTATTTTACTATTCATTGAACTTAATTCTGAGAATCACGCCAAATTCTAAAAAATAAATAGAAATAAGAAAATTGCCAAAATATGTCAAGATAAAAGTGTAGTATCAAAGGCAAACCTCGACAGTTGGCCCCAGAAAACCACTGTATATAGTTCTAAATGAATATAAATACAATATTGTTATCTAAAATTCGTATCAGTGGTTTTCTATTTGAATTTTAACTCCAACCACCACCTAATGTTAAAAAAGGTGTAATTAAATGTTTGTATGAAAGAGTTAAAATAATCTCTTCAACAAATGAAATTTTTAATAACGAAAAACTTTTTACAAAAACTGTCTTAAAAGAAAATAACTATCCACAGGATTTTGTTGAGAAATCATTTCTTGAAATTGAGAATAGACAAAATCAGCAACAACAGAGAATTTTGAGAGAACAACCGGTAACCACAATGACCATTCCATATATTTTTGGTTTTTCTGATAGACTTAGACGACTTGGTAATAAGTTCAATATAAGAACCACCTTTAAAACTTGCAATACCATCAGATCATTCTTAACAAAAATCAAACCTTTTAACAGTGTTCAAAAATCTAAAAATTGTATTTATAGCATTCCGTGCGAGTGTGGAAAGTTATATATAGGTGAGACGTCTAGACCATTAGAAGTTAGAATATCTGAACACAAAAATAACGTTAAAAATTACCAAGTTGATAAATCTACACTGGCACAACATGCTTGGAGTAATGGCCACAGATTTAGTTGGACACAGGCAAAAATAATTCAAACGGAGACACATTGTAATAAAACTTAAAGAGAGTGCCTGTATTCAACTAAATAGTACCGACTGTGTCTCTACTAGTTCAGTGTTGCTAGACGAAGTCTGGCTACCGATTCTCCAAAAAGAAGTACGTGACAGAAATATCAAAATAAATTAGAATTCTTTATCTAGTGATCTATGCATTAATTAATAATCAGTGTCAGGTGTCAAAGTGATCTTTTTTGACAAGTTAATTTTTGTAGTCACAGTTGAAAAAGGACCTAGACTTTGGTTCGAAACGTTCTGTTAAGATAAGTTATTGTTTTATAATTGTTTTTTACATATCATATAAATATATATGTCTATATATTATAAAATATACATTTTGTTATATTTTCTAGTGTAAAATACTAGAAAACCACTGATACGAATTTTAGATAACAATATTGTATTTATATTCATTTAGAACTATATACAGTGGTTTTCTGGGGCAAACTGTTGAGGTTTGCCTTTGATACTACACTTTTATCTTGACATATTTTGGCAATTTTCTTATTTCTATTTATTTTTTAGAATTTGGCGTGATTTCCAGAATTAAGTTCAATGAATATTAACTATCCGCCACAAATAAACTACAAACAATATTATTTTACTAGATACTTATAAATCATTAAATTTAGAAATACAGAGACACATTGAAAAATATAAAATTAATTTTTGCTTTGTCATTTTATTGGAAAATTGTTATAATTTTCCAACTATGTTTTTTATCAAAGTATTCAACTTAGCAAATTGGTAGAGTATTCAATGGAGCATCTTATGGTTGAATAATATACAGGTTGTTCTATTTGGATTTACAGAGATATTTTAAATTTTCATTTATCATGCATGGCATTATTTTATTCGAATCATGTATGTCATAGATCAATTTCTGATTTATTATTTCAAAGAGTCATTCTTGCTCATCCATTTGCCAAAAAATAGTATTACTGGTGATTGGCATAGTCATCTTGCACAAATGTAATATACAGAGTGTCCCGATTTTAAACCGACAAACTTCGGGTACAGAAAGTTCACATGAAATTATGACATACCCCTTCTAACATTTCTTCTCTATCGAGCCTCCTAACGGAGATACAGGGTGTTGAAAATTCAATTTATTTTTTGTTTTTCTTTAATAACTTCCACAATATTAAAGATAGGGATACCAAACTTGGTACACATAGTTAGGTTGTGAGGGTCCATCTTTGCTATGGTTCAGAGTTGAACTGAGGCGCGCCAGTGGCGTGCGGTGTGGTTGTCGTTCTTCTCGCCTTTTAGTGTTGAAAATTGATAAAAAGGTATGTGGATGACGCTACGAATTTTGTTGTTGAAGGGCGCCAGTAACGTCGATTGATTTTAAAAGGCAATCTGTACGATCTAGTTGTCGAGAGGAAGTCTTCTCAGGGTCGATTTTGATTTGTCACCGGCTCGTTGTTTCTTGCACTGGACCTGCCTCGTTGCTGTAGAATCCCTGTTGTTTACCTCGGACTGCTTTGGGAAATCGTGCGTAGTACGAATTATTTCACAATTGCAAGCTTATATGAATTTTCTTTTTTTGTTTTAATGCCGGAGCATTAATTTGTTTGATTGTCTTGATATGAATTCTTTTTAATGTCTGTAGAAATTCTCACTGATTAGAGAATTTAATTATTTGTAAAATTTGAGCACTGTTTATTTTTCTACTGATTAAGAAAATATTTTTAAAAGTTAATGATTTGTTGGTCTATTTGTAGCCTCGACTACAGTAAAACACACAAGTTCGAAATATTTGATATATTCACAAACATTTAGTAAAATTTGAACGCAGTTTACAATAGTTCATAAATGATTATAAATCTCCTCGAAAGTTCTCAAATTCGCGTGAAGTTAATTTTAAATTGAAAAATTGCAGTGCCGATCTGTCTATTTAACTCGCGAACAATATTGTTTGAATGATGAATTATCGCAGTCAATCTATTCTTCTTTTCGTAGAAAATGTCGATGTTTGAATTATTTCTGATTGGAATCTGAAAAGATCCGTTTGTTGGAAGTTGATGTCCACCAGCGTAACTGACTTGTGGCGATGTGACTTAAAACAGACTAAGTTGTTACGTTAAGTGACTTTGAGTGGAAAATTGTCATGAGCTTCTACAATTTAGGTCGGACCGCAGACTGAATGCATCAAAAAGGCCCCCTGGCTCGTTCGTAGCTTGGAGATCTGGCCTGCGCAGAGTGAATGCGCGTTCGGTACCTTCGTGTGAATGTACAATTTGGAATGTTGCTGCAGCGAAGTTGGAAAATTGGAATAGATTGACTGTTTCGATGCGTAGAATTTAAAATTTCGATGATAGACAGACTGGCATGGCTTGGTTGTGACATAATTGTAAAAAATTAATTCTAATTTTAATTTTAGAGGAATACGACATGGTCACGTCGATATAATTTTAAGGAAAAAAGTATGTGCACTAATTTTTTTCGCAATTCTGATCAGATTTTCCTAATTTACGGTTAATTTTCTAAAAAAACTTGCTCATGTAAAATTTTGACTGAGGCATTAGTTTTCGAGATATTTGCGTCTGAACAAAACGATGCACTAAAAACACAATTATCATGTCGGGAATAGTTCTGGTGAAATCACGACATATCCCTTCTAAAATTTCTCTATAGCCATTCCTAACGGAATGATTTCTTTAATATTTGGATGTTGATAATTTGTTTATGTAATTTCGTAACAAACAAATTTTTCTTTTGACAGAAATAATATTGACTTGCAAAAGGCCCTAAAAACGCCTCATTGCATAAGAAGAAAAACATTAAAAACATTAAATTGACAGTTCAGTTCAGTATATCCCTTCGAAAATCAGATTGAAAATAATTTTGAAAGGGCTATCTTAATTAATTAATCGTGTTTTTGGTGCATCGTTTTGTTCAGACGCAAATATCTCGAAAACTAATGCCTCAGTCAAAATTTTACATGAGCAAGTTTTTTTAGAAAATCAACCGTAAATTATGAAAATCTGATCAGAATTGCGAAAAAAATTAGTGCACATACTTTTTTCCTTAAAATTATGTCGACGTGACCACACCGCACGCCACTGGCGCGCCTCAGTTCAACTCTGAACCATAGCAAAAATGGACCCTCACAACCTAACTATGTGTACCAAGTTTGGTTTCCCTATCTTTAATATTGTGGTTAGTTATTAAAGAAAAACAAAAAATAAATTGAATTTTCAACACCCTGTATATCCGTTAGGAGGCTCGATAGAGAAGAAATATTAGAAGGGGTATGTCATAATTTCATGTGAACTTTCTGTACCCGAAGTTTGTCGGTTTAAAATCGGGACACCCTGTATAAGTATAAAGAATTTTCTGATCGAAAGTATCGTCTACTTCTGTCTTTCGCCTTCATATCTATCCCGAAATGGACATTCTGACACAATTGTAACACTAAAAGCTTATTTTTGTAACAGTCCCGTCAGCCCGTTTAGCGGTCGACCATTTCATTTTATTACATCAAAACTTTGCTACTTTTATTACATGTATAGGGAAAGCTGGGTAAAACGTCCCAGGGGTTATTTCACATTGAAGCTAATATATTTTACCGAGGTCTAATCACCACTTTTCTGTTGATAATAAAAACTTGGTTTTAACATGAACAAAACATTCTATCTAGACTAGTTGCACAGTTACAGACTTTAAATATTGTGCAGTTTTGTGACATTGTTTATATTACCTAAAGCGAGCAATTAATTAATTATTTAAGAAAATCAAAATAGCAACTTATTTACTACGAATTCGTAATATTATACACAGGTACATAAGAGTCGTTATCTATGTATATTAGGTAGGTATACGTTTTCCTCTCAGAAACTGTATTTTCCAGAAAACACATAAAGCTAAACGAAAAAAAAATTCAGACCCAAAGAACAGACACCACACCCTTATGTATTTTGATGCGCTGATACCAAATTTGACAATTTGTCCATATACCGGGTGACCACGAGATGAGGTTACACTCTGTAACTTATTTGTTATTAAACCGATTAATTTTAAATTTATAGGTGAGGCATAACATCTAAATGCGCAACTTTTGATACTTGGTTGCCTTATTTTTTACTTCCGATTTAGCCGGAAGTGATATTAACTTTCTTATTTTAAATACAACTCTACCTGTTTTTGTAATGTATCTTATTCGTTATAAAATTTACAATACAATGATATGTCACACAATGACATTTCATTTCAAAATGGCCGAAAAATTAAATTTTTTCAAAAATATTAAAATGTCAATTAAAAGATATTGAAAATTAATTTTTTTCCAAAGTTAGCCGTTTCGTTTTGGAGGCAAGATATTAGAAAAATAAAATAAATATTAGGAGAAATTTTTATTTAATTTTTATATTTTGTGAATAATTCGGTTCGTTAATGGTATTAAATCAAAGAGAAGAAACAAGCAATTGCAAAATAAAAAAAAAAGTCAGGTAGGTGTATTTAAAAAAAAATAGTTTTGAGTATTTAAAAATTGCAGAAAAATATTTATCTTATTTTCCTAATATCTTTCTGCCAAAACGAAATTATTGTACAAATTAAAAATTAAACATGTCAAATTCATTACTCTTTTGATTTTACGGCCAACTTTGGAAAAAAATTATTTTTCAATATCTTTTAATTGACATTTTAATATTTTTAAAAAAATTTAATTTTTCGGCCATTTTGAAATGAAATGTCATTGTGTGACATATCATTGTATTGTAAATTTTATAACGAATAAGATACATTACAAAAACAGGTAGAGTTGTATTTAAAATAAGAAAGTTAATATCACTTCCGGCTAAATCGGAAGTAAGAAATAAAGCCACCAAGTGTCAAAAGTTGCGCATTTAGATGTTATGCCTCACCTGTAAATTTCAAATTAATCGGTTTAATAACAAAGAAGTTATAGAGTGTAACCTCATCTCGTGGTCACCCGGTATCTTGGTTTTCAAGAACACAGGTTTTAATTTGTCTAGTAAATTTTCTTTCGTTGTTGTGTTCTTTTGTATAAAAAATAAATTATGTAATTCCCTATTTTCTAGTACTGTAAAGCACCCTGCTCCACCCCATATTCATATTTATTTTTCCACTTTCCGCAGTCTAGTCACGTCTGAAATCTATTTTATTCATTGTAAGTATGGACAATTTCAGCCTCAGCCTCAACAAATTATTTAATGTGAGGACGAGATGCTTTCGGAACTAAATTAACCGATGAACAGTGTAAATAAAGTATCTACATTAAACACGTACACAAACAATGAGTAAACATGGAAGGCAATTGTTTTTATGGCTTTAATTTAGCTCAAAAGCGAAAACGTGCAGGATTTGTACATAAAATCAATTACCTAATGTTCAGAAATATAAAATATGTAAATGAACTATATTATGTACATTGTACAGTATAAAAAATAAACCCTCAGTTATACCGGGTGACCACGAGATGAGGTTACACTCTGTAACTTATTTGTTATTAAACCGATTAATTTTAAATTTATAGGTGAGGCATAACATCTAAATGCGCAACTTTCGATCCTTGGTAGCCTTATTTTTTACTTCCGATTTAGCCGGAAGTGATGTCAACTTGTTTTTGTAATGTATCTTATTTTCTTATAAATTTACAATACAATGATATGTCACACAATGACATTTCATTTCAAAATGGCCGAAAAATTAATTTTTTTCAAAAATATTAAAATGTCAATTAAAAGATTTTGAAAATTAATTTTTTTCCAAAGTTGGCCGTGAAATCAAAAGAGTAATGAATTTGACATGTTTAATTTTTAATTTGCATCAAAATTTCGTTTTGGCGGCAAGATATTAGAAAAATAAAATAAATATTAGGAGAAATTTTTATTTAATTTTTATATTTTGTGAATAATTCGTGTTAATGGCATTAAATCAAAGAGAAGAAACAAGCAATTGCAAAATTTAAAAAAAGTCAGGTAGGTGTATTTAAAAAAAATAATTTTGACTATTTAAAAATTGCAGAAAAATATTTATCTTATTTTCCTAATATCTTTCTGCCAAAACGAAATTCAACTTTATCCGATATGAGTATAAAATACTTATACCGGGTAGCGCCATTTGAATAAAATGTTAGGTACCTATTCTCAGTACCTAGTTAAAAATCAACTGCATTTGTAGGGAAGTCCTTTAGTAAGAATGTCTGCCTTCTTCATCCAAAATCCCATTCAGATATGCAGTTGCTACATCGAGTTGATGAACGGTCATTTCGAATTGTGCTGCCAGCGCCATTATGATTCGAATCGAACTTAAGCGAGCAACAGGAGCAAAGGTTTCTCGAAAATCAACTCCTGGTCTTTGGGTAAACGCTTTAGCTACGATTCGAGCTTTCCTTTTCTCAATATTTCCATTTGAGTCATATTTATTTCTCAGAACGACCCGACTCTGGACGATCTACAATCTCCCATGTATCAATTTTTATTATGGATCTTAGTTCTGAGACTATTGCGCTACGCCATTCATTTGCATCTTCTCCCGTAATGGCGTCGTCAATTGGTATTTCTGCTATAAAAGCATCTTTTTCTTCCGTTGGTTCAGATTCTCTCCAATGATAATCCTTTCTTGGTCTCCCTCTGAGTTCTGATAGAATTTTCCTCGGTCTTCCAGATCCTCTTCTGGGAGTTTGTATACTCCTAGCTTCCCCTGGTTCAACGTTATCTCTTCTTTGAGGAATTGGTATTACCTCTAGCTCCCTAGAATTATTGTTTTCTTCCTCTGCACTCTCATATGAAGATGATGACGAAATATGCTGTTGAACTTCCAGCTCTATGTTTTCGAGTCTGCCATTCTGTTCTAGATTTTCGGATCCATCAAAATCACGAGATTCGAGTTTTAACTCACCACAAATTTCATTCATTATGGTCACCAACCAAAAACGATGTCCCCAAGAAGATGTATACCGGGTGACACAAGAAGTAGTTACCCCCCCATTTTTATTAACGTTTTTATAGATGAAAATTTCAAAATTTTATGGTGAAATAAATACACAGATTCTCATATTTTGACATAAATCATGTGTTAGAACTTTCTTATTTTAAATGAGAACACCCAATTTTTTCTCAACATTTGAAATCTACATAAAATTCCCTTTCTAATGATGTATAACACATTGACATTTGCTTTCAATATGGCGGCGAAACATTTCTTTTATACTAAATTTAAGTTGGCCTTGCTGTAACATCGTATATTGTTTGATGGAGAAATAGTTTGTGCATACATTGTTACCATTATATAACCTTTATAAATTTATATTTAATACATTAGCACATTATAAGTTGCATAAGCCCAGAAAAGAAAAAATAAAAAAAAAATATTTATAACATTTTTACATATGGAGTAAAGTACGGCTTACATAATAATAAATAAATATTTACTCATTTCACATTTGCTTAATAATTCATGAATAATCAATAATTAAAGGTTACAATATTCAAGGATGACTAAGTTAAAAGAAAACTTGTCAGCTTGAGTATGTTGTATCTAGACCGTGTTTCCAAGATTAAGTAAAATTAAATTTCTCGCCAAATAGTAATATTAGGCATTACTTACAAAAGAAAAAAAAAACAAAAATATATTTTCTACAATTTCCAAAAAATATTTTAATATTATATTATAATAAAAATTTAAATATACTATAATAAATATAAATATGTATATACACATTACAATAATTCTAATTTAACATCGATAAGCCAATTTGATATAACTTTTTTAAAACTATTTAATTTAATTTTTATTTTAAGGTCTCTTTTAAGTTCATGAGGCAGGGCGTTAAAAACTTTTTGTCCAATATAATGATAATTTCTTTGCTCTATGGTAAGCTTTGTCTTTGGTATAGTTAAGTTTTCATTAAGTCTGAATCTTGTGCTATGTTCATGTGAACTAGAATTTGCTAGACAGTTTTTAGTAGCTAAGAAAATAAGGGACGTTTTATAAAATAAATTTTCTACAGTTACAATTCGATACTGAGAATAAATCTGATCAGATAATTCCGTATAAAATTAATGATTTAAATAGTTTATAACAATTATTTGTTTATTATTTGGATATTGCAAATGTGCCCATTGTTATTATTTTCGTGAGCTACCCCAAATTAAAAAAAAAACGTCGAAATTGGCCGGAAAATAACGGAGATACCCCAATTTGAAACTCGTTTGATAAAAAATTCCCCTGTCCCTTGAGCCAAACAAATTGAAGACGCTCTAAAATCACTAATTATTAAAAATTATATTTTGACCTCAAAAAGGGCCCGTCTTCAATAGGACTTGATGAATTCACAAAATTCAAGATCTTATTAACAATCAGTTCCAATTTTGGCCATAAATATTAATAAATAAACGTTTGGCGCATTAAACAATTTAAAACATTATCTCGGCTCCTACATGTCCGAGAGCAACAATTTTTTTTAATAAATTTGTAGAAAAATACCAGCAACTCAAATATGAAAGATTTGTGCAGATACGTTCAATTGTTGTAAAGTTATTTGCAGAAAACGCTGCTCCGAAAAGTAGCAATGTTGTTAACGCCATTTTGACGGTCAAAATTATTGAAAATCGATACGCCCATAACAGATTCGTAAAATTGACGTCTTGACGAAAAAAATGAGCTGTGGTTGAATTATTTTTGATAACGTTAATAGGTCAATTTTTTATTAAACATTTGGGACCTTTTTAATAAACAAATAGAATTTCTCGGAAACTAATAAACATTTTGAAACGAAATTTTTTTCGTAAGTTGAGGGTAATGAGACACATATTCCACCAAAGTTTCAAGAGTCTAACATTTTTCCTTTCAGAGTAAAAAATGCTTGAAATTTTCGAAAATTTCGATGGTTTTCGGCAATTATTTAAATAAATAATCAATGAAATGGAATCAACCGGGGCTTAAATTAACCGGTTTGGAATTACCTAGTAAACAGAAACATTCAAAAAAATTAATCTACTGCAGTCTTACTGTAATTTTTAAAAAAATCCAAATTTCATGATTTTTTCACATAAAAGTGACTTATAAACAATGTTCTGTTTATTTGATTTGGGAGGAATCGCAGAGGTATATTCCTTATAACTAAATACACCTGTTTTTACCTACGGCTATCTGAAACGAATTAGTTACCGATTCCCGTTCACATCGTCTAATTCTACAGGCCTAAATCCACTCTTAGATGAACAAATCTATACAATATACATAAAAATATTTCGATAAAAACGTTTTACCTTTTATCGGCCATTATCCATTTTAAAATGTTTTACCTGCAACATAAGAAAAATTACTAGGTACTAAAATAAGTGATAGCCAAAGTTTTTCTGTAAAAACTAATAGTAATACGGTTTATTGTCCAATTTAATGAAACTGAGGTTCAACCACAGGAAATACATTAAATAAATATATCTATGTTCGTCGTTTCGTAGATACATTTCCCGCCGTTTAAAGCTGTTCATCTAGTCAAGATCTAAATCGTGAACTGTGAGTTGAATCTCCTTCATTTTTTAGATTTCTCATATTTGTCTTGCATGACCAAACAAACGCCAAATTTGTCTCTCATGATGACTGATTATTATTTAATTTGATCTTCAGCAAACTGAAGTAGAAATTCATAACAATCATAACTATAGTTAACTTCTCCTTTTAAATATCAAACCTCGCAATCGTTTTCCACGAAAGTCAGTAATATATTAAATATCGGAAAATAACTTGAATAATTACATATCATAAAGATTATAGGTACATATAAAAATAGCGTTTCAAAGAGACTCGACAACTACATTTACTAAATTATGAAGTATGGGATTTATTAAACGTAATTCAACATTTAATATTCTCTGTGTTTTAAAGATCACAATTGAGCTATGCGCCTGCCATTTGGAGTTGAAATACACATTTTAACATTAAAAGCTTAAAATTTTTAAGAGTAGCAGTGCTACTTGAGGGTGAACATATCCCAAGGGATTTCTAGCAAGGCTTTTACTAACGTAACTTAAATTATCGAGTATTCAGAAGTAAGAACAAATTGGATATTTTTAACATTGGAAATGTTTTTGTTTTCGTATAGGGGGTTGAAAATCAGTTTCGTGTTGCATATTATGAAGCATGACTTATAGAAACAGTGGCGACAACAGAGTGACCAATTTTTGATTGGTTGTCTAAATCACGTGGTACCGGCAGTTATGTTATTATTTTTTTATAGGCGTCTTCTTGTCGAGAAAATCCCAACGGCTATATCTCGTTGCGATTCTTTGAATATTTAAAAAGTTATTAGCGTTTCAATATCCCATGTCGAAGAGTTTTGTAAATTTTGCGAAATTAAAAAGGCCGAATGCGCGCGCAGAACCCTCCAAATTTCATGCGCGTGCAGGTCTTACCAAAACTTTAAAATTTTTCGTTAACGTCACAAATGTCACTTTTTAGTTAGGATCTGCTGACCTCAAAATCGCAGCTAGACCGCACAATTCATGATGTACTTTCAAGTTGGACTTTCGAGCTTGGATTTATCGCCAGAACGGCGGCCCGGCGGCCTGTTTTCGTTTGGAAATAAGGTTTAAAATTTTCGTGTTTTCGCAAAATTCGCCAAAAAATCCATAGTGCGTCCGATAGATTACACCTTATAGTCGATCCAGCGAAATTTAATGATTTCTTAAATATCTGTCCTAGGATGGAACCGAGTACAGTTTCGGACTCGGGACGACTTTAGGACCCCGAAACAATTTTCTGTTTCTCGATAGTGCCTTTCCTTCACTTTGACATTTAATTGTATCGAGTATTGTATCCAAGTAAGAAACTGCATGTTTGAAGAGCAGGATTAAACAAATGTTTTTAGTTTCCTAGTAGGGGGTCGAAAATTAGTTTCACGGCAGAATGACGTAACGCGTGAGATTTCAGTGATTTCAGAACGATAGACGTCAAAATTACACTTTTTCGTTCACTCCCATTAAGCCTAAAATCAGATCGTGACCGTGCAATTCACAATGTAGTTCTAAGTTCGACCCTCTACCTTGGATTTCTTACCAAAACAGTCTCTCGGAAATTCGTTTGGAAATAGTATTTGATGTTTTCCTGTTTTTGTAATTTTTTCAATTTTGTCAATGACTTGTAATTTGACAAATCATAGGGGTGGATTTAGGATCGGGGTTGCTCTGGCAGGTTGCCGATACCTGATTTGTACGTATTACGGTGTGTTAGAGGTTTGAGTGCCATTACTTTAACATGAGGTAGATTAAGCAAAAGTAAACAAAAAATTATTACATGGGAATTTATCGCTGCGTTAGAAAAGTCACGCCCAACAATCTCCAAGACAACTTAACATCGAAAAGCACGTCGAACAGCTTATTTCCTTTTGTCTCGTAGAAATATGTATAGCCGAAAACCATATGTAACTTAAAATTTTGTCGTTTTTCGCAATTTACAAAGATAGCGATGATTTGAAGGAAAATAAAATATATGTTCAACTCCTCTCTCAATGCCTGATCCAATGATATGTCACACGGTTACAGTACAGGCAAAATGTACCAAAATTAATCAAATAAGCAAGAATATTGCGAAATCTTTGTAACTCTATACTTATTGTTTATGTAATTTGAAGGTGGATTTTTATTGCATCCACATTTGTACGACGTATGTTAACTAGGTGAAAACCAAATTTAGGCAAAATTCAGTAATCGTAGCCCTCCCTCAAGAAAAGTTTTTGTCAAATGATATAAACGAAATGCGATTAATTTCAATGTTGCCAAAAATTCTTTAAAACAAAGGATTGTTTGTAAAACAAGCTGTAGATGATGTGGATTCACCTATTGTTAAAATAGCATTTGAAATTTGTACTTAGTTGATGAGGACGTTGATCTCCTTGTTCTATTAATCGCTTTAACTCCAGGAAAAATTATATGGAAAATTCTTTCTTCGTCAGAAATCCAGAAATGACAAGAACGTATAAAAATAGTTATTTACATTACTAGATGCAAAAGGTTACTTTAAGGTGTGAGGTGATTTTTGAATGGTTGAGGCGAAGCCGAGACCTTTCGAAAAACACCGAATACTTAAAAGGGTTTTCGCATCGTGAAATGTATTATATTTTTTCTACTATACCGAAAAAAATTATGGGATTTACTAATTTAAAACTAATTATTTCATGAAATTAATTGACATTTTTAATAAATTTTATAGTTTAAGAGGCTGCCTGTGAAAATTGGTTCCATGGCAACGAAATATTACACATTTTAATTTCTGGTGGTTTCAAACTAAAATAAACAAATACCTACATGTTTTGTGGCGATATAAATGGGAATTTGCTTGTGCCTTGTTTTACCCCAAGAAATCCAAAGCAAGGTATATGCAAACTTATGAAGCGTTTTTAAAATGGAGTAGGTAGGTACTACGTGCCAATAAAAATGTTGGCGTACTTCCTAGAACGAACTTTCTTTATTAATACAAAATTGTTTAGTTGTATTAATTTGTTCAAATAGAACGAATTAATTTCGTTTAAAATTTGTTTTTCTACTTTTCAGTCCTGGCCGCATAAGTTTTACTTTCGTAGATAGCAACCAGGTAACTCGAATGTTTACTTTCGTTATCGCGCGTGTTGCTAGGGTTACAAAGTTCATTTATATAGACGGTAGTAGAAAAATACAATTTTACTGACTCATGCCTTCAGTGGTAATGATACCACGTCTAGAATATTTCAGAAAGAAAAATTAAAAGTCATCAAACTTCTTCAGAAAGAAATGCAGTTAGTTAATAGTAATAGTAAGAACTTTCAATGGCAAGAATTCAACCCCCTCACAAGTAAAATAGGCTGGTGAAACTCTTTTCCTACTTGTATACGGTGTAAGGAAAATCACAAATGTCTCACTCAACTCATACAGATTTTATCAATTAAAAAAACGCTGCACAAACAAAAATCAAAGTTGGAATTATTACCACCAACTTCAGAGGCAGTCGCTTAATATTCTTTACGAGTATTCTACAAAATTCAGAAATGGCTTGGCAATAAAAAAAATCCACAACAGTGGAGATAGATAGAAGAAAATTAACGGCTCCTTACAAACTGTGACAACACTTTTTGTGCCAAAAGCAGAATCAATATTGCAGCTTATCTCCTGCAGCCGCAACAGAAAAGCAGGTTGAAGTTGCTCACAAATTTACGGAAATTATCAGGAAGTGCGATGTCTAAATTCATACATGGATAAAATTATCGAGGATCTAAACATTCTAAACCGACGCAGAAGATTTAGATGCTATCGATTCCGATCTTCTTTAGATACAAAGTGTGTTTCATTCAATATATATATAAAATTTTAAACGACTTGATAATCCTCACTTGTACAATGATTAAATGTACTCTTTCATTTTGCAGAATATACTCACAGATAAACAAGCAGAAAATGAAGGAAACAAACGTAAAATTCGTAAAAAAATTTAATAAAAAAGTCAAAAATTAATATTTCTCTATAAATGAAAATATTCTTATTTTTTGAAAATTTCTCATGGTTCAATTGTCAATTTTTATTATGCATGTGAAAAACCTAGTTCATCCCACGATTTTTCAAGTAGGCAGTTCCGACACACCCCTTACGGTTCGGGACTCTTAAGTTTCTTGAAACATAGGTAGGTATATATTTTTAAACGTATATGTCAAGTTTCAATGAATTCACTATGTTCTTGTTCAGTTTGGACACTTTTCTTGTACTATTAGCTGCGTTTAATAGTTTGCGATTAATCGATATCGGTATTTGTAATTGTTAGGAATCACTTTTCATCTTCCCGAAATTGTATTAAATTATTTCAGTTTTAACATTAAAACTGTTTGTTAGTGAAAAAAATTTGTATAATACCATTTTAGTTTTCATTATGAGAATGTTTTTGTTAATAAAATAACTTTTTATTTTAATTTCTAAATAAAACTAATGATAATTACTTTTTGAAAATGTTTTGTGTTAATGAAATAACTATTTACTACTTTGCAACAAATTTTCATTTTTATCACATCCGAAATATCACAAGATTTGCGTTCTACTTCGTCATTTCCAATGTCTCCTCCGGTTGCATTTTTGCGAAGGACTGTGAATTTTTTGTTATTATTATGCTTATTAATTTTTTTATACCTATATAAAAAACTAATAATTAATTAACATTATTTATTGTCAACACCACACAATATCTATCAAGTAAGTAATAACTAAGTTAATAACAATAGCTGTTTGTTGATATCTCCTTAGCAACCGGTAGTTTGCGTGCTATTTTTTTTATAAAAAGCGTGCGATAAATATATATCGCACTAGTGCTATAAACAACGTCACTATGACATTGAAATGAGTGTCATATAACTGTCATTATATAACGAGCTTAGTAAAGATATACCTATATCTACTCTAATTAGGTTATACAGGGTGTCCCAGATGTGGACGATCAACAAAGTGGGGTGATGGGGGAGGTCATTTCCATTCAAAATAACCGGTTATCCAATTGTCGATGATTCAAAAGTTATCAATTTTTTATTTTTTTAAATCGCCTAATGCGTCCACCAAAAAATTTATTTAAAAAAAAAAACCTGTAAGTTGCTTGCATCTTTTTCTTTTTAAGTATGATCCTGAAGGGTGCACCTTTCCAATAAAAGTATTTTCTTGAACTGTTACTCGCGATCAAATAAAAAAGTGGTTTTTGTGAAAAATTTTTATTTATAAATAATTTGAGTTGATTTATAAGTGGCGCTAACAGTAAAAAAATGCACTATAGAAGAAAAAGTTGTCCACCTAATGCAGATTCTAACATGGTATAACACGTAAGGTTATTTAAAACAGACGTCTTTTAATTCAATTTGTTTTATTTCTAACACAGTAACAACCTTAACTTTGAAATTTTGTAAAATAAATTTTTTAACAAACACGACTCACTTGTCTAAGAAATTGAATAAAAAGACACGTTCTAAATAACCCTACGTGTTATACCATGTTAGAGTCTGCATTAAATGGACAACTTTTTCTTCTATAGTGCATTTATTTAAAAATCAACTAAAATTATTTATACTATACCACAAGATGTTTTTTAATTGGTGACCATAATGAATGAATTTTGTGTTGAGTTAAAAAAAAATTATTTTAATAATTTGTTTTTAGACGTTTTGAATTTTATAATTTTTAATCGAATATTCATAATGTATTAAACAAAGTCCAATGAATTTAATAATAGCATGTTTAGAGATGAAACATAAATATGAGTATATCAATTTGGATATGTTTGTTATTATTATGCTTGTATAAAGCCTAAACAAAGTCATTTATAAATAATGCATATCAAGCAAAGAAAGAGAATTGTAAAATTTATGAGTGGTTACAAAACGTTTAAAAATTATGGCACTCGAAGTGGGTAAGTATTTGTTATAAAAAGAATCAAACTGATTATTTTGGGGACTGATGTCGAGGGAAATAACGCAAATGGAAATGTGCGACCTATTTAGTAATTTGTTTTATAATCAAAGCGCTATGCTGCCTGAGGATACCAACTGCTTCTAATGGCAGATATACGAATGTGGGCGATAAAAGTTATAGTACCTTCAGGCTGTTTTAAAACAATATTATAAATTTATGAAAAAACACTAGCAGGTGTACAAATAAATGTTTCTAAGTTATTAAATTAATTATGTGGTCTGTAAAATAATTTGCCCTTAATAGAATTTGAAATTGCCCACTAAATTTTATAGACATGCATTTTGACAAATTATTTTCATGACAATATACGTTAAGGACTCGGTTAAAGACTACAAATATACAAATCAGTACACGTGCGTACATAAAAGTATCATTCATTTTTGTCCTTTAGATATATAGTGTGTCCCACTTTTCACCACTACACCCCAATATCTCGGCCATTTGTTGATCGAAACAATATTCATTCCTTCACAAAAAAAAAAAATTAATAAAAATCTAAGATTTCAATAATAATCACCCTATTATTCCAGTTATTTATTGTCGGATATTTACATAACTTGGTAGTCGGGTGATATAATGATGCTAATTAAGCATTAGGACACTTTTTTTTAGATAATATCAAATAACTCAACTTTTATTATTTTTTATTATTGAAATCTTGGATTTTTATTACTTTTAAAAAAAAAAAATTTTAACGAAATTTGGTATACAGGCGTTTTAGGTCATGCTGAACAAGAATCTGTAAAAACGAAAACCCTATCTCAATCGCTAATATAAGTTCCTAATTTTTGCCAATTTCTTTTGATCATAGTAGGCGTATTTAAGTTTGAAAAAATTTTTTATTAATAACTTTTTAAACACAATCTGAAAGAAAAGAAGTATACCAAATTTAATCTAAATCGATCAACAAATGGCCTAGATATTGGGTGCAGTGGTGAAATGTGAGACACACTGTATACAGGATGGTCACTTTTACAATGTACAGGGTGTCCCAAATTGCTTGATTTTGGCTGGTTTTCCTATTTCCAGACCTGGTAGAGAAAAACTGACATATGAGTCTAGAGCTCGATTTTTGTGAAACGCCGATTGGTGAAAACCACATTTCGATATCTCTAACCGTTTTCAAGATATCGGCAAAAATTGACATTTTACAGATTCCGAAAAATTGTCAACTTTTTTATTTTTGGATATTTTTTCAAACGGTAAAAACTTTTTGACGTAGAATAAGATGCATTTGTCAAAAAAATATATCGCTTTTCGATTGTTTGATATCAAAGCTAACTTTGTTATTTCATATGGAACCCATAATTTTGGCTTTGACTTTAGAAAATAGGAAAAAAGAATAAGCTTTCTAAAAATATATATGCCAAGATATGTCTAGTCATCCTTGCTGCCAATATAACACATTTCTCTTTAAAAATAACATTTTTTAACGTTAAAAAAAGTTTTTCGGAATCTGTAAAATGTCAACTTTTGCCGATATCTCGGAAACGGTTAGAGATATCGAAATGTAGTTTTCACCAATCGGCGTTTCACAAAAATCGAGCTCTAGACTCATATGTCAGTTTTTCTCTACCTGGTCTGGAAATAGGAAAACCAGCCAAAATCAAGCAATTTGGGACACCCTGTACACCATTGGTATCTTCTAAACAACAAGAGGTACATAGATGCTTAAATTAGAGAAAAGTTGCGCATTTTCATGCTCTTTAAGGATCTGAAAAGAAATCCGGGATAACTGACCTCGTTCCTGAATATCCTGAAAAAATCTGAAATATTGCGTTTTCTTATTTCGTTCATAACTTTTTTATTACTTAAGCCAATGTATTGAAATTTGGCATGTTTACATAAATCGATATGGGCTATCCACTGCACATTTTAAAAATTTTCTAGACCTACTAGATCTTCATGTTTTTATAGCCAATTTTGGATTTTCTTATGGACGCCATATTGGATTTTTATACTGTTGGATAGAGAATAAAAATGTGATTTCAACGATGTATCACACATGAGTCATCTGACTTGATGAACCACCTTTAAACATTAATTTAATAATTTTTTGACAAAATCAAATTGCCATGAAATAACAAATGATCGAGCAAATTATTGACGGTAGTAGAAGTAATGCTAGAGCTCTTTCGACAAAATCAAGTTGGCATGAAATAACAAATGATCGAGCAAATTATTGACAGTAGTTGTAGAAATAATGCCAGAACTGTTTTTGTAATTATTGTCAGTGTTATTATTATTTATTCATTATGGTAAGATTTTCAGTTAATGAAAGACTAGATATGTAGGTATAATAATAATAACACTAACAGTAATTACAAAAACAGTTCTAGCATTACTTCTACAACTACTGTCAATAATTCACTCGATCATTTGTTATTTCATGCCAACTTGATTTTGTCGAAAGAGCTCTAGCATTACTTCTACTACTGTCAATAATTTGCTCGATCATTTGTTATTTCATGGCAATTTGATTTTGTCAAAAAATTATTAAATTAATGTTTAAAGGTGGTTAATCAAGTCAGATGACTCATGTGTGATACATCGTTGAAATCACATTTTTATTCTCTATCCAACAGTATAAAAATCCAATATGGCGTCCATAAGAAAATCCAAAATTGGCTATAAAAACATGAAGATCTAGTAGGTCTAGAAAATTTTTAAAATGTGCAGTGGATAGCCCATATCGATTTATGTAAACATGCCAAATTTCAATACATTGGCTTAAGTAATAAAAAAGTTATGAACGAAATAAGAAAACGCAATATTTCAGATTTTTTCAGGATATTCAGGAACGAGGTCAGTTATCCCGGATTTCTTTTCAGATCCTTAAAGAGCATGAAAATGCGCAACTTTTCTCTAATTTAAGCATCTATGTACCTCTTGTTGTTTAGAAGATACCAATGGTGTACATTGTAAAAGTGACCACCCTGTATAAGTATTTTTTTTATTTTATATTTTGTGCAATGTCTGCCAAGTGGCGGCTGAACCAATGGTCTTATTAATGGTGTATTACATCGTATCAGGAATATCTTTTGTATTACTCAGATAAACTTACCCGGTATTGAACCGAAAAAATCCATTCAAAGATCAAGTTATTTTTACGGCGTAAAACTAAACATAACTTTCTGTGATTCGCTGCAACTTTTACCGACATAAAAACCAGTAAAATGTTGGTCCCATGTGGACAGTTCAACACAAGATAGGTAATTGTCGTCTTTTTTGGCAGAAATCAACCGGAAGAAAACTACATAGTTGGAAGTGCGTCTCCGGAAACCGAAAGACGCCACCGAGCCCGTAAATTAAAGCTTAGCTCATTTCCGCCTCACTTCTTAGATCTTTGATCAATCTTTATTACTTTTTCTCTTGAAATCGCTATTAACGCCCTCGCCTCATACAATTGTTTCTTAAAATTCATTTAAAGAAGAGAGCAGAGAATGGCAATTGCCTGAACAAATAGGTATAGTGAAATTATCAGCACTAATAATGCTGATGAGTCTACAGAAAATTATTAGATACAGTAAAATTTATATTATACAGGGTGTTAAGAAAAAGTAGGTCATGCCTTTAACCACAGATTCTTTGGGCGAAAATAATGTGACTTTTTATAATGTGATTTTTTATTTTGGAGCGTAGTTTTTTTTATACAGGGTGTTAAAGTTTACGTTTTGAAAATTATTTTTATTAATAATTCTGTTACTGTTTAAGATTTTTACCCGAATTTTTGCACAGACTATCATCTTATACAGATACACTTTTTGTGTAATTTTGGTAAAAAAAAGTCAAAGCGCAAACGGGAGAAACGGGGGGTTGTGTTACCCATTAACCCCCCAACTTTTTCATGCGTACGCCTATGGTTTCTAGATATTAATTTTTAGATTAAACACTTATTTCCCCAATTTTTTATCTCCTACAAAATTTTGATTTAGGACTTGATTAACGAGATATTCCAGTAAATTCAGAATCATTTTCAATATTTCAGTTTCGGAATTTATTGTTTTTACTATTATTGTTGTTCGTAGTAATCCTGGGTTTTCTTTAAATCGACTACTTTTAGACAAAAATTGCTAGAGACTTTTTTTGTTGTGCATAGTCAGAAAAGTTCAATAAAATAAAAATCTTAAAAAAAAACAGTGGCGTACACATTTTTGCTTAGGAAACCTAAATTAATCCTTAGTTATCTATGCCACTGAGGTAGGTAAAATAAGCAAATAGAAACACTAATTTAAAGAAAATACTATATAAAATAAAACATTGCTGTGTTTAAAATTAAACTTTTCATATTATTTACTTTAATTATTTATTAATTTTTGAATAATTTATCCAACGGGCGAATCCAGTTATTGTACATATTATGGTAAATAAAGCAGACAGCAAAAATACAGAAAATACAATTATTACTAAAACAAAAAAAGTCTCTAGCATTTTTTGTCTAAAAGTAGTCGATTTAAAGAAAACCCAGGATTACTACGAACAACAATAGTAAAAACAATAAATTCCGAAACTGAAATATTGAAAATGATTCTGAATTTACTGGAATATCTCGTTAATCAAGTCCTAAATCAAAATTTTGTAGGAGTAAAAAAAATTGGGGAAATAAGTGTTTAATCTAAAAATAAATATCTAGAGACCATAGGCGTAAGCATGAAAAAGTTGGGGGGTTAATGGGTAACACAACCCCCCCTTCTTCCCGTTTGCGCTTTGACTTTTTTGACCAAAATTACACAAAAAGTTCATCTGTATAAGATGAAAGTCTGTGCAAAAATTCGGGTAAAAATCTTAAACAGTAACAGAATTATTAATAAAAATAATTTTCAAAATGTAAACTTTAACACCCTGTATAAAAAAACTACGCTCCAAAATAAAAAATCACATTATAAAAGTCACATTATTTTCGCCCAAAGAATCTGTGGTTAAAGGCATGACCTACTTTTTCTTAACACCCTGTATATAATTTATTTATATCAATACGAAATTACATAATAAATGTTCTTTAAATTTTTTTACATTTTGTAACGGTCAGGATTACAGAGCATAAAGAGGGCACTGATTAACAAAACACTTTATTGAGACACACCCTGACAATATCAACTACAAAAACTATATAACAATCATGAAACTAAAACAGCGTCCATCCTCTGTCACGGAAAACTTAAAAACTGAAAACTGAACTACTCGACTTGTGGCGACCTCTAACTGTCAAGTCACGCAGTGGCACCTCGTCGAAAGAGGGAACCGTTACAATTTAAAAGTTCAAATAATGATACCTAACTGTTTTACGTCAGTGGGGAAGTTTTTATCCATTCCACACATTAATTATTAATAAATAAATATCGATTCATTCTTGTTTTTAATGATTCGAGAAGCAGTTAAAACTAAGAAGTTTCCCAATTGTTTAAACAGAGGGGACAACGGACTTCTGACTTCTAACTGCGAAATCAAACATATCTCGGTTAATCCCACAACCACAACCATACCCGATCGTTCCGCACTTGTGCTCACTCCGCCCAACCCTACTATAAATATCTCACCATCTCTAAGAAGTACGATTCAACCTGGAGAATAGGCAGATTGAGGCCCCGAACAGTTCCTTAGACACCCCACCTTTCGATTGAAAATGTCACTAAAATAAGAGCCGAAACGTATGAAATATCCTATAAATTGATTAACAACAAATTTAACATGTTATAGTCGGGATTCAGGAGTCGCAAATTCGTTCATAGGGGGTGAACTCAAAGATATAGTTTTGAATCTAAAAAAATGCATATCCTGATTTAATTCTAGCTTAATTCTAGTTAAATATTATATTTTATGTATTTCTGTATACAGGGTGATTCTAAAATGTATGGCCAAATTGATACAGCGTCAACAGGAGACCAAAATAGGTTGATTCAACCCAATTTACCTATATACAAAAATGCACCCCTAAGACGTTACAGCCCTTTAAATTTCAAATAAAAAAAACTTTAATTATTGATTATTCCCAAATGGCTGTAGATATCTTTTTCTAATTCAGTGAACATTCATTACCAATAAACGCCAATGTTTTGTGAATTAATCACTTTCGGTCAAACCCGCAGTGGGGAAAATCATTTAAATCTCAAAAAGTGACGATTAAGTATAATATAGGATGTTCCAAATTTCAATCATTTGTCCTCAAAAGTAAAGAAAAAGGGGGTGCACCATTATCCTATTACATCAGTTATTTTTTTACAATTCTCTATGCTTGACGCATTGTTTATAAATGACTTTATTTAGGTTTTATATTAAATTGGATATGTTTGTTATTATCAGGTATTTGACCCCTAACATTATTTTAATTTTGTGAAGTAAATACCTTTTCCTATTCCAAAAATTATTTTCTATCTACCTGCATCTAACCTACCCGAGCACCTACCCATATGAACTTCCACGGTGACGAATAGTCTAAAAAGTTTAGTGTAATAGGGAACATGCACATATTTTAATATCAATATAAAATTAGATTCTCTATTTGTTTTAATAACACCATTGATTATTAATTTTTTTGAAATATGTTGTTGGTGGCATAAACTCGGATTTGAATAATGCTATTCCGGCAAAACGGGTTTGACGTCACGACCGCCATGTTATGACGTCACTCTATTTGTTTACTTTTTTGACATTGACAACAGCGGTGTCAAAGCGACAAGAGCGTGATTGTTTACTGCCCGTTTACTGTTTATTACTAGTAAATTCGTTTTAACTTTTGATTTACTATGGAAAAACCTGATTTGAAGTGCTCTGAATACTGCGTAGTGTCACAATGTGAATCAAATCTATTAGAACACCGGAAAAAGTATTTATTTCATTGCCAGTGGGATCAAGTGCTAAACTGAAAGAAAAAAGAAAATTGTGGTTGCGAGCTATGAGACGAAATGAAAATGCGAGATGTCTGAAAACACTAGAGGATTTGTTAATTTGTTTGTGAAGACCATTTCAATGTAATTATTTACCTAATAATAAATAATATGATAGTGAGAAATATTTTTGTTAATAAATAAAAGGTTAGGTACCTATGTTAATGGTCTATCTACTCTGTATTGAAAGTAAAACATATATTTTCGTGTTTTTTTTTGAGCTGGAACAAGATATGAAAAAGTATATATGCAATATAAATTAATGGGGGAGAAGATATTTTTGAGAGATCAAATCGTTCCATATATATTATTATTTAAATGCCAAATAGATAGAAAACTTTATTTAGAAACAACTGAAATTGTCACTTTGTGCCTTTACGAAATCAGTCTCGGCCATTGTAATAACAATAAAACACTTCTAAACTATTAATATACATTTTAAACCAGTTAATAAGAAACACAGAACGCTTGAAACTCTTGAAATAAACTTTTCTTGCACGTTTTCAATAGAAGTACAGATTCCAGACACAGTCTGATAATTGGGAGTGATTACTGCACGGTCCGACCGTCCCCGTTAAAATAATAGCTGTACGCTCTGGATATTTCTTCTTCCTCAACTGCTCTCCTTTATCAGGGTAAAAACACACATATCTAACCTGCCTCCGGCTATCGCCTCCAGCTTCTAACTCGCAATAGATCTCAAGCCTGATGCATTTAATAGAAAAAAAAAATAAGAAAGTGTGGGATTTGAACCCTGTACCTTCTCCTTGCCAAGCCCGGCTCGTTGCCTCTAGGTCATCGCACCGCAGACGAAATGTGAGTAAAGCAAGAATAAATTCACTACATGTCAAATGTCAAATATTCGGACCGTGCAGCAGTCACTTCCTTGATAATTTGTTTATGGCGAGAAGTAAACAAATAGTATGACGTCACGCGAGTCGTCGGAGGTACTCGACAGTTGGTCGGAAACCTTTAAATAATTTGAATTTTATTTATTAATTATTAATTATTGTGTCTAAATAATTTAAATTATGGTGTAGTTGGTCTTTTTCAAACATAAAGCTTCCGATAAAAACAAATTTGGGTGTAAAACTGACACGCGCATGTACCCTATTACGAATATTTTACAAAAAAAAAAAGAAAGAAAACACCAAATACTTAGCTACGGTCAGGCTGTCAAAAGATGTTGGCAATGTTTGGAATACGATATTGAAATAACGATTGCACAAATAAAGGAGAGCTAAAATATTAACCAAATGGACTGGAATACTGAAGGAAACATGTATTGCTCTTACATCTTTTATTATACAGGAAGCTCACCCATACCATAATAGCAATGGAGGAAATATCACCTTTGATTTTACCTACTTTCTGCTCTGATCTTGATACTGTTTACTTTCAGTTATTAATGGTACATAAATATACCTCTAAATTTGTAATTAACACTGTTCGTTGATGTCAGTGTATGTAGTTTTCCTTTTATCCTATGCTCTTAGGTCAGCTAAATTTATATGTTTACCAAGTATTAAGGGCCTTCCACATTTTAAATGGTCGATTGTCAGATTATGGAAATATTTTTAGCTGTTCATGATTAAAGTTTAAAATCAACTTTAAACGCTTTACACTTTTTAACATGCTTTTCTGTAGCGACGTATTACTTTTTTGATTAAATCTAGTAATAATAAATATAACATGCTATACTGTGCATGTACTTATGTACTTATGTATAATTATGTCATTTACGTTATTTAATTTCAAAGTAGTATATAATATATAGGTACAGTACATTCGGCTAGGATATCAGATATTTTATTTTTTAAAAACTTAATTTATAAAATTTATTATTGGGTACATATCAACAGTCACTGGAAAATTTTTTTCAACAATTAGGGTATTGTTTGTAGTTTATTTGTGGCGGATAGTTAATATTCATTGAACTTAATTCTGGGAATCACGCCAAATTCTAAAAAATAAATAGAAATAAGAAAATTGCCAAAACATGTCAAGATAAAAGTGTAGTATCAAAGGCAAACCTCAACAGTTTGCCCCAGAAAACCACTGTATATAGTTCTAAATGAATATAAATACAATATTGTTATCTAAAATTCGTATCAGTGGTTTTCTAGTATTTTACACTAGAAAATATAACAAAATGTATATTATATAATATATAGATATATATATATATATTTATATGATATGTAAAAAACAATTATAAAACAATAACTTATCTTAACAGAACGTTTCGACCCAAAGTCTAGGTCCTTTTCAACTGTGATTACAAAAAATGATTTGTCAAAAAAGATCACTTTGACACTTGACACTGATTAGTAATTAATGCATAGATCACTAGATAAAGAATTCTAATTTATTTTGATATTTCCGTCACGTACTTCTTTTTGGAGAATCGGTAGCCAGACTTCGTCTAGCAACACCGAACTAGTAGAGACGCAGTCGGTACTGTTTAGTCGAATACAGGCACTCTCTTTAAGTTTTCGTTTATTACAATGTGTCTCCGTTTGAATTATTTTTGCCTGTGTCCAACTAAATCTGTGGCCATTACTCCAAGCATGTTGTGCCAGTGTAGATTTATCAACTTGGTAATTTTCAACGTTATTTTTGTGTTCAGATATTCTAACTTCTAATGGTCTAGACGTCTCACATATATATAGCTTTTCACACTCGCATGGAATGCTATAAATACAATTTTTAGATTTTTTAACACTGTTAAAAGGTTTGGTTTTTGTTAAGAATGATCTGATGGTATTGCAAGTTTTAAAGGTGGTTCTTATATTGAACTTATTACCAAGTCGTCTAAGTCTATCAGAAAAACCAAAAATATATGGAATGGTCATTGTGGTTACCGGTTGTTCTCTCAAAATTCAATTAGGGTAGGTTATACTCTATAATACATAGCATAATGTTAGGGGTCAAATATATACTGAGCAACAGTATACTGTTTGCTTGTTAAATTTAGTTTAAATTGACTGCACAGTAAGAATCGAGGTAAGAATAAATATAGATACCACTTTTTCCGTTTAAGTTTATAGGTGCAATTAATTCGTAGACACGCCAACTTTGTTAGATAGAAACAAGTCTAGTGGTGGTATGGTGATATAATAAGATGAAAAATATATGCAATTAAAAAATTATTGAGAAAAATAGCCACTACAGTTGCTAACGACTGCAGATATGAATTGTTGGCGCCATTATAGGAACAGTTAAACCGGATTTTCTAAATATTAGTGTTATTAAGTAATAAATAAAGCGGGTCGGAAATTATTACTAATTTCCACAATCCATATACAAAATATAATTTTGAAATCTTAAATAATGGGAACGTTACAGGAGCGGACCTCTTCCCATTTTCATGGAATATATGGATTACTTCAGCTATGCATACCGGGTGGCCACGAGTCAATGTACGCCCCCAATTTTTTGGTTGTTTTTGAATTTAAAAATTTCGTTTTTGGTATACGTGAATAAGACACAAGCGGGCTATTTTTAGACTAACAGCAACGAAAATATCACTTCCGGTTGAACCGGAAGTGACATCAACTTTTTTTTCTTAAATGGAATGACCATGTTTTTTTGTGGTGTTTTATAAAACATGAAATTCTGCAGCAGTTTTTTCGAATTCCAAAAATTCCAAAAAATAAGTGAGTTACGAACGATTTTTTATTTTGTACAAAATGGCCGCGTCAGATGAATGCGATGTAAGAAAATTACTAAGTAGGCTATGGAAATGATTAGCAAAGCAATAAGCTTGTCTGTGAAGAATAAAATAGTTATTTAAATTACTGATAGATGCGACTATTTTTAGGTTTTTCTCAAAAAACGGAATTTTATTTTCATTTTCATTTCCGTAGGGGTCCTATGGAAAATTTTTAAATGGGACCGTACTATTTTTTGTTATTATTCGGACATAATGATTCATAAGCTTTAATTTTTTCGCCAATAATAATTTCTTAACGAGATCCTTTGTAATAATAAAAGTGTTTTTAAAAGGTTCATTCAAATTATTTATTGTTAAATTTGTGCTTACCTTTTGAATACACTTTTATTATTACAAAGGATCTCGTTAAGAAATTATTATTGGCGAAAAAATTAAAGCTTATGAATCACTATGTCCGAATAATAAAAAAAAATAGTACGGTCCCATTTAAAAATTTTCCATAGGATCCCTACGGATATGAAAATGAAAATTAAATTCCGTTTTTTGAGAAAAACCTAAAAATAGTCGTATCTATCAGTAATTTAAATAACTATTTTATTCTTTACAGACAAGATTACTACCTTGCTAATAATTTCCATAGCCTACTTAGTAATTTTCTTACATCGCATTCATCTGACGCCGCCATTGTGTACAAAATAAAAAATCATTCATATCTCACTTATTTTTTGGAATTTTTTAAATTCGAAAAAACTGCTGCAATTAGCATTTTATGTTTTATAAAACACCACAAAAAAAACATGGTCATTCCATTTAAGAAAAAAAAGTTGATGTCACTTCCGGTTCAACTGGAAGTGATATTTTCGTTCCTGTTAGTCTAAAAATAGCCCACTTTTGTCTTATTCACGTATACCAAAAACGAAATTTTTAAATTCAAAAACAACCAAAAAATTGGGGGCGTACATTGACTCGTGGCCACCCGGTATATGCATATTCATATTTCCTGAGTCAAAATAAACATTTGTATAGCAATAAACATTCTTTGTAAGATTTACTTTTATACGTGAGTTTATAATAAAATTGTTTCTCCTGGTACGCAATACGGATTTTTATCTATGGACTGTCATTCATTAATAAAAAGTATTTTTATATAAGCTATGTAAAACTTGGTACGGAAAGAAACAATAGGTAGGTTTTGTATTTGTCTTAATATTCCCATCCCAGAGTTTCTGCTTCTGCGGTAAACAACCAGGCCTTTACGGAAATTGCTGACCTACTACAGCGTCAGAGAATTTGTAGTTTTACTTATTTCTATTCTAAAGCATTAATTTTTCCGATGGAAAACAGGAGGTTCTAAGGCAATAATTCTGTGACATGAATAATCTCGATTGATATCTGTGCCATATAATATATTGTGTGTATTTGACTAGAGAAATATCTCACTCTGGAGAATAGAACAGTATTTGCATATGGGATGACATCCAGGACTTTCAACGATGAATTAACTATTATTCGATTTGTGATTCTGTAGCCACGCAGTGTTTCTGTAAGTTTAATAATACAAACTCGATATCATGTCAAAACCAAGAATAAAAGAGATATTGTAGTCAATTTGAAAGTGTAGATAACAATACGTGTTGAAAACAATGAGATATAGAAACGTGTTGCTGACAGTACGTATCAAAAACGATGTAATAATAATACAGCAAAAAGGCAATGCAGACTTTGGAATATACAGCGTGTCCCACTTTTAATGGCCCACCCTTCACAACTCAGTTATTACTTATCTAAGTTTAACCAAATTTGGATCGGTGTCAATGACCTTTGGTGTGATCTTTTTGAATTAAACAAAATTTATTTTTGTCAGTGGCGTGCATTTTTATTAAGAAAAAAGGGGTCGCTTTTTCGAGAAGTCGATTAGGCATTTTTTTTACAGAAAAACTAATACAAAATTATTAATCAGCATGCTTTAGAACCCCCATGCCGAAAATTTCACAACATATTGATTAAGGGTTTCCGAATAACGGGCCCAGTAAAAATACAGTTTTTCAATCGTAAATAACTGATAACTTGAAAACGATTTGTGTTTCTAAAAAAAGTCATACGTCATTTTCAATTTAAATTGATTTACTCTATCTCCCCATGCCTTTAAAAGTTTCAAAAGCTGCAAGCAAAAATTTTTCATTGGACGATAAAAAAATATTTTAACCGGTCCTGTATTATTTGGGCATTAAGTGATAAAAAATTATCTTATGTGATAATAAATCAATTTTATACCAAAAGAAAAAAGGTGTCTCTGATATTAAATTAAACTATTTTTCGAAAAACAAACCGTTGTCAAGTTAATTATTTACGACTGCGGCATTTCAAACTTTTGAGCACATGATGTGATAGAGTAAATGAGTTTAAATTGAAAATGACTTATGACTTTTTTTCGAAACACAAACCGTTTTCAAATTATCAGTTATTTACGACTGAAAAAATGTATTTTCACTGGGCCCGTTATTCGGAAACCCTTAATCAAAATGTAGTAAAATTTTGAACATGGGGGTTCCAAAGCATGCTGATTAATAATATTGCATTAGTTTTTCTGTAAAAAAATGCCTAATATGACTTCTCGAAAAATTGACCCCGTTTTTCTTAATAAAAATGCACGCCACTGACAAAAATAAGTTTTGTTTAATTCAAAAAGATCACACCAAATGCCGTTAATAGTAACCCAAATTTGGTTGAAATCCGATAACTAATAACTGAGTTGTGAAGGGGGGGGGGGGGGCATTAAAAGTGGGACACGCTGTAGATGAATTTTTATTTATTATACAGGGTGTTAAGAAAAAGTAGTTCATGCCTTTAACCACAGATTCTTTGGGCGAAAATAATGTGACTTTTATAATGTGATTTTTTATTTTGGAGCGTAGTTTTTTTTATACAGGGTGTTAAAGTTTACATTTTGAAAATTATTTTTATTAATAATTCTGTCACTGTTTAAGATTTTTACCCGAATTTTTGCACAGACTTTCATCTTATACAGATACACTTTTTGTGTAATTTTGGTCAAAAAAGTCAAAGCGCAAACGGGAAAAAGGGGGGTTGTGTTACCCATTAACCCCCCCAACTTTTTCATGCGTACGACTATGGTCTCTAGATATTTATTTTTAGATTAAACACTTATTTCCCCAATTTTTTTTACTCCTACAAAATTTTGATATAGGACTTGATTAACGAGATATTCCAGTAAATTCAGAATCATTTTCAATATTTCAGTTTCGGAATTTATTGTTTTTACTATTGTTGTTCGTAGTAATCCTGGGTTTTCTTTAAATCGACTATTTTTGGACAAAAAATGCTAGAGACTTTTTTTGTTTTAGTAATAATTGTATTTACTGTATTCTTGCTGTCTGCTTTATTTACCATATGTACAATAACTGGATTCGCCCGTTGGATAAATTATTCAAAAATTAATAAATAATTAAAGTAAATAATATGAAAAGTTTCTATTTAAACACAGCAATGTTTTATTTTTTATAGTAGGTATTTTCTTTAAATTAGTGTTTCTATTTGCTTATTTTACCTACCTCAGTGGCATAGATAACTAAGTATTAATTTAGGTTTCCTAAGCAAAAATGTGTACGCCACTGTTTTTTTTTAAGATTTTTATTTTATTGAACTTTTCTGACTATGCACAACAAAAAAAGGCTCTAGCATTTTTTGTCTAAAAGGAGTCGATTTAAAGAAAACCCAGGATTACTACGAACAACAATAGTAAAAACAATAAATTCCGAAACTGAAATATTGAAAATGATTCTGAATTTACTGGAATATCTCGTTAATCAAGTCCTAAATCAAAATTTTGTAGGAGTAATAAAAATTGGGGAAATAAGTGTTTAATCTGAAAATAAATATCTAGAGACCATAGGCGCACGCATGAAAAAGTTGGGGGGGTTAATGGGTACCACAACCCCCCTTTTTCCCGTTTGCGCTTTGACTTTTTTGACCAAAATTACACAAAAAGTGTATCTGTATAAGATGAAAGTCTGTGCAAAAATTCGGGTAAAAATCTTAAACAGTAACAGAATTATTAATAAAAATAATTTTCAAAATGTAAACTTTAACACCCTGTATAAAAAAAACTACGCTCCAAAATAAAAAATCACATTACAAAAGTCACATTATTTTCGCCCAAAAAATCTGTGATTAAAGGCATGACCTACTTTTTCTTAACACCCTGTACATACAGGGTGAATCTTAGAGTGGCGGCCATATTTTTGGGGTTAATAGTACTAGTCGTCATGAACATGAATCCGAATTTTTTTTTTTGTAGGTTGTAAAATGGCCGAGTTATAAATTTTTTAAAAAAATTCGCGATTCATGTATAATTCCTGTAATTCCGGTGCCGCTGGGCAAGCACTTGCTGCATTACGTGTGCCCGGTCGACAGTGTTGCCAAGTGTAGATGATATAAAATCAATCGATTACATTTTACATTTTCACTTTTCATTAATAATTCAGAGATACCCAATCACGAGAGAGAGATAAGGGTACCTAGTGAAAATGAAAAATTAATTAATTCAATTGGATAAACAGGTTTATTGAAATACGCAGTTTTAACTTCCATAATGAAAATTGTAATACAAAACAAAATGAAAAAGCCGGTTGCATAGTCTGCATAATTATTATGACACAAAATGAAAAAGATTTTAAAAACAGAATTAGTTTCTAGGACATTTAAAACCACCGATCAGCTGTTAGAGTCGCTGAACTGTTTACAAACTATGACACTGACCTAGTTACTTAGCAGGTGCATTAACAAAAAAGGGTGATAAAAAAAAGGTTCTCCTGAAATGCAAAAGCCTCGCACGGCGGCGTGCCAGTTGTTTTTCTATGTTTTAGTTTTAGTTTTTAGTGTTAGTGACCAGTGTCAGACAGCAGCTAGTGTGGTTTATTATGGTTATAAAATTAAATTGTTTCAGTTTTTAGTGAAAGAAATTTATAAAAGTGGAAGTTTTGCGTTTGAGTGAGGTGTACCTTCTACGTGTGTGTAGTTTTATTTTAGTGGTGTTTTAGAGGCGACTTTTATCTGTGGGGGCACATGAAAAGTTTGGTGCACCGTACAATGTACGGTGGTTTGGTGTACACGACTCCTGTCAACAACGTTGAAGAATTACGGGAAATAGTAGAAAACGCTGCGAATCACATAAGGCAGAATACGGACTTCAATAAAGTTAGAGATTCTATGATGCGGCGAGCTACAGCGTGTTTGGAAAATAACGGAGGACAGTTTCAACACCTGCTATGAGAAATGCCGATCCAAGATAAGTAAAGATTTATTGCGATTAGAAAAAATAATTTTCTGTTCATTATTTGTTACTAAGTATTAAGTTTTTTAGGTATTACTTTTTTTATTGTTACACTCACGGAGAATAGTTTTTACTTTGTTATTGTTTAGATAGTTCATTTTATTTAGTTTCTTGTTTGCTTTACAATAAATTCCCCGTATTTTATTTCAGTCGTGAAGTTTGGCAACAACGCACTGTTCTAGACAGGCGTGTGCGTCTCAGGTATTAGACGTTACTCTCGCTAGCGCATTCCACTGGCGGGGTACCCAAATTCAAATAAAAAGGGTTTAAACAATATTCATTTTTCATAGCGCGTTAAAAAAAAAAAATTTGTAGTTTTGTGTTCCCATAGTTGAACGGAGTCGCCTCATATAAATATGGCCGCCACTCTAAGATTCACCCTGTATACCTATATCCTAAAATTGTTCTATTCATACATCATAATAAATTCGGCAATTGTTGAAAGTCTGTTACTGCAAATATTATGATATCTACAAATCCCACTCTTTTAGTTTCAACAATTTCATTATAATGTAAGTGGAAATCGACCATCCCTGTAGCTTTTTAATTTGAAATATAGAATTGAAATATACGAGGAAATTAGAAACGATTTTCAACTGTTTCAGACTCATCAACTTATTGTTAAAATCTACATCAAATTCCAATAAAAATGTTTGGGGTTGTACGAAAATAATATCAATATATTTTTTTTCACTTCAGAAACATTGTAGTTTACCTAAATGCAATGAGATTCTTTCTGAAAAATGAGTTGATGAAAAATTAATATATTTATAAATCATCAAAAACTATAGAAAAACGCCCCATTACAGTCGCTAACGACTACAAAAATTGAATTGTTTTGATAGATTACTTTTGGGCAATTGCTGATGATAATAAAAAAACTATCAAAGCAATTTTCGGTAAAGCCGAAAGGAACAAATAAAATGATGGTTTTTTTTAAGAGAATAACCGACAAGAAAATTTTATAGCGATAAACTTTCTTTTATAAGACTTATTTTTATACTTGAGTAATAATAGTCTTTCTTCCAGTACGTAATACGGATTTCTATTTATAGAATGGTATTTATAAATAAAAATACTTTAAGGTAACATATATTTAAAACTCGGAACGAAAAGAAACAAAAGGTACATTTTCTGATTGTCTTAATATTCCCATTCCAGAGTTTGATTCTGCTTTCGCGGTAAACAAGCAGATGCCTTTAGGGAAATTTCGAGATATTATTTATGCAAACTCTAAGAAAAACTTTTTCGATTACATGCCTGTCATTATAAATATTGGTGAATCGAACCACTGGGAAAGATAACGTTAAAAACTTACAAAGTTGCCGTTTACTGTCCGTGACTACTGCCCCGGGGAAACTTTTTCAGTAATCAACTATTGCAAGAAAATAAGAATTTTAATTGGCGATGGATACATTTTAGTGACATTAGCAGTTAATTAAATGAAAATAAATCTATAAATGCGGAATTTTAGATTACATGGTTCATGTTAAATTTGAATTACTGTAGATTCACAAATAAATCAGTTAAAAACAGATTATTATCAGAAGAACGCATGTTAAAATATGTGTGACACAAATTCAGGGGCATATTTTTACTTCAATATTAAAAAAAAATAGATGGGAATCGCAACTTCTCTTTTTTTTTGAAAATACTAAAATACCTACATATAGGCCTGCAGAAATAGAAAAAACGGTGTAACTAATTCGTTTCAGATAGCCGTAGGTAAAAACAGGTGTATTTAGTTATAAGGAATATACCTCTGCGATACCTCCCAAATCAAATAAACAGAACATTGTTTAAAAGTCACTTTTAGGTGAAAAAATCATGAAATTTGGAGTTTTTTAAAAATTGCAGTAAGACTGCAGTAGATTAATTTTTTTGAATGTTTCTGTTTACTACGTAATTCCAAACCGGTTAATTTAAGCCCCGGTTGATTTCATTTCATTAATTATTTATTTAAATAATTGCCGAAAACCATCGAAATTTTCGAAAATTTCAAGCATTTTTTACTCTGAAAGGAAAAATGCTAGACTCTTGAAACTTTGGTGGAATATGTGTCTCATTACCCTCAACTTACAAAAAAAATTTCGTTTCAAAATGTTTATTAGTTTTCGAGAAATTCTATTTGTTTATAAAAAAAGGTCCCAAATGTTTAATGAAAAAATGACCTATTAACGTTATCAAAAATAATTCAACCACAGCTCATTTTTTTCGTCAAAACGTCAATTTTACGAATCTGTTATGGGCGTATCGATTTTCAATAATTTTGACCGTCAAAATGGCGTTAACAACATTGCTACTTTTCGGAGCAGCGTTTTTTGCAAATAACTTTACAACAAATGAACGTATCTGCACAAATCTGTCATATTTGAGTTGCTGGTATTTTTCTACAAATTTATAAAAAAAAATTGTTGCTCTGGGACATGTAGGAGCCGAGATAATTTTTTAAATTGTTTAATGCGCCAAACGTTTATTTATTAATATTTATGGCCAAAATTGAAACTGGTTGTTAATAAGATCTTGAAATTTGTGAATTCATCAAGTCCTATTGAAAACGAGCCCTTTTTGAGGTCAAAATATAATTTTTAATAATTAGTGATTTTAGAGCGTCTTTAATTTGTTTGGCTCAAGGGACAGGTGAATTTTTGATCAAACGAGTTTCAAATTGGGGTAGCGAGAAAAATTCGTCATATCTCCGTTATTTTCCGGCCAATTTCGACGTTTTTTTTTTAATTTGGGGTAGCTCACGAAAATAATAACAATGGGCACATTTGCAATATCCAAATAATAAACAAATAATTGTTATAAACAATTTTTTTTTTTTTAATTTTTCCTTTTTTGGGCTTATGCAACTTATAATGTGCTAATGTATTAAATATAAATTTATAAAGATTATATAATGGTAACAATGCTGTAACATCGTATATTGTTTGATGGAGAAATAGTTTGTGCATACATTGTTACCATTATATAATCTTTATAAAGTTATATTTAAGACATTAGCACATTATAAGTTGCATAAGCCCAAAAAAGGAAAAATTAAAAAAAAAATAAAAATTGTTTATAACAATTATTTGTTTATTATTTGGATATTGCAAATGTGCCCATTGTTATTATTTTCGTGAGCTACCCCAAATAAAAAAAAAAACGTCGAAATTGGCCGGAAAATAACGGAGATTAACGAATTTTTCTCGCTACCCCAATTTGAAACTCGTTTGATCAAAAATTCGCCTGTCCATTGAGCCGAACAAATTGAAGACACTCTAAAATCACTAATTATTAAAAATTATATTTTCACCTCAAAAAGGGCCCGTTTTCAATAGGACTTGATGAATTCACAAAATTCAAGATCTTATTAACAACCAGTTTCAATTTTGGCCATAAATATTAATAAATAAACGTTTGGCGCATTAAACGATTTAAAAAATTATCTCGGCTCCTACATGTCCCAGAGCAACAATTTTTTTTAATAAATTTGTAGAAAAATACCAGTAACTCAAATATGAAAGATTTGTGCAGATACGTTCATTTGTTGTAAAGTTATTTGCAAAAAACGCTGCTCCGAAAAGTAGCAATGTTGTTAACGCCATTTTGACGGTCAAAATAATTGAAAATTGTATACTCCCATAACAGTATCGTAAAATTGACGTCTTGACGAAAAAAATGAGCTGTGGTTGAATTATTTTTGATAACGTTAATAGGTCAATTTTTCATTAAACATTTGAGACGTTTTTAATAAACAAATAGAATTTCTCGAAAACTAATAAACATTTTGAAACGAAATTTTTTTGTAAGTTGAGGGTAATGAGACACATATCCACCAAAGTTTCAAGAGTCTAGCATTTTTCCTTTCAGAGTAAAAAATGCTTGAAATTTTCGAAAATTTCGATGGTTTTCGGCAATTATTTAAATAATCAATGAAATGAAATCAACCGGGGCTTAAATTAACTGGTTTGGAATTACCTAGTAAACAGAAACATTCAAAAAAATTAATCTACTGCAATTTTTAAAAAACTCCAAATTTCATGATTTTTTCACATAAAAGTGACTTATAAACAATGTTCTGTTTATTTGATTTGGGAGAAATCGCAGAGGTATATTCCTTATAACTAAATACACCTGTTTTTACCTACGGCTATCTGAAATGAATTAGTTACAGATTCCCGTTCACATCGTCTAATTCTACAGGCCTATGACACACACACCTTGGTTCGACAATAGAGAAGGATTTTCGTTTTTTTTTACATTATTAAACAATCGAAAATTTATCTGGGAGTACAACCTTTAAGATTCCAAAAAAATATTTGAAACTATTCAAAAGTTAGTGGGGTTAACTGACTTCTGTCTATTATTTCAACGAAATCAGAAAAATCCCTATATTTATAAGGTTTAAGTTTGAAAATAGCTTAATAGACATTACTGTAAAATTAAAATTTTTTAGACTAGATAGACGAAGAATTAATTTCAAATTGAGGATACTTACTATTCGTAGATATGTTAAAAAGTGGAAAATGTTTCGGAATTATTGCCAGCCGTCATGTCAGTGCAAATTAGCGAAAGGAATGAGATGATATAGATGAATAGAATAAAATAAGTGTAAAATCGACTACACAGTACTTTATCACGCCATTGCCTCCTCTCCGGCGCCTCATTTAACGCCTCACTGAGAGCAGTTTACATAAATGTGCGTTGCTCGGTTAATCTGACCACTGCTTACTTTCTGCCATTTAAAATTCAAATGCATATTTCATATACCATGTCCTTCGCTGTTGCAATATACAGGGTGTCCCACTTAAGATGTATCCACCCTCCTAAAATCTTTATTTGTGAACCGATTTTCGAAATCTTTTTTTTGCTGGATTGAGCTTGGAAAACTGCATTTAAGCTATAGTGAGACGCCCCAGCCCTGGGCTGCCTCATTACGCGCAATTTTCCTAAATTTATATTATTTTCAGTAAATGTTATGAGATTTCGGTGAATTACAATACGTTATATTTTAAATAACTCGGTTCATCCTAATTTTAAAAAGTCTAAAAGTCGACGATTATCGAGCGTACAACCGCAAAGGAAGGCAGGAACTTATCTTGCTAAATAAACAGAACCTACCTATCTTCACGGGAAATTAGGCACTATGCAACCCTTAGTCTCGGTTAGTAATCCAAGGCCCGGCCACATCTGGCATTTAGTAGAACGACGTCACAAAGCTTGTGGCGTAGGAATATAAAAGCTAATCGTCTATTATGTAAACAAAACTTATCTCCACGGGAAACTAACCACTATACAGCCGGAGACTCAGGTCACAACCTAATGCGGGGACCCATATACCTTCTTTGTTGGCTGCACGCGAAGTGGGTAATACGTCACAGGGAAAATTAGTATAAATACGCAAAACCAAACTGCATTCGAGGTCGAGGAGAATTCTGAAGACTCCAAAGTGACTAGTTGAGTCGTGAACCGACACCTGTCACGCTTCTTCATAAAATTCCTATCGAGGGACGGACTTAAAACCCCGTTGTGACTAGCTGGTTTCGTGAATCGACACCACTTTTCCCTCGATACGACGCATCGTATTTAAGTCAAACCGAATTTAACGTACGCGACGACGTTTCTATACACGTATAACCTGTATGCATCTGAGAAGTAGAATACGCGGGGTCACCAGACGTCGCCACGTCGTTATCCAATATGAGTTCCAGCGAAGAACGAGTTGGTGAATCCGGGGGAGAGGTTATCTCCAACTTCACCGTAGTTCCGAGACTAGGTGAGACATACCATTTTACGTATTCAATATTAACTTCACGAAATGAAAGTGACAAATTACGACTCTATGAAATTACCGGCGCTGTGGTACTATTTTACTATTTTACTATTTATGTCTGCTCATTTAAATCATATTTAAGGGAATTTATTACCTACTTAACCATCTGTTATCTGAGCCTTTATGCTAAATGTTGCATAGTTTTAAACCCCAGTCAATTCTTGTAACTTCATTGCATGTACGAGTGCCGATGGTCGATCTGTTGGGTTTTACAAGCCTCTAACACGCTTTTGAAATATGCCATCTGGATTATTGCTGACCGACCCTTTGTGGTTAACCATAAGCGTCCTTCAGGGGCAATCTCGGTGGTACTCCGCCTAATGTATTTATGGCCGCAGTATCTGTACACTTTCACTATGTTCCTTCACGTCTACATACACTATATAAATCTACGATTGGCAATAAGTGTTTACCTTGGTTTCCTACTGATGGGGGGTACTCACAACGTCAATAAACGAGAGACAGTTGTCTTTCACAAAAGAATACAGAGACAGTGTCTCGTATTTACGACGAGTTATGCGACCTAAAGAATCATAGTGAGACTGTCAGCGACAAAGGCTCGGTAATTAAAAAGCAAGGTTTGTTTTACTTAGCAGTCGATTGTGTCACTGGTCGTCCAATGAAATCTTACGAGAGGGGTTCCTCTCCGCCTATGGCGAAGGTTTGCCATTGGTATATCTGCTCAGATCTTATATAAATCATTTGTGACAGTTGTCTCTAAATGCAAATAAATTGGTTTAACTATATCGAGAGTATTCATTCACTAATCGTTTTTCTTTCAGAAGGTAAATTAATGGGTACTTAAATATCAGATTTAAGTTTACCTGTGTTTTAACTCAAGTGAATTAAATAGTAATTAAATAATACCAAACTTTATAAAAAGAATCTAAGTAAAAGCTACAAACACAACGTATATAAATTTATAAAGATTATATAATGGTAACAATGTATGCACAAACTATTTCTCCATCAAACAATATACGATGTTACAGCATTGTTACCATTATATAATCTTTATAAATTTATATTTAATACATTAGCACATTATAAGTTGCATAAGCCCAAAAAGAAAAAATTAAAAAAAAAATTGTTTATAACAATTATTTGTTTATTATTTGGATATTGCAAATGTGCCCATTGTTATTATTTTCGTGAGCTACCCCAAATTTAAAAAAAAAACGTCGAAATTGGCCGGAAAATAACGGAGATATGACGAATTTTTCTCGCTACTCCAATTTGAAACTCGTTTGATCAAAAATTCACCTGTCCCTTGAGCCAAACAAATTGAAGACGCTCTAAAATCACTAATTATGAAAAATTATATTTTGACCTCAAAAAGAGCCCGTTTTCAATAGGACTTGATGAATTCACAAAATTCAAGATCTTATTAACCAGTTTCAATTTTGGCCATAAATATTAATAAATAAACGTTTGGCGCATTAAACAATTTAAAAAATTATCTCGGCTCCTACATGTCCCAGAGCAGCAATTTTTTTTTATAAATTTGTAGAAAAATACCAGCAACTCAAAATATGAAAGATTTGTGCAGATGCGTTCATTTGTTGTAAAGTTATTTGCAAAAACGTTGCTCCGAAAAGTAGCAAAGTTGTTAACGCCATTTTGACGGTCAAAATTATTGAAAATCGATACGCCCATAACGATTCGTAAAATTGACGTCTTGACGAAAAAATGAGTTGTGGTTGAATTATTTTTGATAACGTTAATAGGTAAATTTTTCATTAAACATTTGGGACGTTTTTAATAAACAAATAGAATTTCTCGAAAACTAATAAACATTTTGAAACGAAATTTTTTTTGTAAGTTGAGGGTAATGAGATACATATTCCACCAAAGTTTCAAGAGTCTAGCATTTTTCCTTTCAGAGTAAATGCTTGAATTTTTCGAAAATTTCGATGGTTTTCGGCAATTATTTAAATAAATAATCAATGAAATGAAATCAACCGGGGCTTAAATTAACCGGTTTGGAATACCTAGTAAACAGAAATATTCAAAAAAATTTATCTACTGCAGTCTTACTGTAATTTTTAAGAAAATCCAAATTTCATGATTTTTTTACATAAAAGTGACTTATAAACAATGTTCTGTTTATTTGATTTGGGAGGAATCGCAGAGGTATATTCCTTATAACTAAATACACCTGTTTTTACCTACGGCTATCTGAAACGAATTAGTTACAGATTCCCGTTCACATCGTCTAATTCTACAGGCCTAATTTACGTTTTATGCATCTCTCTAATTTTTTTGACAATTGCAAAAATCGCCCATTGTTTATATGTCAACTCATAGTAGAGTAGAGATTTATGTCCTAGTATTTTACGGTAAAATTATATGTGAAATGAATTCCAAATTCAAATTCGCAATATACGCAATAATGGGAGTTGATACTTTTTTGAACTTCTATTTTTTTTTCATTTAAAGGTGATTTTAATTTATACAATTATTGAATACATATTTTCTTTGTTTAATAATTGAACGTTTCTCGATTTTTACATTTCTTAAATGCAGTTTATTTTTTCCGTTTGAAAATTATTATAAAACCAAGAAATGACGTTGATAATAATTGCATGTTGTGGAATTCAATACCAAATTTAATAGTACAAAATTTCAAAAAACTTAAATATGGTGAATCAATAAGAAATTTTGACTTATCCCAGATAATCACTGTATATAAATCAAAATGAATACGAAACTGCAATGTGATGAAGGAAAATTAAAATATAATATTAACAAAAAACAATAAATATTTTAGATCGTTTTCTAACACTTAAAGAATATGTTTTGTAAATCAATTTAACAAACTGCCACATAAACAAGAACACTGCTTGAATATAATGCTGAAAGCTATTTAAAATATTATTCCAAAAACTGTAAGCAACCACATTGTACCTACTACTTAGAACAAAATGATAAAAATTGTATTTGTCTGTATCCAGATGAATGGCCGTTATTTAAATCTTCAAATCACTTTAACTTTATTACCTTCAAATGCGGAATGATTCCGTTTCACGCCACTAGTAAAATATCTTTAAGCTCCAGACTTCAACAAGAAAAGGAATTCGCACTTTATTTCCCTTTTATTGTTACGACGGAAAGGTAATAGTTGAGGGGTATTTAATTTAAATTTGAGGCTATAGCGTGGCAAACTTAGTTCTTCAAGTGGAAGTTATCATTAAAGCACCAAATAGGAAGTGCTCGTTTCCACACAAACCTTGAACGAGTTGCCACAAACCTTGATTACAATTTAGTCTGTTTTAGAGATAAATATTAACTATTTATCTTCTGTTTAACTTTTGTAATATGCACATAGTTTCTTAATAGGCTAATTACTCTGCCATTCCGAAATTACTTAAATATAAGTATACTAAAGCAAATAGATAACCAGAATAAAGTTGAGATGTTTGTAAGGTGTCTGTATGGAGCTGCTATAAAGAGAAATATAATTAATGTTAACTAGCCATAAATAAATAAAAAAATTTCTACGCATTTATTGAAAAACGCTTTCATTTGTTAGAAATGCAAGAAATTACCTACATCTAAAACTCCCTTTAGATGTAGGTGACTAAAGCTTCAGCATTAATATAAGAGCAAAAGTGAAAAGAAGAGACAGAAAATATTTGAATTTTAAACGTGTACTCTCATATAAGCACGGGAAGAAAATTAATTTCATGTATTCTGGAAAGAGGATGTGAATACGTTTTACAAACGTATATACTTACACATATATCATACTGTAGTTTAAAATATGTTGAACATTAACAAGAACAAATTTTCTTTTGTGAGGAAAATATTTTATGTCAAAAAAGTATAAAAAGTTTTAACATAATGTAATTCTTTCCGTTCTCTCGAGAATAATGACGTTTCGTCGTAGCTTTGTTATTACGTTACTTCACGTAACATGTACAATATATTGGAATAATTAACTTTTAAAAATTTGCGTGCAATTCGTAAATCATTAACTCAAATTACATCGAGAATTACATAGTGCATCTTAGTAAATTGGTAAGAACTCTTGCGTGTAAGTTATCAATTATAATTTTATTTGGCAATAGGGTACATGCTCGTGTCAGTTTTACACCCAAATTTGTTTTCATCGGAAGCTTTATGTTTGAAAAGGACCAACGACACCATAATTTATATTATTTAGACACAATAATTAATAACTAATAAATAAAATTCAAATTATTTGAAGGTTTCCGACCAACTGTCGAGTACCTCCGACGACCCGCGTGACGTCATACTATTTGTTTACTTCTCGCCCTAAACAAATTATCAAGGAAGTGACTGCTGCACGGTCCTAATATTTGACATTTGACATGTAGTGAATTTATTCTTGCTTTACTCACATTTCGTCTGCGGTGCGATGGCCTAGAGGCAACGAGCAGGGCTTGGCAAGGAGAAGATTCGGGGTTCAAATCCCACACTTTCTTATTTTTTTTTTCTATTAAATGCATCAGACATGAGATCTATTGCGAGTTAGAAGCTGGAGGCGATAGCCGGAGGCAGGTTAGATATGTGTGTTTTTACCCTGATAAAGGAGAGCAGTTGAGGAAGAAGAAATATCCAGACCGTACAGCTATTATTTTAACGGGGACGGTCGGACCGTGCAGTAATCACTCCCAATTATCAATGCTTCGACTGTGTCTGTAATCTGTACTTCTATTGAAAACGTGCAAGAAAAGTTTATTTCAAGAGTTTCAAGCGTACTGTGTTTTTTATTAACTGGTTTAACGTATATTAATAGTTTAGAAGTGTTTTATTATTATTACAATGGCCGAGACTGATTTCGTAAAAGCACAAAGTGACAATTTCAGTTGTTTCTAAAGAACGTTTTCTATCTATTTGGCATTTAGATAATAATATATGTGGAACGATTTGATTTCTCAAAAATATCTTCTCACCCATTAATTTATATCGCATATATACTTTTTCATATCTTGTTCCAGCTCAAAAAAAAACAATAAAATATGTTTTACTTTCAATACAGAGTAGATAGACCATTAACATAGGTCCCTAACCTTTTATTTATTAACAAAAATATTTCTCACTATCATATTATTTATTATTAGGTAAATAATTACATTGAAATGGTCTTCACAAACAAATTAACAAATCCTCTGGTGTTTTCAGACACCTCGCTTTTTCATTTCGTCTCATAGCTCGCAGCCACAATTTTCTTTTTTCTTTCAGTTTAGCACTTGATCTCACTGGCAATGAAATAAATATTTTTTCCGGTGTTCTAATAGATTTGATTCACATTGCGGCACTAAGCAGTATTTAGAGCACTTTAAATCAGGTTTTTCCATAGTAAATCAAAAGTTAAAACGAATTTACGAGTAATAAACAGTAAACGGGCAGTTAACAATCGCCCTCTTGTCGCTTTGACACCGCCGTTGTCAATGTCAAAAAAATAACCAAATAGAATGACGTCATAACATGGCGGTCGTGACGTCAAACCCGTTTTGCCGGAATAGCATTATTCAAATCCGAGTTTATGCCACCAACAACATATTTCAAAAAAATTAATAATCAATGGTGTTATTAAAACAAATAGCGAATCTAATTTTATTGATATTAAAATATGTGCATATTGAGTTCATGTTATAAGTCTCTGTGACAGATCTTATAATGTCAAATTTGACAAATTGAGCCAGATTTACATTGAAAAATTAAAATGTATCACATGTATATGCCGTGCAGTGTTGCTTGGTTCCTATACTAAACTAAAATCTTGTTCGGTGCAATAACCAATGAAATTTTAACTTTCCTAATCTAATGAAATACGATATTTTTTGTTGACTGGAAATTCAACCTATAATTAGCAGTCTATTTTAAATAATCTACAATATTGAAACTTTATATATCTACTATTTGTGAGAGATTTTAAATGTTATTAAGGATCCAAGCTGAAACTACAATATTATAATTAAAGTTGAACATAAATTTACAAAAACTAAAAATTGGAGGTTATGTTAATCCTGTGATCATTTACTCTTTGCCTATGATGCACATGGTCTATATTTGTGATTTATGACATTTTTAGGTGAACATCCAGATCGCTAAAAACTAGGTTTCAAATACAATATACGTAACATGTTCCTCCACTTGCCATTCTTCAAATTTATTTTATCTTTTCTGTAGCCAAGCTGTTTTGCCAAATCTTCGTTCTTCGGAAAACTGAAATATTTTATATCAATATCTTTCTGTACTTTAGTTATAATTTTTTCACATACTCGTAGCTACAGCACAATTCGTCATTGTAAATTATAAACAGTCAATGACAAATAAAAAAGAACATTAACTTAAACACCTTAAGCCTGATTTTTATAGTCGCGAAATTGCGAAATAGCCCAGAGTCGATCCAGTCAAACCTTGAACAAATTAGAGACAATCTGAAATTTGGTATATAAGTTTGTATTGGGGTCCTTAAAATACCACCAAACCCCACCGGTAATCCGCCGTGCCTGTCACCCCTAAACAACCCCCGAAAGGGGTGAAAATCGGACTTTTTCTAGTTATTTGGCAATATCTTAAAAACAAAGCTATATACGAAAAAATATGAAGATAGAAAAATTAAAGGGCATAAAATTTCCTATAAAATTTCGTTTAGCAGATATATTTTGCTTTACCAGTGGCGGAGTTATGATATTTCTAATAATTGGGTATTTTGTTAAAATATTCTCTAGCCTTTACTTATTGGATTTTGACATTAAATATACATAACAATGTATATGGATATTTTGGTAAATACATTTAATACATTCTTACATCAATAAATTAGAAATAAAAAACATACCAGTGGAGTACTATATTCTAATTTCATACATTATTTTGTATTAGCTACTAGAACTTTAACATTTTACGTGCCTATTAAATGTTAAAAAATAATTATTTTAAATATCCGTGAATTTCTGTTACGAATTGAGAGGAATTATTTTTATATTAATAATATTAAGGACATATACCGCATGTCAAGGCAACTGAGTAGTTTTTCGCGTCGCCATTCGCCCCTGTATTCGCCTCTGTATGTATGCTCTCTTCATATATTCTCGATACGACTCCATTACGCTAAACAAAATTTGTATATGCTACGCCCAGGAAGAAGTTCGAAACCAAATAAAATTATTAATACTTCAAAGTTGCAGCATAAGTTGGGACCTTTAATAAATGTTAAATAAATAAATAAATAAAGTGTAAGAATAGTATTTTGTACTAAACTTCGCCCATCAATAATGACGTTTATTATTATTATTATTATTGCCATGCACGCCATTTCCGGATGTGATACTACATCTGGCCTGTTTACCAGGGAAAAAATTAATTTGGTCAATACTGTGAAAAAGAAGAAGTTGGTTGACCTTCTTGAAGAATTTTACAATCCAAATATGTCCAAAGACAGATTGAGGACCCTTATTTCGACGTTTTTTATTTCTTTCCGTATACGTCAAAAATAGAACAAGTACCGATTTGAATAACGTCAGATACATTCTCTACCAGCAGTATGTAGCAAAGCAAAGTTTAAATAAAGATTTTAATCTGGCTTCACTTCCACCGATCATAAATGCAGCTCAGTACCATGGATATAGGACATTTCATCAGCAACTCTACATACATATTTTATTTACATGTATGATTAACTTTTAGGTTCAAGCATGGTTGAATAATAGCTTACCACTCCAGGACTGGGGATGGATTTCTAGTGATTCCGGAATCTCTCCAGTCCAGATGGATCAAGATATAGACCCCAAAGGGTTCCTTAAACAAATTTTTTGCAACTGTTCATCAGGTGGTTGCAAAAGTGCATGCTCATATCGTAATCTGTTTTAATAGGGCAGTTAAGGATTTACAGGCGGAAGACGACATCTCAACATGCAGATAAAATATATTGGATAATAAGTAATTAAAAACATACATTACATTCATTTACTTAAACATAACCTGTAAGTATTTTAGTTTATTTAAGAAAAAGCAACTGTGCTACTTACTACATAAAAAACTCATATTTTATGTATTATTATAGTTTTAATCTATTTTGGTGTAAAATACGTAAAATATATTAATGTAATGTAATTATTTTGTGGGAAATGTGTATTTTGTTAAAATATACTGGAATTTACAACACGATAACTCCACCACTGGTAAAGCAAAATATATCTGCTAAACGTAACTTTATAGGAAATTGTATGCTCTTTAATTTTTGTCTTCATATTTTTTCGTATATAACTTTGTTCTTAAGATATTGCCAAAAAACTAAAAAAAGTCCGATTTTCACCCCTTTCGGGGGTTGTTTAGGGGTGACAGGCACGGCGGATTACCGGTGGGGTTTGGTGGTATTTTAAGGACCCCAATACAAACTTATATACCAAATTTCAGCTTGTCTCTAATTTGTTCAAGTTTTCCTATATAAATCTTCGGATTGACCCTGGGCTAAAAAGCGAAATGCAAGACGTGTTGCTATTGGTCAATTCCAAATTTTAATGTGAAATGAACCAATAGCAACACGTTTCGCATTTCGCTTTTCACAATTTCGCGACCATGAAAATCAGGCTTTACAACAGTTTTAAACTAGTTAATTTGAATATTTTTTAGATAAATCGAATTTTTTGAATAGGAATCTCAAGGAATGTGGTAATAAATCCCAAACAAAGAAAAGGAAAGGAATGATAATATGTATACAAATAATAAGGATACAACTTAAGCACTAACCTATAGTAATAAAGGCTAGATTAGGTTTTTCGTTGCTTCTACAGGGTGGTATTATTAATAGTCAGCAAAAAAAGTACAGGGAAAAACCAAGTGACATCCGCCCAGTACAGGAACCCCTAGTTTCGAGTAATGTTCGTGACACCAATATTATTAATAGTTCAACGCCTGCCTTAGTTTCCGGAGTGTAAATATAGACCCTATTTTCCCCAAACTGTCAGGATTAGACCTTCCAGGATATTCCTAGAGTTAAATTTCTCTAAACAAACTAAGATTGAATCTTAAACCAAACAAGGACCAAACTATGATCAAATCTGCTCAGGGCGGACCCTATTAAACTGTAAAGAATTAAAATCACATTATCACCAATTCTAAGAAGAAGAAGAAGAAAATAAATTAATGTCAAACTAGTGGAGAGTTTCTGGTGGCTCTGGTGGGGCAGTGTAATAATACACATTTACTTAGAATAATATTTGACCTGTCATAATTTTGATAAGATATCGTCGATAATAGTATATTATTCAACGACCGTATAATGATGGGTATTAATCACGAGGTGAAGTTTACGGCCACGAGCCGCAGGCGAGTGGCCTAAATCACCGAGTGGGTAATAGCCATTATACGCGAGTAGAATACTATACTTTATCCACGACTACTAAATATTTTTGTTGTTTGTAGCAGAACAATATAATATTATAGCTAAATCAAGGAAGCATCTGACAGTAGTGATTAATGACTCATTAATCACTGCCGTGATTAATGGGTAGACGTATAATGGGTACATTATACAATAGTCGTGGATAAAATCACTGACAGTAGTGATTAATGACTCATTAATCACTGCCGTGATTAATGGGTATTATTAAGGTCGAGCAAACAGACGTATAATGGGTACATTATACAATAGTCGCGGATAAAATATTTTATATGTGACTAATAGCTATTAACATATCTAGGGATGTTATGACTATCATAACTGCCGCAGATGTCGGTTTGAAATCCGAGCTCGCAGAGCTAGGATTTTAAGACATCTAAGGCTGTTATGATTCATAACATCCGTGATATGTTCAATAGTTTATCGGTTTCAGAAAATAAAGACATTATTAATAGATATTACCTTTTGATATTCTCTTATTAATAACGTTTTCATTTCATTAGTTGGTCAAGTCTGTATGGGTTAATTCGAGGGTTAATTTGTCGCCATGGTTACAGTTATATTTTGTTTGTTTTTATTTGTTATCTTTTTTCATATTACATAAATGTTTACATGTTTAATGTCACAACGGCTACATAAAAATGGACCTTGGATTGCCTGAAAATACATTTCAGTTGGATTTCAGTATTTAATTATTATTGTTTGGAGTTTTCTGTCTGTTTGTATTAATAAATAGCCCTATAGTTTCATTATTTATTATTTCATCTGTTGACAGTTATTGACAGATCTGTATTGTAATATTACCGTACAAGCAATAAATATAACTGTACAACTTTAGTTATGACTTATTTACCAGCCTACTTTGGCTTATGTAAACAAAGGATTAATATACTGAAACCGATAAATACAATATTACTAAGTAGGTAATATTTTTGACATAATAATTCTTTACTGAATCAGTTTAATCGGTGCAATTTTTACGATTTACCTTAATTAATTAAAGTAAAAATGTTTAAATTTTAATATCGAAAATAAAATGCAGATTTCTAAATATTTCTTTTTTGCAGCGCACCAGAAACAATTTATACCTACCACTCCAATGTATCTTTCCACAAATATTTCACAGCCAGGAAATTACAATTCGGATTTCCGCAGGCATCGCCTTGTCGGTAATGACGTTCTCTAGCTCTAAATGAAACAATACTTGACTTCGCTTTCAACTTTTAATTGTAGTCCTGATTTACACCCGGCACACTTCGGGCAATATTGCAACTGAAATTATTCTTCGAATTCTAAATATGCATACATTATATTAAGATTATTTTTTATTAAGATTATTATATTAAGATTGGTTTTATGCGGAATTATTTTTACTTTGTTTATTTGTTTGTGACATCACTATATTGTAGTTATAAGGTCAGGAAATAACCTAAAATTTAAATTTAATTTAATTTTACTTCAATTATATATTTATTTACGTATATATATTCTTCTTTTTACTGTTACTGATATTTTAAGAACTTTATGTACTCACTCAGTTTTGTTATACTTAAAACCTACGCACAAATTATGCTGCTCTTTAATCTTTTTGCTTTTGTTTTTAGGGTATAAGTGGTAGAATAGCTGTTAAGCTAAACTTCGCCCTTTAGATTTAAGGAAATTGTATTTCTTTTTTTCTAATAAAGACGATTTTATTTATTTATTTATTTATTTATTATTTACGATCTACTTTAAAATTCCTTTTTTTTTTGGAAACATATCTCGCAAAATTATTTCTCTTCCTTTTCTTTTTTTTTTTGGGATTTATTACTACATTCCTTGAGATTCCTATCCAAAAAATTCGATTTATCTAAAAAATATGCAAATTAACCAGTTTAAAACTGGGAAATAACATCTACGCCTTTGACGTAATGTCAGAGGATCAGTTAGAGGGTGTTTTTTGACAACTAATAGGAATTAAATTAATACAAAAATACTGCGCTGACGTTTCGGAAACTATATCCGTTTCCTTTTTCAAAGTTTAGGCTTTAGATTTTTATGTAACGTGTTAACACGGCATAAAATAAAAATTGTTTATATCATTTCCATAGATACTTACCATAGAAATGTTGAAAAATATACTAAATAATATTAATTTTATTGAGTTCTTCTCTCAACATTGGTAACCAAGTTGAACAAAATTCTACCGAACAATTTGATACGCATTTATCTTCATTAAGTAAAATTATTGCAGATTCCTTGATTTTTCTTTTTTTGTTGTCTGCTTCTTTGGTCAAAATTTTTGCTGAATCCCATTTTATCCTGTGATCGTTTTCCCAAGCATGTTCACAAATTTTAGATATTTCTATATCACCTTTTATATCTTGCAAAACACAACTGCGATTGTTAAAAAGGGTATCATTTCCGAAAAAAATTTAAATACAACAATCCTGTACAATGGTCGTCCTGATAATCGGTGTACTCGGAGGTATTATTTTTTCTACATTATGTTCACAAAGTTACAAACTACAAAATGATATTAATATATTTTTGCAAACGCACTGGAATTAAATGCTTTATCAACAATGAACAAAAATACAAAATTGTATACATCGCTACAAATTATTTCCGTGTATAATGTTGCAGTCGTAATTAGTATTTGGTAATTCTACCATACACAGGTTTTTTATAATGGAAAATTCAAATAAATTTAATTATTCTAGAAATGTTGCAAACTCAGCTAAAGCAAAATAATTTACATAATGAATTAAATTTGGCAAAAGGCATTTATACATCCTATTAAATGTGACCATTCCATTTGAATTTGAATTTTTGAATTAACATAAATTAACAATTTTAATTATATTAGTTATTATTATTATTACACATATGTCTGTATTAGTATAACACGTTAATTATAGCAACATACGGAAAGGATATTGATTTTAAATATTACGTAGGTATCTACTTTTTTTTGACGTGTTTTAGGATTTTTTTCAAAAGTGGTCTATTTTTGAAAAATACATTTGCATCATGCTGTATATATATTATTATATTCATTGAACTTAATTCTGGGAATCACGCTGTTGGATATTACATAGTAGGTTTAATTTATAATAATTAACAAAATGTTAGATGTAACCTAGAGATAGAAAGAAGTTGTTGATTTTGAATGTACAATTTGACTTGAATAAAATTGCTACTTAATTCATTGATTAATAAATTAAGAATTTGTCTAGATCCGAAGGAACTAAATTTAAATTTATTAGATGAAAATCATCCCCTACCAACTTTAGAGTCTATTTCACAAGGTTTAAAGAATAAAAAATTTTATTCTGTGTTTGATTTAAAAGAATCTTTTTGGCATGTTCAACTTGATGATAGTTCAAGTAAATTATGTTGTTTTAATTCACCACTAGGAGTTTATAGATTTAAAAGATTGCCATACGGTTTAAAGGTTGCTGCACAATTATTTCAAAAGGAAAATGAAAAAAATTTTGCAGATATACCTGGCATTAGTATTTATATTGATTATTTTTTACTTGCAACGGATACTGAAGAAGAACATGATAAATTAATAAAAATTTTGGTAGAAAGAGCTCGTAAAGTTAATGTAAAATTTAATAAAGAAAAACTGCAATATAAAGTAAATAAGGTAAAATATATGGGTCACAATTTTTCTGAAAAAGGTATAGAACCAGATCCAGAAAGAATTGAGGCAATAAATAATTTAAAAGAACCATCTAATAAAAAAGAACTTCAAAGCGTATTAGGAATGATAAATTATCTTCGTAATTTTTTTCCTAATATGGCAGAAGCTACAACTTCATTGAGAGAGTTACTGAAAAAAGACAAACATTGGTTGTGGACTGCAAGTCACACAAAAGAATTAGACAAAATCAAAAGTAACCTATGTAAGGCTCCAACATTGGGTATTTTTGATGAAAATAAATATATAACTTTACAAGCAGACAGCTCACAGAATGGTATAGGTGGCTGTATTATGCAGGAAGGGAAACCAATAGGGTATGTCTCTAGATGTTTGACTGAATGTGAAAAAAGATACGCACAGTGTGAAAAGGAATTGTTAAGTATAACTTATACTTGCCGTAAGTTTCATAATTATATATACGGTAGAAAATTTACTATGGAAACAGACCATCAACCATTAGTATCGTTATTTAAAAAAGATTTGTCTAAAGTTACTGCTTGTAGATTGTTAAGAATGCGCTTGAAATTAACAGTTTATGATATGAATTTAGTATATAAACCAGGTAAATTTATGCACATAGCTGATCTGTTATCGAGATCTCAAAAAATCAAAAAATTCGATTATGATGATGAAAAATTTCTCAAACAGGTGGTACATTCAATTAATGTTAGTGATGAAAAATTAATTGAGTTTAAAAATGAAACCAAGTTAGATAAATCTTTAGCTAAATTAAGGTTACTTTGTCTAAATGGGTGGCCAAATTCAGTCACTAAAATTGAAAATGATATAAAAGAATATTATAAATACAAAAATGATATTTATCTAGAAAATGATATCTTATTCTTAGACGATAGAATAATTATTCCTACAAAAATGAGGAGATACATTTTAAATTTATTACACGAGAGACATTTCGGTATTCAAAAAACTAAAGATAGAGCACGTAGTTTAGTGTATTGGCCGCTATTAAATTCAGATATAGAAGATATTATAAAAAATTGCCAAATTTGTGAAAAATTTAGCAACAAAAATAAGACAGAAATATTGTTTCAACATAATATTCCAGATAGAGCATTTGAAAGAATTTCGGCAGATATAGCTGAACATAGTGGAAAAGTATATTTAATAATTAGCGATTATTTCTCAAAATGGATTGAAATTTGTCCCATAGTTAATAAAACTGCTTCAAAAATAATATTAGCATTTAAGAAAGTATTTTGTACACATGGGATACCTGACATATTAATTGCAGACAATATGCCATTTTCATCATTCGAGATGAAACAATTTGCAAATGAGTATAATTTCAAAATTATTACAACATCTCCGAATTATCCTAAATCAAATGGGAGAGCTGAAAAAGGTGTTCATATCGCAAAACAAATTTTAAAAAAGAGTAAAGAAGAAAATGTAGACTATTACATTCCTTTACTAGAATACAGAAATACTCCAATTGCAGGTATAGGTTTAGCACCAGCACAAATGCTAATGAATAGGAGATTAAAAACTAAATTACCGATTAAAAATACACTGTTAACACCATTTGTAAACCAAAATATAAAAAATAAATTAATTGAAAGGAACAAAATAATTAAACAAAAATATGATCGCAATGCATACAAATCTGTAGATTTTAAAACGGGAGATAACGTAGTATATAGAAAAAATGATGTTTGGCATAAAGGAAAGGTTGTGAAGGAAGCAGGTACTCCTAGATCGTATATTGTTAGTGATAATAATACTAAAAGAAATTTCAGACGAAATTCTAACCATTTAAAAAAATCTGGAAATGTTTAAATAGCTTATAAAGATATGTTACTGGAATAATATGTTACTGAAATAATTTTTATTTGTCTAATAAATTTAATGTAAATTTAAGGGGAAGATGTTGGATATTACATAGTAGGTTTAATTTATAATAATTAACAAAATGTTAGATGTAACCTAGAGATAGAAAGAAGTTGTTGATTTTGAATGTACAATTTGACTTGAATAAAATTGCTACTTAATTCATTGATTCATATATTCATTTCTAAAGATATTGAATATAAAACAACGCCAAATTCTAAAAAATAAATAAAAATAAGAAAATTGCCAAAATATGTCAAGATAAAAGTGTAGTATCAAGGCAAACCGTAACAGTTTGCCCCAGAAAACCACTGTATATAGTTCTAAATTAATATAAATACAATATTGTTATCTAAAATTCGTATCAGTGGTTTTCTAGTATTTTACACTAGAAAATATAACAAAATGTATATTATATAATATATAGATATATATATATTTATATGATATTTAAAAAACAATTATAAAACAATAACTTATCTTAACAGAACGTTGCGAACCAAAGTCTAGGTCCTTTTTCAACTGTAATTACAAAAAATGATTTGTCAAAAAAGGTCACTTTGACACTTGACAGTGATTAGTAATTAATGCATAGATCAGTATATAAAGAATTCTAATTTATTTTGATATTTCCGTCACGTACTTCTTTTTGGAGAATCGGTAGCCAGACTTCGTCTAGTAACACTGAACTAGTAGAGACGCAGTCGGTACTGTTTAGTTGAATACAGGCACTCTCTTTAAGTTTTCGTTTATTACAATGTGTCTCCGTTTGAATTATTTTTGCCCGTGTCCAACTAAATCTGTGGCCATTACTCCAAGCATGTTGTGCCAGTGTAGATTTATCAACTTGGTAATTTTTAACGTTATTTTTGTGTTCAGATATTCTAACTTCTAATCATTTCTTGAAATTGAGAATAGACAAAATCAGCAACAACAGAGAATTTTGAGAGAACAACCGGTAACCACAATGACCATTCCATATATTTTTGGTTTTTCTGATAGACTTAGGCGACTTGGTAATAAGTTCAATATAAGAACCACCTTTAAAACTTGCAATACCATCAGATCATTCTTAACAAAAACCAAACCTTTTAACAGTGTTCAAATATCTAAATATTGTATTTATAGCATTCCATGCGAGTGTGGAAAGCTGTATATAGGTGAGACGTCTAAACCATTAGAAGTTAGAATATCTGAACACAAAAATAACGTTAAAAATTACCACGTTGATAAATTTACACTGGCACAACATGCTTGGAGTAATGGCCACATATTTAGTTGGACACAGGCAAAAATAATTCAAACAGAGACACATTGTAATAAACGAAAACTTAAAGAGAGTGCCTGTATTCAACTAAACAGTACCGACTGCGTCTCTACTAGTTCAGTGTTACTAGACGAAGTCTGGCTACCGATTCTCCAAAAAGAAGTACGTGACGGAAATATCAAAATAAATTAGAATTCTTTATCTAGTGATCTATGCATTAATTAGTAATCAGTGTCAGGTGTCAAAGTGATCTTTTTTGACAAGTCCATTTTTTGTAATCACAGTTGAAAAAGTACCTAGACTTTGGTTCGAAACGTTCTGTTAAGATAAGTTATTGTTTTATAATTGTTTTTTACATATCATATAAATATATATATCTATATATTATATAATATACATTTTGTTATATTTTCTAGTGTAAAATACTATAAAACCACTGATACGAATTTTAGATAACAATATTGTATTTATATTCAGTTAGAACTATATACAGTGGTTTTCTGGGGCAAACTGTTGAGGTTTGCCTTTGATACTACACTTTTATCTTGACATATTTTGGCAATTTTCTTATTTCTATTTATTTTTTAGAATTTGGCGTGATTCCTAGAATTAAGTTCAATGAATATTAACTATCCGCCACAAATAAACTACAAACAATATATTATTATAATTTTATTCTTTAATAAAATTTAGCAGTATCATCACCATTACCATTATAATCGTCACCATAAAAATCATCAATTACATAGAGGTGCAACTTTTTTTTAAACTTGAAAGTAACAAATCATCCAGAGGTGTAACTCTTTAATGGACCTGAAAGAAACATATCATCCTTGAAGGATTTGTGCTCACTGAACACGAATCTGACCACAAAAATAGTTTTAATCAAAAGACAAAAATACCTTTTTGGTTTATTTCCTCAGTGTCTCAAATTTGTGGCTTCACGTAAACGGTATTCGCACAATTTTTTTATATAAAAGTACTAACAAGGGTCGAATCGACTTCGGTTAGTTTGGATACAATATTTCTGATCTAGATGTAACAAATATAATTTTAAACAGAGAGTATAGACAATAAGACCAGAGCAAAATTTAGTGCAATAAAAATGTGGATGACAACCTTTATACACATTTTAAAATTGACGTGTTTCGGCATTTCCTTGACGTGTGTCAATAAGAATTATAAGATATTGATAATATTCCATTTCCACACTATACCCATATAGGACGCATTTCCTTATCAAAAATACCGTACTCCTGTAAATAGTTATGAATTTATTTTATATAATTCGAAATTACAATAACTAACTACTATACATTGTAGTTTAAAAAGTACACCGCTGTAAATGCTCTTTTATATAGATAATTTATCCGCCGCCACGATCTAAGATAATAAGATTTATATTTTCCACGTCTGGAGCAAACTTCTGTCAGGGCGATAAAACAAGCTTTATGGAGAATAAAGACGGTACTTCCGTAATTTGACTTTCCTCTGAAGTTAGTAATTGGCGTGAGTTGGGGCTCTCTTGAGATTAAAACTGCATTAACAGACCCTTCTCCTTATTCGATTTGATTTAAATTTATTATATGCCTCATTAACTAGTATTTATAATCAACTCGTTAATTGGAGTTTTATTAAATTATACATTCTAACATAAACTGAAATTTATATAAAGAACAACTAGAAATTGCTACATGTACCTTTAGATATAATATTATTCTGATAACTAATAATTCAATACATTATGCACATATCAGTTATTATTACTTAAGCAGCAGTTTCACATGGCTATAGCAGCAACTGCTAGGTGGACGTGTCTACACTGTCAGGTGTTTATTTATGTGAATCATACTATTTCGATCGCAATTGAATGTTATGGCAGTTACTGCGATCGACTAGAAATATTTCTACTTTTGTTATCGCAGTCGATTGCTTTGAGGAATAAAATGGCGAAATCTGTTAAACGTATTGCGTTCTCGGATGACCTAAAATTATTTATTTATTTATTTTACATACCTAATCTACAAAAAGTATATATCAACCTTGTCGTGCAATTCTAAGAATTTTACAAATGGCAAACGTGTAAAATTTTAGAAATCTCCATCAACACTATTTTGGTTGTTTGCTTTTATATTGAAAAAGCCAAAAATAAAGACGATATAAATTAAGATCAACTAATACTTAATTTATCCAAAATCGATTAATATTTTTCACCAATGTCGCAACATTTATAACGGTACTTAAAATCATTCTTAGCTATGACAGGTTATTGTTTCCAGTTGAATCCATTCTGATATACGTGATTTGTTACAAGCAAACAATTTAATTTCAGTTAACGATTTATTGATTTATTTAAATATTATCCATAATTTCTCATCAACTTGAACAAAGAATTAATTAAATTGGGAACAACCCATAATATGCTAAACGAAGCCTTTACTCACGCAACGCATGATTCCATTATAATCTTTGTGTCGTAAATTAAAAAAACAAGAAATCATTTCCCATTCTCCATATCCAATTTACTGAACTCTGAAAGGGGAATATTATTTTTAAAACAAAAAGCAGTCAATGCTTTTAATTCACGTCGGTATATACATTTTTATCGGACTAGACAAAATTGATTCGTGAACAAAAGCGACGTTTCGACTTTACAGATTCCTAAAGGACATTTTCTTGGTATACAGGGTGGGCACTTTTACAATGTACACCATTGGTATCTTCTAAACAACAAGAGGTACATAGATGCTTAAATTAGAGAAAAGTTGCGCGTTTTCATGCTCTTTAAGGATCTGAAAAGAAATCCGGGATAACTGACCTCGTTCCTGAATATCCTGAAAAAATCTGAAATATTGCGTTTTCTTATTTCGTTCATAACTTTTTTATTACTTAAGCCAATGTATTGAAATTTGGCATGTTTACATAAATCGATATGGGCTATCCACTGCACATTTTAAAAATTTTCTAGACCTACTAGATCTTCATGTTTTTATAGCCAATTTTTGATTTTCTTATGGACGCCATATTGGATTTTTATACTGTTGGATAGAGAATAAAAATGTGATTTCAACGATGTATCACACATGAGTCATCTGACTTGATTAACCACCTTTAAACATTAATTTAATAATTTTTTGACAAAATCAAATTGCCATGAAATAACAAATGATCGAGCAAATTATTGACGGTAGTTGTAGAAATAATGCCAGAACTGTTTTTGTAATTATTGTCAGTGTTATTATTATTTATTCATTATGGTAAGATTTTCAGTTAATGAAAGACTAGATATGTAGGTATAATAATAACACTAACAGTAATTACAAAAACAGTTCTAGCATTACTTCTACAACTACTGTCAATAATTCACTCGATCATTTGTTATTTCATGCCAACTTGATTTTGTCGAAAGAGCTCTAGCATTACTTCTACTACTGTCAATAATTTGCTCGATCATTATTTTGTTATTTCATGGCAATTTGATTTTGTCAAAAAATTATTAAATTAATGTTTAAAGGTGGTTAATCAAGTCAGATGACTCATGTGTGATACATCGTTGAAATCACATTTTTATTCTCTATCCAACAGTATAAAAATCCAATATGGCGTCCATAAGAAAATCAAAAATTGGCTATAAAAACATGAAGATCTAGTAGGTCTAGAAAATTTTTAAAATGTGCAGTGGATAGCCCATATCGATTTATGTAAACATGCCAAATTTCAATACATTGGCTTAAGTAATAAAAAAGTTATGAACGAAATAAGAAAACGCAATATTTCAGATTTTTTCAGGATATTCAGGAACGAGGTCAGTTATCCCGGATTTCTTTTCAGATCCTTAAAGAGCATGAAAATGCGCAACTTTTCTCTAATTTAAGCATCTATGTACCTCTTGTTGTTTAGAAGATACCAATGGTGTACATTGTAAAAGTGCCCACCCTGTATGTCGATTTGTCGGTACACTTAATAATATGAAGTATGTGTTTTGCAAGACATTATAGCACAAATTTTTTATATTTTTGAGGTTATAGTTGGGTCATCCCTGTCTAAATTCGAACTTGAATATCCGTAATAAATAAGAAGGCGGTGAGCTTGTAAAAATAGCCAAAAATAAAATTTCAGTGTAATAATATTCCTTTCCGAATCATTAAAAAATTAATTTTTAAAAAGCTTATGTCTAGAAGTCTGTTAATGGTATAATGCATGTATTACTTATTTAATACTAGGTACATACAGGGTGTTTCAGGTTCATTGTCGAAGACATGATGACCTTGATGCTAGTTTCGAGGTCAAACTTGATCCAATCGGATAACCTGGAGAGATCGAGTTTTCGTGAAAAATGGTCGAACGCATGAACACTCGATCCCTCCAAGTTATCCGATTGGATCGAGTTTGACCTCGAAACTATCTAAGTCATCATAACCTCGTATCTGCATGTGAAATTTCCCTCTCTTTTCGAATCTAGAGTCAAAACCAGGGGTTTCCATTTAAAAATTCAAAGCTGACCTCCAAATGAAATTGAACACTGACCTCAAGGTCAACTTCAAAGTCATAGTGTAATTCGCATGGGCGAGTTCGACAACTTTCGTTTGAACTATTTTCCACAAAAACCCGATCCCTCCAAGTTATTCAGGGGTATCCATACTTTTTCCTAACCCGGTATATACAAACTTTTATAGTATAAGGGCCGATCTTTTCACCTCCAATTAACTTTATCCGGCAGTTATTTACCTAGGATACAATTGTTACAACAATGAAAATCAACAACTTTAACTGCCGGATAAAGTTAACGGGAAGATGAAAAGATCGGGCCTTAATCACATTTCATATCTCATAATTTGTAACGTTATATTAAATTCTGTTTTTGTGTACTTGTAAATATGGAATTAATTCTAAAGTTAAGTCTACGTTGGTTTTTTAATGATTGCAGTACTGTACCTGGAAAAAGAAAAAGGATATTTCTTGCAATATTCTAATTTTGTGGATAGTTCAGGCCGATAGAGAGTAGGTAATTTTCGTTTGTATCGAATGGTATCTAACTAGAAATAATCTCAACATTCTTGTTCATTTTGGGATTTATTCATAGATATTCATATAATTTTGGGTTAAATGTTTTAACATGTCATTTGTTGCTATAGTGTAGGTCTATATAAGCCTTTGCTGTCATGGGAAAACATTTCTGCATTATTGCTAGGTTAACCTAAAATGAGAGAAACAAAGATTAATAATTGCTACCTCAAAAAAAAATATTAACGGACTTACCTGTGGCATGGACGTTATTATTGTTCATATTTTTTAAATACGTTTGGTAGACCTCCACTCTATTTGTTTTGATTGTCTAATATAGAATATTTCTCTGTCATATTTCCTATTCGTTGATTGGTGATTTAGGGAAAATCAGGTGTACCAACTGCGTTTCTGCAAGGAGAAAGGTTACTGAATCAGTTAATTCTAACTTTAGAAGTTATTGTTGTAAATGTTGTTTAATAATTGATTTTGTACTTACCTTACTTAATTCTAGTGGTTGTTGTAGTTTTTCCTTGGTTGGGATTATTTTCTACTTCATTGGAATTTTTAATGTAGGTGCGCGCTTCGGTAAGAATTATGGGTAATCTTTATAGGGAAATGGCAATCTGTGATTGGTTCATAGGAACAGGTGGTTTTACAAAAAAAAGCGTGGACTTTCTTTTCTAACAACGCCGGCAACGCGTGGTTTCGTGATTAAGCAGAGATTCTTCTAAATGCTGTAAAAAGCACCCTAATGTGTAATTTTGGGGGATTATAATAGAGGATCTTAAAATTTGGAAGTGCCTTATGTTGGTGAGCTGTTTGAAGCCGATGAGAATTTAGGAGAGGCCTTCTAAAATACGCAAATACGAAGTTGCTGGATCGTGTTTTTTTGTGTGCCCACGCCATTGTTGGGTAAGACCATTTGAGTACATTTTCTTTGATATACCAAATTCTGAACCGATTTATTTCTTTTTATATAGGCAATAAGTAGTATGTATGTTAAATCTACCTTAGTTGGTTTACCTTAATTCCAAACTGGGAAGTTAGGATTTCCTTTGGATTTTTTTTTTACTGGAGGACCACGTGTCGAGAGTATGTGGATTTTGGTTATTAGGAACTACAACGTCTAGAATAGAATAAGACTTAAGACTGGAAGCTCTACAATTTGGCTGCCGTTACACCCCTTCACCACGTCAATCAAAGGATTGGGTTTTCTTTTATTTTCACCACTCTCAGTGACGCTGGAGACCGGATAAGTACCCCTTTAAATTCTCTTCGTGACGTCCAAATAAAAGATTTATATGTTGCGTTTTAATTATTAATTTATTATAATTCTCTTACTATTGAACATATATGCGACATGTAAGTAACTGCGCAGTTATATACGTATATATCTAGAATGTACATTTGTACTTTCCATCTTATACTAAAATCTAACGATCTCTCCTATAGAGTAAATATTTTGTTTTTGGGTAAATTATTAATAATAGAAACTTAAAATCTTCCTGTCGATAATTTGTATTTCGCAGCAAATCTTAATATTTTAAATGTGAGTTAAGAGATAATTTCTTTAGTAATTGGACGTTATATCATTTAATCTGCACTGTGAAAAGTTATACCTATATCTACTGATTGTAATATATTTAGTAATTCCTTAAATTGTTTTTTTTTTGACTTAAAGTTTGAAATAGACACTGCGTTTGGTAATTTTATAAACGGTGTGCCTACCGTGCGCTTGAGGTTGGTGAATTTAAATTTTAAATTACCTGGCGCCTATCATTTTAAAGAACTGGCAAAATTCTAGAATCGTTAAAAATAAACGAATCTCACTCTGAGAGTCTCTTGTCTGAGCTAGCTAACTTTGAGCAATTTACTATCATTTTGTATATTTTAAGTCAATATAGTAAATTTTGTATTAATTTCATTTTGAACTGTAACAAATTATTTTTAGGTTAACGTTCATACGTTTCATTTACAGGGTGTCCCGATTTTAAACCGACAAACTTCGGGTACAGAAAGTTCACATGAAATTATGACATACCCCTTCTAATATTTCTTCTCTATCGAGCCTCCTAACGAAGATACAGGGCGTTGAAAATTCAATTTAATTTTTGTTTTTCTTTAATAACTTCCACAATATTAAAGATAGGGAAACCAAACTTGGTACACATAGTTATGTTGTGAGGGTCCATCTTTGCTATGGTTCAGAGTTGAACTGAGGCGCGCCAGTGGCGTGCGGTGTGGTCACGTCGATATAATTTTAAGGAAAATAGTATGTGCACTAATTTTTTTCGCAATTCTGATTCTGAAACACAATTAATTAATTAAGATAGCCCTTTCAAAATTATTTTCAATCTGATTTTCGAAGGGATATACTGAACTGAACTGTCAATTTAATGTTTTTAATGTTTTTCTTCTTTGCAATGAGGCGTTTTTAAGGCCTTTTGCAAGTCAATATTATTTCCGTCAAAAGAAAAATTTGTTTGTTACGAAATTACATAAACAAATTATCAACATCCAAATATAAAAAAAATCAACACCCCACCCCGTATTTCCGTTAGGAATGGCTATAGAGAAATTTTAGAAGGGATATATCGTGATTTCATCAGAACTATTCCCGACATGATAATTGTGTTTTTGGTGCATCGTTTTGTTCAGACGCAAATATCTCGAAAACTAATGCCTCAGTCAAAATTTTACAAGAGCAAGTTTTTTTAGAAAATAAACCGTAAATTATGAAAATCAGAATTGCGAAAAAAATTAGTGCACATACTTTTATCCTTAAAATTATGTCGACGTGACCACACCGCACGCCACTGGCGCGCCTCAGTTCAACTCTGAACCATAGCAATGATGGACCCTCACAACCTAACTATGTGTACCAAGTTTGGTTTCCCTATTGTAACCTTCTTTCGTTAATGGCGGAAGTTCGAAGGAGGTTACTTTGGCGCCTGAGGGGCGGCGGTGCTTTTTAGGACGGTGTCTCGGGCGCCACTTTCTGTTTAGAGTGTAGAAAGACCACTTTACTCTATTAGCAGGATAATAGAGGCTTCAGGTAACTGCAGTGAAGACACGGTTAAGCCAGGGGTCTAATTAACCTATAAAGAAAACTCAGAATTTCGGGTTAAAAACAGAACAAGTTTTATTCAGGAATTAATACAATAAATTGAATACAATTACGGTAAAAATAAAGTACAAATATAAGCACAAGTATTTACACAGCAAAACTTAAAGCAGGCAGGCTAGGCAAAACTAAAAGCGGCAAACTATGGTTAAAAGCGGAAAAAGCAAGCAAATAATACGGTGGAAGCGAGAAAGCAAATCTACGGTAAAGCGGTTAAACGGAAAGCGTGCGGCAGGTAAAAAGCTCTCTACAAACTGGTTACTAGCAAAAGCTCGGTTAGCAATCTATATTTGACCAGGCAGGATAATATAATTTACAGGCAAAACATATATGTTCGAATGGCGTTCGGCAGAATATTTTTAAGACAAATTTCATTGGTAAAAATAAAATAACTACAAAACGGAATAAACGGATAAAACTTGACTGGCTACTCAAGGTGGGAAACGCGTATTCACAAAACTACTAAAATAGTTTAGTTACAGCGGCGACGCCCTGATGACAGTGCCAATAGACGATTCCACGTAAATCGGCAGGCCACCAAAACGCCAAAGTGTACGCGGTATTCAAAATCAAAATTTCGGAGTAAAAGTTCGGCGACGCCCTGATGACAGTGCCAATAGACGATTCCACGTAAATCGGCAGACCACCAAAACGCCAAAATGTACGCGATACTTAAGAAATGACTTTTTCGGGACCAAAATGCGACAACGCCTTGATGACAGTGCCAATAGACGATTCCACGTAAATCGGCAGGCCACCAAAACGCCGTTTTTGTTCGCGACTGTTAAATACCGAATCACGTGACAAGATGCGACAACGTCCTGATGACAGTGCCAATAGACGATTCCACGTAAATCGGCAGGCCACCAAAACGTCGTTGAGTTGCACGCGTAACTTAATAATCCGTTTTACTACTTAAGCCAGACAAGTGTCGACGCCGTCCGGATAATTACTGCCAGTAAGCGGTTCCACGTAAACCGGCAGGTTATCAAGACGTATCACGCGAGAGCACAAGTTGCTCTTGGGCCGGACAAACTACCTCGTGACGTTGTACTGACTTAGGATTAAATCAGCAAAACGTACAACGCGACTTAGAATTAACACGATTCGAACATACACGGAATATAAAATGATTGAAAATAAATCACAGGTCAAATATATATTAACTTAGAAAAATTTCCTTACTCTTTTGCTGACGTCAGAACTCTCTCTTGGCGGTGTTTCGGTGCGGACTTCGGCTCGGTCTGGTGATCTGGTCTGGATCAGGCGAAGCGCCAACTGAACGTTAAACGGCGGGTGTGTTAGTTTTGTAGCCGGCTTCTGACGTGTACCCCTACTCAACTTGCGCACTGAACGCGAAACTGACTTCAAGCATCGCTCATTTATTAAGACGCGGTGTAGCCGGTACTGCAGTCCTTGCATTATCTTGCATAACGCGTGATCGGAGCTATCTCTGGTTTATCGCATTCGTTGCGGCATAATTTAAAAATGCATAAACGGAAAAGACGCGGTTCAAAATGCTTAATTTGAAGTAAATTAATATTTGTTACATTTTACCTGCCTGTTTTATACATTAAAAATTATATTTTATTTACAAACTAATAATACGTCGGTGCTAAAATTCACTTCGTTACACTATCTTTAATATTGTGGAAGTTATTAAAGAAAAACAAAAAATAAATTGAATTTTCAACACCCTGTATCTCCGTTAGGAGGCTCGATAGAGAAGAAATGTTAGAAGGGGTATGTCATAATTTCATGTGAACTATCTGTACCCGAAGTTTGTCGGTTTAAAATCGGGACACCCTGTATAGGAACATAAAGGTACATTTATTTTTGTGACATTTTCCGTTAATAACATAAATATATTTTTGGATTTTTCTCTATCTTATTAACTAAGAATAATAAGTTCTTTTACGTATGTATTTATTGGACGCAAATTAATAATTTGGTTATAATAATTTAGGATACTGTTGTGAGTAGTTTAATCGTGACACATCTACATCGTAAATTATTGAAATTATACAGGGTGATTCACGAGGAAAGGGACAAAATGTTATGGTAGATAGAGTTCACTTATGTGAATTAGAAATGACTATTGAAAAAAGCCTGAGCCTTTTTTATCGACCTACAGGGTGATTTATGAGTTTTGCCCAATACTTCTTAAGGTAATATCTTTTAAACTAATCACTAGAATCAGCTCGTATTGTGAGTATATAATATACTATTAATTGTCAATTTACATGCATAATCAAAGACAGAAAATTTCAGGGCCGGCTCAACTAATTTTTATTTTTAGGACTCCTATGAAAAAATTCACCCTGTGTACGTGATTTTTAAATTCTAATACTGAATTATGAAACTACATACAAGAATGATCGAAAACATGTATTTTGCTGTTTTGCCACGCTTTGGGCGAATTTTAAATGAACGATCAATTTTCGCCAAAATCGAAGGTCTGCACAAAATAAATTTATAAAATTACATTTTCCTCCCTTATTCAAACTAAAATATTTGTTATACAAAATTTTGTGATTTCATGAATGATTAATATGAAATAAATAATCAAAAATAAATAATTTCAACATCAGATTAAGTAATTTTTATTTCTGAGGTTTCTGTGAAAAATCAGTCTGTATACATTTTTCTCAAATTCTGAAAATAAATTATGGAACTACATTAAAAAAAACCGCTGCCAATTATGGGCGCAAAACTTCCTCACCGTGTGGTGGAGTTTATAACAAAAGTTATTTTTGACGTATTTTGTTTTTTGACGCATTTTGTTTTTCTTTTGTACGTATTTTGTTTTTTTTGGCGTATTTTGTGTATTTCAACATTTGGATAAAATATTATAATGGTAGACCCCATTTCAGTGGACCAATTTTGCTCATCAACGAACTCAATCTTTTCCTTGACCTCTAGAACGTGTGTACCAAAGTTGAAAGCTTTATTTCAAAAAAAGAAAATTGTTGTGTATCGTCATAATTCGTCGAGAATCGTCCAGAAATGCAATAAAAATTTTCAAAATTTTTCCACGAATACATATCCTCCTCACTTTTGGTGAGGAAGTAATTAACGAAATTGTTTATTTTTTTAATCACAGTACATCAATAAACAGAACATTAATAATCCTGTCGTTATTAGGAAAGACGTAGGAAATTTAATTTTACGACAAAGAAAATGTAGGGAGGCAGAAGGCTTTTATTTTGAAAATAAGTTATAAGGTTTTATGTTCTGTGAATTTGTTGTTTATAATGTTCTGTTTATTGATGTATTGTGATAAAAAATAAATAATTTCGTTAATTTTTAAATGTAGTTCCACAATTTATTATCAGAATTTGAGAAAAATGTATACAGACTGATTTTTTTTCACAGAAACCTCAGAAATAAAAATTACTTAATCTGATGTTGAAATGATTTATTTTTGATTATTTATTTCATATTAATCATGCATGAAATCACAAAATTTTGTATAACAGATATTTTAGTTTGAATAAGAGAGGAAAATGTAATTTTATAAATTTATTTTGTGCATACCTTTGATTTTGGCGAAAATTGATCGTTTATTTAAAATTCGCCCAAAGTGTGGCAAAACAACAAAGTACATGTTTTCGATCACCTTTGTATGTAGTTTCATAATTATTCAGTATTTGAATTTAAAAATTACGTACACAGGGTGAATATTTTCATACGAGCCCTAAAAATAAAAATTAGTTGAGCCGACCCTGGAATTTTCTGTCTTTGATTATGCATGTAAATTGACAATTAATAGTATACTATATGTATACCCACAATACGAGCTAATTCTAGTGATTAGTTTAAAAGATATTACCTTAAGAATTATTGGGCAAAACTCATAAATCACCCTGTAGACCGATAAAAAAAAAGGCTCAGGCTTTTTTCAATAGTCATTTCTAATTCACCTAAGTGAACTCTATCCACCATAACATTTTGTCCCTTTCCTCGTGAATCACCCTGTATATTTGAAGAAATTCAAAAAGATGAGTGAAGAATGGACATTATTTAGTCTTCAGTCTTGAGTTAAATGTATAATATTCACTTTGATGCAAACGTTGCTATGTCATAACTAAAGGAAAAAAGTGGTTTGCATTGTCTACTTTAATTAATGAATAAAACTAATTTCTCTTTGTATTAATGGTAGTATACGGATTAAACATGTGTATTGTACATCCATACATTATAATAATTGCTTTGTTTTAGTACAATTACTATATAATTTACGAGGAGCCTAGAAATTATGCCTTTATGTACAGTTAGAACGTCAATATAAGTCACATGGGCCCCGAGGATTAAATTATCAATTAGAGGAATGGCTTTTAGGTACATAAACTGCAATATATCCACTATGAAGTAGTGCCCTAATTGCTTGAAATCGCTTGTTTAGAAATTGTACTCCATCAATAATGGTCAAAGATCCATTAGGCTAGAAGTCATTAACCGAAGTTGGGAAGGCACAAAGCTTCGGTAATTTTTTCCACGAAAAAATAACTCTCCTGTCTATATGGCATTATTTATTATACACAAAGATACAAGAAATTAGATAAATCTAATCGTAGTTGCCTACAAATAAAAAACGGTGTCTCTGATTAATTGGTTACTTACATATTTAAGTAGTGTAATATTTGACAATAGTACCTTTCCATATGGCGCTGAAATGATTTTTTATGAAAATCATAGCCAAAATGCAATTACTACTACTACTACTTTCATGTAAATATTGTTTGTAGTTTGTTTGTGGCGGATAGTTAATATTCATTGAACTTAATTCTGGGAATCACGCAAAATTCTAAAAAATAGAAATAAGAAAATTGCCACAATATGTCAAGATAAAAGTGTAGTATCAAAGGCAAACCTCAACAGTTTGCCCCAGAAAACCACTGTATATAGTTCTAAATGAATATAAATACAATATTGTTCTCTAAAATTCGTATCAGTGGTTTTCTAGTATTTTACACTAGAAAATATAATAACAAAATGTATATTATATAATATATAGATATATATATTTATATGATATGTAAAAAACAATTATAAAACAATAACTTATCTTAACAGAACGTTTCGAACCAAAGTCTAGGTTCTTTTTCAACTGTGATTACAAAAAATGATTTGTCAAAAAAGATCACTTTGACACTTGACACTGATTAGTAATTAATGCATAGATCACTAGATAAAGAATTCTAATTTATTTTGATATTTTCGTCACGTACTTCTTTTTGGAGAATCGGTAGCCAGACTTCGTCTAGTAACACTGAACCAGTAGAGACGCAGTCGGTACTGTTTAGTTGAATACAGGCACTCTCTTTAAGTTTTCGTTTATTACAATGTGTCTCCGTTTGAATTATTTTTGCCTGTGTCCAACTAAATCTGTGGCCATTACTCCAAGCATGTTGTGCCAGTGTAGATTTATCAACTTGGTAATTTTTAACGTTATTTTTGTGTTCAGATATTCTAACTTCTAATGGTCTAGACGTCTCACCTATATATAGAGAGAACAACCGGTAACCACAATGACCATTCCATATACAGGGTGTTTCATTTTTAAATGTCGTCCTTTAAGGAGGTGATAGAGCATCGAAAAATAAGTCGACTTGCCCAAAAAACCTATATCAAAAATGCATAATAACGAAGTTACAGGCCTTCAAAGTTGGAATAAAAAAATCGTTTTTTTGTCATAACTTCTAGACCATACGACCGATTTTAACCAAATTTTGCACAGGCAGTACTGAACTACATACCTACAATCCTATAAGAATAACTCATGTCAAAAATCACCAGTGGCGTAGATACTGGAGTGACGCCCTCTATTTCTCACCGTATTTCCCACGCCACTGGATATTTTTTTTTTGGGCAGATGGACTTATTTTTCGATGATCTATCACCTCCTTAAAGGACGACATTTAAAAATGAAACACCCTGTATTTTTGGTATTTCTGATAGACTTAGACGACTTGGTAATAAGTTCAATATAAGAACCACTTTTAAAACTTGCAATACCATCAGATCATTCTTAACAAAAACCAAACCTTTTAACAGTGTTCAAAAATCTAAAAATTGTATTTATAGCATTCCATGCGAGTGTGGAAAGCTATATATAGGTGAGACGTCTAGACTATTAGAAGTTAGAATATCTGAACACAAAAATAACGTTAAAAATTACCAAGTTGATAAATCTACACTGGCACAACATGCTTGGAGTAATGGCCACAAATTTAGTTGGACACAGGCAAAAATAATTCAAACGGAGACACATTGTAATAAACGAAAACTTAAAGAGAGTGCCTGTATTCAACTAAACAGTACCGACTGCGTCTCTACTAGGTCAGTGTTACTAGACGAAGTCTGGCTACCGATTCTCCAAAAAGAAGTACGTAACGGAAATATCAAAATAAATTAGAATTCTTTATCTAGTGATCTATGCATTAATTACTAATCAGTGTCAAGGTCAAAGTGATCTCTTTTGACAAATCATTTTTTTGTAATCACAGTTGAAAAAGGACCTAGACTTTGGTTCGAAACGTTCTGTTAAGATAAGTTATTGTTTTATAATTGTTTTTTACATATCATATAAATATATATATCTATATATTATATAATATATATTTTCTAGTGTAAAATACTAGAAAACCACTGATACGAATTTTAGATAACAATATTGTATTTATATTCATTTAGACCTATATACAGTGGTTTTCTGGGGCAAACTGTTGAGGGCAAACTGTTGAGGTTTGCCTTTGATACTACACTTTTATCTTGACATATTTTGGCAATTTTCTTATTTCTATTTATTTTTTAGAATTTGGCGTGATTCCCAGAATTAAGTTCAATGAATACTACTACTACTGGAAAATCAATGGAATATAAGAGACACCTGATATATGTTTCAGTATCAAAATGCCGTATACATGTACGTTTATATGTTCAATAAAAACGTGAGCAACATTGTTCATATACGTACGGAATATCACATTACTGCATAACATATTTTTCTTTCAAATGTAAATACTGTAGAAACACAAACACCTTAACTAATAAAAACATCTACAATTTCTTCTGTTCCAAATGACAAACGACATCTGAAAATTGTAAACGGTTAGCCATCAAGCTCTCAGGCACAATTTAAGTCAAAGTAATTGGATTTCCAAAGTACGTCGCGGTTGATGTTTGATGTTGATGGTGTTTCCATAAACTGCACGCTGAAAGCATTTCGTAAAGAATGAGTTTTTACGAAGCTTTAATTAACTCGGTTTGAAAATAACGAAGAGTAATGCCGAGACATTAACGTGAAATCCTAAAAATATCAAACTGTCAATTTTCGTCAGAGCTAAATTACTTTAAAATAAGTGGTAAGGGTGTAGGAATTTCAGTGGATTTCGCAGAATTCCGAAGTTAAGAAATTGGGGCAAATCGTTATTTTCAGTAGATTTATACGCAACCGATGTATTAATTTCAAATAAATTAAAATTCGTACTTAATAGGTATAATTAAATATCAAGTATGCAAAATTTTAAATTTAATTACTAAGTACAAAACTATGCGTTAATGTAATACGATTACACAAAAAATATTGAAAATTAAAAATAATAAAAAAATACAATCATTATGACTAAAAACTATGCTACACAGTTTATTTAAGTTTTATACGAGCATATACCGGGTGAACCCGAGATGAGGTTACACTCTGTAACTTATTTGTTATTAAACCGATTAATTTTAAATTTATAGGTGAGGCATAACATCTAAATGCGCAACTTTTGATACTTGGTAGCCTTATTTTTTACTTCCGATTTAGCCGGAAAAGATGTCAACTTTCTTATTTTAATAACAACTCTACCTGTTTTTGTAATGTATCTTATTCGTTATAAAATTTACAATACAATGATATATCACACAACGACATTTCATTTCAAAATGGCCGAAAAATTAAATTTTTTCCAAAATATTAAAATGTCAATTAAAAGATATTGAAAATTAATTTTTTTCCAAAGTTGGCCGTGAAATCAAAAGAGTAATGAATTTGACATGTTTAATTTTTAATTTGCATCAAAATTTCGTTTTGGCGGCAAGATATTAGAAAAATAAAATAAATATTAGGAGAAATTTTTATTTAATTTTTATATTTTGTGAATAATTCGGTACGTTAATGGCATTAAATCAAAGAGAAGAAACAAGCAATTGCAAAATTTAAAAAAAAGTCGGGTAGGTGTATTAAAAAAAAAATAGTTTTGAGTATTTAAAAATTGCAGAAAAATATTTATCTTATTTTCCTAATATCTTTCTGCCAAAACGAAATTTTTGTACAAATTAAAAATTAAACATGTCAAATTCATTACGCTTTTGATTTCACGGCCAACTTTGGAAAAAAATTATTTTTCAATATCTTTTAATTGACATTTTAATATTTTTGAAAAAATTTAATTTTTCGGCCATTTTGAAATGAAATGTCATTGTGTGACATATCATTGTATTGTAAATTTTATAACGAATAAGATACATTACAAAAACAGGTAGAGTTGTATTTAAAATAAGAAAGTTAATATCACTTCCGGCTAAATCGGAAGTAAGAAATAAAGCCACCAAGTGTCAGAAGTTGCGCATTTAGATGTTATGCCTCACCTGTAAATTTCAAATTAATCGGTTTAATTACAAAGAAGTTATAGAGTGTAACCTCATCTCGTGGTCACCCGGTATTTGTCTAAGTTAATCCTAATTCACAAATGCTAAAAAAATGTATGACTTGCGTCTTAACTTTGTTTTAATAATTTTATAAGTATTTAATATGTATATATATTGTGTTTTAATTTCGTAAGGTTTTATTTTTAATTATACACTCAGTTCCATAAAAAGTGACGCACTCGATTTTTCGGGTAGTTTTAAAGTTCTGTAGTTCTTAAACCGGTGGACCGATTTGAACATTTTTTTTCTCAGTTTATAGCAAAATTCATTCTCTATGAGCCGGATTGGAAGCAATGGTGAGTTCTTCCATATTTCATGGAAATTAATGGAGAATTTTAAACCTAAGTTTTTTCACAGGTTTTCAAAACACCCTGTGGATTATTCTCGCATTCATGGAAAAATTATTCATTCTGCATTCGATGAACCATTTTTTAATAAACATTTTGTTTTTTTTGGTCACTGTTTTATCGCTCGTACTTTCCGAGATATAACGTTTTTACGTGAACCATGCTTTTTCGTGTATTGAGAAATGATGCACATGATTAGTGGTCATAATCACTGCAGAATTGTATAGCATATAAACCAATAGAAATTGTCAAGAGCCGATTTCAGCGAAAATTCACAAAACAATTGAAAATTGAGTGTAATTTTTTAATAAACCTCGAATTGTGCCACTTTACATTCAAATATCTTGGCACCCATGACAGATAGACCCTTGAACCTTTATATCAGTGGAAAGCTCTTTCAAAGGGCTCTCCTTTGGTGTCATAATATACAGGGTGTTCCGTTTGAAAAAAATGGGAAAAAGTAGATTTGGCGTTTCCTGGCTCACCCGGTATAAAATGACCGACTTCGTTAGATCTGATAACAGCAGCGTAAACTACAGAGTTTTTGACAATTTTTGGCACAAACTAGATCTCAAAATGCTTTTCCGCTACGCCACAGTGAGCTTACAAAGTTGGCACGTTTTTGGTACAAACTCACCCATATCATGGTACCGACCCATCGCAGACCCATCAAGTGGCATATCGATTGAGTCGTCTTTAAAAGGAGAATTCAAATATGTAATTATATACCTAGTGTTCCATTTAAAAAAACATAAGTTTATGACATCACGCCTAAATCGATCATCCTGTATATTTCAAAATATTTTTATACTATGCACCATTGTGTCCTCTATCATCTCGTTTTTGAAATTTTTCGATATCTCTTATAGGAGAGCCAGGACATTTGGCCGACGCGAGGCTGGGACACCCTGTATACTTATAAATTAGATAAGTATTAAAATTTAAAAAATAGTTAAGTATTTAAAATATAGGTACAGAATTAAAACATATCGAAATTAAAATTGCTATAGCCTAATCATAAATTTAGCTTTTGTAGGTTAAGTTAAGTTATTCGTGAAATTGGCATTCCTTATATTATATTCGAATATGCGCCGATGTGAATAGGTAAAAAGTAAACCAAGACCCATATAAACAAAATAACTTTTTCTCTCTAACTTTGAAAATATTACATGATTGTACTCTCATTCGGCTATATATAACTATTTCAATATCTTAATATACCTTCTGCTAATATAGAAACTAAATATCTAAGCAGAAAAGGAAAAAGGGTCTGATATTCATCATCGAAGTTAAGCACTGGGTGGGGAACCTTACATAATATAGCAATTTTCCCTGATCAAATAGTTCAAATCACTCAAGAAGGTTTGCAAAAGTATTCAAGACCCTTGACGTCAGCAAACAAAGGTCAAATGTATTATTCATGCTGATTTCTTGAAGGAAAGCTACGGTTCTATCTCTTAATATCATTCGTAGAATTCGATTTAGGATTGAACTGTGAAATGGTATGCGCTATTTAATAAAATTTTAATCTGTTTCATTAAATGTTTGTATTTATGTTAAAATAGGTCCCATTGAGACTACTGATGTAATTATATTTAATTTTAAATTACACGTCTGGTATATTTTGTTTGAACTACATTGATGATACAACAGATTCTTAAGGTTGCGATTTACTCCTCTGATATTAACCGCTATTTCTTTAGGAGTAAATTTTGCAGAAACTAATACACGGATTTTAAAAATTAATGTATCTAATTTTGCAGAAAAAAGTGTAAATGGCCGTGAGGTATTGAAATTACCATTCTTATCTATAATTGAGAAGGAAAAAATAAGACTGTACATATTGACAATACGTAGGCAACTCATTCAATCGCTTGTATTTACAATTTTTTATTTTTTTGTAAAAAGAAATTAGCTTACGGCCGAGTACAAAGTGTTACTTAAAAGCTCACCAATTATTGTCGCTCAAATTAACGTATCTTTCGTGAAATTGACCCTCAAAGGAGAATTTTCACATTTTTAGGTCAAGTAGTCATTTGCATTGCTGAAATAGCGCCCGAAACTAGGCAAATTACAGAACAATATTGCATTACAACTTGGTCTATCACTCTGGAGATGTCAGCATGTAGTAGTAGTAGCACTCAGTAGTACTTTATTAGTCCAAAAGAGCACAAATATAGGCTATAAGCATTGAATAAAGGAATATATTCCTTTATTCAATGCTATAAGACAAGTCATACAACAAACATAGTGGTATAATACACAATATTATAAACACTTTACGTGCCGGCATCTGACGGCGAGTAGCGTGAACCCTCAAAACAAAACAAAAATTTGTTATCTGCATTGTCTTCCAGGCCGGACCAGCCAGTGATCGTCTACCCGCGTTAGGCAACCATACAAAGCATATTAGACTATTAAATCCTACCTAGCCTTAAGCCTATTTCAGGGTTCCTAATATAATCAATTCAAAATATTGTTGAGAAATAGAGGCCGTATCCAATTTTTAGGTGCATATATCTTAGGAAATGATCAAAACCTCATTTTAAGATAAGTAAATGGCTACAAATACTATGACTAAATAATATGTTATCACAGAATACTCAAATACAGAAAACACTAGCTGGGATTTTAGTTTTATTGTGATTGAGGGATTGTGAAAGTTGTTTTTGCAGGTTTTGTATCATTTCATTGCCTGGATTTAAAAATGGTAGTATAAGAGACACTATACTCTACCCTAACATTATATCGTAGTTTTAACACACTTTTGATTTTGTATAAATTGACAACTTTAATGGTCGTAATAAGAAAAATAGGTATAAATAAAAATGTTATTCAACACAATGTTTTGGAACAGGCCATAATATCGTATATATCAAAAAATTAAGGAAGCAATTGCAATTATATTCAACGAATGGACATGAAAAATATACTTATTATATGTATACTGTACTGTTTTAATGAATTCAAATTTTATCAATTAATTGTTACCAACATAGCATAACACTTTCGTTTGTAAATGCAATTTAAACTAATACACTACAATTTCGCAAGTTATCTTCGTTAACTAATATTATTTCTATTTAACCCTACGGAGTTTCCAAGAGAATGTAGTGCTATGTTATTTTATATTGGAATTTTATTGTTAATTTTTCGGAATTTACTTTTATTTTTTTTGTTATATTGAATTTTTAGTTTCTATGTACATAGCAAATAATATTTAATATTTCACTTACTTTACTCTTTTCTCAGGCTCATCTGGGTTCCTTGCAATATATTGAAATTTGATTTATTTACTTGATATTGTCTAAATGGATTTCATTTAATTTGTATTTTGTGTTGCCTAACTTACTGCATAAATTTTGTTAACTGTTAAATGTATACTATGTTGCATATACTTCAGTATGGACAAATAAATAAAAGATCACTGCCTTATCTTTTCAACTATACCTTTAATTTATCCTTGAAATAAATTGCAGTTTTAAACATTCACAAATCGACAAAGTTAGTGATCGTTGAGTTTTGTGTACAACTAATATTATCCCTGCTAACTTAAAATGAAGAATACGAGTGGCTATTTAAGAATTCTAGCATAATAATTGATTAAGTGCTCATAAATAGTTCACGTCTGGCTTTGAATTTTTAAATTGCCTGCTGCTTAATATTTAAGGTTATGTCTATACTTATTAACTACAATACAACACACTTAATAGTGCTTCCTTGCAATGAAAGTTCTTTTTGAATATTTTACGATTAATTAGGAATGTTTATGATTCTCGATTAGCAATTGAACTGTTTCCTTTTTCAACAGAAACTTCTTATATGTCTCGGTAAGTAAATGACTTTGATTATTAATAAAATGATTCTTATTACGTTCAATTTATATGAAACATTAATTTCTTACTTTTCCTGTGTTCTCTTTCTGTTTTTCAAACTGGTTATGTTAGTTTTCTTGTCTGTTTCAGGTACACCTGGCTGCGTATACCTTCTTTTTGACTTTTCATATCTTGATATTCAAACTTTTGAACTGGATCGGGATGGATTTTCAATAAACACTGGTTTTTACCATAATTACTTCAATTTTTGGTTTTCCTCTATCTTTCTTCTTCAAGCATCATGCTTTTTCTCCAGAGAGGGTTTCAACAACAACCTTCTTTTTTTCCCTTGGATTCCCAGTTTTTTTAATCTCATGGCTGGCTTCCCCATTACTGTTAACTTTCTATGACTGGTAAGTAAATGTTATCTTATTTTTTATTACTTTATTTATCAATTAATTTTTAATAATTGTCATTATTTTGTTGCTTTGAATTCTTTTTTTAATGTTTCATGTAAAATCTGTCATTATTTTTATTTATCTGTCATTATCGTTGACCTATGTATTTAATTATGGACTTGTGTTCCTTTTGCTTCACTTCTGCTCATTTTTGTTGCACTACACTTATTTTAATTCACTTTTAGAACCTTCAGTTCTATTCTTTTCACTTAACATCTTTACTTAAATTTATTATTTCCTAATTCTATGCGACATATTTCATAATTTCTAACAATTTCTTTTCTGATTTAGGTTTTACCCTGAACGTTTCATTTTGGATTTTGGTTTTTAATATTCTACATATGGATTTGATTTGCTATACTGCTCATCTATGCAACATTGATTACTACAGTGAACAATAAGAAAAATTCAGCTACGAAATGACTTTAATTTTGTATATTACGTTAGTGAAACATTATATAAACCCCGCAATGGCATTTAAACTATGTAAACTTTTATATTTTATTCTTTTACTTGATTAAAATTCATTCCTTTTTATTATATGTAATTTTATATCACTACAATATATCATGATTTTGCAGTCACACTATTTTACAATGAATAAATGTACAAACAGTACCTAGCTGTTACCACAATTATCAGTTCCTGAAAGAAAGTGATGTTCAAAAAAATTCGCGGATCCTTTTATCAGTTGCGGAAAAGTTACGCTTACAAAATATGCAATAAATATTTATTATAGTCTTTTTTGATTGATTTAATTATAAAAAAAATAAGGAAAATAGTTCATAATTCACTTATGACAAAATGAAATCTAAACTTGTCTAGAATTATCAATCATATCAAGGAATTGTTTTCACCCTTTACACTTTTATGTTGAAAAATTGGAAAGTTTCATGTAAAAACATGATATGTAAGCTAATCGATATTCAAGCAAAAATTTTTCGAATTACTACCTAAATCAAAGTTGAACAAAATTATTGTTGGCTTCGCTTCAATTATTGAACTGCATGAATGATAACTATAATAAAAACAAGTAAGAATATTACGTCATTACATACCTTCTAGATATCCACGGTACGCTATCCCAGGATCAAAAGTGACCAAGCCTCGTGTAGATTCAAATAAAATATCTTCCGCAAAAACGTCTTTATCCGGGTAGAGCCTCAGTTTAAACAGCCTGGAAATAAAATTAACAATGAAGATGTGCAAGAGGAGTGGGTACCTAACAGTAACAGACAAGATCAAATTACATTTAACTAGGTAATTTTCGCAAGCGCAAAGTGAGTTTGTGGTAAATGAAAAGTTATTTACTGTTAATTTTCATTAAAAAGATGAGTAAAACTGAGGAACGAAATTATATATAATACTATTACTGGTATCAAAAAACTTGATAACTAGATCAAATAGTAGGTTAATTTACAACATCATATCGAAATTTATATTTTATATCAATAGATTAGTATAATAGTACTGCAATATTATTCAGAAATTACGGGTTACAAGTGGCAGCAAAGAAATAGAAAAAGGATATTTGGATTTATTACCTCCTGACTTTATATAAAGAAAATTTTACTCAAAATCCTTAAAGCCTCTAAAACGGACACGATCTCGAGAAGTAATAGCTAGATTAAACTTGAAACTGACTTTTATTTAGTGTTTTATCCGCAAACGATATTAATCATTAACGCGATAAAAATGACGCATAAAAGTTTTATCAAAATTTGGTTTAAAAATAGTGCCTATGAATATGTGATAAAATCGATTTAAAACGAGTAGGTATATCAAACCAGAGCTGTTCCTACGAAGAAACAGTTAAACTAGTACTTATTAAATTGTTCAATTTGGCTAAAACCGAGGCTAAAACATTGTGATAGATAATCAAAGGAGAAAATTACTCATCTGTGTTATGAGACTACATATTTAGTATTTACCTAAAATTCAAAATTTAATAGAATGCGGCGTATCTTATATTGCCTTAATTAAATATTAAAAACCATGAGATAGGTTGGAAGAAACATAAAATGCACAGTATAAAATCGATAAAATACACACAGAAAAATTGTACTTTACGTTAATAAATGATTTGTCATTTTAAGCATCAGATTTATTTATTTGAAGGCACATCTATTTATTCGTATATAAAAAAAATTTATAACAACGAACGCAATCTTGTTCATCATATGAAATGTGAAAATTTTACAACGCAAAATATTTGTTTGCGTTTAATAATATTTCTTTGAGGGAATGAATGCAGGGACGCATTACTCCTAAATACAGGGTGAGTCACCAAGGGCGCCTCGGTCAATATATCCTTTAATATTTATTATACAGAAAAAAGTTTCAAATAAAAGTCGTAGGAGACCAAGAATACCATATTTTAAAATTATTTCTAATCATACATGGTGTTTGATATTAGAGTGGCATATCAAAAGTATGTTTTTTAAATGGGACACCCTATATATTTTTGCAAATTTTTATTCCTTCTTTCATTACCTTTTCGAATATATCTGGTTTTTGAAATTCCGTTGCGGCGTTGTCGAATTATTCAACTTTTTTCAGAGAAATTGTCACTTGCAGACCTCACTAATGAATTCTGCATGAGCGGTATTTTCACAGATTAAGCAAACTTTTTTTGTTAAGTGTTAAGCAATGCCATGTCCTAGCCTCCAGATATTTTAGAGTTGAAATTATTTGTACAGGGTATTTATTACGATGATACAAAAATGGCTAACTTTAATCTATCATTACTTCATTTTTTTAAATGGAACACCCCGTATATTTTTTCATATTTGGATAGAGTTTTTGTCACTCTACAATTTTTATTAACCTATGGTTATACCTAAAACCAACGGTTTCCAGTGAAACTGCATTTTAATAAAAACATCAGGTAATTTCTAGAAATTCGAATATCATAAGAGGCATTGGCACGTGTTTTTTTTGTTTTTGCAAGAAGGAACTATGAGCATTATTGTTTCAATTAATGTAAATTTCATCTCTTATAAATAAAAAGAAAGTTGTCATATTATTCTACATTTAAATACTTGAACTGTGTGAATTTTCCAAATATCTAAATGACATTTATCACTGACATTTGTTTGTAACAAATTTGAAACGCTTTTAATTTGTAGACTTTATTGTTACGTTAATTTCTACTTAAATTAGTATCTAAAATGAATTTTTCTAAGCAAGATAGATTTAATATGATTTACTGTATCGGGGAGAATTATGGTAATTTTTTGTTGGCCTCTAGATTGTATGGTCAAAAATTTCTACGATTTTCTACGAGGTTTACCACAACAGAAAATGTGTTTTCTTCATTTACGACTGGTTTAATTCACTTCGGCTTCTTAAACATAACTTTTCCGCTTTTATCGAATTTAGTTTTTAATTTAGTAAAAGCGCGACAATTCGGATGTCTTTGGTCTGGGTATTTTTGACCATACAATCTAGAGGCCAACAAACAATTACCATAACATAGAAAGGATTCGTGGGGTCAAATATAAATAAATAAAAAACTAAATCCTGCATCAGTTTCATCTGTTGGGGTATATGGCACGATTTAGTTTTTTATTTAATTACCATAACTCTCCCCGATACAGTAAATCATATTAATTCTTTCTTGCTTAGAAAAATTCATTTTAAATACTAATTTAAGTAGAAATTAACGTAACAATAAAGTCTACAAATTAAAAGCGTTTCAAATTTGTTACAAACAAATGTCAGTGATAAATGCCATCTAGATATTTGGAAAATTCACAGTTCAAGTATTTAAATGTAGAATAATATGACAACTTTCTTTTCATTTATAAGAGATGAAACTTACATTAATTGAAACAATAATGCTCATAGTTTCTTCTTGCAAAAACAAAAAAACACGTGCCAATGCCTCCTATGATATTCGAATTTCTAGAAATTGCATGATGTTTTTATTAGAATGCAGTTTTACTGGAAACCGTTGGCTTTAGGTATAACCATAGGTTAATAAAAATTGTAGAGCGACAAAAACTCTGTCCAAATATGTAAAAATATACGGGGTGTTCCATTTAAAAAAATGAAGTTATGATAGATTAAAGTTAGCCATTTTTGTATCATCGTAATAAACACCCTGTACAAATAATTTCAACTCTAAAATATCTGGAGGCTAGGACATGGAATTGCTTAACACTTAACAAAAAAAGTTTGCTTAATCTGTGAAAATACCGCTCATGCAGAATTCATTAGTGAGGTCTGCAAGTGACAATTTTTCTGAAGAAACTTGAATAATTCGACAACGCCGCAACGGAATTTCAAAAACCAGATATATTCGAAAAGGCAATGAAAGAAGGAATAAAAATTTGCAAAAATATATAGGGTGTCCCATTTTAAAAAACATACTTTTGATATGCCACTCTAATATCAAACACCATGTATGATTAGAAATAATTTTAAAATATGGTACTCTTGGTCTCCTACAACTTCTATTTGAAACCTTTTTCTGTATAATAAATATTAAAGGAGTTATCGACCGAGGCGCCCTTGGTGACTCACCCTGTAGGTATATGAGGAGAGATGTGAGAAAAGAACAATTTAGTTGCCATTATTAAATTTAGTTGATATAAATAAAACTATCTATTTTCTCTTAAGTTAATCAGAAGAAATGTAGAAAAAGGTAGTAGCACTGACCACCAGATGGCTACACTTATTCCTCACCACTTCTGTTTTGCTTAGTTTGCCTTAAACTAATTTGGTGTGGCTTTGTTATGTGTCAATACAATAAATTCGAAACCGGTCTATGTCTGGTGAGGAAAAGACAACACAGATTATTTTAACAAGTTCTGAAATATCTTATAATGTGGTAGAGACTTTGATGTCCAAACACTCCAAACCCCGCACTTCGCAGTCTTCACTCAGTAATAAAATAACGAAAAAAAAAAAAAATTCCGTCCTGGTATGAAGCCATGTTGTTCGGCTTGAATTACGTTTTGTGAAAACAAGAAAGGTCGCATGCTGTCAACAATGATGGACTTCATCATTTTAACTACAATGGACGTGAGGCTGATGGGCCGAAAATTGTCAGGGCTAAACGTATCTCCTTTTTAAAAAATAGGTTTCACGATGCCTGTTTCCACTCAGAGGGGAGTGTTCCAGACGCAAATGATAGTTTCATAAGTATTCTAAGAGGTCTGCAAAACTGATGCAAGATTTAAGAAGAATGGCGGATATATCATGAATACCTGGAGAATTGTTGTGTCTAGTCCAATAATTTTCTCAGCAATAGGGTACATGCGCGTGTCAGTTTTACACCCAAATTTGTTTTTATCGGAAGCTTTATGTTTGAAAAAGACCAACTACACCATAACTTAAATTATTTAGACACACAATAATTAATAATTAATAAATAAAATTCAAATTATTTGAAGGTTTCCGACCAACTGTCGAGTACTTCCGACGATCCGCGTGACGTCATACTATTTGTTTACTTCTCGCCATAAACATATTATCAAGGAAGTGATTGCTGCACGGTCCGAATATTTGACATTTGACATGTAGTGAATTTATTCTTGCTTTACTCACATTTCGTCTGCGGTGCGATGGCCCAGAGGCAACGAGCCGGGCTTGGCAAAGAGATGGTTCAGGGTTCAAATCTCATACTTTCTTATTCTTTTTTCTATTAAATGCATCAGGTATGAGATCTATTGCGAGTTAGAAGCTGGAGGCGATAGCCGGAGGCAGGTTAGATATGTGTGTTTTTACCCTGATAAAGGAGAGCAGTTGAGGAAGAAGAAATATCCAGACCGTACAGCTATTATTTTAACGGGGACGGTCGGACCGTGCAGTAATCACTCCCAATTATCAACGCTTCGACTGTGTCTGTAATCTGTACTTCTATTGAAGACGTACAAGAAAAGTTTATTTCAAGAGTTTCAAGCGTTCTGTGTTTTTTATTAACTGGTTTAACGTATATTAATACTTTAGAAGTGTTTTATTATTATTACAATGGCTGAGACTGATTTCGTAAAGGCACAAAGTGACGATTTCAGTTGTTTCTAAATAACGTTTTCTATCTATTTGGCATTTAAATAATAACATATGTGGAGCGATTTGATATCTCAAAAATATCTTCTCACCCATTAATTTATATTGCATATATACTTTTTCATATCTTGTTCCAGCTCAAAAAAAAACAAAAAATATGTTTTACTTTCAATACAGAGTAGATAGACCATTAACATAGGTAGCTAACCTTTTATTTATTAACAAAAATATTTCTCACTATCATATTATGTATTATTAGGTAAATAATTACATTGAAATGGTCTTCACAAACAAATTAACAAACCCTCTAGTGTTTTCAGACATCTCGCATTTTCATTTCGTCTCATAGCTCGCAACCACAATTTTCTTTTTCCATTCAGTTTAGCACTTGATCCCACTGGCAATGAAATAAATACTTTTTCCGGTGTTCTAATAGATTTGATTCACATTGTGGCACTAAACAGTATTTAGAGCACTTTAAATCAGGTTTTTCCATAGTAAATCAAAAGTTAAAACGAATTTACGAGTAATAAACGGTAAACGGGCAGTAAACAATCACGCTCTTGTCGCTTTGACACCGCTGTTGTCAATGTCAAAAAAGTAAACAAATAGAGTGACGTCAGAACATGGCGGTCGTGACGTCAAACCCGTTTTGCCGGAATAGCATTATTCTAATCCGAGTTTATGCCACCAACAACATATTTCAAAAAAAATAATCAAAGATGTTATTAAAACAAATAGAGAATCTAATTTTATTGATATTAAAATATGTGCATGTTCCCTATTCCTCTATTTTTGCTTATCAAAAAAAACTTTTGTTTATAAATGACTTTATTTAGGCTTTATACAAGTCATTTTATAAACAATGCATATCAAGCAAAGAAACAGAATTGTAAAAACTTTTGCATGCAAAATTTTTTTGGTTTTAAGTAAAAAATGGTTTAAGAAATTTAATTTACTATTTGACCTGTTATTGTTATTGCCTTTTTTAAAATCAATAAAAGAAAAAAGATTATTTTATACTTTTACTTCTATATTTATTATACATATTCCTGTATAGTACTAGAAAACAACAGAAAATTATTTGGGACGTATTTAATCATAACAGTATTATACCCTTTATAATCTATATTCCCTTTTATTTTTTCCTAAATGCATTATAGAGTATGATCACTAATTACGTCATGTTTGTCTGTAAGACTTCAAAGCCATAAATCCGCTAATTTATTTAACTTGCTTATTTCATACCAACTTCGAACATCGTGAATAAGATATTCATGTTTATTATGCCGGAGAATAAAAACACTAATTTAACAATGCATGGAGAATTTTTTGCTAAAGGAATAGCCAATGTACATATATTTCTTAAAAGTATTTTTGGTGGAAATATTGGAAATTGTTCTGAATAATTTTAACGCCTCGGGAAATTTACATCCTCCACCCCGATTTTACAAGAAGCCGGGTAAATAAATACGTCAGTAGACAATTTGCTCCTTTTTGAGCCCGCTAACTCAGCTTTATGCTTGGCAAATTGCTTTTAGGGTAAATATTGAAAAAATTCTTAATACGAGCAGCGAGAGTAATATTTTAAACTAATTTATATACGCAAAGTAAAACATTTAAAATATCTGATATATCTCATTTTTAAGCAGAAAAAAGAATAAAAAATCAGAGATTAAAATTGAAAGCTCGATTGACAGTGCTTTTAAAAATAGTATGTTATAAAAAATTGAAATTTTCCCTTTGTTGAACATTGATTTTTTGCACACCACTTTTAGGCCTGCAGAAATAGAAAAAACGGTGTAACTAATTCGTTTCAGATAGCCACAGGTAAAAACAGGTGTATTTAGTTATAAGCAATATACCTCTGCGATTCCTCCCAAATCAAATAAACAGAACATTGTTTAAAAGTCACTTTTATGTGAAAAAATCAGGAAATTTGGAGTTTTTTAAAAATTGCACTAAGACTGCAGTAGATTAATTTTTTTGAATGTTTCTGTTTACTAGGTAATTCCAAACCGGTTAATTTAAGCCCCGGTTGATTTCATTTCATTGATTATTTATTTAAATAATTGCCGAAAACCATCGAAATTTTCGAAAATTTCAAGCACTTTTACTCTGAAAGGAAAAATGCTAGACTCTTGAAACTTTGGTGGAATATGTGTCTCATTACCCTCAACTTACAAAAAATATTTCGTTTCAAAATGTTTATTAGTTTTCGAGAAATTCTATTTGTTTATTAAAAACGTCCCAAATGTTTAATGAAAAATTTACCTATTAACGTGATCAAAAATAATTCAACCACAGCTCATTTTTTTCGTCGAGACGTCAATTTTACGAATCTGTTATGGGCGTATCGATTTTCAATAATTTTGACCGTCAAAATGGCGTTAACAACATTGCTACTTTTCGGAGCAGCGTTTTTTGCAAATAACTTTACAACAAATGAACGTATCTGCACAAATCTTTCATATTTGAGTTGCTGGTATTTTTCTACAAATTTATAAAAAAAAATTGTTGCTCTGGGACATGTAGGAGCCGAGATAATTTTTTAAATTGTTTAATGCGCCAAACGTTTATTTATTAATATTTATGGCCAAAATTGAAACTGGTTGTTAATAAGATCTTGAATTTTGTGAATTCATCAAGTCCTATTGAAAACGGGCCCTTTTTGAGGTCAAAATATAATTTTTAATAATTAGTGATTTTAGAGCGTCTTCAATTTGTTTGGCTCAAGGGACAGGCGAATTTTTTATCAAACAACAAGCTAATTGGGGTAGCGAGAAAAATTCGTCATATCTCCGTTATTTTCCGGCCAATTTCGACGATTTTTTTTTTTTAATTTGGGGTAGCTCACGAAAATAATAACAATGGGCACATTTGCAATATCCAAATAATAAACAAATAATTGTTATAAACAATTTTTAATTTTATTTAAATTTTTTCTTTTTTGGGCTTATGCAACTTATAATGTGCTAATGTATTAAATATAAATTTATAAAGATTATATAATGGTAACAATGCTGTAACATCGTATATTGTTTGATGGAGAAATAGTTAGTGCATACATTGTTACCATTATATAATCTTTATAAATTTATTTTTAATACATTAGCACATTATAAGTTGCATAAGCCCAAAAAAGGAAAAATTTAAAAAAAAAATTGTTTATAACAATTATATGTTTATTATTTGGATATTGCAAATGTGCCCATTGTTATTATTTTCGTAAGCTACCCCAAATTAAAAAAAAAAACGTCGAAATTGGCCGGAAAATAACGGAGATATGACGAATTTTTCTCGCTACCCCAATTTGAAACTCGTTTGATCAAAAATTCGCCTGTCCCTTGGGCCAAACAAATTGAAGACGCTCTAAAATCACTAATTATTATTAAAAATTATATTTTGACCTCAAAAAGGGCCCGTTTTCAATAGGACTTGATGAATTCACAAAATTCAAGATCCTATTAACAACCAGTTTCAATTTTGGCCATAAATATTAATAAATAAACGTTTGGCGCATTAAACAATTTAAAAAATTATCTCGGCTCCTACATGTCCCAGAGCAACAATTTTTTTTTATAAATTTGTAGAAAAATACCAGCAACTCAAATATGAAAGATTTGTGCAGATACGTTCATTTGTTGTATAGTTATTTGCAAAAAACGTTGCTCCGAAAAGTAGCAATGTTGTTAACGCCATTTTGACGGTCAAAATTATCGAAAATCGATACGCCCATAACAGATTCGTAAAATTGACGTCTTGACGAAAAAAATTAGCTGTGGTTGAATTATTTTTGATAACGTTAATAGGTCAATTTTTCATTAAACATTCGGGACGTTTTTAATAAACAAATAGAATTTCTCGAAAACTAATAAACATTTTGAAACGAAATTTTTTTTGTAAGTTGAGGGTAATGAGACATATTCCACCAAAGTTTCAAGAGTCTAGCATTTTTCCTTTCAGAGTAAAAAATGCTTGAAATTTTCGAAAATTTCGATGGTTTTCGGCAATTATTTAAATAAATAATCAATGAAATGAAATCAACCGGGGCTTAAATTAACCGGTTTGGAATTACCTAGTAAACAGAAGCATTCAAAAAAATTAATCTACTGCAGTCTTACTGCAATTTTTAAAAAACTCCAAATTTCATGATTTTTTCACATAAAAGTGACTTATAAACAATGTTCTGTTTATTTGATTTGGAAGGAATCGCAGAGGTATATTGCTTATAACTAAATACATCTGTTTTTACCTACGGCTATCTGAAACGAATTAGTTACAGATTCCCGTTCACATCGTCTAATTCTACAGGCCTATCTGCTTAGGTCGTCGTAGCTAAGTACGGTGCGTGTACAATACAGTTCTCTAGTGGTAATGTGCTATGTAAAATTTTGATTTTTTTTGTGATACAATAAGTGACTCTGATACAAGGTACTGTTTTACGTGTTTCCTGCATTAGATTGTCTTGTAGTTCCTTTTTTATTCATAAACTCATTCAATTCAATTAACCTACACACACTATCAGCTAGTTGTCTTGTTCATTTACCAGCGGCGCAGTAAGAGGATTTCTTATCTCTCAAGATGCCCGCAAAAACCTGTAATTGTTGCGATAAAAACTTTGATCAACACTTGCTTGTATCCTGCTGCGTGTGCAAGAAACTATTTTATCATGGATGCGTACAACTAACGTCAACCGAAGCTAGGACATTAAACTCCAAGAAAACTCTTTCGTGGACTTGCTCTACATGTGTTGACGTAGGCAGCGACATAAATTCACTAAAAGCTGCAGTTATAGCTCTTCAATGTGAAATTAAGGAACTTAAGTCATTAAATAACAGAGATGCTTTTGCTCTAAGTCCAGCAAAGTTTGAAGAAATCGTCCAAGAATTTTCTGAACGACAAAGCAGAAAAAATAATTTAATAATCTATGGAGTTGAGGAGCAGTCGTCCTCGTTAAACGCCTCAGATCGCTCACGTGCGGAAAAGGATTCGGTAACAAATGTACTTAAAACTTTATCACCGAACATCGACGATGTCCCAACTTTTATTCGGCGCTTAGGTCGTTTCGATGCATCTAGGTCTAGACCTCGTCCTATTAAGATCACATTGGATAACGACAAACTGGTACTGCACTACATTAAGAGTTTAAAATCGGCAAAAAATGTACAGAATATCAATTTCTCATTGTCTTCTGATAGAACGCCTAAACAAATTCAATTTTACAATGATCTCAAAGCTGAACTTAACCAACGTAAATCCAATGGAGAAACAAATATTGGCATTAAATACTCTCATGGTGTACCTCAGATCGTTAATTTAAACTAAATAGATCACCCAGTTCTCAAAATTCAAATATAGTGTGCTATTACCAGAACGTCCACGGACTCAATTCTAAAACTGAAACTTTCTTTAACTCCTTGTGCTCAAACGATGTTGATGTCATTTGTCTAAGTGAAACATGGCTCTCTACTAACGTTCATAATGCAGAACTCTTTACGAATGACTACAACGTGTACCGCTGTGACAGGAATTTTGCCGCAACAAATCTTTCCAAAGGCGGGGGTGTCCTATTAGCTGCCAAGAACAAGTTTATAACTGAACACCTAGATCTCAATTGTATTACCACTATATTTAGCCATGTAGATATTGTCGGATGTAAGATACTATTTGGATACTTTTGTGTTTATCTTATAGTCATTTATATACCCCCTCAAACTTCTGTTGAAGAGTTTGAGGCACTTTTGGATTCTCTAAGCAACTTAAGTTTTATGCTTGGTAGCAATGTTATTATGATAGGTGACTTTAACGTTCCTGCATATGGCATTAATGCAAATGATAGGAAACATGCTCTTATCAATAATTTCACTGAATTTTTAAACATAAGGCAATGTAATGTAATTAAAAACTCAAACGGTCGAACTCTTGATCTAATTATGTCTAATGTTAACTGTAATGTTATGAAAGATGAGTTGCCATTTGTCGCAGAGGATATACATCATCCAGCACTCATATGTGAATTTCAGGCATCAATTAAACATTTTAGTAATTTTTACCCTAACAGAGATTCTAAGTCATACAATTTTAGAAAAGCTAACTTTCCTTTAATGTACACTTTGCTAAATGATGTTAACTGGTCCAGTATTTATCAGAGTGTTGATGTCAATGAAGTCTGCGACAAGCTTTACGTTATAGTCAATAATATATTCGACGCCACTGCTCCTGTAAAAACAAATTGTCAGCGTAGCTATCCACCGTGGTACACAGTCGAATTAATAAAACATATTAGAGATAAAAATAATGCGTACAAAAACTACAAAAAATATAAGACTGCTTATTATCAAAATAAATTCAATTTGTTGAGGAGATTGGTTAAAACTGAAATAAACGCCGCATACCACACTTTTATTACCAACGCCGAAAATAATATACAGAGTGATCCTAAAATGTTGTGGTCCTTTATAAATAGTAAAAAGGGACACTCGCGAATTCCTGGTATTATGAAAGATGGGGATTTATCTTACGATTCTCCCCAGCTTATTGTCAATGCTTTTGGTGAATACTTTAATAGTGTATACAACCCTTCTTTTCCTGTTCCAGATAACCACTATAATACATTCATCAATTATTCAAACATACACCTGGCCGGAATCACAGAAAAAGATATTATCCTCGCCTCAAAAAAATTAAAGAATAAAGTAACATCTGGTGTCGATGGAATTCCGTGCTTCATTGTTAAGGACTGCATTAACGCATTTTTAGAACCATTAACTTATTTGTTTAATTTAATTTTATCCACCTCAACATTTCCAGAAATCTGGAAAGAAGCGCGTTTATGTCCAATATTTAAAAAGGGAAATCCAGATATATTACAAAACTACAGACCCATTTCCATTTTGTGCAACTTTTCTAAGTTGTTTGAGATAATATTATACTGTTTCATTTATAATTCTACTAAATTTATCATATCTCAAGACCAACACGGTTTTATGGAAAATAGGTCATGTATTTCAAACTTAACTTGCATATCTCAATTTATCTCCGAAGCAATCGATGATCAGAAACAAGTAGACGTTATATATCTGGATTTTCAGAAAGCCTTTGATCAACTTAACCATAATCTTCTCTTGCACAAACTGTCTCACTATGGATTTTCACCTCGACTCTGTGATTTATTTTCTTCTTATTTATTAAACAGAAAACAGTTTGTTGAATATGAAGGCTTTAAATCTTCAAAGTTCATCCCTACGTCTGGTGTGCCTCAAGGCTCGAACTTGGGTCCATTGCTGTTTCTTTTATTTATTAACGACTTACTCGAGTCCATATCGTGCCAAAAACTGATTTACGCAGATGACTTAAAACTCTATACAGTAATAACCTCCGAAGATGACTGCCTACTATTACAAAACGATTTAGAGTCAATACATGAGTGGTGCTTACGCAACAGTTTGAATCTAAATGTAGCGAAATGTGCTATCCTGTCTTTTTCTAAAAAGAAAGATGTCTTTCATTTTAATTATTTAGTTAATTCTGTTAGTATAAGCAGATGTACCGAATACAAGGACCTAGGTATCCTTTACGATAATAAGCACTCTTTTATTCCTCATATAAATGCAACTATCTCTGCTGCCAATAAAGTGTGGGGATTTATATTACGCAACTGTAGACATTTTCGTAATATCACCACTCTGAAGATACTGTACTACGCGTTCGTTAGGTCAAAGTTTGATTATGGAGCAGTTATCTGGAATCCCTTACCCCAGTGCCACATAAATAATATGGAGGCAGTCCAAAGACGATTCCTAAAGTTTTTAGCTTTCAAAGCAGATGGAAGATATCCCATAAGGGGTATAGACAATAATTTATTATTAAATCGCTTTAATTGTATCTCTTTAAGTGATAGGCGAAAAATCATTTCCATCACTTTCCTTTATAAATTATTACATAACGATATTGATTGCCTTACACTTCTAAGTAAAATAAATTTTTTGGTACCTAGACTGAACTCGAGGAATTCGCCTGCTTTTTATAACTATACTGCTCGTACCAATGCTTTGTGTAGTTCTCCTATTTCTTTCATGCATAGTACATTTAACTCTATTGCTCAATACTGTGATATTAACTTCAGCTCATTAAGTGATATTATTGGTTGTCTATCTAATTACCATGGAATAATTGAATAATTGTATACCATTTTAATTTTAATTTATATACCTACTACTACTTACATTGTACTTTATATATATTATAGTTATTTCTTTGTATGTCCATTTTTATTGTTTTTATATAACTTTTGTATATTACTGCTATCTCTGATGTACTGATTACTGATTCTGATGTATGTACATGTACACTTTTTATTTTTTTTTTCTCATGTATAATTTTTATTTATGCTGCTATTATGTATCATGTAAACATTTCTTGTAATTGGGTGTATAACCTGTTAGAAATAAATTATATCTATCTATCTATCTATCTATCTATCTATCTTAATTGCAGTTTACGGTAATATTCAATAACATCTGTCTAAGTGTACTTCAAGACATATCTTAAGTACACTCAGACAAATGTTATGTGACAGAAGAATGCTGTCTAATTCATTACATATTATATAAAATATAATAAAAACGAACATCGCACTTTTGAATTCAAAATTTTTTATAACCATGTTTCTGCTTTGGCGACTGCTAAAAATGCAAAATAACAATTTTTCATGCTTATATAAAAATAATCATCGTTACAAATATGAAGTAAGTTGGAGGGTGTGAGAATTGAATTACGCAAATAATCAGCGTACTCCCTAGTAAGAATTGCAGATGAAGGGTAGCATGTGGTTACAACCCTCATACGGGATATTAAACAAACAACTAGGGTATATAACTTAGGGTACAGTTCGAACACAAAACCAACTCAAACGCTCTGTGATTTTCTACCAATTTCACAATTACATTCAACAGCATTATAATTACTGAAAAATATTTACGTCAGAGCTTCCAAACAAGTAAAGCCAAAAATAGTTTATGAGCGATGAAGTTATTCATATAGGACATTTTTAAAAACTTAACTCCAAATGGTGATTTAAAGTTAGTCAAAAAACATAATTTTGCTTCCCTTTGTATAATATGATTTACGTTAATTTATGTTTTTAATCTGTAAAGAGGTGATAAAAAGGAATCATCTTTCTTCGCTTTGTCTAAAGAATCATTCAAATTGGTGTAAAGAATAAAAAGTTATCAAACTTCAAACTTAACCATCTGAAAGTGCCCGTTTGTAGTGCTGGTCAGAGATTTATTGATATCATAGTGTTTATTAGATAATATTAGATTTCGTAATTTGGTTTTAAGTTAACAATTTTATTGAAATATTTTCCTTAAAAAAAATTAGAAAGAATTAAGTGTTAAGACATCATCTAGGCAGCAATCAAGATACTCCAGGAATATTAAAATCTCCAACATCATGAAGATATTTAAAAGATTCTAGACTTTCATACAAATTATTGTAGTGGGTTAAATTTAAAACCGCTGGGATTTAAATTGTGAAAATATAAAATGTATTAAAGTTGTATCTCAATCTTGCTTTAACTATAGAGGGTGTCTCGGAAAGCTTAGGTAAACATTTGCAAGTGAATTCTACATAATAAAAGAAGGTTAGGTATATGTGTCCTAAAATGCTTCGTTTCGGAGTTACAGGGCGTTTAACTTTTATGAAAAAAATATATACAGGGTGTCCCAGCCTCGCGTCGGCCAAATGTCCTGGCTCTCCTATAAGAGATACCGAAAAATTTCAAAAACGAGATGATAGAGGACACAATGGTGCATAGTATAAAAATATTTTGAAATATACAGGGTGATCGATTTAGGCGTGATGTCATAAACTATGTTTTTTTAAATGGAACACTAGGTATATTATTACATATTTGAATTCTCCTTTTAAAGACGACTCAATCGATGTGCCACTTGATGGGTCTGCGATGGGTCGGTACCATGATATGGGTGAGTTTCTACCAAAAACGTGCCAACTTTGTGAGCTCACTGTGGCGTAGCGGAAAAGCATTTTGAGATCTAGTTTGTGCCAAAAATTGTCAAGAACCCTGTAGTTTACGCTGCTGTTATCAGATCTAACGAAATCGGTCATTTTATACCGGGTGAGTCAGGAAACGCCAAATCTACTTTTTCCCATTTTTTTCAAATGGAACACCCTGTATATTATGACACCAAAGGAGAGCCCTTTGAAAGAGCTTTCCACTGATATAAAGGTTCAAGGGTCTATCTGTCATGGGTGCCAAAATATTTGATGGCAAAGTGGCACAATTCGAGGTTTATTAAAAAATTACATTCAATTTTCAATTGTTTTGTGACTTTTCGCTGAAATCGGCTCTTTTCAGTGAGAAAATTTTGAAAATAATTTTTATACTCGGAGAAAAAAACCGTACTTCAGTACAGAAAAGTACTTACGTATAAAATAGTCAACGCCTGATAAATTTAATTTTTTTTCGGAAATGTGTGTATAAATTCATGTCATAGCAAGTATTTTCTAGCCCAAAGTAATTTTGTCGCTAAACGATTTACTATTTTAGAACGAAGGTGCTTAATAAAACGTACCTTTTCGTGGTATTTTTTTTCAGCTTTTAGATAGTGTTCTTCATTTTTCTAAAATAAGACCAAAAAATACTTTCATTTTCAATTCAATGAAAGATAATAAAATTGTTGTTAAGTTTGGAAATCTGACTATCATCGAAAGAATAAATAAAAAATTGTAGAGAAATTCATATTGCTTTCAACTTTCAATTTATTTAAATAAATTTAAAAAAATCAAGTAGGTACCTGTCATAAAAATACCAGTCTTGTCAATAGTTCACTTTATTGTTGTAAAATTTTCTTATTAAAAAGAGCCGATTTCAGCGAAAATTTACAAAACAATTGAAAATTGAGTGTAATTTTTTAATAAACCTCGAATTGTGCCACTTTGCCATCAAATATCTTAACACCCATGACAGATAGACCCTTGAACCTTTATATCAGTGGAAAGCTCTTTCAAAGGGCTCTCCTATGGTGTCATAATATACAGGGTGTTCCATTTGAAAAAAATGGGAAAAAGTAGATTTGGCGTTTCCTGACTCACCCGATATAAAATGACCGATTTCGTTCGATCTGATAACGGCAGCGTAAACTACAGGGTTTTTGACAATTTTTGGCACAAACTAGATCTCAAAATGCTTTTCCGCTACGCCACAGTGAGCTCACAAAGTTGGCACGTTTTTGGTACAAACTCACCCATATCATGGTACCGACCCATCGCAGACCCATCAAGTGGCACATCGATTGAGTCGTCTTTAAAAGGAGAATTCAAATATGTAATAATATACCTAGTGTTCCATTTAAAAAAACATAAGTTTATGACATCACGCCTAAATCGATCACCCTGTATATTTCAAAATATTTTTATACTATGCACCATTGTGTCCTCTATCATCTCGTTTTTGAAATTTTTCGGTATCTCTTATAGGAGAGCCAGGACATTTGGCCGACGCGAGGCTGGGACACCCTGTATATATGATTGGCTATATCTCTAAAAATAATCAGCCGATTTTTTTCAAATTTTATTTGAGAGGTGCTACTTTCAAGATCTATTAACTGCCAAAATTTCAGTTCAAACCTCTTGAGAACGTGGCTTACAACGATGGCTTGCAGTCCCCTTTTATAAAAAAAGTACGTCACTGATTCTTTTTTGAAAATATATTAAATAACACATAAAAAAGTTATCTTGTCCATTTTTGATAAAATGCACCGTTCTAAAGTTCAAAAAATTAACACATTTTGCTGTCAGTAAGCAAATCAGTGAAGTAATTATTGTAGTAGGCTGAAAACCAAATGTTAGTAACCGCTGTCACAAAACCAGTTATAATCGTTTGATGCATTACTGTCAACTAAGTATATTTTAATCCATGAAAATTAAATGTTCTGTAACTCTAAAACGAAGCATTTTAGGTCACATATTTATTAAACAAAATAACCTTACTTTTTGTATGTAGAATACACCTACAAGTTATGACTTAGGCTTTCTGAGACACCCTGTATCTATCGAGGAAATAGTATCGTGATTAAATCTTTAAATGTTTCTATTTATCTTACATTAAGCACATATTGCAGAATAAAATAAGAATGATTAAAAATATAATAGCAAGAAATGCATGAATATTAATTATAATATAATATTAAAAAATATTAAAATTAAATTTGTTAAAAAATTTGGCGATGTTAAGTCACTAATTTCTTTCCTTTTCTTTTTTGAGATATATTACCACATTCCTTAAGATTCCTATCCAAAAAATTCGATTTATCTAAAAAATATTCAACTTAACCAAAACTGGGAAATAACCTGTACGCCTTTGACGTAATGTCAGAGGATCAGTTAGAGGGCGTTTTTTTGACAACTAATAGGAATTACTACAAAAATACTGCGCTGACGTTTCGGAAACTATATCCGTTTCCTTTTTCAAAGTTTAGGCTTTAGATTTTTATGTAACGTGTAGAATAACACGGCATAAAATAATAGCTATTTATGTAATCAGTTATGAAAAGTATGATTTTATGTAATGAGTGTAAGTTTGCGGGACGAGCGAAGCGAGATCCCGCAATATCGCACGAGTTACATAAAATCATGTTTCATAATGTATTACATACAAGATTTTTTCTAATTTTGACGAAAAATGGGAAATACAAGTTTTTAATTTTGATCACTTACAAGCATAATTTAAATGACAATTATCTAGTAGGTCAGTGTCAGTTTAAATTATCTTGTCATTTGGCTTGACATTTAATAGACGCTGATCTATTTTGTGACGCTGATCGTTACTATTACTTATTTTTCGTAACCAGTTACATAATGGTTTTCATTATGTAACCAGTTACATAAAGTAGAACGTTTTGTCACTTGTTTCAATAACAAAATATGTCACTTTATATGTCAAAATTAGAAAAAAATTGTTTATATCATTTCCATAGATACTTACCATAGAAATGTTGAAAAATATACCTACTAAATAATATTAATTTTATTGAATTCTTCTCTCAACATTGGTAACCAAGTTGAACAAAATTCTACCGAACAATTTGATACGCATTTATCTTCATTAAGTAAAATTATTGCAGATTCTTTGATTTTTCTTTTTTTGTTGTCTGCTTATTTGGTCAAAATTTTTGCTGAATCCCATTTTATCCTGTGATCGTTTTCCCAAACATGTTCACAAATTTTAGACTTTTCAATATCACCTTTTCTAATATAACTTTTGTGCTCGCCCAATCGTACATTAAGTGGTCTAGATGATTCACCCACATAATGTTTATTACACTCGCACGGTATAGTATATTCAATTTTTTGAATTTTGTTCAGGATTTAATGGTTTCGTTTTTGTCAATATGGATCTTAAAGTATTATTTGTTTGAAAAATTGTCCTAACGCCAAATATTTTACCGACACGACGTAATTTCTCAGATAAACCTTTTATATATGAAATTAATGTCGAATAATGATATTCTGGTTTTGGTTGCACCGGATTGTTAACTCTATTTTCAATGTTTATGAAAGTCTTATCAACAAATTCTTTCGGGTATGCATTATTAATTAAAATTTCCCTGACAAATTGCCTTTCATGTTTGAATATTTCATCATTAGAAGAAATTATTTTTGCCCTATCATACAAACATTTTATAACACCTCTTTTAACGTCCAAAGACTGGCTTGAGTTAAAATTTAAATATCTGTTAGTGTGAGTTTTTTTCGGTAAACGCTAGTTTGAAAATTATTATTGTTGACTTTTTTAATTAAAACATCTAAAAATGGTAATTCATTATTATTTTCTATTTCTAGAGTGAATTTGATAGATGGTTCTTTATTATTAATATTTTCCAAAAAATTGTTTAATAAATCTATTCCATGAGGCCAAATTGCAAAAATATCGTCAACATATCTCCACCAAGTTACCGGTTTATAAATATTATTTTCAACATATCTGTCTTCAAAATCCTCCATAAATAGATTACTTAGTATTGGTGACAAAGGGGAACCCATTGCCATCCCGAAGTCTTGTTGATAAAAATCATTTTTTAATTGGAAATAGGTTGTTTTTATTGATACCGTTAACAGTTCCATTATACTATTTACGCTAAGTTTAGTCCTGTTTGCCAAATTATTGTCGTTTATTAATTTTTCTCTAATTATTTTCAAAGTTTTGTCCACAGGGACATTTGTAAAAAGGCTAACTACGTCAAAACTAACCATCGCAGATGTGTATCATGAATATTATTTTCATAAAGTTTTTCTAGAAAATGCTTACTATTTTTTATATATGAACTGGTATTTCCAGAAAGCGGATTAATAATTTTTAGTAAGAATTTTGCCAAGTTATGACACGGAGAATTAATAGAACTAACAATTGGTCTTGAAGAAATGTTTGCTTTATGTATTTTTGGTAAACCATAAAAATGAGGAGGTTTACTATGATGTGGTGTAAGCTTTCTGCGTTCAAAGTCATTAAATTCATTTTTGTATTTAAAAAGAGTTCTGTAAATTTTGTATTCAATTTCAATCAAAAAAAAGAAAAGGAAAGAAATAATTTATGAAATGCCACAAATAACATTTAAAGTCACTAATGTCTAATCGTCTGTACCATAAAATATTCCATTACATACACAACCCAATTTTTTGCTCTAATTGTAGGTAGGTACTAAGAAATTGACACTGTAGAGGACAATTTTTAAAAAGTGCACCTAGATTGCTGTCAATGTAAATTTATTACGAATAACATAATTTGAGTGCGACATTAACTGAAACTATGTTCCAGTTAACCTCGTACTCAAATTATGTTATTCAAATCCCTCTGTTAATTTTTTGTATTTGCATTCCCTGATGGGATAAGATTGCTTAAGTACTTATTCGATATATCACAGTTTTCGTAAAAGTATTGTCCCATTAAATTAATTTCTCTTGAAATTAAAGAACTCGTAAACAATTTTGTTCAACCTAATTAATCCACTTAAAACATCTCGACGTTTTTGCATGTTTTATTCATTTTCTGACCCTAAAATATGAGTGAGAGTATTATAATATGCAAATTACTCTAAAAATTATGCAAAGTAAAATACAAGAACAAATTTTAATGAATGCCTACAGAGAGAATATTAATAAATATGATGTAAATTTAACGTTAACGAAATATATCTGTTTATTACATAAATTATTATACCTTTGTATGTAAAATGTAAAATATTAGAAAATGTAACCACACTATCAAGATTATGAAAATGGAAAAATTACTTCAAATATATTTACCATGTTTCGTTATTATTTATTACAAACTGTTAATTTATTTGATCATCTCGGTGACATAATGGACAGAGAGTATTATGTGTTTAGAGATTATGACTAATCGTAATAAATATCAAGAGACTCAGTTAGATGCCTAATTTCGATAACTTTGGTGATGGATGTATGCTCGGATGTATGTCTGCGTTTTTTTTTTCAAATATGTAGCTCCCTCTCAAATAGCCTTGATTTTGAATTTGGTAAGCCGCTCGCCATCTAAATTATTAGGCCTGTAGAATTAGACGATGTGAACGGGAATCTGTAACTAATTCGTTTCAGATAGCCGTAGGTAAAAACAGGTGTATTTAGTTATAAGGAATATACCTCTGCGATTCCTCCCAAATCAAATAAACAGAACATTGTTTATAAGTCACTTTTATGTGAAAAAATCATGAAATTTGGAGTTTTTTTAAAATTGCAGTAAGACTGCAGTAGATTAATTTTTTTGAATGTTTCTGTTTACTAGGTAATTCCAAACCGGTTAATTTAAGCCCCGGTTGATTTCATTTCATTGATTATTTATTTAAATAATTGCCGAAAACCATCGAAATTTTCGAAAATTTCAAGCATTTTTTACTCTGAGAGAAAAAATGCTAGACTCTTGAAACTTTGGTGGAATATGTGTCTCATTACCCTCAACTTACAAAAAAAATTTCGTCTCAAAATGTTTATTAGTTTTCGAGAAATTCTATTTGTTTATTAAAAACGTCCCAAATGTATAATGAAAAATTGACCTATTAACGTTATCAAAAATAATTCAACCACAGCTCATTTTTTTCGTCAAGACGTCAATTTTACGAATCTGTTATGGGCGTATCGATTTTCAATAATTTTGACCATCAAAATGGCGTTAACAACATTGCTACTTTTCGGAACAGCGTTTCTTGCAAATAACTTTACAACAAATGAACGTATCTGCACAAATCTTTCATATTTAAGTTGCTGGTATTTTTCTACAAATTTATAAAAAAAAATTGTTGCTCTGGGACATGTAGGAGCCGAGATAAATTTTTCAATTTGTTTAATGCGCCAAACGTTTATTTATTAATATTTATGGCCAAAATTGAAACTGGTTGTTAATAAGATCTTGAATTTTGTGAATTCATCAAGTCCTATTGAAAACGGCCCCTTTTTTAGGTCAAAATATAATTTTTAATAATTAGTGATTTTAGAGAGTCTTCAATTTGTTTGGCTCAAGGGACAGGTGAATTTTTTATCAAACGATTTTCAAATTGGGGTAGCGAGAAAAATTCGTCATATCTCCGTTATTTTCCGGCCAATTTCGACGTTTTTTTTTTTATTTGGGGTAGCTCACGAAAATAATAACAATGGAAACATTTGCAATATCCAAATAATAAACAAATAATTGTTATAAACAATTTTTTTTTTTTTATTTTTTCTTTTTTGGGCTTATGCAACTTAAAATGTGCTAATGTATTAAATATAAATTTATAAAGATTATATAATGGTAACAATGTATGCACAAACTATTTCTCCATCAAACAATATACGATGTTACAGCATTGTTACCATTATATAATCTTTATAAATTTATATTTAATACATTAGCACATTATAAGTTGCATAAGCCCAAAAAAGGAAAAATTTAAAAAAAAAAAAATTGTTGCTCCCAAAGCAACAATTTTTTTTTATAAATTTGTAGAAAAATACCAGCAACTCAAATATGAAAGATTTGTGCAGATACGTTCATTTGTTGTAAAGTTATTTGCAAAAAACGCTGCTCCGAAAAGTAGCAATGTTGTTAACGCCATTTTGACGGTCAAAATTATTGAAAATCGATACGCCCATAACAGATTCGTAAAATTGACGTCTTGACGAAAAAAATGAGCTGTGGTTTAATTATTTTTGATAACGTTAATAGGTCAATTTTTCATTAAACATTTGGGACGTTTTTAATACACAAATAGAATTTCTCGAAAACTAATAAACATTTTGAAACGAATTTTTTTTTGTAATTTGAGGGTAATGAGACATATTCCACCAAAGTTTAGAGTCTAGCATTTTTCCTTTCAGAGTAAAAAATGCTTGAAATTTTCGAAAATTTCGATGGTTTTCGGCAATTATTTAAACAAATAATCAATGAAATGAAATCAACCGGGGCTTAAATTAACCGGTTTGGAATTACCTAGTAAACAGAAACATTCAAAATAATTAATCTACTGCAGTCTTACTGCAATTTTTAAAAAACTCCAAATTTCATGATTTTTTCACATAAAAGTGACTTTTAAACAATGTTCTGTTTATTTGATTTGGGAGGAATCGCAGAGGTATATTCCTTATAACTAAATACACCTGTTTTTACCTACGGCTATCTGAAACGAATTAGTTACACCGTTTTTTCTATTTCTGCAGGCCTATATGTGGTGTGCTTTACATTTTATATTGATCTTGTGTACATGCATGGGAATACATATATCATTTAAAGGTAAAATGAATCACACGCAACCCCTTGAATTCGTATTTGAAAGTAATTAAACAACCCTAGAATGAAAGTTACTAAACTATATGAGAGAAGTTCTGGCATTTTAAACTGTTAAAAACAGACTTGTTGCATTGTCAAACCCCTATATTGAATGGTAACCAGTTTCGAGTTAGCTTTAGGTTAAAATCTGTAAAAATGTCTCTATTGAATTTCATATTAAAGGATGTATGGAAATAATTTGTTATAAAATCCATAAAAAAAAAATTTCTACTATAATATGAAATTTAAAAAACATACTATTTCCCTATTTAAAAAGCTCTTCTGCGTAACTTATTTCCCTATAAAAGATATGTCAATTTGAAACACTTACGACAGAGATATATTATATAGCATATTCATAAAAAACAACCATCCCTATCACCGAAGTCCGTGATAAATTGCCTTTCCGGATGCAGTATCCCAGAATTATTTTATTTTTATAGGCCGACCCCTATGGTTTTAATCAAAGAAATGTCGTAAATATATATAAATGTATATTATCGTTTCCCAAACAAATCCCGTCTATATTCTTTGTAGACGTCGCGCCACACAACAATGACTTCAAGAATAGGGGAGGTAAAAATTTAGGCAATATCGTACAACTACAGAACCAGTTAGGCTATTTAGGATTTTTAACATTGGAAATGTTTTTGTTTTCGTATAGGGGGTTGAAAATCAGTTTCATGTTGCAAATTATGAAGCATATGACTTATAGAAACAGTGGCGACAACAGAGTGACCAATTTTTTATTGGTTGTCTAAATCACGTGGTATCGGCAGTTATGTTATTATTTTTTTATAGGCGTCTTCTTGACGAGAAAATCCCAACAGCTATATCTCGTTGCGATTCTTTGAATATTTAAAAAGTTATTAGCGTTTCAATATCCCATGTCGAAGAGTTTTGTAAATTTTGCGAAATTAAAAAGGCCGAATGCGCGCGCAGAACCCTTCAAATTTAATGCGCGTGCAAGTCTTGCCAAAACTTTAAAATTTTTCGATAACGTCACAAATGTCACTTTTTAGTTAGGATCTGCGGACCTCAAAATCGCAGCTGGACCGCACAATTCACTATGTACTTTCAAGTTGGACTTTCGAGCTTGGATTTATTGCCAGAACGGCGGCCCGGCGGCCTGTTTTCGTTTGGAAATAAGGTTTAAAATTTTCGTGTTTTCGCAAAATTCGCCAAAAAATCCATAGTGCGTCCGATAGATCACATCTTATAGTCGATCCAACGAAATTTGATGATTTCTTAATATCGGTCCTAGGACGGAACCGAGTACAGTTTCGGACTCGGGACGCCTTCAGGACCCCAAAACAATTTTCTGTTTCTCGATAGTGCCCTTTCCTTCACTTTGACATTTAATTGTATCGAGTATTGTATCCAAGTAAGAAACTGCATGTTTCAAGAGCAGGATTAAACAAATGTTTTTAGTTTCCTAGTAGGGGGTCGAAAATCAGTTTCATGGCAGAATGACGTAACGCGTAAGATTTCAGTGGTTTCAGAACGATAGACGTCAAAATTACACTTTTTCGTTCACTCCTATTGAGCCTAAAATCAGAGCGTCACCGTGCAATTCACGATGTAGTTCTAAGTTCGACCCTCTTTGGATTTCTTACCAAAGCAGTCTCTCAGAAATTCGTTTGGAAATAGTATTTAAAGTTTTCGCATTTTTGCAATTTTTTCAATTTTGTCAATGACTTGCAATTTGACAAATCATAGGGGTGGATTTAGGATCGGGGTTGCTCTGGCAGATTGCCGATACCTGATTTGTACGTATTACGGAGTGTAGAGGTTTGAGTGCCAACATGAGGTAGATTAAGCAAAAGTAAACAAAAAATTATTACATGGGAATTTATCGCTGCGTTAGAAAGGTCACGCCCAACAATCTCCAAGACAACTTAACATCGAGAAGCACGTCGAACAGCTTATTTCCTTTTGTCTCGTCGAAATATGTATAGCCGAAAACTATATGTAACTTAAAATTTTGTCGTTTTTCGCAATTTACGAAGATAGCGGTGATTTGAAGCAAAATAAAATATATGTTCAACTCCTCTCTCAATGCCTGATCCAATGATAAGTCACACGTTTACAGTACAGGCAAAATGTACCGAAATTAATCAAATAAGCAAGAAAATTGCGAAATCTTTGTAACTCTATACTTATTATTTATGTAATTTGAAGGTAGATTTTTATTGCATCCACATTTGTACGACGTATGTTAACTACGTGAAAACCAAATTTAAGCAACATTCAGTAATCGTAGTCCTCCCTCAAGAAAAGTTTTTGTTAAATAATATAAACGAAATCCGATTAATTTCAATGTTGCCAAAAATTCTTTAAAACAAAGAATTGTTTGTAAAACAAGCTGTAGATGATGTGGATTCACCTATTGTTAAAACAGCAATTGAAATATGTACTTAGTTGATGAGGACGTTGATCTCCTTGTTCTATTAATCGCTTTAACTCCAGAAGAAAAAGATATACTTTTCATAAGGCCAGGAACAGGAAAAATTATATGGAAAATTCTTTGTTCGTCAGAAATCCAGAAATGACAAGAACGTATAAAAATAGTTATTTACATTACTAGATGCGAAAGGTTACTTTAAGGTGTGAGGTGATTTTTGAATGGTCGAGGCGAAGCCGAGACCTTTCAAGAAACACCGAATACTTAAAAGGGTTTTCGCATCGTGAAATGTATTATATTTTTTCTACTATACCGAAAAAAATTATGGGATTTACTACTAATTATTTTATGAAATTAATTGACGTTTTTAATAAATTTTATAGTTTAGGAGGCTGCCTGTGAAAATTGTTTCCATGGCAACGAAATATTACACATTTTAATTTCTGGTGGTTTCAAACTAAAATAAACAAATACATATATTTTGTGGCGATATAAATGGGAATATTGCTTGTGCCTAGTTTTACCCCAAGAAATCCAAAGCAACTTATGAAGCGTTTTTAAAATGGAGTAGGTAGGTACTACGTGCCGACAAAAATGTTGGCGTACTTCCTAGAAAGACCTTTCTTTATTAATACAAAATTGTTTAGTTGTATTAATTTGTTCAATAGAACGAATTAATTTCGTTTAAAATTTGTTTTTCTACTTTTCTGGCCGCATAAGTTTTACTTTCGTAGTTAGCAACGCCTTAGCAACCAGGTAACTCGAATGTTTACTTTCGTTATCGCGCGTGTTGCTAGGGTTACAAAGTTCATTTATATAGACGGTAGTAGAAAAATACAATTTTACTGACTCATGCCTTCAGTGGTTATGATACCACGTCTAGAATATTTCAGAAAGAAAAATTTAAAGTCATCAAACTTCTTCAGAAAGAAATGCAGTTAGTTAATGTAGTAAGAACTTTCAATGGCAAGAATTCAAACCCCTCACAAGTAAAATAGGCTGGTGAAACTCTTTTCCTACTTGTATACGGTGCAAGGAAAATCACAAATGTCTCACTCAACTCGTACAGATTTAATCAATTCAAAAAATCGCTGCACAAACAAAAATCAAAGTTGGAATTATTACCACCAACTTCAGAGCCAGTCGCTTAATATTCATTACGAGTATTCTACAAAATTCAGAAATGGCTTGGCAATGAAAAAAATCCACAACAGTGGGCATAGAAGAAAATTAACGGCTCCTTACAAACTGTGACAACACTTTTTGTGTCAACAGCAGAATCAATATTGCAGCTTATCTCCTGCAACCGCAACAGAAAAGCAGGTTTAAGATGCTCACAAATTTACGGAAATTGTCAGGGAGTGCGATGTCTAAATTCATGCATGAATAAAATTATCGAGGATCTAAACGACGCAGAAGATTTAGATGCTATCGATTCCGATCTTCTTTAGATACAAAGTGTGTTTCATTCAATATATATAAAATTTTAAACTACTCGAAAATGCACACTTACACAGTGATTATATACTTTTTCATTTTGCAGAATATACTCACAGATAAACAAGCAGAAAATAAAGGAAACAAACGTAAAATTGGTAAAAAAATTTAATAAAAAAAGTCAAAAATTAACATTTCTCTATAAATGAAAATATTCTTATTTTTTTAAAACTTCTCGTGGTTCATTTGCCAATTTTTATTATGCATGTGAAAACCCTAGTTCATCCCACGATTTTTCAAGTAGGCAGCTCCGACACACCCCTTACGGTTCGGGACTCTTAAGTTTCTTGAAACATAGGTATATATTTTTAAACGTATATGTCAAGTTTCAACGAATTCACTTTGTTCTTGTTCAGTCTGGACACTTTTCCTGTACTATTAGCTGCGTTTAATAGTTTGCGATTAATCGATATCGGTATTTGTAATTGTTAGGAATCACTTTTCATCTTCCCGAAATTATATTAAATTATTTCAGTTTTAACATTAAAAATGTTTGTTAGTGAAAAAAATTTGTATAATACCATTTTAGTTTTCATTATGAGAATGTTTTGTTAATAAAATAACGTTTTATTTTATTTTCTAAATAAAACTACTGATAATAAGATTTTACTTTTTGAAAATGTTTTGTGTTAATGAAATATTTACTACTTTGCAAAAAATTTTCATTTTTATCACATCCGAAATATCACAAGATTTGCGTTCTACTCCGTCATTTCCAATGTCTCCTCCGGTTGCATCTTTGCGAAGGACTGTGAATTTTTATACGTCGAACTTCTACATTCGACAAAAACATATGAATACGGAAAAGTAAAATTATATCATCTGCCTCGTTTGTTAATGAAAGCCTGTATTATTCTATTTATTTTTTTCTCTTACTTACAGAATTTTGTTAGATATTTTTTCTTTGACCTCTTTATTTAATCTCCGTTAAATGTATTTCTGTATTTTTTTATAATATACAGGTGGCCAAAAACAGCTGGACGCCATATTGGAATATAGATTTATCCAAACATCATTCTGCATTAATTTAAGATAATTACATAAGAAGTGTTTCTTGTAGGTAAACATGATAACACAAAAACGGAAAGTCAGATCATATTGAAATCATATTAGACGGTATGTGAACCCCATTGCTTACGAAAAAAAATCAGTTAAAGTGAATAAAACCCTAAAACATATTAATTGATAATATGGTTCTAAAAAGACTTGTAACTTTTGATTTGTTGTAATAACATTGAGATAGTTTTTACAAACTAAAAAATTGTGCACAGCATAGTAATGTACTTTCCATCAACCAAACCGGAAAATAATAAAAATAAAAATTTAGCCTATACTGCAACCAGTATCCTATACAATATGAAACTATTACATAAATTGCAATAATCGACTGCCTGCAAAGAATTTAACGTTCATCATTAGTATTATTTTGTTTTATGTACTAGAACTAGAAGTCAGTCGGATCTGACGCACCAGTCTGTGATGGAATAATAATATTACAACACCCGCAGTTGGTGTTAATTATGTTTTACTATCGTTGAGCACAACCTGTTACATTTCATCAGTTTATTTTATTTTAACTATTTTCTTACTAAAAATCATTTATTCATGAACTTTGAAATAGAAAACATACAAAATAGCCCAGGGTCGATCTGAAGATTTATATAGGAAACCTTGAACAAATTAGAGACAAGCTGAAATTTGGTATATAAGTTTGTATTGGGGTCCTTAAAATACCACCAAACCCCACCGGTAATCCGCCGTGCCTGTCATCCCTAAACAACCCCCGAAAGGGGTGAAAATCGGACTATTTTTAGTTTTTTGGCAATATCTTAAAAACAAAGCTATATACGAAAAAATATGAAGACAGAAAAATCAAAGAGTATAAAATTTCCTATAAAGTTACGTTTAGCAGATATATTTTGCTTTACCAGTGGTGGAGTTATCGTATTGTAAATTCCAGTATATTTTAACAAAATACACATTTCCCACAAAATAATTACGTTACATTAATATATTTTACGTTTTTTACACCAAAACAGATTAAAACTATAATAATACATAAAATATGAGTTATTTATGTAGTAAGTAGCACAGTTGCTTTTTCTTAAATAAACCAAAATACTTACAGGTTATGTTTAAGTAAATGAAAGTAATGTATGTTTTTAATTACTTATTATCCAATATATTTTATCTGCATGTTGAGATGTCGTCTTCCGCCTGTAAATCCTCAACTGCCCTATTAAAACAGGTTACGACATGAGCATGCACTTTTGCAACCACCTGATGAACAGTTGCAAAAAATTTGTTTAAGGAACCCTTTGGGGTCTATATCTTGATCCATCTGGACTGGAGAGATTCCGGAATCACTAGAAATCCATCCCCAGTCCTGGAGTGGTAAGCTATTATTCAACCATGCTTGAACCTAAAAGTTAATCATACATGTAAATAAAATATGTATGTAGAGTTGCTGGATGAAATGTCCTATATGCATGGTACTGAGCTGCATTTATGATCGGTGGAAGTGAAGCCAGATTAAAATATTTATTTAAACTTTGCTTTGCTACATACTGCTGGTAGAGAATGTATCTGACGTTATTCAAATCGGTACTTGTTCTATTTTTGACGTGTACGGAAATAAAAAATGTCGAAATAAAGGTCCTCAATCTGTCTTTGGATATATTTGGATTGTAAAATTCTTCAAGAAGGTCAACCAACTTCTTCTTTTTCACAGTATTGACCAAATTAATTTTTCCCCTGGTAAACAGGCCAGATGTAGTATCACATTCGGAAATGGCGTGCATGGCAATAATAATAATAATAATAAACGTCTTTATTGATGGACGAAGTTTAGTACAAAATACTATTCTTACACTTTATTTATTTATTTATTTAACATTTATTAAAGGTCCCAACTTATGCTGCAACTTTGAAGTATTAATAATTTTATTTGGTTTCGAACTTCCTCCTGGGCGTAGCATATACAAATTTTGCTTAGCGTAATGGAGTCGTATCGAGAATATACGAAGAGAGCATACATACAGGGGCGAATGGCGATGCGGAAAACTACTCAGTTGCCTTGACATGCGGTATATGTCCTTAATATTATTAATATAAAAATAATTCCTCTCAATTCGTAACAGAAATTCCACGGATATTTAAAATAATTATTTTGTTACATTTAATAGGCACGTAAAATGTTAAAGTTCTATTAGCTAATACAAAATAATGTATGAAATTAGAATATAGTACTCCACTGGTATGTTTTTTATTTCTAATTTATTGATGTAAGAATGTATTAAATGTATTTACCAAAATATCCATATACATTGTTATGTATATTTAATGTCAAAATCCAATAAGTAAAGGCTAGAGAATATTTTTACAAAATACCCAATTATTAAAAATATCATAACTCCGCCACTGGTAAAGCAAAATATATCTGCTAAACGCAATTTTATAGGAAATTTTATGCCACTTAATTTTTCTATCTTCATATTTTTTCGTATATAGCTTTGTTTTTAAGATATTGCCAAATAACTAGAAAAAGTCCGATTTTCACCCCTTTCGGGGGTTGTTTAGGGGTGACAGGCACGGCGGATTACCGGTGGGGTTTGGTGGTATTTTAAGGACCCCAATACAAACTTATATACCAAATTTCAGCTTGTCTCTAATTTGTTCAAGGTTTGACTGGATAGACCCTGGGCTAAAATGCTTAAGATGGGAAGCACGACTCTGGGTGGTTAGCCTCTTCAGATGAAGTAACGAAAATGAATATTTAAAGTGCTCGTTCCGGAGAACACACATTTTTTAAGGTGGAAGTGACAGCGTCGCATATCGGTTCAGCCGATTCGAATTTGATTCATGGTGTTAGCGATATTCTACTTGTATATATCAATAACTATTATATTGATGGAATGTCGATGAAAGTTATAATATCAATATTCAGCTATCAATAAAGTTGGATAGATTTTACAAACGTCCATAAAGTGAATTACTTAAGTACTTTTATGTGCTTCGATAAATTGTAAATAACAGAACTAGCCATTATTAAATAATATATAGATGACCTAACTCTGTATAATAGTTAATATTACTTCGAACATTAGAGTTGATTTCATTAACCATATTGTGTCGTACAACAAGTAAACGTTTTGTATTGTGGGCAATATTGGCATTTAATAACTTAACAACACGCAAAGGTAGTTAACTAAATATGACTAATTTTAAACATGCTCAAATGAGCAAGACCATAAATAACAACAACACTGCCCTGCAAAGCCAAAACAATGTAATATAAAAAAGTTAGTTTCGAGATAATTGGGTTTAAAGTTTAATAATATGCAAAATTTTTATGTTATAACATAATATGTGTATCATCAGTATTGAATCTATGCCTACAATTCGTTAGAAAATTCAATTTTGCATACTTTTGTTTTGCATGTGTCTGGGTATTAATAAAAATAAAAATAAAACTAAAAAAAGACAAAACAATGTAGGTAATCGACATTACATTATTGTTTTATCTTAGGTCAATGTATACCTATAGTTATTTTTTCACATAATTTTTAAATAACAGATTATTATATTTAATACATTATAAAATATAAATACCTGAAGTACTGCAAACAAACTTTATTTTAAAAATATTAAGACATAGCACAACTCATAATATGTTAAAGATTTATTATTATTAAATTTTGGATATTATATTTGGATTATTAAGAACACGGAAAGCGAAATTTGTATTTTACACATTAAATCCCCTCTTCCATCAGATTATTGGCATTTTCATCTGTAAACAAATTAATCCAAAATTGCTTTCTATTAGGTTACATTTTAGGAACTAAATTTTTAATATTACATATTTCTTATCTTTAGAAATTCCTCGAGGATTTTGAAATTTTGGTGGAAAGCTGTTTAACTGAACTCTTTTTTTTTAAATGTTGCTGACACATTTACACAGGGTGGTCCAGATTTTAATACATTAATAATGGGACTTTTCTTAATAAACATACCTCGAAAAATGCACCATAACTTAGATACAGGGTGTTGAAGTTTCATTAAAAAAAACTTTATAATTTAATATCTAATTAAAGACAAAAGCCATCTTTTTCAAAGTTGGCACACCGCCTTTCTATGTAAATCTGCATCTACTGTTCAAGTCAAAAATAGTAACAGAAAGGCATTGGCGCAGATATGGGGGTTACATATCCCCTTTCTAGAAATATGTAGTGCGCCACTGGATATTTTTGAAAAAATTATTATATTACTAAATTGCCTATGGCATTCTGAAGAAAAACGTGTTCTTGTAAAATTTTGATAGAACGAGCCGTTTCCGATTTATTTACAGTTAAAAACTTTTGTGCAGGCATAATAAAGGAGATAATAGCCCTCCAAATATGATTAAAAAATATGTTTTATTGATATTTAATAAAAAATTAACAAAAAACAGAACGAAAGAAATTCACATATTTATTTACAATAAATTTTCAAAGTGCCATCTTTCGGCTTCAATACAGTTTTGACATTTTCTGGAAATGGAGTTGATTGCCGCCAATATTTGAAGTCGTTTTTCGCGTAATTGATGGCAAGCTTGACGAATAAATCGGAAACGGCTTGTTCTATCAAAATATTATAAGAACACACTTTCCTTCAGAATATCATGGGCAATTTAGCAGTTTAATATTTTTTTCAAAAATATACAGTGGCGCACTATATATTTCTAAAAAGGGGATATGTAACCCCCATATCTACGCCAATGGCTTTCTGTTACTATTTTCGACTTGAATGGTAGATGTAATAATAATAATAATAATAATTTATTTTTCACTTTTAACACAATAGTGTATACAGTCGTCAGTACATATATAGAAAAATAGTAACATACAATAAGTAAAAATAACAATAAGTACATAAATCCATAAACTAGTATAAAATAACTAAGACACAAAGTATAATACCAATTAGAAGATATAAACAAACATGCAAATGTGCAAATGAGTATACAGGGTGGTCCAGATTTTAATACATTAATTTTAAGAGGCGATAGAGAATCGAAAAATAAGGGGACTTTTCTTAATAAACATACCTTGAAAAATGCACCATAACTTAGATACAGGGTGTTGAAGTTTCATTAAAAAAAACTTTATAATTTAATATCTAAGGAAAGACAAAAGCAATCTTTTTTAAATTTGGCACACCGCCTTTCTATGTAAATCTGCATCTACCATTCAAGTCAAAAATAGTAACAGGAAGCCATTGGCGCAGATATGGGGGTTACATATCCCCTTTTTAGAAATATATAGTGCGCCACTGGATATTTTTGAAAAAATTATTAAACTGCTAAATTGCCCATGAAATTCTGAAGGATATGTGTTCTTATAAAATTTTGATAGAACAAGCCGTTTCCGCTTTATTCGTCAAGCTTGCCATCAATTACGCGAAAATCGACTTCAAATATTGGCGGCAATCAACTCCATTTCCAGAAAATGCCAAAAGTGTATTGAAGCCGAAAGATGGCATTTTGAAAATGTATTGTAAATACCTACATATGTGAATTTTTTTAGTTCTGTTTTTTGTTAATTTTTTATTAAATATCAAGAAAACATATTTTTTAATCATATTTGGAGGGCTATTATCTCCTTTATTATGCCTGCACAAAAGTGTTTAACTGTAAATAAATCGGAAACGGCTCATTCTATCAAAATTTTACAAGAACACGTTTTTCTTCAGGTAATTTAATAATTTTTTCAAAAATATCCAGTGGCGCACTATATATTTCTAAAAAGGGGATATGTAACCCCCATATCTGCGCCAATGGATTTCTGTTACTATTTTTGACTTGAATGGCACATGCAGATTTACATAGAAAGGCGGTGTGCCAAATTTGCAAAAGATGGCTTTTGTCTTTCCTTAGATATTAAATTATAAAGTTTTTTTTAATGAAACTTCAACAACCTGTATCAAAGTTATGGTGCATTTTTCGAGGTATGTTTATTAAGAAAAGTTCCCTTATTTTGCGACTCTCTATCGCCTCTCAAAATTAATGTATTAAAATCTGGACCACCCTGTAATCAGGTTCATCGAAATTGGCTTTGTAAAACAAATTTGGCGAGTCTTTTTTAAACATAACGGAAACAATATCCTTATAGTATGGCATGTTTCGCAAATATATAATTTACAGCCGCAGTAAATATAGGTTCCAGTAAGTTGGCGTACTCTCACGAAATCTGAACTATTGGAGGAAAAACTACAGCAAAACAGAAGCAAAACACTGTATTCGTTACGAATAAAGTGTAATGTCCACTGCAAATTTGAACACCTACATTGACAAACCAATGTAACGTTCATTACATTGTTTTACCGCTGTAGCGCTATTTTGTCATTGTAAAATGCTCATTTTTTGTTGGTTACATTATTCTGCCTATGTTTCAAGTTAAAATAAAGTTATATTATAGTATCAAGCCAGGAGTATATCTTAAAAACTACTAGTCCAATTATGTACTATGGGCAATTAATAATGTATATACAGGGTGTCCCGATTTTGAACCGACAAACTTCGGGTACAGAAAGTTCACATGAAATTATGACATACCCCTTCTAACATTTCTCCTCTATCGAGCGTCCTAACGGAGATACAGGGTGTTGAAAATTCAATTTATTTTTTGTTTTTCTTTAATAACTTCCACAATATTAAAGATAGGGAAACCAAACTTGGTACACATAGTTAGGTTGTGAGGGTCCATCTTTGCTATGGTTCAGAGTTGAACTGAGGCGCGCCAGTGGCGTGCGGCGTGGTCACGGCGACATAATTTTAAGGAAAAAAGTATGTGCACTAATTTTTTTCGCAACTCTGATTAGATTTTCATAATTTACGGTTAATTTTCTAAAAAAACTTGCTCATGTAAAATTTTGACTGAGGCATTAGTTTTCGAGATATTTGCGTCTGAACAAAACGATGCACCAAAAACACAATTAATTAATTAAGATAGCCCTTTCAAAATTATTTTCAATCTGTTTTTCGAAGGGATATACTGAACTGAACTGTCAATTTAATGTTTTTAATGTTTTTCTTCTTTTGCAATGAGGCGTTTTTAAGGCCTTCTGCAAGTCAATATTATTTCTGTCAAAGGAAAAATTTATTTGTTACGAAATTACATAAACAAATTTTCAACATCCAAATATAAAAAAAATCAACACCCCGTATTTCCGTTAGGAATGGCTATAGAGAAATTTTAGAAGGGATATGTCGTGATTTCATCAGAACTGTTCCCGACATGATAATTGTGTTTTTGGTGCATCGTTTTGTTCAGACGCAAATATCTCGAAAACTAATGCCTTAGTCAAAATTTTACATGCAAGCAAGTTTTTTTAGAAAATTAACCGTAAATTATGAAAATCTGATCAGATTTGCGAAAAAAATTAGTGCACATACTTTTTTCCTTAAAATTATGTCGACGTGACCACACCGCACGCCACTGGCGCGCCTCAGTTTAACTCTGAACCATAGCAAAGATGGACCCTCACAACCTAACTATGTGTACCAAGTTTGGTTTCCCTATCTTTAATATTGTGGAAGTTATTAAAGAAAAACAAAAAATAAATTGAATTTTCAACACCCTGTATCTCCGTTAGGAGGCTCGATAAAGAAGAAATGTTAGAAAGGGTATGTCATAATTTCATGTGAAGTTTCTGTACCCAAAGTTTGTCGGGGTAAAATCGAGACACCTTGTATAGAAAGAGCTTCAAAAATTATGTTAGAATTCGATAAAATCAGAAAATCACCACTTTGTCGATAACATTGTTTTGCCTTTGTAGGGCAAAACACCAATTTTGTCTAGAAAAACATGAGATCAAAATGAAGTTTTAAAACGTATCAGTAGCATTACAGAAAACTCCTATTTGAACATTATTTATTAGAAATTAGAAATGAATTAGCAAGTTTTACCAGCTTTAAACTCTTATTCTTATGTAACCTTTGAAACATCTGCTAATTTATTACTAACAGTTAACGATATCATTATTATTTCATATAATTTAAAATCACAGACAAAACAATGAAATTGATGTAATTTTAATACAAAGACAGACAATTCACGGCATACATGACTGAATTACAGTTCAACTTGAAAAATATATTCTATCCCCCTTTGCGTGCACAACTGCACAAGGTCCTACTCTTTTTTAATATCTTTCTGTAAACTGCGTGTTGTATTGGTTGACAGCTATTTGAGAAATTAATGAGATTGTAGATAATTACCACTAAAGGGAACTAACGTAAGTTTCTGCTTCTATAATAAAATAACCTGTACCTACATTTTAAAATTGAAATCTTACTTTATGGATCTAGTTGCTTGAACTATCTGTGATTCTACGTTGTCATTAAAATTTGTAGTGAGTTTCAGTAAGTTAAGCAAGCTGGTTTACGACTACTGCCTACTTGATTATATGTATAACTAATAAATTCGATTGCCGAAAAACCCTTTTTAAAAATTAACAAAAGTTTATTTTTATTAAGAACGATAATTACATGCCAAGTTGAAGATCTAATACAGACTGAATTATAAAAAATACATTGTGAGGTTCTCGAACTGATGACAGTGCTGACTGGCTTATCTGACTACGCGGAATTGGTGTCGCTGTACTGGCGGTTATGCATCTTCTTGTCTCTATAACTCCTCCACCCTTAGAATGAAGCATCCCCTGGGAGGCTGATTCTTTTGTTTCCCAATTCTATCTCTTCAGATTCATTGGTTTCGCGGGTAGCCACTTCTTTTCTGCTCGATCCTTTGTTCTTTTTCCACCTGAAGTAAAGGTACGATATACTTGCCATTAGTAGAATATAAAGTATGGCTGTCCAAAGGCTTGGGATGTGGTAGTTGTTGATTGGCTCTTCTTGGATTGGAATCAGTGGGTTGAGTGCCAGTTCCTTAAGATTCAATTTCGTAAGTTCGATTTTGAATTTTGGGTTATAGCGAGTTTTTGGTTGAAGATTGATAGAGTTGACAACTAGCGGCTTCCCATAACTTGTTTCCTGGAAAATTAACTGCTGTCCTCTAAAGAGTAGTTTACAGGAATCGTGCTCGATTAAGAAAACACCCACTAGTGATCTAGTTTCAATTGACTTTTCGCATTGGGCCTCAATGTTTTCTTCTTTCGGAAAGACGGCTAAGTATTGATTGATCTCAGGGACGGTTTCGACGTGGTTTTCGCTTATTTCTAGCTGGGTGAAATGACAGTCGTTCGAATTTTGGTTTAACAGGATATTTTCTTCGCAAGGTGCTCTGTAATTGGTTTGCAAGTTACTCGAACAATGATACCATTTGCCTTGGGTACACTTGTCAGATAGAGGCTTAAATGAGTTACTATATTTTTCTTTAAGTATAAATTTTGTGTTGGGAATTATTGTTAAATACCGTGATTCATGCTTTGTTGGAATGGATAGCATATAGAACAAGTCAAATTCTATTTCGGAATAAATAGGAATTGATAAGAAGTAAGTAATTTTATTGGAGTCAATTTTGCAATGAATTTTTAGGATGGATTCAAAATCTAAAATATTTTCAAATTTTACTTCAAAAGGTAAGGTGATTCCATAGTGAGATGAAATCTTTTGGATTTCTAGAAATAAGTCGTGGGATTTAATTATGCTTGGATGTAGCGTATTTAATCTACAAAATGTTATCGAATTTTCAATCTCTTGTAGAGTGTTAAGAATTGCATTATAAAGAATAGATAGTTGATTAAATAAATCCTTTGCAAAAAGAACATCTTGATGTGTAGCACCGTTTTCAATGAACCGGTTTAGCTGCATTATTTTTGATCTTAACATTACTTCATTATGCTGAATATCCTGTATAGTTTTGTTAAAGCTATTTATTAATTGATGGTTGAGGGAATATTGAAATTTTAATTGATTCTGTAAATTCTTTTCATTATTTTGGACATGATTTAAAATATGGTATATCTTTTCGCCGTCAGAGGCATCCAAATTTCCAGTTAAGCTCTTGATTATGGAACCAACCCCGTTGAGTAACCCTCTTTTAGAAATTCTATTTTTATTATGAATTTTAATGTTATTAATTTTATTCAGTATCAGTGTTTGACTGTACTTTACAATTTTATTGTAATTATCTAATTCTCTACTAAATATACTATTATTAGAATAACTTAACCTAAGTTCATTATACTGCGTATTTAATTTTAAGTACTCATCATATAACGGTTGGAGGTCGAAATAGTGGACGAATGTATGTTCATTTTTCTGAAGTCTGGCAGGGCCTAGATTAATCGGAAGAATGCCTAAATTTTCAGTTATGTTTGTGATCTCTGTTCCTTGTCCGAAGGCGAGGGACCTGAAATAGTTTTAGATGTGTGAGTTTGTTTTCTTTTCGGTCTTTTGATGTTAGAAATGTGGATTTTTTCACAGGTGTTACCATGTGTTGGGAGAATTTTGGCAGTTTTAAATTCCTCATTAATATTAGAGATAATCTGAGGTTTATATTTATTGCGTGTTTTACTCTGCTTTTGCTTATTTTTCACAAAAACTTTTTTCGGGACTTCGGGAAGTTTTTCGCGGTTTTCGTTAACTTTAGAAATTACATTTTCCTTTTTCTTTTGAATATCCTCGTTTATTTTTTGGTATAAAAGTTTGACCTTCTCTTTATGATTTTCAATATAATTATTAATTAATTGGTTTTCGATATCGATATTAAAGGGGGAATTCGCGCTTATATGACCGGTTACTATTTCGTAAGGTTTCATATTTGTTATTGAGTGGATCGTGTTGTTATATGCTAGAAGTGCATAGTTTACTTTGATTTCTATCGGGTCATCTTTGTACTCGTTTTGATTGTTGAGTAGTCTAATGTGTTCTATTAAAGTTGAGTGGAACCGTTCAATTAAACCGTTAGATTCTGGATGTTGGGAACTTATAAAATGTATTTCGATTTTGTGAGTTTTAAGTAGTTCTTGGACTACTGAATTTTTGAATTCTAGACCGTTGTCCGAGATAATTTGTTCTGGAATGCAATGATGCGTAAAATATTTCACTAATTTATTGGTTACTTCGATACCTTGCGCTGAGTTGAGCTTATAAGCTTGTGCATATTTGGAGAAGGAATCTATAATAGTGAGAAATTTACAATTTTCTAGGGTAATACTGTCTATGTGTAATATTTGAAATGGTTTTGTTGCTGTGGGAGTAATATTGTACTCTAGTTTCAGTGGTCTACGATCATATTTAGTTACCTGACATATTTCGCAATTGTTAATATAATTTTGGATAGATTTTTGTAGGTTTGGCCAGTAATAATTATTTTTAATTCGTTTTTCCGTTTCGTCTATTCCTCGATGATTGGTTTTCCCTTCATGATGGTTTTGAATGATTTGATTGATTTCATCATCGGTTGTGACGTCAATTAATTTTCGCGTACATCTGACTATTTGAATTAAAGAGTTTTTAAAGTATTTTTGAAGGACCGCGCTAAACTCTTCGTATATTGGATCTTCGAAATATATGTAATATTTTACCTTAGGGGCCACCATTTCTTTAACAAATTTGATAATGTCTTGTTCTAAATTATTTTTGGAAAGTTGAACGAGTATGCGTTGTTTTGTTTTGTGCAATTTGATAACGGAGGGCTGTGCTGGTGCGAAATTAACGAGGGAGATTATTATTTGGTTTTTTCCGTAGTTCACGGGACAATCGACGATAGGGACGGCAACGATCGGATTTTCGATGTTCGAGTGAACAGTAGCGTCATCTTCTTCAGCATTTTCATGATTGTCTAAGTCGCCCGCTTCGGCAACGATCGATACATTACTTTCGCGATTAGGTTCTAGTGATTCGTTGAATTCTTTTATAAATGCAAAAATTGGTGCTTCGGATGCTTTGGCTTCGTTCATATTAAGTTCTATCCGGGAAAGAGCGTCCGCGTTTTTATTTAACGTACCTTTTTTATACACAATTTCGTATTCAAACTCCTCTAGTTTTAGGCGCCACCTAACTAGTTTAGAGTTTGGCTCTTTTAGTGAAAATAGCCACTGTAATGGCTTGTGGTCCGTAACTATCTTAAATTTCCTCCCAAAGAGGTATGGCCTGAAGTATTTGGTTGCCCAAACTATGGCCAAAAGTTCTTTCTCTATGGTAGAATAATTAGTTTCGGAGTCACTCAATGTCCTACTAGCATATGCCACCGGTAGGTCGGCACCTATTTTGCCCTGAGAGAGTACCGCGCCGAGAGCTACATTACTCGCATCTGTTGTCAATATAAATGGTTCCGCAAAATTAGGATACTGTAGTATGGGTTCATTAGTTAGGAGATTTTTACATAACTCAAAGCAGCTGATATAATCTGGGTCTTTAATATTAATGATAGCATCTTTTTTTAAACATTTAGTCAATGGCTTGGTCACCTTCGCAAAGTCCTTAATAAACTTGCGATAGTAACCCAGTAGGCCAAGGAACCCTTTAATTTGTTTGGGGTTTCCAGGTATTGGATATTTTTGAATGGCCCTGATTTTGTCGGGATTTGGCTTTATTCCGTCAGGGGTTACCACATGACCTAAATAAGCCACTTCCTTTCGGAGGAACTCCGACTTATCTAATTGAATTTTGAAATTGGCTGCTCTTAGTCGGTCAAATACTTCTCGGAGTCTACTGATATGCTCTTGTAAACTTGTCGAGAAGATTATTATGTCATCGAGGTACACAAGGCACCTCTCGTTTTGTATACCCCTTAAAATATTATCCATTACCCTTTGGAATGTTGCTGGGGCGTTTTTTAAACCGAAAGGCATACGAAGATATTCGTAGTGCCCTTGCTCGGTGTTGAATGCTGTTTTGGCAATGTCTTCTTTAGCCATCTCGATTTGATGAAAACCGGACGCCAGGTCTAGTGTTGAAAAATATTGGCAACGCCCTAGTTTATCCAAGAGATCGGTAATGTTAGGCAGAGGGTACCGGTCACCTACTGTTTTATCGTTTAACTTCCGGTAGTCCACCACAATTCGCCACTTTCTTTTGCCCGACGCGTCGATTTTCTTTGGGACGACCCAAATAGGCGAGGACCACGGCGAACAAGACGGTTGAATTATTTTTTGGTCCAGCATGGTTTTAATTTGTTTTTGTACTTCGGTTTTATGCACTTCGGGGTATCTGTAAGATTTAGTATAGACGGGTATTTCGTCTGTGGTCTTTATGTCATGTTTTATTTTACTAGTAAATGTCAGTTGGTTTCCGTCAACATGGAAGATATCGGAATATTCTTTAACGAGAGTTAATATCGTATCGCGTTCTTCGGAATTCATATGTTCAGTTCTGACATTAGAAATATCAAACTTATATTTTTCCGTATAGTAATGGTTTAAGTTAGAATGGGTACTAATTTTTGTGTCGTATTGATCGAAGTCAATTACCTCGATTGGTTCAGTGATTTTGAGAGATTTTGGAGAATCCGATGGATTCAGAACTGTACAAATGGCTTCGAAGTTTTTTACATAAGCGAGACATTCTGGTATCTCTAAGTCCGAAACTTTTGCGTACGGAATTATAACATCACCTTCTTCTATATTTTTAATATTGATTTTAATTATTTGTTCGCATCTAGGTTGTACTATGATGTTATTTAAGTTAACATTTGGTGTTTCATAATAGAGAATTTTTGTTTGGCTGTTAGGCGTTACCAGCAGATTTTTATCTAGGATAACATTAGCCTTTAAAAGTTTTAAATTATCAATGCCTAATAAACAGTCAAAATAATTATGAAAATGAAACAAATAAAATTTTAAAGAAATGTTTTTTGTATTAAAAGTTTTTGAACAAGGTATATAAGTACTGTAATTTTCAACTGAGGTACCATGTGCAGTAGAAATTTTGAACGGATCATTTTTTATGAAATTTTTGAAATATTTATGTGCGACCTCAGGTTTAACAAATGATTTTGTGCTGCCTGTGTCGATTAAAACCTTTAAATTATTTTCAGTGAAGATTATAAAAGGAAGCTTGCTTTCGTTATAATTCATGTTCATTAATTCGAAATTTGGGGGTCGTTGTTGTCCGGATCCACATATTCGTAGTCCGAGGCTTTCTCGTGAAAAAACTCATTTTGCGCATTTTCAGAATTATCATCGTAAGAATCTTCATCAGGAAGTTCAACTGTTGGTTGATCGTCAATATTAAATAGCTCTTCGACCACATAATTTGGTCGAACATTATTATTATTTCTGATTTGGTATTGATTAGGACGATAATTCCGGTTTTGAATTTGAGAGGTTTGGCCGGGCCTATAAGTGTTAGTTGTTGACACACTCATTGGCACTGGTTTCGGCAAACTTTTTGCTTGGTTAGGCCTAAAAACGTTTTGGTTTGTGGATGGGCCAGCATTTTGGTTATAATTTGTTGACCTTTGTATTATTTGGGGGTTATGTGGAAAGTTTGTTAATTGTAATTGCGGTTGATAGTTAGTTTTAAAGGACCTATTTTGAAAGTTTGTCGGTTTATTATTTGATATTTTTATTTTGGGTGATTTGTTACGAGCAGTTTCTATTTGAAAATCATTAGTTAACATGCTTAATGCGCTGTTTAGATCAGTGGGGTTTTTGGTTCGCATCAGAGAGCCTAACGGATCTTTGAGACCTCTAAGTAAAACTCTTAATGCTAAATTTCTATGATAGGTTATTAATATTACACTTTCAGCGCCTTGACTATGTGTCGTGATATAAGATGTTTGCAAATTTAATAGTTGTTGTATACGAGTATAAAATTCAAATGGGGATTCGTTTTCTTGTTTGCACTCGGTCATTTCTAAGTTAAGCGTATAAATATCCCTTTTATCCGCATAAGCATTGAGAAGTGCGAGTTTTAAGTCATTCCAATTATTAATTATACAGGATGAAATATTAACAGCAGCTTCACCTTTAATTTTTGATAAGATACTAGACATCAGATATTCATTCTGAAAGTCCGTTACATCGACTGTGTTATAGAATTTATTTACTAGTTTTTCACTTATTTCTATAAATCGGGGCAAGAGCTCGGTTTGTCCCTCAAATTCAGGGATCATACCTAAATAGTCATGTTTTAACACTGGAAATGCTTCCGCGTCAGGTACGTTTCCAACGTTTAAAGTTTTAGATGTCTCTGGCATTTCGATTTTGTTTTTTGACAAGTTAAAATTATTTATATTAGAATTGATTAACGATCTAAAGTGTGATTGGTTTCTTGTGTGATTCAAGAAAAGTGAGCCTGAATCAGAGTCTTCAGAACTTTCAGAATTATATTGATCAGAAGGGCCTCTATAAGACATAGATGTACTTACAGCAATATCATTAAAAATTCCATGTGATTTGGTCCGAACAGAGAGCACTGATATCCTTTCAGAACTTGTTTCTCACTAGGCTACTAATCCCTTTCGCCTAGCTGGACACTAAACACTTAGGACAGTTATTGCAACTCACGTCCCGCGGTTACGAAAAATGTCCAAAATTGTCGATAGTCAATAAATCGTTAAAACGAACCGATATTATGTTCCTTAACACCGTTTGACTATCCTACCGACTGCGCCACTAATAAATTCGATTGCCGAAAAACCCTTTTTAAAAATTAACAAAAGTTTATTTTTATTAAGAACGATAATTACATGCCAAGTTGAAGATCTAATACAGACTGAATTATAAAAAATACATTGTGAGGTTCTCGAACTGATGACAGTGCTGACTGGCTTATCTGACTACGCGGAATTGGTGTCGCTGTACTGGCGGTTATGCATCTTCTTGTCTCTATAACTTATATCAAAAAGCACATTTCCATCTGAATTCGAGTTAGTTTTGTGAAACGGCTTAACAACCTATAAAACTGGGTATTGTTATACCCACCCGCTAGGTGTCCTGATGTTTTTAAAGACACTTACCACTAAACATGAAGTTGAAAAATTAAATGACGTTTATTAAAATTTACGACCATATATTTTTTTATATACAGGGTGTCCCGATTTTAAACCGTCAAACTTCGGGTACAGAAAGTTCACATGAAATTATGACATACCCCTTCTAACATTTCTTCTCTATCGAGCCTCCTAACGGAGATACAGGGTGTTGAAAATTCAATTTATTTTTTGTTTTTCTTTAATAACTTCCACAATATTAAAGATAGGGAAACCAAACTTGGTACACCTAGTTAGGTTGTGAGGGTCCATCTTTGCTATGGTTCAGAGTTGAACTGAGGCGCGCCAGTGGCGTGCGGTGTGGTCAAGTCGACATAATTTTAAGGAAAAAAATATGTGCACTAATTTTTTTCGCAATTATGATCAGATTTTCATAATTTACGGTTAATTTTCTATAAAAACTTGCTCATGTAAAATTTTGACTGAGGCATTAGTTTTCGAGATATTTGCGTCTGAACAAAACGATGCACCAAAAACACAATTATCATGTCGGGAATAGTTCTGATGAAATCACGACATATACCTTCTAAAATTTTTCTATAGCCATCCTAACGGAAATACGGGGTGTTGATTTTTTTTATATTTGGATGTTGATAATTTGTTTATGTAATTTCGTAACAAACAAATTTTTCTTTTGATATAAATAATATTGACTTGCAAAAGGCCTTAAAAACGCCTCATTGCAAAAGAAGAAAAACATTAAAAACATTAAATTGACAGTTCAGTTCAGTATATCCCTTCGAAGATCAGATTGAAAATAATTTTGAAACGGCTATCTTAATTAATTAATTGTGTTTTTGATGCATCGTTTTGTTCAGACGCAAATATCTCGAAAACTAATGCCTCAGTCAAAATTTTACATGGGCAAGTTTTTTTAGAAAATTAACTGTAAATTATGAAAATCTGATCAAAATTGCGAAAAAAATTAGTGCACATACTTTTTTCCTTAAAATTATGTCGCCGTGACCACACCGCACGCCACTGGCGCGCCTCAGTTCAATTCTGAACCATAGCAAAGATGGACCCTCACAACCTAACTATGTGTACCAAGTTTGGTTTCCCTATCTGTAATATTGTGGAAGTTATTAAAGAAAAACAAAAAATAAATTGAATTTTCAACACCCTGTATCTTCGTTAGGAGGCTCGATAGAAAAGAAATGTTGGAAGGGGTATGTCATAATTTCATGTGAACTTTCTGTACCCGAAGTTTGTCGGTTTAAAATCGGGACACCCTGTATAGTTTACACGTCAGCGTTCAACGAACCAATCAAGTATTGTAGATTGTCGTAATTCAAGTTGGTTAGAAGATTTAAGAGGTGCACAGAAGAAAAGTTGTTGAAAAACATATCGACGCTTTCTGGGCACACCCTATATATCAATAATTTAGTACGGCCGTCGCGCCGTATAATTGGTGTTTTCACATTATTAAACAAGGTGCGGCCGACTTCGATATTTCGCGTTCTATTATGGCTTGAAATTTGATTTAAAAACATAAATAAACTAGATAAACGAGCCTATTATCCGAAGTTACTGAGCAAGCCAAGACAATTTTACAAAGTGCTTTTATAAAGGGTCTGTATCAGGTGTAAGTCTCGATTCTACCACACCCCGCACAGGTCAATTTGACATGATGCACTGATTCAGTCAAACCGAAACTACCGCGACTGCAGGTTGCAGCAGGTGCATAGGTACGTGTTTTCGCAAACTCATGCGAGATGGCAGCACTTTTAAAGTATAGACATGCACTTTTTGTTTTTCAAATAAATTAATTTACAGCTCATTCCAATAGTTGGGGAAAATGAATTTAAAAGTTAGAAGCAATCAACAATGTCGGAAAGTTAGTAAATTTGGCCAGAAAAAAATATTTGAAGAAGAAAATAACTTTCCGACATTTTATACATATTTTAGATTAATCTGATAAAAATTGCATTCAAATCGGATAAGTTTTAAACGAGATATTCGAAAGATATGATGTAAGTGGGTATACCTATACAGGGTGATTCAGGAGGAAAGGGACAAAATGTTATGGTAGATAGAGTTCACTTAGGTGAATTAGAAATGACTATTGAAAAAGCCTGAGCCTTTTTTTTATTGATCTACAGGGTGATTTATGAGTTTTGCCCAATACTTCTTACGGTAATATCTTTTAAACCAATCACTAGAATCAGCTCGAATTGTGGGTATATAGTATACTATTAATTGTCAATTTACATGCATAATCAAAGACAGAAAATTCCAGGGCCGGCTCAACTAATTTTTATTTTTAGGACTCCTATGAAAAAATTCACCCTGTGTACGTGATTTTTAAATTCTAATACTGAATTATGAAACTACATACCAAAGGGATCGAAAACATGTACTTTGTTGTTTTGCCACACTTTGGGCGAATTTTAAATAAACGATAAATTTTCGCCAAAATCGAAGGTCTGCACAAAATAAATTTATAAAATTACATTTTTCTCTCTTATTCAAACTAAAATATTTGTTATACAAAATTTTGTGATTTCATGCATGATTAATATGAAATAAATAATCAAAAATAAATAATTTCAACATCAGATTAAGTAATTTTTATTTCTGAGGTTTCTGTAAAAAAATCAGTTTGTATACATTTTTCTCAAATTCTGATAATAAATTGTGGAACTACATTTAAAAATTAACGAAATTATTTATTTTTTATCATAATACATCAATAAACAGAACATTATAAACAACAAATTCACAGAACATAAAACCTTATAACTTATTTTCAAAATGTTGGTCGTAAAATTAAATTTCCTACGGCTTTCCTAATAACGACAGGATTATTAATGTTCTGTTTATTGATGTACTGTGATAAAAAAATAAACAATTTCGTTAATTACTTCCTCACCAAAAGTGAGGAAGATATGTAGGTATTCGTGAAAAAAATTTTGAAAATTTGTATTGCATTTCTGGACGATCTCGACGAATTATGACGATACATAAACATTTTCTTTTTTTAAAATAAAGCTCTCAAATTTGGTACACACGTTCTAGAGGTCAAGGAAAAGATTGAGTTCGTCGATGAGCAAAATCGGTCCACTGAAATGGGGTCTACCGGACCCCAACATTTCTATTTCTAACTTTACAAAAAAATTTATTCGTGATGAAAGATTATAAATAGGATCTGATATACAACTCATTATAATATTGTGTCCAAATGTTGAAAAACACAAAATACGCCAAAACAACAAAATATGTACAAAAAAACAAAATGCTTCAAAAAACAAAATACGGCAAAAATTACTTTTGTTATAAACTCCACCACACGGTGAGGAAGTTTTGATCCCATAATTGGCAGCGGTTCTTTTTAATGTAGTTCCATGATTTATTATCAGAATTTGAGAAAAATGTATACAAACTGATTTTTTTCACAGAAACCTCAGAAATCAAGATTACTTAATCTGATGCTTATGGTATATTTCTTGGGCATATCGGTCATATATATTAAAACAAATTTATTTTTTTCCAACGTTTCGGTTTATTAAAACCATCATCAGGGACAGAAAGTTAATTCGATTTTTTTCCTTTGCCAGTTTCATATGTAGTTTTTCATGTTTTCTACAGTTGGGATTGGTCCATGTTGTTGGATTCATCCTCTTGGCTTCTTTCACCCTCGCCAGTAATATATAAAAAAAAAACTAAAACTTAATCTGATGTTAAAATTATTTATTTTTGATTATTTATTTCATATTAATCAATCATGAAATCACAAAATTTTGTATAACAAATATTTTAGTTTAAATAAGAAAGGAAAATGTAATTTTATAAATTTATTTCGTGCAGACCTTCGATTTTGGCGAAAATTGATCGTTTATTTAAAATTCGCCCAAAGTGTGGCAAAACAACAAAGTACATGTTTTCGATCACTTTTGTATGTAGCTTCATAATTCAGTATTGGAATTTAAAAAATCACGTACACAGGGTGAATTTTTTCATAGGAGCCCTAAAACTAAAAATTAGTTGAGCCGGCCCTGGAATTTTCTGTCTTTGATTATGCATGTAAATTGACAATTAATAAGTATACTATATACCCACAATACGAGCTGATTCTAGTGATTGGTTTAAAAGATATTATTTTTTAAAGAAAAATTATAATAATAAGTGCTTCACATAGCCCAAATCTAACCAGTCCAGTCATTTGAGGTAAAGTCTGTGTCATATCTATACAGCACATAAAAAGAGCCGGCTTGTTTGAAGTTTTTATGAGCTTCAAACAAGCCGCCGGTGTCTTACAAATCTGAAGTCAACCATAGATAATAATTTTCCTGCACAAATTAGACATTTAAATTAGGAAGTTTTTGAAAACGAGTTCCATTGTGGTTTCATCTTAAGCACAGGCTCCGTAAGCACAAATTAACATTATCTAAGTCATAGACACCCATGTTGTGTAACAAATCATAATATTTTTGGAAATAAGTTTAATATTCATGTCTAGAATCCAAATTGTCCATGTTTGCTATTCTTCTATTTCCGATAAACTAATAGATATAGATAAAACATTGTTTAGTCAAAATTATAAATTTTACTAAATACGTGGATGGTGGATGAAATGAAATTAACATGGAAATTTTAAGTATCTAAAATAAATCAGTTCTACATAATAATATAGAACAATATTTTTGGGAAAGGAGTTTAGTTAATAAACTTTGTTATGTTCCATGTACTATTCTGTGCTTTGAATACGACGTCTGTCTTTACGATGGCTGAAACGGTCTAGAAACAGTTCCTTTTAAAATTGTAAAATTATACTCGTCAAGAAACTTCAGATAAGACTATCCAATGAAAGTATGCTTACAGAGATAGGTAGTCTAAAACTTGCAAATAGGTTTGCTTTTTTATGAATCTAAGGTATTAAACATTTTATACGTAAAAAATTAAAATTACAATTTGAGCAATTATTAAAATTTATTGGAGCAATAGAATTGATAACTTACAAGAAGCTTAAGTTGTGGCAAAAATCTTATCTTGGAGAAATTTCTAATGACAGCAGATGTTACTTGATAACAAATAATCGGCCTCATAGCAACCAAAGCTAAAACTTTTTCATGTACAACTTGTTTGTTTTATATATTTTCAGAATATTAAATTTTTTAGTTTTAATTAAATTTATTCAATATGAGCGTTCAAAACTACCCCTTAAGAAACAGAGAGGGATTGACTGATACTATATGTAAACTGGTGTCCAGTCCAGCTGTCTAAGCGGCCTATATCTAAGTTTAAAACATGAATTTCACATTTTAAGGCGGTCAGAAAATATTGTAGAAAAACTGATATTTATTATTTACACTTTTGAAAATAAATTTTTCTTAGTTATCATCTTAATATTCGTAATATTAATTCAATTTATTCAAGTCAATATTATTTCAAAGGCATTCAACATAAATTCTTACTTAACGTAAACTACTAAAATGGTATTTTATAAGAATATACTTCACCTTATTCATCAATAGTTTGCCTTTTCGTGTAGAAAATTTGTTAGATATGATATTTATGAATAAAATTCTGAATAATCTGAATTGTTATTACAGTAATAAAATAGTTGAAAACTATACTGACTTCTCTTTTGTAGACAATAGTTAAGGTTGAGAAATAAAACAGAATATGCATGTTTACTGCTTCAAACTGAAAACGTTTTAAGAATTCATAAAAGGGAAGTAGTAACATAAAAAAGGAAAATTGATTGCTATCTTCTAATAAATGATTACTACCGTAGTTGGCCGGAACATCGGAGTACCCTAGAAATAAGCTAGAATATAACTTGAGCAATAATTTGTATTCAAGATACCAATGCGATTACTGCATTTTTTAAATCGTGCCAGTCGAACAAAGCAACTTAGGACGGAGATTTAATTGTAACAGAATAGATGGCACAAACTGCTTATGCAGGTACTTATTTAAATGTACAGGGATATCCAACGAAAATGACCACCCCTAATAACTTCTTTATTTTTGATGCTATAAAAAATTTTTTTCTATAAAAGTTGTAGGGTTTATTGAAAGCATTTAGAATATGTATTCAGGAAAATAAATGAAAGTCGTTTAGAGGAGATATGGTTTTAACTTGCATTTTTTCAAATGGAGCATCCCATTTTTTTGCATTTTTGAAATCAAGGTACTTTTCTCATTTCGAATTTCATATCGGCTTTGTATTGAACATGAAGGACGTCATTTTTAACAGTTTATGTAGGATAGTTTTAATTACTTTTATTTATAATTGTAATTAATATTTAAATTAGCAAAGACTAATGCATTCTAAAAATAAAAATTTGTTCTGTTATTTTATTTCCTTGTTATTATTATTTGTAGTTTATTTGTGGCGGATAGTTAATATTCATTGAACTTAATTCTGGGAATCACGCCAAATTCTAAAAAATAAATAAAAATAAGAAAATTGCCAAAATATGTCAAGATAAAAGTGTAGTATCAAAGGCAAACCTCAACAGTTTGCCCCAAAAAACCACTGTACATAGTTCCAAATGAATATAAATACAATATTGTTAGGTAAAATTCGTATCAGTGGTTTTCTAGTATTTAACACTAGAAAATATAATAACAAACTGTATATTATACAATATGTAGATATATATATATATATATATATATATATATATATATATATATATATATATATATATATATATATATATATATATATATATATATATATATATATATATGCAAAGTGTCTTATACACCTCCAAAATGATATACGTATTTAACGAATACGCCTCCAAAATCGGAGGCGACTTCGAAAAATCGGTGACCAATACGAACCTATGTGTAAAACATGTTCATTGTCATTATTACGTCATTAGTAGGCGTTTCCCAAATTTTATGTCGGAGGCCAATTGGTATGGTGTACATATACAGTTATACAATGTAGTTCACTGTAATTCCACCAGAAGGCGCCACCAGTTAATACGCATATACGCTACAAATGGTGGTTAAGCAGAATTTGCCTCCACATGTTCTCTACACCAATACACCTCAGAAAATTGGCAACAGTGTACGGAGGTAAGTTAGTACGTTAGTTTAATATGTGTGTAAATATTATTCATTGGTGTTATTTTACCTTCTGTGGAAAAGCGCTCGCGTGCGATTTGACTTCAATAATGTTTTATTAACATGTATACGTACTAGCTTTGTTTATGAAGTAATATCGTTGTTCAACTAGTAACTAGTGTTAGTACTAGATTGACATTGATTAATGATTAATTAAAATAGACGAGTATTACAATTTTATTATTACTCAGTCTCAAAAAATACAATTAGTTCAAAAATAATTTGGAAGTAGCTTATTTAAAACAAAATAAGAATAAACATAATTTAACGTTTTTATTTATTCAGAACAAAAATTTGTGTGAATGATTTTGGTGTGTGTAAAATTATTTATTTATTCCTTTGGTTGAAAATTAATGTTGGTAGTGTACGTAGTATTTCAATATGTTTTTCATAAAAAAGTAACTAAAATTGCAGTTATTAAACCAGTATAAAATATGTAAATTAGCAATAATAAAATCATCTGTAAATGAACAGTATCAAAAATATTTGTAAACTGTTCTGAATTAGATTAAATAGATACACATACACATTTTATACAAAGGTGTTCAAAGATCAGCTTTAACCTGAAGATGATGAACTCGACAATCTATTAATACAGATATGTATTAATAGATAGTAAGTAGTATTATTCCTTTTAAATTTTTATAACCAATTATGACTTTATTTGCAGGTTTGACATTATTCAAAAGTAAGTGGATATACAATATTGCATAAAAAATAAGCTTAAGATTTTATTGGCAACATGTCATATCAAATAGTTAAGTAATGTTCTTGTTTTAATACATACAGTGTGGAACAGCCAAATGAAATAAACTCATTATCTCAATTATTGTGAATATTTTTTAAAAATCCCTAGGTACCTACGTCGATTTTGGATTCTGAAATGACATCCTGCAACGTACAAATTTCATCTTTTAATTCAACCCCGTTCAAGTGGCAGTTGCAAACCCTAAATTTTTTAATGGACTTAAAGTAAGGACTTGTGATACCTTATTTGGAACATATTTTTACATTTATAGATTCAGGATGTCATTTTGGATACAGTTATAGCATATTGAGATAAAAATATTAATGGCTGACATTTTTATGAGCAAAATTAATTTTTTATCTAGGCGGCCGTAATCCCAAAAAATGTTTTGCTTTGCTAGGGTAATTAATCAAAAAATATATTTTTGACATTATGCCACATGGCGTTTGTGTTATAAGATTTTAAACATTTCGGAAATCATTTTTCCAAATTAACTAATTTTTTTTAAATGGCACCATTGTGGCTCACTACGTTATTTCAATAAAGAATTTAATTACCGATTACGTGGTACCAAATAATTCACAATATCTTCATATAATTATACATTAAAATACATAAGAATAACATTCAACTAGAAATGAAATAAAGTTATAATATTTAACAATGGATCTCTATCAAGTAGGTGCCTTTGATCTCCTGAATCAAAAAACGTAAAAATATATACAGGGTGTTCGATTTAAAATTCCAAAGTTAGCATCATTTTCGGCGAAACCTGAATCATTGAGTAAATAAATAATATAAAGAGGCACAACCGTCAAGGGGCCGAGATTTTAGTAGGTATTGTATTTTTTGCCAATAGCTTCAGGATTGTTTTCAATTTTTAGTGCTATGAGAAGGTATTTGTTATTCGGTATAGCCCTAAATATTGTAGATAATTCTATAGTTATTGACAAAAAAATACAACACTAAAATCTCGGCCCCTTGACGGTTGCGCCTCTTTATATTATTTACTCAATGCCTGAAGCGACAAAAAATGTTAAATCGGCCGAATTAATACATATTTAGCCGTTATTTGACGTGCCCAAATTTGAAATTCATATCTTGTAAAACCAAGAAGATATAGATAGAGGCAAGTGACATCTCGTGTTCACCTGGTATATTCTCTGGGTTTTACAAGATATGAATTTCAAATTTGGACACGTCAAATAACGACTGAATATGCATTAATTCGACCAATTTAACATTTTCGGTTGCTTCCGGTTTCACAGGAAATGATGCCAACACTGGATTATTAAATGGAACGCCGTATATTTTCACATTTTTTTATTCAGGGGGTCAAAGGCGTCTGCTTCATAGAGATCCACTGTTAAATATTATGAGTTTTTTTTTTCATTTATATCTTGTTGAATGTTATAATATTCTTATTAGTGCATTCTGTGAGTCGGACGAACATACAAATATTTGGGGAGTCAGCCAAACTACCGCTCCCCCCCGTTTTCGAGGACGCTGAACACGATGGTGATGTTTTTTCTGCTTCCTGAGTTGACCCTACCCCCTAAACGGCCAAAGAACCGCCCCCAAAGGGGGAGAATTGCGTATTTGACGTCTTCCACCGGCAAAACTTATATCACCCCCGTTTTCGAGGATGCTGAACATGATGGTGATGTTGGTTCTGCTCCCCGAGGCGAACCAACCCCCCAAACGGCCAAGAACCACTCTACAAGGGGGTGAAAAATGTTTCTCGTGTTACAAACGAGAAAACCCGCGTTATCTCTTATTTTTGAGTATGATGGGCAAGAGAAATATATTACGAAGTCACCTCGACCACCGCGAGCCCCTCGAATGGACACAAATTACCCCTTTGACGCGCGGTTTTATGAAGTAAGTGAAGTAAGTTAAATCATAAACATTTTTATTGACGCATAAAATTACTTATTTACTATATGTAAATATATATCATTTCTAACATTTGTCGGGGTGACTTTGTAATGTTTTCCTCTTGTCCAGCACACTCAAAAACGAGAGATAACGCCGGTTTTGTCATTTGTAGCACGAAATACATTTTTCACCCCCGTGGAGGGTGGTTTTTGGCCGTTCGGGGGGTTGGTTCGCCTCAGGGAGCAGAACCAACATCACCATCGTGTTCAGCATCCTCGAAAACGGGGGGTGACATAAGTTTCGCCGGTGGAAGGTGTCGAATACGCGATTCCCCTTTGGGGGTGATTTTTGGCCATTTGGGGGGGTAGGGTCAACTCGGGGAGCAGAACCAACATCACCATCGTGTTCAACATCCTCGAAAACGGGGGAGTGACATAAGTTTTGCCGTTGGAAGACGTCGAATAAGCGATTCTCCCCCTTTGGGGGTGGTTTTTTGGCCGTTTGGGGGGTAGGGTCAAGTCGGGGAGCAGAACCAACATCACCATCGTATTCAGCATCCTCGAAAACGGAGGGGGGAAGTAGTTTGGTTGACTCCCCAAATATTTGTATTTTTCGAGTTTTTTTCCGACTCACAGAATGCACTATATGTATTTCTATGTATTATAAATATGAACAACATTAAATGCTTTATTGAAATAACGTATAGAGCCACCACGGACTCATTTAAAAAAAATAGTTATTTTGAAAAAATGATTTCCGAAATGTTCGAGATCTTATAACACAAATTTCATATGACATAATACCATAATTGTATTTTTTGATTAATTATTGAAGCAAAATAAAACATATTTTTGGGGTCACGGCCGCCTAGAAGAAATATTAAGTTTGCTCATAAAAATATCAGCCATTAATATTTTTATCTCAATATGCCATAACTGTATCCAAACTGACCTGAATCAAAAAATGTAAAAATATATAGGGTGTTCCATTTAAAAAATCAAAGTTAGTTTAATTTCCGGTGAAACCGTAAGTGACGGGAAATGTAAAATTGGTCGAGATAATGCACATTTAACCGTTATTTGACGTGCCCAAATTTTCAAAATTCATATCTTGTCAAACCAAGAAGATATAGCAAGCGTCATTTCGTGGTCACCAGGTATACCGTGCCTTCAATTTTCGTAGCTACATGGAGATAAAGTGATCGTGTACATTCGAAGTAGTGGGGAGTATCGTGTGCATGGTAAATTCGCGTTCACGAATGCAAACGCGTATGAATGCGTTTGCGTATGGACGATGATACATGGCAGCTATCTCCACTATTACGGTCGGACTCACGAGCTTTACCGAATATTTTCTTGTGCAGTGTTTTGAAATGAAGGCACGGTATGTTTTGTGTCCCAAAAGTAACGAATTTAATTTATATTTTTTTTGTTTGCCTTTTAAAAAAGCAAAATATAGGTCAACTATCATATTATAAAAAGTGTTACTTTTCTATAATATTGACAATTTGTCTTCGTCATATTTCACACAGCTATAACAGTAATATTTTTTTACATAGGACACCATATGATATAAACTCTGTTTAAAAAATAATTAACTCTATAGATTTTACCCTTTTACCAACAAAGTAGTTTTCGAGAAATGTCAAAAATGCTCTGTATGAGGAGAAAATAAATTATAAGAGTGATTAAAGAAAGATCTTATTACTTGATTGACAAAAACAAATTAAATAAAAATGATAAAAAAACAATAAATCTTCAGATAGGTAATTAGTTAATCTAAATTAATATCTTGTAAAACAAAGAAGATATAAGGGCGAGCGTCATTTCGTGGTCACCCGGTATATTTGCATGTTCGAATTCTACTAAAAATTATAAGCATTCTTTGTCATATCACCATACATCAAAATTAACTGTTTCCGAGTATACAGGGTACTTTCAGATGCTGTATATTCTAACCGGTGAGACTCAAAGTAAAATAACTTCTACATTCCTGTCTTAGTTTTTTATTCCCTACCCGAATATGGCAACTTCCTGTTCAGCTTATAACAAATGGAAATCGAAAATTTGGTCATTGGCTGGATTTGGACTCCTCTTCTACTCTTGTCATTTTTAACAAAAAAAATCCAATAATCTAGAGTACCTAGTTTTCTATTCTATTTAAATTAATAAAAGCTATTATTTTACTAAACCACACGGAAGCAAGTAAAATATTATTACCCAATACAAAAATGTTACATAGTGACAAAAATGCGATAAATTATAAACCGCGCAAGAACTGGGAATGACATATTGCAAAATATTATGTCTCCTTTTAAAGTGTCTAAAAAAATATTGGCCCTATTACTCTATTATCTAAAATTCCACACCATACATTTACCGATGAACGACCCAGTGCTTTTAATCTGACAAACTGCACGAGGATTTTGTAGAGCCCAGATAATTTGCTTTATTAAATTTAAAGGTGTTCATATTGTTGTAAAGCCGGCACTGCCTGCCTTTATACCCTGTATATCATTTCATACATTAGTTCATGGGTAATATTACGATTTATAATTATTTCATCATGCTCACATATTTTGCTTAGATAGTTTTATCTACGAAGTCCAAGTAACGTCGTACGATGCAAGATCAGCATTTAATTCCTTTGTTCTATGTATTGCACAAATCGCCTAAACGTTGCATTTCCTTTGTTCTACAAAACTGCAATTTTACAAGTTTTTCATAACGCATAGTTACTAACGATAGTTAGGGGCACGTGACCAAGAACGGCAGTAAAACCAAAAGACATGCAACTAAAGGCAGATAACTATTTTCGTCGGCGAGAAAGTTGTTTCGAACCTGCTAAATTTTGTAACTAAGTTCTAAATTCTAAATTATTGTGACTAAATTTATGTGTTATCCAATTTCTTGTGTTTAGTAAACTTTTGTGAACCACCATCAATTAAAATCATTAAATAAACTTAATTTTTGTGAACTAGACTTTGTGTTTTCGTCCAAACCACCAGAACATCGAACCCGCTCACAACAATATGCTGAGCATAATTTAAACTGTTAACTTATAGTAGGGCCAAAAAGAGTAGTTAGTAGATCAAAAAATTCACCGGAAATTCTTCAAAGTATTTAGCTTTTATTGAATACAGAAGCGGCAGCTCTTTTTACCATATAATCCCATATAATTGAGAGAAATATATCAAGTTTTATCCGCCTACCAGAGATGAAAACCACAACTAGTTCCCCCTGGATTTACTGACTACTCTTTTTGGCCCTACTATATTTTAGACCAGGTGGTATGGGCGCAGTCGTTTTGAAGTAAATTCGGACTGATTTTTTTGCTGGAATCGGTTCAGGAGACAGTGCCGATTATGAAAATCTATGTTACCAAAAGGTAACCTGGTCTGATATTGTTTAAAACAGTTTAAAAAAAGGGAAAAATAACATTTTTTTTCTCAAATTAATTAAGCATTTTTATATTTTTCGACCGATTTCCAACAATAACTTTTTTCCGTAAACTTGATATTTTCAATGTTATTAATTTTTAAAAATTAATAACTGAAAATATTTCTTCCTTTTTTTAGGATTTATTATATCTCTTGAAGTTACTATCGAAAAAACTTGTTTTATCTAACAAATATTCAAATTAACCAGTTTAAAACTGGGAAATAACCTCTACACCTTTGACGTGATGTCAGAGGAACAATTAGAGGGTGTTTTTTGACGACTAATAGGAATTAAAATAATACAAAAACACTGCGCTGACGTTTTGGAATCTATCTGTTTCCTTTTTCAAAGTGTAGGCTTTAGATTTTTATGTTACGTGTAGATGTAGATCCACTATTACAAATCTTTTTTGTGTGACTCAATTCATAGCAGAATCTATTGATCCAGGACTACAAACTGATGTTGTTTACACTGACTTTTCTAAGGCATTCGACAGACTTGATCATAACATACTTATTACTAAACTTAAAGCTCATGGTTTCTCTTCGAGTCTCCAAGAATTTTTTAAATCCTATCTTACGAATCGTAAGCAATATGTTGAATGTTCTGGTCATCAGTCTGTCGAGATTTCAGTAACATCTGGTGTTCCCCAAGGGCCACTCCTCTTTAACATATTCATTGATGATATCACTTGTAGTCTAAAGATGGCTTATTGTATGCCGATGATATGAAACTGTACTGTAACATCAAAAGCATTGAGGATTGTATGGAGCTGCAAAATGACTTAGTAAGCATCAGTAATTGGTGTTTTGCAAATAAGTTGCCCTTAAATGTAGCAAAGTGTAATGTCATGACATATAGCAACAAAGCAAATCTAATTACCTTTAATTATTCTATAAACGACACAAATTTAAATCGACCTGTTACCTACCGAGATTTGGGAGTGACATTTGATCAGAAACTTTCATTTGTTAATCACATCAGTAATCTTACTTCAGACTGTTTTAGAGCTCTAGGGTACATTATAAGAAACTCCAACTACTTCAACAATATTAGCATATTAAAATTGCTTTTTTATTCCTTTGTAAGATCGCGTTTAGAGTATGCCTCCAGTATTTGGAGTCCCTTCTACAATGTCCATATTCAGAGTTTAGAAAAAGTGCAGAGAAATTATAAGTAGAAATCCAAGTAACAACTTCTCAACGGGTAAAAACCCCGACTTGCATTGAATTACACTTGGAAATCCAAAATTGATATAAATTTTGGATTTCCAAGTGTAATTCAATGCAAATCGGGGCTTTTGCCCGTTGAGTAGTTGTTACTTGGATTTCTACTTATTATTTAGCATGTAGTTTAGTCCACCAGGGCTAGAAGTCGCCTGCTTTTGGTATTTGCTTTGCAAATCGCTATCTGTCACAGAGATATCATCGATGTCTTGACAGGTAGTAGCAACTGACCACCAGAGGGATGTTTCTTTCTCTCACCACTACCAAATAACACGGTGTAAATGAAAATTGTTATTATTATTATTCTATACATTACATTAAAATCTAAAGCCTAAACTTTGAAAAAGGAAACAGATGTAATTTAAGAAACGCCAGCGCAGTGTTTTTGTATTCTTTTAATTCATATTAGTTGTCAAAAAACACGCTCTAACTGTCCCTCTGACATCACGTCAAAGGAGTAGAGGTTACTTTCCAGTTATAAACTGGTTAATTTGAGTATTATTTAGATACATCAAGATTTTTCGATAGGAATTTCAAGAGATATGGTAATAAATCCCCAAAAGATAAGGAAGAGAAAAAATTTATGAAATGCCACAATTAGCACTTAAACAATATGAACAGTTCTTGTTGGAAATCGGTCAAAATATATAAAAAAAATTAGTTTAAGTAAAAAATCGTAATTTTTCTATTTGTTATAACAAAAATTGTTTTAAACAATATCAGACCAGGTTACCAATTGGTAAGTTTCAAAACCGATTCCAGCAAAAAAATTAAGTCCGAATTTACTTCGAAACGCCTGCACCCATACCACCTGGTCTGCTACACAAACGAATAATATTCTAGCGCATCATCTTAATACGAATTCACCCCCCACTCCCGCTCAATATATGCGGCAACACTGCTGGAGGCGTAACCGAACTCTAGTGTACAAAAACTTATACAAAAGAGGCGTTTCCGCTACTCAGTATTTGGAGGTGTGTTACATTTACAAGTATGGCAAAAATTTGTATATATTCAGAATGCTTATTCCTTACCCCTCTCTTGGTGCTTGTGTAGAGGTGTGTTATTATTTACCATTTGCTCAAAATACACACAAAAAACGTACTTCCTTAACGTGGAGGCTTGGGTGCCTGTGTGATGTATGGAGGCGATTAAGATAGCCGTGCACGTATATATATATATATATATATATATTTATATGATACGTAAAATACAATTATAAAACAATAACTTATCTTAACAGAACGTTTCGAACCAAAGTCTAGGTCCTTTTTCAACTGTGATTACAAAAAATGACTTGTCAAAAAAGATCACTTTGACACCTGACACTGATTATTAATTAATGCATAGATCACTAGATAAAGAATTCTAATTTATTTTGATATTTCCGTCACGTACTTCTTTTTGGAGAATCGGTAGCCAGACTTCGTCTAGCAACACTGAACTAGTAGAGACGCAGTCGGTACTATTTAGTTGAATACAGGCCCTCTCTTTAAGTTTTCGTTTATTACAATTGCCTTTTTTAGATGTATTAATTAATAACACAGATATTTTGGAAACTAATGTATATAGAAAAAAGACTCATACAAATAGATATTTGAATTTTAACTCCAACCACCACCTAAATGTTAAAAAAGGTGTAATTAAATGTTTGTATGAAAGAGCTAAAATAATCTCTTCAACAAATAAAATTTTAGATAACGAAAAACTTTTTATAAAAACTGTCTTAAAAGAAAATAATTATCCACAGGATTTTGTTGAGAAATCATTTCTTGAAATTTAGAATAGACAAAATCAGCAACAACAGAGAATTTTGAGAGAACAACCGGTAACCACAATGACCATTCCACATATTTTTGGTTTTTCTGATAGACTTAGACGACTTGGTAATAAGTTCAATATAAGAACCACTTTTAAAACTTGCAATACCATCAGATCATTCTTAACAAAAACCAAACCTTTTAACAGTGTTCAAAAATCTAAAAATTGTATTTATAGAATTCCATGCGAGTGTGAAAAGCTATATATAGGTGAGACGTCTAGAAGTTAGAATATCTGAACACAAAAATAACGTTAAAAATTACCAAGTTGATAAATCTACACTGGCACAACATGCTTGGAGTAATGGCCACAAATTTAGTTAGAAACAGGCAAAAATAATTCAAACGGAGACACATTGTAATAAACGAAAACTTAAAGAGAGTGCCTGTATTCAACTAAATAGTACCGACTGCGTCGCTACTAGTTCAGTGTTGCTAGACGAAGTCTGGCTACCGATTCTCCAAAAAGAAGTACGTGACGGAAATATCAAAATAAATTAGAATTCTTTATCTAGTGTAACCCTCGTACTGCTATATTCTAGGTATCACTATATACTGGGTCTCCTACCCTACCTAGTATAGTGCGGGTGTACAATTATTTTTATTATTTTAAATTTCGGTGCAGGTGACGAGTGTGTCACCCACGGGGTAGCGTATGCTGCCACCAGAGTTAATACGTAGGCTTGAGTGCCTATCCCGTTAACCCTCGGGATTATCCTAAATATCCTAATTTTCCGCAAATTTCTACCATTCGGCTACTGGTTTCTTTTTATTAGTAAATTTTTCTAACTGGTTTACTAACCTCTTCGGCGGTGAGTCCGGCCAACCAAACCCGGAATGGATTATGTAGGTTGGTCTTTCTATAGGTGGGTGTATAATTTAAAACGCGTTTTACAACAAATAATATATATTGAGTGATAAAGTACAATAAAGCAACAAAACACGGGCCTAGTTACCCTCCAAAAGTGCGATTGATTATATTTGTTTGAAAAATAAGCTACCCAAAATCATGCCCTAGAAAATCAAAAGAAAAATGATTCCCAAATTAACCTTCTAATGTATGGGCCGACCTCCCCAAAAATAGTAATGAAACTAAATATTTCCGTGCCCCCGCTGAGGGAAACGGTTATGTCCCCAGAACCTGAAACCCGCAAAAAATAAGCACCTAATTTGACTGACTACATTACTCTGACCACATCAACATTTAATTGGTTAGTAGAACTTTAAAATCAAACTTACTGCTTAGGCTGCTCGATTAAATCCTTATAACTACTAATTGCACACTCGGCGCGAAATAAGGCGTCGGCGTCCCGACGTTGCCGATCAACGTAACGCAACACAAACAAAACGAGCTTGCTCTCGAATCTTTTGCAACGCTCCTAGTTTCACTTAACAAAATTAATTCCTTTCTTAGGACTCGACACTAATATTCAACACTTCACCAAATTCCCCAAATTCCAGGGTCGCGGCGTTCCGACGTTCACGGCGGCTCGCGATGGACCCCAATGTGGACTCTCTGTGCGACGCTCGTGGTTTAACACTTAACGAAATTAATTCTTGGTACTCGACGCTAATTATTCAACACTTAACCAAATTCCGCCCGGGGTCGCGATGTTCCAAAACACACGACCGCTCGCTGTCGACGACTCGACGTGGACTCTCTTAATGTCTCCAGACTCTGTGCGACGCTCGTCTCTTGATTTTTTTGCCAAATAAGCAAAACTTCGGAAGCTACGGCGTTAAGCCCTATCCTTCTCTAGCTCGCGAATCTTCCGCCCAAAGTATTAACCTTTTAATTTCTTTCTAAGAAAATTCTCGAACGTGCGGCTTGACCGTGGGACCGTAGATCAATTGGGGTACCCACCAGCGATATCTCCCGGATGCTATGTTTATGTTAACATCATAACTTATTTCCCTCAGATTTCCGTTTCATTTGATAAGTTACTCTTATAATTTCATATTTTAAACCATTGGTTTTCTATAGGTACCTACAGGGCGTCCCAAACATTTAGAAGATTGATTTCAAATTCTTACAAATTAAAATTTAACAAAATAATAAGGACCACTTATTTATTACACTAGTGATCTATGCATTAATTAATAATCAGTGTCAGGTGTCAAAGTGATCTTTTTTGACAAGTCATTTTTTGTAATCACAGTTGAAAAAGGACCTAGACTTTGGTTCGAAACGTTCTGTTAAGATAGGTTATTGTTTTATAATTGTTTTTTACATATCATATAACTATGTATATGTAAGCAAATAAGCCGAAAGGCCAAATTTGTAAATAAAATAAAACGAACAATTGGCTTCAGAACACTCCGTATATTGAATAAAATACAACTATTCGTTACCAATGTTAGAATAAGAATGTCGAGTCGCCCCTAGCTTAGTTGACTCTCAAGTGTCTTAAGATACATCCCTTCTCAGTATAACACTTAACTATAATTTATGTTCTATAAAATAAACTAAAACCATGACATCGTTCATGAAATATAAGCAAACGCTCACACGGCCAATTCTGACCTATAATTCGTTCTCGAATTATCCCTTTCCCCTGATGGGACCATGGGCAATGTTGTGGGTCGGCAACCTCCAGACTCCATGGGCGGGGTTGTGAACCTGTAAAACGATCATACGGCAGCTTAGGTTGTAACGTACTGTACGAAAAGCGTTTTGCTTCCGATAAACAAATATAATGTGAAGCGTGACGCTTCCAACATCTCAAATCAATCACTGCAAAGCGTGTCGCTTTCAACAGTTTAAATCAACACTACTACTAGATTATTTTATTGACTTCATCAATCATCATTATCAATTATCAAACACATTTTCAATATAAATCTGTCTCACAAAACGTACCCACTGCGAAGCGTCCCGCATTCCAACAGTGCAATACTTAGCAACTCGACTGCGAAGCGTCCCGCATTCCAACAGTACAACTTTTTACCTCAACTGCGAAGCGTCCCGCATTCCAACAGTTCAAACGTTTTACCTCAACTGCGAAGCGTCCCGCATTCCAACAGTTCATTTTTTTTTACCTCGACTGCGAAGCGTCCCGCATTCCAACAGTACAACTTTTTACCTCAACTGCGAAGCGTCCCGCATTCCAACAGTTCATTTTTTTTATCTCGACTGCGAAGCGTCCCGCATTCCAACAGTACAACTTTTTACCTCAACTGCGAAGCGTCCCGCATTCCAACAGTTCAAACTTTTTACCTCAACTGCGAAGCGTCCCGCATTCCAACAGTTCAACTTTTCACCCCAACTGCGAAGCGTTCCGCATTCCAACAGTTCAATCGACAACAGGCAAAGCATTACACTTTCAACTTCAACCAAAAACAAATAAAACGTCTCTCATACACTGTTATATCAATTAAATTGATCAAATTATTTCTCAAATACTCTTAAAATTTCAAAACAAAAATCTTTTTACAAATTCTTCCCGCAAACGCTCACACTGCCTGGAGCATACTTTACTCACCGTATGTTAAAAATCTCCAGCAAATTCACCTGGCCAGACTCGAATCATGTCCTTAGCAACTGTCCTCTTTTTATTGGTAGCCAAGTTTTTCAGTTCGAATCTATCATGCGGAAGGATTTGGAGTACTTCAAATGGACCATCGTTCGTATCTGTCATCCAGTTTTGCAAGGTGACTATTTCCTGAAGGATAGAATACGAAATCCCCTACGTATATCGTTTTATTTGAGCGCCTGGTTTTGTCGAAAAGGTTTTTAGCATAATCTGCTTGCTTTTTCATACGTTCGTATGCCAGATTTCGGTTTTTTTCTAAATTTTGTGCAATTTCTGTTATTGGAATTGAGTCGGTAAGAGTTTTTATGTCGGGTATACTACCACAAACTCCTATCAGTAAGTACACAGGGGAGAATCCCGTAGTTTTGTGTATTGTCGTGTTGAGGGTAGTTTGTAATTTAACAATAGCGTTCGGCCATTCTGATCTGTTATTTATTTCCGCTCTAAGCATATTTAAAACGGTCGCGACATATCGTTCGACTTGTCCGTTACCTCGAGGTGCACTTTTTGCTATTAAATGATGGTCAATTCCTAATTCGGACAACATTTTCTTTAGAGATTGATCAGTAAAATTTGTGTCTCTATCACTAACAAATCTTTTAGTAATACCAAACATACTTAAATAAGTTTTCGCAGTGGCGGGTTCAATAATTATATTGTTAATTAACTTTGGGGAACAATTTGTACTTTCATTTAAATAAATTCGGGAGCTATATTGATCAGTATGAATTTCTAATCCCTTATGTAAAAATAAATCCCTCCCCAAAATAGCATCAAAAACTATAGCAGAATCGTCAACTATATAAAAACAAATTTCAAATGCCGTACCGTCTCGTTCAATTTTTAAAGTGGTCTTTGTGTTTGCAAATGTGTTGTTTCCCAGACCTTTCAAAGTAATTAGTGCAGGCTCAAAATGACAATTTAAATAATTAGCAATTTTTTTTTTGTAAGCAAACTACATTCTGCTCCAGTATCCAACAAACAGTTCACTATCTGGTCTTGAATTTTAAATTTAGTACAAAAGTCGGCATCCAAATTAACACAAAAATAATTGATTCTAGAGATAGAGGCACTTTCGCGATTTTTTTGTGAAGCAGTTACTGACTTTATGACCAAGTTTTTTTTACAAAAGGTGCATACAATTTTATTAGAACTACCAGAGGGAACATTTTTAAATTCATTCATTTTTAAATTCATCTCTGTTTCCTTTCTTTGTACAATTACGACTAACATGTCCCGGTTGATTGCAATTATAACAAATTTTTACACTAGTTTTATGATCAAAGGGGTAATTTCTTTTTATGCCCCTTGGCATCATTCTATAATTGCCTAGCAAGACTAACAAATCACTAATTGACAAAAGATTACTGTTAAATGCAGCGATTTCGACATCAATATCAGTGATGTCTAAAATGACTAATTCCAACAATTGATTTTCGGACAAAGCAAAACTTAATGCTCTAAGTAAACTAATTTTTTTTTTCTGGCATACTCACAATAAGAATCAGCTTTATCGCTGGTGAACAAACTGGCTCTGCGGAGTTTCTCACTTAAATTTCGTTTCGCTGGGTACAAGCTGGAAATTTCAGTCTTGAAATTTTCCCAAGTTTTTCCATCCGGTTTCCATGTTAAAAACCATTCCTTTGCTTCTCCCACAAGGCCGGTGGTACCTCTCATCAACAACTCATGGTCAGCCCAATTGAAAGTAGTCGCTAAATTTTCTAATTCACTACACCATTTCTCGGCACCATCATCGTCTAATTTTGGATTAAACACTGGAATATTCACTGCACTGGTGGTCGCAGTCTTCACTGACTGGTCCTTTATTTCTTTCAATGATTTCAAAGAGTCCACCAAAATTTTGGCAAATTCTTCCATGTTTATTTTTATTTATTTTTTCACACACTATAACAATCACAACGTGTCTGTCACTCGTGGTACTTTTAATGAGTCTATCCCACTTCTGATATAAGCAAATAAGCCGAAAGGCCAAATTTGTAAATAAAATAAAACGAACAATTGGCTTCAGAACACTCCGTATATTGAATAAAATACAACTATTCGTTACCAATGTTAGAATAAGAATGTCGAGTCGCCCCTAGCTTAGTTGACTCTCAAGTGTCTTAAGATACATCCCTTCTCAGTATAACACTTAACTATAATTTATGTTCTATAAAATAAACTAAAACCATGACATCGTTCATGAAATATAAGCAAACGCTCACATATATCTATATATTATATAATATACATTTTGTTATATTTTCTAGTGTAAAATACTAGAAAACCACTGATACGAATTTTAGATAACAATATTGTATTTATATTCATTTGGAACTATATACAGTGGTTTTCTGGGGCAAACTGTTGAGGTTTGCCTTTGATACTACACTTTTATCTTGACATATTTTGGCAATTTTCTTATTTTTATTTATTTTTTAGAATTTGGCGTGATTCCCAGAATTAAGTTCAATGAATTTCCTTGTTGTTTTCTGGCCACAAAAATTGCAATAATTAGAAAACCCTAAAAGATAATATGATATATATCATAATATATCTATAAAAAATGGGGTGCTCCACTTGAAAAAATGCAAGTTAAAACCATATCTCCTCTAAACGACTTTCATTTATTTTTCTGAATACATATTCTAAATGCTTTCAATAAACCCTATAACTTTTATATTTTTATAGCATCAAAAATAAAGAAGTTATTAGGGGTGGTCATTTTCGTTGGATATCCCTGTACATTCCTTATAAATTTGCTAAATTAGATTCCCAATAAACGATTTAGTTAATATTTTTGAGCGACAACGATGTCCACGTTAATAAGTATTATTTATTCACTCCCGTACTGCGTACATAAAAATGGCTGACCCGTTAATTATACGTATTCCAATTTGTATACATATTCTGCTTCATCTAGGTGCGAGTTTAAATCATGTTATTTATTTTAAACCAAAGGAAAGTAAATTTGAAATAAATATACAACAATTTTTAATTTTACTAAAAATTAAAATACAACTTTTTGTTTTAACTTTAATCCTTGGTCCATCCCGTTGGGGGTTGTTTTAAAGCATTTTAAAACATTTACTGCGTACTCCAACTAACGTTCAGTTAAGTTTAGCGAACATTTTGCACAAATTATTATACAAGGTGTTTCTAAATTGACTACCATAAATTTAAGAGCTTGTAGAGAACGTTAAAATAAAACTAAAACCTCTATACAGTTTCGTCGAGATACGCTTCGTTTTCAAAATACAGGGTGTTATAGTGTCGACTGGCAGATCAGTTATTCAGCTATATCTCTAAACAGAGTAGGCAGAGGAATCTGAATTTTTGTGAGCGAGTGTTACTTAAGACTACCGATGACTGTATAATATTTTAAATCTGATACCACTAATCAGTGGCGTAGAAAAAGGGGTAGCCTAACACTTTTTTGTTAATAAAAAATTTGCTGTCAGATATTTTGAAAATATCGTCCCATTTTCAAATTCTCCAATAAAAATGCTATAATAAAGATGCTCTTATTAAATATCTCCAGAAGCGTTCGTTATCGAGATATTCTCGTTGAAAACGAAGCGTTTTTCGACGAAACTGTATAGAGGTTTTAGTTTTATTTTAACGTTCTCTACAAGCTCTTAAATTTATGGTAGTCAATTTAGAAACACCTTGTATACTACTCATTTTTGACCCGCTATTATAGTTTCCGTCTTATCGTATGGCTATTTATCCTTCATATTAACGACGTACTATCTGCAACAATAATCCCAGTGCATAGTTTATCAACTATCAAAATAGGCCATGTCAGTGAAATTTTAGGTGCAAAACTTCATACATGCTAAACAGCATTCCAAATCAGAACGAATTTGGGTTTAATACAATAACTATTTTTTCAATGTGTTCGAATATTTGAAGAAACGAATTTGAGTTTATTTTGTTACAAGATGTGTGGCAACATTTTTTCAATAAACACACAAACGCCTAAAAAGAGTTTGCCTTCTCCGAGGCCTTCTCTTATAAAGACAAAGATATTCGGTACAAAAGTACTATAGCTTCATCAGATATTCCTTTAAATGTACCATTAATCATGTTTACTCACGTTATAATAGGTACCATTTAACACAATCGGAAACACGATGTAGTGTACGAGTATGTAAACAGGTTCAAGGTGTTGTGGTAAATAAATAATAAAGGATATTCCACCAAAATGTAATATAACAATATTAATGGAGCGTATTATATCATTGGTATTATTCTGCTCGCATATACACCTACAATATTACATCCCTTAGGATGTTTAAAGCAAGAGTTTGGACTTAATACTACATTATGTAGGGTAGGCATATAATACATTAGTGAAACCGGGACAAAATATGTTCTCTACCTTTAGAAAAGTTCTCATTCACAACGCGTCTTAGCTTTATGTTAGATGTCGTTATTTTCTTATTCCAGAACATATATAAACCTAATGTATCGTTCCCTTTCTCACTTATAGACGTAACAAAATTTTCAGGAAAACGAAAATTGCTGATATTACAGACTCTTACAATGCTGTTTTTAACGTAAAAAAATATCAGGTGTAAACGTATTCATTATGATTTATAAGTAATTCTAAAGAACCAATTTAATGATTTTTTTTTATAGGCGTGTTATTTTTAGAGACATTATTTGTTATAGAAAAAATGATGAAAAGTTTTATATATTCACCAATCGTCAAAAATCTGAAAGTTTTTTTTCAATTGATAGAATATTTCAGAATGTCGGATAATATTGCGGAAATGGTTTCAGAATTTTTAAGTTATCTCTATTATATTACCTATTTAAGATATTTTTTTGTAGAAAACTGTATAATTTGTAATTGGAAGAACTACGATTCATAAATTGTTTGAAACTATTTATAAACAGAGACGGGTAAAACAGGCTTTAAAAACGGAGAAGGCTTCAAACTTCACACCCTTCTTTTCGCTATTCTCTTGTGATAACTGATAAATTGAAAAATAAACCAATGTGACTGGACTTTCTGTAAATTAAATAGTATGAACTAACGCGTTTATATTATATCTATAGTATAGATACTGTGTTTTATGATTATTGAGGTTAGAGACAAGACATTTAATTACCCCATATTTCTTCATGAAAACTTAGTACAGTTTACAGCCGCACCCAAGTTAGTTTAAAAAAATAATAGATACAAATAAAAGAAAAGAGAGAAGCAAAATGTGACTCGTAAACAAGAGGAACGTAAATTTAAAAATATACACAAAAGGTGTCTATAATATATTATATTCAGTTATGCCTGTTAATTTTTCATGGAACTTTATTTAAAATTATCGCGAAATGTTGAAAATATATGGTCGTGCCATTTTTAAAAATGTGGAATAAGTTAATAAAAACTACCCTTGTTTAATTCACTTTTTGTAAAGCTTAAAATCTAAATGAAAACAAAAACAAACATTAATCATTTTTACTCATTAAGGGGAGATACATTTTGAGTACAATTTAATAATCAAATATCATTAATCATTTTAGGCGAATTGCTGTTTAAAAATTATTAAATTTGTTTTGGCCAACGAGCGCCGAACTGGAAAAGGTACAGATAATAAAAGAAAATAATAACAAAAAAACGAAGCATCATTATTCTTGTGGCGAAAGAGATAAAAAGCATAATACACAAAGAAAGTTCTACATTCGACTCACTCATGAGGCCATTCTAATTTTTCTGTAAAGCTGTATAATTCAGTTTATCTTAATAACATATTCATGTAAGTGTGAAGTGTGAGGAATAGACTGTTTTTCATTTCTGTAATGATCTCACATAGGATTAACCCAATCCCGCCCGCCATCTCTACGATATCCTCCACTAGAAATGAATATAAGAACCTGTAATTAACTGTAATTATTCACAATTACTTATTGCGTCCTACTTAACTACTGTAATTAAACTATATCTTGCTATGTTATTTTATATTGGAATTTTATTGTTAATTTTTTGGAATTTACTTTTATTTTTTTGTTATATTGAATTTTTATTATTAATTTTTAGTTTCTATGTATATACATAGCAAATAATATAATATAATATTTCACTTACTTTACTCTTTTCTCAGGCTCATCTGTGTTCCTTAAATATATTGAAATTTTATTTATTTTCTTGATATTGTCTAAATGGATTTTATTTGTATTTTGTGTTGTCTAACTTACTGCATAAATTTTGTTAACTGTTAAATGTATACTATGTTGCATATACTTCAGTATGGACAAACAAATAAAAGATCACTGCCTTATCTTTTCAACTATACCTTTAATTTATCCTTGAAATAAATTGCAGTTTTAAACATTCACAAATCGAAAACGTTAGTGATCGTTGAGTTTTGTGTACAACTAATATTATCCCTGCTAAATTAAAATGAAGTATATGAGTGGCTATTTAAGAATTCTAGCATAATAATTGATTAAGTGCTCATAAATAGTTCACGTCTGGCGTTGAATTTTTAAATTGCCTGCTGCTTAATATTTGAGGTTATGTCTATACTTATTAACTACAATACAACACATTTAATAGTGCTTCCTTGCAATGAAGGTTCTTTTTGAATATTTTACGATTAATTAGGAATGTTTATGGTTCTCGATTAGCAATTGAACTGTTGTCCTTTTTCAACAGAAACTTCTTATATGTATATACATTAATTTCCTGTGTTTTCTTTCTGTTTTTCAAACTGGTTATGTTAATTTTCTTGTCTGTTTTAGGTACACCTGGCTGCATATACCTTCTTTTTTTTTTTTCATATCTTGACATTCAAACTCTTGAACTGGATCGGGATGGATTTTCAATAAACACTGGTTTTTACCATAATGACTTCAATTTTTGGTTTTCCTCTATTTTTCTTCTCCAAGCACCATGCTTTTTCTCCAGAGAGGGTTTCAACAACAACCTTCTTTTCTTTTTCTTGGATACCAAGTTTTTTTTTTAATCCCATGGCTAGCTTCCCCATTACTGTTAACTTTCTATGGCTGGTAAGTAAATGTTATCTTATTTTTTATTACTTTATTTATGTATTAATTTTTAATAATTGTCATTATTTTGTTGCTTTGAATTCTTTTTTTAATGTTACCTGTACAGTCATTTTTATTTTTCTGTCATTATCGTTGAACTATGTATTTAATTATGGACTTGTGTCCCTTTTGCTTCACTTCTTCGCATTTTTGTTGCACTACACTTATTTTAATTCACTTTTAGAACCTTCAGTTCTATTCTTTTCACTTAACACCTTTACTTAAATTTATTTCCTAATTCTATGTGACATATTTCATAATTTCTAACAATTTCTTTTCTGATTTAGGTTTTACCCCGAACGTTTCATTTTGGATTTTTAATATTCTACATATGGATTTGATTTGCTATACTGCCCATCTATGCAACATTGAATACTACAGTGAACAATAAGAAAAATTCAACTACGAAATGACTTTAATTTTGTATATTACGTTAGTTATAGTATAAACCCCGCAATGGCATTTAAACTAGGTAAACTTTTTTATTTTATTCTTTTACTTGATTAAAATTCATTCTTTTTTTATTATATGTGATTTTATATCACTACAATATATTCTCTACAAAATATCACTATGGAAAAACAGGTCATAATTTTCAGTTGGTAGTCCATTTCTTGTGACCTGAGAATTAAACAATTATCTTTATACCCCAAATTCTTATTTAGTGTAAGGATTCCTAGTGATTAAAAACAAGGCTAATAACATTAAGTTTTGTACGGTTTTCTTCGACATAATATGTCCAACGTAATAAGGTTACTTTCACTTATCCGATCCAGTTTGATTTTTTTATTGTAAATAAAACCTAATAAAGGCTAGATATCACCTCATTTCTTTCTACATACCGGGTGACCACGAGATGAGGTTACACTCTATAACTTCTTTGTTATTAAACCGATTAATTTGAAATTTACAGGTGAGGCATAACATCTAAATGCGCAACTTTTGATACTTGGTAGCCTTATTTTTTACGTCCGATTTAGCCGGAAGTGATATTAACTTTCTTATTTTAAATACAACTCTACCTGTTTTTGTAATGTATCTTATTCGTTATAAAATTTACAATACAATGATATGTCACACAATGACATTTCATTTCAAAATGGCCGAAAAATTAAATTTTTTCAAAAATATTAAAATGTCAATTAAAAGATATTGAAAAATAATTTTTTCCCAAAGTTGGCCGTGAAATCAAAAGAGTAATGAATTTGACATGTTTAATTTTTAATTTGTACAAAAATTTCGTTTTGGCAGAAAGATATTAGGAAAATAAGATAAATATTTTTCTGCAATTTTTAAATACTCAAAACTATTTTTTTTTAAATACACCTACCTGACTTTTTTTTAAATTTTGCAATTGCCTGTTTCTTCTCTTTGATTTAATGCCATTAACGTACCGAATTATTCACAAAATATAAAAATTAAATAAAAATTTCTCCCAATATTCATTTTATTTTTCTAATATCTTGCCGCCAAAACGAAATTTTGATGCAAATTAAAAATTAAACATGTCAAATTCATTACTCTTTTGATTTCACGGCCAACTTTGGAAAAAAATTAATTTTCAAAATCTTTTAATTGACATTTTAATATTTTTAAAAAAAATTAATTTTTCGGCCATTTTGAAATGAAATGTCATTGTGTGACATCATTTGTATTGTACATTTTATAACGAATAAGATACATTACAAAAACAGGTAGAGTTGTTATTAAAATAAGAAAGTTGACATCACTTCCGGCTAAATAGGAAGTAAAAAATAAGGCTACCAAGTATCAAAAGTTGCGCATTTAGATGTTATGCCTCACCTATAAATTTAAAATTAATCGGTTTAATAACAAATAAGTTACAGAGTGTAACCTCATCTCGTGGTCACCCGGTATATGAATAACATATTGAAACCAACGAAAAATAATTTATGTTTTCTACATATAATAATTCTTCATACAATTTTTCTATTTTTGGGTGTTACCGTTTCTAATATTGGTCGTTAGAAAGTAACGAAATCAGTCAATAATTTAGAGCATTAAAGCGTCTTATTCTTATACAGGGTGAGTCAGGTTGTATGATAAAAAATTAATACGTGAATAGAGCATGAAAAAATAGTATTGACTTATCTCAGGATTTTGCTATATAACCCTTAATTTTTTTATACAAGGTGTTCAAGTTAAAAATGTTTCGTTAAATTTTTTTCATAGGGCGATATCAACATCCAGTGACGTGCGTTTACACATTTTTTTCTGATAAGAATATGCCGATAACTGTGGGCCACTGGATTTCTTCATACAATAATAATAATAATAATAAAATACTCTAAGGAAACAAAATCTTAAAACAAACAAAACAAAAATTTCCGAGATGTTTAAATGGCTATAAAAGCAAAGTAAGCTCACTTAATATCACGATTTTATTTTTCCAATACTCAAACGCTCAGAAAGAAAAGTTTTTCAGCAGTCATGGCTCCCTAGATGCCAACTTAAATTATCCTAAAAAAATGTTTGAGGTTATGTTTCTTCCACGAAGTTGATACCATCGTATGCAGAATAAATCCCTGAATCCAAAAATGTAAAAATATACAGGGTGTTCCATTTAAAAAACAAATGTTACGGTCATTTCCGGTGAAACCGGAAGTGCTAGAATTATTTTATTAACATGCATTAATTCAAATTTACATGTTATTGCAACTACCAAAATTTCAAAATGATATCTGAAAAAACAAAAAAGTTATAGGGGCGAGCCTAGTTTCATTTACACCCGGTATACTTACTTAATACGACTATCTACCAAAAACTGAATGTAATCTATTAAATATCTTAAACCTCCCAATGTATCAATAATAGCAAATATGTACAAACGTGAAATTCTAAACAGCTGGTATTTATAGTTCGTAAATAATTAATTAGTATGACCCTGCAATTCGACTGCTGCTTTAGCTATATAATTTGGCAGCGCTCGGAACACAACTTCCCACTAGGTCTAATTTGAAATTTATGTCCTTTCAGTGAAACACCCCGAAAATATATCAGTTCAGTGCTAAAGCTCGATTCCATTCCAACGCAGGCTAAATGGGTGGCACACACAGCCTTCTGTATACTGAATTATAAATTGATACAAATTGAAGTTAGCTGAATTTCTTAGTAGGTACAAATGATTGATATAGTTTTTTTTGGTAACGTTTCATTCAAAAAAATAAATACTCATAATAAAATTAATTTTCAGTATAATAAAAGCCTTAGAATTGTAGATGATGTTGATTCGATAGAAGTATGCCAGAAGCTTACAGAAAACCAATTTTTGTTTTAGTCGACGTTTTAGATTAGTCGTTTTTTGGCGTTGACCAGGTCAAGAGATTTCGGTCATTATGGTCAATGCCTGGTTAACTACACTTCGGTTTGGTTTTGGTCATACGACCAAAGCGCGAAAATATATGTTTTTTGATTTTCGGTCTTCTTAACCTCACATTTTCTGTATGAAAATTAACCTTAGGGTACTTTGCTAATGTGACTTATTTGTTTACAAGAATTGACGTTGATAATGGAATAGGTAGTTTTAGATTACCTTAGATTAAATTAAAAAATTAAATTAAATTACAATTTTTTGTTAAAAGCTATGTTAATATGAAATAAATAACAAAATTGTATCGATTTAAAGCAAGATTGGATTATTCAATGCCGTGGATTTATCAGCAGAGTGTACCAGAATGGCCCAAAAGCCGAGGATGGAGGGTTGATACGGTGAGGGTGTAGGTTCAACCACAGATCTTTGAAACGGCGAGTGTACAAATCACTTTTTATTCTTTTAAATGGTGTGACAAATTATTCTGATTGTGTGATAATTTAATCTACCTAATAATACAAACAATAATTACTAAAATGCCTCATTAAAACACTTATAAAAACACTTACCTAATACCAGGCACTTGGTAACAAAAATCGTAAACGATATCTTACAAAAACGCCCTTAGGCTATTAGACAAATTAATAAAGTATAACAGATCTGAACCTCACAACACAATATCGGTAAAAACCGCTTGGCTCGCGATATCAGTATTAACACAAAAACGCGCAAAAACACTTAAAATATCTACATTTAAATTAAATACAACTTTGATACTACTAGAGACATCTTGGAGTCACACATTATACCAGTACTTCAATTAAAATACATTTAGGCCAATAAACCAAATTCTGTTACAAGAGTAGCAGGTGTATTCAGTAACTTCCAACCTCGTTTATTATTTAACAAGGCAGCGTTGTTGTCGCTAGGATACGACTAGAAATTTTTAAACAGCTATTTTGGGAGTGCACTTACAGTTAAAAATTAACAAACCAGTCACACAATATGCATACAAGTGTGATAGAAGGAAATTATTACTGCAAAATTACACTCTTTTAGTTTAATGAAAAAAGAGGGAAAAGGCAACATTCCAACACAAGTTGTTAATTTTATTAGTAATACTTTAATTTACTAAAATCTAACGATTTTCAAAGAATTACTCATATCTTGAAACGAACAAATCGATTAGGATTGGATAACAACGATCAAAGGTAGGTTGCGAAGATCTGAAAGTTATTTCTCCAAATACTTAATGAGTTAATGTTTTAAGTACATTAAAAAATATAATTTCGATTATTGTCGACAACATAAATCTAATATTGTGGACATACAAAGAAAATTTCATTTATCAAAAAAATTAATGAAATTAGGAATTCATATGTTTTGTATTAATATTAAAGTATTTGATTTCTGTTGTTTTTAAAATAAATAAATTATCCATATAATGCAAATTTTTTGAATTTGAAAAAAATCCGGATTCTATAATAGGTAAAAGAGGCAACTATGATACTGGATGTCTATTCAATTCTCTACGGGTACTAAATATTATAATTATATTTTCTGTTTATATACAAGGTGTTTCAGTTTTTTCGTTCATAACTTCTTAGGCCTGCAGAAATAGAAAAAATGGTGTAACTAATTCGTTTCAGATAGCCGTAGGTAAAAACAGGTGTATTTCGTTATAAGGAATATACCTCTGCGATTCCTCCCAAATCAAATAAACAGAACATTGTTTATAAGTCACTTTTATGTGAAAAAATCATGAAATTTGGAGTTTTTTAAAAATTGCAGTAAGACTGCAGTAGATTAATTTTTTTGAATGTTTCTGTTTACTAGGTAATTCCAAACCCGCTAATTTAAGCCCCGGTTGATTTCATTTCATTGATTATTTATTTAAATAATTGCCGAAAACCATCAAAATTTTCGAAAATTTCAAGCATTTTTTACTCTGAAAGGAAAAATGCTAGACTCTTGAAACTTTGGTGGAATATGTGTCTCATTACCCTCAACTTACAAAAAAAATTTCGTTTTAAAATGTTTATTAGTTTTCGAGAAATTCTATTTGTTTATTAAAAACGTCCCAAATGTTTAATGAAAAATTGACCTATTAACGTTATCAAAAATAATTCAACCACAGCTCATTTTTTTCGTCAAGACGTCAATTTTACGAATCTGTTATGGGCGTATCGATTTTCAATAATTTTGACCGTCAAAATGGCGTTAACAACATTGCTACTTTTCGGAGCAGCGTTTTTTGCAAATAACTTTACAACAAATGAACGTATCTGCACAAATCTTTCATATTTGAGTTGCTGGTAATTTTCTACAAATTTATAAAAAAAAAATTGTTGCTCTGGGACATGTAGGAGCCGAGATAATTTTTTTAATTGTTTAATGCGCCAAACGTTTATTTATTAATATTTATGGCCAAAATTGAAACTGGTTGTTAATAAGATCTTGAATTTTGTGAATTCATCAAGTCCTATTGAAAACGGACCCTTTTTGAGGTGAAAATATAATTTTTAATAATTAGTGATTTTAGAGCGTCTTCAATTTGTTTGGCTCAAGGGACAGGTGAATTTTTTATCAAACGAGTTTCAAATTGGGGTAGCGAGAAAAATTCGTCATATCTCCGTTATTTTCCGGCCAATTTCGACGTTTTTTTTTTTTAATTTGGGGTAGCTCACGAAAATAATAACAATGGGCACATTCGCAATATCCAAATAATAAACAAATAATTGTTATAAACATTTTTTTTTTTTTAATTTTTCCTTTTTTGGGCTTATGCAACTTATAATGTGCTAATGTATTAAATATAAATTTATAAAGATTATATAATGGTAACAATGTATGCACAAACTATTTCTCCATCAAACAATATACGATGTTACAGCATTGTTGGTGTACTCCAAACATCAGAATGCTCCTGTGGAGCAGCAAACGGAGATCTCAATCACATTTTATTTGGGTGCCCCTTAACGGCTCAGGAATCTAACAGATTAATATCTAAATTAATTGAAAAGGGTCAACCTGCCCCCATCTGCCTTTCGAATATTTTAAGTACCGAAAACGGCGAAATATACAGGTTATTGTATGATTTTCTTGTTACTACAGGTTGCAATATCTAAGATTAAAATTGACGCTAAATCTCCCTCGTTTCTATCCCTCTGTTTAGTTCTCCCATGTTACCCGTGGTCGAACTTTGTTAGTGTAACTGTAAATGCCCTGAAAGACCCCTGGGCGAGAAGAATGTGTCCCTGACCTATCCTTATAACGGGATACAACCTTTTTTTTAAATTTATTTCCTTTTTAATGATATATATCGTTGTATGTACACTTTGATCTTTTTCTCTTTTATGAGGTTTTATATAATTAAATGCTTACCTGTATTAAACTCTTAAAATCAATATTATTTAATTCTTTTTTTTGTTTTTGGTTTTTTCTAAGCAAAATACAATTACGTGGCCAAAACGCTAGCTCGTAAGGCCAAAAACCGGAAAAAAAAAAAAAAAAAAGAAATCAACCGGGGCTTAAATTAGCCGGTTTGGAATTACCTAGTAAACAGAAACATTCAAAAAAATTAATCTACTGCAGTCTTACTGCAATTTTTAAAAAACTCCAAATTTCAAGATTTTTTCACATAAAAGTGACTTTTAAACAATGTTCTGTTTATTTGATTTGGGAGGAATCGCAGAGGTATATTCCTTATAACTAAATACACCTGTTTTTACCTACGGCTATCTGAAACGAATTAGTTACAGATTCCCGTTCACATCGTCTAATTCTACAGGCCTATTTGTAAACGATAGAACATATCAAAATAATAGGAGTCTTTCCTATAACATTTTTCTCTAAAACGTTTCGTTTTCAAGATACAGGGCGTTAAACTTTTAAAAAATTATTACTATTTATTCATTATCTCCTAAACAAATATAGATTTTTTTATTCAAATTTTGTACACTTTAGTCATAATAAAATACCATTTTTTTGACGTTCCAAAAGTTTTTCTTACAAAAGCAGTGGCGTAGTTATGGGGCTTAGTCCGTATTTGAACCCCCTAAACTTCTATGTCAATGATCAGAAATTATATTTTTATACAAATTGTAAAACTTTGATGTATTTCCCATAAAAAAGTACTCCTGATAAAAGTCGCTAGGAGGCTTTCTGTTCGAGATATTTAGATTCTTACTAATTAGGGGTAATCATCTTGGTTGATAAAATTACAGGATTAAGTAGGCGTTAAATCATTGACAGTTATTCACAACATAAACATAAAGAAAATGGATATCATTTTAAGCATTTATTATAGATTATTAATTATTTATCATTTTAAATAAATATGTATTAAAATAATTCTTTAATTTGTTTAGCAAATGGCCTGTCAATAGAAAATGCATAGGATACCCTTAATTAGAAAATATCTAAATATCTTGAATAGAAAGCCTCCTAATGAATTTCACCAGGAGTACTTTTTTATAGGAAATACATCAAAGTTTTAAAATTTGTATAAAAATATAATTTCTGATCATTGGCGTAGAAGTTTAGGGGGTTCAAATACGGACTGAACCCCATAACTGCGCCACTGCCTTTCATTGAAAAACTTTTTACAGTCAAAAAATTGGTCTTTTATTATGTATAAAGTGTAAAAAGTTTGAATAAAAAATCTTTATTTGTTTAGGAGATAATGAATAAAGAGTAATAATTTTTTAAAATTTTAACGCCCTGTATCTTGAAAACGAAACGTTTTAGAGAAAAATGCTCGGAAAAATGTTATAGGAAAGACTCCTATTATTTTGATATGTTCTATCGTTTACAAAAGTTATGAACGAAAAAACTGAAACACCCTGTATATCATAAATTCATTTATGCACGACCAGAGGTTAAAGTATACTTTAACGCCCGGCTTAGTGGGCGTTAAGTGCAACTTTATCGCCCGCAAGCCCTATTAGGGCGATAAAGTAATTTTGTAGTCCGCTATTTACATGTAGTGACCACGAGATTGGCTTTGTTTGACCGTTGATAGGTAATGACTACGAATTGCTTGATTGAAAACAAAACAACAGTTATTTATAAGCGAATCAAACGAATCTAAATTTGTAACTGACCTTATAAACAGTTCGTGCATAATAGTATATTATTCAACAAGCATATAATGATAGCTATTCGACATAATTTTACGGATAAAAGTATGTGCACTAATTTTTTTCGCAATTCTGATCAGATTTTCGTAATTTACGGTTAATTTTCTAAAAAAACTTGCTCATGTAAAATTTTGACTGAGGCATTAGTTTTCGAGATATTTGCGTCTGAACTAAACGATGCACCAAAAACACAATTATCATGTCGGGAATAGTTCTGATGAAATCATGACATATCCCTTCTAAAATTTCTCTATAGCCATTCCTAACGGAAATACGGGGTGTTGCTTTTTTTGATGTTGGGATGTTGACAATTTGTTTATGTAATTTTGTAACAAACAAATTTTTCTTTTGACAGAAATAATATTGACTTGCAAAAGGCCTTAAAAACGCCTGATTGCAAAAGAAGAAAACATTAAAAACATTAAATTGACAGTTCAGTTCAGTATATCCCTTCGAAAATCAGATTAAAAATAATTTTGAAATTAATTAATTAATTGTGTTTTTGGTGCATCTTTTTGTTCAGACGCAAATATCTCGGAAACTAATGCCTCAGTCAAAATTTTACATGAGCAAGTTTTTTTAGAAAATCAACCGTAAATTATGAAAATCTGATCAAAATTGCGAAAAAAATTAGTGCACATACTTTTTTCCTTAAAATTATGTCGACGTGACCACACCGCACGCCACTGGCGCGTCTCAGTTCAACTCTGAACCATAGCAAAGACGGACCCTCACAACCTAACTATGTGCACCAAGTTTGGTTTCCCTATCTTTAATATTGTGGAAGTTATTAAAGAAAAACAAAAAATAAATTGAATTTTCAACACCCTGTATCTCCGTTAGGAGGCTCGATAGAGAAGAAATGTTAGAAGGGGTATGTCATAATTTCATGTGAACTTTCTGTACCCGAAGTTTGTCGGTTTAAAATCGGGACACCCTGTATAATGGGTACATTATTCGTGGACAAAATTTTTTATGTATTACGGACGTAATAAAGCGTTTTTATAGCTCTTGGCGTGTAATAGCCCCCGCGGGCCATAAACGTTTACTTTACGCCCTTGCCCTTGATACATAAATAACTATTATAAACCATTATTTAAGGTTTAACTTAAAAACATTATTTCAATCATCAATCAATCGTTGACGTATTGATAGTATATAATAGATAAAGATGACTAAAGAATTCAAATCTCTCAGATAGTTTGGTTGTTACTTACACAACCACCCAAACAAAAAAAAATGTTCAGACCCAAAGAACAGACCCCACTATCCTCATGTATATTGATGCACTGAAACCGAATTTGACAATAAAAATTTCTTTTAACTAGTCAATTTTCTTCTACAGCCCCCTTTCAACCTCTATATTTGAAGCTGAAATTGCACTTTTTCTAATAATTTAAAATTCCTCACTATTCTTATGTATTTTGATGCGCTGAAACCGAACTTGACAATAAAAAGTCTTATAATCAGTAAATTTTTCGCTAGCACCCCCTCTCAACCCCCATCTGAAGTTGGTATAGCTCCGTTCTTATAATTTAAAATTCTTTATTATCCTCCTCACGGTAAATCATATTAATTATTTCTTGCTTAGAAAAATTCATTTTAAATACTAATTTAAGTAGAAATTAACGTAACAATAAAGTCTACAAATTAAAAGCGTTTCAAATTTGTTACAAACAAATGTCAGTGATAAATGCCATCTAGATATTTGGAAAATTCACACAGTTCAAGTATTTAAATGTAGAATAATACGACAACTTTCTTTTCATTTATAAGAGATGAAACTTACATCAATAATTGAAACAATAATGCTCATAGTTCCTTCTTGCAAAAACAAAAAAAAACACGTGCCAATGCCCCCTATGATATTCGAATTTCTAGAAATTACCTGATATTTTTATTAGAATGCAGTTTCACTGGAAACCGTTGGTTTTAGGTATAACCATAGGTTAATAAAAATTGTAGAGTGACAAAAACTCTATCCAAATATGTGAAAATATACGGGGTGTTCCATTTAAAAAAATGAAGTTATGATAGATAAAAGTTAGCCATTTTTGTATCATCGTAATAAACACCCTGTACAAATAATTTCAACTTTAAAATATCTGGAGGCTAGAACATGGCATTGCTTAATACTTAACAAAAAAAGTTTGCTTAATCTGTGAAAATACCGCTCATGCAGAATTCATTAGTGAGGTCTGCAAGAGACAATTTTTTTGAAAAAAGTTGAATAATTCGACAACGCCGCAACGGAATTTCAAAAACCAGATATATTCGAAAATGCAATGAAAGAAGGAATAAAAATTTGCAAAAATATATAGGGTGTCCCATTTAAAAAAACATACTTTTGATATGCCACTCTAATATCAAACACCATGTATGACTAGAAATAATTTTAAAATATGGTAGTCTTGGCCTCCTACAAGTTTTATTTGAAACTTTTTTCTGTATAATAAATATTAAAGGGGTTATCGACCGAGGCGCCCTTGGTGACTCACCCTGTATAACTAAAAATAATATTCATACATTATAATCGCTATGAATAGTTGATTACAAAATATCACTTTCGTAAGGATAGCAGCATTCAATTAGTAGGATTTATCTGCCATAATATGTATATTACGGAAAATGAAAAGAGGTCAATGGGGTTCAATTATCGATCTGCTAATTGTTATTAATTGCATGGCATACACAAAGCTGTTGTAGTGCTCAATTAACCCGTGAATTAGTCTACGAATTGAAATTTGATGTTAAATGTTCTTCAGTACCTATAAATTTCGGATTATTCGGAAATTAAAATATTTTGCGTTAATTATAGACATGTTAATTTAAAATTTGAAAAAAAGAGTAGGCTCCCACGACAATCATTTTTTAACTAATTGTGAAATGAAATAACGAACTTTAATTTAGACCATAAACAAGTTGTGTTATGGGTATTAACATTAAAATAAAGAATAAAGTAGTATAATATAAATAAAAATAACACTAAATAGAAGATATTCACGGTAGGTACTATACTAAATTAGTAAATGTAGCTTTTCCATCTTTTCGAAATTATGAAACCTTACCAACCCCGCATCGTGAGATATTCTATTGTAAGGAGAATTTACACATATACCAATTACACGAAGATACCTACAAGCGAGCCTACAAGGGAATATATTATTGAAAAAAGGCTTCCATCATTATTCAACTACTTGAAATGTTGGGGAATTAGTTAGCAGCTCTATTCAGTACAACGTATACGTTTGTACTAACATTTTTCACAAGCATTTCACCCGCAAATTGGCATTATTATATAAATTATTTAAATTCTCGGAATGTAAAGTTGATGAAATAGCAATCGTTAAATTAACAAAGTTAATAATTTGAACAAGGCCATGTTTCCATCTAGTGGAGCGAAATTCACCATAAAAGTCTCTCCGTTCTCGAGAAAAAAAAAATTTGCGTAGAACCAGATCAGACCTTATAGGTTTTATAAAGTAATCAATTTTACATGAGAAATGGCTATTTACGATATTTTTCTGTGGTAAAGATATTTTTTATTTCGAAAAAACTTCAGAAATTGACTATTTCGAAAAGTCGTGTTTTTTTAAATTTACATCCCCATATCTTCAAATCTAATTGCGCTATCGATCTGATTTTTTTTTTTTAATTCAAGTACACACCCAAGCGCTTCCAATGGTGTTTCTGTTTCTATCGATTTTTGTTTATTATTTTCTTTATATAACAATGAAGTTGTTATTTCGCTAAGAATGCACTCATATTTTCAGTAATTGACAAACTTTTTTATTTTTGTAAATTTTCATATACATGCAGTGAAGTAATTGAAGCCAAGATATGGGAGAAGTTTTTGAAAAAAAAATTTTTCGTCTAGGACTTATACTTTTTTATTTATGAATATCTTTGTGACGGGGCGCGTGACTACCGGTACCTAGACTGCGACCGCACTAGCGCTAAACATGATAATATGGTTGTGCTGTCGTAATATAATAGTGAATTCATGTATACCGTGGATATTGTCGTGTGTGATATAGTTTTCTGATGTTATTTTTAATATTTATTATTTATTTATAATGGAGTATTATACAGCGTGTGTAAAAAGTATTGAAACATGACCATAACTTTTAAAATATTGATTGTATAAAAACCTTTGGATAGGTCGATTTTTATTTTCAATTACGCAACTTTTGGTGCGATTTATAATTTCTAGTTCTAGACACCCCCTCCCCCAGCCACCCCAACTTTTTTTTTTTCAAATAGCAACCTACCCTCTGTGATACCCCAAAAGAAAGGTATTTTAATAGACTATGCAACGCTGTAAAGAAATCCGAAATCCGTCGATGCAATTGGCTTCCCAAACGCATGAAATACATTTTTTTTTATTTAAAAATTTTAAGAATGTCATGCATGTAAGACAGTACCTGAATGAGGTGTTTCCGGGCCGATGGATAGGCAGAAGAGGGTCAATCGAATGGCCAGATCTCCGGACCTGACACCCCTCAACTTTTTTTATGGGGTCATTTAAAGGGTTGCGTCTATAACAATAGACCAAATAATTTGGAGGATCTAAAGGATAGAATACGGGCGGAGATTGGTCGAATACCCCAAACGGCATTCGAAAACTGTTTACAAAACTTTGAACAGCGACTTGTACAGTGCCTAGCTGTTAACGGAGCTCAGTTTGGATCTTATTAGATAATTTGTTAATTTTTGTCACTAATAAAGTTTTACTAATCTTTCCTTTTTCTTAGAAAAAAAATTATTTCATGCGTTTGGGAAGCCAATTGCATCGACGGATATCGGATTTCTTTACAGCGTTGAATAGTCTATTAAAATACCTTTCTTTTGGGGTATCACACAGGGTAGGTTGCTATTTGAAAAAAAAAAAAAGTTGGGGTGGCTGGGGGAGGAGGTGTGTAGAACTAGAAATTATAAATCGCACCAAAAGTTGCGTAATTGAAAATAAAAATCGACCTATCCAAGGGTTTTTTTTATACAATCAATATTTTAAAAGTTATGGTCATGTTTCAATACTTTTTATACACTCCATTATAAATAAATAATAAATATTAAAAATAACATCAGAAAACTATATCACACACGACAATATCCACGGTATACATGAATTCACTATTATATTACGACAGCACAACCATATTATTATGTTTAGCGCTAGTGCGGTCGCAGTCTAGGTACCGGTTGTCACGCGCCCCGTTACAAAGATATTCATAAATAAAAAAGTAAAAAGTCCTAGATGAAAAATTTTTTTTTCAAAAACTTCTCCCATATCTTGGCTTCAATTGCTTCACTGCATGTATATGAAAATTTACAAAAATAAAAAAGTTTGTCAATTAGTGAAAATATGAGTGCATTCTTAGCGAAATAACAACTTCATTGTTATTTAAAGAAAATAATAAACAAAAATCGATAGAAACAGAAACACCATTGGAAGCGCTTGGGTGTGTACTTGAATTAAAAAAAAAATCAGATCGATAGCGCAATTAAATTTGAAGATATGGGGATGTAAATTTAAAAAAACACGACTTTTCGAAATATGTAGTCATTTTCTGAAGTTTTTTCGAAATAAAAAAATATCTTTACCACAGAAAACTATCGTAATTGCCCATTACAGGTCCCAAATAACCTACTCTACAAAATCTACAGAGGTCGTTTAGGTCGATTTCGCCATAAAAAATAATAATAATTAAATAAGAAAATAATACATTATTATTTAATATTCATCTACTTCGTGGTAAATAAATAAACCAAATAAATACATGACCATCAAGAGAAAGTTTATGTGCACCTAATTACCTTTTCAAATATGTGCAAAAATATACGAGGCTTCAGGTTTGCTGTAATAAAGCGCAAAATCATTTCAACTGGTGGACGAGTTATGATTTATGCCTTAGCCAAGCTATAAAAATTTTATTATCCGTGAATCGTAAAAAATTTAATTGAGCTTTGGGATATATATCATATACCTATAAAGTTCCAAGTCGCAGTCAGAAGAATTTTTTTTATAAAATTAATTAAAACAATCCTTCGTGGCAGTCCCGCCAAGGTACCTATATGTCATAATAAATTTTTTTATTCCAAATTAATTACGTAAAAAAAGTTTTTACGTTTACGTTATGTTATTTTTGAAATAGGTTACGTCATAAACTGTTCAATTCTTCTAATAAAATTACTAATTACTAGCTAACACTTTCCTATTTTTGCGGTTATAAATCATTTAAATGTTTCATTTCGCAATTATTAATCAGCACTGTATTTTCTTTCAATTACCGGTAAATGAAATTTCTATTTTTGGAAAATAAAGTACTTTTCATTGCTTTGTTCTAGTCGATGGAATAAGTAGATATCAAATAATGCCTCTCTAAAAAGATTAATATAATATTACCTAAGTAGATAGGTATATTGTACAAGTCCTCAATAAATACCGGGTGACCACGAGATAAGGTTACACTCTGTAACTTATTTGTTATTAAACCGATTAATTTTAAATTTATAGGTGAGGCATAACATCTAAATGCGCAACTTTTGATACTTGGTAGCCTTATTTTTTTCTTCCGATTTAGCCGGAAGTGATGTCAACTTTCATATTTTACTAACAACTCTACCTGTTTTTGTGATGTATCTTATTCGCTATAAAATTTACAATACAATGATATGTCACACAATGACATTTCATTTCAAAATGGCCGAAAAATTAAATTTTTTCAAAAATATTAAAATGTCAATTAAAAGATATTGAAAATTAATTTTTTTCCAAAGTTGGCCGTGAAATCAAAAGAGTAATGAATTTGACATGTTTAATTTTTAATTTGCAACAAAATTTCGTTTTGGCGGCAAGATATTAGAAAAATAAAATAAATATTAGGAGAAATTTTTATTTAATTTTTATATTTTGTGAATAATTCGGTTCGTTAATGGCATTAAATCAAAGAGAAGACACAAGCAATTGCAAAATTTAAAAAAAAGTCAGGTAGGTGTATTTAAAAAAAAATAGTTTTGAGTATTTAAAAATTGCAGAAAAATATTTATCTTATTTTCCTAATATCTTTCTGCCAAAACGAAATTTTTGTACAAATTAAAAATTAGACATGTCAAATTCATTACTCTTTTGATTTCACGGCCAACTTTAGAAGAAAAATATTTTTCAATATCTCTTAATTGACATTTTAATATTTTTGAAAAAATTTTATTTTTCGGCCATTTTGAAATGAAATGTCATTGTGTGACATATCGTTGTATTGTAAATTTTATAACGAATAAGATACATTACAAAAACAGGTTGAGTTGTATTTAAAATAAGAAAGTTAATATCACTTCCGGCTAAATCGGAAGTAGGAAATAAAGCCACCAAGTGCCAAAAGTTGCGCATTTAGATGTTATGCCTCACCTGTGAATTTCAAATTAATCGGTTTAATATAACAATCATCTCGTGGTCATCCGGTATAAATCAAGAAGTATTGATTTCCTTGATTAGGTATTCTTTTAGATTGCAGTTCTTTTAATCTTTTAAATTGGATTAAGGACAAATGGAATTCTTAAATTAAAGGTTCCTGTGTTGAATTAGATGACAATAGCTAATAATGTTCTTCGAGAAATTTGTTTCAATTAAAAAGTTAAATAAAAAATAAAGATTGATTTTTCTCTATAAAATAATACCTAATGAATATAATTTAACTTTATGATTTATTATCTATTAAATATATACAGGGTGTCCGGAAAGCAATGGGACCCAGCTTAGGTATAGCTTCCGGTAATCAAATGGGACCGAATAAACTAAACATACATTAGTCCAAAAGTGCTTCCTTAAGCAGTTGTAGGGCGCTAAAGAAGATTTTTTTTTGTTTTATTTTGTGTATATTTCATAAACAAAACAACCAATCAAGCTGGAAAATAATTCACCTATACTTCCTCTAGAGGAACCGAATTTTATGAGACTATTCGGCAGCCATCTTGCATTTTAAAAAATCGTCCATTTTTCGTCGATAGTCCATTGTTTTCTGTAGGCAATGCCACCTAGCTCATTGAAATCGGTTAATAAACAAAAAAGTTATCGGCAAACGTAAAAAGTGCAACATTTTTTGGCCCACCCGGTATACAGGGTGATTCTAAAATGTATGGCCAAATTGATACAGCGTCAACAGGAGACCAAAATAGGTTGATTCAACCCAATTTACCTATATACAAAAATGCACCCCTAAGAAGTTACAGCCCTTTAAATTTCAAATAAAAAAAACTTTAATTATTGATTATTCCCAAATGGCTGTAGATATCTTTTTCTAATTCAGTGTACATTCATTACCGATAAACGCCAATGTTTTGAGATTAACAGCAATAAAATACATTAAAGGTCTAACCCGCCTACTTGTACATTAAATAATAATCAAACAAAGAAAAAGCTACGCTGATGAGGAGCAATAACTCCGAAACACCTGTCCGTAGCTGCATCATGTTTCTTTCTTGGGGTAAATGGCAAAAACTTTATCTATTAAATAATAATATTACATATTTGCTACTGAGGTTAAAAATAGTTCGATGCATCTTCTTCATTTTTCTTGTTTAATTTGCAAACTATTGATATTATCAAAAAAATAAATGATAGAAAAAAGTTTCCAAATTAAATTATCTATCAAATGATACTGGAAAATCGCCTATACGTTAACGCACAGAAAAATAAGGGTGTGAAATAAAGGGTGACTGCCCCTAAATTACCCCATCACTTTAATGTATTTTATTGCTGTTAATCTCAAAACATTGGCGTTTATTGGTAATGAATGTACACTGAATTAGAAAAAGATATCTACAGCCATTTGGGAATAATCAATAATTAAAGTTTTTTTTATTTGAAATTTAAAGGGCTGTAACTTCTTAGGGGTGCATTTTTGTATATGGGTAAATTGGGTTGAATCAACCTATTTTGGTCTCCTGTTGACGCTGTATCAATTTGGCCATACATTTTAGAATTACCCTGTATAGAACATATACAGGGTGTTCCAGTTTTTTGTAGCAGGACTTTAACAGTCGATAGACATTTGAAAATTATTAAAAAAAGTTCATATAAACATAGGTTGAGAAATGCTTAGTTTTCGAGATACAGGGTGTTAAAGTTTGAAAATAAATATGGATTTATATTTATATTTCCAGAATGCTAAGAAGTATCGAATCCAAACTTACCAATTCTTTACATACAATTTAGAGGCCTATTTTAGAATAACAAACTACTACTTTACTTAACCATGGGCGTAGATATATGGATTTACTAAGCCTCTTTTTTACAAAAAAGTAGTACGCCACTGATATTTTCCCATTTTTCCATTTTAATTCAATAAAGCAAGAAAACACAAAAATTTAATGTCTCTTGGCACTTTTTGATATGACAAGCCGTTGTTCAGAAAATTTACATTTAATCTTTTGATGCACGCCTCTGGACGAATTTTAGGCAATCTTGAGGTCGCTCAGAATTTCACCAAATTTGATGGTACGAAAAGTTTTTTTGAAAAGAAAGAATGAAACATCGCTAATGATGCTTGTAATGAAGTAACACTTTTACATGTTGCTAGATTTTGTGTTTGTGTTTCTAATAATTTATTTTAGTTCGACCGTTGCGTTTTAATACATAAAAATTTTGATTTACGTGATAATAAACTTTTACAATAAATATTTTAAATGTTTCATTCTTTCTTTTTAAGAGACTTTTCGCACCATCAAATTTGATGAAATTCTGAGCGACTTCAAGTTGTCTAAATCTCGTCCAGAAACGTGCATCAAAAGATTAAATGTAAATTTTCTGAACAACGGCTTGTCATATCAAAAAGTGCCAAGAGATATTAAATTTTTGTGTTTTCTTGCTTTATTGAATTAAAATGGAAAAATGGGAAAATATCAGTGGCGTACTACTTTTTTGTAAAAAAGAGGCTTAGTAAATCCATATATCTACGCCCATGGTTAAGTAAAGTAGTAGTTTGTTATTCTAAAATAGGCCTCTAAATTGTATGTAAAAAATTGGTAAGTTTGGATTCGATACTTCTTAGAATTCTGGAAATATAAATATAAATCCATATTTATTTTCAAACTTTAACACCCTGTATCTCGAAAACTAAGCATTTCTCAACCTATGTTTATATGAACTTTTTTTAATGATTTTCAAATGTCTATCGACTGTTAAAGTCCTGCTACAAAAAACTGGAACACCCTGCATAATCTTTATTTTCTATATCATATAATAATATAGAAACATTTTATAAGAAACAGTTTCTTAATGTTCAACTCTTTAAAGTATGTGGAAGTGGATACTTTAGATTTATGCATTATATTGTTCGAACTTCATGAATGAAACTAGAAACTTCTTTATTTTTTACACAACTATTATTGTTTCACCACACAGTACTACATAGACTCATAGCTTCATCAGATGTGAGATTTAGTGTCGTACACACATCAAATAAAGATGCTGTGTAGTACAACAATTGTTTTGGAAAAAAAAGTATCGGAAAATCAAAGTTTTCATTTGTGTTTACTTGTCACATGGAATTTTATAAAGTAAGAACTTATTCAATTAACTTCTACATAACTACAATACCTATTTAATATTATAAAATTCAATATAAAACATGCAGCGGGTAAGTATAGACATACACCCACACAATAAATTCTTTATATTTTTTCCACCACAATTTATCTCGACTTCGATCATATTTTATTCTGAAGAAGGAAAAAAACACATTATTCATGAATTCGTAGAGCTTAATATGATATTCAGCATCAACACTCGACATATTTCCCGGCAGAATTGAGTTCAATTCGGGCAAATCCATTTATTTTAATTTTATGTTCGTGATAGACTTATTTTCCTAGTTTCTGATATTATAATACTAAAACAAAAGTTGAGTTTGTGTGTACTGCACAGTTGGAAAGGTTTTTGAATTTAATTAAACTATTATAATTTTGTAATCTAGTCAAACCACAACAAAATATGTAGTACGTACGACGTACAGTGATATAAGTTCGTTTGGTATACATTTTAATTAGAATTTGTGAGCTTATTGTAGAAATTAGAAAAAAATGTTTTATATAAAAGTTGCAGGCAGGGTATTTAGTAAATTTGTATTTGACATCAGTAATAAAAAAACAAATGATTATTGTCGATTTCAGATATGGATATAACCCACGTTTTTTCAAATGGAACACCCTATATGTTTGTTTTTATCCAGTTATATTTCCTTTTTTCTAATTACACTGATATAGCATACTTGATAAGTAGTTTTTTTTTTTTTTTTAAATTTTATTTATTATTAATGGGATTAGGTCATTGACCATGCAGCCAGGACTTGATAGTTGTTACCTAAAAAAATGTCTTCAGAGTCCATAGGTCTATTAAAGATATTCAGCGAGGTAAGAAATTACAACAAATTAATCTCAAAAATGACCTCTTGGTTATAAGTATACATAATAAGTCAATTAAAAGGTTGCAAATTACTTAATTCTAACCACTTGAATTACAAAAAAAGGGCGAAGTAATATTTTAGAAAACATTTCACAAGATAATTACCAGCTACACCACACTCGAAACCACATACTTCATCAGTTGACACTATAGACAGTTGACAACTCACAGTTGTTGTAGAGTGACGCCATATTACGAAAACAGTTAATAAACATATAAAATGAAGAAATAAAAAGAAAATATGCAGAATAATAAAAAAAATTGAAGCCTTACCGATATTCCACAAGTTATTATAGGGCTATAAGGAAAATAGGTGGCAATAATAATGACACAACAAGAACTGTAACGAAGTGATTTTTCCAATCAAGGATGTTCATTTTTGCTTTAAATATTACCGTCACTTGGGTACACCCTGCCGCCGCGTTTTAGTAAGTAAGTCCCGTTTTAGTTAAGTTAGTAATGAGTTGTTAAAAAGTCCGCTGGCAAACAAGCAGTCAAGTAATTAATTGATTAATTTTCGACAATCCCCCGTATAAGTAAAACCGAGAATTAGTATAAATAATGGCCGAGCTAATTAGTAATACCGTTGGTCTTTTGTTTTGTACTATATGCATTGGCTGGTTAGATCTGTTCACTTGGGCCATCTATAAAGCCTCAATGCATGAAAGGTTACCGGAAAACCTACGTTCATCTACATAGTCATTATATGCATCAGCTGGTTGGATCTGTTCACTTGGGCCATCCATAAAGCTCCATGCATAGAGATAATGTCCCAAAAGTAGAATCATTTGATAAAACTGCTGAGACAACTTTGATATATGCCATTATGGAAGATTTGTTTATGATGAACGCAGTTCACTGACACCACTAGGTCACGAAAATTACTAAACTGGGACATTCGACCTAATAGTCAACAGTGTAGATCTAATTGACCTATTTTATGACTTACTTTAGTCTATATTTTTTAAATATGGACCTCAAAATCGAAAATATTGGTTATATCGCCATCGGTAGAGTTTCAAGTCTAATATGTAGAAGACTCCATATTTACTTGAAAAATATGCGTCTGTCATATTGAAAGAAATGGGCGCATTGTTTTAAAGTTGATAGTTAAATTGATTGTTTTGCAAAACAAACTTTCAGAAACTTAAATAAATCATATTTTGAATTCCAGAAATCGGTTGGACGTATAGATAGTGTCTGTCTTGGTCTTGATACCATCAATACCTGGCCTTTTCTTAGTTTTTTATTTTTCTACGGTCATTCCTATACCTCTTGCTCCGTTACTGAAGTTAGTGCAAATAAATTTGCAATCCGCGTATCAGGAATTTCAACCGAATTAGGTCAGCATGATTGCAGCTCTTACTTCGCTCGTGCTGCAAACTTCATGCCTCATGCAACAAATATACACGTTTTGCACTAGTTACACACATAACTATTTTTCACGCTTATTTCTTTTTTTCACTTTTGTCTAATTTCTGTGGTGTGTTTTATGTTTATGTCAAAAAATGACGTTTTAGGATATGGCGTTACAAAAAATATTGTATGATACATTTGTTAAAAGTGATTTTATTTTGATCGTAGGGTTGCTCCACTCGCTACGCTCGTTCCCCCACTCATAAAATAAAATAACTTTTAACACTTGTATCATAAATAACTGTTATGTAACACGTGCAAAAAGTGTGTGTATGGCACTTAGCATGTTATCTAACTCGGCTCTGCGCTTTGTTGGATAATTTTCATGCTACGTGCCATAAACACTAACTGTTTGCAATAGATACATAAATAGCTATTTTCTTAAAATTCATTTAAAATAGAGTAATCCCTTCACAAATCATTTTTACAAAATCAAAAAAAAAATCAGTAATATCTTTGTTAAGACTTGGAATCATTAATCTTTTTTATCCATTAGGTATAGTTGTGGCAATAACACAAATAATATTTGTCTCCGTATATTATTAATGTTTTATGTTGATCATTTATTTCTTTTTGTCGCATTAGGTATACCTTGTTTTGCGTTTTGCGTAGCCAGCTATGTCTATTAATGAACATGTTGGTTTTTATAGAATGGATCAGTTTGATATTTCTCTCATTAAACTGTACAAGTTTAAGATGTAGGGAATTATTAAAAATAAAACTGTTAAATTCACAGTGAATTAATACAAAATAAAATCAGCTCGTATGTATTTAATTAATACAATTTTCCTTCCTAATATAGAAATTTAATATTTTGAGAGGGAAATAGAAATGTAAAAAAACGCGACCTATGTTTTCTGGCAAGGAATCAAGGAACACTTCTTATGGTGCAGCGCATAAAATAATTCTCCAACTAAGCAAAATATTTCGTGGGATTGTGAATATTTATTCAGGCATAACATGATGTAATAAATTTTAATTTAGGCAATTTAAGGCAAATATGACGGGTGGCATGATTCAGCATTTTGCTTTATTTCTTATTTACCCCATTCTTTTTATTCGCGTTTCCTTATTTCTGCTGGTTAAGCTTAAATCTTGAGATGATGAGAGTAACAAATGGAAGATTAATGAATACTGTTTCATGCTATGTAAATTTAAACAACTAACAGGTTTTGTAATCGGTATTTAATCTATGCAGAATATTATTTGCAATTTTGTCGTATACACGTTATTAACTTTGATTATTGCAATAAAGCGTCAGGTGTACAGGGTTAGTTTTATAAATGTAAACCCCCATTTTTATTTTTATTTTTGATTTATTCAAAAAATTTAGAAACTGGCCTTACACAGTTTTTACGTAGATTCCACTTCTGCTAACGGATTGGCAATAGCGTTTTAAATATACATTTTAAATTCAAACGGAGACACATTGTAATAAACGAAAACTTAAGGAGAGTGCCTGTATTCAACTAAATAGTACCGACTGCGTCTCTACTAGTTCAGTGTTGCTAGACGAAGTCTGGCTACCGATTCTCCAAAAAGAAGTACGTGACGGAAATATCAAAATAAATTAGAATTCTTTATCTAGTGCTCTATGCATTAATTAATAATCAGTGTCAGGTGTCAAAGTGATTTTTTTTGACAAGTCCATTTTTTGTAATCACAGTTGAAAAAGGACCTAGACTTTGGTTCGAAACGTTCTGTTAAGATAAGTTATTGTTTTATAATTGTTTTTTACATATCATATAAATATATATATCTATATATTGTATAATACACATTTTGTTATATTTTCTAGTGTAAAATACTAGAAAACCACTGATACGAATTTTAGATAACAATATTGTATTTATATTCATTTAGAACTATATACAGTGGTTTTCTGGGGCAAACTGTTGAGGTTTGCCTTTGATACTACACTTTTATCTTGACATATTTTGGCAATTTTCTTATTTCTATTTATTTTTTAGAATTTGGCGTGATTCCCAGAATTAAGTTCAATGAACATTTTAAAGTTTCCGCATCGAAAACCACTCAGACACTGGATTCAAATTGAATGTTTGCCACGGAAAAGTACAACTTTCGAAACTAAAATGCGTGCGGAAAAGTGATACCTACTTTTTATTAATTAATTGCTTTACAACTCGAATTATGTACTTATACTTTAAATACGATCGTATTTATTGAAATTAAAAGACAATTATGTATTTCATTTTTATTATTGTATGTTTTTATTATTTATGTCAGTTTTGACAGCGTTAAAAAATTAAGTTTTTCACTTGCCATTTTTAATATTTTTAGCATAGCGTCAGAAATATGAACTACAAATGTATTGTAATATTGGTCACATGGTCACATTACAACACACCTCAACGGCTGAGCGTACGTTTTGTTTATTCAGTGTTAATTAACATATTATAGTGGAGCGAAATTCACCATAAAAGTCTCTCCGTTCTCGAGAAAAAAAAAATTTGCGTAGAACCAGATCAGACCTTATAGGTTTTATAAAGTAATCAATTTTACATGAGAAATGGCTATTTACGATATTTTTCTGTGGTAAAGATATTTTTTATTTCGAAAAAACTTCAGAAATTGACTATTTCGAAAAGTCGTGTTTTTTTTAAATTTACATCCCCATATCTTCAAATCTAATTGCGCTATCGATCTGATTTTTTTTTTAAATTCAAGTACACACCCAAGCGCTTCCAATGGTGTTTCTGTTTCTATCGATTTTTGTTCATTATTTTCTTTAAATAACAATGAAGTTGTTATTTCGCTAAGAATGCACTCATATTTTCACTAATTGACAAACTTTTTTATTTTTATAAATTTTCATATACATGCAGTGAAGCAATTGAAGCCAAGATATGGGAGAAGTTTTTGAAAAAAATATTTTTCATCTGGGACTTATACTTTTTTATTTATGAATATCTTTGTGACGGGGCGCGCGTGACTAACGGTGCCTAGACTGCGACCGCACTAGCGCTAAACATGATAATATGGTTGTGCTGTCGTAATATAATAGTGAATTCATGTACACCGTGGATATGGTCGTGTGTGATATAGTTTTCTGATGTTATTTTTAATATTTATTATTTATTTATAATGGAGTGTATTATACAGCGTGTGTAAAAATTATTGAAACATGACCATAACTTTTAAAATATTGATTTTTATTTTCAATTACGCAACTTTTGGTGCGATTTATAATTTCTAGTTCTACACACCCCCTCCCCCAGCCACCCCAACTTTTTTTTTTTCAAATAGCAACCTACCCTATGTGATACCCCAAAAGAAAGGTATTTTAATAGACTATTCAACGCTGTAAAGAAATCCGAAATCCGTCGATGCAATTGGCTTCCCAAACGCATGAAATACATTTTTTTTTATTTAAAAATTTTAAGAATGTCATGCATGTAAGACAGTACCTGAATGAGGTGTTTCCGGGCCAATGGATAGGCAGAAGAGGGTCAATCGAATGGCCAGCCAGATCTCCGGACCTGACTCCCCTCGACTTTTTTTATGAGGTCATTTAAAGGGTTGCGTCTATAACAATAGACCAAATAATTTCGAGGATCTAAGGGATAGAATACGGGCGGAGATTGGTCGAATACCCCAACCGCATTCGAAAACTGTTTACAAAACTTTGAACAGCGACTTGTACAGTGCCTAGCTGTTAACGGAGCTCAGTTTGAACATCTTATTAGATAATTTGTTAATTTTTTTCAGTAATAAAGTTTTACTAATCTATCCTTTTTCTTGGAAAAAAATTTATTTCATGCGTTTGGGAAGCCAATTGCATCGACGGATATCGGATTTCTTTACAGCGTTGAATAGTCTATTAAAATACCTTTCTTTTGGGGTATCACAAAGGGTAGGTTGCTATTTGAAAAAAAAAAGTTGGGGTGGCTGGGGGAGTGGGTGTGTAGAACTAGAAATTATAAAGCGCACCAAAAGTTGCGTAATTGAAAATAAAAATCGACCTATCCAAGGGTTTTTTTTTATTCAATCAATATTTTAAAAGTCATGGTCATGTTTCAATACTTTTTACACACGCTGTATAATCCACTCCATTATAAATAAATAATAAATATTAAAAATAACATCAGAAAACTATATCACACACGACAATATCCACGGTGTACATGAATTCACTATTATATTACGACAGCACAACCATATTATCATGTTTAGCGCTAGTGCGGTCGCAGTCTAGGTACCGGTAGTCACGCGCCCCGTCACAAATATATTCATAAATAAAAAAGTATAAGTCCTAGATGAAAAATTTTTTTTTCAAAAACTTCTCCCATATCTTGGCTTCAATTGCTTCACTGCATGTATATGAAAATTTACAAAAATAAAAAAGTTTGTCAAATAGTGAAAATATGAGTGCAATCTTAGCGAAATAACAACTTCATTGTTATTTAAAGAAAATAATGAACAAAAATCGACAGAAACAGAAGGACCATTGGAACCGCTTGGGTGTGTACTTGAATTTAAAAAAAAAATCAGATCGATAGCGCAATTATATTTGAAGATATGGGGATGTAAAAAAAAAAACACGACTTTTCGAAATATGTAGTCAATTTCTGAAGTTTTTTCGAAATAAAAAAATATCTTTACCACAGAAAAATATCGTAATTGCCCATTACAGGTCCCAAATAACCTACTCTACAAAATCTACAGAGTTTTATCTGGTTGTACGCAAAAAAAAATAAACGACACATTCTTAGGTCGATTTCGCTCCACTAATAGATTAGATGGCAGATGAGTTTTCAGCTATTTACATTAGTGATCGTAGTAAGTAACTATTTCGCACATGTATAATTTTTTTTCTGACCAACTGCGACCCCCAGTTGAAAAGCGATAGTTTATATACACAAACCTATTAACAATAACTAGAGAGAGAGAGAGAGAGAGAGAGAGAGAGAGATTTGAGCTCTCACACAATATTATCTTCAATTCAAACTGGCACCTTCGCCAAAAACTAAAATATACCTAAACTACCGCATCTCATCCACATTTTTTATTTACCTATATAAATTATTGTAAGAAATTGGAATGTGTACAACGTTAAGCGCATATATTTATTTTTAGATTTGCTTTTTAACGTACATGCGTAATTTAAAACAAATTCCTAATTGTAAATGATGTTTATCTCTAAAACCGCGTCTAGTTACGAAGTAGGTACTAAATAATAACTGGAATTAAAACGAAAGTGAATAATCACGCAACACAATAACAAATACAATTATAAGCTAGTATAATGTATACCTATATATAATAATTTTGTTAAGATGTTTTGAATTTAGATAGTTCGACAAATTATTAAAATGGTCTAGTTGCGCATGCAGAAACTTAACACTTCACAAGTAGTTAATAATGACAGTAATGAAACGTTGTCACCACAATATAGCTTGACAAAGTTTTCCTATTAAATTAATTGTATAGAATGGCGGCAGTTGCGTATAGCCCCCTACACAATTTTCGTTTTAATTATAGTACTAAATACAAGGATTATAATTTAAATGGCATTATCCAGTTACAACTCTCCCCGCTTTTGAATTTGTTTAATTGTGAGAGAGAAATTATATTTTGTTCCTTCTCAAACACTGAGTGACATATAAGAGATTAAGGTATATAAATACATGACAAGAGGTTTTAAGTTTAGTAAGCCGTTTGCGTTATCTACTGTTTTGAAACTTTGAAAATGTCATTTGTAATATGCCTAGTGCCCATGCGTCCCGTTTTTAAGTAGCCTGGCCGTTGTCCCGAAGCGTGCTTCGGGACGCTGAAATGTTCCGTTTTCAGAAAGAGAGCAACTCACGATAACAGTTTTAATAAAAACAGGCACGAAAAATCAATTAATCATCCCAAGGTAGGTAATTATCAAAGTAGGTAACTTTAAAGAAATTCTGCCTGGATTTTCATTATTATTTGATATCCACACTAAATATACTGCTATGTTATTTTATATTGGAATTTTATTGTTAAATTTTTGGAATTTACTTTTATTTTTTATTATATTGAATTTTTATTATTAATTTTTAGTTTCTATGTAGTACAGGGATATCCAACGAAAATGACCACCCCTAATAACTTCTTTATTTTTGATGCTATAAAAAATTTTTTGCTATAAAAGTTGTAGGGTTTATTGAAAGCATTTAGAATATTTATTCAGAAAAATAAATGAAAGTCGTTTAGAGGAGATATGGTTTTAACTTGCATTTTTTCAAGTGGAGCACCCCATTTTTTGCATTTTTCAAACCAAGGTACTTTTCTTATTTCGAATATATAGATATATATCATATTATCTTTTAGGGTTTTCTAATTATTGCAATTTTTGTGGCCCGAAAACAACAGGGAAATAAAATAACAGAACAAATTTTTATTTTTAGAATGCATTGGTCTTGGCTAATTTAGATATTAATTACAACTATAAATAAAAGTAATTAAAACTATCATATATAAACTGTTCAAAATGACGCCCTTCATGTTCGATACAAAGACGATACCTTATTCAAAATGAGAAAAGCACCTTGATTTCAAAAATGCAAAAAAAAATGGGGTGCTCCATTTGAAAAAATGCAAATTAAAACCATATCTCCTCTAGACGACTTTCATTTATTTTTCTGCACACATATTTTAAATGCTTTCAATACACCGTACCACTTTTATAGAAAAAAAATTTTTATAGCATCAAAGATAAAGAAGTTATTAGGGGTGGTCATTTTCGTTGGATATCCCTGTACATAGCAAATAATATATAATATTTCACTTACTTTACTCTTTTCTCAGGCTCATCTGGGTTCCTTGAATATATTGAAATTTGATTTATTTACTTGAAATTGTCTAAATGGATTTTATTTAATTTGTATTTTGTGTTGCCTAACTTACTGCATAAATTTTGTTAACTGTTAAATGTATACTATGTTGCATATACTTCAGTATGGACAAATAAATAAAAGGTCACTGCCTTATCTTTTCACCTATACCTTTAATTTATCCTTGAAATAAATTGCAGTTTTAAACATTCACAAATCGAAAACGTTAGTGATCGTTGAGTTTTGTGTACAACTAATATTATCCCTGCTAACTTAAAATGAAGAATACGAGTGGCTATTTAAGAATTCTAGCATAATAATTGATTAATTGCTCATAAACAGTTCAAGTCTGGCTTTGAATTTTTAATTGCCTGCTGCTTAATATTTAAGGTTATGTCTATACTTATTAACTACAATA